>JAGTTD010000001.1:909187-3322786 GCA_018398585.1 Simmondsia chinensis | reverse complement strand
ACCTAACAGTGCACGGCATTCCAAAAAAGGAATCTGACTCACCAAGCGGTGGCTGTAATATGGGTACAAAATTCCAGATCAAAACAAGAAAAATCAAACACCATAGGCAACACAGAAAACCGGGACAACATCACACGAATAGGAGAGGACCAGAAACTAGCAAGGCACCAGTTGGATCCGAAGCAGAGACACACACAACCACACCTCGCAACAAAGAACAACAACCTCAAAAGGGTGGAAAACAGGAGAGGAAATTCCCCCCTTCCCCGCATTGCTAGCAAGGTACCCGGCATGGGACCTGACAGGAAGGGTACCGACCCAACAACACAAGGAAGGAGAAGGAAAATCCAGATCGGAGGGTGAAGAGGTCAGGAAGCCTCTTGAGGAATTACATTGTCAGTGAGACAGAGGTGTAGCAGGTGGTTCATATCAACGAAAACACAACCGGACCCTACTAGACTAGTCCTAAGGTCAAAATTGATGTTGGTACAGGAGAGATGCTGACACGGGGATGTTTTGTCTGGACTGGGGCAAAAAGCAAAAGCACCATAAATAACGAAAAATACAAAATAAAACAACCACTTGAGACACGAACAGGCACCAGGTGGGATAGGAGATGGGACCGGCGGAGATGGCACTCACGGGACCGGGAACTGGACAAGCGCAACCTCATGGCACCTGCAGCAAAGGAGGAACCGCGGGTGTGGGGTTGACCTCGACGGTGTATGGGAGGCAGGAACCTGGTGTTCAACACGGAGGCGGAACGACTATGGGAGAGTGCAAGACGAATGGTCACTCCCCCCGGAACCGGAGGCGTTGGCTGCGAAGTTGAACTGGGGCATGGGTCCACACCCTGGAATTGGAGGCGATGACGGCGGCGAAGGGGACAGGCATCAAACGTAACTTGAAACTAGGAAAGAGACCACGGGAATGCTGGGAGACGGAGGCGGAGGTGGAGAGGGGTGATCCGGTGTCGGCGGCGGTGGAGGGGAGATCTAGTATGAAACGGCGGTGGAGAGATTTGGAACGACGCGGCAGAGGGAGGACAGCGGTGGAGACGGTGAAGGGGAGAATCGAAACGACGCTATGGAGGGGAGATGATGGCGGAGTGGGGAGCTGGAACGATGCGGCGGAGGCGGTGGGGGAGGGGCCAAGACGAACCCCCCCCCCCCCCCCGGAGCCGTTCTGCAGCTTTTTTAAGAGAGAAAATTTAGAGAGATGCACACAAGAATAATAGTACAAGAACCTTTGCTATTTATTTTGATATTTGGATGCCTTAAGTCACGTTACACGGGTCCAACCTCCACCAAGGCATATTAGAACATATTGGTAGGTGCGAGCTAGCCGATTTTGTAAATCTTATGGGAAATAGTATTCGAGATTTGGGATCAAATCCCATCTTCATTAAAGGGGAGCTTTATTTTCTTTTATACAGTCTATGTGACTCTTTAATCCTAAGAATATATTAAACATGTCACCTTCTTGCAACATACCAATCTGAAAAAAGAAAAAAAAAAAACTCATAAAAACAACTAAATTTTATACTATAAAATATAAATTTATTTTGTTGGAGCACCGACGCAGTACCAGTAATTTCTATTGATGACAAAAATATCTATACTAAAGTTTTCATTTAATGCTGTATCAGCAAAATGGGCCGAAATATTTTTAAGTATAAAAAGAAAACAAAAAAAAAAAAACATATTTTCTTTAAGAAATTAAAAATGATATTTTGATTTTATGTGTTCTTCAATAACACATAAAGATTCAACATATTTAACGTTGAAAAAATTTATCATAAAGTAAATAAGCGTGACAAAATTTTTAAGGGTAAATAATATGATAATACCTTAAATTTATTATATTAATCTTTTACTCTATAAATTCAGAAAATAATATTAGTGTAAAATTACATTATTTAATAAAATAATTCAAATAATAGTATATAAGAGTGTAGAACTTGATGTTATTTGTTGGTAACTCCACCATTCCCTCACTATTTTTTTCATCCCATACATGATCACAATGTTGTAGCATTGCTAATGAAGAAGAGCTGGATGACGAGCCTATTTTACATCCTTATATACCGCAGTTTAGACTATTTTATTAAATGTATATAATTTTTAAATAAAAAAAACTTATTTTAAGAAGTCTGTAAACAAAAAAATTAATACATCAAATCTCAATATACTAATAGGTAAATTTACTCAATTTTTATATTATCCAGTTTATCTTATCTATCCGTAAATATTGCATTTGGGGCCCCACGGGTATATCCACCTCACCAAACGGGTAAGCCCAATAAATAAGAGAATGCTGCGTATCACTGTATCGATAAGTCTCCAATGACACCTGTCATCTTGATATTATTTTTTAAGATTATTTACGTTAAATGTCTCTATATTTTGCTTATTGTATTATTTTGGACCTTATATTTTTAATTATATCAATTTACTATTAGAGTATAAAACTATTCATGAGCCTTTACCCATTAGCTTAAGCTTTTAAGGAAGTTAGTTTCTTGATATGGTATAAGAGCCTTGATGATCTAGAGGTCACGAGTTTAAATCTCAACAGCCCCCACTTTTAATATTAAAATAATTTAAGCATAAGGTATGAGGTGGGCCTGTGCATTATCCACGCTTCAAGCCCAATTGGTATTCGTTTGAAGGGGCATGTTAGAATATAAAATCATTCATGAGCCTTTACCCATCAGCTTAAGCTTTTGATGAAGTTGGTTTTTTGATATTTAGTCCCTGAACAATTTAAAATATATCAATTTAGTCATTTGGTCAAATTTAATTAAGTTAATGACGTAATTTTGAGCAGCAAAATTATGTTAGATGTAAGTAACTCATTATAAATTCATACGCTTACTCAATTTAACCCAATTTGTGGCCGAATCATTAAAAATTTCATCAAAAACATAACATAAATTTTTTTTAGGAACCAAATTGATACATTTTAAATTATACAGGATCTAAATTGACACAATTAAAAGTATAATAACTGAATTGACACAATTAATAAAATACAAGGATATTTGGTGTAAATAACCCTATTTTTTATTTATAATTTCAATTTTTGAGTAATTAAAAATTAAAATTTTAAAAATATTTTTGATGTAGAACAAAATGAAAATAAATTAAAAACTAAATCAAAGCATTAAAACACTAAAATTAAAGAGATAAGAAAGATACAAAAGACGATTTAATTTCATTACTTAAATTGCTTATGTATGAATTCTTGAGGCACTAGGTCAGTTATTGCTGATATTATAACATCTCTATTTATAAAATTTTCCAACCCCGCTCGGGCTAGACCTTTTCCTATACTTTGTTGGCTTTTCTGCTACTATTGGCTCGTATACTTGCTTTTGACATGTATCAATTTTTTTCTATTTTATTTTATCTAGTCGGGGGAAAATGTAATGTATAAGTAAAGAGAAAAAGAATATATAAAGTGACACATTCACATCCAATTTCCGACGAAGGACGGAGTTTTAAACAAAATTAAAACACCCCTAATTTCCAACAAAATAGTATTTATGCCAAACATCATGTTAAATAACTTAATTTTTTTCGTCATTGCTTTTTAAGCTTGGGGCCCTTTTTGAAACTTCTCTTGAGGATAACACTCTATAAAAGTAAGATTATATACATCTTATATCCAAACTCTACTTTAGCAGGAGTCTCCTTGAGACAATGGACTGCTACTGAAAGAACCAATTACAAAACAACTAGAAAAACAAATAGATTGGTGGCATCCCACGGTGTTTTGAGGAATCAGATAAAAACAACGTTTTCAGTGTCCCAAGAGCTCCCGCCTAAGCGGGGGAAGGGAGTGGATGAACGCAGCCTTCCCCCTTCAGATGACCCTGAAAGGAGGCTGTTTTCGAGTACCCCCAACTTGAGGGGTGCAATAGGAGGACTTCCCGGAAAGGCACCCATCTTGGTACTACTCTCACCCAAACACGCTTAACTTCGGAGTTTTAAAGGGATTCGGTGCTTGTATGTTGGCACCCTCTTTAAGTGTTTTGAGGAATCAGATGTGTTTAAGAAATCAAATCATGCTAGTTGATGAAAAGATTGGTGAACTGAAAGAGATTAAAAATTAAAACTATATATGTAATATTATTAAGTTGAAATTACCCTAATTATGTTCAATAAGGATAATAATTATCCTCCCCAATTTTTGGTCCATCCTTTTCGGTGATGGTTCTAGTCATATAAAGTTGGTTTTTATCTGTGACTGTTATATAATCCTTTTTTGACCTATTGTATTACTTTTGTCTCTGTTTTGATCCCGGCTTTGATTCGAGATGACTTAGGTCCTGTTTGTACGAGGTATCTGTTTTATATTACGACTTTATCGTAAATTATGGAATAAAATAATTAATTGATTGTCCTACATATGAAAATGACGGAAAATAGAAAAGGACAGTTTCACGCAATATAAATTGTTGAACAACGGCATCCTTTGACAACGAGTGCTATTTTTTTATTTTTTTTTCCGATAAATATTAGCAAAGCCGTAGTACAAACAAGGACCTCGAAAAGATGAGGCCTAAGCCACCCCGTAGACGGAAGTGGGAACAAAAAAAAAAACGAGAACAAACAATGAACAAACAAGCAACAAAAGCAAAACGTCCAAACACGACACAAAAGACACTAAGCACAAGCCACACAAGGCGCGCAAGAACAAGCTCATACAGGGATCTCAAAAGAAGAAGAACCAGAAGAACAACACGGAACACATGATCAGGACTGATGCCTCAACCACAAACCCATTCACCTCATTTAGCAAGCAATTTTGCCACCATAGGCGGGTCGAAACCATCAAAGTTAAAACCTACTATTTTCCCCATCTCTATTGCCCGCTCCGCTCGCAGGATCATCTCATCATATTTCGCTTCCGAGATTTTATCGTACCGATTCCCCCTATTCCGTTTTTTCTTCTTCTCGGCTGTCTTTGACGAATTTTCCGCTAAAATTTTATATATTGTAACTAATAAAAAACTTAAACAAATCTAGTATGCTCTGATACTAATTTGTTAGGAATAAACCTTAATGCGGAAGTGTGAAACTCTGAAAACTTGATTCGATTCAAATAATATGACTCACGCAAAACGAGAAGTAAACAAATATGGAGAAAGAAAGAACAAAACAAGAACACACAATATTTACGTGAAAACCCCTCTACAATCGAGAGGGGAGAAAACCACGGGCGGAGATTGAGATTCTTTATTAACTAAACGGAAGAATTACAACGTCACTTCCCAAACGAGATATATGGAAGAATTACAATCACTCCCTCTGAACTCTCGTAGCACTCGAATATCTTAGAGGAATTACGAAATCACCGCTTTTTCTTAATGGCGGCTCATACGCTATTTAATTGGATACGTATGGGAGAAACCTCTTACCTAAACCGAAAACCCTAAACCCTTATTTATAGAAAATAATTAGAGCCGGCGGAAAACGACTCCCGATCGATGGGCCCTTTTACTGCCAAAATTCCGAATCCTTTCCTTAAATCACCCGATCGATCGGCTTTCCCTCCTGATCAATCGGTGACCACACGGCAGCCCCATATAAAATAAAACAAGTAATTTGAGACATAACCTAACAGTAACTTAAAATGTTCAAAGCTCATGATAAACATATACAAGTTCAAATTCCCCCTCTTAATTTCCTTTTTTTTCTATTAAAAAACGAATTTATTGTTGTATGAACTATCCGAGAACTATTATCAAAGGTCTATTGATGTCAGACTTCTTATCAAGAGTTGCTTGGTTATAAAATTTGAAAGGCTCTACTCGTTTTAAGCTTGAACCCAGCCAAGATCGAGTCTAGCAAAACTAGAGTTTGGGGAGTGGCTAACCGAAGTGAATTAATGTCAATATAAATTATGAAGCTAAATGTATCTAATCGAACCAAATCCAAGTCTAAGCAAACCCAAACGAGCTAACCTCAATTGAATTAAGCTAAACTCAAATTCAAAGTTTCTAAGCTTGGCAGACACAAATGTTACCAGGTTGTGCCTTAAACTTGAAGAGCTCGGGCTTAACTTGATCTAACTCGACTCATTTACACCTATATAGAATAAACTAACATAATTCTAAGAATTGGTACAAAAAGATTAGGCAAAAGTTTCAATCTCACATTCGTTTTGTAAAGGTAAGACAAGCTGTCTTCAGAATGTTTTCTAGAAAAAACTCTACCTAACGCAACAGTCAAAACAATAGTACTCAGCTTTAGACTAGGCAAGTGAGACCGCTGCATCTCCTAGATAGAACGATAATCGAATTCTACAACCCAATCTGCTTCCATATTGCCCTCTCCGAAACACTGACTAAAACCGATGTCTCCTTTACCACCTCTATGCACCCTTCACTCCTCCGCCTCTCCACCACCACCATCCCCGTCATACCCACCACCCAACTCACAAACCCTCTCCCACACCACCTCCGACACAGGAACAACCGACAACCTCGGCTGTCGGAACAACACAAACCCCTTCAATCCCTCATCCTCTTTCATCATCCCCAACCCCACCACCCTCCTCATCTCCCCCACCGCCTTCACATCCACCACAACACCGTCACCTCCTCCATCGCAATACCACTCTCTTACGACCGAAACAACACCGACCACACGGCGGGCCTTGGGCCCAGAATGGTAGAAGAAGCAGAGGTCACCCAGATGCATGGACTTGAGATAGTTAAGGGCTTGCTTGTTCTTGACACCATCCCACTTCGAGAGACCGCCATTGGCGGATTGGTCCTCCCATGACCACTCCTCTGGTTCTGTTTTCAGTAGCCAATATTGTTTTGTTTTTGTTTTTTTTGTTCTTCCCATTTGTTTTGGCCCTCAGTTTTTTTTTGGGGGATGATGAGTTTTGCTGTGGGTTTTCAGTGTGAATTGTTTGGTGAGTGATGGTTGCATCTGTGGCGCGAAAATTTTGGTTTTTTGGCGCCAATTTCTATTGTTGAATAGAGTGAGATGTAGGGGTGGCAAATACGTCGTGTCGTATAGTGTTTGTATTCGTGTTCGTGTAATGTAAGAGGTTCTAGAAATAGGGTCAACCTAAACCCGATCCGTTTATTAACAGGTTAGGTATTCTCAACCCTTTCCTAACCCAATTATTAAACGGGTACCGGTTTAATTATATTAGGAACTTTATTTTGTATTAGGAACTTTCTTTCATCAAATACTAATTTTTCAACCTACAAATATGTTTGTAATATATTTTACGGTTAATAGTAGCAATAAATATTTGTCATATTTATAATTGTTAAAATAAACAATCAAATTTTAATTACTAAACATAGTTCAAATTATATTAACTCCCAAAAAATATATATATATAGTATTAGTATACCACTCAAATGTCTAACATAACTATATAAATGAGTCAATTATGTCAAAAACGGATTATACAGGTCAAATTCAAATTCGACCTAATTACCTAAATAGGTTAGACAAAGTCAACCCAAATTCAACCTGGCTTTAAAAATCCCCAACCCAAAACCGCCAACTTTATGTTGTGTCTGATTTTGGCATTCCTAGTGAGATGTGGTTCGTAATGCGAATTTGGATTGTAGGGGGTCTGATTTTTCGAGCTTATGTTTTAGGATTTCTGGTCTGTTGTAAACTATTCAAAAGCGCTCTGTCTTTATTTCTTATAAAATAAATATAAAAGAAAAAAATATACATTAAATACACCCCTCAAACTTTTCTTCAAAATAAAAAAAAAAAATTTATTAGAAAAATTAAAGTGATCATTCAAAAAAAAAAATTTATTAAAAAAATCCGTGCAGTACCAATAATTGTTAAAAAAAACACAATCTAAAACATTAATTGTATGATCGCAACTTCTAATTGTAGTATCAAAGATATTCCGAACTATTGATAAAATTTAATAGACTTAATTTTTAAATTCATTAAAAATACCATTAATTGTTAAAGAAAAATGCTAAAACATCTAATGATTGCAGTTGTTTAAAATGGAGTTTTCAACAAAGGGAAATTAATTAGAGTTAAAGATGAAAATTAATGACAAATTAATTTTTAAAAATTAATATTATGCGAGTAGAGTTTTTATGTATGATTCTTCGGATGAGTAAGGTTGAATTTAGAAGTAAGTAGGTTTGATTTATGTTCGTGTAGAGGGAATATAAATTTAAAGATGATAAAGGATTTTGCTTTTTTAACCAAAGAGGGTACCAACACGCCGTCACCGGATCCCATTAGAACTTCGAAGTTAAGCGTGCTTGGATGAGAGTAGTACCAGGATGGGTGACCTCCTGGGAAGTCCTCATCCTCAGGTCGGGGACACTGGAAAACAGCCTCTCTTCAGGTTAACACCCTGGAGGGAAAAGGCTGGGTACATCCGCCCCCCTTAGACTCTGCGTAGGCGGGAGCCTTTGAGGCACTGGGTATGTTCCTTATAGGATTTTGCTTTTTAATAAATTATTGATTATTAAAAAAATATATTTAATTTTTACATCTCATATGTATACATATATGATAAAAATAATTAAATATTAAAAAATGAATAATTTGGTATCACATTTTGTATGAAAGCATTTACTTGTTAACTATTTAAAATATTCTTAATAAAATTAGAAATTAAGGAGATTATATTGATATTATTTAATGGTTCAATAAAGTGTGTTTGATGAAATTAGAAGTTAAATCTCGTGCTGATTTTGATGGATGGCTCTCCTGGCGTCTTTGATTGCAAATTAGAAAAACAATTGTATGGTTTACACTGCACAACTAAATTTGAGTATGAATAACAGGCTTTCAAAATTTTTCTCTCCCCAACGGCCATATACCCCAACCCCAATCGCCGCCCACTGCTAGCGCGTGAACAGTATCCCACCGCCGGGGTTCCCGTAACAGTCTCGCCTCTAACCTGCCGTCAGTGTCGTGCAACATTCTTAGCCGCCAATAAACAAACGGGCGGGCCTTGCCCAGCTTCAACCTCGTCTCCCTCAACCCAACCCCTGTTTCGATTCCATCACAAATCGCCGCCAGCGCCGCCACCGAATCGCCACCAACTTACATCTCCTCCATCCTCATCAAGCACCTACCATTTTTCCGACGAGAGACCACCTCGCCAGTCGAACGCCGCCGCAACTCAACGGCTGTGGGGCGATTCCACGTCCCCTGCTCAGCACCAGTTTAAGTTCGTGAACGTTGGGTGTGTGGTTGCTGGGGTTAAAAATGGCAAACTTATTTGTTGATTTCCTACCATGGAGCATGGATTCTACTTGGTTGGGGCAATTATTTAGATGTTTTGGGAAAATTACAGACACCTTTATCTCTAGGAGAAGAAGAAGGTATAATAGATTCAATTTTGGCTTTGTAAAGTTCAGTGATAGGCAGGCAGGAGAGAAGGCTATTGCGGAAATGAATGAAATGATGATCAGAGATAATAGAATTCTGGTCAGGTTTGCTAGGTTTGATAAGAAGGGGAGTCAGGTTTCATGTGATTTGGAGAAAAGGGACAAAGGAAAGAAGGGGACGATGGATCAACACCCCGAAGAGAAAACCATTCACGGTCAAGCTCACGAAGATAAAAAAGAAAAGCTAAGGAGGAGCATTATAGGAGAAGCTGAGTATGACATTGAAGTTTGTTTGCTGAAGAGAAGCATCGAAGACGATGGTGGACTCAACTGTGTTGTTCAACACATGGGAGGGACATCGTTTCTTATCACGTTTGAGTCCACTGAGGTTAGGGACTGGATTTTGTCAAACAACCTGGGTTGGATTAATAAATGGTCTATGAAAGTGAAGAAGTGGACAGAGTTTGATCAAAGCCTTAAGAGAAAGGCATGGCTTTCATGCTATGGAGTTCTGTTACATACTTGGAATTCGGAAAACTTTATTGAAATCGGCAAAAGTTTTGGCCTGGTCCTTGCGGTGGACAAGAGGTGTAATGGATATGACTCATTGGAAGTAGGGGTGTAAACGAGCCGAATACCATCTTGTTCGAACTCGAGTTCGATATGCCTTAACGAGTTCGAGCCAAGCTTTAAACGAGCTTTTAAATCTATGTTCGAACTCGGTTCAATAAGGAACTATTATGTTCGATACTCGGCTCGACTCGGCTCGTTAACTATAACGAGCCGAGCTAATCGAGCTATTTTTTTGTAATCGAGCCCAATCGAGCTTCTTATTTATGTGAAGCCTAATCAAGCTCATTTGCATTATCAAGCCGAGCTCATTAACGAGCTTGATTAGATTTTAATACAACTTGGTCAACCTATGATATAAAATATAATTCAAAGACCCAAAAAAAAATTCTAATACAATATTAAAGCCCTTTCAAAGTCATTTAATTCACTGAAAATAGTCTAGAAGTTATATAGTATAAAATAAAAATATTGATATATTACATACAATATCATCAAAAAAACAAAATTCATATGACCACATCAACAAATTAGCCAAATTAAATCCTTAGAATTATTGTGACATCCACCAAGTTCTTTTTTCAATAATTAGTTCCACCAAATCCAAGGCTTTCATGCCAAAATAAACCCATTGTTCTAAACAAAAGAAAAAATCAGTATAAACACAAATGGTGCAACTAATCATATAAACAATATAGTACTATAATATTCCAAATACAACAAAAATAATCCTAGTGCCTCAAAAACAATATTAAATATACAAGTTAATAAATTTTTATCTCAGAAATACCATATAAAATTAAAAAATTTTAAATTATAAAAATGTAAGAAATACCGTATATTATATATTTTACATATTATGCATACATATTATTAAATAAACATCAATAACATTTTTTCAAAAATCACTATATATTACATTTCTTTTGAAAAAGTAGATATTAGAATTTACATATGAACTCTATAAAGGTATAATATTAATATATATTCATGAACATATTTTCGTTTTAAAACTACATATTACAATAAAAAATAATAAAACCATAAAAAAGAAAATGAACTATATTTTTTTGATAAAGAAAGAGCAAAAGCTCAATAAAAAAGCAACGCCCCAACAATCGGGGACCCGAGAGCAAAAAACAGACGTAAGACATATCAAGGAAAAGTAGAAATCTATTTGCCCTAGCACAGATACATACAATCCACGCAAAAACATACCCCAAAACTACCAAAAATATTACACAAAATCTCAACTCCACCCTGATCTACAGTTTCATCTCTTTTTCAAAAACATCTATATCTACTCATCATACTCAGTAGCATAGCAGCAACTATATGTTTTCTTTTCTTTACGTAATATTTTGCTTCACTAATAAAAACAGTAGATAAAAATTATAATAATATGACTTACCTGAACACTGTAGAACTCCAATCTTTGTTTTTTCCTCTTAGATTGATGAGGAAGCACAAATTTATAATATTCAAGCGTTAAATTCGTTGTTGAAGAAGAGTTGCAGAAGAGCTAAAGTTAAATTTTAAGAGAAAAATTTTGAATATTATAAATAAAACTTGAGTAGTATTTGAGCGGGAAAGAAGAAGACCAAAGCTGACAGTGAAAATGGAGGAATGACTTTGCTTTGAGTGTGTAAGCTTCCAAATTGCATAAATAAGATATGATCTGACATAGTAAACCGCGTCTTCAAGACGCGGTTTAGTATCGACTAAAACGCGTCCGTCAGACGCTGTTTTATTTATGTAATTTTATTTAAACGTTGTTGCGTACTAGTTATAAGTTGCGTTAAGTAAACACTGGTTTATCTGAAAATAAATGCCTTTTTTTTAATGCGGTTTTATTTAAATATAATCGTATTTTTTAAATGCGGTTTTTGTTAAGTAAATATTTTATTTTCAGCATTATTTCGTTGATTTTTTTTAATTTTTAAGCATTATTTTGAAAACCGGCTCTAATATATATTTTATAGTCTAGTATCATAAAATATTCGATACAATAGGATAACAACTCAATTATATCGAAAAACCTTAGATACTATAGAATTTTTAGTATCGGTTACAAAATTTTCCGATGCAATAACAATTTTCCCGCTACAATGCGCAACCATGTTGCTTTAAGTGCCCATAACCTTAGTATCAGTAGCATGTATTCGATACAATTAATGACTTTTTGTATCGGTTCACATGTCCGATACTAAATTTTTCGATACTAAAGGTCATTTTTCTTGTAGTGACACCAATATAAGTTAATTTTACACCAATCTAACCCATCATACACTGTGTATGATTCATCATACACCAATAATTACTTGAAATACACGTATAAAAGTTTATTTTATACTATTATACCAACAAAACTTGAAAAAAACATGCAAATATTGATTTTACACCATTAAAACTCATCATACACCGTGTATAATTGATCATACACCACTATTTACTTCAAATACACTAATATAAGTTGATTTTACACCAATATACACCATCATACACCGTGTATGACTCATCATACACCAATAATTACTCGAAACACACTTATAAAGGTTGATTTTACAGCATTATACAAGCAAAACTTGAAAAAAAATGCAAATGTTGATTTTACACCATTAAAACTCATCATACACCTTGTATGATTGATCATACACCACTATTTACCTCAAATACACCAATATAAGTTGATTTTACACCAATATAACGCATCATACACCGTGTATAACTCATCGTACACCAATAATTACTTAAAACACACTTATGAAGGTTGATTTTACACCATTATACCAGTAAAACTTGAAAAAAATATGTAAATGTTGATTTCACACTATTAAAACTCATCATACATCGTGTATGATTAATAATGCACCACTATTTACCTGAAACATACCTATATAAGTTGATTTTACACCATTAAAACTCATTATACACCTTGTATGGTTGATCATACACCACTATTTACTACAAACACACCAATATAAGTTGATTTTACACCAATATAAACCATCATACACCAATAATTATTTGAAATACACGTATAAAAGTTGATTTTACACTATTATACCAGCAAAACTTGAAAAAAAATACAAATATCGATTTTACACCATTAAAACTCATCATAAACTATGTATGATTAACATACACCATTATTTACTTCAAATACACCAATATAAGTTGATTTTACACCAATATAACCCATCATACACCAATAATTACTCGAAACACACTTATAAAGGTTGATTTTACAGCATTATACCAGTAAAACTTGAAAAAAATATGCAAATGTTGATTTTACACCATTAAAACTCATCATACACCGTGTATGATTGATCATACACCACTATTTACTTCAAATACACCAATATAAGTTAATTTTACACCAATATAACCAATCATACACCGTGTATGATTCATCATACACCAATAATTACTTGAAACACATGTATAAAAGTTTATTTTACACTAGTATACTAGCAAAACTTGAAAAAAATATGCAAATATTGATTTTACACATTAAAACTCATCATACACTATGTATGATAAGTCATACATCATTAATTACTTGAAACACACTTGTATAAGTTAATTTTATACAATTAAAACTTATTATACGCAGTGTATGATATGTCATACACCAATAATTACTTGAAACATAACTATATAAGTTAATTTCACACCATTATACCACTAATTACTTGAAAAAAACCTACAAAAGTTAATTGTATACCATTAAAACCTATCATACATTGTGTATCATAAGTCATTTACCACTAATTACTTGAAACGTACCTATATAAGCTCATTTTACACCATTATAACCCATCATACACAGTGTACGATTCATCAGACACCAATAATTACTTGAAACATAACTATATAAGTTGATTTCACACCATTATACCACTAATTACTTGAAAAAAAAACCTGCAAAAGTTAATTTTATACCATTAAAACCTATCATACATCGTGTATGATAAGTCATTTACCACTAATTACTTGAATCATCCCTATATAAGCTCATTTTATACCATTATAACCCATCATACATAGTGTATGATTCATCATACACCAATAATTACTTGAAACATAACTATATAAGTTGATTTCACACTATTATACCACTAATTACTTGAAAAAACCTGCAAAAGTTGATTTTATACCATTAAAACCTATCATACATTGTGTATGATAAATCATTTACCACTAATTACTTGAAACATACCGAAATAAGTTTATTTTACAGCATTATAACGCATCATACACAGTGTATGATTAATCATACACTACTAATTACTTGAAACGTACCTAAACAAGTTGATTTCGCACCATTAAAACCAATCATACACCATTAATGAGTTGAAACACACCAAAAGAAAATTATAATACATCATTTACACCAATCATGCACCATAAATGACTTGTAACACACCAATCTCATATGATAGAGACCCAATAACAACAAATGCATGAAATGATCATTTTACCAACCATGAAATGTGTAATGACTCAACCTTGAACCTACCGCAATGCCACAATGCTTCAAGCCCGATCTTACAAAGCCTTCTTCTTCCTCCAAAGCCACCACAAACAACTACCCAAGGTAGAGGTGGCCATGGGCAGGGTCGGGCCCGGGCCCGCTACAGACCAGCCCGGCCTTTTTAACTAAATTAAAAAAAAATTAAAAAATACATAGTCGTTTTGTACTAAAATTATTGTAATTCATTGATAAATAATATGAGATACAAATATATTTCTTTCCAAGTATACATGTTCAAAAAAAATAATACTAAATATATATAATAAATAAAATACAATATACAACAAGTAATTATCAAAAAAATATCAGTAAATAAATAACGTATCAAATACAAATACAAAATTGGGGCCTAATATTTGAAAATACAAATTTATTTATCAAAAAATATAAAGTTTGACATATGGAGTGTGCGGTCATCTTTTGATGTAAATATTTGAAAGTAAATAATTAACATACAAAAGTCTTGAATCTTGATATCAGTCATATCGGGGGGTTTCTACGCCATCATTTGACCTATCAGTTGTGCGGTCGTCTTCTTCATCGCTCGATGAATCCATCTTCATTCTCTGTTGATCTCTTGCCTTAGCTAGCAGCCAATCCTTCAAGCACACGGACATCTCCAAGCTCGACGGCGATAGCTTTGCCCTCTTCGTTCCAAGCAACCTGCCACCAAGACTAAAAGCACACTCCGATGCTATTGAAGACACCGGACAACTTAGTATATCACGTGCCATGGTGGAAAGCACGGGATATTGGGTTTGGTTTGTGTTCCACCATTGTAAAAGGTCAAAATACGGGTTGGCCGGCGGCCCGAAAATATGGACCAACGGTGTCCGCAAGTAATAATCTAGCTCGTCACAAGACACGGGGGCTATTGCGAGCTTAAATTGCTCCAACAGCTTCCACGAATATGACATGCGTGAACTACTTCCACTAGATGTGGAAGATCCTACTACAGTAGTACTAGGATTATTAAATGATAATTTTCAAGAATACTCAGAAAATAAATTATGCAAGTCGTTATCGACATCGGCAATGAAAGTGTCGACATTAAGAGTAGGATGCAAATATTTAAAAAAATGTTGGCAAAACAAGTTGAAACCCCCGCGTTTACAACGAGGGTCTAAAATAGTTGCAAAGCAATAAGTAAGAGGTAGTTCAGAAAAATATTTGGCAAACTTTTCTTTCATTGCCGTAATCGATCCGAACAAAATGGGGTTGAATTCATTACCCACCATCCAATTTACAATATCAAGCAATGTTGATATTGCTTGAGGCATGGTCGGATAGTAGCAACCCGAAAAAAATGTTGTCACGTCTTTAAACATGCTACAAAATTTACAAATTTTATCTATTGTCTCCCAATGTATACCGTCCAGGTTGTAATCGCGCCATTCTACACGATTTTTCTGGGCGAATTCCATCAGAGAGTCTTTGTATGGTAGAATGCGCTCTAACATTACTACCGTAGACGACCACCTAGTTTTGGAGTCTAATTTAAATTGTTTATATTCTATATTATACAACCTACATACATTTTTAAATCCTTTTTTCCTAGCGACGGATGCTTTAATTGATATTATTACAGATCTTAAGGTGGCAAGGGATGCGTCTATAAGATCTAAACTATCCATTACCATTAAATGCAAAATGTGACAGATGCAACGAATATGAAAACACTTCCCACCTAACATGGGTCTCATTTTCCTAATTAAATGTGCTACGGATGCAGTGTTATTGAAAGCATTGTCAAACGTAATACTAAAGATACGTTGTTCTATGCCCCAATCGTGGACTGCCGACATAATCGCACCCGTAATTACCTCGACAGTATGGGGGCAATCTAAAAGCCCAAAATGAATTATTCTCTTCTGGATGATGAAGGATTCATCGGTCAAGTGTGCCGTTATGCACATATAAGGTTGGCCGGGTTTGGACGTCCATACGTCCAACGTCAACGAGAACATGCTCGTGTTCGTCGCAAAAAGTGTATGTATCCCAATTTTAAGATTGTGGTACAACGTAAAAGCGTCCCACTTTACTGTGTTCCGAGGAATCCTCACAATTGCGGAGTTCACATTTCGTTGGAGGTTGTCGACGAAATGTGGGTTTTCGCCTGTACTAAAAGGCCTTTCACTCAAAATTACATATTTATCTAGCCCCCTACGGTTGCTCTCCTGAGAGAACCTAAAATTAGCAAATGCACCGGTCACTTGCTGTACTAAACGTTGTTGGCTCTTTTCCGGGAATTGCTCGGGGTGGCACCTAAGTATATGTCTATTTAGTGTGCCCGTCCCACTGCCGAATTGATGGCTAAAATTCTTAGGTGGGTCACATAATTTACATGTTGCTTTATTGGTTGTCTTATTAAGGGTAAAGTGCTTCCATACCCCACTAGTTGTACGCCTACTAGTCAAGGTACTAGTTTCAGGCTGGGCATCGGTGGTGGGGGTGGGTTCCTCATCAGTTTGTGAGTCTCCAACCCCACCACTACTTGACTCATGATAATCTTGTGGTTGTGAAAAGTTATAATCTATGCTATCATCAGTGTATTGGGGTGTTGGATCTAGTTGTATAAAAGCTCGTTCTTCAGTATCAAGTAAGACAATTCTAGTCCTTCTAGGGATTCCGGGTGGCAGAGAAGAGCTAGAACTAGCACGACAGGCTCCAAATGATGAAGAGATGTGTGCCATATTAGTATAAATGATTATTATTTATAAAATACAAGTAGTAATGCAAATTAAATAACTAAAAATACGAATCAAAAAAAATTACGATACTAAAATTACCGAAACGAGAGAACAATAAAATTCACACTTCAGCCAAATACTTTACGAACTTCGAACTTTAAAGCATAATTTTGCAATTAGCAAATTAGAGAAGATGGGAGATGATGAATGTACAGAGAGAGAAGAGAGAATTGAAGATTTTGTGAGAAAATAAGTTGGGGAGGTTTAAGTATTTATAGAAAAAATATATATAATTTTTTTTTTTTGGTAAAAAAAGAGCCGTTGGCTCTGTACAACAACAGAGCCAATGGCTCTTTTGGGCCGGGGCCCGGGCCCTGAAAAAAATAGGCCCAGGGCACGGCCCGGAGGACCTCGGGCCTGGGCCCGGCCCGGCCCGCTACACTGCAGTGCGGGCCGGGCCAGGCCATAAACGGGCCGGGCCGAGCCAGTTTCCGGGCCAACCCGGCCCGTTGGCCACCACTAACCCAAGAGCCCAAGTAGGACGAGGAAACATGTAAGACGTTGAGAATGGAGCTCGGAAATTTGAAAATAATTTTTTTTTTTTGACAAAAAAATTCGAAAATAATAGAAGAAGAAGAAAAAAGAGAGAATGAGATATCTCTGTTCAAAAAAAAGAGAGAGAATGAGATATGAGAGGAGGAAGACAAATGGGCAAAAAAAAAAATGAAAAGAAAGAGTCAAAAAAGTGTCCTTTTGCCTGCCTTGCATTAAATGAGGAGAGAGAAGGGGAGAGAAAGAGTGTACAGGTGAGATTTTGAAGAGGAAGGGGCATTTCGGTCCAAAAAGGGTTATTTAAGGTTAATGAGGTCCAAAAAAGCATAAGTTGGGGCCGGGGGGGTTATTTGGTACGATTTCCCCAAAAAAATTGGGGTGTTGTGTGAAATATAGAAAAGGGGAGAGAAAAAAATTAGTAAAAAGTTAAAAAAATAGCAAAAAAAACTAGACAAAGGTTAAAAATGTGAGAAAAGAGAGAAAATTAAATTGTAAATATAGAAAGGAAATGAGAGAAAAAAAATTAATAAGAAAAGAGGAGGGAAGAGAGAAAATTTTGATAAAACATTAAAAAAGGATGAGAAAGAGCAAAAAATTAGTAAAAGCTTAAAAGGTTAAAAAATTAGTGCAAGGTTAAAAAAAAAAAGAAAAGAAAGAGAAAAAATATTGGTGATTATTTTTTTTATTAAATGTGAAAACTTAAACAGGTAAATTTAAGATCTAACGGTGTAGGTTTAATTTTGTCATATTCTTACGAAACTTCCATTCTCATTCTAGCTGCGCCATATATATATATAAAACGGCCTCTCTTTAGGGGTAGCTCCCTGAAAGAAGGCTGCATACATCCACCCCCCAGGCCCTCTTTAGGCGGGAGATACATATATATATATATGTCATACATATATGGTACAAAGTATTCATTATATATTATGGCTATTATTAGGGAGTTTTTGATAAGCACTTATCGAGCGCTTTAACGAGCTTTTATCGAGCTGCTATGAAGCATTTTATCAAGCTATTATCGAGCTTTTATCAAGCCTTTACCGAGCTCTTATCGAGCCGTTACCGAGCTCTTATCGAGCTGTTCGTGAACATTAACGATTCGAACACCCTCCTGTTCGAGCTCGGCTCGATAGTCTTATCGAGCCTGCTCGAACTCGGCTCGATAAGCTATCGAGCCTCAAAAATGAACATGAACGAGTTTTAATCGATGTCGAACACGAGTAGTTCATCGAACGTTTGGTTCGTTTACACCCCTAATTGGAAGTGGGGAAGATCTTGGTGGAGACTATGGCACCGCATCGCATAGATGAGAAGGCTTGTTTTATGGTTGATCAAGGAAGACATACAATTCACATCCTGGAAGGAGGTCAGATGCTAACGGAAGATTTCATAACACGAAATGCGCAAATCCGACCTGAGAATGATGTCTCCGTGCCCGACAGGGTTGCTTGTTCCAACGACATGAACGATGGCCCTAATGAAAACATACAAGGTAGTTCGCTAGGAATGGAGGAACAGGTGCAGTCGCCGTCCTTGAGTATAGTCAAAGAGAGCGAGAATGAACTAGCAAGGAAGAGGGAGCCTCCCCTGCCGAGCACGATAGAGGAAAAACAAATGACGCAGGGTTGCTTACAGGGGACTCCAAAAAACTTAAATGATGAAGAGGATACAGGGGGTGAGGAACTGGAACGTTTATGCTCAGAGGAGGATTTTCCACCCGGGTTCGTGAATCTCTATGATGTTAACATCACTGAAGAATCAGAGTTGAGGAAAGTGTCGTTGAGCAATGGAAAAAAGAAAAGGAAAGGGAGGAAGAAGGCAGAAACAAGCGGGAAGAAAGCTACAATAGCAAATGAAAACAGCGAGTTTACTGAATCAGAATCAGAAGCGAAAAGTAGTTGGTGGGTAGAAAGAGAGGCAGATAAGATTCTCCAGTAGGCGCAAGCTATAGGCCTCAAGTGGAATGAAGACCACAATTCAGTGGTTGAAAAACTACTGAAAAACGCGAGGGGGATCAAAAAAGTTATGAAAAGAAACAATAAGTGGAAGGAAAAAGGGAAGAAGAAGATGTAAGGGTTTCAGTAGCAGGTGTTGAGGTGCTGCTGCCAGTTGGTGTTCTGTTGGCCCGGTTGCTTTTGGCTTCCTTTGTTCTGTTTTGATGGTCTGGTGTTGTTTTCTTCTCGTCTTTTCTTTTGGGGTGCGTAGGCGTGTGGCTTGTTCTTGTCGGTGGTGAGTGGTTGTTTGCTTTTCGTTTTGTGGTGGTTCGTTCCTGTTGGCTGTTTGTGTTGGTTGTTTGTCTCGGCTCTCTCCTCCTCTCCTCCTTGTGCCCGTGTTGTGTTTGTCTGGATCTTTTGTTGGTCGCTTGGGCTTCTGGGCCGTCGCTCTTGTTGTTTCCTGCGCCTGGTTTTGCTTGTTTCGTGTCTGTGGTGTCCTCTTTTCTCTGGGTGTTGTAAGGGTTTGGGTTTTTTGTGGGAGGTCTTTCAGTCGGTTTGCCCTTGCTAGCTGTGTTGTTTGTTTTGCGATCTCTTGATCGATCTTCATATTTATAAATTCTCAATTATCAAAAAAAAAGTTTACACTACACAACACAACCACCTTAGGATGATAAATTATTTGGCATTCCTGCATAGGAAAAGTAACAAAAGCAGAATAATAATACAACAATAGACCCAGTGTCCCGAGGGCTCTCGCATAAGCAGGGTCTGGGAGGGGTTGAATGTATACAGCCTTACCCCTTTAAAGTGTTACCCTAACGAGAGGTTGTTTCCGAATAATGATACACGGTGCAAAATATATAGTTCAACAATGAAAGTGATTTGATTATTAAAGTGTCTCAATCGAGTTAGGTGACTGAAAAACTCATGACTCACTATGGCAGTAGGAAATTAAACTTCATGCAAAGTGAAAATTTATCTTCTCGTTTGATTATCAAAAAACTAACATAACATAGGAAATAAAAATTCCTCTAGACAAATTCTAATTCCTTTATTTTTGCTAGCCCTAGAAAGTTCTATTTCACATCCTGATAACGAAACATCTTGCACTTACTTCCTAAGAAATTGAAACAAAGATTAAATTCCTAAGAGAATGCGACTTCCTATAAAAATTTAATTCCTGCATTAACCAAACAAAGACTCAATATATATGGGAAAAGGGTCCTTTCACGCCTCACTTTAAAAGACAAGATTAAAGAATGGGTTGAAGATTGAAATTACATAAAACCTAAATCCCACATCAAAAACGACACAGCGTTCTTCGATAACTGAGTACAAGTCCCAAAAGGACATTCAGTGTCGAGATGAGATAAACGGCAGAGAAATAGAAACACAATAAACACCAATCATCAAAAGCCAGGAGTTATAAGAAATAACCAAGGCGATACTAACCAATGCATTGAAGGGCTTTCAAAAAATCTCGCAAATTCTTTCAAACTAGAAGGATTCCACTCCGATCATTCATCGTGACGCCGATTCACAGCTAAAAACTTAACACTTCAAGGATGAAGTTGACGTCCTCCAACACTAACTTGCTTCTCACTCCAAACCACTCAGAATATGGCAAAGAAAAACAACATTCACATCATTTTTAAACATACCTTGTTGTGAATCACTAACAACCTTTCTTCCTTGTAGAAGACTGGATTCTAGCGCTCTGCCTACTCAACGTTAGCTCCGGGCAATGCCAACAAGTTCGTAAGATTTGCCAAGGAATCAATGAAAATCACAAAAGCTATGGTAGCTCAAGATAGGATCAGAAAATATGCAAAAAACGATTTTTTGGAAATTCATATTGAAGGTAGTAAATTGACATCTATTCGAGTTCTTGGAAGATCTACAACATTATTGATTGTGACAAAAGTTTATGTTGACGTCTACACAGGAAGTAGTGCACCCAATTGGATAGCAAATTGTGTCTCAAATGACATCACATATCAGGATAGCTCTTTTAGTATTTTATAAGACTGATGCATTGGGTAAGGATCCACGATTTGATGGACTTTCCTAATGCCCTTTCAAACCTGAAATAAAAAGGAATCCGCAAAAGAATCCTTCCAAGTACACTTCCTATCTTAATACTGTACCACCATGAGTCCACAAATTTCGGTACACCAGCAAATAGGTATACAATTAAATGACCGATGGTAAGGATAATAAATGGAGATTCAAGTTACACATATAAATGAGCCGAGCCAGCTTGCAAGCCTCATGAGCCAACTCATCATAAAGCTCAAAAGGATCAGCTCATTTCAGGCTCGATTAGCTTATGAGCCGCGCCTGAGCCCAGTTAGCTCGAACTCGTAGGCTTTTGAGTCTCAACGAGCCTAAATGAGCCCATCTTGATACAGTTCATTATCCTAAATAATGGAGCCAAGTTTGAGCATAGATGAACCAAGTTCCTAAATGAGTCCAAACGAGCTTATGTCAACCTTAAATAAATCTAATTAAGGTGAGTATAGCTTGGATCTGGTAAAACTAAGTTCGGCTCAACCTAGCCAAGCCGTGCCCGAGCCTATGACAAGCCAAGCTTGAGCTTGATGCTTCCAAGCTCGCCAAGCTTTGCGCTGATTCCAAGCTGAGACTCAAACCCAAGGAGCTTGTGCTTAACTCACCTCATATACACCCATTCAAATCACCAATAAATAATCGAAAGTCAAGGGAGAGGAGAGGAAAAATATGAAGAACAGTTATATGGGTCAAGATAATTTCCAAAATAATACAATCAAAAGAAATAGAAAATTCTATACATATAAGTCCATAAAAATAATGGACGTAGTTCTCTTTTCATTTTGTTGGAATAAACCAACCTTCCGCCAATATTTTAGAACATTGAGGAGAATTTAGCATACTGATACCAAACACAGGGAGCATCTAAAGGCAAGAATGAAGCTTACATCAAATTTTGCTTAATGGTACTGGTATTTTGCCAGTGAATGCTAGCAAGAGGAAAACGGCAGCGTACCTGCTTCAAGTTGTTGATTTCAAATTCAACTCACCGCGATTCGTCAGAGGAAGGGAGCCGTACAGTATAAGCCTGTGGAAGACGAAGCTTAAGATTTAACTGCTATAGCCGCACCAGCTTTACAGAGCTGTCCCCTCCACACGAAAGAAACCCATTGGCTATAACTTTAATATCCGTTACAGCCTCCTGAATAAACCAGATGATTCTGTTAGTGCAGGGCAAAGAGCTAGCCAACACAATTAACCACAGTCGAATGGGAATTAAGGTTGCAAATGACTAGAGTTGCGTTAAGAGCTCTTGTGAGCCAGCTCATTGAGGACCAAAATAAAACCCCAAGTAATCCAAGCAGTTGCATGTGTCCCCCAATTTGTTAAAGAACCCTTTCAAAAATTAATCATATTATGGGTTAGCTTCTATCTCATATTATCACTCATAATTACAGAAATAACAACTCATTAGAGTATATTATTAACGTGTATATGTGTATATATTTATAATATAAAGGACGCATATTAGCTAATATCATATATATAAAGGAAGTATTCAATTCTACTCACGAAAGAAAGGGATCAATTGAGACCAAAGCACCTAATTGGAAGAATCAATTCATTTATCTTCTCTGGATTCTTTGAGATATGCTTAAACTCATCTGTACACCTCCATTATAAAAAAAAGGTCCACCAATTAAAACTTAATTTGGAACACTAAAATCTTGGCACCAGCCATAACAAGCCAAGCACAAGTAGAACTCAACTTAGCAACTCAAGAGCTCAAAAAGATCTAAAGTGCCAAATTTGAGCAAAATTAAGTGCTTAAATGAGCTGAGCCACCCTCGAGCTTAGAGTCTACAGGATTGACAAGCTTCAAACCCAGAAAAATAACCAGGAGCAAATCCGAGCTCAAACTCAAAGTCTTAAAGCTCGATGAGTTTGAGCCCAGAAAAATGTTGGCAAGCCAAGTATCAAATTTACACCCCTCATCAGAATAAGGGAAGTTCAGAGTATGAGACTCTATGGGCCTATGCAGGGTATGATGTACCTAATTCAAGCAGAGGCTGCTTTAGGCCTATTTCCTTTATGAGAAGAGCAACATACCCTAGTAATTCCACCAAAGCTCTGGGAACTACGCTGGAGAAAGGTATGCCTTTCATGTAGTTTTGGCCAATGAAACACTAGGTTGGCTCCCTTAATGTCCCATAGCTTGACATCTCCATCCTTGCTTCCCGTCAAGAATAAGCTAGTATTTGGTATGGTAGCAATCTTGGTAACGCTCCCTTCATAAACATCAGTTTAGAAAATGCAAAAAAATATCAGACAGATGTATTTGCAGACCTGGGAGTAATAAATTTAAGGGTTATTTACATTACTAGTCCCTATACTTTGTCTATTGTGTCAATTTATGCTTTGAACTTTTAATTGTGTCAATTTAGTCTCCGTACAACTGAAATTGTTCCAATCAAGTCCAATATTGCCAGACATTAATTGTTACCCGAACTTATAATATTTATTAACACTTTCACATGTTTTCCATGTCAAAAGAATTAGTACTAGCATATCTTTTCATAAACTTTTGACTAAAATCGTAACGTATGTCAATCACAAGTCAACATTACTTTTAGAATTGTAATTCATTGAAACAATTTCAGCTGCACAAGAACTAAATTAACACAATAAGGAAGTCAAGTACTAATAGCGTAAATAACCCTGAACTTAAACAATCTCATTTCACCTGAATGAGCCTTTGGTATGTACCAAAGCATCCCATTCCGATTCTGGTCTCCGGTGCTGTGAGAAATCCCGGATCTTGAATCAGAAGATGTATCAGCCGCTTGTTCACTATTATGGAGTTGTCTACGCCGCTTAGTCTTTCCCGTTGCAATGTAACGGAAGTCATGAAGACCGACATCGCCACCTTTTCCACCAGTAACTATAAGGGGAGAGATAGAACCACTTCCCACATCGTTATCAAACACCGAAATTGAACAGGCACCACCTACGAAGCAAGCAAACTAATGCATAAGTTGCTGAAGTTGAAAGGTAAAACCAAAGCACATAAGCCTAACTGAGAGTCTGTTTGGCTGGACTTCTATTCAGAAGAGCTTTTTTTCCGCTAAAAAAAGCACTTCTTTCATATTTAAAAGAAGTTTGGTCCCCGAAAAAATGCTTTCAAATAAAAATAGAAATCGTTTTTCTACTTTTATATAGAAGTAGAAAAATAGTACTTCTCTTTTAAAGTACAATCAAACACAAAAACTAAAATTTTTCAGATAAAAATACTCTTATTGATAGCACTTTCTGCCAAAGTGATTCTGCGAAAAATGCTTTTTGAAAAAAAAAAAAATCATTTCCACAGTTTGGCCAAACAGGCCCTAAGCCTAACTACAACGACAACATACCCAGTTCCTCAAAGGCTCCTGCGTAAGCGGGGTCGGGGGGGGGGGGGGGGGATTACGCAGTCTTACCCCTTTAAGATGCTACCCTAAAAGGAAGCTGTGTATCCGAGGACCCCCAACCTGGGAAGCATAAAAAACAACAAAACATAGAAAGCATAAAGCAAAAAGCATGAAGCAGTAATAGCAATAAAGCCTTGTCCAACTAGAAATGTATTTTTGAACGCCGTCAATATTTCTTTACAAAACATACCATCAACATTCCATGGAACAAAAATATGATATCATGCTGCAGGGACACCTTTTCCCAAATAGTCTAAGGTTACTTGGTAGAAAGAATGTAAGGATGGCAAAATTGAACACTTTCTAGCAACGAAGACGTCCAACTTAGTCATTACAGCCAAAAATGTTAAAGATTCTTGCTGGACACATGCTTATAACTCAAGCTGCGTTTGGTTGGAATAAAGTCCTCTTCCAACCATGTTCATTGACTCAGGCTGGTCTTGACATTTCAAGCACCCAGAGTAAATTTAATAAGTGGGTCTCAGTCAAAGCCACCTTAAGCATATCTCAAATAACCCATTTTATCATATAGTACCATCTAATAGGGTCCTTTATATTATATATATAGGTCGTCATTTCTCCCATTATTGATGGCGACATGCGATAGAAACAAACTCGTAAAATCAAGTATTTGAGGGGCCTATAATAAATTGGGGCCAAAATAACTACTTCAATATGGGGTCTTGACTGGCCCTGTTTATTGTTTTGCCAATATAAATGAATAGCAAGCATTATTTGAAGAGAACATTTCCTCCATATGGAGAATCTTATCTTCCTCCCCTCCTCCCAACCCCTCTCAACCCCCTCAATCTCAAATGTGAAAAATCCCAACCCCATGGATAGATATGCAACAGAATTCATTTCCTCCACCAAACAAAAGAAATTTCAAATAAAAAATATGCAAATGAGAACACAGTGTAAACTGAAATTCACTTTCTAAGTTCTATCTTTTAAAGTAAAATACCTTCATGACACATAACAGAAGCTCGGGAGGTTGCAGGAGGAGCTAGTGTGTCCCATATAATAACATTGACGCCATCAGAGCTATATCCAGCTACTGAAATGATTGATCCACTGGTCGCAACGTAAGAGATATCCCTATCATATCAGATGCCAAATATGCAAGTTATTTCAAAATTGGAAGGAGAAACATAAGACAGCGATGACAACAAAGGGAAATTTTGAAGGCTAATGATCAAAGAAAAAGGGGAAGAAATGATGCCAAGGAAACTTTTTGATTTAAGAAAAAGCAGATCAAAGGCATGCAAGGCAAACAATGTTATCAGTCATAAAAGCTATCAGAACTCGGTTAAATTGAGCTGATGTATGATCTGTGAGAATCAAGAAAGTGAATTTATCATTAGAAGTTTTGATAAAAACAAGAAGCTCAAATCAAGGACAGCCAAGAAATGCAACCTCACTTCCATTATAAACATGCTTTTTCATTAAAAAGGAATGTAGCCCACACAAAAAGTAAGATATCAAATGTTAGATGAGAAAAATCGCAAACTAATATTACTTGGGATTGAGATTCATGAGAGACCAAATTAGGGTTCAAAAATTCGTGATTTTATGAACGATTCTTACGATGCATGGCCATTAAAGCAGAGAGATGATTCAGTAGGTCTGACATTGCTCCTTCCTCCAACCTCCAGCTGCCACGTGCATACAGTTCCATCTGATGCAGCATTGGCGAATCTGTGACCACATCTGTCAAACTGCAAAGCTGTAACAGATGCAAGAGGATATGGTGGAGGAACATTAGGGGCAGGCAGCACTCCGTATGTTGCGGCAGCTTTATCTTTTCCAAACTGTAACATATACCAAAATTTAGCTGCATGCAAATATACCCAATCGATGGAGCATAGATAGCAAAATTTTCAGCAACATAACTTTTAAGCCCTTTTTGAGAAATTAAAACATAGAATCAAGATATAGTTCGTGGTCATATAATGGTCAGAATTGTGGTGTTGCATAAACAGCGTCACGGATATAAGTAATGGGTCGCATTGATTGCGTTGAATTTTTTAAGCAACATCAGTTGCCATAAGTGTTATATATATATATGCATTATACGCTGTAATGTAAGGCCCAATCATGCAACAGCAAGCTTGAAATCCATTAGCCAAAACATAAAGTAACTGCCTAAAATTTATATTCCCTAAGTCGAACTTGTTACCGCTAAGTGACAATAAATTAATCTCATTGATACTATGCCATCCTTCAAAATGTTTTTACTATTAGCAGAGGTTACCATCTTCCGAAACTCATAATTGGACAACATACACGTGTCCGTGCACACACAAACAAAACAAGGGGGGAATAAATAAAGAACATCAAATTTCCAAACAATGACAGACCGAAACACAATCCATGTTCTCAAAAGAGAGGGGCAAGCACATCTGAGAAAACACATGAAGGTTACGCCCAAGCAAAAAGCTGTCACTGGTACCCTTCCACAAAGACACGACGCTGCGGAAGATAGAAACATACTGTAAGATCTCAAAAGACACAAACAATGACAGACTAAAACACAATCCATGTTCTCAAAAGAGAGGGGCAAGCAAATCTGAGAGAACACATGAAGGTTACGCCCAAGCAAAAAGCTGTCACTGGTACCCTTCCACAAAGACAACGCTGTGGAAGATAGAAACATACTGTAAGATCTCAATAGACACAAACAATCACAGACCAAAACACAATCCATGTTCTCAAAAGAGAGGGGCAAGCAAATCTGAGAAAACGCATGAAGGTTACGCCCAAGGAAAAAGCTGTCACTGGTACCCTTCCACAAAGACACAACTCTGTGGAAGATAGAAACATACTGTAAGATCTGCAAATAATTATCCCTGTTGTCTAAATTTTTATAACTTCACTAAGAGTCAAGAGCACAATGAACGTTCATCTGCTAATTAAAAGAACACAAAAATAATAAGCATTTCATACCTCCCAAAGGTAAATGTGAGTGCTGCTAGATCCAACTAGGAAGAGAGGCCGTGATGGGTGGCTAGCTAAAGTCACCGCACTCACATTTTCCAGTGTGGCTGGTGGATCTACAAATTTGTCGAAATCTTCTTCAATCCCCCAACCCAGGCCAGATGCACCAATCCCAGCATAACCTGGAATCCCAAATGCTCCACCACCAGTTATGTCTCTCCCTGGTCTTGTGTGAGAACCTACCGCAGCTCCACCCAGCCCTAGGTGTGATCCCATTTTGTCTCTAAGACCCACACCAGAAGAAACACGTGTAGGACCTGAAGTTGACTCGGCATCAGCCCAGCCATTCCTTGGCCAATCGGCTTCTGACCAGATACAGTCTGATTTAACCCTGGAGGGTAATCCGTCATCCCAATTAAAGAAAACAATTCCCTGTTGATACGAGAGTGAGATTCATCAACAATTAAAGAATAAAACCTGAAAATAACTCTTGAAATCATTTGTTTAATAGAAAGGCACTAAAAGCGAATGGAATCATAACAAAAATTCACCCATACACACTTCAGACACTTTGTAAATAAAACATATCGGCCTTGGTAGTTATTCTTGGAAGATATGTTTATATGTATGAATGCATATGGTTGATTGAAACATGCACGCTATAAAGGTCATTGATTTAAAGGGACGACTGAGTTATAGGATCTCTTGCAATAATGCAGTAAGCTGAGTATTCGCAATAATCCATCCAGCAGAACAGTAGTCTATCCAATTTATTATCATTTATTATATTTTAATGAGATAATCGCAGGAGGGGAATTCTTCATGTAACATGTTCTTTATCTTCATCGAAAATGATCAAACATAGAGAATTTTTAGGAATTTAAATATTCAAAGCATGCATATACATAGCATTTGGACAAGATTAGATGCCATTGTTAAAAGAAAAAGGTGGCCACAAATTCGCAATATAAGATGGCATGAGCTAATGAGAAGAACTGCTCTAGAAAACTCTCAGTCATTCTTGTCCTTATAATTATAATGAAATCAAGGCGGCACCTCATATACAATACTCATTCTCAATTTTACATACTATGCTAGGGGCAAAGGTGAAAAGCAGAATAATATTCAAAAAAAACGGTTGGAGACCAACATTTGTGCACGGTGGTGCAATGTCACTTCACCTTGCAACTGTATCAATCGTCTGTATAGATAGAATGTAAAATGCTTCCTCTCGTTTCCCGTCGAAAGAGTAATTATACATCAATAGAACATCAACAGCTGTCCATTTAGACCAAATAATGACAGTTTCAAATAGAGCCACAGAGGCCCAAAAAAAGAGAGATTTATGTGGAACAAAGGGAAATCTTATGCAGAAGGTTATACCTTTTTGTTGCTGGCAAGTGCAGCTTGTCGCTGATCAACAGAATTTAAGCAAATCGCCTGTTCCAGAAAGAAGATTCAGGATTTCAACCAATAAATAGCTCACTCATATGCTGCTTGCTTATGCAGAGAACTTATCAATATGTTATAGGATAAGCAGAAACTGCACAAACAAAGAAAATAAATGCACAAAACAGAAAGTAGGCTTGCCTCAAATAGCTCTCCGCTTCTCCTATAAATCTCCGTTGGGTTTTGGAAAAGAGCAACCTTCTTGTATACATCTGTCTCCCTTTTATCAGAATCCTGCCCTTGCTCAGAAAACTCTACAGCAGGATTTCCACCATCACTCTTAGGAGAAGTACTACCCGAAAAACCACCCCGCTTAAGAGTCTCTCGTCTTTCATGTCCTTCCAAGAGGTCTGCATGCAAGTCACTCCATCCTCTAAAAGGCTTCCAATGAATAAGCTCTAACAAATTAATTCTTAGTTGAGCAAGCATTTCAGATACCATTCTAGGATCAGCACAAATATTCCAAAGCAACTCATAGCATGATGATTCAGTTTCTTTATTCAGTTCTTGTAAAAGATGAACACTATTCTTCAGATTTTCAGGGAGAACACCAGGTTTATGCTGCATATATTCATGTAGCCAACGTAAAGTGGGGACAGAAACTCCATCCTCAACTTTCTGCCAGAGAAAACCAATAAGTTGCCTTGCATGATGGGAAGAAATTTGTGAAACTGTGTCTCCTATGAGCTCCAAAAATTTCAGTGAGGCCAGCCGGATATGTTCCGCTGACCTATTGCCATCATGCTCAGTGGATGTGAGGTCAGAGGATTTATCGACAGTCATAGAATTTAGCTTATCAGATAAATGATACAGGTTACGGGTAATATATTTTGACATATGTCTCCACAAACCAGCCCGAATAATTTGCCATTTCTCATCATCTGGGATCACAGACATATTGTCCTCGTCATGATCTTTACATGTCTCAGTAGTGCCCTGTATATACATCCATCCACCATTGCCCAGTGACTCAGAACCCAATATTTCAGGCATCTGGCTTAGAATTTCCCTCAAACCCATCAAATCAGCTTCATAGTAGCCTCCATTGATATATGAGATCAAGGGGGCCTGGACCATCAGAACAAGAGCCTTAAGATTTTGTTGAAACTCTGCCAAAGCGAAATATGCACAATATTTACATATGTCTAGAATCTCAAATGATTGAGCAATTAGGTCTTTATTCTCGGTGCAGTACAGTAACATCATAGCGGCTTTTAAACTGCCTAATGAGAGTAAGAGATCCCGCCTACAAAATTCCAGACTGTAGAGTTGGATGTATCTTTTTACGACAGACACATGATTGCTAGACATAGGCAGAATTTGCCAAGAACAGGCCATACTGCAGGCAGAAGCAAATCTTGAAACTGTACAAGACAACTCTATCGCAGCATCTGGAAGTTGCTTCATCAAATTGGAGAATAAAGGGAAACCACTGACAGAATGGCTCATTGTAGACAAGTGACCTTGCCAAGCAAAGCTGTGCAGCACATCATATCCAATGAGAGCTAGCCCATCATTGCTCAATGAAATCATAAGCTGCAGCACAAGAACGAAAATTCTGGATCAGTAGTTCTTAGTGGAGGAAGGGAAAAGGATATTCAAAATACATGAATAGGTCACATACCTTATTAAGCAGTAAGTCAGGAGTCAAAGAAAATTTTTGCTCAAAAAATCTAAGCGTGCAATTAAATTTTTCTTGAAAACTTTCAAGTTGAGTCTGGTAACCAGTCATCTCATACCCCTGACCATGGGGACCAGCTTCATTTGATTCCGAAGTGGCTGTCAGCCAGCCTGGATGCTCCCTCATTAGTTTCAAGATGCACTGCAATGCTAGATCTGATTTTGTTTGATACTCCAAATGGGATGCTACCTCACTTGACAACCAACTGGAAGAAGTGGCTGGAGAAGGCCTCAGCATTTTAAGTAACGTTTCAGAATTGCCCGCTTCTATTTCCCGATTTGCTGGTCCAGTATTACTAGAAGATGATAGGCACTCCAAGGCTTCAAGCTGATTTAATTTTTAAAATTGAAAGCTGTCAGTTAAATTAACACAAATTAAACCAATGCAACAGACACATTTGTTGAGGGCAGTGACAGAAGGGGTTCATGGATATCCCAGATATTGAGCACAGATGAAGTAGCAGAGGATATGGATTTCTCTAAGTTGCACCTCTAGAACATTCGATTCAACTTCCACTTCACCTTTTGCTTTCATAACCCAAACTATCATTAAGACGTCTTGGTAATGTACTCTAGGACAAAATCATTGCTTGGATGCTGGCAGGAAGATCCTCATCTACAGGAGCCCCAAGTTTATGGGAAGGCCAAACATTTACTTTATTCACATGAATCTTTTTGAAACAAGCGTGCAGAATCTTCAAGCACGCGGTTTGGAACAGATCTTTGTAGAAGGGAACAGGACGAAAGTTTTATGATTGTTAAAGCTTGCAAAAATGGTGTCGCATACAATACTCATATGCAGCGATCAAAGAAAAAAAACTGCAGGATTTAGAGAACTGAGATAGAAAAACAGAGGTCCCATGTAGCAACTCCAACACTACATAAGCAGAATCATCTGACTTACAGGAAGGCCGCTTTTCTTCAAGGCAGTAGCAGTCATCACCAAAGCCCACCGACACAAAATTGCAGCATTCTGCTCTCCAACAGCATTCTTTAAACTGTTTTTTGCTGCCAGTATTTGGCAGTACTGACCGACACTAGGGTCAATGAATGCAGGATGCTTGCCCAAATCTGCTGGCCCATTGACATCAGAATAGCCATAGGAGGCGAGCATCACCATAAAGGACTCTAGGTAATCCCCAAGAACCCACTGCATGCAAGGATTAACAGTCAGTTTTACGACAAAATAACAGACCGGCATTAGGGGAAGATAAATGTAGTATTTGGAGAAGATCTTTCTACGTCAAAGAACCTTTAGAAGACTCGCAAGCCAGTAGTCGCCTTTTTCAATTGCCGATGGAAGTATAAATTTGGAGATTATGTGACGTTCTAGTGGGCCTCCAGGTCCCTCAATAAGGTCACAAATTACAAGGGAAAGCTGCTCATCCCCAAGAGTCTTGGCACACACGGTGATAGCAGACATAGTATCACCTCCAAGCAGAAAGAAGGCAATCGCCATTTCAAGCTGGTGCCGTCCCATCAATACATAAGCATTTTTCAAAGCAGCAGCCTTATGCTTTTCCTCCTGCAATTTACAAATAGATATCACTGCATAGAAACCGCAGGAAAAGTATGTGGCAGAATTAACTTCCCCAAACTGTGTCCCTTCATCTGAATGATAGTAGATTACGGTTCTTTATGCTTGAAAAAGCACCTGGAAATTGCGAGAGAGGAATGCAACTAAGGGCTTGTCCTTCTCATCCTTGCTGATTTTGAAAAGGCCAGCTAAAACCTGTAGTCTATTTAATGCCACATAGAGGAGCATGCAAGCCTTTGGATCTTTATTTTTCAAATATTGCAATCTCGCCAGCTTCTCCATCTGCAAGAAAACAACTAGCATTAAACTCTCCCAGTGCAAAGGAGCTTTGCTAGATACTTCATGTTTTGAATGTACTTCGACAAGTTGATTGTCCAGTTTCCTCTTCTAAACAAGTAAAACAATATCCCCGGCAATTATTCACAGATTCAAAAATCTGGGGCAGAACAAAACGAAATTCTTGTTGAAATCAAGAATGATGAGATTCTAATGGATGCTATTGTCGCAGACATTTCAGCATGTCCTCTTCAATAAGTCGAACATCAAGGACATAGTGAACATGCTTAACCAATAGCATCACCCCTAGAAGCAAGCGTCTCATCCGAGCTCCATATTGATTACTTTGAGAATGTGTCACAAGAAAAGGAGTAGAGCATTAGTGCATGCATGCCAGCTAAGCAGCAACTTACGCTTCCAATTATCAAGCAAAAGACTGCATCATTGCCCTCAAATATAGGCTATAGCCACTAGGAAGCATTAATATGAATAGTCCTCAAGAAGATTTGGACCATTCTACGCTTTACCAAGAAGAGACATCATCCCCTTTACCAAGAAGAGACATCATCCCCTGCTCCTACATCATATTAATTACATGAATGACACTCAGTGAAAATAGCTACCTCTCTACTCTTGACCACATAACCGAAGCCTTGGTAAGTGGGAAGTAACTGAAAGGAGGCCAAATGAACTAGACTTCCAACGCAAATAAGGGGAAGAGTAAACCCAGGCACCAGCACGTCCAGTGTAACACTAGCAAGCAAACCAATACCAAATACAAATGGATCTGGGAGATCACGATCTCAAAAGTTATGCATGAAATATTCACCTCAATTTTTGAGATTTAAGCATAGATCTGAACTGCAAAGACTATTTGGAAAAAATGAATAAGATGCAATCAACTAGGCAAAGTGAAAAAGGCATAAATATATCACTCATGCATATAGTCCTAACATAGTATTTGAGTTCAAATTAATCCCTCATAAATATATGCGAGCGTTTCCTCAAATATATATGGCCAAATGTATGAAGTCCCAAGGCATCATTCTGGCAAGCATTGCATGTATTACAACATACATCATATCACCCACCAAAAGAAAAAGGATAAGATAGACAAAGATCTGCAAAATATACCTTCTGGCGCAATTGTGATACATTTGTAAACCAATATCCAATGCCCATCTTCCGCATTTCATGCCAAGATGGATCTGTTGGCAAAACAGCACTGAATAGGTTTTCTTGACAATCAGAGTGGAAAGCCCACCCTATCAGCCTAGAGTCAACAACCAACTCTTCAATGGATGGCATTCTGTCATATCTTCTAAAAAAATACAATTGCTGAAACCTCACAGCACACCAGAACCTTAATATACGGGGAAAAGAAAACAGTGAGCGGAAAGAAACCATTGTCGTAGCTTCACACCCAGAAAGAGCACAAAGTGCAAATATGAAAGCAAGAGGAAGAAAAAGAGAGCAATATACAGCAGTTTGTTTGAGTTGTCTTCCAACTTGAATGGTTTCCACATACCAAAAAGTGAGATGCAGTCATGACTGCATTAACTTTCAGCAATCTTGGTCTATTGTTTCACAAAACACAAGCCTCCGGCGCTCTGATGCTTCCCTTTCCTTACATCTGAGCTGAACTAGCTATAGTTAATAAGAGTGGCCCTCCCTTCTATACCCCCACTCCTTCCCCTCCCCAAAAAAAAAAAACCCCTCTTCTAACCTCTTTTATTTTCTGTAATCATCTCTCCTCTCATTCATTCCCCATCCCTCAATGTCTATCACACTTGCGCTCCATATGTTGCCCATTCCGGCTCCCTCCCCATTGGTCAAAAGAAAGTTAGCCTTAACGGGCCAAAGTTAACAACCCACTGAAGTTATTAAGCTTTGTATTCTCTTCCACGCCCCCAAAAAAAAAACCCCCCAAAAGGTTAAAAAAAAAAAAAAAAAAAAAAAAAAAAAACCACCTCCACCCATTTCTGTGAACCAAACTACAATATTCCTGCAATACAAATACTGATGTATGCTTAATGTTGATCAATTAATTAATTGCCGTCCAAGATCATGCTTAAGACAAGTGGCACACCATTAACCAACAAGACACAAAAGGAGAGGAAAATGGAGTGAGGTTAATGGGCTAATAAGAGCAAGATGCACTTGCAGGCGATAAAACTAACACAGCGTTGGATGGCTTCTAACAGATTGGGTGCAGGAGTTTGATTGAAAAAACAAAATTAACACCCTGAGATTCAAATTGGGTATTAAACTGAATTCAACATGTTTTAAAAGCAAAATCACCCTAACTGAACTTTCTTGATCATAGGAAAAGAATTACATTGTGATTTTTCTATCAAAAAGAAGGAAGAATAAGAGGAAGACGATTATGTTGATAACGGCCAAAAAAAAAAGAAGTTCAATAGCTCAAAAACCACATAGAAACGACTTGACACCTAGTTTGGTACTTGAAGTTTACTTGCCAAAAATTTTGAACCTAATTTTTTCAAAAAGCACATACAATACTCTGGTGTTCAGTATTTTAGAGCGTGATGTCAGTTCCATCAATTTTTATCCCTAATCTGCCGGGCAGGGGACCACGACAGGAAATAATTTTCGCATACTGAACCGGAATATTGACACATTAGCCCTACTTCTGAAAAGTACAATTTTGCTGTTCTCCCCTCTCTTCTTCCTCTATTCCCTCACTGGCATCCCAGCATCACAGCCAATGACACCTAGCCCCATTGATCCAGCCCATTGTAGCCACCCTTCCAAACCAGTGGGTCAGTTCAAGCAGCTCCAAACACAGCAGTAGCAACGAATAAATATAAATGAGCGAATCCGGATAATGGTGGGAGAAACGGAGTCTCCATTCCTCCCTTCTCTTCCATTGCTTCTCTCTTCTCTCTGGTATTTCCAGCCACTAAATGCCCGTTATTCTGATTCACTCTCTCAAATTCCACTCAAGAAATGATTAAATCAAAGAGAATCAACAGTCATTGGCATTGAATTTAAGAAATCAACCGCCTAAGGTTTTGTTTATTACAGATAAGGTTGTCTTTGATCGATATGGCGAAGGGTTTAGGACACAGATCAAGATGGTGAAGATGCCTGGATAGCACCAAGTACTGTCCTGGTGTCAAATATGAGATGATGGTGGTCCAATGATCGGTTGCAGTAGTTCAATGGCACCCATTCCCTTGCTAGAAACCATAACACTGTCAAGCAAGAACCATTATCCAAAATAACATAAAAATAAAAAATATTTTCAAAACTAGCTTTTTAAAAAAAATATTTCCCCAAATGGCATCCATGTCATCAATTTTTTTTTACTTTTTTATTTTTTAATATATTTATAATTTTTTAAATTTATCATATTTTTTGCATTATAATAAATAAACTAACTTAAATTATTTATTAAATTTTAAATAAAATTATTCATACACAAATTTAATCTAAATATTTAATAGACAATTTAATTTTATTTATTTATTATGATTAAGAAAGTATTATAAATTCAAAAAATTATAAATGTAATTTAAAACAAATAAGAAAGTAAAAATAAAAAATAAAAAGGTTAAATGATGACATGGACGCTATTTAGGGAAATATTTTTCTTAGAAAGCTAGTTTTAAAAATATTTTTTATTTTATTGTTACTTTGGGCTTTGGCTCGTCAAGCAGACCCCAATGTGATGATGGTTGTCAAGTGATTGCAGTAGTCAATGGCATCCATTCCCTTGCCAGAAACCCCAACACTTTTAAGTCTTAACCAGTGGGTCTAATCCACCGTGGCCCCTTCCGCAGAATAGAGGTGGTCACTAGCAGTGGTGTTGCTGCTTCCAACAGAATGGAGCAAGAAGAGAGGGAAAGGAGAGGAGGAGAGAGGAGAAAGGTAAAAATATAGCTTCAAAATTCATGCTGATCTGTCAATATTCATGATGTGCACACGTCCAGCCAGCAAATATTCTTTCCTATTTTACTCCTCAGTAACAGTGGACCAACAGAATGACTTTGGACTGAAACTGTAATGTGGTAAACTTCTAGGACCAACGTAGGTGTTACGTTGTGCAAAAGCTAATAAGCATGCCTCTAAGGATTTCAAAAATAAGAAAAGACTATTAGGGTCCTTTTTGTGTCTGATTCAATTAACAAAAACATTACAGAAATATATCTCAATGTACCTTCTTCCAGGTTCATCAAGGCTTTTATACGGAGAGTCAGACTGGGAATTGCTAATTTCATGAAGAAGGTCGATAATCGCAAAAGTTTCTGTCTTCTGTGAATCTGAAAGAGCTGCGAACATATGATATTTGCCCACAGTATCCAGAAAAACGTCAAACTCAGAACTTGCAGGTGACACACTGGCTGTATTACTAAAAGCAAAATATGAAAAGCTGTCTGGAAGCTGCATGCTTCTATTTGAATGTAGAGACCAAGGGGCTGAATCAAGATTTCTGCTCCAATGAAATCCTTTAGGATTATCACCGGTTGACAACTGTCCTTCAAAATAATTTGACAAATTAATCTGTGGAATGAAGTGACCAGACTTTGGGGAGTTTAATCCTGACTCAGGAGCAGCATTTGAAGCTAGACATTTGACAAGATGACGGACAGCTACACGTGCACGGTTCCAGTTGCCTAAAACCATATCACACAGAATTCAATAAAACATGCAACCAAAGCCATGCTGCTAAAAACTTATCTTGCTGATGCCAGTGAGGATTACAAGGTGAAGAAGGTTCATACAGCGAGATATAGTGAACATCTGGATATGCATGTCTACAGTAGCTAGACGCAGATAACAGCTGCACTAAGCATATCCACTAAAATATAAGCAAGTAAAAGATCGTCCAATTAATGGCGACGGTAGTAAAGGAAAGAAATAAGGCACGAACACATGAAGTACTGCCAAATACCTTCCTACGCATGCTGCTTGACAGAAAAACTTAAAAGTGATTCTAGAACCTTTAAGGAACATCCAAATCCAGATTCCATGCCCTAGAGGAATGCTCCAATTACCGAGAACATGTGGAAGTTTCATTTACGCCAGTAGGACATCAAGCTGTTATGATAACATTCTTGTCATCCTCCAGTACTGAAAAATTCATGAAAAATGCCTTCTACAAGCTTATTAGGACAAAATGGTGCGTGCAAAAGCTTAAAAAGGACAAATCAAGGAGACATAAGTATCTGAGTAGACTTATTGACTTCTTTCAAAACCTTTTGCATTCCAAAGCCATATGGTTAGGGTCGCATATCTATCTATAACTTTCTGATTAATCATTAAATTGGATATTAGACATTTCTCCCCATGAAAACACTTTAGATCAAGCTTTTCAATGATACAAATGCATCTTAAAGCTCTATCTCCTATCTGATCTTCCATGGTTGCTGGGGCATGTGCCATCATATATATCTAGCCCATGGTAAGGTTGGTAGAGAACTATCACAAACAGCGACTTCTCTGGGAACATGCATGTGATACAAGTATTCTGCACAAGAAGACAAGTAGAGGCAGTATGACATTGGAGCAATGAAGAGAGATTGCTTGACGGTTTAGTTCATACCTGAATATATATTTGTCAGGAGAGCCCGTGGATGATAAAAAGGCATTGAGCTGCATAATTTCTCAGCCACCTCTGTCATGCTGAGAAAACAACCACTAGTGCACAGCACATCCTTTTGTAGATTATCTTTGGTAAGTAGACAGCTAAAGATATCACTGCGTTCCTCTAGTGATAAATTTTCCACATCAGTAACTCCTCTGGTTGTATATGCAGAGAGATTCTCCTCATCCATTTTATGTGAGAAGAATACAGAACTTCCTTGGTTCAGCTGGAATTCTGTAAGATACTTTTCATGGACAAGTGATGACCACTGGCTGAAGACACTAAAGTATTTCTCATGGACTATCATAATCATTGCCCTAGGCCCCCAAACGAAGTCATAAATAGTAGGCATGGTATGCAAAACTGATATGCAAAGCCAGATAGAGTCTTCTGAAGGTTTTCTCGTGTTTAGCAAAGTCTGCCCATTGAAGCACCTCTGGGCATATATTCGCAGCTCATTCTGAAAACAAACCCCAAGAAACAACAGACAATCTCTTACAACAAACCATCGTAGAGCACTAGTATTCCCATTCAGGCATATCTTATCTTCTAATTTAACACTTCCAGGGCCAACAAGACACAGAGGCTCCCATATAGAAAGCATACTTTGACTGCTTGAATGAGCAGACGATATGGTAGCAATTTTCTGACCACAATCAGCAATAGAAATTGCAGCAATAGGGCCTTGAGGGGCAGTAAACATACCCACAAGCTCCCATGGTATATGAGAGACTGATGATTCAGATTGCTTACTCCTCCAAAGTCTTACTCTACCATCAAAGTGGCCAGTGGCCATGTGATATGGTAAGTAGCTGGGAAAACAATCACCCAGTGGATCCGATTTTTGCTGTGGAGAAGGCATGGAAATTCCCGGACAAACCGAGCAAACACTTGTAACCTGTCCTTGGCCATCAACATGCGGGAAATATGATGAGCAAGGATTGACAACAATGCAATACCGCTTACCAGAATATTCAACTTGATGAACCAGTGTCCTTTCAAAACAGCTTCTCATACCAAAATTGCACTCACAACTTCCAGCAGAATCATAGGAATGCAAGGTCACTTCCCACGATAGAGCCTGACAGTCCTTGGCAAAGACACTTACCACCATGAAATGATTGAAATTGAAAGTTGCCTTGCAAGTCGATTGTAAAGGAACAGAAAATATTTTCTCAGGCCCATCAGCCTGATCACTGTCAGCAAAAGGAATGGTGCAGAGTTTGTAGAACAGTACCCCCTCTTCTTTACTTTCAGGAATTTTAATGATAAAGCAATCTATTCCTTCAGCATGTCCAATCAGAAGAATCCGCTCCTCGTTCAACCAAGAAGGTGCCCAAACCACGTTCAAATGCTGAGAGAAAATATCTTGTAGAAGAATTTCCCCTAACAGTTTCCATGAAGGGTTGAATGTCGCCAGCCCAGAAATCCCATTGGTACTGGAAGAGATGGACCAAATTAAAAGAAATCCATTAGAATCCAAAGAAACAGCAAATTGACGTTCACACTTATGAGGATGCACAGTGAACTGCAAGATTTTACCCGTATGACCATTTACACCTAGGAGTTCCCCAGCTTGACAAAACAAAGCGGTATCTGCCTCATCTACATTTGGAGACCTCTGCTCCGCTTCAGCTGATACATGAGAATATAGCAATGACCAGCCCAAGAAGTTACCAGGCAATAACTGAATCAGGGAACATATGGTTGGTGGACCAAACAGTTGGTTCCTCATGATAGCAACCTTGTTAAAATGAGATCCATCCATGAAATTCAAATGATGGTGTTTGAGGGAACTTCTCACTGCAGGGAACAGTATTTCTTGTCTATTCCATAATGTTATTCTTGGTGAGCGCATAGTGGCAATGTCATCAAGGCAGTGAACAGCCCAGAGAGTCAACATCTTACCAGGACCAAGGCCGATCAACCATTCACACTGGCCAACTTCATCATGATGGTGCCCCTTTGTAGAAAATTGTTGGTAAGAAACCTCACCTGAACGAACTACACCTTCTATGTCCATTGCCCAACTCACAAAAATATCGGTGCCTAGATGTCCATTCAACGTTTGATTTACCTCAATCACAGCTACAACATGGAACGATTGCTTTGAGGCTGTAAAATCATGGATATCCTTGTTGCTTTTCCTGACCCTCCCCTTATCAATCTCACTCCACAACCTCAGTGTCCCATCGAGGCAACATGTCAACAAAACGTGTCTTGATGAATGCCCAGAATTTCCATTTAATATTCTACCCCCTGAAGGCCTCCACTGTATCATCACAACAGGCTGAGGATGCTTCAATTCAGTAATAGCACATGCAGAATTGCCATTACCATGAAGTACAGTAACATAATTGCTATTGTGGGTCAACAAAGATAATCCTTCAGCATGAAGTTTAGTAGGATAGACACCAGTTGCTGAAGGTCCTTCAACTGAAAATGCAGAAGAAACTAATGTTTGAGGCTCCTTCATCCCAAACTTCCACGCTATCTCCCAAGTCCTGGCATTTCTTTTCCAAAGGATGACCTCCATTCCACCTGAAATTATCCCATCTCCAGAGCCTGTCCATTTGATTGCCTCAACCTTGGCAGATTGGACAAGTAAAGCACTCTGGCTCCAACAAAAAGAACCTGAATATAAGTAAATTAATTGATCTTCATATTCAAACAAACTATCTAGTTGACAGATTCATACAGACAATGAGGGTTCATTCCATATGACAAAACATGCAAGAAATGTCTATAGTACTTTTCATTTTCAAGTTGCAAAATTTGACAATAACGTCCCTTACTTGGCTTTTAAGAGTTCAAATGTGTTAATTTCACAGGATTCTAGAGATAACCATAACCATCTTAGATGATAAAAGTGCTGAAATGCTTACAGTTCCTCGTAACCATAAATGTCAGGCATTCAACTCAAAAAACTCCAAAAAACAATTCGCAGAAATAACCGTAATTGTGGGAAATGCCTAAAATACTACCATGTTATGCTCAAAATTGCAATTTAACATTTCAAAGTTACATTCAAGTTTGAAAAGCATACCAAACTTAAAAGAAACTTGATATGGTCCTATCTAGTGACATGTTCGCTAACTATATCACTGGAAGAAGAGAACATTACTTATTTATCCCCTGAAAGATTGGGAAGGTACAAGTCTAGATTACTTTCTCAATTAAACCTCAATAATAATTAAGTTTTAAAATGTTATGCTTTAATGGTATAATAAATAAAAATTTAGTAATCTTCTATATGTATCTATTATATCTTATCCTAACCTTAGAGACTTTTGTGACACTTGCTCCTTTGATTTCACTTTGTGCAACATGTCACCTTATTGTAAAACAAGATATTACGTGAGTTAAGGATAGAATATTGGGATGGGTAAACTGTAAGAGGGTGTTAAATTGGTTACAAGAGGAATAAATGGTGTGTTTATATGTGACTTGCATGCGAAAATAGCTTCAACTTGTGGATGAGTGGAATAATTTTTCCTTCTCTCACTAAATACGAATGATTCTATAACCATATCAGAACATCAGATAATGCCAGCAAAAACATCTAAGCACTTATAGCAGGTAAAGTGGCATTGGAACAAGTAGGAAGGGTAGAATCCAGTCATAACATAAAATCTTTAAGGATTAGTTAAAGAAACTTCAGAAAAGTTACCAATAATACCCCCATCAACTAAAAGTTGAATTTAGACTCACATTCGACTCCGCCTTTGTTCATAGTTCGCGGATCATGAAAAGAGATGATTCAAAAAATATCCATTGTAAGGTCACATTAATGATCACAGTGAATCAGCTTTTTGATATAAATAGATTTTGAATTCTAGTTAACCATTATGAATCACGCCTATCACAACACAGACAGTTCCAACTAGTTCTCAAAAACTAGATCATTTGTTAGGAAGGCCAATCTCAAATGGATTTCTTATCCCAAATCAATCTCCAATAGACATCCTCACGAGTTATTCATACAATTGGCCCTGACATTTTTAAATTTCTTTAAATCAGTTCCTTAACTTTTCTTTTATTTAAAATAGTCTATGATATTTTTGAGTTTGTTCTAATTGGTCCCCAATGTTTATAACCTTGTTCATATCAGTTCCTAAACTTTTCTTTTGTTCAAAATGGTCACCAATAGGAACACGAAAAGTAGAAATGTTTCGATATGGTACAGACTGAAAATTTCCAGATGGATTGCATCCGCCATAACGATCAAGCTAAAGTTCTCAGATGACTTCCACTTCCACATACAAACATAGAGCTAAAATTCGCTGGGATCCTTTTTTCAGCAAACAATCAGAGAATTTTCAAGTCAATTCAAAACCCCCACTTCAAATATGGTGAAATATCAGGAAATTCCTTCATTCCGACGAGCAAGCCAAGAATTCTAATTTCTTAGCAATTTTTAATTCATTTAAAACTTATGGAATAACTTAACTAGCCCCCTTCAGGTATATCTAGCAGTAAAACACTTTGTACCTACTATCAGAAAAATTGAAACGGGAATTGAATTACTATGAAATACAACTTCGTGTCGGAATTTAATTCTTGTGTTAACCAAAAAAAGCCTAAGTCGTATCAACGTCAATAATTCCAAAACAATAAAAACTACTGAGTACCTTGACCTGAATCATACTCATACAAGAAAATCCGATTATCCACAGCAACCGCAAGATTTCCGATCGACGGCGACGCCGGAGACCATGAGACAGCAGCGACATCGGTGGCAGAACTGCGAAAAGGAAGCTCGAAGACTTGCCGAAAGATAGGGCCAATTCGCGATTCTTGAGGAGAGAGAGGGGAAGGAAAGTGAGAGATGACGAGGAGAGAGGCGGCGCCGTAGGCGATCCATGAGTAACCGCCGAAGTCCGGCAGCCAGTCGATGGCGGTTACCGATGCTGATAGGTTCGGCGCCGGCGGGACTGTTTCGGATTTGATTAAGCGTAGTGGGAGTATATCGGAGATATCGCCGGCGGAGGAGGTAGAGGTGGCGGTGGCCCCCATGTCCGGGTTAGATGAGAGTGAGAGAGTTGATGCGAGTACTTGGGTTCTGTGTATGGCCGGAGTTCGAAGAAGTTTTAGAACGTAGAAAGGAAAAATTTTGTAAGTAAAGAAATATACTATTAATTATTAATAATATACTTTTAATTACAAAGCATATACTTAAAAATTACCTACCTATATGTCGACACATCCGGAGTTCATAGGAGTCTCTTTTGCTTATCAAATTGTTAGAATGGATGAGTTACTTATTCAAATAGTTTAAAGTTAATAACAACAACAACAAACCCAGTGCCTCTAAAGGCTCCCGCCAAAAGCAGGGTCTAGGGAAGGTAGATGTGCGCAGCCTTTCCCCTTTAGGGGCTACTCTGAAGGGGGTCCAACCTAAAAAGTTGGTCTGCATCCATCAGCCAAAGACCTGGCACAGGAAAAGCATCAAAAATGCATGAGTATGGCAAGGAAGAAGGGAAAAAAAAAAAAAAGGTAGAGGTAAAAGAGATAAAGAAAGAGAACGAAAATGAGATAGGGATAGAAAAGGTATAGCCAAAGATAAGGTAGAGACAAATACTACCCTACTCTAACCGTATCATCGAATACCCCTATGCTAGCCCTCCATTAGGCCCTATCTAAGGCCATCTCCTCCCGAAGGTTTAGGTGGGTGAGGTCTTGTCGGATCGTCTCAAGCCATCTCTTCTTTGGTCTGCCTCTGCCTCTTCTGCCTAATGTAGTAAGGGGTTGTTCGCATCTCCTGATTGGAGCATCATCCGGTTTCCTTCTGATATGACCGAACCACCTCAAACATTGCTCCCTTAATTTATCTTCAATAGGAGCTACGCCCAATTTGCCTCTTATAATGTCGTTTCTGATCCTATCCTTCCTTGTGTGTCCGCATATCCACCTCACCATTCGCATATTCGCCACCTTTATCTTCTGTGTGTGCTGTTGTTTCATGGCCCTGCACTCCGCCCCATACGCCATGGCTGGCCTCATAACCGTCTTATAGTATCTTCCTTTAGCTTCAAGGAGAATTTCCTATCACAAAGTACCGCGGAGGCCATTCTCCACATATGCCATCCCGCTTTGATCCTGTAGCCGACATCCTCGTCCACTTCGCCGTTGTGCTGTATCGTGGACCCCAAGTGCCTGAATCTCTCCTTCTTCGAAATGGCCTCGTGTCCAATCTTGACTTCTTCCCGGCTAGGCGTGGTAGAGGGATCGAACTTGATTTCCATGTGCTCAGTCATGGCTCTGCTTAGTTGTAAGCCCTTCACCTCTAGAACTCCTCTCCCTAGTTCCAGTTTCTCATTTATCTCTACCCGCGACTCTTCCACCAATACTACGTCATCTACAAAAAGCATGCACCAAGGTACACATCCCTGGATGTGTCTAGTGAGCTCGTCCATAGCCAAAATGAACAGAGAGGGAAAGAATATAAAAAAATACTATTAAGAGATAAATGGTTTTTTAAGTAAATTTTGAAAGGATTTTTTCTTACAGAATAAATAAATACTATTAAGAAAGAAAGAATATAAAAAAAATTAAGGATAAGATGTCTTCAAATACAACAGAGGAACAAAAGAAAAAACAGCAACTAATAATATAAAGCTCTCATGTTTCACTGCAAATTGGCTAAGGCTAATGTCAACGAAGCTCCTGAAGCTCTTGGTCATAGAAATACCATCTTTTCCCTTAAGAAATTAACTGGTGTATATTAATTCTTAAAAATTTTAGCATTCTTTTCTAGCCATATCACCGCATAATCACAATCTTCATTGAGGAGAATAGCATTAAGACGTCTTTCATTTCTCTTATGCCATGAAATTTCACTAACAGAATACCGTCATTGAAAAGATTTTTCAAACATGTGTCTTTTGGGCATTTGTTAAAATACATTAATTCGTGCACTTTTTATAGAAAATGTCCCACTATTTTTTACTGCGGTCAATATAATGCAATAAAATTAATTCAATAATAATAAATATAGTGTAATTAATGCATTTTAATATGTGCCATTTAAGGACTTTTTTTGAAAAGTGGCTCTATTTGAATTTTTTTTTAGAAAATATTTAGCAAAATGGCCCTATTTACTGTAGCAAGGTGGGTGCACGACGTTCTGTACGTCGTGCACTAGATCGGGACTGTTGCACGCCATTCCATACGGGGTGCAACAATACCCAATTTTTTTTTTAATTTTAGTTTTACCTCTTTAAAATTAAAAAAAATTAATAAATTTCTTTTTAATTTAAATTATTTTAATTTTTAAAATAAAAATATCCCAGGGGACACTTATCGGCTGGTTTATTTGCTTAGGTTCAATCACATACTATTGACCTTGTACTATTTGCCTATTATGTGCCTTGTACTATTTGATGTGCCCGTGCTTATGCTTTATGCTTTTGCTTATGCTTTCAGGATGCCTGCTCTCACAATGACACGATATTCAGGTTGTGAGTCCTCGGAAACAGCCTCTCTTCCACCCGGAAGGGGGAAGGCTGCGTACATCCACCCTCCCTCCCCAAACCCCGCTTTCGCGGGAGCCTTTGGCACTGGGACTGTTGTTGTTGTTAAATTATTTTAATTCTTAATTTTATAATTTGAATCACTAAATACGTATACATTTTAAATTAAAAGGTATATGTATATTATTATTTGAACTATTAATAAGGAAGATATAAATGAGGGACACATTTAAATGAGGAGATGGTGATATGTATATTATTATTTAAACTATCTCATACAGAAACTATGGTATTATAATACTATTATAATAAGGAGGATATAAATGAGGGACACATTTAAATGAAGAGATGTTTATGTTTCCAATAAAAAATCACGAGTTTGCGTATTTGTACATTATTAATTGAACTATTTTATTATATATATGTTTGTAAAATATATTTTCAAAATTCATATACACTATCTTTTGAGTTACATGTATCTAATAAAATAGTTCAAATAATAATGTACAAATGCGTAAATTCGTGATTTTTTGTTGAAAACGTCAACATCTCTTCATTTAAATGTGTCCCTCATTTATATCCTCCTTATTAATAGTATTATAATACTATAATTTCTGTATGACATAGTTTAAATAATAATATGTATATCACCATCTCCTCATTTAAATGTGTCCCTCATTTATATATTCCTTATTAATAGTTTAAATAATAATATACATATACCTTTTAATTTAAAATATATACGTATTTAGTAATTCAAGTTATAAAATTAAGAATTAAAATAATTTAACAACAACAACAGTCCCAGTTCCAAAGGCTCCCGCCAAAGCGGGGTTTGGGGATCCCCCTTCCGGGTGGAAGAGAGGCTGTTTCCGAGGACTCCCAACCTGAATATCATGTCGTCGTGGGAGCAGGCATCTTGAAAGCCTAAGCATAAGCACGAGCACATCAAATAGTACAAGGCACATAATAGGCAAATAGTACAAGCTGAATAGTATGTGATTGAACCTAAGCAAATAAACCAGCCGATAAGTGCCCCCATGATATTTTTATTTTAAAAATTAAAATAATTTAAATTAAAAAAAAATTTATTAATTTTTTTAATTTTAAAGAGGTAAAACTCAAATATATATATATATTGGGTACTGTTGTACGCCGTACGGAACGGCGTGCAATAGTCCCGATCTGTTGCACAATATTCCGTATGTCGTGCACCCACCTTGCTACAGTAAATAGAATTATTTCGCTAAATATTTTCTAAAAGAGGCCAAATTTCTAAAAATGTTTTTCAAATGGAGCCATTTTGCAAAAAAAAGTCCCATTTGAGCACATAATAGACAACTCATTCTGCAAAACTTTTATAGTACATTCTTGGCTGCTAGTAATATAATATGGTAACATAATAGGTAGTAAAGTAAGTCCAGTCCAATTTAAAGACAGAACATTCTCTAAATAAGGTAAGTCATTGTAATCCAAAGCTTTAAATATCTTATTTTATCTTTTCTTCCCTATCTTTTTAATTTTCGTATTTTATTGCTTTAGTTAAATCCTGGGTTATTTACATTTTAATACCCCGATCTTTTTGGTAATTATAAGAACATCTTTGACTTTTTAAAATTATTAAAAAAGATCTTAAATTTTTATCGTATTAATAAAAAGGACCCTCTCCAGTGACCTAAACCTCCAAAAAAATATAAAGATGAAAGTACCCTTAAGCAAAACGATGTCGTTTTGGGCCTGATTCTTTACACTTACCAAAACGCAACGTTTAATTAGTGCATTTTTAAAAAAAAGTTGCGTAATTGTGCATTTAAATAAAAAAATATTATTATAAGCAAAAAAATTAAAGATGATACTCTAAAATTAAATAAATAATAATTAATCATAATAGTATAAAATTTAAAATAAATTGAAAATGTCCCATTGTTAAATTACACTTTGCAAAATAGACCAAATAATATAATTGTATAAAGTAAAATTAAACAAAAAAGAGTAAAAAATGACATTTAATTAAGTTTAAAAACGAGATTGAGAAAAATATTTTGAAAAAGCTCAAGATAGCTTTCAATGGTGGAATGAAGAAAAGGAAGAAGAGGGAAGACGGGAATATGCATTTAAATTTAAAAAAAAAGGTAAAATAGTCGAGCATTAAAAGGTAAAAAAAATCAAGGTCAATATTAATGGTGGAATGAAGAAAAAGTAAAAGAAGAAGATAAATTTGAATTTTAAAAAAATATATAGCAATGGGGGGAGGGGGATTTTATTTATTTATTTTTTTGGTAATATGGTCATTACACTGTAGCACAATTTAAAATAGTCTTCACATGTCAGTGCCGGTGACAAAAAATGACATCAAGTCATTAGAGAGGATCATTTTTATTAATACGGTAAAAATTTAAGGTCCTTTTTAATAATTTCAAAAAGTCAGGGTTTTTTTTATAATTATTAAAAATATTAAGATGCTAAAATATAAATAACCCTTAAATCTTTCGATTTCAATTATAGTTTGTATCACTTTAGGGCTTTTGAAGGTAATACTAAAGTATTTTATATGGGGTTCGTTTTTCTATTTTTGTTGGAATTTAATTCATATCAAAATTGTGGGGAACTTTTATCCGTATTATCCCTTTTTTTCTATTTGTATTTCCTGGGGTTTTGAATTTGATTTTGGGATGTACAATCTTTCGTTGTTTTTTTTTTATTTTATATAGTTCTTTCGTATTATTTCTTATTTATATATTTTAGTTTTTTTTGGGGTTATGTTGCGGTGGTGAATTTTTTTTTTGTCATATATTATATTGCACATTTCGCAGGGTCCATATCGATCCACATGGTAATGCAACACTGACATCACCCATTGTAACAACTTCCAACCACTGTCCATCTATCAAATACACTATGTCGCAACCTCCAGCCACCAAATTTTGTATCGCGTTCCTATACGATGTAGCATGAAACAAAGTCCTATAATCCAATATACAGTAATCCACTAGTAAATGCACTGTAAGAGCCAAACCATTATATACAACCTCGGTCACAATAATGGTTGTATTACGGTCATGATCTAATAGGACTCTAAAATCCTATTTCATGTATCCGGACTTCCTTAGGTGCCAACACGATTCCTTTTGCCCCATTCTATTGCTGCCCTTCTCCCTACATAATTTTCGAAACCCTAACTCTAGGTTTCCACATTTAGGGTATGGTTATAGCATGGGTCACATGAGTGCATCTCTTTGACCAATATTATATGTTATCGTATTTCAAGTTTTTTTCCCGATTTAATTATCATTGTTATTCTTGCGACTTCCTAACTGTTGGACGAATAACAATACCAATGATTGGTTCCGCCATAAAAATTTATCTTAGCCGACATCAACTAATTTATAGTCATATTAAAAGCATTTAAATGTTGGGCAACACAATTATCTTCTTCCATCTCAAATTGAACAACTTTTTTATAAGGCGTACCTGCAATCAAAACCACACATTGTGTTCATATTGAAAACAATATGTGACGATTTGGAACAAAGTAAGCCAAATGGAACCCATAACCTGTCCATCCAACAAAATGAATTTCTCGCCATTCGTATCCTTCAGCCACTTAATAAGGGTTACCACCACTTTTTCGCATGTATATAATCCTTAATTTGCATATGCAAATTAGTACCATTAGATCTCTCAATATTAGAAAACTTTGCCTTGTCAGTTCCGCTGATAAACAATTATAATTGAACTGCCACGAGTATATTTATTTTTTGGATAAATTACATATCAGTATTATAAAGTTTGATGTATTAATTTTTTTTAGTATACAATCTACACAGAATAATATTTTAGTTTAAAATTTATATATACTTTAATAAAAGCATCCAAATGACAATGCAAAACATCCACATCTCATCCAACATTTCTTCAATAACAATATCACAAGATTGCAGCACATGCATGGAATAAGGGGAATAGTTAGAAAAAGGAGGTTCTACTGACAAAAAATAATAATTTTTTTTGCACTATTATTTAAACTATTTTATAAAATATATATAATTTTTACACTAAAAATATTTATTTTTGGTAGGTCAAGTTGTTAGTGTTTTCTATCACTAGGCTATATCCCTAAAAAAATACTCAAAAATTATTTAATAAAATTAATAAGTTAAAAAAATAATACATCAAATCTCATAATTTATCCTTTTTTTAATATAAATCGGTTTAATTGGAAATTTGGTCAATCCCAACCGTTGACCGTAGCTAACCCAAAACAAAAACCCTAAGCCCAATCCAGCGCCGCAGCTCTCTACTCGTGCTTGGCCACCCTCAGCCGCTCCGGTCGTCTCCGCCAACGGCAGCGCCGCCAACCCAGCGGCCACGCCACGCCGCCGGTCCTAGCGAGTCTCATTTCGCGGCTCGAAGCCACTGAAACTCCGCCACCGTACTTCATCAACGCCGACGAAATCTCACCGCCTGTCCCCCCCCGCGCGCCCTTAAGGCTACCACCATATACGAGCGTACCCAAATGAGTATATGGGCTGGAAAATAGTACAGTAGCCCAATAGAAGGTAGAGCAGGCCCGGCCCAAGTGAGAGATACAACGACAACAACAACAACAAACCCAGTGCCTAAAGGGCTCCCGCAGCAGCAGGGTCTGGGGAGGATAGATGTACGCTATCTCATTCCTTAGTTTTCGTATTTTACTACTTTGATTTAGTTTTCAGTCTATTTTGAATTTGTGTACGTATCAGCCTCGGATACTCCGATTGCTCCACGATCCACTACATACCGCCGCGATACACGAACGCAGTCGCCTTGCTTTGCTCTTTGGTCTTGGTTCACAAGACCGCCAGACTTCACTGCTCCGTGACCAAATTAGGTAAAAATGAAAATGATGAGGTACTAATTTAGTCATAAAATAAAACTTTAAATACTATTTGCAATAAAAGAAAAGATGAGAGAGTAATGTGAACAAAGTGTTAAGAGTATAAATCTATTCCCGGGCCTTCACCAATTAGCTTAAGCTTTTGGGACAAATGGTTCTTTGACATGGTATTAGAGCCTTGTTGACCAAGAGGTCACGAGCTCAAATCTCAACAGCCACCACTTTCAATAATAAAACAATTTAAACACAAGGTACGAGGTAGGCTTGTATATTATCCATGCTTGAAGCCCAATTGGTATTTGCATGACGGGGCATGTTAGAGTATAGAACTATTCCTGGGCCATCACACATTAGCTTAAGCTTGTGGGACAGATGGTTTTTTGACATGGTATTTATCGCAACCTTGCGGATGTGACGGCCAAAGTGCAAGACTTGGGCCCAATGAAAGAGAGGTTTAGATGAGAAAAGAAAGAGAATTAGAGTTTAGATGAGAGAAAGAATTAGAGTTAGATGAGAAAGAGAAGTAGACTTAGATGAGAAGAGAGAATTTAGATGAGAAATGAAAGAGATATTCATATATTTCAATTGATACCTTACAAAATGAATACAATTGCCTATTTATAGAAAATACAAGAATACTAAAATAATGCTTGAAATTACTTAATTACATCAATAAAATCAAATAAAATCAATTAATATTCCTAAGGAATCTTCCAACGGCTAGTTAGGCGCGGGCAAGGGCATCCCAACGGCTAGTAGGAGCGTCCAGGCACTGTTTAGGTGCGGCATAGCCTTGGGCAGGGGCTCTGGAGACGTGGAGCTAGACACGGGACTGGACAAGGCAGGGCGCGAGCTTGACAAGGGCTGGGGCGCGACTGGGCACGGACGAGGCACGGACCAAGACAAGGCTTGACAATGTCATGACAAGGCATGGGGCGCGATCTGGGCAGCGAACCAAGGCACGGCTGGATAATGTCATGACATGGCATGGGCGCGACGGGGCAACGATCAAGACAAGGCCTGGGCGCGAACTAGGACACGGTTCGGACAGCGACTTGGGACATCAACTTGACAAGCACGAACACGGCACCTGCTCATATCTAGACATAGTAAAGGAAAACCAATGGTGTCATGGCCATGACAGGACCCCCCCTCAAGCCAATCCTTGTCCTCAAGGATTGAAATGAGGAAATTGGCCTTGGACGAAGGCCAAGTCCTTCCCATTGCACAAGGACTTGAGTTATCCTCTTGCCTTTGCGCGTTAGGGTGCGACGCTTGAGGACCTTCTTAGGTTGAACTTCGGGGTGGCCGTCATGGTCACAACTAGGTAAGAACACACTAGGCACAACATTATCGCCAATCTTCTTTTTTAAACGAGAAACATGAAAAACAGGGTGGATTTTAGATGGTCCAACTTATAAGCAACCTTCCCTATCCTAACAATTATCTTAAATGGTCCGTAGTACCTAGCGGCTAGTTTAAGGTTACGCCTCATTGCAACCGAAGTTTGGCGATGAGGTTGTAACTTTAAGTACACTAAGTCTCCTATGTTAAACTCACGTTCGGTCCTACGGAGGTCGGCTTGTTGCTTATATCGGTGTTGTGCTTCCATTAGGTTTTCTCTTAGGAGGTTAGCCATATTTTGTCTCTCATTAAGCACGTCCTCAACTCCTGGTGAAGAAGATACACATGGGTAATCAATTGCCAATAGCCTAGGTGCATAACCATAAAGAGCCAAAAATGGGGTAGTTTTAATAGACGAATGATAATTGGTGTTGTGCCAAAATTCGGCAAGAGCTAACCATTGAGCCCAAGCCTTCGGTTTATTTAAGGCCATAGCTCGCAAATAATTTTCTAGACATTGATTAACGCGTTCGGTTTGGCCATCCGATTGGGGATGGTAAGAGGTACTCATGTTGAGTCATACACCCGCCAACCTAAATAATTCCTTCCAAAAGAGACTTTGGAAGGTGCCATCCCGATCCGAGATAATGTTTTTGGGAAGTCCATGCAAACGGTAAATGTTGTCAAGAAAAATTTGCGCAACTTTAGTGGCAGTAAACGGATGAGATAGTGAAATAAAATGAGCATATTTAGTGAAGCGATCAACCACTACCAATATTGTATCCTTACCAAGGGACTTAGGCAAACCCTCAACAAAGTCAAGACTAATGCTTTCCCAAGCTTGGCTTGGAACGGGTAACGGTTGAAGCAAACCGGGATAGGCAACATGCTCGTTTTTAGTTCGTTGACATGTATCACATTTAGAAATATAATCACTAAAGCTGTTTTTCATCTTAGGCCAATAAAATAAATGCTTGGCTCGTATTAAAGATCCTTGGACACCGGAGTGGCCTCCCATAGGTGAATCATGTAATGTATGCATAATCTTAGTTCTCAAATCCGTGTTTTCGCCTATGTAAATACGACCCTTGTATCTTAAAATACCGCCAAGAAAAGTGAAGGGACCTTGAGCTGAAGGCCCTAGGGTGGCGTGGGAAATGAGATCTAGGGCGCGCTTGTCGTTATCATAACTTGCCTCGACTTCGCGTACCCATTGAGGTACCACACTAGTGAGGACCGAACAAGACCCTAACTCACACTCCTCATCACGTCTCGATAATGCATCCGCGACTTTATTCTCTATTCCTTTTCGGTACACTATGGAATAACTAAGGCCCATGAGTTTTGACATACCCTTTTGTTGCAATTGGGTTGTCACACGTTGGTCTAATAGAAACTGTAAGCTAGCATGATCCGTTTTAATAACAAAATGATTATTAAGTAAGTAGTGTCGCCATTTTTTAACCGCCATTAGGATTGCCATGAGTTCTTTTTCATAAACCGATAATCCCAAGTGACGAGGACCTAAGGCCTTACTAAGATAAGCTATAGGTCTACCATCTTGACTCAAAACCGCACCTAGGCCTACCCCACAAGCATCGGTTTCAAGTGTAAAAGGTTTAGTAAAATCGGCGAGAGCTAGAACCGGGGCCGACACCATAGCATGCTTAAGGGTTTCAAACGCAATTTGGGCACTCTCATTCCGAGTAAAATCACCTTTGGATAGAAGGCAATTTAGAGGTTTACTAATAGACCCACATCCCTTAATAAACTTCCGATAGTAACTGGTTAAACCTAAGAAACCCCTAAGACTCTTAAGGCTCTTCTGCTGTGGCCAAGCTACCATGGCGTCAATCTTACTAGGGTCCGTAGCTACACCGTGAGGGCTAATGATATGACCTAAGTATTCCACATGATCAATACCGAATGTACATTTACTTCTTTTAGCATACAATTGGTTGGTTCGCATTGTCTCAAGGACGGTACCAAATGACTAATGTGAGTTGACATACATGGGCTATATACCAAAATATCATCAAAGAAGACTAAAACGAATTTACGAAGAAAGGAAGAAAAGACCTCGTTCATTAATGCTTGAAATGTGGCCGGTGCATTGGTGAGACCGAAAGGCATCACCTTGAATTCGTAATGGCTTTGATGCGTACGGAAAGCCGTTTTATGGCGATCCTCATCTCGGACAAGAATTTGGTGGTAACCGGCTCGTAAGTCTATCTTTGAAAATACACGGGCTCCATGCAACTCATCAAGCAAATCATCAATAACGGGGATGGGGAATTTATCTTTAACCGTGATATGGTTAAGTTGTCTATAGTCAACACAAAAACGATAAGTACCATCTTTCTTTCGTACTAGCAAAACGGGAGAGGCGAAAGGACTACGGCTAGGTTGAATTATAGATGAAGATAGCATTTCCTTAACTTGTTTTTCAATTTCGTTCTTTTGACTATGGGGATAGCGGTATGGTCTAATAGTTACGGGTTTAGCATCGGTTTGGGTGGGTATAACATGATCATGGGCTCGGCTAGGTGGTAATGTCTTAGGAATAGCAAACACATCCTCATATTGTTTAAGTATGGGTTCAAGGTCGGAACGAACATAAGTAGCTTTTTCTTCACTTCCTATTGCCAAAAATAAGTGACCTACTAAACTATGAACTTTCTTTTTAAGAAGTTTTGTTAAGCCTTTTTCGGTCATAGCATGCAAAGTGGCACTATCCGAGGTTCCTTGTAAGTGAATAGGTTGACCATCCCTAAAGCATGAAAATTTAAGGTTAGAGAAATCAAAAGTTACCAGCCCATATTTTTGGAACCAATCCACACCTAATACCATATCGCTACCTCGTAAATCAAGAACTCGTAAGTCATCGGAAAAGAGGTTACCTTGCACCTTCCATTTCAAAGATGGGCATTTGTTGTAACTCACCAAGCTCTCGCCATTCGCTACCGTCACTGTCATCACTACGGTAGGCACCGTATCAAGCTTGAGCTCTTGGACAATGTTTGCATCCAAGAAACTGTTGGTGCTTCCGCTATCTACTAGGATCGTAATGGGCCTCTTTTTGATGAAGCCTTTTAACCGTAAGTTGTTGTGGGTGATGCGACCGGGCAATGCATTCAAGGAAATCTCCATGGCACCGTCTCCCTCTTCTTCTTGAGGAAGTTCTTCCTCTATAGCTTCGAGTTCATCATCGACTTCCTCTTGGCCTTCCATACTTTGAAGCTTATTTTTGCATACATGGCCTGGAAAATACAGGTCGTGACAGCGGTAGCACTGTCCTGGATCACGTCTGGGTGCGTTGGGCGCTGTCGTAGGCCCGGGTGCTGGTCTCGGAGGCCCGGACTGGGGCGCGCCAGCAGGGGCCTGGGCACCAGTCTGGACGGAGGCTGCTGGGCGTGACTGGAACGAGGATCCAGCACGGGATCCGTACTGCTGCTGCTGCCTGTATGAGGGCCTAGGAGCCGTGGCACTCCTAATTTCCGATATCGTGATTTCTTGAAGTTTTGCTTGCTCGATAGCGGAATTCATGTCGGATGGTCGGTTGGCTTTAACAGCAGCCCGGATGGCTGGCTTTAACAGCAGCCCGGATGGCGGGCTTTAAACCTCCAATAAAGCTCGAAACATAATAGGATTCACGATGATAAATCATCAACCAACTTCGCAATTCCTCAAAACGGACCTCATATTGCTCCACGGTACCGGTTTGAGAAGTTTTATTAAATTGCTCCACCACATCTTGTAAAGATTTATCCCCAAACCGTTTACATAATTCATCAATAAAAAATTGCCAAGTCATAACCTGGTTATTTAATTCAAGAGCATGGAACCAAATGTCACCATACTCATGTAAATGTGAAGAAGCAACGTTAACCCATTCCTCAGCCGGAGTTTGGTACCAACGAAAGTATTTTAAACATTTACGTACCCAAACTCTAGGATTCGTACCATTGAATGTCGGGAGATCAATCTTGGAGTTGTGATGGGAGGACCATGATCGTGTACTAAACTCATTGCGGCTATGATCGCCATCTTTGGATCTCGGTTGGTGCCTCACTTCTCTTGGCTTGGGCACACGAATAGGAGGCGGTGGGGGAGGTGGTGGTAAAATCCCCGAACCACCCACTTGCATATAGTTACCCGATCCAACTTGCTCACCATGCGTTGCAACCTCGGGTGCGGCTATAGGAACATTTTCGGGTCGTTTCTCTTGATTCATCAAGATGCGGATCACGGTCTCGGCCAAGGATGCCATTGAAGCTTCGAACCCACGTTGGCTACGTCCAATGCCCGTGACCTCAGTGGTCAAGCTGTTCACTGACGCCTTCAAACCGTTGCTCACCACGTTTTGGTCTCGGACCAACGTGTCAAGCCTATCCAGTCTTCTTTCAATGTCCATAATTTTCTCATGCGAACCGGAAGTCTTCTCGGATGAAGACATAGTGTTGGTAGCTCGATTGTTTCTTGTAATTGCCAGTTTGAGATCGTAACGTGCTCTGATACCAATTTGTCGCAACCTTGCGGATGTGACGGCCAAAGTGCAAGACTTGGGCCCAATGAAAGAGAGGTTTAGATGAGAAAAGAAAGAGAATTAGAGTTTAGATGAGAGAAAGAATTAGAGTTAGATGAGAAAGAGAAGTAGACTTAGATGAGAAGAGAGAATTTAGATGAGAAATGAAAGAGATATTCATATATTTCAATTGATACCTTACAAAATGAATACAATTGCCTATTTATAGAAAATACAAGAATACTAAAATAATGCTTGAAATTACTTAATTACATCAATAAAATCAAATAAAATCAATTAATATTCCTAAGGAATCTTCCAACGGCTAGTTAGGCGCGGGCAAGGGCATCCCAACGGCTAGTAGGAGCGTCCAGGCACTGTTTAGGTGCTGCATAGCCTTGGGCAGGGGCTCTGGAGACGTGGAGCTAGACACGGGACTGGACAAGGCAGGGCGCGAGCTTGACAAGGGCTGGGGCGCGACTGGGCACGGACGAGGCACGGACCAAGACAAGGCTTGACAATGTCATGACAAGGCATGGGGCGCGATCTGGGCAGCGAACCAAGGCACGGCTGGATAATGTCATGACATGGCATGGGCGCGATTGGGCAACGATCAAGACAAGGCCTGGGCGCGAACTAGGACACGGTCCGGACAGCGACTTGGGACATCAACTTGACAAGCACGAACACAGCACCTGCTCATATCTAGACATAGTAAAGGAAAACCAATGGTGTCATGGCCATGACAGTATTAGAGCATTGTTGATCAAGAGGTCACGAGTTCAAGTCTCAACAACCGCCACTTTCAATAATAAAATAATTTAAGCACAAGGTATGAGGTAGGCTTGTGCATTATCCACGCTTGAAGCCTAATTGGCATTCGCGTGAGGGGGCATGTTAGAGTATAAAACTATTCTTGGGCCTTCACCCATTAGTGTAAGCATTTGGGATAGATGAACCAATTTAAAAGATGAGAGTCTCATTTGAGCAAAAGAAAAATAAGGGACCAATTTAAAAGATGAGAGTCTCATTTGAACAAAAGAACCAATTTAAACAAACTTAAAAGGATAAACGGTGTAAATAACTCTTGTTTTTTCATAATTGAATTTTAGCTAATTGTAATTTACTTTAAAATGCTGCTTTGCTGTTTAGTTGGAAAGATAGCTGATGTGAATCTGTTTCTGCCATGTTCAAATTTAATATTGACTTTATGCATTATAGAAGAATCCATTTTTAGGCCTTGGCCTAATAACTTTAGATTTTGGGATTTTTTTTTTTTTTTTTTGATATGGTATTAGAGAGTCTTTAATCGTGAGACCTCGGGTTTGAATTCTAACAATTATGCATGCACAATGTTTGAAGTGAGCATATGTAATATTATCCATGTTTACATTCATGTTAGAGTGTAAAACCATTCTCAGTCTTCACCGAACACCTTAAGCTTTTGGAATAAGTAGTTTCTTGATATTAGATAAGTGAGTTTGGAGATTTGGATATGTACATGTCATCTCCTTTGACATCAACCTTGATAGAGTTTTACAACTAAATCGAAGCGTCAACACCTCAATCTGTAGTATTTACTTGCTCAAAGCAAGTCTCCCATGTCAGGAATCGGATCGCGTTTTGCTTTGACCAGATTAAGCTAAGGGTTTTACAGAAATTCAGAACTGAGATATTTGAAAACCTACTCTTTTTTTCTGACATCTCAGAACTGCTGATAAGTAGCATATAACCATGAGTTCTGATGAGATGAAAGACCCATTAAAAGAGTCTGATTGGAAGAGCTTAACTGGTGACGCAAATAAGCAGCTCAAAGATGAACAATCGATTGCCAAAAAGCGGCTCCCCAAGAAGATAAGGCAGATTCCAGATTCTTATTTCCTCCCTCGAAGATCCTTACCGTCAGCCATTGCATTTTATGGTTCATTCATAGTAGCTGGAATTGGTGCTGGAATGCTCGTGGAAGTCTGGATAAACAAGAAAATCAAAGGTAAATTAACATCCTGCTAACTGCTAAGCAGCTTTATGATGGATGATGATTGATGTGCTGTTGTTTCTTTCCTCAAGTGGAGAGGAGAAACCTATATTGACATTCCTTGACTGTTCAAACAATGGAACCAAACCGTGGTTTGTAGTCGCACTGTTGTCACCTTACTGCGGAAGTGGGTGTCGTGGACATTACATATGGGTTGAGCGTCTGACTTTGGATTATTTAAAGAGAGAATAAGTTTCTTTTAAACCTTATATTTGTAAAAGGCTGAATGTTAGTATTCATAATCCTTTCTAGTTTTAAACATATAAATAGGTTTATAATAATGTTCTTATAATTCAGAAAATAATTTATTTGCATTGAGAATGTCATTGAAAAATTACTATTACATAACATCAATTTCGTTATGCAACAAACTTTATTTTATTTCTTGGTGCAGGGTACAAAATATCAATATGAATATGCTATAGATTTTGAAGAGGCGAAGATAAAATATCGGAGTCCAAAGCATGAATGAGAATGACAATAGACGTTGATATGTGGAAACCTTTGAGGCACTGTGTTTGTTGTTGTTATTGTTGTATTATGTAGTAGAAATGATTTGCCAAAAATTATGTGGCAGAGACATTTGTCTTGCAAAGAATTGCTCTCTTTGACCCATTATGATCCGCCTGAGTACTTTGAGTAGGGGTGTATTTGAGCCGAGCCAAGCCCGAGCCGGCCGGGCTCGAGGCGAGGCTCGGCTCGGCTCAGACTCGGGAGGCTTGAAGCTCACCGAGCTCTGAAAGTTCAGGCTCGAGCTTGGCTCGTCAAAAGCTCTGGCTCGGCTCGGTTCGACTCGATGTAAGCTCGGTGAGCTTCAACTTAGGCTTGCGATCTCATTTAGCTCAATATAGGCTTGTTTGGACTCGTTTAAAATCAGGCTCGACTCATTTAGGCTCCAATATGGCTTCATGGGACAATATTTAAGTAAATATATTGTATTAAAAAAAGCTCGCTTAGGTTTGTTTAGGTTTGCTAGCCTACGAGCTTGGGCTTCACTGGGCTCGGGCTCAGCTTGAGCTCAAAGCGAGCTGAGCGTTTCGAGCTTTATGACGAGCCGGCTCACGAGGGCTCATGAGTCGGCTCGGCTCATTTACACCCCTAACTTTGAGTCACTTTGTCTACTTCTTCCGGCAGGCCTTTCCCAAGAACAACTACATATCATGTCTTTTTTCAAAAATATAGAAGGTATCCTTCGAAAGTTGGAATATTTAATAGGGCAACCCTGAGATTTGCTATATTAATTTTAAATCCATTAAATTTATGAAGTGATATTTTTGTCCAAAAGTTACATATAATTTCTAACAAATGACGGTGAAAGGGTATAAAACGAACGTTGGTAAACCCACCATACGCTCGTTATTTCTCTCACCCCACACACGAACTGTAATGTTGTGACAATGCTAATGAAGAAGAGTTGGATGAGAGGCCAATTTTATACCTTCACACGTCATCGTTTTGGACTATTTTATTAAATATATGTAACTTTTGGACTAAAATATTATTTCATAAAGTTTGTGGTCCAAGAATTAGTACCAAAGAGGGTACCAACATGCCGTCACCGGATCCCATTAGAACTCCGAAGTTAAGCGTGCTTGGGCGAGAGCAATATCATGATGGGTGACCTCCTAGGAAGTCCTCACCCTCAGGTTGGGAGCACTCGAAAAAAGCCTCTCTTCAGGGGTAATACCTTGAAGGGGGAAGGCTGCGTACATCCGCCCCCTTAGACCCTGCTTAGGTTGGAGCCCTTGGGGCACTGGGTATGTTGCTTTGTGGTCCAAGAATTAGTACAACAAATCTAGGGGACTAATGTTTAATTTACCTATTTAAAACAGTTTGATAAAACATAATATACTTGACTCATTCACTTTTTATGGCCTTAATAGTACCTATTGTTAGATTGTTCCATTTCTAATTCATATCCTTTCAGTTAGAGTTTTGTTTGACACCTTAAAATGATTGCAGAGGATGGAGGAGTTATTTGGGAGTTTGACAAATGAACAATGCAAGAAACTCAGTGTGTCGCATTCTTCTATACCGTCGGTGAGATTTGTCAAGCTGCTTGAAAGATCATAAATTGTCCTTACCTCAGAAGATGGTGCTGCAAGTTTGTTTCCAGTAATGCATTCTCTCCTTCATTTTGCCCCACTTTTAGTGCTTTTGTTATTATCTTATACTTTCATCCAATTTAGAATCAGATATCTGTGGTGCATCTCTTGTAATTGGATACTTTTCTTTTAGAGTATGTTTAGCCGAGCTTCTAATAGAAACAACAAAATAGTAAGTTTCCTCTAAAGTAGTAATAATAGAAGTAAAAACTGAAAAACTTTCGGACAAAAATACCCCCGTTAAGAGCACCTTTTTACAAAAGTACTTATGCGAAAAGTGTGTATGAAAAAAGAATTTTTCCAAAATTTGGTCAAACAGGCCCTAGTATGTTCTTGGGACGTCTTAGTTTAGGCTCCATTTGGTTGAAAGGAAGTCCGATTTTACCCATCGTTTTGCTTACTACATAATAAATAAGTAGCAAAAATATTTTAACGGAAAAGCATCTACTCCTTTATGGGAAAAAAATGACTCGTTCTCAAGGATGAAAGAAGTCATTTTCCTTATTGTTGTTCTCATTCCATTCTGAGCCTCTTACTCTTCCACCCGGGGCCAACCTCATGTTTTGAACCCCTAGTTCGTGCGAGGATATGGAATAATATTTTCTCTAAGCTCGACAGAAGAAAATTTTAAAGAGAGATATTTTTAGTGAAATTTTCTTGACAAGAAAATTTCATTTCGGAAGGAAAAATTTTCCCTCCAAGAAAGTGGAGCCTTAGGGCCTGTTTGGGATTGCTGTAAAAAAAAACTGCTTATTTTAAAAGCACTTTCTGTAAAAGCACTTATGTGAAAAGTGCTATTTTGAAGAAGCAGTTTGTGTTTGACTCAACCAGTCAGAAGCGTTTATTTTATTATTATTAGTGTTTGGTCAATGCTTAAGAAAAGTATTTTTTTTTGTCAAATTACTTAAAAGGACCAAATTGGTTGGATAGAAGGTTAGGGTTTTAAAAGACGATAAGATATGATGTAATTTTAATGTTTAAGTAGGGGTATTTTTGTCCTAAAAATTTTAAATTTTTGTTTCTACTTCTGCTTGTAATCAGAAGCATCAAATTTTTGCTTCTGCTTATAAGTAGAAAAACATCTGCTTTTAATAAAAAGCGCTTTTTGATGCTTGCCAAGCATCCTCCAGATTCTAGAAAAGTGCTTTTTTCAGAAAAAAGCACTTATTTTCCCAGAATAAGCAATCCCTAACAGGCCCTTGGTGACGGGTTTTATCCAATTTGTTCCTTCCATTTAAAGATAAATGAGTTTCTTTGAAGTTCCTTTTTTTTTTTTTTTTCTGTTTTGTCTTTTTGCTTGATTTCATGTTTTTTGGGTTAATTGACGTAGAATCATTCCATGCTTCGTGGATACCAAAATAGTCTTGGGGTACAATGAAACAAAAAAACAAAGTGAAGTAAGACTGTGGAAAGGAAGAATAATCAAGACAAAAGAATAAGAAAATGATGTAGATTTCAAGTATTGTTTTGATGATTTCAATCTTGAGAATGAAGGGGGGAGCATTTATAGTTTTTCAAGTATATTTCATAGAGACATGTCCTTTCATAAAGAGTCACACTTCTTCATCCCAAAGACACCAACAGTTAACGTGATTGATAGATTGCAGTAGAGTAGTTAGTTTAACATGGTGATTGTTGTTGTAGTGCTGATATTGTCTGTCTTTGACTAATGGCATTTGGTTACTGTGTTTCTGCATGTATCACCTGACATGTTAATAGCAGTCCTTTGAACTAATACCCTCAAATAAAAAGGGTTTCAACACTTAAGAGCAAGTGCCTTTGGTAATTTTTTTTTTTTTTTTTTTTTTAAATACTGATTTTTATTATTTCTATTAGTCAAAAATAAGATTGCACTTAATGATTTTTATGATTTTTTATTTTAAGATTGGAAATATATATATGCACAACAACAACAGACCCAGTGCCTTAAGGGCTCTCGCATAAGCGGGGTCTGGAAGGGGTGGACGTAAGCAGCTTACCTCTTCAGGGTGTAACTGTGCTGAGAGGTTGTTTCTGAGGACCTCTTACCTTATAAGGCTGGCAACACGAGGACTTCCCAGGAGGTCACCCATCCTGGTACTAACTTTCGTCTAAACACGCTTAATTTCAGAGTTCTAATGGGATCCGATGTCCTAGTGCTTGGTAAATGAACCCTATATATTGAGCATAAGATTGGAAATATATTGTGATTTACAAATTGTATTGTAAATGATTTCTTTATGTATCTAAGTTTTACTTTTTTTTTAACATCACTATATTTTAATTTTTTTCCTCTGTTTTTCAGTTTTTGGTATATTTTAATTTTTCTTCTCTCTGTTTTTCAGTTTTTTCACATAAATTTGTATAATATTAAATATATTTTTTGATGTGTAATCTTTAACATTACTCCCAATACAAGAATTTGCCACTTGCTATAGGCATAGTCTCGCAGCAAGAAATTGTTAAATTTGATAGAACCTTTAGGCCTAACCAATGAAGTTGATACATATACGAGATTCAGAAATAAATTTTAGTGGGGTTCTATTTTGAAACTAATTAAGGGATACAAGAAACTATGTACCTCCAATTACCCCTCAAAATGAATTGTCAGACGTAAACCTTACCCTTCATGAATCATTGTGGAACTGTAATTTACTTTTTTTTTATTCAGGCTATATTTGGCGAGCAACTTTTTATATCATTTAGCGATTTGATTAGTCAAATAGTTAGTAGTGCCATTTGGTAAAAATTCTGTTCGCGTTTTTTATTACGTTTAGCTTTTCAAAATTTGAACAATTTAGCTTTTAGCTTTTTAAGCATTATCTAGTCAAATTTTATTTATCATTCTATCTTATTTGTTTATCTTGATTTATCAAGTACATTACCCATCAGCTAATAGTTAAACGATAATAGCTAACAGCTACAATCAAACATAGCAGAGTCATACTGCACGCTCGTAATAATATCAAAAGCCTAAAGGATAATTAACTTAGGCTATACTTTTTGTTGCTATTTCACAACAAATTGATAATGTGATCAAATGTTACGAACTTTCGGTTCAGTTAAACATTTGCGGTATTTATGTATGGGTAATGCAATTAGCTGAGTTACTGTACACTGTATAAATATAAATTTATAATAATGGTGTTACAAATTTAGAAGATGAAATTCTTTTTAAAAAAATTTTATCAAAAAATTAAAAAATATTATGATAAAAGATAAAAAAAAAATTTGGAAAAAATAAGTTTTAAATTAGGATTAGTAAATATAAATTTAGAAATACATGAAATTGAGAAATAGAGGACAAAATGTTGCTGAAGAAAGAAATTTTTTTTAAAAAAAAATTTGAAAAAAATTGGAGTAGAAAAATATACATTATTTTTTTTCTATTGAACAATTTGTGTATAAAAGAAGGTATATCCAATCTACTTATTTTATATGCATAAAATAAAACTTATAAAATGATTAAATTATTTTATTTAAAAATATGCCTTAATATATTTTATATATCATTAGAATAAAATTATTTAAAATTTTAAATGATAAAAGAATTTAAAAACTAAAAAAATATTTTTTTAGAAAAAATATAAAATTCAAGTTTTGAAATAAATACACAAGAAAATTCAAAAATAAAATAAATAAAATATTTAATTTTTCCAAATAAACAAAATATACAAATACAATAATTCTTCTAGACTCTTTCAGTTTCATTTCTTTTATATTTTTTAAATTTATTAATTCAATCAAAATAAAAAATATTATAGTTTTATCTTATAATATTATTTGATAGAAATTAAAAAATATATTTTTTACTTTTAAAATTTGCAATATCTTTATTAAATAAATTAAAATAGTAATCTTGGATAAATTATACAAAACCTTTTATCTTTTACCTAAAACTAAAAAACCCTTATCTTTTGCTTAAAAATAAGAAACATATTCAGTGCCCCAAGAGCTCCCGTCTAAGCAGGGTTTGGGGGGCGGATGTAAGCAACCTTCCCCCTTCAGGGTATTACCTCTGAAGAGAGGTTGTTTGCAAGCACGCTTAACTTCGAAGTTCTAATGGGATCCGGTGATGGCATGTTAGTACCCTCTTTGATTGCTTAAAAAGAACTATTCTGAAAAAAAAATTAAACACTTTATCCCTTTATCGACCCAAAAAAAAAAAAAAAAAAACACTTTACCTCTTTGGTTCTAAGAGCAAAATGGTCATAAAAGTTGATTGAATAGTCGAGCTAATGATATTGGGTAAAATATTAATTTTTTGACAAAAAGGGGACATACTCAGTGCTCAAGGACTCCCGCCTACACAGGGTCTAGGAGGACAGATGTACGCAGCTTTCCCCTTTCAGGGTGTTAACCTGAAGAAATGCTGTTTTCTAGTCCCCCAATTTGAGGGTAGGAACTTTTCAGGAGGTCATTCATTTTGATACTGCTCTCGTCCAAGCACGCTTAAATTTTTGAAAAAAATGAGGTGAGTTTTTAAAGGGAGGAGGGTCTTCTGTGTCTTTGAGACAAAAAGATGGGGTTTGTTTGCTAAAATTCTCCATGTTATCTCCACATATAGATATTAAGCTTGTGTTTCGATTTTGAATCCCAACAAAAATTTTCAAGTTTATGCATTTTTTCCCCTTCTTTTCCAATAAAATCTTACCCTACTCTCATATAAAAAAAAAAAATTCTAATTTTTTAGTCATTTTTTTAGAAAAAGACTTTCCTCTTAATTATGGAATACAGTAATAATAACATAGTAGTGGGATGATTGTTTCTTGTTGCTACTCGATCTCTCTCGAGCAATTATTGAATTTTTATACATTTGTAAAGTTTTAATTTATGTGGGATGGTGGTTTTAAGATGATCCAAGGATTTGTGACCTTCAAAGTATGATAATTTTATGTACGATCTTTTTTTGAATTTTAAATTTTAAAGCTCAAATGAAATGTCTCTATAATAATTTTCAAATATAATTTTTCATACACAAAGACCATACCCAGTGCCCCAAGGACTCCCGCCTACGCAGGGTCTCGGGGGGGATGTACGCAGCCTTCCCCCTTCAGGGTGTTAACCTGAAGAGAGACTGTTTCCCAGTGTCCCTAACCTGAGGGTGAGGACTTCCCAGGAGGTCACTCATCCTGGTACAACTCTCGCCCAAGCACGCTTAACTTCGGAGTTCTAATGGGATCCGGTGACGGCGTGTTTGTGCCCTCTTTGGTAATTTTTCATACACAAACGAATTTAATCATATGTTAGCGCATAGTTATTTGTCTTTTACAAATTAATTTTATAAAACGTAATGGGTGGATACCTGATTCCGACTTGATCTTTTAGGGTACTTGATTGGTCTAGATACCCGACATTTTAGATCACATTATGGTGTAACAATTTTGGTAATTTCCGTGTTTTGGACACTCAACATGAAATGCATTTGGGTCGGGTACAATGCTGAGCCCTACCAATAACTTCCGCTCTTTAATGGTAAAAGTAGGGGGAAAAAAAAGTATTGCATTTGATTTATAAGAAATGGTTTTTTACACCAAATGTTCACATACTTTGCTCACTATGTTAAATTAGTAGTTTTATTTTTATTGTGTCAATATAATCCCTATACTGTGTATATTGTGTCAATTTATTTATGATAAAATTGAAGTTATGTAAATGATGTTATTTTTAATGGCCTAGTTATATTGGATGCAGGTGACCCACACCTTGACCAAATCTAAACCCACCCATGACAAGACCATTAAAAATTTGTCGCTAGATTAACACTTTTATTTCAGGACTAAACGAATGCAATATAACTGCTAAGGGACTGACTTGATACATCAAAAATGCAAGCTAATTGTCAAATTACGCTCTTTTTATTCCCTTCTTTTTACTAAAATAACATTCATAGTGCCCCAAAGGCTCCTGCCTAAGCAGGGTCGGGGGGAAGGGGATGGATGTACACAGCCTTTCCCCTTCACGATGTTACCCTGAAGAGAGGCTGTTTCCGAATACCCCAACCTGAGAGGTGAGGAAGGCTTCTTTTTACTAGCATTCCTAAAAAATAATACAGAATTCTAAAGGCAGAAGCAATGGCGGCAAGAGAGGGAATTAGGAAGGAAATGGGTTTTAAGTAAATCGGTATTGGAAGGGGATAATGAAGTAGTCATAAATGCAATCTATCGCACCCTCGGAACTGCAGGACCCTGGTTCAAGGATATCAAAAAGAGAATTAAAGGCAGCATTATCATTAGAGTTAATCATACATTTCGCGGGGCTAATGGAGCAATAAACTGGGTTGCTAAGACATAAATCAGTAGGAAGGAGCCAGGATGACAATGGGGCAGGTAAAACTCGTTATCTGCTAGTACCCGCCCCGTTTGGCACCCATGTTAGGGCATGTGTGGGGTAGATACCTGCGGGTAATGAAGCGGGTATGGATATAAATTTGAGTGGTGAGCATTGGTATGGAGGAGGCATTTTCTGTACCCCGTTCTTAAGTCCTGACACATTTACACCTTTTCTTACCTTGCAAGAAAAAAGGAAAAAAACTTAAACCCTACCTACCGCGTTCTGATATCTTCAAACAACGATACACAAATTACCATCCAACCAGGGGTGTCTCAGCTGATAAGTTCAACTATTCAAGTTTTAACAAGATACCAAGTTTGAGCATGCTAAACTAACATGCTATTATACTTTACTGTGTTTTAAGACAATCGAATTGAACACTATTAGTCATCCAACAAATGAAACTTGAACTAAACAGGAAAATTACAATTTCAACTTCCGAATGATGCGGGAAGAATAATGTTTCATATACGCACAACTCACTTTGAATCAAGGTATGAGTATTTCAAATGTTAACAAATTGAACCCAGATGGGGATGATCAAAGCAAATTTCATGCGCCTTTATGGGGGGGGAAAAGAAGTTAGCAAAGCGGGTTCGGTTTTGTGTTACCTGAGGTTCCAATATAGCAACATGAGCGAAAAGCAATAATACCTGGGTGTTACTGCACTGTAAAAAATCTGGCAGCTTCCATTATGATTTTCCATATGGTTGTCCATGTTGTTTTCGGGTTTGCGGTTAGCACGGTTGACTTGGCACTCACTGCAAAACAACACCCAATTATTACAAAAGTTTTGGTAGATAGGAAAAGGCATAGGGTTGATTTCATACTCTAACATATCCTTTCATACAAATGTTCATGCAGCTTGAAGCACAAATAGCACATCTTGTATCGTGTATTCAAATTATATTATACAGGTGAAAGCTCAAAATTAGTTCTATAGTCTTAATACTTTGAAAGAGATGCAAGACGAAGACCTCCTAGGATGTCACTCATCGCATCACTATTCTCTCTCAAGCATGCATTAACTTCAGAGTCTAATAGGATGTGGTTTTAGTACTGGTGTTTTGTGAGGTTGGCTACATAGATCCAAGGATCCATGCAACAAGATCCGACATAGCTTACAACGGCCAATAGGCTACCGAACACAACTCTTCTCCTTTGTCTTGTTTTGGGTCCGGCTACCAAGTTAGTCCCATATGCAAAAGTTTATTACTCTGGGACAAAGGCATAAGCTATCTTCCCAAAAATGTCAAGCTTCCAACATTGTTTAATGCTTATCATTGTAAAACTCTCTCTCTCTCTCTCTATGTATGTATTTTTTTTACATTGGAAAAGCCTCCATCTCTCTCTCCCTCGGTCTCTCTCTCTGTCTATCTATATGTATGTTTTTTTTTTACATTGGTCAAGCCTGGGGGAGGGGGATTCCAAATTCGAACCCGCATCCCAGGGTTGGCCAACTGCCGCCCCCCAACCACTGGGACAAGCCAGGAACTGGCTCTATATGTATGTATGTATGTGTAGTCACCTGAAACTACGCACCTTTAAGGTCGCAGGCCTATTTGCAGTTCTTGAAAGCTATTTATCGGAGGACGAAGAGGAAGCCATTGGTACAGATTGATAATCTTGCGACTCTCTGGAGACGGTTTTAGAAGCTTCCTTTTTCAACTTATGGTTATTGTATGCCACTACTCCAGCAATAGCGATCGCATAGCCACACAAATTTATAACCGTGAGCTTCGTATCAGCAAATAGAAGAGCAGAGAGGAGGACAACCACCCAATCTTTCACAACCCCAGCAACACGAATAGTCAGTGCACTCGTATGTGAAATCACGAGGAAAACTGAGAGGTTGAGAGCGAAAGTGCAAAGAGAGTTGAGAGTTAGCACAAGCGGTGGGAAATTCCACGTTCCATTCGCATCTATCTTTGGCTTCTCAAGAAATATCCATGGGATGAACAAGCAAATGGCACTGCAAGGACTAACATAATACATTATCGATATGGGATTTAGCTTTAGACCCTTCCGTTTAATGAGTATCTCCATAAAGATGAGTCTCAGAGCTTCCCCGACTACACCTCCCATTTGGTAAACCACACCAATCCAACTGATATTCAGTTCACCATAAGAAGCGACGAGGACACCGAAGCTTATGATTGACATTATCAGCAGCATTCTGCAGCTCATCACTTCGAGCCCTGCAGCTACTCCCAAGATGAAAACTGCCACAGGCATAATTGCCTTTAGCATTTGAGCAAATGCAACAGAGATATAAAGGTAAGCAGTATTTCCGAGCCAAAGAGTCATAGCGAACATTGCACCAATCGGAATGACAGATGTAGCGTATATTTCGAGGGTCATTCCTTCTTCAACTTTCAGTATCTTGAGAACTTTAGTGAGCACAAAGCATAGCACAGAGGAGAAGACCATGTGAAGAAGAGTCAATCCAAGAGGATATGGGAAGTTAATTTCCTTCGATGACAGAACCCACTTGTTGAAGAAGATCTGACCGCTCGAAAGAGCAATGTAGAGAAGGAGATAAAGGTAGGTGACAACTCCTTCATTGCGTAGTTTACTTGTTTCATCTGCCATTGCTAATGATTCTTTGAGATTTTTTTAGCAACTGCAAGCAACTGAAAGACCTTAACTAAATATCCATATTTAGTCTCAAATTTCATTAGATGAAAAGTACAGGGATTTGTTGAGAACTTCACAAGTAAGCATAGTTAAATTATCCCAATTGAGAGTTGTAAGAGGGAAGAGATCATCATATACGCCACCTAGTGGGCTATTCTCCCTAGAGCTAGTCGGTCTTAGAATACTTCAATGGGAAATTACCACTTAGATACCTTGAGATTTGAGCAATATTTACATAGTTTACATCAATATTTGGTGACATTTTTATCACAGTTCACTGAATTTTTGATAAAAAAATGGCATAATTTATATGTAATATCATAATCATATATTATATCAGCATTTTCTGTATAAAATTAGTCAATTCATACAAAAATTCATCAAATTCTAGCGAACATATTGATATATTGTCGAAATCATGTTTAGTTTAGTATTTTCCAACAAAAATCCACCGATTTTCGACAAAAGCGTACTTGGTTGAAAAAAATATTAGAACTTTAAGGTACCTAAGTGATAAAATGTTCAAAACTCAAGATATCTCATTGTGTATATTGAAATGTCAAGGTATCTAGGCATTAAATGTTTAAATCTTAGGATACCTAAGTGATAATTTCTCTACTTCAATTTATATGCGGATCACAACTTCGGAGGTTAGGCCAAAGGTTTAGTGAAATCTAACAGAATTTTAATCTAGTTTTGACAAAAAGAACAAAACAACTGCGATTAATCAAAAAATTGAACAATTATACATATACTAGACACAAATTTCAAGAATTCTTGACCTTAATTGCAGTAAAAGCAAACGGAAATTTCAGATCTGCATATTGAATATCAGCATAATGTAGGTATATATGATCCAAACCCGGCAAAACCACCGTTAATCAATGAATAACAAAATCAAGATCAAGAACCCTAACATTATTATATCACCAGAATCCCAAACCGAGGCCATAAATTATTCAAATTAATATATAAGTAAAGCAAACCTAGCGGTATACGGCGGTGGCGGATGGCGGTCGGAGGGGGCGGCGGTGGCGGAGAGCTGGGCGGTCTTCTCTGTCGTTCTCTTGGTCGGCAGCACGAACCTGATCCCCGTAGTTTGTACTATTCTAACGTGTGAAGTGAGTGCAAATGGTTTTAAACAAGGTTTAATAAAAAGGTCGATTGAATATACAGTATCGAATTATTTACATTAAAGATTTTTATTTTTTTTTATTATATTAAATTAGCACTTGTAATATTAGTTCTATCACTTTTATCCTTTTATAATTTATATTATATCAATTTAGCTATTTAATCAAATTTATATTAAGTTTTTAATGTAATTTGAGTACAATTATGTTAAATATATCCACATGTTAAGTCAATTTAACCTAACCTGTGGTCGAATTATTAAAATTTTATTAAAAATTTAACATTAATTTTACTCTAAGAACCAAATTGATACAATATTATTGTACAGGGACTAAACACTAAAATGATTAAATTAATATAATAAGAAAAAAACAGGTGTTAATTAAAATGTAATATTATTATCATGACAAAATTATTAGTTATTTTATAAAATTTTATAGTTATTATTCATTCTAAGTCACATTATTTCTATAATAGTAATATTTTTTTACCCTAACAATGACATACTTTTAAAAAATAATTTAAATTTACATTTAAAAATAAATGTGTTTTTATGTGGGCCTCAAGTTAGCTAAACTCAAGCTTAATAGAGAGCAAGGTTGGGTGATATTTTTATTAGCCATTGTTGTTACTATTGTTATTCCGTTATTATGAGTGTCAGAAAGAATTATTGAAAATTTGTGTTTAATATCGATATGTGTTCAAATTAGATATATGAGCCTAAAGTATTAGAGTAGCCTTATTAAAAGTACAGCGGCTCAGCCTGAGGAGAGAGGTGAACGTTATACATAGAGTAAAGAATTGTAATAAAGGTAAGCAATAAAAATCATGTATCTTTATCTCTTCTTCCCTATCTCTTTAACTACAATATTTTAATGTTTTGATTTAGTTTTCAGTTTATTTCCATTTCGGTTCGTGTCAAATATATGTATATTTGTTCAAATTTTTGATTGATCTCAATTGTTTTAATCTTTTTTCCCAAAATCACATTCAAATCCTTTGAAATTTCATTTGACCTTAGGCATAATCCACAAAGTTGGGTTATATGAGGTCTGCATGTAATCTGAAGTATTCTAAAACTAATTAGGATTAGGTAGAATAGCCCGCTAGACTCACATGTTGATCTCTTCTCTTTTACAACTCATATGTGAGACTATTTAACTATACTCACTTGTAAAGTCTGGGATCCTTTGGAAATAATTTTTTTTACATAATAACACCTTGTGAGAATAAGGCCGTGTACACCTTATCCTCTCTAAGTTCTGCCTTGGCAAGTGTCTATTTGAGGCACTGGGTTGCGGTTGTTGTTGTTACTTGTGAAGTCTCAACTTATCCCAGTACTTTTCATCAAATTCTAATGAAACTGGAGACTACTTAAGCTCTTTCCAGTGGCTTGCAGTCCTTGAAAAATCTCATATAATTGTTAACAATTGCAGATGACACAAGTAAACTACACAGTGAAGGAGTTTTCATCTACATTTATCTCCTTCTCTACATCGCTCTTTCGAGCGGTCATATCTTCTTCAACAAGTGGTATTTGTCGTCGAAGCAAATTGACTTCCTTTATCCTCTTGGATTAACTCTTCTTCACAAGGTCTTTTGCTCTGTGCTTTGCTTTGTGCTCCCTAAAGTTCTCAAGATACTGAAAGTTGAAGAAGGAATAACGCTCGAAATATACGCTACATCCGTCATTCCGATTGATGCAATGCTTGCTATGACTCTTTGGCTCGGATATACCTTGTTGCATTCGCTCAAATGCTAAAGGCAATTGTGCCCATTGCGGGTTTTGTCTTGGGAGTAGCCCTGGGGCTCAGTGACGAGCTGCGAAATGCTGCTGATAATGTCCATGATGGCTTCAGTGGTGTTGTTGCTTCTTATGGTGAATTGAATGTCAGCTGAATTGGTGTGGTTTACCAAATGGGAGGTGTAGTCGGAGAGGCTCTGAGACTTATTTTTATGGAGATATTCATTAAACGGAAGGGTCTAAAACTAAATCCCATATCAATAATGTCAATCCACGGGACTCATCTTTATAGAGATACTCGTTCAAGAACAATAAAAGTGCCTTACAAACTACAATCTTATTCTGGCAATAATAATTTTCTCACATTAATAACATTATCCAACTTTTATCATTTCGTATTTTCAAATGTACTACATGTATCATCCGCAAGATGACAAAAAGGAAAAAAAAGTGGAAAATCGTTGCTGCAAAGGGCAAAGATCCCATGCATTTGTTTTTAACAAATATATCATACATTTTGTCATATTAAGTAACTTTATATGCGTATATAAAATTATATATATGTAATTGTTAGGTTATGTCTCAAATTACTTGTTTTATTTTATATGGGGCTGCCGTGTGGTCACCGATCGATCGAGAGGGAATGCCGATCTATCGGGTGATTTAAGGAAAGATTCGGAGTGTTTTGGAAGTTTTGAGCGCCGATCGATCGGTGGGTTCCGATCGATCGAGGTGCCGATCGATCGGGTGTTCCCGATTGATCGGGAGCCTTGTTGCGCCGGTCCTAATTATTTTCTATAAATAAGGGCTTAGGGTTTTCGGTTTAGGTGAGAGGTTTCTCCCATACGTATCCAATCAAAGTGAGGTGAGCCGCCATTAAGAAAAAGAGGTGACTTCGTAATTCCTCCAAGATATTCGAGTGCTACGAGAGTTCAGAGGGAGTGATTGTAATTCTTCCATATATCTCGTTTGGGAAGTGTCGTTGTAATTCTTCCGTTCAGTTAATAAAGAATCTCCATCTCCGCCCGTGGTTTTCTCCCCTCTCGATTGTAGAGGGGTTTTCACGTAAATATTGTGTGTTCTTGTTTTGTTCTTTCTTTCTTCATATTTGTTTACTTCTCGTTTTGCGTGAGTTATATTATTTGAATCGAATCAAGTTTCCAGGGTTCACGCTTCCGCATTAAGTTTTCCTCCACAAATTGGTTTCTTAGTATACTAGATTTGTTAAGTTCCCTTTCAAATTGGTATCAGAGCCCTGTTTATTTCGATTTGATAATATGACGTCCGCAATTAGATCCAAAATTGAGAAGTTTGGTGGTCAAGGGAGCTTCAGCTTATGGCAGGTTCGCGTTAAGGGCCTCTTGACTCAGAATGGCTTGAAGAAAGCTTTGGATGGAAAAGAGAAGAAATCAGAGAATCTTACAGAAGCACAATGGGAGGAGTTGGATGAGAAGGCGCTCACAGCAATTTAGATGTGTCTTACCGATAACGTTTTGACAGAAGTTCTGGAAGTGAAGACCGCTAAGGAGTTGTGGGAGAAATTGCAGGATGTGTTCTGTTTCAAGTCTGTCTCCAACAAACTCGCAGTTAAGCGCCGGTTGTTCACGTTTCGTATGTCAGAAAGTATGTCACTTAAGAACCACGTCAATGAATTTAATTCAATTATTCAAGATTTGAAAGAATTGGATGATGTTCCTAAGGATAAAGATCAGGCAATGTTGTTGTTATGTTCTCTCTCTACTTCATATAAGGGTTTTGTCGAAAGCATGATTTATGGTGGTAGACAAACCATATCTGTTGATGAAGTTAAGAGAAACCTACTGAGTAAAGAACGAGTAGATAGGGAATTATCTGACTCTGTGTATAACTTAGATAGTGGTTTATTTGTGAGGGGGAGAACCGAGTATGATCATAGTGGAAACAAGTCTAAGTCTAGGTATCAAGACCTAACCTATAACTACTGTCATAAGAAAGGGCACATTAAGAAAGACTGTTATAAGCTTAAGAGAAAATTAGAAGCAGATAACAGGTCTGACCAGAGATCCATAGCAGCTAGTGTTGTTGGTGGTGAGAATGGAGATTTTCTTTTGTCCGTGTCTGAACCTCAGTTCAACTTGAAAGATAGTTGGTTTTTGGATTCGGGTTGCTCCTATCATGTCTGTCCCAACCGGGATTGGTTTTCCACATACGAGTCTATTCAAGGTGGAGTTGCTTTGATGGGTAATGATAATCCATGCAAAGTTTTGGTTATAGGAACAATTCGGTTTAGGATGTTCGATGGCATTATCAGGGTTTTGGGCGATGTTCGTCATGTTCCTGATTTGAAGAAAAATCTCATCTCTTTGGGTACTCTTGAATCTAAAGGGTATAGGTACACAGCTGAAGGTGGAGTTTTGAAGGTCGTTAAGGGTGCATTGACAGTTATGAAGGGCAGAAGGTCAGGTACGTTGTATGAACTTGTCGGTTCCATATTTGTTAGATCTATTGCAGTATCTTCATCATCCTTGTTGTTGACAGAACTAGAGATCACAAATTTAGGACGTTTGAGATTGGATCGTTCAGGTGATAGGTGTCTGTCTGAGCACAATGTAAGGGCCTCTTTGTGTGGTCAGTCCAGAGGACTGCTGGTATGTGAACAAGGGCTTTATGTGAAGCAGAAAGGTTTTCTAAAATTACTTAATATAATAAAATATACAATACATTTGTTAAAAATAAATGTACGAGATCCTTGTCCAGCTGCAAAGGGAGGTGGTGCCACAAGCTGCAGGTCTGTACGGATATCCCACAGCCTAACAGAAATCACTAACATTCACAGTGGCAAAACTGTAAATAGCCCGACATCCAGGGGTAATCTTGAAAGGTAATGCTGAGCTGGATTTCTCCGCATCGATTCTTTTAACCGCCAAAATGAAATCTCCCACCCATGCAGACCATCCTTCCCTCTTCTCTCTCCCCTTCCGCTATAAATACCTCCTCTCTCTCGTCTGCTGCTTCCGGTAACCGCCATTGCTCCGCCGATACAACATTCATCAATGGAGCCAGTTTCCACCGTTTCCGGGGACGATTTCCTCGAGAACTCAGCCAGAAACCCTCAGATCACACAAGAAAGCTCACTTCCGCTGACGGTAGCCGCCGATGATAGTCCTGTGGAGCCTTCGATCTCCTATCAACAAAGCGAAGCCGTTACCGGAGATCCGACGGAAAATGAGGCGGTTTCTCCGGAACCAGAGGTGGAAAAGAAGGCGGTGCATTTTGGTAGTGTTGAGAGCACTGCTGGCGTTGTGCTCATGAAGGCGCAAGCAATTCTGAGAACGTGTCCGTCGGCAGCAAATCTGGAGATCTACGAGCAACCGAGCAGCCCGAATGGACATCAGCAGAGTGTAGAAGGCGGTGGAGGAGGTAGTTCGATGATGGAGGAGGCGTGGGAGAGGCTGAAGAGATCGTACTTGTTCTTCAAAGGAAAGCCGATTGGAACTCTTGCTGCGCTCGATCCTTGCGCTGAGGCTTTGAACTACAATCAGGTATATTATATGCATCTCTGATCGGAGTTGCGAGTATGAGAGAAGAAGAAATGAATTCTATATTGATTATCCAAAAGAGTACGATACAAATTCTATTTATAGAGAGCATGAGTAAAAACAAAAAAATGTTATGGACCTTTTGAATACAATACAGTTGAGGGTAGAGATGTCATTCTCTAGAAACCCTAGCTGATTTTCCAAATATATATAAGTATATGTCGTCTAATAGTAAGGGTGCGATAAGAACTCAACATATAAGTATAAGGAAGTAGATTTTGTTAAATTAGTGAGTTTAAAGAGATTAATATATAAGTCTATCGAGTTATCCATTTTAATGCTAATAGGAACCAAATTAATCAACACAAATCAACATAATCCAATCAACCAAATCAATGAATCGATTAATCAACCAACTCAAAGATAATAGTATATTAGGTGTTAAAAAAAAAAGATAATAGTATATTCATGTACAATTTGATATAATTTGTACAAGAGTATCAAATTTACAATTATAATCTATAGTATAAGGGAAGGGAGAGAGAGAGATAACCAAGAGAGATACGGGAGGAAGAGACGGAGAGGGAGAGAGAAGCTTAAATAATTCATCCACATCCTTCCTCTACGATGAAACCTCTAATTATAGAGTTAGGAAAGTGGGACAATTGGCATAAAGGATTTTGCCTATTTATTAGTATCTAAACTAGCGTTCATTTAACTCCCATATTTTAGATTATATCAAATGTATTTATTTTGAGATAAAATCTCACTTATGAACATCACATATATGCTAACTCTAGATGAAACTTTTTTTATAGAATGAAAGGAGAGGATGTTGGTAGTAGTTGGTAGTTGTATTAGTGTGTTAAGCCAAATTTTTTTTTTTTTTTTGATAATTAGCGACAAAGTTGCAATACGAGTCAGGCGACTGGATCAAAGCGAGGCCTAGGACACATGTAAAGAAACGGGGACCAGACATGGACAAAATACAACACACAAACAGAACAAAACAAGAAAAATAGAATTGTAGAACGAAAAACAAATAGGGCCAAAAGACGATATAAGACTGAGAGGTGAGAGGTCAGGATCAAGATGAGAAGTGAGAGCACAATATCAAAAACCAGAGGAAATGGTAGGTACTCGATGCAAATCATACCCTAGTCCATCATTTCAAATTATATATGGATAGAAATATTTATCAAACCGTAAATAATTATGGATCATCTATTCAAAGAAGAAAAATGAAAATAATGGCCATGATTTCCCTATTTATCCTAATTACATGGATGTAGCAAATCGATCGGCCGTCTTTTTGGCGTAAATTCTTGGTTCCTCATTTTCTTTTCCCGGTGAACATTGCATGTTTATTCCGCAAAAATCCTTTATATCACGAGAAAAAAAGTCACGAAAATGTCACGAGAAACATTTACTTAGGAATTAGTTTATCGTTGTCGACAAACTATGCTGGAAGTGAGTATAAACAAAATAGTTTACTAAAATACTCTCCAATAGATTTTAGTATTATAACAACAACAACAACAATGACAGTATCAATATAATTATAATAAGGGAAATTATCAGTCAAATACCCCGAGGTTTGACCATTATATCACCTAGGTACCTTGACGTTTCAATATATACGATGAGCCTCAGGTTTGAAAATTTTATCATTTAGGTACCCGATGTCAATTTGATGAGTTTTTTGAGAATTAGATTAATTTTGTACAAAATATGCTAATATAATATATAACTATGATAATATACAAGTCATTTAGGGTTCATTTATCGGGCACTAGGGCACCAGATCCCATTAGAACTCCAAAGTTAAGCATGCTTGGGTGACAGTAGTATTAGGATGGGTGAACTCATGGGAAGTCCTTGTGTTGCCAACCCTATAAGATTGGGGGTTCTCGAAAACAGTCTCTCGGCAGGGTTGCACCCTGAAGGGGTAAGGCTGCGTACATCCACCCCTCCCAGACCCCGCTTATGCGGGAGCCCTTAAGGCACTGGATCTGTTGTTGTAAGTCATTTCAATGTCTTCAACAAAAATTTAACGAATTAAAATGAAAACATTTACATAGTTTGGATGCAAACTATCGTTATAGTTCCAAAATCATGCGTCATATCAACATTTCTTGGTAAAAAATCCTCAAATTCTAATGAATATACTTAAGTACTGTCGGAATCATATTTTACTTCAACATTTTTCAATGAAAATTTATTGGATTTTGGAATAAGAGTACTTAATTGATAAAATTTTAAAACTTCAGGGTACCTAAGTGAAAAACTTTTTAAACCTCAAGGCACCTCATTATCCCTTCAGGGTAGCTCCCTGAAGGGGGGAAGGCTGCGTACATCTACCCCCCAGACCTTGCGTATATGGGAACCATTATGGCACTGGGACTGCTGTTATTGTTGTACCTCATTATATATTTTGAAACGTCAGGATGCTGAGATGATAAATTGTTAAACCTTAAGATACTTAAGTGATAATTTCCCTAATAACAATAATAGTGTAGTAGTAGTAGTAGTAGTAATAATAATAATAAAAACAAGGGCTATTTATATCAAATGCTCTGTACTTTTTTTATTGTGTCAATTTAGTACTTGTACCTTTAGTTATGTGTCAATTCACAGCCTGTTTGACTTAGCTTAATTTGGAGGGGGAAAAAAAAATTTCCTAGAAAAAGCACTTTTCTGAGAATAAAAAGGTGTTTGGCAATCATGAAAAAATACTTTTTATTAAAAGAAGAAGCTATTTTTCTGCTTTTAAAAAGAAGCAGAAATTTCATGCTTTTTCTTTAAAGTAAAAGCAGAAGTAGAAATTAAAAAATTGAGAAAACTTAATTTAGGTATCCTGAAATTTGTTAATATATTTAAAAATCATTTTATATATTTAAAAAATAATTTATATATTTAAAAAATAGTTTATATATTTAAAAAATAGTTTATATATTTTAAAATATATATTAAATATAAAAAATATTTTAAAAATTAATAATATATTTATGACATTTAAAAATATATTTTAAATATTTAAAAAAAATTAAATATTTGAAAAATATTTTTAAAAAAATATGAAAAATTAGTTTAAGTATTTAAAAGATATTTTATATATTTAAAAAATATTTTAAATAATAAAAGTAATATTTTAAATATTTAAAAAATATTAAATATTTGAAATGGTTCTTTGTTGATTGTTTTCAACTATAAAAGACTTCTGTTAATTTTACAGAAAAAAAATCACTTCTTTAAACATTGGCCAAACACTCACAATGTGACAATCTGGTTGGGCTAAACACAAACTACTTATTTGAAACAATACTTTTTACAAATGTGTTTTTACAAAAAGTGCTTCTAAACAAAGTATTTTTTTTCACAGCAATGTCGAATTAGTCCCTCCACAATTAAAATTGTGTCAATTTAGAACTTATAGAAAATTTATATTAAGTTCTTCATAAAATTTTTAATGATTTGGCCATAAATTAAGTTAAATTGAGTAAATAAGTTGATTCGCAGTGGGATACTTGCATCAAATGTGATTATGCCATTAAAAATTACGTGAATAACTTAACTTGAATTTGATCAAATGACTAAATTGACACAACTAAAAATGTAAGGATTAAACTGACACAGTGAAAAAAGTACAGGGACCTTTAGTCTGTATAAACAATATCAACAACAATAATAATAATAACAAGGGCAAAATATAGAAAGACCTCATGAACTTTACAATTCATCCTCTGAACTTTGTTAGTAAATATAAGACACCCCTTAGATATTAATAAACTTAAAATTAGAAAATTAGAAAAACAAAGTATGAAATTAAAAATTTTGAAAAATAATTTTTTGCAAAAAGTTCAAAAAAATATAGTAATATTTTTTAGCTTTGATTTTTCAACATTTTAAATTTTTTTATAATTTATTTTCAAATTTTTAATTTCATACTATTTTAAATTATTAATTTGATTTTAAAATTTATATTTTAAAAAATTTAGTATATTTTATCTTACAGTATTTTTTATAAAAATTTAAAAAATTATTTATTATATTATAAATTTATAATGCTATTCTATAATTAATTAAAAAAATAATTTTTTGTAAATATTAGAAAATCTTCTTATATTTTCCTTAGAAATATAAAACTTCTATTTTTTATTTAAAAATATAAAATTCCTACTACTTATATAGAAGTAGAAAATCCTTGATTTTTAACTTGATATATATTTTTTAAATTTTAAATTTGTTAATCTAATTTTTTCTAAAGTTAAAAAACATTATTATATTTTTGAAATTTTTTTTTGTATTTTGTTTTAATTTTCAAATTTATTAATGTATGGAGGGTGAGTTACATTTACTAACAAAGTTAAGGGAGTGAGTTGTATGTAATAACAAAGTTCAAGAGCTATTTTTTAAAATTAAAAGTATAGTGGGTATATTGTATTTAATTGTAAAGTTTAAGGGGTGTGTGGTGCATAATAACAAAGTTAAGGGGGCTATTTCATGAAATTAAAAGTTTAAGAGGTGTGTTGTATTTAATTGTAAAGTTCATGGGATCTTTTTATAATTTGCCCTAATAACAATAATAATGACAATAAAAATAATAATAACAATAACATTAATGATACGTACTCAAATTAGGTATTTCGGGTCTATAGTTTTGAGGTAGCTAAATAAGTAGTATAATGCTTAAAATTTTATTTAGGTTTATTATTTGAAAGGTAGTTAAGTAAAATAAAATTAGATTAAAATTAAAATAAAAAAAATTATAGGCTCCACTAATATTCCAATAATTTCTAAACGCAATCTCCCGTGGTATAAAAATGTGGAAATGTAAATGTTTTTCATTCTTACTTACGCCCCTTTTTATTCGTACTTTGCCATGCCAAACAACCAAACGAATGAGTATCAGGGGGTGGGGGATAATAATAATAATAATAATAATAATAATAATAATAATAACAACCACAATAATAATAATAACAAAAAGTCTACAAGTCATGAGAAAAAAGCTACGAAAATGTCACGAGAAGGAGGATGCTTAGGAACAAATTGGTCGTTAATGACCAACTATGCTCTATTCGTGACTTTTTCGTGCGATCCCTTCTCGTGATGTCATACAGGAGCCGATATGTTTTTCACAGGCCGTTAAAAATCCTCAGTGGCAGGAAGCCATGGCTGAGGAGTTCAATGCACTCATTCAAGACCAGACGTGGGACTTAGTTCCTGCGTCACCTTCTCAAAATGTAGTCGGTAGTACTTGAAAGTATAAGGTCAAGTATAAACCTGACGGTTCTGTTGATCGATTCAAGGCCCGCCTTGTTGCACAAGGTTTCTATCAACGTGAGGGCCTTGACTACTTTGAGACTTTTAGCCCTGTTGTCAAATCCACCACCATCAGGTTCATTCTTGCTCTTGCTGTAACTTATAGGTGGTCCATTTGCCAACTTGATGTCAAAAATGCGTTTTTACATGATTTTCTCAAAGAAGAGGTATACATGCGTCAGCCTCTGGGGTTCGTTCACCCGAAACACCCGACGCATGTATGCCGCCTGCGAAAAGCTCTCTATGGCCTCAAACAGGCCCCACGAGCCTGGTTTCATAGGTTTAGTATGTTCCTCTATAGTCTTGGGTTCTACTGTAGTAAGACTGACCCCTCCTTATTTATACATCGCTCTCCCAGTAGCATCGTTTGCTTGCTTTTGTATGTGGACGATATTATCTTTACTGACTCTGACTCCTCTCTACTCACACGCCTCACTACTTCTCTCTCTACACAGTTTGCCATGAAAAATCTTGGCCCCCTTCATTACTTCCTTGGAATAGAGGCCAAACTCACCAGACATGATCTGTTTCTTTCTCAGCATAAATACACCATGGATCTTCTAAGTAAGCATGACATGCTTGAGGCTAAACCTGTGCAAACTCCCTTACCGGCTCGAGTCCAACTGTCTGTGTCTGATGGGTCTCCCCTACCCGATCCGACCGAGTTTCGTAGTGCGGTAGGTGCCCTCCAGTACCTCACCATGACCCGTCCAGACATCGCATATGCAGTTAACCGTGTGTCTCAGTTTATGCACTCTCCTACTACTTCCCATTGGCAGATGGTTAAACGCATCTTACGGTACCTTAAGCTCACGCCCGATCATGGCCTTGCCATCGCCCCGGGGTCATGCACCTCTGTCACGGCATATGCTGACGCTGACTGGGGTGGTTGTCCTGACACCCGTTGCTCCACCACGGGTTTCGCTTTGTTCCTTGGCCCTAATCTCATCTCGTGGCGTGCGAAGAAGCAGCCTACGATTGCTAAATCACCCACTGAGTTCGAATATCGTGCTGTAGCTAAGGTTGTTGCTGAATGTGATTGGATTAGATATCTTATGCGTGACTTAGGCCTGCGCCACACTGGCCCGATACTTGTCTACTGTGATAATGTCTCCGCTAACTACTTGGCTGCCAATCCTATCTCTAATGATCGCAGTAATTATGTAGATGTTGACTTTCATTATGTTCGTAAGAATGTTGTTAAGGGTGATATCCAGGTTCGGTACACACCTACTACCAAACAGGTTGTTGACATATTCACCAAAGGGTTGGCTACTGATTGCTTCCGCTTCCATAAAGCCAATCTGCATGTAGGTCTTCCTCGCACAGATTGAGGGGGCGTATTAGGATATATTATATTATATTATATTGATTTTATTCTAATATTATTATGATATTATCCTGATATTATTCTGATAATATTCTGTAATTATTCCTTTACTCTTTACTATAAATATATGCCTCAGCAACCCTATTGAATATGCTTTACTAATCCATATTTTCACATGGTATCAGAGCATACCAACTCTAACTAAAAAAAAAAAGAAAAAGAAAAAACAGGGGGCAAAGGGGCGAGCGCGACACCCACCCACAGCCCCGACCCCTAACCCTAACCCTAACCCACCCCTACAGCCGCCGCCACCACCACCACCGGCGACCCCCGCTCCTCTCTCGCCACCTGGTCGCGCCGCGTTCCTGCCCCAGGCTCGCCGTCGCCCGCCATAGCTCCGGTTGTCCGTATTCTCTATTTCGCGCCGCCGCCCGTCATACTCCGATCGCCTGCTCGCCGGTCATCACTGTCGACCCCCATGGCTGCTACCTCCTCCTCTCCTTCTCTCTCCAGTGTCGACACCTTCCCCCCTGTTACCGGCACCAACAGCTGCCGCTCGGCCGCCGACCTCCCTCGCCCAGCCTGCGCCGCGACCCCTGCTGCCGGCCGCGCCTATGTCGGCCTCTCTCTCTTCAGGGCTCACCTACGGGTTCTCGCTCCCCTCTCTCTCCTCCTCCCATGCCGATCGGACTTTGTCATCCGCTAATATCGGTGCTTCCTCCTCCGGGTATAGTATTGGTCTTCCGTTACCCTCCTTTAATTTTTCCAATTACTCGTCCCCCGTCATGGCTGGTGCGTTGTCCCTACCGGCGTTCCCTCCCCATGTGACTCCCCTCCCTCTCTCCTCTATTACAAGTCTGGTTACTATTAAGCTAGAAACCCCCACCGATTATAACACATGGCGGGAACAAGTCTCCATGGTTCTCCGTGCCCATCGACTTATGGGCTTCGTCGATGGCTCACACCCATGTCCCCCCGACCAAATTCCATCACCCACGGGCCAATATATCCCCAACCCTGACTCTATAACATGGTCCTGTATAGATCAAAGCATTAGGGCATGTCTGTCTGCCTCTCTCTCTCGCCCGGTCCTAAATGATGTCATCCACCACCCTACATCCCGAGACATGTGGACCGCTCTAGCCAAACGCTTTCGTGACCCCTCCCTTGCTAAGGAGTTCGACCTTCGCTCTCAACTTGTCACCTTACGTAAAGAAAATAAATCCATGACCACCTACCTCACCGAACTCAAAACCATACCCGATGACCTAGCCGCCATAAACTCACCTGTCTCTAACCGTGAGCTCCTCCATTACGCTCTCTTCGGTCTCCCTCCAGAGTATGCCGCCTTCAACACTTTCACCCGCCAGTCGTCTCGTGATCTCTCTTTTGAACAACTCAAGACTACACTGTTAGATGAAGAGGCTGCTCTTGCTCGCATTCACGCTCGCTCCTCTACAGATCACGGCTATGCACTCTCAACCGCTCCTACTCTCGCGGACTCCTCGGGCTCGGGCCGGGGTCGTGGTGGACGTGGACGTAAGGGCCATGGACGCAACAACAATCGCAATGGGAACTCCGGGGGTCGCGGTGGGTCGCACGGTCAACCGCAACATCCTCCTGGTACAGGTGTGGTTCCTTGACAGTAGCAATACTCTAATAATAATGACAACAATAATAATAATAATAACAATAACAACGACAATAATAATAATAATAATAATAATAATAATAATAATAATAATAATAACAACTATGCTTAAAACCTTGTTCAGGTTTATTATACGAGGGTAATTAAATAAAGTAAAAATTAGATCAAGATTAAAATAAAAATAATAATTGTGGGCAACACCGTATTTCTTATCATTTTTTGCAGGTATTTGTGAGAGATTTCGTTCCTAGTGGGCTCGCCTGTCTGATAAAGGACAAGCAGGAAGCTGAAATTGTGAAGAACTTCCTTCTAAAGACCCTCCATCTTCAAAGTCGAGAGAAGACAGTTGATAACTTCACTCTGGGAGAAGGCGTAATGCCTGCAAGCTTTAAAGTGTACTACAATGGGCTAACTGAAAAGGAGACATTGGAAGCAGATTTTGGAGGCAGTGCAATTGGGAGAGTTGCACCAGTTGATTCAGGCTTCTGGTGGATTATCTTGCTAAGATCTTACATCAAATGTACCAGGGATCATTCGCTGTCGGAGATGGCGGAGATACAGACAGGGATGAAAAAGATCTTGAATCTGTGCCTCTCTGATGGGTTTGACACTTTCCCTACTCTGCTATGTGCAGATGGATGCAGCATGATTGATAGGAGGATGGTAAGTTTTTTGTTGAATGATTGCCGCCTTGAAAAGTTTCACCGGGCCTTGGAAATAACCAAACGGAGTTGGCATATATGAGATTTACATATGAATTCAAAGCATATATGAGATTTACATATGAATTCAAGTAGGATTTCACCATAAATAAACAAGCATCAAGCGAAGTAGTCCAGCAGACAAAAACTTGGATGATAGTTGTATGTGGCAGTTGGCATCAGTCTGCTGTCGTGAATACAAAATTTAGTTCCGTAACTTTGAGGTCTGGTAATATAATTTTCAAATATCTCGAGGTTTTAAAATATTTTAAATATAACTTAAATTTTGGTAACTTTTTTCAAGTACCCTTTTCTAGACCTTACATTGTTACAAAGGATATTTAAGAAAGAAAGTTATCAAAATTTAGAATATCTCAGAAGTATTTCAAAACTTCGGGATATATGGAAGATATATTACTAACCTCGACCTAAAGCCTGAGCATTGTTAATGCTTTTGCCATATGCCAAGGCCTCCTTGGCTGTTGAGCATCTGTTTCTGGAGCAGGTCCATTTCAATTATTGGTCCACTTGACTTTACAAGAGTGAACAAATAGATTCATTCTTCTATTTTTGGCTTTAATCTGGTTAATCATTTGTCAATAAATCAAACTTTTTTTTTGCCCTGGCTAATGCTTTGATTCACATATGTAACAGACAACATTCAGTACTCATACCTCAGGTGCTAGCGACGCTTTTCTTAAGCGCATAAACACATTCATTACACTTAAATTATGGTCCATAATCATCACACACAATTATTACCTTGTTTTGATCACTAACATCATCTTAACCTTGTCTCTGAAGCAGGGAATATACGGGTATCCAATTGAGATCCAGGCTCTTTTCTTCTTTGCATTAAGATGCGCCAAACAGATGCTGAAACCAGAGCATGAAAACAAGGAACTAATTGAAAAGATCGAAAAGCGTATAAATGCTCTAAGGTACCACATCCAGACCTATTACTGGCTTGACTTTACACAGCTAAACAACATATACCGCTTTCGAACAGAGGAGTATTCCCACACAGCAGTAAACAAATTCAATGTGAACCCGGAATCAATCCCAGACTGGGTGTTTGATTTCGTACCTATGAGAGGAGGATACTTCATTGGAAATGTGAGCCCGGCTCGAATGGACTTCAGGTGGTTCTTAATTGGGAATTGTATTGCGATATTGAGTTGTCTAGCCACACCTGCACAAGCTACTGCCATAATGGACTTGATTGAAGAGCGTTGGGAGGATTTGATAGGGGAGATGCCTCTTAAAGTTGCATATCCAGCAGTGGAAGGCCATGAATGGAGGACAGTCACTGGCTGTGATCCCAAGAATACTCGTTGGAGTTACCATAATGGAGGGTCTTGGCCAGGTTTGTCTATTGAGCATCTTGCATAATTATGTAAGCCACTGCGTAAATTTCACTGGGCCTTCTTCCCGATTCACGGAGTTGGTCCATACTAAATTTACATATAAGTTCTAGTGGGATTTCATCCTTAAAATTAATTGGTATTAGGTGGAATAGTTCATTAGGCTTATACATAAAATTTATAAGTGAACTAGGCATATCATATCGATTATCTCAAAAGTTAGGTAGTTGGTAGAACTATGAAAACAACTTTTTAAATAATGTAATACTAAGCATTTATCATAAAAATTGAGTTATGTACTTCTATTCTATGACAAATCTAGTGGATAAGAACAAGAAAACTAAGCATAACATATCTAAATTTCTTGTTCAAGTGAACAATTAGCTTATAAATCATCACAGAAAGATGATTCAGTCTACTAAAGGTATTTTTCTTATATAGTTCAACCAAAGGTTGAATCACGTTTCTATCAAGTTTCACGTATGCTTGAATACAAATCTAACTTCGAGACTCTGAATTTTATTTCTGAGCGTATAATGTTTCCTGCAATAATATCAAATATTGTCTACAAGTTGGTAACGATGTTGAATGGCAAATATGCGGGGTTGTGTTGGGCAGTGCTGCTATGGCTACTGACAGCAGCATGTATAAAGACGGGAAGGCCACACATAGCAAAGAGAGCAATAGAGTTGGCAGAGCAAAGACTTTCAAAAGATGGATGGCCAGAGTACTATGATGGAAAGACGGGGCGGTACGTGGGGAAGCAAGCAAGAAAGCATCAGACATGGAGCATTGCTGGTTACCTGGTTGCCAAAATGATGCTTGAGAATCCCTCCAATCTTCTCATGGTTTCTCTTGAAGAAGATAAACGCATTTCCCGCCCAAGGCTTACCCGCTCCGCCTCCTGGCCTCTCTAGATCAGGTGCGTATGTCAAATTTCTGACTCACCAAATTGACACATAAGAGGTCCATATATAAGTTTTAGTGGAGTTCCATTATAAAGCCAGTTGAAATTAGATGGAGTAGTTTAATTGATCTTTTCTTTCTTACAAATGTGAGATTTCACATGTGAGTCTTCTTCAGTCGTAATCCTAACCTATATTGTTGATCTTTTCTTTTTCACAAACTCCAATATGAGATTTCTTACTGAACTCACATAGAATATCTTTAATAAGACAAAAGAAAGCACCGGATACCCTTAGTATAAACGATTTTACCTAATACATTATCAGTTGCAATTGCAGATTTCTGGAAGCTAAGTATAATCACTCGGTTATCATCTCGGATGGCTATACAGAGAGCTGAATCTATAACAAGTGTCAACTAAATCGAGGTTATTCTCTTCCCAGGTATGAACATTAAGAACTTTCTAACTTTTTTGCATTTAGATGTCATTTTGATGGACTAGTGCTCTCTCGGTAATCCTTGCTCCTCGTGCTTCATGTTTCTATTTGTTTTTCCTTTTCTTTTACTTTTCCTTTATCGTTGAGTTTGTTAAATGAGCAAGGGATTCTGGTGAATTACGCTTTACTATAAGATCCATCCGAAAGGAAAGATCATCTTATCTAATATCAATGTAAAGTAAGCTTTAAACACAAAGGAGATAACTCCAACAACTTTTTTTTTTTTTTTTTTTTTTTCCCCCTAACAAGGAATCCGGTTACCCGGTAAACCCTGACTGATGTGGCAACCCACACACCACATAAGTCAGTTAAATCAAAGATTCTTTAGGGAGAGGTTCAAGGAGGAAACTGAACTCCAGACTTTTTTGGCCTAAAGTAATACTCTATCCCCTCACTTACCTCCTATCACTGAGGCAATGTCTTGATGGGTAACTCGAACAAACATTTAGCCAGCCAAACATTGACCAAAACTTGTTAGATCATGTATGTCTTATAAAATGTACACGTTTAATTATGTTAATTTAATTTTTATATTATTCAAAGTATTTTAAAATTGTTCAAAGGGTATATGTGCCAATTTTGTCCACGCTTTATCAGTGCGTGAAACATGCTTCTTAGTTGGGAAAAATCACATATTACGTACAATTGAAGCAAAAAATATAATATTTGTGGAACCTTTTAAGTAAACTAGAGGGAAATACTATGGGACTAAACGAGTGCCTCATGTATTGTAAAATTTGTGAGTTACAATATCTAATCATAACCTCAAAACCTCATCTTACATCTCAATCCAAATTTAGTTTTGAAATGGTAAAGCGACAAACCCTCTTCAATATAGCTTTTGCATGGGGAGGCTAAACCTTTCTATAAGCAACCTTTGGATGGCTGAAGTAATAACAAAAAAAAAAAAAAAAAAATATGAGTAATAATAACAATAATACTAGCAATAATAATAATAGTATTAATAATAATAATAATAGTAACAATAATAATTTTAATAACAATTATAATAATAGTAGCGATGACAATAATAATAAGAATGGTAATAATAATGAGGATGGGAATGAGGAAATTAGAATGACTTTTAGGTAGTGGGAATTATCTTTTTTTTTCCCCCACTCCTCCACTTGATATATGTGTGAAATGGAGATGGAAATGTGGTTAAATAGCTATTCTCATATTTGGTATACACTAATAAAAATGGGTATAAGCATAAGAAGAATAATAATAATAATAATAATAATTAAAAACAACACATACCCTGCACTTTTAATTTCATAAAATAACCTCCTGAACTTTATAATTAGACACAACACACTCCTTGCACTTTTAATTTCATAAAATAACCTCCTGAATTTCGTTATTACACATAACACACCTCCTAAACTTTACAATTAAGCACAATAAATCCCTTATACTTTCAATTTCAAAAAATAGCCGTTAAACTTTGTAAATATGTATAACTAACCCCCCGAACTTTGTTAATAAACTCAACTAACCACTTATTAATAAATTTAAAATTAAAATAGTTTTTAAAAAATTATGAAAAAATTTGAAAAACTATAATAATATTTTTTAACCTAGGAAAAAAATTAGATTAATAAATTTAAAATTCAAAAAAAGTATCAAATTGAAATCATAAATTTTCTACTTTTATATAAAAAATATGGATTTTGTATTTTTATGCGATTTGAGTTTTTTATTTTTAAGAAAAATATAAGATAATAAATTTTACACAATATAATTTTTTTAATAAAATATAGTAATAATATTATAAATTTAGAATATAATAAAATATTTTTAAAAATTTTTATTAAAAAATATTATAAGATAAATATAATTTTTTAAAAATATATAATTTTAAAATTAAATTAAAAAATTTTAAATTAAAAAATTGTGCAAAATTTAAAATTTAAAATTTAAAAAGAAATTCAGAAAAATAATTATTTAAAATATTGAAAAATCAAAGTTAAAAATATTATTATATTTTTAAAGCTTTTTTCAAAAAATTACTTTTTCATATTTTGTTTCAAAATTTTTAATTTCATTTTTTTAATTTTAAATTTATTATTGTCTAAAGGATGTATTACATTTAGTAACAAAGTTCAGGAGGTGAGTTTTGCGTAATAACAAAGTTCAAGGGTTAAACTAAAAGTGTAGGGAGTATATTGTATTTAATTATATAGTTCAGGGGGCTATTCTATAAAATTAAAAGTGTAGGGAGTGTGTTGTATCTAATGTAAAGTTCAGGAGGCTATTTTATAAAATTAAAAGTGCATGAAGTGTGTTGTGTTTAATTGTAAAGTTCATAAGATCTTTCATAATTTGACCTAATAATAACAACAATAACAACAATGATAGTAACAATAATAATAATAATATGATAAGACTAATAATAACAATAATAACATTTTTTTTTATAATTAAGCTCTCATTCCATAACGAAATCAAAACCACAGAGAATAGCATCAATACAAGAACTCATACCAAAATACACAAAAATACTAGTGAAATCGAACAACTAAAGGATTAATCCTATACACCCGTCCTTGGCTAGAGTGTCTGCATGAGTTTTTGCCTCCCTTAGTGTATGAGAAAGAGTAATGGATTTGAAGAATTGCTTAGAAAACCTAATTTTGTTCAAAATGAAGTTGATTCCCAGGGTTCTCCACTTGATTAATTACACCATGTAATTGTATTAGTTGAATCACAATATCGGTGTTACTCATACCACCCTTTATCATCTCTATTGCGTAGCATATAGCTTCAATTTCTGCCCAATTAGAATCCATCTTCCCCACCTTAACTGAAAACACTGCAAGAAATCTACCATTATTAGGGCACCCAAAATCCCTGTCGGCCCCTGTTTACCCAGTGCTGAGCCATATGTGTTCCACTTAATCTTTTCGGTGCTAGTTGGACCCATTTAATTTTCGGTCTACTTTTGACTTCTCCTGCCCTGTGGTGGACGACTTTTATATATGATACCAGGAACTCTTAACGAATATGGAGATTGAGATTAAAATTAAAAAAATAATAGCGAAGGCACCATTTTTTTCTTTCCCATTCCTTTCTAAACCAACCCCTTCCCAAGCGTTGGAATGGGAATGTTTTTCATTCCCACTCCTACCTCCTTTCAGTTCCCACTCTCTCATACTAAACAACCAGAAAATGAAAGTGAGGACCGCTCATTTCCGTTTCTACCCCTCATTCCCTTCTACCAAACGGTCCGTAAGAAACAACAACAGACCCAGTGCCTCAAGGGCTCCCGCATAAGCGGGGTCTGGAAAGGGTGGATATACATAGTTTTATCCCTTCAGGGTATAACCCTGCCGAAAGGCTATTCCGAGGAAAACAGTCCCTAAGAAAGAAAGCAGGAAAATATTCTAATAATAATCCAATAGAAAATTATGGGAGTCATTCTCTTCTGCAGTAAATAGCTTACAATAAGACGCCAATTAGATCTTAGTTTGTACGAGTGAGTTATGAAGCATGGAAGAAGAGGTTTGCCGATTATAAGAAATTTGCTATTTTATTATATTTTAATAGATTAATTGATAGAATTAAATTAGAATGTTATATTTTTATTTTATTTTAGTAAGTAAGATAATTTAGTTGTTTTTATCTCTGAATAGTAGTTAGCTAATTTCTTATTTATCTTTTTGGTTATGCAATAGGGTAACTTTTTCTATAAATAAGGCCTTGTAATTCATTAGTTTTCAATTTTGGAAAAACAAAACCGAGTTGAATTTTTAAATAGCAAGTTGTGCCGCATTAGTATGAGTATTTGGTATCATCTTTGATTTGTAACTTTTAGGTTTTTGAAGAAGTCAAAAACGCAAGTTTTAAAAACTATGTTTTTCTTGCTTCTTAATTTTTTATTTTCAATTTTTTACTCAAACTAGTATAAACAAAAAATAAAAGAGCATATATATATATATATATATAATCCTAGACAATCATAATCAACCTAATTTCACAAGGGAAATGTAACAATCAATATTGTTCGTTAACTAACAGCAATGAGAAATACTTACCACCCAAAGCAAAAGGCTAGTGCCTGAGAGAGCAAGAGCAACACACCCAGCACCCTAAGGGCTCCCGTCTAAGCAGGGTCGGGGGGGGGGGAAGCGGATGTACGCAGTCTTCCCTCTTTAGGGTATTACCCCTGAAGAGAGGCTATTTCCGAGTGCCCCTAATATGAGGGTGAGGACTTCCCAGGAGGTCACCCATCCTGGTACTGCTCTCGCCCAAGCATGCTTAACTTCAGAATTCTAATGGGATCCGATGACAGTATATTGGTATCCAAAGCAAAAGGCTAATGCCTAACTGTCATTTATGCCAATAAAAAGTTGGTGTAACCAGAGCTGAATGTCTCTTTGCATTGGGAGATTGATAATTTACCTCACAAATTAGCTGGGCAACATCCTTCAGTTCATAGTCGGTCACGATGATTCAAACACGCGTGCAGGACGAGCTATTATAACAATTTACAGGAGTTAAGTACAACTAGGAATATGAGTTGAGTACCTTGTTGGCTTGTCCTGTACTCCTTGAAAACAAAGGATTTGAGGGCAGATATTACTAAGGGCACGTTTGATATCGTTTTCTAATCGTAGTTTCTTGGGTTTTTTTTAAAAATAAAAAGTCATATTTGAAAATTATATTCTCTGGATTTTGGATTTCTTTCCTCCTTTTTGAGTAAAAATTTTAAACAGAAAACTAAAAACAAAATCATCTTCAAAATATAGTTTATTTCAAAAAAAATAAAAAAAGACAAATACAAAACGATACCAAATAGGTCCTGGGAAACTATGGGTTGATATCCTCTGAACTCCAACAACAACAAACTCAGTGCCTGCAAGGGCTCCCGCAAAAACAAGGTCTGGGGGGGTAGATGTACGCAGCCTTCCCCCTTCAGGGGGTTACCTTGAAGAGAGGTTGTTTCCGAGGACCCCCAACCTGAGAAGTTGGTCCGCAGCATAGAGCATATGACCTGGCAGTAGGAGAGCATCAAAGTATGAGTAGGGCAAAACACACGGCGAGCAAAACAACAAACTCAAAGCAAGCCAGAACATGCAGAAATCCTCCGAACTCCAACACCTATCTTAAAAACGACAAACTCAAAATGATACCAAGCAGGCCCTGGGAAACTATGGGTTGATATCCTCCGAACTCCAACACCTGTCTTAAAAACGACAAACACAAAACGATACCAAATAGGCCCTGGGAAACTATGGGTTGATATCCTCCGAACTCCCAACACCTGTCTTAAAAACGACAAACACAAAACGATACCAAACAGGCCCTGGGAAACTATGGGTTGATATCCTCCGAACTCAACACCTATCTTAAAAACGACAAACACAAAACGATACCAAACAGGCCCTGGGAAACTATGGGTTGATATCCTCCGAACTCCAACACCTGTCTCCATTCGTGCCTTTGCTAGACGTAAACCGTAGCCGCTTGTTAGTTTTTAAGTTCACGTAGTCCACCTGCATATAAGAATCAAGGGTGTCATGATTCTGTCAATATTCTATCGGTCAGGTGTATATCCGATCAATCATATCAGCCCATGCAAAGTTTCTGTTGCTATTCGATTGATTGGATACCTAACCGATCGATTGGATTAGCTGCTGCCAAGAGGAAAAGCCGTTTTTACCAAATTTTTTATATTTTTCATTCTTTTTCATATTTTGCCTTGTAAACTCTATAAATAGGGATTAGTCATTCATGTAAATTAAATTCTTACTAGATTAATGAAATTTATACTTTGATGTTCAATTCTAACTCTCTCTCTCTCAATTTCTTCAATTTGTCCCTCCAATTTCCCTCTTCTACATTCTCCCTTCTTTCCTAGTACTGATTCTCTCCGTAATTCTTCCTTTCCTTCTTCAATTTCGTCTCTTTTTCATGATTGATGATGTATGAAGTTTCGACCTAATTACTACATTGGGTTATAACAGTTGGTATCAGAGCAAGTTTAACCTAATTACTACATTGGGTCATAATAGGTGGTATCATAACAAAGGAACTTAGGATAAGGGGAAGTCATTGGAATAAGTGGACGAAACAAAAAGGTGCAAGCTAGTTCAGTTGGTAAAGTCTATGGGAGGTGGTGCTTGAGGCTCGAGATCGAATCTCGCGCTCATCAAGAGAAGGGAGGGTTTCCCACTAGTACAACCTAGTTGGATTTCTTACCAGTTTGTTAACAGAAAAACAAAGTAGGCGAAACAAAGTATCAAGCAAGACCTGATCTGGGTCAAGAACTAGCAGGCAAAATGCGTCAATTGGGCCTGCAGAGGGATCCAAATTTATGTCTTTTGGTGGATTTTCGCTGATGCGAGGAAGACCCGGGTCCGGACCCAAATACTGCAGTCTCGATTCAAGAGTTCTACCAAACCATGATTTCTCTCTCAACTGCATTCAGAAATAGAAAATAGAGCAACAATATGGCTTTGATTAATGCAAGAATGTAAAGGAGTTTCTTGTATACAATACATTGGATGAATTCTGAATAGCGAATTTGTAATGTTTCGTGGGTTTTGTAATGTTTCATGGGTCTTGATGAGCCCTTTCGGAAACAGCCCTGTACAGGGTACCGCCGTATAGGGATAAGGTTATATATATATCTTACACTCCCCAAACCCTACCTTGGCAAGAGCCTCTTTAAGGCATTGAGTAGTTGTTTCATGGGTCTTGACTCAATCCGAGGAGTTAGACATGGGTACAACAACAACAACAATCCCAGTGTCACAAGAGTAGAGTGGGATCTAGCAGGTGAGATATCCACAGCTTTATCCCTTCAAGGTGCTACCCTAAAGAATTACACATAGGTATGTGTCAAAATTCAGCTATTTTCCACAATTTTCTATGTTTTTATTTCAATTCAAGATGTCAAATTGCCATATATATATATATATGGAAATTTGAATTTAGGAATTCTTGTTCTTTAGCCTGAACTTTGGTAAGTTTTACCACTGAACTAAGACATTGAAAAATCGATAAAAAGTACAGTATTACCTGAAGCTTCAGGGGATCAGGATTCGACCCATCAATGATATCAATTGTTCCATTAATTCTGAACTGCTCCCAAGAGTCGGTAAAATACCAACATATCTACATCAACAATAGCAAACCCAACTCATACCTTAAGTAGACAAAACTCTTAATTAAGGAAAAGCCTTAATTTTGAAAGTGGGGTTCTGCCCCATAATGATCATTACCTCAGCAAAAGGGCATTGCTTGAGTTCTTGAATCTGCAAATTGGTACAAACTGTTAAGGAACCAACTGTCCCAAAAGTTTAAACAGACGGACAAAGGTTTAGGAAAAGTTTTATACTCTAACATGCCCTCTCATGAAAATGTTCCTTGGGCTTGAAGCGTGGATAATACATAGGCCCACATATACCTTGTCCTTGAAACATATTAATATTTAGAGTGAGACTTATTGACATTCGAACTGGTGACCTCTTGGTTAGTAAGACTTTGATATCATTTTAAACAACGAATTGTCTCAAAAGTTTAAGTTGATGAGTAAAGGTTCGGGAGTACTTTTATATTCTTGCTGGCTAAAGCTAATAACACATTAACACATCCAGTTAAGGATACCTACTTTTATGCAAGATCTCTGAACCAATTTTTTACGGAAAAAACTCTATTTAATTTAAATATTATCAAAACCTAGACAAGCATACAGAATCACACAGAGAGGGAAAGATAGAGAGAGAGAGAGAATGGAACCTTGTGGGAACGGGAATCAGTGTAGATCTGGATCTTATTAGTCCTCCCCTCAAATCCCCTGCTCATTATAGCCCCCAATTATTACAGGAATGTTCTATGTGCACAATTTGACTATATAATTATGTGGTAAAAGTTCATAAGAATACAACAACAATAACAATCCAATGCCTAATGGAGGCTTCCGCGATGGCAGGATCGGGGAAGAAAGATATACGCAGTCCTATTCTTACAGGATGCTACTCTAAAGATATAGAAGGGTTTTTTTTTTTTTTTTTTTTTTTTTTTTTTTTTTTTAAAGCACATTGAAAAGTTATCATCTTTCACTTAACCACTATAAGTTTTTAATTTTTCAGAAAAACATCTTCAAAAAGCTAAAATTTTTTAATCAATCACCCTAAATCACATTATTAACTATTCGCTAAATTTTATGTGACTTCCACATGGACGTTTTGGCAATGTACATAGATGATGAGTTGAAACTAATTAAGTTGACAATGCATTCACTTGTCCCCTTCCCTACCTAGGTTTTGTCCTGAGGGGTATGAAATAGACGATGAGGGTGGAAAATTACTTTGCGAGTTTAAGTACTTTAAGTTATGTCTTAATGCTCACTCTAAAATCTATAAAACAAGTCACTAGCAATTAACCAATAATTAAGGGTGTAATTAAAGTGGTCCATTGCAAATTTTTAGACATTTAAATGCAGTTTTCTTATCTTAAAAAATAACAACTTTTGAAGTTAAATTTTGATTTAAAAAATCCCAATACAAAAAGATAATCCTAAATGATTATAGTTCTATGATCCAATAATATTAGATCATATCGGCACGAAATTCAAAATTAAACTGTTTTGCTGGTACATCTGCTGCTATTAGAAGTCGAATTCTCCAGGAAATAGGTTTTGATGAACTTGTCCTTCCCCTTTGTTATCTTGGTATTCCTATATCGGGGCCTCGGTTACTTGTGGGACAATATGGCCCCCTGATTCAGAAAATCCGTAATAGAATTAATGGGTGGAGTGTGAGGATGCTTTCTACAGCAGGGCGCTTAGAGCTTATAAACTCAGTGGTAGGTGGAATCTTATGTTATTGGTCTCATGTATTTCTTTTTCCCCAATCGATCCTCCATCAAATTCAATCTATTTGTGCTTATTTTTTATGGCATGGGGGAGAGACCATCGGTGGGGCAGTGGGTGGCTCCAATTGCGTGGAGATGTCTATGCTTTCCTAAAGAAGAAGGTGGGCTCGAGATCAAACAAATAGAGGCTTGGAATATGTCTTGTTTCATAAAGTTGCTTTGGGATATTCATAGCAAGAGGGATACATTATGGATCAAGTGGATGCATGGGGTTTATATGAAGAATGAAAGTATGTGGTCTATTAAGAGTCAGGTTTATGATTCGGCATTTTGGAAGCTTTACTTGAATGTCGGGATCGCTGGGTTGCTCTAAATGGGGATGTTGACAGGGCCTCTTGGGCTGTAGCAGTGTGGGTAAAATGTTAATTTGCAAGTTAACATTATCTATGAGCGGGTTTGGGACCATGGACTTGTATGGCATTGGCGTAGATCAGTTTGGGGGGCGCCTATCCCTAGACACGCTTTTTGTTTATGGAAGGCTCTTTCAGCTGGGCTCTTTACGCATGATCGGCTCTATAAAATGGGCTGGATTTTTCCGAGTCGATGTGCTCTATGCAAGAGAGCAAGTGAATCCCTTGAGCACATTTTCTTTGAATGTGAATTTTCATCTTGGATTTTAGTAAAGGTGGCGGCTCAATTTCAGATTGTCCCGGAGAGAGATTTTCATCAAATGCTGGAATGGTTTGGGTCCAAGGTTCGTAATCGTCTTAGATGTAGTTTTATGAAGAGAATTCTACTTGCTGGACTAGTTCACAACATTTGGATAGAGCAGAATAGAAGAATTTTTCAAAATTGTAAGCGTAGTGAGAATGAATTGTAGAGGTCCATTGTATTCCAGGCTTGGTGTCGGTTTCACTTCTTGTATGGGGATTAATTAGTGGGTTGTCTTTCGTTGGTTGATGTATTCGGGTGGGGGTGTTGTTTTGTCTTCTGAGGTTCGTGTAGCTTCTCTGTATTTGGATTTAAGTTTGAGTAAATATTCCAGCTCTTGCCGTTTAGCAAAAAAAAAAAATTCAAAATTAAACTCACGATAATACCTGAAAACAACAGTTCGATTCGCTGGTCGACCATTTGCTCCAATCGTTGCCTGAATATTCAACAAAAACAACAATAACTTAGGACGACGTTATTATTAGGGCAAAATTTGTTATTTCAAGAGCAATTATGTGACTTATAAATAATAAAAGTCATAAAATTATTTTAAAAATTATAATCTTGCTCAGACAATAACATGATCCATAATTTGCCCCAATAAAACCAAAAAGAAAGAGGGAAAAAAAAAAGAAAAGAAAAGAAAAGGAGAAAGGTGAGCAGAGTACAAGTTGGAAGTAAGAAGAGTGTTTGAGATGCGAATTGGCCTCCATCGCGTTGACGAGTAGCTGCGTCCACGGCGTCGCCGCCGTCTTCGCCGCCGTGTCGGACATCTCCGGCGATGCTCTCTCTGATGCACGCGCCGGTCACTGGGCTCCCCTGGACTGCGCTTCTGGGAGGTTGGAGGGTCTTATAAGAAGTTTATTTAAATTTTTTTTTTTTTGGGACAAAAGTTAGTTTAAATCAATTTTTTAGTTTTTTTCATTTAAAATAATCTTTAGCATTAGTAAATTTGTTCAAATTGGTCTTTTTTTTGTTAATGTAGTCTCTTGTATTTTGTTTCATAACAAAAACAGTCTCTATTTGCCCACTAACACTAGATAAAAATAATATGGACCAATTTTGTGTAAGATTAAACATGAGAGGCAATTTTAAAACAAAAAAAAGTTGATGAGCTATTTTAAATAAACTTATAAATATTATGGATTATTTTGAACAGGAAAAAAATGAGTGACCAAGAGCGATAAAATTTGAAGTTGAGCCTTTTCCTAGTCGAGATGAGATGCTTTTATTACATTAAGTCTTAGAACAACAAAATGAAAAAACAATACGATATTAGAAATATAAGGATGTATGACCAGTATCAGACCCTTCAAAAAATAAAAAGTAAGTGAAAAAACTATTACTCATAATGCGGCTTCTAGTATTCCTATCTACTGTATAAAGAATGAACAATTTCTTAGGGAATAATTTTTTACTAGATATACATCTGTTTTGTATTATTTTTCTACTAGATCTCTATATCTATCTCATTTAGATTCATATTTCTTTTATCTATCATATTTTAATTTACATCTATATTAACTAGATTAGTGGTATTTTATAATTCCGATTGCTTTGATCATCTCTATAAATAATTTGGCATTTAACCTCATTTACTTATTCAATAACATAGTTTCTCGTATTTCACACATTTAACCCATCAATATACCATATCTGTTAATTGTTTCTAATTGGCTCAATTCTCGTTTATATATTTAAATCTTCATCGATCATCAATTTGGTCTTGTATAGTCTAAGGTTGAAGTGGCGAACACTTTAAAAGTACTCAAATACTAATCTAAACCAGGACATTCAATTTAACAATAACAACAAACTCAACCCTTAAAGAGACTTCCGTCAAGTAGCCAAGGTGTGGTCTAAGGAGGGTGACACGTACGCAGTTTTATCCTTACAGGGCGTTACCTTATAAAGAGGCCATTTCCAATAGACCACAATCCTAAAGAGGAAGACATTCAATTAAAAATGTATCAAAATGGTTACTGTAGCTTTATCTTCGATCTAGTACCTAGGCTAAACTTTACTAATCTAATTTGACCAAATAGGACCCTGATTTAGACCGACCTACTGTATAACTAGCAGCATTTAATTTTGTAATTTTGATTATTAATTTAGGTGAGATATACCAAAGAGGGCACCAACACGCCGTCACTGGATCCCATTAGAACTCCAAAGTTAAGCGTGCTTAGGAGAGAGTAGTACCAGGATGGGTGACCTCCTAGGAAGTCCTCACCCTCGGGTTGGGGACATTGGGAACAGTCTCTCTTCAGGTTAATACCCTGAAGGGGAAAGGCTGCATACATCAGTCCCCCTCCCCCCCCCCCCCGACCCTACGTAGACGGGAGCCCTTGAAGCACTGGGTCTATTCCAATTTAGGTGAGATATCAAATTATAGAAAGATGATTGCTTGCAATAAAATAATGCCCATGTGACATTAGATAAGTAACAAACATGTCAACATTTGCCATATTTTCTTTATAGAAGTAAAAGAAAAGAATCCCTTAGATCTCTTTACAAAGAAAGGGTCATCCTAGACATAATCCTCAGAAACAGCCTCCCTTCAGGATAACTCTCAAAAGAGGGAAAGCTGCGTATATTTACCTCCTAAACCCTACTTATGAAGGAGCCTTTTAAGGCACTGAATTTGCTGCTGTTATTAGTCACCTTAGACATTCCAAAGGTGAATACGGTAACAATTTCTGATACTGAAACCTCCATTCAATTTCGAAGGCTGGTTACACTGCAATCCTACCTTCGCATACCAATCAGCTGTCACATTCACCTCCCTGCAAGCACAGCTAACCCTAATCAAACCGTACCTACTTGCTAATTTGTTGAAATCACAAATGACGTTTGAATCTTCAGGGAGCCTACCCTCATTACAAATCGCCCCGATGACGACCTCATATGATAAACCAAAAGAAGAGTAACCGAGTGAGAGTGCTTAGTTAAGAAGAAATATTATACACCTTGCCACCGTAAAAAAAATTTGAAACAGAACAAGATCATTATATTAATGGTGTAAAACAAACAAAAAAGGGGCAAATGTAGTCACAGGGATTCGAACCCTAATACACTCAACCATTTAAGGCAACTCTGCCAACAAAATTTGAAGAACAGTTGTTAACACAACCAATTGCATTGTGAAACACAGTATAATTAATTACACTGCACAAAATCATGTAAGAATAATCAGGCTGTCATATACCATCAAAGCTCTAGGACAAGACATCCTAGATCCGAATCCCGAATTTTGCTTGCTTGCCAAAAAAAATTCGTCAACTCGTTCCGTTTACTTTTAATACACTTGTAACGAACATTCCTTGGAGCGAAGGTGACCATCAAGCGGTAGCACCTTGGCGGTGAACTCAAGTCTGTATCTCTTTCACTCCCACAAAATCGGAGCAGAAATGGGATTCATTTCTGCATAAAAATCATGCACTCACAAGCGAACTGGTAGTCCATAGTTTTGGAAAACTCGGATTCGACCATCCCAGCCAGCTGTAACTATGACTAGTCCCCAAGAATGCGGCGAACCCACCATGTTCTGACACGTAGTCTTTAAAAATCTATACTCGGATTTACACGTTCTCGATGATACAACCAGGGATCTCGACATAGGTAGCTTGTCCTCGGGCCATGTTGCTGACCCTCTAGAGAACAACTCCGAAATACCCAGAGAAAACGCTTCTGACGAGAACAACGGCATTCGGCTTTGTGAATTCTCACCACTCGAGTGATTTACTTGCAAGTTTTCTGACGGATATCTCACCAGTATGCCAGAATTTTTTGGGGATGGGGAAAAACCCGAGAAAATTTCGCTACAAGGGGAGGTACCTCCGCACCAGGGGATGGCAACTGACGCATTGTTTGAGAAAAACCGCTCATAGGACCAGGTGGTTTTTGGTCGTGAAGAGGCAGATTCGTCTGGGTGAGCACAGTTCCATACGTAAATGAACGAGTCTTCACTGGCCGAAACGATATGGGTCCCATCTGAGGTGAATGACGCAGATATCTGACTTCCCGCATTTCGAAGTCCTGCAGATAACCAAGACAGGTCAAAAAACGTAAATATAATAGTCGAGCGAATCCGATGGTGAATTGTCTCTCATAACTGGCTTTTGAAATTAATGCCAAAATTATATGGTCGGGAGGATATAGTCGGTTTTCCTGCAAGCAGTATCAACAGACGTGCGCTTCATATGGAACACAATATACTGATCCTTAATATTTCATTCTCTAACATACCATCCTGAAGTAAGCTTCGTTTGTTTTTCATAGCCAGCACAAATACAAAAAAATGTTTACGCCCATTGAGGGAAAATTGACTTCTTCTCAATGAAAAGGAAGAACAATTCTTATCACGGAGAAAACATTTTCCATCGTAATCTTGCATCATAAGCTTCATTCGAACCTCAACTTGCCCAAGCTTAAATAACTTTATAAAAAGAAACTAACACATAAAATTTGACAAAAATATTTTTAAAATTGAAAATAATTTGTTAAGGAAAATGTTTTTCATTGAACCAAAAGAAGCCATATTTTTCTTTGATCGAACAAACGAAGCCATATTTAACCAGCAGTTCTTGTGTAGATTATCAGAACATACCTGTTTTGGCTGCTTACAATGATACTATCTATCGATGGAATCAAATTGCAGTAGCGGTATCACAAAAGCAAGGCATTGGGGATATGACATATATAATGAGCTTTATTTGATACCATGATTCAATCTCAAAACATGGAGCTTCTCATGCAATCTGATTCTATAACGAGCAAAAGTGACAAAAGAAAGCATTATTAAGCTCACTTATTTTCTGTCTAAGATTGTACATCGTTATGCATTCGTTTCCTTGATGCAAGTATTAGCATTTAGTCATGATGCTCGTTTAAATTAGCCTCCCTATATGCCATAGGCGTGTCGTTACATGAATCACAAAAGAATAGCACCTGCCTCGATATTTGCAGATCACATCAACACCTTGAAGTATTCGGACCTGAGAATCCGCAGTGGTGACCATCAGCTTGCTTGGATCAACAGGAGAAAACTGCAAAACCAGAACCCACAAAATCAGAAAATGAAAAATGTTGTCAGAATTTCTGCATATTTAGGGCTTGTTTGGTGCGTTGTTTCATATTCCTACTTTTAATCTTTTAGAAAGTATAACCCATAAGTTAAAACAATTTTTCCTTGTTTGAAGTTCTGTCATCAGTTACTTCTTAGTTTGATTGACAACTCAAAAGAAGAACAATCATTTTTGTAATCCAGTATTTACAGTTTAAAAAACAAAAAACTATAAACAGTAGACGATACCAAAAGGACCTTCAACTGATGCAAAGGGCATTAACATCACAACAAAACAGAAAAATGCACACAAACAAGGTAATTACCTGAAGCCCAGTTATTCTTCTGAAAGATGCTTTCTTTTTACTAGGTAAAGACGTTCGTGCAATCATCTCCAGCCGATTATCTGAACACGTCAAGAATGAAAATTAGGTGATCCAATTTACCAAGGCAAACCCAAAGAGCTTTTACAGAAAGCTAGTATAGCATATCATATCATATTGCTATCTCCCAATTTGAAAGGGGTAAGACGTAAGTACTTTTAGAAAATCACAAAGCCAATCACTCTTTAACTCCTATGCCAATTTGATTCATATAAGAACACCAAAATGTCCACAGTGTTCACATCATGGAGTTCTAACTAGGGCATACAATCGATAGATGAAAGTGCTATGTTCATCATACCCTACTCAACAGCTCACCGGGAGATGGCTATAGACGACACTGTTGGCAAGATGATGAAATAAGAAACAAAATGTTCCAAAGTTGGAAAAGTGTGAGATTTTGGAGTAGGTGTAGGAGTTACACTACCTGACCCCCGAGCTCTAGGTCTTGGGTACAAAACTCATTCCCCACAACCGATGACAGTTGGCGTCCCTGCCAAAAGAAAAGTTGTATCCTCCTTACCATTGTAATGAAAGAAGGGAAAGTGTATTCGTTACCCAAAATCAACTGATTGTTACATAAGAGGTCCTAGATTGACACCTTAGCATAAGAGGTCCTAGATTCAAACTCCCAACTCACTTGCATACCGAGAAAAAAGTCAAGCACCAAAGTACCATTTCAGGAGAAACAGGCAGATATCAATTTTCGAATTCATAACAACTTGCCGCCTAAGAGGTCCAAATGCCATTAACGATGTCACTCCATAAATGATAGCTAAAAGCTGGGCATATAGGTTTCAGCCACAATTCTAGATTAGAGCAAATCTTAAATTCAGTATTAAAACGCGATAATATAAAGAATATCTATGAGGCCACATGATTAAACTATTAAAAATGTCAACACAACGATGAGCAACATTATTACATATGTTCAAAAAATCATATAACCATGGGATCACAGGCATCTACCTGAAGTGTCATAAAAGAAGCAATCACCATTCATGGAGCCAACGATTGCACCCTGCATTTGACATCCAAAAGTATGATAAGAGTTCCCCATAACACCAGATATCTACATACCCACATGACGAAATGTTGAGAGAAATATTCGCAAACCTTTCCATCAGGCTGATAACAAACAGCTGTAACAATTTCCTTTACATCAGTCCAATCAACAACTTCACATCCAGGAACTGCCCAAATACGAACTTTCCCATCTATGGAGCCGCTTATGAAATAATTTTCATCAGATGGATTAAACTGGACACATGTAACTGTTTCAAAAACAGCAAAAATATACATGATAAGTCTCGGTACAAGTTTAGCAGCTAATGAACGATTCAAATTAATGGTGGTCAAGAAAATACCATAATTGTTGTGAGAGAAAACTCTCAGGCACTGGTTGAAACCCATTTGCCACAAACGAACGGTTCTATCAACAGAAGACGAAAGTAGATACTGCACAAATCGCAAGCATTTTAAGTAACCAAGATGCAAAAACTGTACAACGGGATGCTGTGGCCCTTCCAAGAAAGTAGTAAGTACTAACGACAAACCTTATTCTCTGACCATGAAAGATCTAAGACTTCACCCATATGCCCACGGAATGCATGAAGAGGCCTCTCAGCTATCTGGAAGACCTTCCGAGGGAAGATAACACAAGCAGATTCAGATGATTTTCTTAAACTTTTTAGTTTGCCCCTTTTCTCTTTATCCACACTTACAGGGGCCAACTCCGAAAGATGATTCATTATAAAATAGACATTTGAAGGATCCATGTCAGAAAAGTGTATTGAGTCTGACCTCTCTGACTCGATCACCTGCCACACCCGCACAATCCCGTCTTCCCCAGCACTTGCCAGAAGCTTCCCATCAGGACTGAACTTCATGGTCAAGATTGCACCATCATGTCCTATGATATCTTGCTTCATATAAAGAGCTGAAAACTCCTTCGTTCGCTTCCGATAAGTGCGAACCCTGACATTGTGAGTTCCAGCTCTGGGTGCAGTTGCCTCTATTCTGTTCACTGGACCTCGCATACTGGAAACATGAGCCAGAACGCCTAATCTTTTCAGCCACCCCTTGTTTGCCTTCTTTTTCCCTTCCAGGCAATCATGTGCTTGTCGATAATCTCTTCTCATAACTTGCTGAACTAATGGAGAAAAACCGAGAATCCTCTCAAACTCTTCCCCACTGACCAACCGATTTGATCCCACTTCTCTAAGCCTCCTCAATATCCCATCTTGACCAAGCTCATCCACAATGAACTCCGATCCATCATCCAAATTCCTGATCCTACGTATCAAATTCTCATCCAACGGCCTCTCTAAGGACTCCTGGATGTCACTAAAGCAACATGATACACATGACTGACTCGGTGAATGCAGCTCAATAAAACTCGATCTTAAAACCGCCCCACTGTTTTCCATCATTCTATCACTATCTATTTCCACCTCACTACCATGGGAACCCTCAGAATCTGCAGAATCAATAGGGGTTGGAGCCAGACCCATCAATTTGAAAAGCTTATGACGACGCTCATCAATCGTTCCAGGACTTCTGATCCAGATTTCATAACCAAAATTCTGAATCACATCACCAAAAACCCTTGATTCTGAATCAGAATTGTCTGCACAATCTGACCCAGAATCAGACACAGGGGTAATACACTCCTTTGTATCAAAGAATTGCTCATCTTCTTCACTATGACTCCCCATCAATCTCATCCAGCTCAACCCATTAACCACAAACCCTAAAAAAGCACCTCAATCACTCAAATTGCAAGAAACTACCACCACCATTACTAAAATCAACCCACAAAACTGCAAAATCAATCAACCCTAAAAAGGATTCAACCCACCAGCAACCCAGATTAACAGATTCCAATTACAAAACCTGTTTATACACACAAAAACATCAAAATCTCATCATAAACATCAACAAAAACCTTAAAGCAGATCACAAAACCACAAACTAAGACCAACCCAGATCACAAAAACCAACAAGAAGACCGACCCAATTCCTAAAAAAAGCTATTAATATCAAAAAAAAATTAAGTGGGCAGGTGAAGAAATAAAGGTGTGAACAAGTAGAGATATTAGATATAGCTCAACAACAATAAACAAAGCAATAAGATAAATAAATAAAGGGACAGATAGACATAAAGGGTAATATTAAAATCAAAATAATAAAGAAGCAAACAAAAAAGTAATTTCGTGGGTAACCTTGATTAGAGATTTGCACACCTGGGGTTTGAGTCTTTGAGACACACAAACCGCTACGGGGATTCACAGTTCTTACTCTCCCTCTCTCTCTCTCCCCTTTCTCTCTCTAGAGAAGCAAAGAGTGGGAGGAGTAAACGAAGATTGGAAGTGGAGAAGATGCAGTATAATATAAATATAAATATAAATTAATTAATTAATTAAAAAAAAGCAGAGAAAAAGGAAAAAAAAAATTATCGAGAGGAGTGAAAAATGAAACGAGGTTATGCAGCGAGAAGCGAGATTTCGAGATGAGAGGAAGTGGTATGTTTGTGTGCGCTTTGCATTCTGCTCTTCATATGGATTTGCATATATGCTGATAGCTGTTAAGGTTGTTTATTATCGATTAATCATACCGTTTAACTTAATTGTTTGATAATCGTTTAAAAAATTTGTAAAAATTGAATAACCATTATCATTTGTTTAACTCGAATCCAACCGGTTTGTTAATTAGGTTATGAATTCTCAACTTTAACTCAAAACGGGTTACTCATTTGATTATATTGGTAATTTTTTTTCATTAAATATTAATTTGTCAACATATAATCATCTCAATAATAGACTTTATATATAGCCAATTAGTGCAATAAGTACATGACACATTTATAATTGTTAAAATAAACTATCAAATTAATATTATTACATATCAAAAAAATTCTTATAAATAGTTTAAAATATATATTGTTGAATGGCCTACCAAAAATATATATAATAACATTACTGTATTACTCAAATATCTCATATAATTGTATAAATGAGTCAAGCATGTTGAGTTGTTATTACTAAAAAAATATCATAATTTTAAGATAATTTTGTGACTCTTATTATTTATAAGTCATAGTATTATTTCGACAAAACAATTTTTACCGTATGATAACAACCCTCTATTCTCTTTGGAGTTGTTTTTTAAATTTTTTCCAGAAATTTAAAATTACATTACAGTTTGAATTTGTATTTTTTTAATTTTTTTTTATTATTTGGGTCAACATCAAAAACAAAACATAAAAACTAGAAAAATCATTTTTAAACGCAATTTTTAATTTTTCAAAACATAAAAACTATAAATGAAAAAGAATGTCAACGGGCCATTAGATTTTTACTTATAGTGTTTGAAATTTATAATTTTTTTTTTCTTACAATCTATATTTGATCTAAAAAATTCTTTTTCTTATCTATGAAATATTATTTTTCATATAAACTAGAGAAATTTGAAAAAAAATAAAAGTGAGAAAAAATGTATTTATTAAATAAGAATTTTAATTTTAGTTTTCAATAAACTAAAAATAGTAAATAAAAAATAATAACAAATAAGCCCTTCAAAAACTTTGGATACATATATGTATTTAAAGGATATAAAGTTAGGCTAATATTATTACTAGAATATTTCTTTTTTTTGTTAATAAAAATTTATAAAGTCTTATTATAATAAAATTGCTCTAACATTAGCAAAATATGTTATAATCATATCACTGCCCTAAATTTAAATTACAAAAGATTAGTTAAGGAAACAATTGTTTGAAAATCAAATGGGTATTTATGCACTAAAACCATTGTATTTAATCAAGATTAACATTTTCCGTGCGATTCACGATTGTCTGTAATATATTATAATATTTATATAGAGTAATTTTCTCAACCGTTCCGCGGAAACAACCTCTCTTCTACCCGGTAGGGGGAAGGCTGCGTACATCCATCCCCTAGACCCTGCTCGTGCGGGAGCCTCTTTGGCACTGGGACTGTTGTTGTTGTTGTAATTTTTCTCAACCGAAGGTATATTGTCGTATTTTAAATTTAGTAATATACGAAAAAGTCCTTCAACCATTTTTTTTTAAATACTCGTTGCTAGACATGTTCACCTGCACTTGATTGAATGTGAAATGTTAGCTTAAATAACTATTAATATATATATATTTTTTTTGTATTAAGCTGTTTATTAACTTCTTATTTATTATCTATTATATATATTAGGAGTAATTGTCTCCGAAACTTCTTGTGGTATTTCTATAATTGTATTGTCGATGACTTAGTTTTTCGGTAATGATTTTCTTTTTCCCAAATGACATTTGGTTATTGAAATGAGGAGCTTCAGACCTAGAGACACCACACAGAAGACGAAACGACGACCTCGGAGAGGTCAGGAGGCTCTATTCGTTGCCCTGCTTGGTCTGGTCTCTCCCTGTGTTTTTATTGTTTTTTCCCGGTGTTGTTGTGTTTTGGTGCCTGTTGTTTTTCCTGTTTGTTCTGGTCTTTTTGTGGTATCCACTACCGTTTACGGGATGGCTTAGGGCCCGCCTTATAGAGTTACCTATTTGTACTATGGCTATACCGATAATTATCGGAAAAAAAATGACGAGCTTCAGGTCTTTTGTGCAGACTTGTCTAATGTGCAGCCAACTTCTTGCAAATTATTGAAATTGTTACAGTTAATTGTCATTTTTATTATACATTACTTCACGAAATTACCAACTATGAATACGCTGTCATCGGATCCCATTAGAACTCTGAAGTTAAACGTATTTGAGCGAGAGCAATATCAGAATGGGTAACCTCCTGGGAAGTCCTCACTCTAAAGTTGGGAGCACTCGAAAATAGCCTCTCTTAAGGGGTAACACCCTGAAGGGGGAAGACTGCGTACATTCACCTCCTAGACCTTGCATAAACGAGAACCCTTGGGGCACTGAGTATGTTGTTGCTTGTTGCTATTACTTGACGAAATTATAAATCACTATATATTTTTATCAAGTAATGTAATTATTCAAAAGTATTTCTAATAGGAGATCTCCCTGTTTGCCAAGAACAATTAGTCCCATTTGCATCCCTTGATGATCTTGCAATATAATTGCGAGTTTGAACCCGGTAAATAATTGGTCAACAGTTAGAAGTCATCTCTCGTAGACTGTAGTTATTATACTTTTAGAAGTCATCTCTCGTAGACTATAGTTATTATACTTTATACGTAAATGTCTGATACACTCGTGGTTCTTTCACGTTATTTGGGTTTTTGTATTCTTCGTAATGGAACTATGCATTTGTTTTGTGGGCTTTTGTCTAACATTATGTACATATTGAATAAGTTATACCGTCTTTAATGTCAAAACTTTAAACAAATATACATATTTTGTAATATTTGACATGTACAGAGGCTAAGGGACATCTTGTTTGACAAGTTTTACTAGATCATGTTTGTGCAAATAACAATTTGAATTATTACGTTATCATATTTTGCTTCAAAAATATATTTTGTAAATCTTTTGTCATTTTTGACCAAATATTTGTAAACGTAAATGAAAACCTAACATTATGTCACATTCTTTACATATGACCCACACATTTTGTTAAAATATTTCAAATTTAGTTTAAAGATATTTTTGGTTTGTTAATTTTTTTATTTTTTTGACCATATTTTTGGGTTGTCAATTATAATCTCAAATAATGGAACAAAAATATAATAATATAGGTGAATTAAAACGTTTTAAAATACATTAAAGTGATAAAGGAAGAAGTTAGTGAATACTTAATACTTAAGAGTACATATTGATAGCTAAATATACGTCTTTTTGGTTATTACAAAATAAGAGCGGAAAATCGAAATTCAAAAAAAAGTGGATATTTGTCCTCTTGTGTATTGAAAAATTAACATAATATGAAAAGTAAAATTCCTTAATAATTTTCAGTTAAAAAAAAAAAATGAAATAACTTATGTAATCCTTCAAATAAATTATAGGCCTCGTCTAGTATAGAGGAAGTAGAAATTCTTAGGATGTACATATTCCAACTCTTGTTTGGTTGGTAGGAAGTTGGCATAATATGAGAAGTAAAAATTATTTAGCAATTTTCAGTTATTTCAAAACACAAGATGTAACTTACCCAACCCTCCTAAGTAAGGCCTCATTTGGTTGTCGCATGAATTAAATTCCTGCAAAAAGTTGCATTTTATGGAAATTCAATTATTGTGTCAACTTTACAGGAAGTAGATAAAAAACGTTTGACTGCCAATATGGGGAATAAAACTTCTTTGGTGAGATTAATTAAAAACGAATGAATTATAACTTACCTAGGGAGCTAAGTTACTACATGCGTTTTGAAAGAATTGAAAATTGTTGCAATTTTACTTCATGCATTATACCTACTTCATGTCAACCAAACAAGAGTAAAAATCTGTACTTTTTATAAATTTCTACTTCCTACGTTTACTTCCCACACATCAAACAAAGTTATAATTCCTTCATTTTTAACTAACTTATCCCAGGAAATTGTGTTTCCCATCCCGGTAACTAAACGTCTTTTAACCCCCTGGGAAATTGAAATAGGAATTGAATAGGAAGTTTTATTTCTCATTTTGACTACCAAACACTCTGTACCTACTTCCTAAAAAGTTGACACAGTATTTCAATTTGTGAGAAATACCATTTTCATAAAAATTTAATTATCGTGTTAAACAAACAAGACTGTAGTCTATAATAAAACTAATCATTCATATGCAAAAGAAGAATAAAAAACGATAATTAATCTAAAAATAATCTAACTATATGTTAATATTTTAAAAAATAATCCAACTATATTTTCTAACAAAAAAATAACTCAACTCTAACTTTTCTACCAAAAAATAACTAAACTTTAAAATCAATCTAAAAATAACTCAGTTCTAAAATTTTGATTTAAAAAATATTGAATTGTGGTGCGTGATATGATGCTCCGATAATATATTTTTCTTTTATGTATTTTTTGTTTGGCTTGTTCTCTGTAGGGTTGCAAATGAGCCCAACCGACTCACGAGCCGGTTTGACTCTACTCATTAAGGACTCGACTTGGGTTCGTCTAAACTGACTTGAGAGCCTACTCAAATCAAATCGAGCCAAATCAAATAAAAGAGCATCATAGAGAACAAGCAAAACCAAAAATACATAGAAGAAAAATATATTGTCAGAGCGTCATATCACACGCCATGCTTAGCCACCAATTCATTATTTTTTTAAAATTAATTTTAGATCATTGTTATTTTTTGGTAAAAAAAGTTAAGAGTTTAGTTATTTTTTGGTAGAAAAGTTAGAGTTGGGTTATTTTTTGGTAGAAAAGTTAGAGTTGGGTTATTTTTTGGTAGAAAAATTAGAGTTGAATTATTTTTTGGTAAAAAAATCAGAGTTAGATTATTTTTTATTAAAAAATAAAATAAAATTATTTTTTAATATATTAACATATAATTAAATTATTTTTAGATTAATTATTAAATAAAAACCATATATAATATCATTAAAGGCATAGAAAAAGGACGGGGAACGAAAAGAACAAACAATGAAAGCGAAAATAAACATATGAGTAACTCAATCATTTCATCAAAGAATAAATATGGATAACATTTAATACGCCCTTTTTAGTTTCTTATGAACTTAACTCAATCGAGTAATAAAATTTAATTTTTTTTTTGAACATTAAACCGCCCGAAGACTAGACATTAATAACTAAACGATCCGAGTTTACAAGGGAAACGACCGAAGGTGGGCAATCCTACCACCAATCATGAGTACACCTACGACCTAAATGTAATGAAGCAACAAAGTGAGCAACCTGATTACAAGATCGAGGTGCCCAACTAAACGAAACATTGTCAAAAGAGCAAGACGATAACATCAACCTAATATCAATAATAATAGCACTACATTCCCACGCAGGGGACACAGCAAAATGGATAAAATCAATAGCCTGCTTACAATCCGACTCGTTACGAAGTTCTTCCAACCTCGAGAATCCGCTAGAGAGACTGCGGCTCTAATAGCAAAGGCTTCGGCAATAAGGGGAGATTTTGCATTGAAGGAACCACACCAACCTCCCACAATATTTCCTTGGAAATCACGGGCAACAATGGCAACGGCCGAACTCGAGGAGGAGGAGAAAGCTGCGTCCGAGTTGATTTTGATCCAATCCGAAGGGGGAGGGGCCCAGCTGGCTGCCGACGAACCCAATACAGCCGAAGGAGGGTGGCGGATGGGAGCTAGCCGCAGGCTGGCGAAATCCTTCGCATACGAGTCGACTTGGAGAGCCAAGGACACGGGATGAGAATGCACATTTCTGAAAATAAAATCACACATACTCTTCCATATTTCCCAACAGAGAAGCATAATCCTGAAAATATCATAACGGGTGAAAGACAGGTTAGCACAAATGGAGTCCCACCAAACATGAAAGCTATTAAAGCCTTCAATATTTGGCTTGTATCCCAACGAAGACGCGAACCAAGCTGCTCTAGCCCAGGGACAAAAAAAGAATAGATGCTCCATTGTTTCGACGACCCCATCACAACGAGGACAAAAAGGGTTATGTCTGATTTTTCTCTTCCATAAGTTCTCAGCTGTAGCCAAGGCATTCATAAGGGCTCTCCAAAGAAAATGTTTGATTTTTGGTGTGACATTGAGGGACCAAAGAACATGTAAACCATGAGGCGAGACGAACGAGGAGCTGGACGAGGCCCCAGCTACTGAATCGGGGCTGTCCAAACAGCTCCAGACCCGATATCTAGATTTAACAATATAGACACCGGTTTTGGTAAAGTGCATTTAATTGATTCTCACAATAATGGAGAGCAACTCCCTCTATTAGAGCCTACCTAAAACTAGCGTTGTTCTTTAAATGCTATAAACTTCTTGATGGCGATGTACATAAAACATCTCAATAATTTATGCTTTTATACTTGTTGCATGTTAGCTTCTTTTTTTTTTTTAACAAAAAGACGACAGAGGCCAAATTAAATTATCAAAGCATCCGAAAGTACAATCCTAGATAAGGGTGGGGGGATATTGATCCACCAGTCATGATTACATATACCAAAACAATGCCACTTGAAAACAAAATGGGCAACCCTATTACATAATCTAGGACACCAAATAAAAGACGAAAAATCAAAAGAAGACGCAACAAAACAGATGTCGTCCACAATTGCTTGGATCTCTCAAGGATCTTGTTGCATATTAGCTATAGTGTAAGTTTATTGTCATATCTAGATGTGTAGTTATAAATAGGTGTCACACTTAGCTAAACTTTTATATGATAATATGATACTTACCCTTTATTTAGTAACCGGATAACAAGAGTAAAGAACGTAAGAATTTATCTTTGTTTGATAATTTATGTTGAAGGGTAACCCAGCACCATTACATAGGCCTTGTTTGGTTGTCGTATGAATTGAATTTTTCTGGGAAGTTGTATTTTTCGAGAATACAATTTATGTGTCAACTTCCCATAAAGCAGAAAAAACATATTTGGTTGCCACAATGAGAAATAGAATTTCTTTTGGGAGGCTAGTTTAAAAAAAAAGGAATTAGAACTTACCTAAAGGGGGTTAAGAAGGTTACTTCCTTATACACAATCGTCAAACAAGGAGGGGAGAAATGTAAAGCTATAAAATTATTGGGAAATCGTACGGTTTGGACCCCCCACCCCAACCTTATTCTTTTTTAGACCCCATTAACCATAAATAGACTTTTTTGGACAAAAATGCCCTCCCACCTCACCCCCCCCCCCCCCCCCCCCCCCCCCCCCCCATCCGTCCTCTCTTTCTCTCTCATCATTTAATGCAAGGCAGGCAAAAGAACACTTTTTTAACTTTTTTCACTCTTCCTTTTCTTCATTTTTTTTTTCTTTTCGAATTTTTTTGTCAAAAAAAAATATTATTTCCAAATTTGCTCTTTCATCTTCTTCCCTCCCAGACCCTGTTTAGGTGTGTTTCAAGTAATTAGTGGTGTCTGAAATAAAATTATACACTGTGTATGATGCATTATAATGCTGTAAAGTGAACTTATTCAGGTGTATTTCAAGCAATTAGTGGTAAATAACTTGTCATACACAATGTATGATAGGTTTTAATGGCATAAAATCAACTTTTGCTGTTTTTTTCAAGTAATTAGGGGTACAGTGGTCTGAAATCGAATCATACACTGGGTATGATGCGTTTTAATGGTATAAAATAAACTTATTTAGGTGTATTTCAAGAAATTAGTGGTAAATGACTTGTCATACATAATGTATGATAGGTTTAAATAGCATAAAATCAACTTTTACTGGTTTTTTCAAGTAATTATTGTTACAGTGGGCTGAAATCGAATCATACAATGGGTATGATGCGTTAAAATGGTTTAATATGAACCTTTTCAGGTATGTTTCAAGTAATTAGTGGTAAATGACTTATCATACACCAATTATTATAGGTTTTAATGGCATAAAATAAATTATTGCAGTTTTTTTTATGTAATTACTGTTGCAGTGGTCTGAAATCGAATCATACACTGGGTATGATGCGTTTTAATGGTATAAAATAAACTTATTCAGGTGTATTTCAAGCAATTAGTGGTAAATGACTTGTCATACACAATATATGATAGGTTATAATGGCAAAAAATTAACTTTTGCTATTTTTTTCAAGTAATTAGGGGTACAGTTGTCTGAAATCGAATCATATACTGGGTATGATACGTTTTAATGGTGTCAAATGAACTTATTCAGGTGTAGTTCAAGCAATTAGTGGTAAATGACTTATCATACACAATGTATGATAGGTTATAATGGCATAAAATTAACTTTTGCTGTTTTTTTCAAGTAATTAGGAGTACAGTGGTCTAAAATCGAATCATACACTAGGTATGATGCGTTTTAATGGTGTAAAATAAACTTATTCAGGTGTATTCCAAGCAATTAGTGGTAAATGACTTGTCATAAACAATGTATGATAGGTTTTAATGGTATAAAATCAACTTTTGCTAATTTTTTCAAGTAATTACTGTTACAGTGGGCTGAAATCGAGTCATACAATGGGTATGATGCGTTAAAATGGTTTAAAATGAACCTTTTCAGGTCTGTTTTAAGTAATTAGTGGTAAATGACTTATCATAAACAAATTATTATAAGTTTTAATGGCATGAAATTAACTTTTGTAATTTTTTTTATGTAATTACTGTTGCAGTGGTCTGAAATCGAATCATACACGGGGTATGATGCGTTTTAATGGTGTAAAATGAACTTATTCAGGTATATTCTAAGCAATTAGTGGTAAATGACTTGTCATACACAATGTATGATAGGTTTAAATGGCATAAAATCAACTTTTACTGATTTTTTCAAGTAATTACTGTTACAGTGGGCTGAAATCGAATCATACAATGGGTATGATGCGTTAAAATGGTTTAATATGAACCTTTTCAGGTATGTTTCAAGTAATTAGTGATAAATGACTTATTATACACAAATTATTATAGGTTTTAATGGCTTAAAATCAACTTTTGCAGGTTTTTTCATGTATTTAGTCGTACAGTGGTCTGAAATCAGGTCCTACACTGTGTATGATCCCTTAAAATGGTGTATAATGAACTTGTTCAGGTTTATTTCAAGTAATTAGTGGTAAATGGCTTATCATACACAAATTATTATAGGTTTTAATGGCATAAAATTAACTTTTGCAGTTTTTTTTATGTAATTACTATTGCAGTGATCTGAAATCGAATCATACACTGGGTATAATGCGTTTTAATGGTGTAAAATGAACTTATGCAAGTATGTTTCAAGTAATTACTGGTAAATGACTTATCATACACAAATTATTATAGGTTTTAGTGGTATAAAATCAACTTTTGCTGTTTTTTTTAATTAATTACTGTTGCAGTGGTCTGAAATCAGCTTATATACGTGTATTTCAAGTTTTATTGGTGTATGATACACTTCATACACGGTGTATGATGGGTTATATTTGTGTAAAACCAACGTATATTTGTGTATTTTTGGGATGTGCTTTTAGAAAAAAAATATACAATTTCAATAAAATAATCCGTACGATTTTCCTTCAAAAAGGCCCTCCCATTCAACCCCCCAACCCGTGCCCTTTCTCTCTCCTCATTTAATGCGCAGCCGATTTCTGTACTTTAGCCCCTCCCCACTCCATTTTCTCTCTCTTCATTTAATGCAAAAGTACATATTTTTACTTTATGTCATGTAACTTGCTTCTCACTCTATCCCTCCCTTCTTCTCATTTCACGCCCATTTACTCACCTCTTATTCATAATATTTGTTATTTTTCTCTTAATCTGAATTCCCCAAGTCCATTTTTCTCTCAATCTGCTACATTGGGCCCTCGGAAGAAGAAGAAGAAGAAGCCGTTTTAAGATCGTGTTTGAAGCTTCGTGGCATTGCTGTAGGTTCAACGTTGAGTCGTTACACACATTTCACGGTTTTCAGATCAGATATTGAAGGTAACATGACCATTTGCTGACATTGTCGTTAATGTATCCTTGTCCTATGAGGTCGGTGTGTTACAAGTCGTTTATGGTTTATGATTGGTTTAAATGATGTATTATAACTTTCTTTTGGTGTGTTTGAACTCATTAGTAGTGTATGATTAGTCATACATCGTGTATGATAGGTTTTTAATGGTGTGAAATCAACTTGTTTAGGTGTGCTTCATGTAAATAGTGCTGTATGATCTATCATACACCGTGTATGATAGGTTTGAATGGTGTGAAATCAACTTGTGTTTGTGTATGTTAAGTAATTAATGGTGTATAATCAGTCATACACTGTGTAGGATTGGGTTTAATGATGTATAACCAACTTGTGTTTGTGTGTGTTAAGTAATTAGTGGTGGATAATCAATCATACACTGTGTATAATTGGTTTTAATGGTGTATAACCAACTTGTGTATGTGTATGTTAAGTAATTAATGGTATATAATCAATCATACACTGTGTAGGATTGGGTTTAATGGTGTATAACCAACCTGTGCAGACTTTTTTTAAGTACATAGTGGTTTATGAGCAACCATACACTGTGTATGATTGGGTTTAATGGCGTATAACCAACCTGTGTATGTGTATGTTAAGTAAGTAATGGTGTATAATCAGTCATACACTGTGTAGGATTGGGTTTAATGGTGTATAACCCATTTGTGCAGACGGTTTTTAAGTAATTAGTGGTTTATGAGCAACCATACACTGTGTATGGTTGGTTTTAATGGTGTATAACCAACCTGTATATGTGTATGTTAAGTAATTAATTGTGTATAATCAGTCATACACTGTGTAGGATTGGTTTTATGGTGCATAGCCAAGTTCTGTTTGTGTGTGTTAAGTAATTAATGGTGAATAATCCATCATATACTGTGTATGATTGGTTTTAACTGTGTATATAATGGGGCATATTAAACCGTACACTGTGTATGAGAGCTTCAAAGGGTGTATGATGAACTTATTTTGGTGTCTTTCAAGTACAGAATGGTGTATGGTTTACCATACACCGTGTATGATAGCTTTGATTGGTCTAGGATGAACCTGTTTTGGTGTCTTTCGTGTATAGAATGTGGTATCCTTAACCATAGACCGTGTATGATTGTTTTAAAAGGTGTGTGATGAACTTGTTTATGACTGTAACGCAAATCATACACCATGTATTCTTTCTTAAAATGATGTTATTTGTGTATTATGGTTTTAAACCAATCATACATCGTTTTTAGTGGTTTCAATGCTGTACTTTCATTCCACCCTAGTGTGTTTCATGTCAATTTTGCTTTGATATCATGTTTTTTTCTTGTCCACAGTAATGGGTGATGCTGCTATTGCATGCGTTCTGTACGGTGGCCACTTTAGGGAGAGGGCAAAGTACGCTGGTGAAAAATTGGCTTATATTTTTGTGGATGAGAAAACTGACTTCGCTGGTTTGCAAAGGACTGTGGCGGAGGTGATTGGTGCTCAGTTGGATGCGGGTTCAAAGATGCATTTTCAATCTTTCACCGCCGTTCCGGCCGTGCCCTTGTACGATGTCGTTGACGATAGGTCCGTTATGTTTTGGAAGGCACTAGCCAAGGAAGATAGGGCGAAGCATCCTTTGATCGTAACTGTAGAGTCATCCGGTGACAGGAATTCTAGCTTCGATTGGCAACGAACTCCCTTTCAAACAATTCCCGATGGTGACGAGAATAGTGGCCGTTCTCACCCTGAGGTTCCCGAGACTTCTGGTGGATGTATGGATGCGGGGATGGAAGAAGCAACCCGTGTAGATGCATCTGATGTAGATTTGAACATGCCTACTGTGACGGTTGAGGCAACAGCAACAGGTGGAGATTGGGAAAATTCCAATCAAAGTGCATGGGATAAATTGGACAATATCAATTTATCCCAGGTGCAACCGACTGTACCTGATGCCTCACCTCCAGAGGGGCACACTTACAAGCATCGTAAGATTTCCCGTGAAGACCCTCTGATTGTCGAACCTGAATTGGAACGGAATGCGGAACCCAGCGGTCAACCGAATGTCCACCCTGACATCCAAGCTGCTGGTGATCCTCGTTCTGATGATGAGGCTGGCTCCGGTGATGAGAGGAGCCGGATTAACGGGGCATATGCGCAGGGCCGGATGGTTGAAGATATTGAAGTCAATCAAATATTTATGACGAAGAGGGACTTGTTGACTAACCTGGCAGTGATTGCACTTAGGGAAAATTTTGAATTCAGGAGCTACAAGTTGAACAAATCCTTAACGGTTGTCAGCTGCGCACAAGAGGGCTGCACATGGAGGGTTCGGGCTACGTGTGTAGCAGATGGTGGCTGTTGGATGGTTATAAAAGTAGAAAAGAACCACAACCACCCTAGCGATCTCACCATTGTTAGACACAGGCCGGCAACCAGTTGGGTCGTCGGGGAGTGCGTCCGCAAGAAACTTGTGAACCCCGGGAGAGTGTTCAAGCCACGGGATGTCATAGATGACATCCGCAGTTGCTACAGTGTCGATATCAGCTACGATGTTGCTTGGAGGGCGAGAGAGTTTGCATATGACAATGTTAGATTGGGTACGGCCAAAGAGTCGTATGCATTCTTGCTTGCCTATCTGCAAGTCCTCAAATAGACTGACCCCGATACCACATTTTATTTACAGACAGATGATGAAAGTAGGTTTCAGTACCTCTTCATTGCGTTTGGTGCTTCACTTAATGGGTACCGGTTTTGCCAGCCAGTTGTGAGCATTGACGCAACACATATGAAGGGAAAGTACCGGGGTGTTCTGTTCATGGCCGTTTGCCACGATGCCAACCAGCAAATTTTCCCGATTGCTATCGGCATCGGTGATTGAGAGAATGATGCATCGTGGCATTGGTTCCTCAGTAGGTTGAAGGAAGTAACTAGGGAGCCTGCTGGCCATGTCATTGCATCCGATAGACACCGAAGCATCCAACGCTCGGTGGAAGAACTTTTCCCCGTTACATTTCACGGGCTCTGCATGTACCACTTGCTGAACAACTTGAAGGCCAAATTCAAGAGCAACAGGAAGCATTTGGATCAGTACTACTACAAAGCAGCCAAAGCATACAACATTCAAGAATTCCATAGTTTGTTTTTCAGTTTATGTTGTGCCGTACCCGGGGCTAAAGATTACTTGGAAGATGTGGGACTAGACAAGTGGACTCGTTCCCACTCCCCTTGTCATCGGTACAACATAATGACGACACATTTCGGAATCCATGAATACTGTATTGGTCAAGGTACGTGGCTATCCAATTACAGCCCTTGTTGATGAGTGTAGGCTACTGTTGCAGAGGTGGTTTCACGAAAGAAGAGCCAAGGCTGAAGCTTGCATCAGTACAATGTCCCCCGACGTTGAAAAAAAATTACAAGACAGATTCAAGTTAGCAAGAACGATGACGGTAAGCTCCGTACATATTGTCATGTTTAATCCCTACTACAAAGCATGTTTATAGCGTGTTGGTGCTCTTCGAGTGTGAAATCCGCTAATTTTGGTGCCCTTCGAGTGTTTCGTTGCTTATGTTTTGTTATTTTTTTTTTAATTTTTTAATTTTTCTCATATTTTTGTATTTTGCATGCACCTTGGTTGTTTGACGCGTTTGTCTATTATTGTGGTAATGCAGATATTGCGAGCTGATGATCATACGTTCGACGTCATCGACGGGGAGAAAAACTTTGTAATAGATATGGCGCTCTGGACATGTACCTGCCGCAGGTTTCAGCTTGAGCAGCTTCCATGTGAGCATGCGTTAGCAGTGGTACAGCACAGTCCTTATGCTCTGTACGACTTGTGCTGCCGTACTACAGTAGAGAAAATTGGTACGAGTCGTATAGAAGTGTCATCTACCCGATGCCGCACATAAGTGACTGGCGTATCCCGCGTGATGTAGCTGACATGAATCTTCTTCCACCCGACGTGTGAACCTCTTCTGGGAGGAGGCGGAAGAGGAGGATTCCGTCTGTCGGTGAGGAGCGTGTTCATCAAAGGTGCAGTCGGTGCAAGGAACACGGGCATAACCGATCCACGTGCAAGAATCCAATTGCTCTGCATCCTAGTGGCGAATGCACCTCATCCAACTCCGGCCGTCCATCTCAAGTCCCTCCTCCAAATTAACTTACAGTCTTCAAATGTATAAATTTTACTTGTGACATACCTATATAATTTCGTTTTACCATAGGATTTACATTGTACATTACCATAGGATTTAAATTTTACTGTGATGTGTATATGTTATTGTATATTACCATAGGATTTACGTTGTATCCAGTGTACTAAAAATTATCGAAAGGTTGTGATGTGTATGTAATAAGGTAATGAAAATTGTGTATATTTCCATACTGTTGTATATTCCTGTAATGAAAACTGTCAATGAATTGATTTGAAGTTGGTCCCAATTGTGTGTTCTAAGTGGTTGATGTGTTTTTCAAGTGTGTTACGATGTATGTCGACATGCATGGATGGTGTATCGCCACACATATCAGCATCAAAGGTGTCCACAGGTCTGTGTCGCCACACTAAGTAGTTGCAACACACTTGTAGAAGTTGATTTCACACCATTAATACTCATCATACACTATGTATTGTAAGCAATACACTACTAAGTAGTTGAAACACACTTGTACAAGTTGATTTCACACCATTAATACTCATCATACACTATGTATGGTAAGTAATATACCACTAAGTAATTAAAACACACTTGTACAAGTTGATTTCACACCATTAATACTTATCATACACTATGTATGGTAAGTAATACACCACTAAGTAATTAAAACAAACTGTAAATTTATTTATTACACTATAATTGCCACAACTATCAATGAAATTGTGTACCAAGCAATATAAATGCCCTTGTTGATTTATATGGATGAGGCTGACCGGTTGGGGTGGTTGGTGGTTAAACATTGAATGTTCAGGGGTCATAATGGACTACCAAGCAAGACATTTAATAACCTCAACCCCCTATAAAGGGATGAGATGGACAGGAAGCCAAGCATATACGGTTCCTCAATATATCGACCCGTTTAAATTCCTAATGTAAATGGCTCTAGCAGCAGCGGTGGTGGGCCAGTGACAGCTGAGACACAAAGAGAGGTGGCACTTCTACGGATCATGTTTCATCAACGGTCTACCAAACAATTAGTGGTATATGATCAATCACACATGGTGTACGGTGTATGATGAGTTGTAATGGTGCGAAGTTCATCTGCATGATAAGGATCTTGAACTTTGTATGCATGCAGTGGATGCACTTTACAGACAACATATGCAGAGGGACAACTGTATGTAGTTCCAGCAGTTATATATGTCCAGTTTGTCATACAAATTGTATGCAGGGTTTTAATGTGTGTCAAGTTCTACGTATCATACACAGTGTATGATGAGTTTTATGTATGGTAAAATCACGGGCTGTGCATGTATTTTTAAGTTTGTTGGAAATTATTGGTGTCACACCATTAATACGCGGTGTATGAGGAGTTATATGGGTGAAAAATCAAGTTCTACAATTGTGTTTTAGATACTTAGTGGTGTATAACCAATCATAAACGGTGTAGGATGAGTTTTAATGGTTAATAACAACCTTTGCACGTGTGCAGTTCAGGTTTTGCTGGTATGATGCTGTGAAATCAACCTATATTGGTGGTCTATAAACATTGTATCACACTCAAAGTAAACATTAAACCCCAAGAAAATCACACAATTGCAACGAACTTCAAAAATTGACAATTTTCATTACACCATTTGAAAATATATCAATAGGAACATACAACAACATTGAAATATAGAATATTACATACAACTTTCAATATAATGAATACAATATAAATCCTTTGGTACAAGTATGCATTTTTATTACATACAATTTTCAGTATAATGAAAACAATGTATAATGAATAACGTAATTTTATTGACATGTATGCATTTGAAGCCGTTTATTCCTTCCGTGTCTGTACAAGTGTACAGAAGTATACAGCCGCAATGTCCCCATCTGCGCTTGCGTGCATTGGGAGATGCTCAGTCCTTTGGTCAGCAAAAATTCTATGAACTTTACAACAAAAATTCCACAGTCTGACCTGCAGTTAATATTAATACAGATTCTACAGTCAGAAATTATACATCATTGCAAGTAATGACTATTTTGCATCCACTTCATAACCAAAAGTACAAATGAACGGAATAGTAAAATTGCATGGGAAGTAGATGTCATACCCCCTTTGCTGTGGACATTCATTCCGGTTGCAAGTTACCGAGAAAGGCTTGCCCTTGAACTGTATGAGGTCCTCTCGGACATCCCAAAAATTAACCAACTCCAGAGCATGTGGAAGCAATTTTGCAATTGGTTCCATATGTTCTAATCTTGTTGCCCTGGATTTGGCGGAGTACAAGGAATCAAATACCTGTATCCGCCAATCATTAAGATGGATGGCAGCAAAGAACCAATGTTGATTAGATTGATTAATGGGCATGTATATCCGATCCACGTTGTGGCAGCTGACCCCATACGTGGCATCCCCGGCAAGGAACTTAACGATCAACGAATCAAAATCAGTAAAAGCTGACTCAAGCGGGATTCCACTGTTTTGAATCTGTTTTAGTAGGGGTCCAAATTGAGAGCAACCGTTGTGTCCGCGAATGTTGCCCTCTGGTCGAATTGCTCTGGCCACTGATGTTTCTTCTCCAAAATGTAGTGCAGAATTACATCTATTTCCTGCAATTCAAAACTAATTAGTTGAGACAAGTTGATTTTACACACATAAACAAGTTCATTTTACACAGTTCAACTCTATGACTAATCATACACCACTCTTTATTCAAAACACACTAACACATGTTGATTTTACACCTTTAGCATCAACCATACACGGTGCATGACTAGTAATACAACACTTACTTTCTTAATACACAATAACATAAGTCGATTTAACACAGGTTGATTTTACTTATTAGTTGACACACGGCAAAACTATCATGATGGGAAACATACCTCATCAGTAAACCAGGCGTCCTCGTTTCTCAACCGATACCAAAATTGACCCGTCGTCACAGTCAAAACAGAGAAATCCATTCGTTGATCATTCGGTAACGGAAAGGGGGTCTTCAAATCTCTGTAATATACAATACCAAGCATGATATATAAGCATACCATAAGAAAGATGATTTCAGACCACTGTAATAGTAATTACTTGAAAAAATCAGCAAAATCTGATTTTATGCCATTAAAACCTGTCATACATTGTGTATGACAAGTCATTTACCACTAATTGCTTGAAATACAGCTGAATAAGTTCATTTTATACCATTATAATGAATCATACATAGTGTATGATTCGATTTCAGAACACTAACCATAATTACTTGAAAAAACCAGCAAAAGTTGATTTTATGATATTAAAACCTATCATACATTGTGTATGACAAGTCATTTACCAATAATTGCTTGAAATACACATGAATAAGTTCATTTTACACCATTATAACAAATCATATACAGTGTATGACTCGATTTCAGAACACTAACAGTAATTACTTGAAAAAACCAGCAAAAGTTGATTTTATGCCATTAAAACCTATCATACATTATGTATGCCAAGTCATTTACCACTAATTGCTTAAAATACACCTGAATCGAATCATTTTACACTATTAAAACGCATCATACCCAGTGTATGATTCGATTTCAGACCACTGTACCCCTAATTACTTGAATAAAACAGCAAAAGTTAATTTTATGCCATTATAACCTATCATACATTGTGTATGACAAATCATTTACTACTAATTAATTAAAATACACCTGAATAAGTTCACTTGATACCATTATAGTGCATCATACACAGTGTATGATTTTATTTCAGACACCACTAATTACTTGAAACACACCTAAGAAAGATGCATTCTAGAAACATTTACATACTAATTATCAAAAAGCATCGTGCAAAATCACACTCACTTAGCGACCGTTGCGTGGAAAATTTTGTAAAAATTTTTAAAATCTTCTATGTCTTTGTCGGAGGGAGGCTGGAATGGATTGAAGGGCAGAACTGGCTCCGGTCCAGGATGGGTAATTTTTGCCCATTTGCTCTTACCCTCCGCAGTCCATTCCTCACCTTTGTACTTGGGGTTTGGCTTGGGATCCCTCCTCTCTTGCCCCAATCTACACACTATCTCGGACAATGTCATCAAGTTTTCAACGCCTTCCACATGCGGTGACGATGGTTCCTTGAAGACATTTTCCTCGGCCCTAGATGGCATAGCACATAGCAAAAGTCAATAAGCCTCAACATGCATGAAAACATAACAAATTGGGACACTAACAAGGAATCTAATGTCTTACCCAGTACGTACAGGAGAAACTATTATGGCTTGCTCAATCGGGGATGGATGAGCGGAAGTCGATGAAAATAAGTGCGGGGATGTGGCCTGCGCTTGACGGTCTGAGAGCAGCTCCTTAATCAGTGCATCCTAAGCCTCAAATCGTCGTTCGTACATTTGCAGCATTCGCTGGTGCGCTTCAAGCTGCATCCGAACCATTTGCACATCTTTACACATCGCTTCAAGTCTTTCTATAACCTGCAATAAGTCCTCTAAATTGGCATAATCAGCAAATTTGAATAATATAGTATCCACACTGATAAAAATGCCATTAAATAAACACAAAACAATTCATCATACCGATTGGTCCGCCGAATTGGTTGACGTAGGATACGGGTCCTCCCTGGATGCCGGCAACGGAGGTTGAGTTGCCAATGGTTGTGGCTCCTCACCAAGCTCTGCTGGCATTACCATAACAGGAGATTGAAACCCCTCCTCAACATCCTCAGCATAGGGAATGCCTTGTAGATTAGGCTGACCGACTTCCGCACTCGTCAGTCTAATCGGTTCGGCATTCAATTGCTGATCAAAGGAAGATACATCATATACACGTTAGTAAAATTACAAAACACACTTCTAACCCAAAATATATGAAACATATAGTAGTAGAACAATAACAACATAGTGTATTTATTACTTGATCAAATACCGTTGAGAGCAGAGCGGAGTACGAAGCCTTAACGAACATCTTCCAGTTAAGGATCCGCCCAAGAGGCTGGTCGCCAACCCTCACCGCCCCAACCTTGGCAAGTTCTGGAAGGGTTTCCAGGGCAAATATGGAAACCACATCGTAGAACCCGTGGACGGAGTAGGTATTCTCCAAACCGTGATGCATTCTTGCAGCGAAATCCTTGAGCTTCCGCACCAAGAATTTCCAGCTCAAGGATTCCCTTGCAACACATTTGAAAGAGTCCACATCGTCCACGAGGGCCAGGATGTTCGGGTCAATGCCCGTTCGTTTGCGTTTGGCGAACAGTAGACCCTCGACCAGGTACGCAACAGCAAGCTTAACCTGGTCCTCCATGATGGAGCAGGTTCTGCATGCATCAAAAAGCTGATACCTAGTCATCCTCCCCCTCATGCCATACTTGCCAACCAGCCTGTTGGGACCACCGCGTACATCTTCCACACCGGCATATCTCAAGCCGGTGAGAATGCAAAACTCCCTCCTCCCAAGGTGCACTACTTTCCCACCAAATAAGAATGATAACTCCTTGGGATTGGGGTTGGCCACCTGGTGGAGAAGGACAACGTGAATGAGACTATGCCAGAAGCTGACATTGGTCTCACTCAGCTGAAGCAGATGCCCGACATTGTATTGTGAGGCAAGGACAAGCTGTAATGTAAAACACTTTTAGTTAATATGGGATCATAAATGTCATTATCAAAAGTCAACATAATTAAAATGGATACAGTGTCAAACCTTGGCTTCGTCGTCCTTTAAGATTTCCTTTATCTCCGTAACAACCTTGGTTGACAAACCTATTTGGTTGACTTGGAGGAATTTTCAGAAACCCCTCGGGAAAATGTAATCAACCTCAACTGCAGGACGGCTATTCCTACGTGTGTAAAATGCCATCTGAAATAAAAGCAATACACCTTTAATTACTAAACACAAACAGACACACTTTGGTTCTACACCATTGAAACAAATCATACAGAGTGTATGATTGATTATACACCACCACTAATTACTTATAATACACAAACACAAATTGGTTATACACCATTAAAACCAATCCTACACACTGTATGATCGATTATACACCACTAATTACTTAACATAAACAAACACAGGTTAGTTATACACCATTAAACCCAATTAGACACACTGTATGGTTGCTCATAAACCACTTACTTAAAAAACATATACACAAGTTGATTTTACACCATTAAAACCAATCCTACACACTGTATGGTTGCTCATATGAAACATGAAGAAGTTCATTATACCACAAAGGTCGATTTTACGTGAAAAAAAACCACAAAACATGCAGAAGATCATTTTACACAAATAAAAAACACTAATCACAAAGCCACTAACACCAATACCCTAAACCCTAACAAATACTATGCTCTATGTTCAGGAAATGGTACGAAACAAACGGATATTATACATTGGAGCACCAAAACCTTAAACCCTACAAAAATAACTCTTACTCACCTTCGAAAATGGTGATTAAACACTGGAGCAGCTAGAGATCAAGGATGAAGGTGTGAAAACAGAGGTCAGACCCACGGGAACGAGAATCGCAGCTGAAGTAGAGGAGAAAAAGGATGAACAAATTCGGAAAGAGGAGAGAGAGAATGAACGGGTGAGAGAAAGAGGAGAGTGACTGGTGGCTTGTAAAACAAGTTGCTTATGGGAAAGACAGAAAGGCGGGAAGGGGTTTTACAGCTGTAAGTAAATGAGGCGAGAGCAGGGGTACGGATGGGATGACATTAAATAAGGAGAGAGAAAGGGGACGGGTTGGGGGGGGGGGGGGTGAATGGGAGGGCCTTTGTGAAGGGAAATCGTACGGATTATTTTATTGAAAATGTATATTTTTTTTCTAAATACACATCCCAAAATACACAAATACACGTTGATTTTACACAAATATAACCCATCATACACCGTGTATGAAGTGCATCATACACCAATAAAACTTGAAATACACGTATATAAGCAGATTTCAGACCACTGTACCACTAAATACATGAAAAAATCTGCAAAAGTTAATTTTATGCCAATAAAATCTATCATACATTGTGTATGATAAGTTATTTACCACTAATTACTTCAAGTATACCTGAATAAGGTCACTTTACACCATTATAACGCATCATACCCAGTGTATGATTCGATTTCAGACCACTGTACCCCTAATTACTTGAAAAAAACAGCAAAAGTTGATTTTATGCCATTATAACCTATCATATATTGTGTATGATACGTCATTTACGACTAATTACTTTAAATAAACCTGAATAAGTTCATTTTACAACATTAAAACCCATCATACCCAATGTTAAGCTGATTTCAGACCACTGCAACAGTAATTAATTAAAAAAAAAGCAAAAGTTGATTTTATACCACTATAACCTATAATAATTTGTGTATGATAAGTCATTTACCAGTAATTACTTGAAACATACTTGCATAAGTTTATTTTACACCATTAAAATGCATCATACCCAGTGTATGATTCGATTTCAGACCACTGCAACAGTAATTACATAAAAAAACTGCAAAAGTTGATTTTATGCCATTAAAACCTATAATAATTTGTATATGATAAGTCATTTACCACTAATTACTTAAAATAAACCTGAACGAGTTTATTATACACCATTTTAAGGGATCATACACAGTGTAGGACCTGATTTCAGACCACTGTACCACTAAATACATGAAAAAACCTGCAAAAGTTGATTTTAAACCATTAAAACCTATAATAATTTGTGTATGATAAGTTATTTACCACTAATTACTTGAAACATACCTGAAAAGGTTCATATTAAACCATTTTAACGCATCATACCCATTGTATGATTTGATTTCAGTCCACTGTAACAGTAATTACTTGAAAAAACCAGTAAAAGTTGATTTTATGCCATTTAAACCTATCATACATTGTGTATGACAAGTCATTTACTACTAATTGCTTAGAATACACCTGAATAAGTTCATTTTACACCATTAAAACGTATCATACCCAGTGTATGATTCGATTTCAGACCACTGCAACAGTAATTACATAAAAAAAACTACAAAAGTTGATTTCATGCCATTAAAACCTATAATAATTTGTGTATGATAAGTCATTTACCACTAATTACTTGAAACATACCTGAAAAGGTTCATTTTAAACCATTTTAACGCATCATACCCATTGTATGACTCGATTTCAGCCCACTGTAACAGTAATTACTTGAAAAAATCAGCAAAAGTTGATTTTATACTATTAAAACCTATCATATATTGTGTATGACAAGTCATTTATTACTAATTGCTTGGAATACACCTGAATAAGTTCATTTTACACCATTAAAACGCATCATACCCAGTGTATGATTCGATTTCAGCCCACTGTACCCCTAATTAATTGAAAAAAACAGTAAAAGTTGATTTTATGCCATTATAACCTATCATACATTGTGTATGATAAGTCATTTACCACTAATTGCTTGAACTACACCTGAATAAGTTTATTTTATACCATTAAAACGTATCATACCCAGCGTATGATTCGATTTCAGACCACTGTACCCCTAATTACTTGAAAAAAACAGCAAAAGTTAATTTTTTGCCATTATAACCTATCATACATTGTGTATGACAAGTCATTTACCACTAATTGTTTGAAATACACCTGAATAAGTTTATTTTACACCATTAAAACGCATCATACCCAGTGTATGATTCGATTTCAGACCACTGCAATAGTAATTACATAAAAAAAACTACAATAATTTATTTTATGCCATTAAAACCTATAATAATTTGTGTATGATAAGTCATTTACCACTAATTACTTGAAACATACCTGAAAAGGTTCATATTAAACCATTTTAACGCATCATACCCATTGTATGATTCGATTTCAGCCCACTGTAACAGTAATTACTTGAAAAAATCAGTAAAAGTTGATTTTATGTCATTTAAACCTATCATACCTTGTGTATGACAAGTCATTTACCACTAATTTCTTGAAATACACCTAAATAAGTTCATTTTACACCATTAAAACGCATCATACCCAGTGTATGATTCGATTTCAGACCACTGTACCCCTAATTACTTGAAAAAAACAGCAAAAATTGATTTTATGCAATTAAAACCTATCATACATTGTGTATGACAAGTCATTTACCACTAATTGCTTGAAATACACCTGAATAAGTTCACTTTACAGCATTATAATGCATCATACACAGTGTATGATTTTATTTCAGACACCATTAATTACTTAAAACACACCTAAACAGGGTCTGGGAGGGAAGAAGATGAAAGGGCAAATTTGAAAATAATATTTTTTTTGACAAAAAAATTCGAAAAGAAAAAAAAATGAAGAAAAGGAAGAGTGAAAAAAGTCAAAAAAGTATTATTTTACCTGCCTTGCATTAAATGAGGAAAGAGAAAGGGAGAGAGAGAGAGGACGGATGGGGGGGTGAGGTGGGAGGGCATTTTTGTCCAAAAAAGTCTATTTATGGTTAATGGGGTCTAAAAATGAATAAGGTTGGGGTGAGGGGTCCAAACCGTACGATTTCCCAAAATTATTTACAGATGTACCCAATTATATTTGTTATGTTTCTTTTTTTAAAAAATAAAAAATGTCAAATATAACGGAGATGTCATTTGGGTAAATAGTTATTTTTTAAAGCTATTTTTAAAAATATTTTTCCTTTTAATTTTATTTAGTACAGTGACTCGAGATATATAAAATTATATTACAACGGAAAATATTTCTCGTTCCATGGAAAATAATGTCATTAAATATTTCTAGTTCAGTTGAAAATGATGACATTCCTTCTTTTGTAGGGAAAGTCGACTTCCTCTACGAATGAAATTATTTTCTGCTAAAGTAAAAAATTTTACTCATTTGTAAAAATGAAACTATAAGAACGTGATTGAAATGTTATTTTCTCAAATAAAACAGAGAGGGTATTTCGCATGGAAATAAATTATTTTTAAAAATTATCAAAAAAATTGTTTTTAAACAAAAACAAGCTGTTATTTTGCTATTAGACGAAAATAGAAAAAGTACTTTTCTCTAAAATAAAAGTAAAGTAAAAACTATATATTTTTTAGACAAAAAAATTTCTATTGAGGTACTTTCTACAAAAAGTAATATTTTCAATGTTTCAAGAACTCTCGCCTAAGCAGGGTCCAGGGATAGATGTATGCAGCCTTCTCTCTTCAGGGTGCTACCATAAAAGAAGGCTATTTCCGAGAACCCCCAACCTGAGGGGTACAATACAAGGACTTCCCAGAAGGTCACCCAACTTGATACTACTCTCTCCCAAGCACGCTTAATTTCAAAATTCTAACGAGATTCGGTACTTTCTAAAAAAATATTTCTAATAATAAAAACACAAATGCATTCGATATATTGAAGTTTGACATGAAAAATGCCATCCAACCCATGTGCGAATTTAACCCATCTCTAGTAAACCAAAAGTAGTTCTAAATTGTGCGTCCTAGAGCCTGTCCTGAACTCTCGATGTTGATCAGTGGACCCTTTTTTGATAACCGAGGTAATGAAAGCTAATTTAAAAACATGTTGCGTAATTCACTGTATATTATAATGTTGATTAGTATGTAGGTTCTTTATATCATATATGTACGTATGTATTTGTAATGCATCGTATAGGCCATTATTTCTTTAACAACAAATGGTGATATATTGTAAAAATAAATTGATAATATAATAATTTTTCAAAAAAGATTGTTAATAGGAACTAAATGTGCCTAATAACTTTTTAGCATTCCGATATTTGTGGGTGATCTTAACAAAATTGCTCTAAGAAACCCCATCAAAGGCGAACTCCAACCCCAAAGCTTGAGTAAGGAAATAAACGTAGACATGAAGCGGGAGGGGCTGAAGCCGATCCAAAGAAAATATTATTGTAATTCTCGAAGCATTAACATACAATTCCAGCCTCTTGTTAGAGTATTTATCTGATGGGGTAAGGCATACCCCTCTTAGACCCGGCTCACGTAGAAGCCCTTGAGGAGTTGTTGTTGTAGTTGAATATGTTTATAATTGGTTTATACTCTTAGCAAATCACTCCATGCAAACCCCTATATATACACTCACATTATAATTTGTGCTTTTAGTTAGTTTATGTTCAGGTTGAGAGTTAAAATTCAAACTTGTGATTTCTTAGTTAAGAGGTACGTAAATAAATCAAAATTTTTAGAAAATTTGGTTGACAAGTGAAAACTCAAAAATAATTTATTACCCTAACAAAACCAAGAAAAAGGGATCGTATATATACATATCATATTCGCTAAATTTTACATTGTTCGAGGTTCTTGCATTTTCAAAATCGGTAATTTGGTTGCTAATCTGGTGGCAGATGCAATTCTTTTTTGGCAAAGCCAAGAAAGTGTAGATGAAAAATTGTTACAACATCTTGAAATGACTGTATGGGCAAACACACTAGGACGGTTACTAATCGATATATCATTTAGTATTCAAGAATAAATCTAAAAGTAATTTAACTATATCTTAATATACCAAAAAGTAACCTAACTCTATTCTCTAACTAAAAAATAATCCATCTCTAACTTTTCTATCAAAAATAATTAAACTTTAAAATTTTGATTTAAAAAAAAAAAATACTAAATTGGTGGCTTAGTGTAGCGCATGGTACAACTCTCCGACAATATATTTTTCTTCAACTTTTTTTTAGTTTGGCTAAGTTTCTTTTCCCACCTAGCTAAACCAAAAATATATAGAAGAAAAATATATTGTAAGAGCGTCATACCACGTGCCATACTTAGCCATCAATTCATTACTTTTAAACAAAATATAAAGGGTAAATTACATAATAGTACCCTAAGGTTTGTTGTAATAATTTTTTAATACATAACCTTTACGAAAAAATTTATTAGTCCACAAGTTTTGGTGTATATGTTTTCTAGTCCAATTTTAGATAAAACAAAGTATTAAAAAAATAAAAAGATATTTATACCCTTATTCAAAACGTCCTCTTTTTTTTTTTAAATTTTTAGTACTTTTCTTGAATTTTCTTAACTCTGCACATCAACTTTTGATCGAATTGATAATGTCATGTACCTTGGACTAAAATTAATTATACTAAAATTGGTGAACTAAAAAATTATTTCATAAAATTTCTGAACTAAAAAATTATTATATCAAATTTTAGGATATTAATATATAATTTATACTGTTTAAATGGTAAAGATATAGAGGGCTAGCTAAGGCTAAGCTAGAAAATAAGCGTTAGTGAGTCAGGGGAAGAGTTAAAAAGCAGCGGCCAGCAAAAGAGGCGGCTGGGGGTGTTGGGGTTATTAATTCATTCCCCAGGCAACCAGACTGGACCCCTACTCCCTATGGTTTAGTCATTTCTTGCTCCCTCCCCTATCTCTGCATCCTCTGCTTTTTCCATTTTTTTCCGATAATTAGCGGAACAATCGTAATATAGAAACCGACGTCTTGCAAAGGTTGAATCCGAGGCCACACTAGAGCGGATAGAATCAAGGTAGAAAGAACAAAGACCAAAGAAGGCAAGATTTACGCATGCCCACCTCCCAAGATACAGATTACCACCCGCTCCAATAATAAGTATATGCGGAAACAAAATAAAAACGCCACACTGACGGACCACAACACCAAAGATGTCTATCAAAGATACCTATATAAAGGTAGCACCACTACAAAAAAATATAAGTATATTGTGACACTAGATTTTAACTCATGTTACGCTTAAAAGGGTATCTAGCCATTATAGTGACAATTTCATTAGTGTCATAGTTGGTTGTGTCACAAAGGCTATAGTTACCCTTAAAAGTGACCCAATAGCTCATTATTCATAAATTGCCTTTAAGCCTGTGACACTTATTTGACAGTGTCGCTAGCATAGTGTCCCGATAGCTTGATTTTGACCTAGTTCATCATTCCACACCAACAACCAATTCATCTAATATTATTGTTAAGAGTAAAATTTTTATTGTCATAGCAATGTTGCAGTTTTCAAAATAATTTTTATAGCTCTCATTATTTGTAAGTAATATTATTACTCCAATACTAGCAATTTTTGCCCTGGCAATGACAATTACTTTTCTTATGGTAATATCGGTTACTTTTAAATGTCTGTAAATTTTTTTAAGTTGATTGTTTTTCTATAAATAAACTGATATTATTCAAAGTTTAAATTGTTATATAAAAATTTGTGAATAACTTGATTAGAAATGACATTATAAAAAATAAATTAGGCATGGATCCTGTTGAGGATAAGTTGAGGAAGTAATGTCTGTGATAGTTTGGGCATGTTAAGAGAAAACTAACTTCTCCCAATGTTAGAAAATATGAACAGCTACATACATTTTTTTCGATAAATTGCGACAAAATCAAATAGAACAACTAACAACTACATACATAATCAAATGGAGGTAAAAGGCAAGTCAAAAAAAAAAGTTGGATTAAGACAATTAGACATGGTCTTACCAATCTAAATCTTATTAAAGAGATGACTTTAAATAGAGTTGAGTGGCGGTTAAAATACGTGTGGCCGACAAAGCTCTTAGGAGAGAGGAAGACATCGATACTAGTTCACAGTGCTCCTAGGCTTACATGTTTGTTCTTATTACTGCTTTATTATTGATTACATGTCGAATATTGCTTTATTTGATTTGGATTTCTTAAATATTTTTCCTTTTTTTTTTTGAGGGGTTGGGGTCACTCAGCATCCCATAAAGATAATACTACATGCATGTATGAAGCCAATGCTTCAAATTAAGGAACTTTCAATATTTTTGTATTTTTATATATTATCATATGAGAAAAGGTAAAGATATGGACTCAACACAAGCGCCAATTGGGGTGAAGTTGTGTAAGGACACTCCTCTCACACACCTTACCTCGAATGCTTAAGAGCTGAGACTTTAATTGAAGATAAACTTAAAAACTCAGCAAGTTATCTCGAGACCAATTCAATCAAGTTTATGCCTTCCAACCTTGACTAAAAATAACATAAAGCACACACAGAAAGCATACCTTTTCAACCGCTGTATTTGGCACTCCAATTATATTTGAAGACTCCAACGAGGACTATAATTAAGACTACTTCTCTGAAAAAGGAAAAAAGAACTAAAAGCACATGCACATTTAAGGATAAAATGAAGAGTTTGTACTGTAATTTTGGAATACCGCTAAACAATAGTTTTCCTTATTTAGAGGCTAAACTATCTAACTACTATTCGTATATTTACGCAAGTCCTCAAGCCTCCTATTATTTGTTAGGATTTCTCTACAAAAAGGCACACGTTGAGGTTAACGCCCTTCTTCTCCACATTTCTCATCTCCTTCACAATTGTCGTTGAGATCACATTTCTTTTCGCATCCCAGTCAGTTGCCTCGATCTGGGATTCCAATCTCTTACAACGCCTCAGGCACCCATCTCAAACTTTGAGTAACCGGTCTTCGATAATGCCACACAATAAGTAACCTCTTAGAGTGCTTGATTTTCTTGATTTTCAATAAAACAGCATCTTTCCCATCTTGCTAATTTTGCTATATAAATAGTAGTGGCCTAAAAAAAAAAAAATTTGACAACAATTACCCACTATATTAAAATTATATCCAATATAAATATTCCTTCTAAGCTATAAATTATTGTTTCAACTATAATTTAGAGGGTTTTTTTTCAATACTTTTTGCTTTTAATTTTTTAAATAATTTATTTATTTGTGTCTAATGTTTTTAATTTTTAGAATTTTTTCGACAAGAACTAATAATCTTACATATATTATTGCAAAGTCCCCCCACTTCAAATTCCTCCATTTACTAATCCTAACAATCTTATGAATCTACTATTTAACTTCTTTTTAAAATCTAAATTAATTTCATAAAGTTACCATGAGAGCAGAATATTTGAAAAAAAATTATAATATCAATAACGAGCTAAAAATAATGATTTAAGTTTAAAACAATGAAAACATTCACAATATAATATAGTAAATCTTTTTAAAATGTAAACATTTTTCGTGCATTACACGAGTTTACACTAGTTGAAAATTAAAAGAGAAAATAGCTTTTAATATTTTATATCATATTCTCAAAAATAAAACAACAACAATAAGAACAAACCCAGTGCCTTAAGGCTCCCTCCTAGGGATGGCCATGGGGCGGGTAAAACCGGCTACGCGCAGGTACCTGCCCTGTTTGGGGCGGGTACGGGTATAAGTGGGGCGGATAGTGGGTACGGGTTCAATGTACCCCCGTACCCGTCACGGGTATGGGGCGGGTACGGGTATAGCTTTGTACCCGCCCTGCCCCACTCGATACCCGCCCTACTCCACCTCATACCCGCTATACCCTCTTTATTTGGTACATAATTAACCTTCAAATTAAAATAATACGTGTTTAAATTCAATAACCCAAATTGTTTATCAATGTTATAAAAAAATATAATTAATTTTTAAAAGTAGTATTAAATAACTAATATGACCCGGTATAGATAATCATTTTCTACGCACATTAGGGAGGGTACGGGGCGGGTAATGCATACCCGTTGGATACCCGCGGGTAATGGGGAGGGTACGGGTATGAGTTTGTACCCGTCGGGGCGGGTACGGGTATCCACTTCATACCGTGGCGGGTAATGGAGCGGGTACGGGTATAAGATTTGGGTGGCGGGTACGGGTATGGAGGAGACACCCCCCTTACCCGCCCCCTCCCCATTGCCATCCCTACTCCCTCCTAAGCAGGGTTTGGGGGTAGATGTATGTAGCCTTACCCCTTTAGGGTGTAACCCTGTCAAAAGGCAATTTTCGAGGAACCCCAACCTTATAGGATTGGCAACACAAGAATTTCCTAGGAGGTCATCCATCCTGATACTACTCTCACCCAAAACACTTAACTTCGGAGTTGTAATGAGATTCGGTGCATTAGTGCCTGGTAAATGAACCATATTCTCAAAAATAAAAATTTTAAATAATAACAAATGAACCCTTAATAACTATTTATATTATTTCTATAATTTAATTATTTTCTATTATAAATAATTTTATTTAAAAAAACATTTAAACTAGGTATATAAAAGTTTTTTTTTTTTTTTTTTTAAATATGAAGGACATTTCCAATGTCATAGGACTCCAAAAAAATGGCCTCTCAATTGGTCTAAACATCAAAGCATTGTAATTTGCACCCTCATTTTTCGACTTCACTACTAAGGCTTCCCACACCGGTGCTCCATTTTCTCGGGGCACCCAAAAAAAAGTAAAAAATGGGGCTTCCAAACTGGAGCCCCATTTCTGCTTTTTCTATTTAATTTTTTTTAACCTGCGTTTTGGCCCGTTTTGGGCCAAAACGCAGTGTTTTTTTTTTTTTTTTTTTTGTGGGTTAACGTAAACCTGCATATTTGCAGGCTTTAGTTTTATTTTTTTTGAGGACGAACGAGACTCGTATCATTTACTCGACCATTCGTTCAATCAGGTGGATACCAATAATGCGGATGCTGAAGTCTCGCATGATATTTTAGTTGAATATGAAACATACCTACAAAATAATATTCAAGTTCGCGACAAGGCTAAACATGATCAACTACAGACAGACTTAATTGAGCATTTGTGGGGCATCAAGAATCAGACAGTGTAGTTCAATATTCTTTTTATATCATTTTCGTTTTAAATGTATTTCGGTTTTTCTTTCAATGTATTTTGGTCTTGGTCTTGAAATAATTCAATTAGTATAAATAACAAAAAATATAAATTTATAATTTAAAAATTATTAAAAAATGGGACACAAATAGAGAGTAAAAGCCCCATTTTTATATAAAGCCCCATTTTTCAAAAATGGGGCTTTAAAAATGGGGCACCAATGGGAGTAGTCTAAGGCTCCATTTCTTTTAATGCCTTGGAAAATTGTGAATATTTGTTGTTTAAATATTTTAATATATATATATATATATATATTAAGATTTGAATATTTTATTATTTAAGAATTTGATGAATTTTTTTAGAATCTGATTAATTTTATATAAAAATACTGATATAATATATGAATACGATAATATATAAAAGTTATATCAATACTTTTAAAGAAAGTTTAGTGACTTGCGATAAAAAATTTTTAACGTAAACTTTCTAAATATTTTCAAAATTATTGTTAGGTTATGTCTCAAATTTTTTTCCAGATTTCGAACAGAGATCTGTGGTGGAGTGAAGGGACTGAGTATGGACCTTTTTTCTTATTCGGGTCCGGTTGTACCCGGTTTCTCAATTTTAGGGTTTCTTTCTTCTACTACATGTGCTCCTCTCTTTCTTAGGGTTCGTAGAGCCTTTTTCTCAACTAGAAAAAGAGAGAGAGAGAGGGGGAGCGAAGAATCTTTTTGTAATACTTCACAATTTCAATTAATAAAAGTTCTCTACCTCCGTCCATGGTTTTTCCCTCTCTTTTAGGTTTTTTCACATAAATACCGTTATCTTTACTGTTTGTTCTTTTTTACCTTGTTTTTTACTTCTCAAATATCATTTGAGTATCTAAATCGAACCAAATCTTGGGTATTTTTTGCCTTACAATTATGTATCATGTTAGAAGTTTTTGACAAAAAATGAAATTTTTTAATGAAGATACTAATATATTGTCGAGAATTATAGTTAATTTTAGTATTTTTCAAGGAAAACCCATCGAATTTTGACAATAAGATATTTGATGGACAAAATTTTAAAATTTCATGGTACCTAAGTAATAAAATATTTAAACCAAGGTACTCCTGTGTGTATATTAAAATGTCAGAATATCTAGGTGATAAATAGTTAAATTTTAGGGTATTTAAATTATAGTTTCTCAAAAGTTTTTTTTCCTATCTCAATTTCATTATTTTTTAAGTATAACTTCGTTATAATAACCACAAGTATAGAAATTATTTTTATTTCGAAGAGAAATTTACGTTTTCTCAACCAAATAAAAATTTTCTGCAATACTTTAACTTAACCAAGCATAAATCACATAGAAATTTATGGAATAAATCATTTGTTTAGCTACTAAACCGAAAAATTTCAAAGAAATTTTCATCAAAAACATTTTGTTAAAAAACTTTCTCGTAGCTTTAGTGTGGCCTAAAATAAATACACCCAATATACAGAATGATATATATATATATAAACCAAAGAGGGCACCAACACGCCATCACCGGATTCCATTAGAACTCCGAAGTTAAGCGTGCTTCGGCGAGAGCAGTACCAGGATGGGTGACCTCCTGAGAAGTCCTCATCCTCAGGTTAGGGGCACTAGAAAACAACATCTCTTCAGATTAACACTCTGAAGGGGGAAGGCTGCTTACATTCCCCCCAGACCCTGCGTAGACGGGAATCCTTGAGGCACTGGATATGTTATATATATATATATATATGTGTATATATTTCGAACATTGAATGATATATATTTTATGTGTGTGTTAGTGGTTTTCCTTCTATTTTTTCCTGATGAATAATACGAGAAAAACCTCAACAAAAGGAAGAGTCTATGAGGCCGAGCAAGAAGCAAGGCTAAGAGTAAAGAGGCTAACTTTGTAGCAGATCATTTTGTAAAGCTGTTGACATCACGCGGGATGTTCTCCTTATTACTTGTCTTTGAATATAATGCATAACTCGAAATCTCTAAACTTTTTCTTTTTTATTTTTATTTTACTTTTTTTGTAGTTCGTCCTATTTTATTCTCTTGTAAATTGCACCAATGAGATCCCTCCTCTTTCAACTATCAAAAAGAAGAACAAAAACAGCAATTGTCGAGAAAAAAATAAAAACGAAGAAATGAAAGGAATGAGCAAAACCAAATACAATACAACAACAGACTCAGTGCCTCAAGGGCTCCTGCATAAGCGGGGTCTATGAGGGGTGGATGTACGCAACTTTACCCCTTCATAGTGTAACCCTGCCGAGAGGCTGTTTCCGATGACCCCGAACCTTATAGGGTTGGCAACACTAGGACTTCCCAGGAGTCACCCATCTTGGTACTACTCTTGCCCAAGCACGTTTAACTTTAGAGTTTTAATGGGATCCGGCGCCTCAGTGTTTGGTAAATGAACCCTCAAAACCAAATACAATAACAAGGAAAAAGACTAAGGATCAAAGATCAGAACTAATCTCCTTTTAGGACCGAAGAATGGATCAAATTTAACCGCTCTGTTTGAGATTAGACTAGTTATCACATGGACCAGACTAGATTGAACCAATTAGTATTGATCATGCTTACTTTCTTTTTTTTATTGGAAGTTATATTTAGTACAATTTGTCAGTTTTTGACAACTTTAAAGCCACAAGGATCAAAAAAATATATATAATAATAAAAAAATATAAAGATATAAACTATTCACAAATCGCGTACCAAATACAACATCGACTAATATATTAATACAAAAAACAAGTGTCACATAGTAAAGACCATTCATAATTTACATACCCTTCAACATTAAAATTAAATTAAAAAAAGAGACGATAACGGTAAATATTGATGCAACATTATCAATTAAACAATAATCTATGAATTTTTTTCTCACTTCTATCATGCTGCACAAGCCACACAATCCCTACGTGGCTGCATATTTAGATCCATCAACATATTTATTGTTTCACGGGCTCCCTTTCTAAGAAGGGTTTGGGGGGCGGATATGCTCAGCCTTCCCTCTTCAGGGTATTACCCCTGAAGAGAGGCTGTTTCCGAGTGCCCCCAACCTGAGGGCGAGGACTTCCTAGGAGGTCACTCATCCTGGCACTACTCTCGCCTCAGCATGCTTAATTTCGGAATTCTAATGGCATAGTTAGACCCAAAAATTGTAAATTTAAAATAGTTTACTGTACAATAACATAATAAGTAAGAAGAGCAACCCAATAACTTCAACCTCGTTTTTTGTGTAGTCTCTTTTTCGGTCTCAACCAAAGCAGCCTACAACATCACTGAGGCTCTCGCCAAGACGGAATTTAAGGAGAGAATATGTATACAGTCTTATATTGTAGGGAATTACCCTATAAAAAAAAAAAATCTTTACTAAAGATTCTCAACAGTAAAAGGTCAAGGCTGTAAACCAAAGCAGCTAAATTCCAAAATAAAGTCAAATCCAAAGAACAAGAATCGGACCGGTCCGGTTTTTCGGTCCAAACCGGATTTTAAACACACATGCCCACAGTTGACTCCTTCATGTGCGGCGGCGGAGACTTTGACTTGGTGTACTCTCTTATCAACACGTGTCACGAGTCCGTCTGGTTCGCTCTCTCTCTCTCTCTAACTCCAATCAATTTTTTGACCGCGTCTTTTATTTTCTAATTGAATTTTTATGTATTTATGAAAATAAAATATTATTATTTTTAACACAAAATTATTATTATTAAAGTAAGATCATTATGTACAAGATAAATTTGAAACTATTACTTTTTATAAATTATATTTATTACTCTAACGATAAAAATTATTATACTAATAATAATAACTCTCTTTTTTAAAACAGAAATTGTAAACAAAGTCACATCATCATTCCTATGTAAATTACAAATTAATTAAGATCTAACTTGTAAAAATATTAATTAATAATGGATAAACCTTTTCTAAGGATGGTAACATCTAAAAAACATGTCAATAATTTTTTTAATAGTTTGAACTTTTCTCACGCGTTACTCACGTAAAAATATATTTTTAATTGTCATAATCTTTTATATTTGTGGATGTTCGAACACCAATTTAGTCTGAAGTTCAGAATCAACTAAATTTTTTTTAATTATTTAAAAAAATGATATCTAAATATTTCTTTAAACTAAAGTTCAAAATCAATTTTTTTTAAATATTCAGTTGATAGTCAACTGAATAATATGATATATAAATGCTTACCTTTTCTGATTTAATTTATTTTAGTTTAAATCAGGATCATTGGCAATTTTTAATTTTAAAATTCAAATGTTGTATTTTAAAAACGATTTTTTTTATCTGTTAATAGCTTTTACTCAAACTAAAAAATTGAAAACAAACCAAAATAAGAAAAATTATTTCTACGATATACATTTTTGTCCCTCAAAAACTGAAAAATTATGAACAGAAAACAACACCAATAAATAAGCCCTACAACAACAACAGACCCTGTGCTTCAAGGGCTCCCGTATAAGCAGGGTCTGGGAGGGATGGATGTACGTAGCCTTACCCCTTCAGAGTGTAACCCTGCCGAGATATTGTTTCCGAGGACCCCTAACCTTATAGGGTTGGCAACGCGAGAACTTCCCAAGAGGTCATCCATCCTGATACTACTCTCGCCCAAGCATGCTTAACTTCGAAATTCTAATGGGATCCGGTGCCTTAGTGATTAGTAAATAAACCCTAACAATAAATAAGCCCTAATTTTTCTTATTCTTAATTCTTAGTTTTTGATATTTCTGATCCTTCCAAAATAAACATAAAATATAGAAAAAATTAGTTTAAAATTCGATTCTAATATTTAAAAAAGATAAAAATAGAAAATAAAAAATAAAAAAAAGAGCATGATGGCTAAGCCATATTGTCGGATAATGATGAATACATACACATGCGTGGACCATGGAGGGCTTAAATCTTTGGACGTTGCAAATGGGGCGCATGACATTTTCATGGTGGCCCCTTCATTTCATTTTTGAAAACCGATAATCTCTCAAAACAGTCAATTCATAGCTGAAATTATTTAACACTCTGTAATTGAGTTAACTCTTAGGTTTTAGCGATTATGATTTTACAACAACAAGCCCAGTGCCTCAAGGGCTCCGCCCGTAAGCAAGGTATGGGAGGGGTGGGACGTAGACAGCCGTACCCTTCAGGATGATATATTAACAAGAGACTGTTTGTGAGGATCTCCAACCTGAAAAGAGCAACTATGATTTTAGAGATTCATAAAACAACAACAAACACAGAAGATGAAGTTGGCGGAGATGCGAATGCTGAGGTGGATGCGCGGATACACAAGGAAGGATAGGATCAGAAACGACATCGTAAGAGGCAAATTGGGCATAGCCTCCATTGAAGATAAATTGAGGGAGCAACGGCTGAGGTGGTTCGGACATGTCAGAAGGAGACCGGACAACGCCCTGGTCAGGAGATGTGAACAGCTACTTACTACACTAGGCAGAAAAGGTAAAGGCAGGCCAAAGAAGAAATGGCTTGAGACGATCCGACAAGACCTCACCCACCTAAACCTTCGGGAGGAGATGGCCTTAGATAGGGCCCAATGGAGGGCCATCATAGGGGTATTAGATGTTGCGATTGGAGTAGGGTAGTCCAGCTTACTAGTGCTAGGTCCTCTTAGCGCACGTAGACTAGTTCTGGATCTCACGAGGTTGTACGCTGCTACTTGCCTACTTATCTTTTTCTTCCTCTCTATCTATCCCTATCCCTATCTCCTTCCTTTTCTCTTCTCTTCTATCTCTATCTCTATCTATATCCTCTTTCCCTATCATATATTTATCTTCATCTTATATGTTGATCTGCGCTTGATGTGGCATGCTTTGAGCCTGTTGCTTTGCTTGCAGTGTGCCTACCGTGAGTTTGCTATACTCATGCATTTGATGCTTCTTCTGTGTTTTGCCAGGTCTTTGGCTCTGTGCTGCAGACCACCTTTTCAGGCTGGGAGTCCTCGGAAACAACCTTTCTTCAGGGTAGCCCCCTGGAGGGGGAAGGCTGCGTACATATACCCCCCTAGACTCAGCTTTTGCGGGAGCCCTTGGAGGCACTGAGTTTGTTGTTGTTGTTATGGTATAAAGAGGGTCCTATTGTGCTTGATATCGATAGGAGAAAAAGTTTAAGGGGAAAACATGAAAGCAACAGTAGGAGACTGAGCATGAGAGTTGAACATTGTTATACTACCTATGTAGAGGATAGAACAACTTGTCCCTACTGAGGATAGAACCCAGGTGAGCGTTGTTGGCCCCTGATGTTCTCCACCACTAGGCTAATGTTCCTAGGAGACAATTTCTCTACCTGTTTTATTTTTCGGTACACACTGAAGGAAGTTTCATCCAAAAACTAATTGGTAATGGTAGAGTAGCTCCTATAGTATATATTTTGGTATATTTTTCTCTATCCCAACCATGTGCGATGCATCAATCCACCACGCTCCGCATCTCGTGTCCACTCTAACATCGCAATTCTGATGTCACATTTGCACTTTGCAGACTAACTTTGCATTAAATATCTAGCCCCAATCCCTTTACAGTATCTGCTATTTTATATTAGGATTTAGTATTTTTGGATCGTCCAGACGACTTAAATCTTTGGAGGTTGCAAATGGGGGGCAATAGATTTTGGTGGTGGTCCTTGATTTAATGCGATCCACATAATAAAATTACAAAACTAACAATGACAGTTTTGACTGCTCATGTGATTTGGGGATCATGTGCATAAAATCTAAGACATCACATCATAATCCATATATTATACATCATGCATGTCATCTTAAACTTTTAACATTACTTCATGTTGTCATGGCTTGCCGACATTTATTAGTTGACCAATTATGTGTAGGCCCATCATGACCATACCCCCCCCCCCCCCCCCCATGTATGTATGTATGTATGTATGTATGTTATATGTACATGTTATGTGGGGTTATTTTGCATGGGAGTTATAAATTAATAGGTTTATTTATATAATGGGTGAAAGTAAATTTTGATGGTGATACAATTCAGATTTGATGGAGATACAATTCGTAAGGAGGAAAATAAATCCCACATCGGTGTGCGGAGTAAATGAACGTCAATACATATACCAACGGAGTTACTCCACCCCATTGTCAATTGATGTTTTAACGGAAACCTCCTTTGATATGAATCAATGGATTAAGAAAAGGAGAATCTACAGACAATGGTATAATATTAGAAATCATTTGGGTCAAAATGTGATTTCTGATTGTATAGAGAGGGTGAGAGCTGCATTAGTTATTGTTGTAGTGGCGATTGCAATGAGAGATAACATTAAGATATACATTAGTATGGGTTTTACCAAAATTCACATTGAACGTGATAGTTCAGTGGTAGTTAGGACAACTCACTGCGAAATAAAATGCCCGTGAGTCTCGATATAAGAATATCATGTTAGACATTCTTGGAATGATGGTGACTACAAGAAGTTTCATAGTTAGCCATGTATTCCGAGAAGGGAATCAGGCAGTGAATCAATTTGTACATAAGATCATTTCTTTGGAAGAAGTTTAGCGGTTGAAGATAATTTATAAAAGAATCTAAACATAATTTTAAGAGATGATGCACTAAGACGAGCTGTTTATTGACCACACACATAGTGTTATCCTTTTCCCGTAAGAAAAAAATGACGGGGAGCCTATAATGTCAAGGCTTTGACGCCAAAGGCAACTCAAAAACCCTAACAAATAGAACAACATAAGAGATTTTGTATTTTTAATGACCGTAATATAATTCCTATATAATTCTAATTATAACAATATGATTATAATTAAATTAACATAAAATTGCTTACAAACTTAAAATAAGATGCTCTTAAGATGCATGCCAAAAAAATAAGAATTAACTTGATATAACAAAAACAAAAGACTGAGTTTAATTTCACTCGAGAACTATATATACTGCTATAATTTTAATTATATAAAAATTTAGTTAACAATGCTAAAAATATATGAATTAAATTAATACAAAATACAAAGTATGTAGACCTTGAAGTTAAATAATTATAAAATTATTTCTACAACTGTCTTTTTAAATTGTTTAATTCTCTCAATATATTATTAAGATTTGCTCAATAAATAATATCAAATTAGAAACCTTGTGTTTAAAACACGATCACCCAACACAAAGTGATACAATAGATAAATATAAATACTAATAAATATTTTTCCATTTAACTTATAAAGTAAAAAATTAATTATTTCAATTATGTATATAAAATACTTTTAAAATTTTCGCTTGAGATCTATCAAGGCTCTACCTCAGTGGTAGGAGGCAAGTGAGGGGATAGAGTCTTGCTTTAGGCCAAAAGGTTTAAAGTTTGGTTTCTTTCTTGAACCTTTTCCTAAAAAATTCTTGACTTAATTTGCTCATGTGATGTATGAGTCACCGTATAGGTTAGATTTATCGAGTAATTGGATTCCTCATTTAAAAAAAAAAAAAAAAAAAAATTCTCGCTTGGGCAGCAATAAGCTTCCAAAAAGCAAAACAACAAATCAGCAGCCCACAACGAGAGATATGGATCGTCAGCTAGCTAATTTAGAGTTGTACAGGTGTATATATATATATATATATATATATATATATATATAGTTGTATTTTTATGAGAGGACGAGAGCGTAAGAGGAGTGTATCCTGATTCTCTATTGCAATAGACGGCCAGAATTGATTGGACACTAAACAAATTAACAATTTATGGCAAAAATTTGTTAAATATTGAAAAGAAAAATAATTTTCTTCCCTTACCCTTACTTTTTTTTCCCCTCCCTATGAGGCATATAAACCATAAATTATTAATTTTTTTTAGTGTTCAATAAATCCTGGCCGTCCATTGCAATGGAGGGCCAGGATTCGCCCCTCTCACGCTCTTACCCTCTCATAAGAACGCCAGCCCTATATATATATAGAGGGATGGTTTAATTGCCACATGAATTAAATTTCTGCAGGAAGTTATATTTTCTAAGAATTTAATTCATATGTCAACCTCCTAGAAAGTAAGTCCCTTGGGGAAATGGCATAATTGTTGGATCGTCGGTTGCCAAATTAGGCGCCCGGGATCAAATCCCACTGTGGGGAAATGCGCTAGCCCTCTTTGAGGACTTGAGGGGTATATCCCCTCCCCTGGCTTTACCATTGTGTGAAAAAAAAAAAAAAGACCCTCCTAGAAAATAAGTAAAACATGTTTGGTTTCTAAGATGTGAAATACAACTTATTTCAAGAGGTTACTTAAAAGCAAATGAATTAGAATTTATTTCAGGAAGACTAGATAAATTACTTCCTGTGTTTTGAAGGAATTGGTTATTGCTTAATAAATTCCACTTACCATATTCTGCTCACTTTCTGCCAATCAAATAAGTACCAAAATTTATATTTTTTATGAATTTCTATTTCATACATACTAAATGAGGCCTCAACACCTTTAGGTATAGCAATTTTCTGTCCAAAAAAAAAGGCAGAGAGATTTTAATACCATACAAAGAAGCTAATTATCCCTAAGATTAAACTATTTGACAAATTAAGGCTCAAAAATAATTTTACATTTTAGAGTTATTTGTGCCCAATATTCTTGTATTTTACCCATTATCTCAATTAATTTTTATTTTTTTAATTGTATCAATTTAGTCCTTATACTAGTTATATTGTACCAATTTCGTCATTGAGTAAAATTTATAAGCTGGTGATGAAATTTTCGATCACTCGATTATGCATGAAAACATATGTAAAAAAATTATGCAATTAACTTAATTTTAATTTGACCGAATGACTAAAATGACAATATCAATTAGCATTTGTCAAATTAACACAAAGTATAAAAACCAGGTTGATACACAGTTCGTATTAATATTAAAGTTAAAGATTCCTAAACAATTTCATAAGTGGGCCAGATCATATTAGAATCCATCATATCATATGTATATAAATATTGCACAATAATTTCTAGGTCGTAATCATAAGAGAAATATACAAGTGACGTTCTTATAAGAGGGTGAGAGCGTGGCCCTCCACTGTAATAGACGGCCAAAATTTGCTAACATTAAAAAAAAATAATTTACAGTCAAAATTTATTAAGTATTAAAAAAAATAATTTCTCTCCCTTACCTTTTTTTTTCTTTCTACCCTAATAAGGAGTATGAGTCGTAAATTTTTTTTTTTTAGCACAACTGACACTGTGATTTTTAAGAATCTATTTGGTATCATTTTCTGAAGCAATTTTTCATTTTTAAGAAACTAAAAACACATTTTGGAAAATAAGACACAGTTTTTACTTTGTTATCTTCAGATTTTTATAATTTAAGTGAAAACTGAAAATAGAAATAGAAAACAAGAAAAAATCATTTTAAAAACCTAGTTTCAATTTCTCAAAAACCAAAAACTACAAACGAAACAAAAATACCAAACAGATCCTAAATTTTCGAAGAGTGTGATTTAAATCGCTCTAAAGCCTCAACTTTGGTAGTGTTCTATCATAAACCATGGCTCTATCAGAAACAACTAACATAGCATAAAATCAAAATCCAAGAAAATATGTAGTCACAAGCAAGAGTTTCTATTTCCAGATATACTTTAAAGTTCTACACATGATTTCAAGACAAAAGTATATAACCCAAGATTTTACAATCAAAACCATAGCAATTCAAATTACTAATAGAACTTGCATTAGACCTCGTACCCCAGATACGCAGTCGAGCTCTTACTGTACAAATATAATTCAAAATACGCTTATTCTTTTATCGTTCTTTCGAATTGGCATTCATATTCATTCAGATAAGAAAAGATGCGTTGGAGTCCTTGTTACCTTTTCTTTTTGCTCACTTGTAGTTTCTATACGGTGGTTGTGACAAAAGTGGTGCGCGAATGTAAAACCCGAATGCCCATTTGGATGTCTTCACTGTTCCCCGTTGATACCAAAGATTCGGACCTTGTGCATATGTGGAAACTTGGCGATGACCAGGATAACTACTGCTAGTGTGTTGAAGAACAGCATAGGATGCTGATAATCTGTCGTGTGTGAAGCTATCAAGTACCTGTTGCCAATTAAATCGCATGCCGTATTGATAATCAGTGAGAGAATTAAATGGCCAAATGTGTTCGTATTGTGCTAAAAGCAGTATTGGTTTTATTTGATTTGGATAGTATTTGATGTATTCCTTAGTAACTCATCAATTCTCAAGAATCTCAACAAAATGTCTGCTTTAGTCTAGCCTGCTCACGAGCCCTCACAATCCTTAGCTAAGCAAGCTCGGACTCGATGTTTTGTGCGTTAGCCCACGTTCAATTAAATTATGAACCCAATATGCCCAAACGAGCCAAGTCCTAGCCTTGATGACCAGAACTTCATTATAAATGTCCTGAACTCAGCTTGAAGCTCACTAAACTAGGTAGGACTTTAACCCAACCTAGCTGGGATGAGTTCTGATTCTCTAGACCTACTGAGCTTCAAGACATCCTCGAGCCAAGTGAAATATTGGGAAGCTGAGTTCCAAGCCTTGGTTTAACTCATTTATACCCTAATTTCTAAGAGGACGTAAGTATGAAGTGATAATAGAACCTTCGGAGTTTTATTTCGAATATCAAGTAAAAGAATGTCTACTACCCAAACCATTCAACGAGGTCAATGAAACAATGGCGTGACTTCGTAGCAATGTCGACATATATGAACCAATACCACTTAGGCTATGGGTGGAATTATGGGGCTAAATCAATCAAATTTTGGCCGCACCTATGAGCAATCTGCAGTCACAAGCCGAAGTTGAACTCTAAGAATGAGGGATCTCTTTCGGAAGCTCCTAGACAATCTAGGATTCTTTAAGGAATGATTTATACAGCAGATCAATGGTTTTATAGTTGTATGAAAGAGCTTATAGCTCACCCACCACACAGGAAAGGTTTTCTATAGAACAGCTACTTAACATATGGTGAACCATTTTTTTTTTAAATTGGTAAGGCTATTACATGGGGAAGGGGGAAGGTGCCTCGAACGCGGGACCCGAGGATGGCATAAAGCATCCTCAGCTACTAGGGCACAAGGGTGGTGGGCACATATGATGAACCATACTTCCTGAACAAGGTCTGATTTTCCTATGATAGCTAGATTCCGGTACAAGAGTAGGATATAGGTATGAATCCTACAGCTCTAGACTCTGCCACTTTTTCTATATTTTAAGTTCTAATTTAAAGTGTCTACCACTTTGTTTGGCATCTGGGTAGGGGTAAAGAGGGGAGGGTAAAAAGGGGCAAGGGAAAGGTAAAGTGTTACCCTACCCTTGTTTGGACATGCCTAATAAAGAGAGTTAAAGCGGGTAAAATAAAGAGAGGTGTAGTTAAAATAGGGATAACATTTTCTAAAAAATTTTAAAACTTCATCCTCCTTCCTTTACAACCCAAATTGAGGGTTTGCCTCCCATAGCATCTGAGCATCTTTATCTTACACAGGTACTTTTGGGTAGAATGGAGAGGCAAGTTAACCGTGCCATTTTCAGGGAATTTCAACAAAAGTGAGCCTCTATGTTCATAGTGAACAAATGCGTAGAGGTCCCTTAACTGAACCTTGAACCATTGCATTGTCACGTCAAAGCTAATTATTTATTTGGAATTTTTGATGAAGAGGTACAGCAACCATTCATCACAAATCGAAAGCAATCATCATAAGAGTACTTACAGAACCATAGGAACAACCGTCATGAACTTTCTATTGCGAGTGAGCTGCTTTCCGTTGTCAATCTGTTCCCACCAAGTCAAGCCATTGTACATACCCTGATCATCAGCAAATGGAGTTCCTTTTTTCCAGTGGAAGAAGTGATAAGTGACCTGAACAGAGAGATATAAGCATACCAAACAAATTCACAAGTCACAAATTTGCCCTAATTATGCGCCGCACAGGGGGCGGGAGGGTTGGGGGGGTTAACAAAAAGAAACAATGGGGGGTATGAGCATCAACTTTCCATTGCTTTTAAGCATATACTTCCTTCCTTGTTGGATAGGCTCTAATATCATAAATAAGAAAATCGGTATGTCAAAATATCCTCCAGAATCACATAAAAACTTCAGCCAAAAGCAGAAACAGGAGTTACGAATCATTTTATAGCCTCAAATTAAAATGCTTGAAAATAAAGCAATTAGCTTAGATCAGCACGGGAATAAAGGGTAGAAAGGAATAGCAGTTGAACACAAATGTTATCAGATAATTTGTTTCTCAGTTAAATAGCTGCATAGACTATTCTGAATACCCAACCACGGTAGATTTTTGGGAGAACACAAATTATGTGACAAAAGAAGGGTGAAGCACGTATAAACTGTAAATTCATTAACTAGAGATTTGCCCCACAATCTTAGACATGCAGCCGATAATGTCAATCACACAGAATTAAAAGCTCTCTTAAACAATGGAACAAATATTGCCATGAGAAGAATTCTCAGACATAACATAAATAAAAAAGAAGTGATTCATAAGTATCCTCAATCTCATTTATGCTTCAGAGAATGCAAGGGCAATGTTAACTATTTCTGCATTCAAGAAATCTCCTTATAACTTCGAAAGTAATCTTAAGAGATGGTTTGCATTTGATTTCCTACAATTTAGGCTCACCAAAGTTAAGGAGTAATTTTAAAAAAATAGTTTTGTATCCTCTCAGTAATCTTCCCAAAATTATTTGGCAAATCCCTGAATGCTTGATATACAAGCCGTCAAGAATCATTCATTTTTTACAATCATAGTTTCCTTGAAGTCGGCTCCTGATCCTTTCCGTCTTATCTACCTTAGTGTCAGATGTGTACTCTGCCTAGTTTGTTGCAAATGCCGTCACCTTCTTGCTCCAGCTGTCAAGAACAGAGCATTGAAGGTGGGGGCAAGCTGAACAGGGAAGTCAGTATCATCAAGAAAAGCATCCGGCCCTAAGAGTTTTAGGGCCAAAAGCAAATATTTTGAAATAAGGACCACCAAATGTATTAACATTTTCTTTAATAATATAAATGTTAAATAAATAATAAAACAAAAATTTAGGTATGTGTCAAATTAAGGATCTATAATTTAGGGGCCCCATGCAACCGCTTAAGCTGCTTGGACTCTTGACTAGCCCTCCTTTAAGTCAACAAATTCCGAACACTGTGATGTTTGGAAAGGCATGTTCATAAGAAATAAGCCTTTACAGAAAGTAAGGCGCATGCCTATTGGAACCCCAGGAAATATATTGAAAATATGTAAACAGAACACAGAAAGCATCTGATGGGCTGTCTTCAGCATTTTCTTCTATCAAGCAAGGTACTAATGCTTTTAGTGGGTGTAACCACACATATTAGGTTTTTATACAAACTCTTCTCTAAGAATATGGATGAACTTGAACAAGAAATTTGATCTCTTGATTAGCTCCAGCATCCTTAGCTCATCCATCAATGATGAAGTGTAATGATATTGCAAACTTTCCAAAATTAAAAACATAACCACATCCCTTCCTCTGGACAAGATGTCATTGAAGAATCAACCCAGCAAGATAAACCCATAATAGAGGTGGAAATCTAAAAACATCCATTTCCTCTCCTAGCACTATCCATAAACAACCATCATTTTCTTCTATAAACCAACTGAGAAGGACCCCAAGAACTTAGATCAGTTTCCATAAGCAATTAATCCTGTTCACCTCCCAAATTCACTGGTAGTTCATTTTCATTAGTGGAAGATTGCATCGCATCTAACAAAACAGCCCAACTTAACCAACTTCAGTAAAACAAGAAGTGCCTAAAACAGCATAAGATGTCTCTGTAACACTCCCCCTTCTCCCCAGCATGAAAAATCGCATACTTGCTTCATGTATTATTGTCCTCCACCAAAATTAACACCACCTCAATTCAACAAACGAGCATTTGTACTAATCTTTCTCTTATCCAGCACTTAGTTATAATCCACCAAAAATACTGTCGTAAGAAAACACACAATTTTTTCAACCCTCCATAGATGGCTATTTATCTTCACCAAAACAGCCTTCAAAGTTCACAGATGCATCAACACTATGCAAAAGATGGATTCCGTAGTCTATAAAATCAAACCCTAGAACTTTGTAAGGAGACTAAGCAAAAAGAATTATAAGACAAAGAAAGGAAAGACGATTCTTCCATCCACAAAAATAGATCCTCCTACCTACCAAGCAGACACAAAGGGATTGTTTGTTTACCAAGAAATAACACAACAATTTGGAATACATGGGAAGTGGGCATTTTCCTTTTTGTTTGGTTACGAAAATTCATAAATCATAGAAAATGGAAATTCCTCAGCAATTTACAATTCCCTAGCTGTTTGATGCAATCTCACGTCAGTGGGAATGAGAGAACAATACCAAAATATATACTAAAAAGAGCTCCTCTAACTATTGCTATTTGGTTTTGTGATGGAACCTCCTTCGCCAGGTATCACTATTCTCATACCAACAACCGAACACAAATACCTACATCCCGGGAAGTTGCAAAGGGAATTGAATTCCTGATAAATACAACTTCCTAAAGAAATTTAATTCCGGTGTTAACCAAACAAGACCAAAGATCGAAAATCACAAACCCTAAACCCAATTCCAAAAAGAAATACTAGTTACCATAAATTAAACGTAACTGAGCCGCTAAATATGCAGACATAGAGAGAGAGAGAAAGAAAGACAGAAAGGTGAGATTTTTACAACGAAGTGAGCGAGATTAACAATAGTCCAGGCCATCCCGGGGGTGCATCCAGAGACGGAGAGCACGAGAAGCCAAGAGAAGAACAAGATCAAGATATACGTAGTCCACACGCCAGGATACGTGAACCAATCCGTGTTCCGATTCAGATCCGCCGGTGGCACCGCTTTCACATACAAATTCGCCATCAACAAACCCTAGAAACTCTCGATGGATTCCTAATCGATTGAATCGATTACACGGAGTTCAAAATTAAGGTTCGAAAGTAAATATTTGAAAGATTGATTGAAAGGGTGCGATCAGAATCCGCCAAGTTCGAGTATTGATAATCGGAGATGTAAAAACAAAACCCTAATTTTTATCAGATACTGTGTGGGAATTGGGGAGTGTTGGCGTGTGGGTGAGGGCATTGAATGATGAATTAATTAAGGAAGAGGCCATAATTATGACTTGTAATAGAGGGGGCTTTGGCTAACTTTCTTTGGTTGTTTTTGGATCTATTGATGAGATTGGGGTCAAGTTCAAATAAATGTGATAATTCGACATATTTTCTCGATGGTTCAATGGTCTCTGGTGTTTAGCTCGAGCTTAGACTTTATTATTACAGTTAAAATCTTGATAGAGTCTTTTCTAAAAGTCATGTATAGTGTTTAAAAAGAAAATAAGATAATTGAAAAAGTTATATCTCGGAATATTTTGACTATTATTTTTTTAAAGGTAAGGATGGAACTCTTAATCTCCTGTTTGGCAACGGGGTAAAGGGGGGTAAATTTTTACCTATATTTGGCAAAGTTGTTCGAGGGGTCAAGGGGATAATGGAGGGTAATTTTTTATCCCCTTTTACCCCCCCCCCCCCCCCCCCCCCCCCCCCCCCCCCCAATTACCCCTCTTTACTCCCAATTTCTTTAACCCCCAAATTGGGGGGTAAAAGGGGATAAGGGTAATTTTTAAAAAAAATTGATATTTTTATCCTTATTTTAACTATAACTCTCTTGACCCTTACCCCTTTACCCAATTGCCAAATAAGGGTAACTCATTTACCCCTCTTTACCCTTACCCCTCTTAATTTGACATATCCAAACAAGAGTAAAATATTACCTTACCTTCCCTCTCTTTACCCCTCTTTACCCTTGCCCTCATTTACCCCTCTTTACCTCCTTTATCCTGTTGCCAAACAAAGCATAAATATTTATCCTTTTTTTATGAGAAATACCTAACTCTTGATGGACAACATGATAAAGAGGGATAAAGGGGGTGGTAAAGGTACGGAGGAGTAATTATTTACCCATGTTTGACAAATATGTTTGAGGGGTAAAGGGGGGTAATGGGTTGGGGTGGCAAATGTGTTATGTCATTTTGTGTTCATGTTTATGCTATGTGAAGGGTCTTAAGAATGGGGTCAATCCGAACCCAACCCGCTTATTAAATGAGTTAAAAACTCTCAACCCTTACCTAATCCAATCCAATTATTAAACAGGCAATCCGCGGGTTACCATTTTAATTATGTCAGTGACTTTTTTCATTAAATGCTAATTTTTCCACCTACAAACATATTAATAACGCACTTTATGGTTGATAATACTAATAAATACTTATTATATTTATAACTATTAAAATAAACCATCAAATTAATATTACTAAATGTAGTTTAAATTATCTTAACTCAATATATATATATATATATATGCCTAACATGACTACATAAACTGGTCAATCGTGTCGAAAACGGGTTACACGAGTCAAACCCAAATTCAAGCTAATTACCTGAACGGGTTAAACGGGTCAACCCAAATTCAACTCGATTTCAAAACCCCTGCCCCAAACCTACTATCTTCGTGTCGTGTCCGTGTCATATTATTGTATCGTATCAGAGTTTGCCAACCCTAGTAATGGGGGTAATTTATTACCCTCATTTACCCCCATTCCTCTTCTTGACCCCCTATTTTTTTTAACCTCCAAATTGGGGGGTAAAGGGTTAAGATTAAGTTTTTTAAAAATTTTGGACAATTTTACTCTTATTTTAACTATAACTCTCTTTACCCTTACCTCTTCACTCAATTGCCAAACAAGGGTAACTCATATACCATCTTTATCTTTACTTCTCTTAATTTGACATATCCAATGTGAGTAGGATATTAACTTACTTTCCCCCTCTTTATTCTCTCCTTCTTTATTCCTTTTTACCCTTTTACCCAATTGTCAAATAAGGCATAAAATGTCAACATGAATGAAGGGGTGGAGATCCCTAAGAAAATGGAAATCCCGCAACACAGTCCGGGCCTTTCATGACCTGCCTTAACTATTCAATTGGCCACTTTTATTTACTTCTCTATAGTAGGTGACTAAAACGGACTTGTTCATAATGGATGCTTAGCAACTTGATATCTTCGACAATAATAAGAATATCTGCAAGACCAGAGTTCGACCCAACAATGACTTTAATTTCAACCTCGTTATCCCTTTTCAGGATAATATTCCTTATCCCAGTTGAATTGCATAATAGCTTATGTCAACAAGCAAGCATCCTTGTGAACGAACTCGACTTGTTAAGCTTATCGCATCTACTCAAACTCGACTATATAAACTACTGAGCCCTCAAAACAAACGCAAACGAGATATAATCGGTGTCGAATTCGAGTAGTTTATGAAATGCTAGACTCGTTTACACAAACTAAGGGTCTTTTAGGGGAAATGATGTTGCAAGCCCAACTGAAGATTAGAAAAAAGCCCAAATAAGAGATCATACCACATAGGCCCAATGGAGTTAAAGAGGCATATACTGCCCACTCTAGAATGAATTTTAGGCTATAAAAGTAGATATTTTTATTATCAGAATAAAAATTATAATTATCAGAGTAATAATATGACTTCTACATAATAAGAGTCATAAAATTGTCTTAAATATAACGGTCTTATTTTAGTAATAATAATTTTGCTAGCAATAATATTGCCCTAGAATTATCCTTACTTCCATCTATTATTAGTAAGATATAAGGGTGAACAAAAATCGGTTTGGACCAATTTATCGGACCGGGCCGGTTATTTCGGTTAAGGACCGAATCAGACTGACTATATATCGGTTTGATCTTCGGTCCTAGTATGTGGGCTTAAACGGTCTTTGGTCTGTCGGGTCTAAGACCGGAAAACCCAAAGATTAAAGACACGGTTTGTAACATGTATTTGTATTTTTTTCGAATATAAAATAAAATGATTAGTTTAAAATAATCATAATTATACCTAAATTAAGTATACATATTCTATATTTTGCTAAATTTGTCACTTTAATTCCCGAACTATTAACTTATACCTTATTTTGTACCATGTGTTATGTTCTTTTGCTACCGATATTATGAATAACACCATCAAACAAAAATTAAATTAACAGAATTATATCTTTTTCATTATTTTGTTATTTTCGAAGGAGTTGTTATAGAAATAAATGTAATAATATATAGCGGTTTATACAAGTCAACAACTCTTGATCGAATTTTTTATGTATGGAATCGAATAATACACGAATGTATAAAATTCCTTTATTCACATACCATGTTTTACTAACTATGCTTCCATCCACTAGTTTAAACACTTGGGATAATTGGTTATTTAACATGGTATCAGAGTCTAGTTGACTAAAAAGTCAGTAGCCTCTACTCTTAGGCTCCGTTTGTTTCATAGGAAAAGTGGATTCTAAAAATATGTTTTTCTTTGGAAAAGGTTTTCCAAGAAAATTGAAATCCGATTGAGATTTTTCTTTGTTTGTTTCAAAGGAAAACTTGCTTCCACATTAATGTTTTCGTATATAGTTTAAAAGAAACATTTTTCATAAATCATCCTACATCTTATTATAGGACAATATAAGTAGTAATCCAACATATATAAAAGGTAATAGAAAAATAAAATTAACCATCAAAGCTAAAATAGAAAAATTATCTATCAAATACCCTAAAATTTGAGCATTTATAACCTAAGTATCATATCATTTCAATATATGTAATAAGGTAACTTGGGACCGAAATTTTATCACCTAAATATAACATGCGTTCGAATCTAGTAAATTTTCGTTAACGTGTTATACTAGCATTTTCTTACAAAAGAAATCACTGGTTTATGATAGGGACACATATATATATTATTGAAACTAACATTCCACATCAACAATTTTGGTGAAAAATTACCTTATTTATAAAATTTTTAAACTTCAGAGCACTTGAGTGATAAAACTTTTAAACTTTACGGTACATCATTGTATATTAACAAAACATCAGAGTACCCATGTAATAAACGTTCAAATTCCAAAGTACCTAATTGGTAACTTCCCTATATAATATTATATAGTAATTCAAAATGATGAAAATTGTTTCTTTTAAAACCATAATAAAGTAACATCTGGCTTTGTTTGATTATTCAGTCTAATTCCTATTCGGCAATATGACGTTAAAGTTTACGTTCCAATTTGGTTAATTTCGGTTCAATCCATATCCACACGATAATTACCGCAAAGGTTCTTGTGCCACTTGGAATTGTAACTTCCCTTATTTCACAAGGGAAGTCATTTTTCCTCCATTGGGGTAAAACATTTTCCGTCGGAAAAGCTTTTCCGTCAAAGAAAGCGCGCCAAACAAAGGAAAATATGAAAATCAATTCCTAGAATCACATTTTCCTCGAAAACAAACGGGGCCTTAATGCTGATATTATTCCAATATAAGATATTACTATTTTTTATTTGTAGGACAAATGCAGCTAAGACAAACTATAATAAGAAAACTATTTTTTTATTTATAGTTTCTTACAAATAAAAAGTGGTACCCACTTGAACAAACCATTTTATATTTTTAATAAAAACTAAAAACAATAAAACAGGGCTGGACATAACCCCAAACAGCCCAAGCAACCGCTTGGGGCCCCTTAAAATTTTTAAAGTATCAATTCTTAATATTAGTAAATTTTATGGTCAAAATGATTATAAGTTGTTGTATATAAAGGGCCCCTTAATAATTTCGCTTGAGGTCCCAGAATTGTTAGGGTCATGTCATGGGATGAGCGCAGATCACCCGTGTGGTGGCCGAGTCCCTGAGGCTAGGGCTGGGCCAGCCAACCCCTTATGGTCAACAAATAGCAATATGAACCTTCAACAGACGAAATACACGGCATACCACGGACATACTTGCATACAATCTATGCGCATTAGTATTGGACAGGCTAAGGAGACCCTATTTAGCATATGTCTGCTTATTGAGCGTCACGGATAGTGTCAGCCAAAGGCGGCCCGTGATAGCCGGCCCTGAATAAATAAATAAATAAATAAATAAAATGAATCCCTTAAATATGCACCATGCTCCATTAGGGTTCTAACTTAGTACTTGAGAAGCAAAGTTGATGGAGACTTACATTAAGGAGGCCCCAAGTTCTATTCTTCAAGTATGACTGTTTTACTGTATTTGAGTAAGGGTTATAAAGTTGGCTTCTCTACAGATATAAACAAAACCGGTGTTACAGAATTTTACATATAAAAATTGGATTTTTTGGGTAGGAAATTCCATTTTCATGGGCATGTATTATGCGACAGCATTACTAGCTAGCCTTGCAGCCCAGTCTTAGCGTCTTACCGATTCACAAGTTTTTTATACATCTTTTTCCCACATTAAATTAATAAGTGGATTACAGGTGACGGTTACAAGAATGACAGGGAAGTGAATGATTAGGACATTTAAAGAGTGCTTTTAAGCCACATGGAGAAGGGGCAGTGGGTGGGTGAAATAGCCAAGGACGTGTATCGGCCAACATCATCCCAAAACTACGGCTGGTTTACTTTTTTCATATGTGGAGGCAACTTCTCACGTGGAAAGAAATGATGCTGCCAAAGCTTGTTGCAAATGAGGCCCTCCCCCGACGCCCTTGTTTAGAAAGATAGCAGCAATCCTTCCCTGCTCCTTAACGGCTATGCACCAAAGCACTACTTGCCCAATATAAGGTCTATAGATAGTGGTCTAATACTCCTTTAGAAACCGAGAATCCACATGGAAGGATAGGACACAGAATAAGGTAACATTAGTTGTATGGGCTGGGCCACACACGTGCTACAATGGCAATTACAATGGGAAGCAAGGTAGCACATCCATAAAACCACAGAGGCAGAATTCAACTCGATGACTAATTAAATCTCGCTGCAATAACCATTCTTTTGATGCAGAAATGTCAAAGGCGAACCAAATTACAAGAAGCTCAGCATGATTGGACTCGGTCCCTATAGGAGCCAAAAAAAAATGCCAAAAAACAGTAATACAGCTCTCGACAAAATCTTTAAAAGCTCTTTCAACAATTGATGGACCCGATTTGACGAGGGAGAATCAATGAACTTTATATTTGACAAGAGATTTCTTTATTCCTTTGAAATAAAATTTACATAGTGTCTTTTGCACTACAATTGTATTTCCGCATCACCAATGAAATGATATCGTACATGTAGTCTAATGAGGAAAAAAAATAATGACTAAACATATAATATATTTTTATTTTAATAGGAGCTTCTTTTGAAGATATTTTAATATTGAGCTTTGACTATACAACAATGTTTAATTTTTTTGTTAGGTGGGGTTAAAAAAAAAAAAAAAAAAATACCATAGAATCAGCGGAGTGTTAAAGATGTCGACAAGATCTGTGCCGCGAAGCGCATGCTGGAGATGGAGAAAAGATTAGGGCTGAATTTTGACGGTTTTGATGCGCTTTCGCTGAATGCCTTGCTTTAGTAGACTTATGGCTTCGTTGTCCTGTCTTTTGGTTGGTCATGTTTATGTCTCTTGTCTAGCAGTGTTAGTGGCTCGTTATGTTTTGCCTGTTTTTTCTTGTCTTCCTGTTTGTATGGTTTTGTTGTTTAGGTCCCCGTTCTTTTTCTGGTTGATTTAGGACTCGCTTGATTAAGTTGTGTGTTGTACTCCATGACTCTATTGTTAATTAACGAAAAAAAGGGCACCACACAAGTTTCATTTTGTAATTTTTAAATTAAAGAGGCAAGTGGAGCATGCACCACTGTTAGTGCTTGGACCCACTTGTTTATTTTCTACCGATTTTTGCTCTTACCAAGTGCCCCTTAGTATTTTTTTGGGTTATTTACGTCAAAAGTCTATTTATTTTATTTATTATGTTAATTTGATCTTTTTACTTTTAATTGTGTCAATTTAGTCCGTGAACAATTCAAAATATATCAATTCAATCCTTTGGTCAAATTTAAATTAAGTTAATGTCATAATTTTGAGCCGCAAATTATGTTAGATGCAAGCAACTTATTATAAATTTATCCTCTTACTCCATTTAACCCAATTCATGACCGAACCATTAAAAATTTTATTAAAAAATTGACATTAAATTTTTTCTAAGGACCAAATTGACACATTTTGAATTATACAGGGACTAAATTGACACAATTAAAAGTACAAGGACTAAATTGACACAATGGATAAATTATATGGACCTTAGCGTAAATAATCCCTTTTAGAAAGGTAAAGAAACCGCTAGAATTATGAAATAAAGTCAGTAAGATCTAGTGAATTATGATACGAAGTATAGTAAAATTGCATATAAACACCGTTACGCTGGTCTTGTGGGGAAGAGCCTAACACTGCCAATAATTTATATATCCTTATATTTTTAATTATGTCAATTTAGTCCTTATATAATTAAAATTATTTCAGTAAAGTCTAATATTAAAAATTTATCACTCTGTGGCTGAAATTTGAACTGTATATAGCACATATATATAGTTTCCTGCCTTCGGGTCCTACCTGCATTTTTATGCTTTTTAGGATTTGTAATTAAACTATCAAAAAAAAAAAAAAAGAGAGTTTTCACAAACAGTGTAAATGTTCACAAATGTAAATGTGTTTTACGATATCATTTAAAAATTAACACTAATTTAACATTACACATAATTAAAACAAATTTAATTATACAGAAAATAAAATTGATACAATAAGAAAATAGCTAAAATTATTGTCTGAAGTAACCCTAAATTTTTAGTTTATATGCTTTATCTTATTTGTTGTTCTACAATCTAATATATTGTAAGATATGTAATTTTTTGAAAGTAAAAATTATTTTAGAATTTAATTTTAAAAATTCAATAATTAAGAAGACTATAGATTAAAAATGATATGAAGTATGTGCTTAGTTCTATACTTAGTAAAATACCGTACGTGAATTGAGCAGGATTTAATATGTTTGTTTATTATTCAGCTCTTTTTTTGATAATTTGAATACAAGCTTGAGAAAGTACAATAATGCACAGCAGAGTTCGAAGGCTAACAAAAAGAAACACCCAAAACACCCAAGGTAGAAGACTACCCACAACCCGAACTCTAAAATTAATAAAAAGATATATGTAATTGTATTTACGTTCTGTAACAAGTCCTTATAAAATACTCATAGAGTGAAAAAGGGATATAATTGAACCTATTTGACTTTTATTCGATAGTGTTATGTGTAATATTGGTAGTGAAAAAGATAACACATAGTAAAAATAAGTTAGAATTTGAGTGAAAAAGTTAGCAAAATATTAAATATGGACCCTTAATTTAGGTATAAATATTAATTTTTTTAACTGATCATTTGTTTTTTAATTAAAAAAAATATAGAACGTGTTATAAGAGGTGCATTATGTGACTTACATCAAGAAAACGTATAATTATTTTACCGTATTATTTATAATAATATATAAAAAACCTTTTTAAATATAAAATACAAATATATATATATATATATATATATATATATATATATATATATATATATATATATATAGGGTGGCGTGCTTATAAGAGGGTGAGAGCGTGAGGGAGGCGAATCTTGGCCCTCCATTATAATGGACGGCTAAGATTTGTTGAACACTAAAGAAAAATAACAATTTACTACCCATACCTTTTCATGAGGTAGAAAAAAGAAGGGCTAAGGGAGGAAAATTGTTTTCTTTCAATACTCAATAAATCTTGCCCGTAAATTTTATTTTTTAATGTCCAATAAATTTTAACCGTCTATGACAATAGAGGGCCAGAATTCGCCCCTCTCACGCTCTCACTCTCTCATAAGAATATCACCATATATATATTCTTGGGCTATCAAGTAAAATTTTTAATAGAAGTTAGATAACTAAATATTCTAAAATTTGAGTTTGATGACTAATTGTGACCAATTGAGTGTATGAAAGCTTCGTTAGTTGAGAGTGGGGCCATAGAGTTTGAAAGAGAGAGAGAGACCAACATAACATGCAGCCACGACCCCTTTTGTTTTTTAATAAATAAATAAATAAATAAATAAATTTTAGGTAGTGATCTATAACTTGAACCTGAGAGGTGAGCCTGCTTTTCAAATTGACAAGCTCCCCTTCCAAAACGCCATTTTTTGGACACAACATAAACTAATTATATTTTTCTTATTACAATAATAACAATTCAGTGCTTTAACAGGTTCCTGCTAAATAAACAAACTAGCACAGCAAAAAGATATCATTTTTCATTTATTGTTGATTTTTGAAAATATAAAACCAATTTCTAAAAAATAAGTTTTCATATTTTTGATTTTTAGTTATTTATTTTTGGCATAGTAGAAAAATTAGATCATAAGAATATTATTGTTAAGACCTTTCAATTTCACAAGAAAGAAAATCAAAAAATAAATTAATATCAAACAACAACAACAACAACAACAATAATAATAATAATAATAATTATTTTTTATTATTATTATTATTATTATTATCATCATCATCATCATCATCATCATTATTATGATAAAAAAAAAAGGCTATGATAAATGAGCGATAAACAAATGATATTTCAAAACCATATCGAGCATATTTGGATACTTTTTGATAATTAGAAAGAGAAAAATCTGCTCAAAATTACAAGAATATAAATGTTCACTAAAGGCAACATTCCTAGTGTTCTAAGGGCTCCTGCCTAAACAAGGTTGGAGGGTGGATATACGCAGCCTTCCCCCTTCAGGGTGCTACCCAGAAGAGAGACTGTTTCCGAGAACCCTCAACCTGAGGGGTGCACGAGGACTTCTCAGAGTACTACTCATGTGGAAGCACGCTTAACTTCGGAGTTCTAATGAGATCCAGTACTTGCATATTGGTACCCATTTAGGTGTATACAAAACGTTCACTAGTATATACAAAAGTCAAAATAAAACAGTATTAGAATACAAACAAGACTTGCCATGATCAAGGTCAAACTATAAAAAGGTACAATCTTTATACACCTAACTTTATAAAATAGTCACGTTAAATATAGTCAGGCTTTAAATTTAACATAGGATTGAGAATGACCTAACTTAATCACGACGAGAGCACTAGTAATAGAAGAGATGTGATAAGATAATTATGTTGATTATATTAATTAATTAATAATTAATTCATAACAAGTGCTATGCTGCCCATCCAATTAAAAAAAAGAAAAAAATTTAAAAAAGAAAGGCCTTTCCAAGTTAGGATATTCGCACTTTCTTGAATGTGCTAAATTGGGTCCCTCTTTTCCCTTTGTCTCTTTCTTTTAATTCCTCTTGTTCTTATTAGGGTTTTGTTTTTTAGTCACGTCGGAGATTTAAATCTCAGACGATGTTAAAGACTATACATATGAGTACAGTAAGAAATTTCACATTAGAGTTATAAAAGAAAATAGATCAATATATAAGTCCGGTAAACTACTCTACCAGATGCTCATTAGTTTTAAGATAGAATTCTATTTTGCTTTCTATATGGACATCTTATGTAATAACTTTGTGGATCGGGCTTAAAACTCAGTAAAATTTTCTTAGGTATTTAGTAGAGGAGAATTCCTCGTGTATATAAGGATACAAGATAATAGCAAAAAATGGAAAATAAGGAAAACAAATACCAGGTGAATATTTGGGAGCTATTGATGCACACCACGATCAAAGCCGAGTTATCAGTAGGTCAAAAATTGTGACACCCAACTTTGCAAAATAATCCGCTACAAAGTTAGCTTTTCTACAGGTAGGAGCAAACCTGATATCAATGCCACTCCATGAGATGTATTTGGGCGAGTGCACCAAGTAGACCACAAAAGCAGGATCGATGCCACATTGGTAGGAACTGACATCTTCCCGATACTAATATAATGAACGCAATATCTCACCGGATTAGCCCAAAAAAGTAAACCATAGTGAATTGAAGCTAAAAACCAAGTCATGTGAAGTCATAATCATGTTATCTGTCGTGTCAAATTTTACCAGCTCTAACTGAAGAGTTCTACAAATAATGCTGATTTTCAACAGTAATAATGTCATTTTCCCATTGGAAAAAGGCAACCAAAAAGAACCCTTACAACACCAAAACGAAGCAGAATTTAAGGGGGGAAAAAATGAGCTGCGCTTCAGTTACAATATCAACTAATTAAATATGAATGGGGAAATGAACCTGAATGTCATCTGAGTCATCTCCATGATTTTGTGTAACCCATTTGTGTTCATATTTGAAATTTACCCCCTTGATGTCGTACCAAGAACTCTAAGTTCCTACTTTTTGCTTGATAGAGGTAAGGAAAATACTAGGTGAACTACTGATAGGAAGCCTGATCTAGTAAATTAGCACTAACGATCATCCCTAACTTCTGCAACAAATATTCATTAACTCTGGTGTTGCCACTCTGACGATGACCTAATGCTATGAGCCAATTAACTGTCTGATTCTCTTGCGTGAAGATATGAGTAACCTGCTAGCAACAAATATGAGAACCTGAACCTGAACCTGAACCTACATATGTACCAAATACACATGATATAGAAAAAGCAGTTCATTCAATTCTATTGATAATAAGTCATCTGACCTATCTCTACAGAAAAGAGTAACGTAGCTGCCATATACCAAAGACACAAGATGTAAAATTATTGGACCCAGTTCAAACTTCAACCATACAGCTAATGGATGTGGCATTCACAAGAAAACAACGAGCAGTCCTTTTTTTTTTTTTTTTTTTTGATAATTTCCAGCCACTAGACCCTAGCTTAGACTGAGTCACTTCCAGGGTAGATAGGCTTTTAAACAGAAAAGATATATCTCTCCAAGACCCTGTCGACATCTCTGGACTTCCTAACGTTGCCCTCAACTGCGACATCCTAGTTCAGGGATTTTAAACGGTGGGCACCAAATGAGCTGTCCAATTATAACCCAAAATTTTTTTGCTTAGTCAAAAATTCAAGCAAGAACTAGGTTCTAATCCCCTCACCGCTAACCCTAATGATATCCAGCTACAAAAAAACCTCAGATCTGAGAAGAGCGAAAGGGAGGGGGAAGTGGGTTAAGATCATAAAAAAGAAGACAATGAAGCTTGGACTATTTGAGGAAACCTGCAGAAATACCGAAATGCTATACGTGGGCCTTCTACCCTCATGCGGCATTGCTCCGTTAGACTTTCGTCCACTGTGGAAAATTTCCCACTGCTGAAAAGATATTTTCGTCCTTACCAACTTGATCTTTTTGTCCCTAGCAACAAACATGCATGAACATTTCACGTCACAGTGGTTAGCCAATGCTTATTCCCTAAATACCGTCATTGCTGCTTCTCTGTGAAAAGAAGTTCATGACCCATAGGCCTTTTACCTCCACATATTGGGATTATTACAATCACTAACAGATAGTTTGAAATTGATTCTAAAAGAACCTATTTTACCAAGTAGTGCTAGTCTGAATAGGAAAGCACTCATCTCGGGGGTGAGCTTATTACTTAGATGCTTTCAACGGTTATCAGCCTTTCTTATCGCTCGTATAACCTGATTTTTTTTTTTAATTTTTCTCAAACCCCCTTGCCAAAAAAGTTCATTACATGATGCATTGGTTGATGGTGATGTGGATGATGTTTATAACATGGGATTGCACTGCATCACATCATTTAGGTCAGAACAGAAAGGAGCATGACATTAGTGGCTAATGCATATATAAGCCTCCACATTGGCCTCTTTACATCAGAAACCAAATATTACAGCTTTAGATCTCCTCTCTCTCATGCATACTCCAAGCTCCAAGGGATTTTCTTTTGTTATTCTGTTAGAGTATAAAATCATTCATAATGGCAGATTAGGACCATTACAATGAACATCTGGGAGATTCTTACTAAGTTTGAAGGTGCTTGAGTTTCTCGTATTTGGCAAGGCTGAGGAAGAGTAGAACGGTATTTGTTTTAGAAACTTGGGAGAATTGTATGTGCTAATGCACTAGGCCAACTACCTATCAATAGCATGTCTAGTTCTCCTTACCTTCACAAAAAGAAAACATCCATAACTCTTCACCTAATAGCTTAAACTTTTGAGATAATTAGTTTCTCGACATGATTGTGGAACCTCTTTGACCGAGAGGTATTGAGTTAGAATCCTTAACGCACCACTCTTAACATCTATTTAATCCCGATATAAGATATGAAGTAAGCATGTGTATTATTCATGCTCTATGCTCAATGAACATTCTTGTGAAGGAACATGTTAAGAGTACAAAACTAATCTGAACCTTTACCTCATAACTTTCCCTCTTGGGATAGTTGATTCCATAGCATCTTCTCAACTTCCCTGCAAAAGTCTATTCTAATCAACATATAATCATAAACTTATCATGCTAATGACGCAATGTGCTCAACCATTGAATATAATTAATCTGATCAATAACAAATGATGATTACAAGAACCTAAAAACTCGGGTTAATGACAATTAACAAAGTAAATGATAGTGGAAGATGACACTTGAATTTCATCAAAAAGTTTTTTATCATCAGACTGTATTGGAAACATCAGCCCATTTCCTTAGAAAATTTCAGCAAAAAGTAAATGCAAATCTTGGTCACTAGTGAACCATAAAGTTGAGCAATTTACCTACTTATCAGTACAACTTTCTGTACTTGCACTAAAGAGAAAAAGGAGACCTCTATTTATATACGGGAAGGAACTAGCAATGTGAAAAAGCATATGCATTGACATAACACCAGAAGTCCCACTAGCATTTACACCAAAGATTGAATCTTTCCTCGTATACCGGGTGCGTTACCCTTCAACCCCATATCTCTGAACTGCACTTTAGCTTATATAAGCAGTTCATAGCGCTTTTGTATAGCATACCCAGCAGCATTTTACACTATAAGAGAGGGAAAAAAAAATGTCTAAGATGGTTGACAGAGAGGAAACGTCAGGGAAACTGGAGTGGAAGATCAATGTGCCTGACGGGACACAGAAAGTTCTAGAGCCTGAGAGTGGGGTTGGACAAAGAATCTGGACGAAGTTACAGAGTTTGATAATGGGATTCGCGATGAAAATATGGCAATTTTTGGTTAAGTCCTGGAAAATAGGGGTCGCAGAGCCAAAGAAGTTCATTCATTGCCTCAAAGTAGGACTAGCACTTTCGATAGTGTCGCTGTTCTATTATATGAGGCCTCTGTATGACGGGGTTGGGAGGAATGCTATGTGGGCAGTTATGACAGTTGTGGTAGTATTGGAGTATACAGTAGGTAAATGTTCAGCTAAACTATACTATAAAATCCGAGATAAAAATAAATTTGATGGATTTTCATTCGTTATTTTGTAACAGTTTATAGGGAAGTAAAATTTTGTTTACATGTATTTTGCAGGTGCAACCCTCAGCAAATGCATCAACAGGACTATAGCAACAGTTGTTGCTGGGTCTCTAGGAGTTGGGATTCATTGGGTTGCGAGCCATTCTGGAGAGAAGTTTGAGCCTATAATTCTTGGAACCTCTGTTTTCATATTTGGTGAGTAATGTAGCATAACGTTGCTACCCATGAATGAAACTCTAATATTTCCTTAGAACTAAAAGTAATGAATTACAAAGTTATATTCACAGTAATCCCTAGGGATAACAAAAGAGACAAATAGTTAACTAATAAGGAAAAAACTTAAATAAAAATAAGAATTTAACTATAAAATAAACATTGCAATCCATCCTAATCCTAACAAAACCTTATAAAATATAATAAATATTTTTTAAACTCTTAAAATCTCATCTCGCATGTTGCATCAATTAGTCAAATTACATGCACAAAATCTTAAAAGAAAAAGAGGGCAATATGTGATACTTGCTAGTTTCTGCACCATATGCAGCTGCAGCAGCCACTTTCTCTAGGTTTATTCCTACAGTGAAGACTCGTTTTGATTACGGTGCTATGATCTTCATCCTCACATTCAGCCTCGTCTCGGTTTCTGGCTATCGTGTGGACAGCTTGTTCATGCTGGCACAGCAAAGGGTGTCGACAATTGCAATCGGTACTGCGATATGTATATTGATAAGCATGCTCTTTTGGCCTGTTTGGGCCGGAGATCAGTTGCACCGTCAGATCATCAGCAACCTAGAGAAACTAGCAGATTCCCTTGAAGGTACATATAATTTGCTCTAATATAAGAGAATTTATTAATTAGGTACCCTGAGGTTTAAGCGTTTAGCTCCTAGTAACCTTGATGTTTTAATGTCTATAATGAGGTACCATTAAATTTAAAAATTTCATCACCAAGGTACTTGTGTCATAATTCGATGACTTCTGGCTAGACTCTGATGAACTTTCACCATAAATGTTAATACGTCACATAATTACAATAGTATACATGAGTTGAGTTGGTGTTTATGAAAAAAAAAAACATCCGTTAGATTAGGTTAAAAACCTAATTTTGACTGAGTGTACCTATATATTTTTTGAATTATGTTTCATGTCAATATTTTTCAACAGACATATCGCAAAGTTATAGCAGAAAGTACTTAAATGATAAGTTTTAAACCTCAAGATACCTCATTTTATATATTGAAATGTCTGGATACTTGAGCAATAAATTATCGCAAAATGACTTTGTTTGTATAGTACCTTACCGCTCATAGCATATCCTCTTTCTTTGTTGCCATGAACACAGGATCTGTAGCTCAGTACTTCAGGAACGAGGATGCCTCATCTGTCAGTGAAGATTTTACCAAAAGGATGCAGGGATACAAGTGTGTACTTAACTCAAAGGCAACAGAAGAAACTATGGTAGGCAAAAATATTGGAGTATACAATTTTCTACACTAGCATTTTTCAATTATTGTTTCTATGCAGACTCGCCATAACTTTATACTATACATCCATACAGGCAAATTTAGCAAGATGGGAGCCTGCACATGGTAACTTTTATTTTGGTTATCCGTGGAAACAGTACCTTAAGGTTGGCGCAACCACAAGGAGCGCAGCTTACTGCGTCGACAGTCTCAACAGCTGCATAAACTCACATATGCAGGTAAATCAAGCCAAAAAACATACTTCCCCTCCAACCGAGAACAATGATTTCACTTCCTATTTTAGAACATCATTGGTATCATTTTCTATTGGCAGTTTTTGGTTTTTGATGATTTCACTTCCTATTTTAGAACATCATTGGTATCATTTTCTATTGGCAGTTTTTGGTTTTTGTAGGTTCTAAACAGTTTTTGGTTAAATGTTTTTAGTTTTTACTCAAAATAGGGAAAATCTGAAAACAAGAAACTAGAAATGTTTCCAAAATATGGCTTGCAGTTTCTAAAAAAATCAAAAACTACAAACAGAAAATGATACTAAACTATGCTTTGATCTTTCCATATTGCTTTGCCGCATCTAATACAAGCATGCTTCCAAAAAGGATAATTTTCCTAAGGGATAGTTTTCCTTAAAAACCACATCATATTTGAAAAAACAAAAAAAAATAGTAGTTTTGGTGGATTATTTTGAACTACAAAAGCGAAAAGCCAATACTCAAAAAAAAAAGAAACTTCGACGTTTGCAGGCACCCGAATTCCTGAAGCAGCAAATGAAGGATAGCTGCATGAAGCTGAGTTGTTGCTCCTCAGGTGTCTTGAGAGATCTGGCCATGACAATCAAAACAATGAGGAAATCCTCGAAAATCAATCTCAATGTTAGTGACCTGAACGCTGCAGTGCAAGAGCTTCATGACACTCTCGAATCGCTCCCTTACAGTCCACAGCCACCACCACAACCAACAACTGAGGATTCTACTGATACAAATGGTGTGCAAACTGAAAATTCCACTAAAACATTTGTAATCGAGGTTTTGCCATTAGCTACACTAGTAACATTGTTGACAGAGACTGCAGCGAGAATTGAAGACATTGTTAAGGAAACCGACAAGCTAGCTAGCCAAGCGAAATTCAAAAGCATAACAGAGAAGAAGCTGATGAAAATCCAACCAACTGAGAACACAACCCCAGATGACCGGGATCAAGTAACTGTGAAGACCCATGAAAGGGTCTGCGTTCCTTGACTCGGATAGGAATAACAGTAGTAGATACCTCCCTTCTTGTTTTTCCAATTAGACATCATACCTTAAAGAGCTCAGAAAAGTATATACCTGGCCTATTGTCCGAGCTCCTTGTAGATCAAATGCTGTATACCACCATCACATCTCTGGGAAAATGTTTTTTTTTCTGCTAAGGCATCCCAGAATATCTGTTCTTCATTACCGGGTAACAAGAGTTTCTCATGCAAGAAATGAAGCAATGAACTTCTTCACCAATTTGCAATTTTTTATGGTTGTATTTGATCAAATTCCACATAAAGAACTCTCGAAAATGTAGGGATCATTAGTCTACAGAATTTATAGTCCAGATAAGAGTCCATTCTCCTTCAAACTTCTTTGAGTTTGACGAAGTCCAGTTGAAGAACGGTGGGTCATGTTCCTCGTCAAGCATTTTTTTGTGCGAATGCCCAAAAATTTACCTTAAACTTAACAAAAATGTCTCTGGAAAAATGTATGATATTTTGCAGAAAATTGAAAGCAGATATCTAAAAGATTAGAATGTCCCTTTCCTGCACCAGTTTATGTAGCACTGTTGCCCTGTTCTTTCACCTGCAAAACAAAACGGAGCTCGCAGGGCTGCTTCTGCTCATTGGCAGCTTTGCAATAGTACTATGATCCATTGCATTAATCTCACTACAAATTTATAAAAGAAAGGAGCAATGCTTAAACATAAAACAGCACAGTTCCCAAAAAAAAAAAAAAAAAAAAAGAAAAAAAGAAAAAAAGAAAAAAGACAATAATCGCATTCAATTTCATTAGTCAACAATTTGAATAGCGTAATGTTAAATCCAGAGATGAATTTGCTAATGGCAGAGCAAAACTTCATTTTCTTACAATTTGAATGCTTTGGCATTAACAAATCTAGCTCTGGAAATAACACCACCCTTGAAATACAACTTTGTATTTATGCACAAAATCAAGTCTTTCAAGGCTGATACTAGAAACAATTATTCATTTCACTGGGGACAACACTCAAACACATATTTTGAATTCTAGTGAAACGCATGTACTTGGTTTGCCCTGAAACATTGCGATTTCGCTCATAGCTCAATCAGAGCATTTGAATTCCCCTCCATTTCCTGAGGAACTTCTTCTTCGTTTCTAGATTCTCCCCAGCCAAGATTGACTGCTAGATCCTCCACTGCTACCTTGATCACGTCGGTTCGAACTCCAATATCAGTAGCATAACGGCTCATACAGTACATGCCAGCTGTCACTGTCGCTACACCCACGGGGCTTGGCATCAGCAACTTGAGAGGTGAAGAAAGAAGTGCAGCAAGAGGTGCACCAATGATAGATGAAGCTTGGCCGCTTCTTCCAACCCCCGGTTTATCAACTATCAAGAGACCCGTTTTGCAGTACAATGCAAAGTCCTCACAATTGTTTTGGAACACATCATAATTACCAAACCCATTTTGAAGCAGATACATTGCCCGGTGAATCACTGTCTCTGGCGGGTCAGATTCAGCAGTGGTGCACGTCCCGCCCCTGAGTTTGGCAAGGAAAACTGAGGGGCTAACGCCATATTCAAACAAGAAGAGGGATCCCTTTCTCAAGAAGCAGTCAAGGCACGAGAGTACTACACCGCTGTTCGTTTGCTTGAACCCACAGTCAGGTATTGGACAAGAAAATGGAACGGAAGGCTCAGCACTTACGTTACCATCACGCTCGGGAGTGAAGTGAACAACTTTGCAGCCACCAACAAACACCCCTTGGATAATTCAAAAGAAAGCACAACGAAACTATCAATGCATTTTATAGAGTCTGAAAGAGAATAGTGAAGAAAATGTTTGTTTTTTGGTGTTTTACAGGGATTTTCTATTATAAGAACCAGACATGTAGATTTAGTCGACGTTGAGAGGTCAATACAGTAGTTTAAAGCTCAGGAGAAAGCTGGAGGCTTATGATGGCCATTGGTTCTGACATATCCATGAATCAACAAATGAAATTTCATGTATGGTTATCCGCAACTGATGGAGTGCAACTTGTTACCAAAAAACAAAACTCGATTGTATATTTCCAAAGCTAAAAATAATAAATTACAAAGCTATATTTATAAGCAAAAATTAATCTCTAAGACAATATTTGATAACTAATAAAATAAATACTAAGGAAAAGACTTCCTTAAAAATAAAAATTTAACTATGAAACAAACATTGTACTGTATTCTAATCTTAATACACTTCCTAACAAAATCTAATAATATAACTTGAATTAAAGCATCTTTTAAAATCATTAAGTCCTATCTTGGGTGCTACATCAGAAACAATGACTGTGGATTGGTAAAAGGGAGAAAGAAAAGCAAGGTGTGTGTTTTTTGTTGCGAAGGTACGAAAGATTTGGTTAAGAAAAACCAGACGAAAGGTGTGTGTATCTGGGAGCTTCAACTTCCATTACACCTTTAAGCAGACCAATTGTCCGGTAAATACAAAACTTGATTAGGAATAATGGAAAATGTAACTAAAATATTGCTACTTGTCCTACGTACGACCATTATACATTAATTCAACGCCATAGCTACACCCCACAGTGTGGAGGTGCTGTGAAACACTTAAAGAATGGTTTAGCCAGCACCAAAAGCAGCTTCAGCCTCATCAGAACATTGGATATCAAGCATGACATACATATAGGCATTTTTGCACGTCTCCAACTAGAGATGGAAAGGCTCCAAACTACAAGATCACTTATATAGAAGTCACAACAAAGCATCTTGAGGAGTACTGGTGCAAACAAGCCACATCGAGCCAAGCGCCTCCTTGCTCAAGCTTAAGCTCAATAAGCCTTATTGAGCTTGAATTTGAGCTGTGCTTGTATAGAGCTTCCGAACCTTTGTCCAAGCTCGTTTTGATAAGATAATAATGGTTTGATACTCAGCATGATTCAGCTTGTTAGCCTAATCGAGCAGAATTGAGCCAAGCCTATTGTCAAGTCGAGCTCACTACCTAGCCGAACTATTCAAGTTATTATTGAACTATTTCTAAGTTAATACGACTATTAACGAGTTGTTACCGAGTCCTTATCAAACTGTTCGCCAACATTAAAGAGCAGAACACCCCTGTACTGAACATGATTGAGCCATAATTGATTCCAAACATGAGTAGTTCATTATACTCTTGGTTCATTTACACTCTACCGAGGAGTAAATGTTGTCAGTCTCGGTATTCAAAAGTGACCAGGCTCAAAACTCATGTCATTAGAGTTAGTCACTTGTTTTTCACTACTTCGTAGAGACAAATTGATATTAGTCATCCTTTTATACTATCGATTGACAGAGAATGGAACTTTCTTTATCTTTAACAACAAACCCAGTGCCATATGGGCTCCCACCAAAGCAGGGTCAGGGGCCTGAGATGTCCGCACAACCTTATCCCTTTAGGGTGCTACCCTTAAGGAGGCTATGTCCAAGGGCGCCCAATCCTAAAGCAAAAACGAAAAAGCAAAAATGCATTTCGATAAAATGTAGAATAAACCCATACTCCCTACCCAGCCAGAAAGCGTTATACAGCCATCAGCTTTGAGAAAACGTAGCTTCCTTGCATCACATAAAAACCATGACAATTGTCCTAGAGCATAAATCTTCCTCCTTAAAATTCATGTTCAAATTTGCCCATTTTAGAGGTAATTTTCCATCAGATCAACATCACAAATTTTTAGAAGGTTTAAGCATTTTTCTTCAAATCTGTCCCTTGCAGAATGAATATTGATGCACTGAATCAAGGAACCACCAAGACAAAATTACAAGTGAAGGACCTCAATTGGATCCCACTCTCACGATTCAAGGCACCTAAACCCTTTATTCTATGTTTATCTTTTTCTTTCTTAATACGTAACTTTTAGTAGTAGACTTTGATAGCCCTGTTGATATTTTACATAGAGGTCTAAATGAGTCGAGTTAGCTCGTTATAAAGCTCGAAAAGCTTGCTCGTTTCAAGCTCAAACCACACCCTAGCTTATTGAAGCTCAAACTCGTAGGCTCGTTAGCCTAAATGAGTCTAACCAAGCCTTTCTTGATACAATTTACTAGGCTAAATATGCTTAAATCGAGCCAAGTTTAAGCCTAAATGTGCCAAAGTTGAGACTAAACGAGCATAGATTAAGCCTAAATGAGGAACCTAAGCTCCGAACTCGCCAAGCTTGGTTCAAGCTCAACCATGCTGAGCCGAGCCTGATCCTGATCCTATGACAAGCCAAGCTCAAGCTTAAAGTGTCAAAGCTTGATGAGCTTCAAGCCGAATCTCAAACCCAAAGAGCTTCAAGCTGAGCCTCAAGCCCAATAACCTCAGGCTTAGCTCAGGTCATATACACCCTTATTGTACATTGTTCTCAAGAGCGATCTATCAAAGGCCATAAGACTATTCTATAATTGATATATACCTAATAAAATTTGTGTTTATATTTACCCATATTTTTCTGAAAAACAACATGCCAAAACAATCGGCAGGAACCCTGTAGTAAACAAAACATAGAATTCATAGTAGTCAAAGAAACAGCAATGTAGCAGAATCTCGATTCTTAAATCCTAAACCTTGCAGGATCCATGTTACGGAGAAATTACCCAAAACCCACAAAATTTTCAGAAATACAATGCATAAAATCTAAAAAGATAGAAGGGTTTAAAATTAAAAAGCAACATACCCAGTGTCCTAAGGGCTCCCGTGTAATTAGGGTCTCAGGGATGTACGCAGCCTTCCCCCTTCAGGGTATTACCCCTAAAGAGAGGCTGTTTCCAAGTGCCCCCAACCCGTGGGTGAGGACTTCCCAGGAGGTCACCCATCCTGGTACTACTCTCGCCCAAGCACGCTTAATTTCGGAGTTCTAATAGGATCCAGTGACGGCGTGTGTTGGTACCCTCTTTGGTTTAAAATAAACCAAAAAACAATGTAACCCAGAAATTAAACCGCAGAAAAGAAACCCACATTGAATTAGCAGCAAAAAAAGGTGTAGAGAGAGAGAGAGCACCATGGTGAGAGTAAGTGAAGACAGCTCGCCAAGTGTAGATGTGATCTCCTGGTTGGATCTCACTTCTTTCCACCCTGTGGCTTAGCAGACCCATCTCTCTCTCTCTCCCTGACACTGCTGCTTCTGCTCTATGATCTATCAGTCAATCTTGCTCTGCATATCACAAAAAACGAAAATGTGGGCAATTTTCCCAAAACGAAAAGAGCAACAGTGAACAATTTTACAAAAATCATTCTCTATAGGCCACACTATTACGCCATAACAATAATAGAACAACAATTACGCAAAATGCGGTTGTTGCCTATTATTGCTTATTTCACCATTTTATAAATATTATTCCTTCTTCTTTTAGAATTAGACACCCTTTAAAAACAGCCTCTCAACATAATATCATAAAATTACATATATCTTACCTTCTTAAACTTTCGAAAGTCTTCGTTACTCTTGCAAGATGCAATTGACTTGGAAAAAGTATTAGTTGGGCAATTTTAACCCAAAAAAAAAAATAAAAGAAGAAAGAGAAAGTAGTAATTGAGCAAACAAGTACCAACAATGAAATAGAGGATGTGCAATTATTGCGCACAAATAAAGATGAAGGTGTGGGGATGATGATGATGTTGGGATTTACAATTACATATTTTTCTCTATCATTATTTTAATGCCCTTTGGATTTGATCCGAAGAGGATTTGGAGCCCTTTTTTTGTTCTTCTTCATATGATCGAGATTTTGTTGTTTTTGTTCTGATTCTTTGATTGCATTGTACTGAAGCGACGCCGTTTCAAGGGATTCTTAGGGAATCCAAAGAAGCATCCTAGAGATGAGTTATTTACACCGTGAGGCCCTAATTTTTATAAATTTATTTAAATTAATTTTTAACTTTTAATTTTTGGTTTAGAATAGTTTGTAAAGTAGTTTAAATTTGTCTTTCAATTTTTCTATTTAGAACAGTTCTTTATAATTTATTTGATAATACGATTAATTTACCATCTTTTAGATTTTGTTTGACAATTGAGTAAAGAAGGTTCTAAAAAGTAAAATAGAAAGAGATAGAAAGGTAAGAGCAAATTATCATATCCTTAATTGCGTATATTTAAAAAAAAGAGATAAAGATAAAGAGTCCCTAGAGGGTACCAACATGCAAGCACTGGATCCCATTAGAATTCCAAAGTTAAGTATGCTTGGGGGAGAGTAATACCAAGATGGATGACTTCATGAAAAGTCCTCGTATTTCACCCCTCAGGTTGGGGGGTAACCTTTCTTCATGGTAGCACCCTAAACGAGGAAGGCTATGTACATCCATCCCTCAAACCCTGCTTAGACTGGAGACCTTAGGACACTTAAAATGTTGCCTTTTTTTTGTTTTGTTTTTGTAGATAAAGATAAAGAGTACACCTAAATTAAAAGGTAAAATAATCTAAAAACGGTGCAATGATTTATCTCTATTAACTTTATCCATTTTTATTTCCTGTGTTACTTAGTTGTCAAAGATGAGGGATCAGTTTTGTTATGAAATAACATACAATGATACAATGCACTATTTTGAAAAAACAAAAATAAAAAGTTAATTTAAATCAATTTATAAATATAAGAAATCATTTTAAATTAAAAAAAAAAATTAGAGAACATGAGGTTCAGGGGATACCTCGCTTGAACCATGGATGTCGTCCGGCTTTGAACAATCTGTTGATTAGCATCCTGCAGATGCAAGGAATAATGACAAGCCAAATTATAAATCAATTTTTTTCAGTAGTTGTCATAGTATATTACCTAAGAGGGTACCAACACGCAAGCACCGGATCTCATTAGAATTCCGAAATTAAGCGTGTTTGAGTGAGAGTAGTACTAAGATGGGTAACCTCCTGGGAAGTCCTCATGTTACATCCCTCAGGTTGGGAGTTCTCGAAAACAGCCTCTCTTCAAGGTGGCACCTGAAGGAGGAAAACTACGTACATCCACCCCTGCAAATACCCTGCTTAGGCGGGAGTCCTTAGGGCACTAAAAATATTACTTTTTTGTCATTATAGTGTATTAAAAACTTATTTGGTCAAAGTGTAAAAAAAGAAAAAAAATCTTTTTTAGAATGGTTTTTTTGTAGAAACAAAGTGTTTTCATTTGGGTATTTTTATCAAAAAATTCTTTGAGTTTTTAATCATGTTTCTATTTTAAAGGAATATATTATTTTTATACTTTTATTTAAAAATAATTTTTCTTGAAAAAATTACTTTTCTCTAGAGAATAAATTCGATCAAACAAATCCTAAATCTAAGCAGAGTCTAATTGAATCCAGTTCAAACTTAGAATCAACTGAAGTCATGCTAAATTAATTTTTTGGCTCGGAAATAGCCAGAAAATGAACCCTTATTAAAGATCAAGTACTAAATGAAGTTCAGTAGAAAAGGGACTAAAATCATTAGTCATAGGTTTAGTTAGCTTAAAAACCCTTAGCATGGTTTTGAAAATTACAAAAAGTGGCCTTATATGAACGATTTATTTATTTATTTTTTATCAATAGATGAACAATTATTGGATAATAAAAAAATTGGTTATTTATGCCAAAAGTTCCTGAACTTTACCCATTATGTCAGTTTAGTTTTTATACTTTTAACTATATTAATTTAGTCCATGAATAATTCAAAATGTATCAATTTAGTCATTTGGTCAAATTTAAGTTATGTTAATGACATAATTTTGAATGGTAGAATTATATTAGATGTAAGTAACTTATTATAAATTCATCTGTTTACTCAATTTAACCTAATTCGTGGCTGAACCATTAAAAACTTAACACATTTTTTTCTCGAAAGACCAAATTGATACATTTTGAATTGTACAGGGACTAAGTTGACACAATTAAAAGATCAAGGACTAAATTGACACAATGGATAAAGTATAGGGACCTTTAGTATAAATAATCCTAAGAAAATTATGTATGACTTCTTTTTAGAAGATAAGAAATACAGTATTAACCTAATAGGGGCCACCAATATCAAGGAAAGGGGGATACAAATTTCGAACCTAAAACTTCACGATTGGGAGGTGATAACCTAACCACTGTACTAAATTCAGCTACTCATTTACATATGGACTTGGGTTCAATCATGCTACTCTAAAAGTTCACGGGTGGACTCAGGTCTCACTTGGTCGTGTGACCTGTTTTGTTCGCGACTCTGTCGCTAATTATCAAAAAAAAAAAAAAAAATGCTATTGTCAATCATAAATGCATATTAATGTCTAAGGGTTGCAAGGTTGGCAAATGGACAGGTAACACCAAGTGACTCGTATTAAACAAGTAACTTGGGGACTAATCGTTTGTTAATTGAGTTCAGTTAGAGTTAAGGGGTCCTAATCCGTTTAATACATGGATTAGATTTGTGTTAATCCCTATACTAAAAAACCCCACATGATAATATGAACTGATTTGTTTACGCCACGCCTTAAGACAAAATATTAGCTTTTCAAGGAGATGGATGCATCTCTATTTATATCTTGTGGAACATATCTGCACTTTCAATTCAAAGAGGAAGCACATCCTTTTCCAGCATTCTTTCACGGAAGTGAATAAGGCGACGGATTAGTATGCTATTCGGGCTCATGGTCTTCCTACTCCAACAATTTGGGGTTCCCATAGGATCATTTGTCGTTCATTCTCTCATAAGTGTGGATGGTTCAGGTTTTTTCTCTTGCAGAGAGAGCATAATTCATATGTTCTTCTTACCGTTATAAAATATATATATTGTGAACAAATGCAAAAGAATTCTCATGTGGAAACTCATGCATCTTGAAGCATATATCAATTAGTACCCAATTTTCTTTCTTTCTTTTATGAGAAGTGGGGTGATCAACATATGAGAATGAGATATATGAACAACAATCGAAGACCTTATGTTTGATAGTAAAAATTTTAACCGTTGTACCAATCAATCTCGCTCAACTTGTGGCCAAAATGATTAAGAATCCAAAGCAATTCAAGTGCATCAAAGTTCTGGGCTCTGTCTAATGATTTTCAAGATATTATGTCCATAATTCAACTGTGATTCTTTAAAAGAGATGTAATAGCGTATTCAGACATGTCATTGATGATTGCATAGTTATGAGCTACAAAAAATGTAAGACAAGTAGAGATTTTCCACAGATATTTGTTGTTCCTTCAATTCCATGGCATAGTTCTTGCAGTCTTTTGCTCGCTGTGTGTCATGCCTTACTCATGCGTTGATGATCTCCTACTGACAGGTCATATGCGCTATACTGCAGACCAACCTATCAGGTTGGAGGTCCTCGGAAACAGCCTCTCTTCAGGGTACCCCCTGAAGGGGGAAGGCTGCGTACATCTACCCCCCCAGACCCTGCTTTTGCGGGAGCCCTTTGCAGGCACTGGGTTTTTTGTTGTTGTTTAGTTCTTGCAGTCTTCAATAGACAAGTAATTGAAACAGTTGTTTAAAAACTCTGATCTGATCAATTTTAAAAATTAATTATAATGAGTTTATTTTCACTGTATATTACTATTTGTATTGGTTATTTAATGACTTATGTGTATCGTACATAAATAGATATGTACATTATACAATATAAAGGATCATCGTAATAACTGGTATTATGATATAATTGAACGAATGTTTAAGCTGACTAGAACACTTTTATTACTAACAAAGGGCGCACCGACTAAAACTTGCTTTGTCTACCTAAGATATCGGGACCGACAATGCAAATGTCCTACACCACAACCACAAAAGAACGATAGGTATTATTTATATTTAACACAATTGTTGAGTTTAATATAATAATTAGGCTATCTATATCCCGAATACAAAATCTTAGATTCGAAGATCATCTTCCCCTCCCCTAAGTGTTAGACATTTTTTAAGTGAATACACTCATATGATACTAGGAACCAATTATATCAACCATTATTCATTTATACTCTCAGTAAAAGAAGTCAAAACACTCTCATTTCCAGTGACTTATTTAATCCATTAGTTTTTAATATTCGTAAGCTAATTCAAATATGTCCTTTATCTTTTTTCTTTTTTTCCAAAAACGGTCTCTCGTTTTTTTTAACTTTGTTTAAGTTGGTCGTCATTTCTTTGTTTAAGATAGTTCTATTAATATTTTATTTTATGATAAAATTAGTCGTATTTTCTAGTTTTTCCCTAATTTTGTTGTTGTTGTTGTCACCAAATAGGATACCAATTCAGCGTGAGATAAAACATGATAACAAGTTTAAACAAAAACTAAAAGGAAAGCAATGTCAACAAATTTACATTTATTAGTAACCAGCCGACTAATTAACTCTTTCTTTTTCCATCATTAAACGCAAGACCCTAAGGATCAAAGGTAAGATTCAGTAAGCAGATGTTGGGTTATGTTTGGAATGTGACTATAACATCTCATATAAACTTTTAATAATATAGTGAATTTATTATGCTTCCCTCCGTGTATGTAGTTATGTAGGCTTTGGTTGAATCACATAAATCTCGGTGTTCTTAATTTTACTCCTCAATTCTCGTTTGTTTGTGTTACAGTACAAAATAGTCCCACAACGAAAATATAAGAAAATAACACCAAATTATATACCAAGTGGGCTAGCCCCACATGCACCGTAACAGTTTATGATTGCTAGTTCGATTTAAAGTTTCGATATTTTATAATGGTATCGGATCAGTATAAGCTGTTGTGAAGATTTTAACAACAGAAACGAAAACAATCGAAGACAGAAGAAAGAGAATACCTCATTGGCCAATAGAACACGTATCAATCTGCATTGAGAATAGCACAGCCCGATTTGATCCAACGGCCACCGTTAGCAGCGCCGGACGACTTCATTAGCTGTTGTTGAGCTTCCATTCATAAGGCTCTGCTTACTCCGTGCTTGCCGCCATTAAAACGACGCGTTTCGGGGTTTAAACCCTAGCTGAGCTGCCCTAAAACGACGCGTATTTGCCTAGGGTTTCTCGATGATTTTTCTCTTTGTTGTAGTTGGAATTTACATTGGTAGTGAAAACGAAAAGTCCGTATGAACCGAGGGAGGAGAGAGAGAGAGAGAGAAGGTATAACTGTCGATGACTTATGTTTGAAGCAGACGACGTCGTTTACGGGGAAGGAAATAAATTTAGCGGAAAAAAAATGGAAAAGAGATGAGTGGCGTCGCCCGGAGACCTTCAGTGTGTTAGACTGACGTGATAACCAACTACACCACGACACCTGTTGTACCATTTTTCATTTTGAATTAAATCTCCTGTGCATTTTCATACGCTGAAGTTTCATCCATTTATTTTTAATTCATAAACTTTGTAAAATAATTTTAGTCTAAATTATTACATATATTTAATAAAATAGTCAAAACAACGATGTGAAAGAATAAAAGTGGGCCCCAAAGAGGGCACCAACACGCAGTCATCGGATCCCATTAGAACTCCGAAGTTAAGCGTGCTTGGGCGAGAGTGGTACCAGGATGAGTGACCTCCTGGGAAGTCCTCACCTTCAGGTTAGGGACACTGAAAAATAGCCTCTTTTCAGGTTAACACCATGTGTAGTTGGGAGCCCTTGAGGCACTAGATATGCTCCTTTATATTCCTTTTATGTAACTTTTTTGACTAAAAAATTATTTCACCAAGTTTTTGAACTAGAAAATTAATATATTAAACCTCAGGTTAATATTATGTAATTTAGCCTTTTTATTTAAAATTAGTTTCTCATATTTTATGCTATATCAAAATTAGCCCCTTATGTTTTTAATTTTCACTAGTGTTGGTCCTATGATGGCGGCCAGTTTTATCACAAAATAAATTATAAGAGACTATTTTAAATAAGAAAATTATATTAAAGGACTAACTTGAATAAATTTACAAATACTAATGATTAATTTTACAAAAAAAATATGAGTTTTTTTCTTTTCCCTAAAATATTTTCATTCTTGAATTTCGACCCAAACTAGAAAATAAAACAAAAATTAAGAATAAAAATTTATTGTCATAATATAATTTTTAATTTTTTAAAAATAAAATTACAGACGAAAAAAAATACAACTCATGCCCTAAATAAATCAAAGCAACAAACACTAGAACGATGTAAAAGTCCCACAATCAATGGGTCACTCTAAGGCACTGCATTGTATTACATGCTGATTATATGTTAAAATATCACTATTTAATTTTGTTATGATATGTTAAAGTTACAACTATAATATTTATGATATCTTTAATTAGTTAAAATACATTTCTATTTTAATTTTAAGGTATTACATATTAGTACCGGGAAGTTTGGTGTATTAATCTTTTAGTTTATAAAATTTGTGAAATAATTTTTTAGTCCATAAAGTTATAATATATTTAATAAAATAGTCCAAAATATTGGTGTATAATGGTGTAAAATAGGCTCCATTTTTATTTTTGCAATTATTTGGACTATTTTATTAACCACTTGTAACTTTTTGGACTAAAAAATTAATACACCAAAATTTATGGTACTAGTATATAATTTACCCTTAATTTTATTATAGGTTAAATGTGCAACTATAATATTTATGGTATTGTTAATTAGATGATACGAGCCAAAGTATATAAATCTAACTCAGTATCAATGGTAAACACAAGGTAATATAGATATATCGATAAATTACTCCAATTATGGAGGCTTACAAGGAAAAAAAATGGGGAGATAACTAGAGAAATTGGGGGAAAGAGAGACTACGGCATAACACTTTTACATCATTTTTGCAAACTAACGCTAATGACCTCTCTACTCATTTATACTAGTAAGGGGGTGTTGATGTGGCATGTGATGGAAGGATCTAGAAGGTGGCAAATGGCAAGTGATGCGCAGGTCTGGTAGGCGAGTGGGCGAAGACAGCTGCTGAGCGGGAGTGTTTGCAGTAGCTTGGTGCGTGTTGGGGTGTCACCATGTATGGAGATCCGGTTGGCGGCTGGCAATCAGGTAATTGAATGAGCGTTGGCGATAGAGGTGATGGCGGTAACTGTGAAGGAGGTCTTGACAGCTGGCGATACTCGGTTTGTATCATTAGATAATATACATATCTATATATTTAACGCTAAAAATATGTCTCTGGCATTTAACATTTATTGAGAATAAAACTTTTAATTTTATACATATAGGGTAAACTTCTATAATCGTTTCTCAATTGTAGTTAAAAGGAGTTGTTGTTACTTATATAAATTAGTCTGTGTTTCTCGTCTTTAATTTTGAATTCAATCCCACAATATTTTTTTTTTTTTTTTGACAAAAACAATGTCTATATTTTGATTGATCACTTGAGAGCGTATTTGATGCCTCTAATGTGTGTATTACTTTTATCTACGTATTATTATCGATATTCAGATAGTATAACGTTGAAATTGTACTTAATTTTCTTAGTATCTTGTTGATTTCGACATGGTTTGAGTTCACTCTTGTGGCATCATTAATCGCTCGACGCTTAATAAGCCTAATCTCTATCTTTGTTATTTTTCAATAAACTTTGTCAAACTCAGTCACCGATGGTAATTATTTTGCTTTTTAAATCAGAAGAAAAATATTCTGCCAATACTGCAGGAATTATCTAAATGACCAATATTAGTGTAAACATGAGATGCAATATTATTGAAGCACACCTAAATCACCACTGTTCTCGATTTATTTGCTTCAAACACATATTAAGGACATACTGAATGTACGTTTTCATCTTACTTTTATAACAAAATATAATCTATAGTAATAATATGATATTTGAATATATATAATATAGAATAATGTAATTTGTCAAATCCCAAAATGAACCCACCAATTTAACTCGGGATTCGGCACAACTTAAGCATGATATAATTTGACTCAACTAAACCTTGACACGAGTTGACCTGAAACTTGACATGGCTCGAACCCATAATAATTCAATCCTATCAAAATTTGACTTTGGTTGACTCAAAATCTACAATGATCTAACTTGATTGACCAAAAACTTGAAATAATTAGTTATAAATTCGAATTTCAACTTCAATTACTTTTTTTTTTTTGGTAAAGCGGGATTGGGTTGCCCCAACCAACCTCGATCCATAAAAACAGTCCACAAGCCCTTATTAGTAAGTAAATCATGAGTATATCCTCAGCGAGAATCGAACTCCTAAACCATGGGGATGACCGCATAGGTAGGAGACGCCACCAACTGAGATATCCAATGATGGGCAACTTCCAATTACTGTTTCAACCAAAAATAAAATTTAAATTTCATCCAACTCCCAATCTGTCAAGATTGGAATTGAAATTGCCATCATCATATGTTGAATACTGATATTTTCTTGTATTTTCAATGTATTTTGTATTGAATTTTATTAGCTAATATTTAATTTTAGCAAGTGCGTAAGTTTTACATTTTCCTTGGTCAAAAAAAAGTTTCGCATTTTCTCTCTCTCATTTCATGCTTGTAACTGGCCAATCTTTGTGAGATCAAGAAGGGCTTTGGTCTCGGGCCGTGTTGTATTGTAGCACCAAGCTGGAGTAGGTATGCTAGTCTTACTCTCTCTCTTTAAATTCTTCGTTTTATTTGTTGAGTTCAATGATTTGAAGAGACAGGTTGGGGGTCCTCGGAAATAGCTTCTCTTCAGCTTCATACCCTGAAGTGGAAAGGCTGCGTACATCAACCCTCTAGACCTCGCTTTTACGGGTGCCCTTGAGGCACTGGATTTATTGTTGTTGTTGTAACTAGCCAATCTTTGTGGCTAACATCAATGGGATCTTTTGGTTTTTCTAGTTTAATTAGTTTATGATTCCTTTTTATTCATAGTGTTTCGGCTTTTCATTTGTTCTTAATGCATTATAAATAGGCTAACTTTTTTTTCAATTTAATTATCCAAAGTTTCAAGTGTCCGTTATTTCTAAAAGTTTTGTTCCTTTTATATTATTAATCCAAATTTTAATATGTCTACCTCAATCTAGTGAATAACGGATCTAAATTATAAAAAATCCTCTAATTTTTGCTTCAATAGTAGAAAATCAGTCACTAAACCTCTCACTTTTAAAAATTTATCACTTTATCTCCAAACAACTTTTTTTTGATCCATTTTGCCCCTCAAAATAAAATAATTAAGTATTTAATTTTATTTTTAATTAGAGCTTTTTTATTTTGAATAAAAATAAAATTTCTAATTGTTACCTAATAATATAAAATCTCATCTTAAAAATAAAATTCAACATATAACTCCCTCACTTTTGAGAGGTAAAATAGTCAAAAATAAGTTGTATGAGGTTAAGTAATAAATTTTTAAAAGTGAGATAAGTTTTGTGAGTGCTTTTATTTGTGAGAGAGTTTTTTATTTTTAAAGCAAAAGATAGAAAAATTTTATATAATTTACTTTTTAAACTTTAATATCATATCATATAAAATCTTTATTTCATATTTATATAATATTACTGTATCATATCAAATCAACTTAGAGATATTTTATAATCTATTTTATATATATATATATATAATATGCGTTGGATAATAACTGTAACGTCTCCAAGAACCCAGGCGCACATCCCGTGAGCTCGTGACGCAGCTTGACCTTTTCAATCCCCAAGCAACTAGCGTCCCCCGCGTCTCATACGCACCGTTTCAAGCTAATCACCCCCTCAAACGACGTCGTATAATACTTGACGACAAAAGACCAGTTAGTTAAGTTACATTCCCAAAATTCAAACCTCACAATTTGTTCGTTCATCCCTTCACTCTCTCTCTCTCTTCAATTGCCATCTCAATCCAATCCCACAATCTCTCTTTCTCTCGTCGATTCATTTTCTCTCTTCTTTTTTTTCTTCTTCGTTTTCATCCATTAGTTCACCCACTTTCTCTCTCTCTTCTCCATATGCGAATCCCCAAACCCTAATTCCCCCATTCCCTGATCCCCAATGTCGTTGCGTTTTTTATGTTACCCGGATTTCAAAACCCGATTCTGTTAACTGGGTCGATGTTAGAATTGGAATTGGAGAATTGGGTCCTGATGGGTTTGGTGTGATTGGGATATGTATATATGGGCGGATTGCGAAACTGTGCGTACCGTTTTAGGGCTTTTGTTATTATGGATTCTTTCAAGTCCTGGGAATTTTGCGAATGCCGATTCCGATTCCAATTCCCGTCGAGATCGGCGTTCGATTCTTCGTTTTCGAAGGCGTTCTTTGAGAATTTTCCTTGTTTGATTCAAATTAGGGTTCTTGGGAAAGTGGACACCCCTTGTCTTTAACTGGGTGCTGTGAAACTTTTGCGCTTTTTGTTGCTCTGTTTCTCTCTCTCTCCCTCTCTCTGTCTTCTTCTTCTTCAAGAATGTTAGCGGAGGCTGGGAAAATTCCAGCTGGAGATGGTTCGTTTTGTAAAATAGAGCCCAATGAGTGTGATTATGTTGAGAAAGATCCCACTGGTCGATATGTTCGGGTATATATGTATATATTTAATTTGTTTTCATTGATGAATATATTTTCTTTGTTGTTTATTTGATCTAGGTTCGTTTAAGATTATAATTGGTTATTTGACATGGTATAATACCAAGTTCAAATCGTAACGGCCCCCTACCCTTACAATTAATATAACTTCAATACAAAGATATGAGATCCCACCGGTCAATATGTTCAGGTATATTTGTATATATATCAATGTATTTTCACTGATGAACATATTTTCTTTGTTGTTTTGTCGATCTGGATTTGTTTAAAGTTATAACTGTTAGAGTATAAAATTATTTATGAGCCTTTATCTATTGGTTTATGTTTTTGAGGTAGTTGGTTCCTTGACAACAATGATATGTAGATTTTGATTTCCCATGTGTTGTTTGACACACCCCAAAAACTGATCCCATATTCAAAATAATTAAGGCGAAATACCAAGATAAAACTAAGTTAATTGGTTTTGGGATGAATCTTCATTTTGTTGTATCATTGTTTGTGTTGACCGAAATGCCTTTAGGCTACCACTACGATGGATGGACCCCCGTTTCATTAGAGTTTGACAAAGAAATGATTCATGATATATCACAATGGCATGCCTTAATCCATGGTGAAAGGCTTAAATTGTGTATTTTAGTTGGTCACGGTGGTTGGATAATTGTTAAAATTACGATAGCATATTTAAGTTTTTCATGGTTAAGTCTCTTGAAGGTGAAACTACTAGTTGTGTGTCTCAGTTTTGCTTCAATGAACGTTTTGTCTCAATAATTAATCTTCACAATCTAATGTGTAAAGCATAAATATGTCTGTGAATGCGTTACCCTACTTGTTTATAACCATCATGAGCAGTTTTTCGGCTTCCTTATTCTTCTTTTTGTCAATGCTAATATTTGATTCTCGTGGTTTTCTGTTCTTTTCGCTTACAGTTCGGTGAGGTCCTAGGGAAGGGAGCATTCAAAACAGTGTATGGTCCAACTCTTATCTTTCTGATTTTCTCTGTTAACATTTTCCTACAAAATGCTTTCCCTCAATGTGCCAATTTTATATTGCATTTTGTTATGCAAAATAAACAAGAATTGTGTTCGATTTAGATGTCAAATAGCATATTTAAAAGAAATGAAGAATAGCAGAAAACATTTGCACAAAGACTTACGTGGAAAACCCTCAATGAGGGAAAAACGATGGGCATAATGAAGACTTATATGTGCCCTCAGGAACACCTTTCCTGTTGAGCTTGGGCTCTCCGCTGTCATCACAGACTACTGTTTCTGAATCCACATAATTTTTGAGACACAACACAACAATGAATCCTGTTCTTACCGAAATAGAAATCTTGGGGAAATGAATTCTTTGAATGCACATTGCGCAAGAAAACCAGAGACAACCAAGAAACAAATTACAAAAACGTCAAATGGAACCTATTTATCTTGTTCTAATTCAGTACACTCTCAAGCATTTCCCTTTCTATGTAGTTACAAGGCGTTTGACGAAGTTGATGGAATAGAAGTTGCTTGGAACCGAGTGAAAATTGACGATGTTCTGCAGTCCCCAGAAGGTTTGGATAAGTTATACTCTGAAGTTCATCTTCTTAAGTCATTAAGACATGAAAATATCATTAAACTATATGATTCATGGGTGGATGACAAGAAGAAAACAGTGAACATGATCACCGAGCTGTTCACCTCTGGCAATTTGAGGCAGTAAGTTTCCTTTCACTTTCGGTGCAGTTCCTGTTGTTCTAGTCGATCCCTGCATCTGAAATAATAATTTTTCTCTTTACAGGTATCGTAAAAAGCACAAAAATGTAGACATGAAGGCGGTGAAAAATTGGGCGAGGCAGATTCTTCGTGGTTTGGACTATCTACATGGTCACAACCCACCAATTATTCATCGAGACTTGAAATGCGACAATATTTTCATCAACGGAAATCATGGTGAGGTTAAGATCGGAGATCTTGGACTTGCTATTGTAATGCAGCAACCCATTGCTCGAAGTGTTATTGGTTAGCATTTTGCTGCTTATCTATACTATCTGTTAAGCGAAGGCCAAACGAATTTATTTCTCTAATTTTAATCACCTCTAACTACGAACAAACGGAAACGAAGAAAGCTTGGGTCCATTTATTTTGGGTTGGTCCCCGGATTTTAGGGGTCCAAAGAAAGCTTGATCGTTGGGTTCCTATTCGGTGACTGACATGCCTAGGCCAGTTTAAACAAAACTTGAATAATCGACTTTATATTGTAACACTAACTAATATGTGGGTCATTTATATTACATAGAACATAGGTTGTTATTGTTCAATTATAAATGGTGACATGCGCAAATTAATAATATAATTTTACAAAAGGGTCATCAACAAACCAAGGTCCCCAAGCAACTGCTTTTGTTGTTTGGGGTCTTGACCAACCCTACATGTGTTATATCTAAGGTTACATATATCTGAATGGTCATTTATAGTCCTTGTTTGTTTCATAACTTTGTTATAAGTACACTAACTACGGTCATGATAAATCATTTCTTTTGGACAGTGGAAACCTGCGTCGTGATAAATCTACTTAATCGAACTATTTTGATTCTCAAATATTCTTAATAATTTTTGTTTTCATCACGTTCAGGACGATAATATCCTCTAATTAGAATGATAATAGTATTGATTTTATCCACTGATCATGTTAGGTACTCCTGAATTCATGGCTCCAGAGCTGTATGATGAGCAATACAATGAACTTGTTGACATATATTCCTTCGGAATGTGCATGTTGGAGATGGTAACTTTCGAGTATCCTTATAGCGAGTGTAAAAATCCTGCTCAAATCTTCAAGAAGGTTTCCTCTGTAAGTTTTTCAGCCTCGCATTGCACAACATTTCTATTTTCTTGACTCGGGGTTATCGTTAATGGTCCATCTCTTTTACTATTTTTTTGTATAACTTTGTAATAACAGCTACAGATGTGAAAAATGCTTTCCTCTACTGAAGGGGGAATTGACCCATTATTGCCACTGAAGTTTTAATAAAAAAATGTAAAATAAAAAGATCACCGGCAATGATTTTTCTGCTGCTATTCATCAAACGAAGAAATATCTTGGCAAGCAGTCTCTCCCCTCTCAATGAAAGGGGGAAACATTTTCCTTCACGGAGGGGTAAACATTTTATAATGATCTCATGTTATATGTATAACTCATGATGGCCATATCAATTTATAGATGAAACCATTTTCTTTAGCTAAAAGTACAAACTTTTAAGGAAAAAAATATCTGTCAAGAACAATTTCTCTCTTCAATGTCGACAGGGAACCAAACCCGCCTCTCTCTCAAAGGTGGAAGATCCCCAGATGAAGGAGTTTATAGAGAAGTGTCTGGTTCCATCTTCGGAAAGATTACCTGCAAAGGAGCTACTAAAAACCGCGTTTCTTCAATCAGTGAACCCGAAAGAGCCTATCCATGATCCTATACAGGTACCGAAACAGCTTCCGAAATCAGCTAGTTTCTGCAAGTCTAGGCCTCATTCTATGGACATTGATGGGGATGCTAAGCAGCTCCCCATGAGCACATCAACCGAAAACAGCTGCCCCAGCCCGCAAGATCAAGTTTGGGAATTTTCAAGGGCGCATAAGAATAATGAGTTCAGGTTAAGAGGGAAGAAGAACGAGGATAACTCGATATCACTGACGTTGCGCATAGCTGACTCGTCAGGTGCGCAAGAGATTATTTTTTGATATGTTTCTACTATTGGGTTCTTTTACAAAGAACTACTTTCAATAGTTGTCATTTCTCATTTGTTCTCTAATACTCTTCAATTTTTCATAAAGTTAACTTTGAAAAGTTCAAACATTTTCGATCAACCACGTACATTAACATTGCTAGTATTTCATTTGAGTTACACATGTGATTTTGATTAGGTTATATGAAAAATTAGGGGAAACATAAGGCATGCCGATTTTACTGTAGTTCGTAAAGCACTATTTTGTTAAGATGGTTCTATGTGCATGTTTGAATCTCTGTACACGAGAGCATTTAGTGGAATTTGACCATGCACATAGAAACCATTGAAGGATATATTACTTTATTAAGTGAGTTGACAGCATGTGTGTTCATCCCTGGCGGGTTTTGTATAAGAAAATGTAAAATAGATGTGTAGCCTCGATGGGAAACTAACTGTGTTAACATAGGTGGGTGTTTGAAAAAAATTAAACTTCTAAAGGTGGTTTTCTGAAAATTTAAAAAGTTGTGGTGGTTAAGTGAAAAATGACCACTTTTGAAGGTGATTTTTTATAAAAGAACACTTTACGATCTACTGATTAGCTATGTGTCACATCAAATGTTTTAAGACTTTGGTTTTTATGGCGATTTCAGGTCAAGTGAGAAATATACATTTTTCGTTTTACCTTGACGCCGATACAGCCATCTCTGTAGCGGGTGAGATGGTTGAGCAGCTGGAACTGGCGGATCATGATGTGGTTTTTATCGCTGAGTTCATCGATTACTTGATAAGGCAAATGATGCCCGGTTGGAAACCTATCTATGCTTATTCCTCCAGCGGAATGAGGAGTCCATGTGATATACCTGCTGCAGTTAGCACTCAGAAAGACTCAATGGCTTCCACATGGGTTTCGGTGGTACCGAGTGGATGCACCGAGCAAGACGCTCTTTTGGGTTCAACAAACTTTCATCGAGATGGGTGCTTACAAGGGAGCGAAAAGCATTTGTTTGACAAGTCCAACTACGTGATTTCCCAAGGTCAGCGTAATTCTTGTGTTCCTAGTTTAGCTAACTCTGACGATCAAGATTCAGATGCCTCTATTGTCTCAAATATACTTCCTGATGACGATTCAGTCAAAATGGATCAATCTTTGGCGAGCTCCGTTGGCTATGGCATCGAAGCAATCTTCGAAAGCATAAGTGTTGACGAACCCGAAATGTACCTTGGAGACTTGTATTGTGAAGAAGAGGGCAACTTCAGTGAAATGGCGAAGAATTTCGAAGAATTGACATCTGCTGAACATGGTGGAGCCTCGGGTCTGATGAGCTTGGCAAGCAGTACTTCATCGTTGAGCCTAAGTTACAAAGATCGCGACGCAGAGATGAAGCTGGAGATTGCTGCTATAGAAGCGCAGTACCAGCACTGGTTCCAAGAACTTTCTAGGATGAGGGAGGAGGCGTTAGAGGGGACTAAAAAGAGGTGGATGATGAAGAAGAAGGTGACTTCCCCGTCAGTATAAACGTGTCAGTTTTTCTGTTATGCTCGTTATGATGTCAATATCTACCATTTTAATACTCCATGGATGTTGATACTTATCGTTTCGAACCTCTGATGACATTATTCTGCTTCCTTCCACAGAACCCGGAAGTTTTTATGTGGGTCTGATCTGTGTTTTGGGAGTGAATTATCTTTCCAATCTTTGCTTGGCTGTTGTATATATTTCTCAGTACTTGTTGGTGTTCTTCGCTTACGAAATGCACATTTTTTTTTTGAAAGATTGCTTTGTTCAGTTAGATTGGACCGTCGTTCGGAAGTATATTTGAGAGAATAGAGGCACCAGAATCTCGATAGTCAGAGTTAGCTGCTCTAGGGATGCGTGGATTACATTGGCCTTGGGAAATCTCGTAGTTGGACTTCTCGGACAAATGCTTTTCGCTTCCTCGTAAGCACCCATCTCGATGACATTTGTTTGAACTTGAAAGCGTATTTTGATGAGCTGATCCAGTAAGTGCCATTAAGGCTCCGTTCGTTTAGGGGGAAAACCACATTCTAGGAAGTGGTTTTCCCCTTTTTCGTTGTTTGGTGCAAGATTGGTGTGAATAAACCTTTTCCTTCAAATGAGGGAAAATGACTTCCCTTTTAAAAGAAGGAAAGTCATCATTCCGAGTGATCTAGAAACATAATTGCGACAATATATAAGTATTCTCATTAGATTTTTTCTAAAAAATGTTAACACGGCATATGATTTTGGCCATATTTAGATAGTTCTTACATCAATATACGATGAATTTTTTATTGTAATTTGCTAAAAATATTGACATGACTTGTAAATATTATCGTAATTATGTATTATATTAGCACTTTTATATTTGGTCAAATTTTTACAAAAATTCATCAAATTTTGATGTATGGTACCCGAGTGATAAAATATTCAACTTCAGGGTACGTCATTATATAGATTCAAATGTCATGATATGTAATAAATGCTCAAACCTTAGGGTATCCAAGTAATAATTCTACAACCACACAGAGTTTAAATAATTTCAAATATATTGTATTACTACTTATATTGTCCTGTAACTAGGTATAAGATGATTGGTAAAAAATTATTCCTTTAAAACAAACAAGGAATATCAAAATATGAAAACATGTTTTCCTTTGAAACAAATAACGGAAAACCTCAACAGGAATAGCATTTTCCATGGAAAACCTTTTCCAAAGGAAAACGTTTTCTGTGGGAAAAGTACTTCCATTGAAACAAACGGAGCCAAAGATAAAACCCATGGTTCTTTTTATCAAGTAGTTTTGATGAAGTCTGCTATATAAACTAGATCAGAAAATATAGCAGGGATGACAATGGGGCGAGGCAGATATAGAGGTGTCTTTTCCATACTAGTCACTCGTCTCATTACCCGACACAAGTATGAAGTGGCAGATACAGACCCTACCTAATACCTACTCTATTATCTGTGAATATCCATCCAGACTTGAATACCCATCCTATATGTGGGTACCTAATGATATCTACACCCATCCTTATTAATTTTAGAATTTAATTATATTTTGCTATAATACTTGACACAAAATTGAGTAATTAAAATTTTTTTTCCCTACTTTTAAATTGGCAAACTACAAATTGGAGTAGGTACGGGATAGGTGTGGTGGGTATAAGGTGAGATGGGCATAACATTATACACATACCCGTTTCATACTTGTGGTGTTTGTTGTCTTGTATGCTCGTCATGTACTCATTGGAACTCATGTCCGCTTCAAATGGGATGGATACCCATGGGGTAACAAGTTTTACTTATTCCAATGTCATTCCAATTGTATGTGTGTGTATATATATGTATAACACATACAGTAGGAATGGCTGTGAAACAAGTAAAACCTATCATCCACAGGTATCCATCCCATTTGAAGCGGATATGAGTGCAAGTGAGACAACGGGTAGTGGGTACATGTCAAGTATACATGACAATAACTGCACGCGTATGGGGCGAGTATGTGTATGTATTGTTATACCCATCCCAACTTATACCCGCCAGTCTATCCTATAGGTGGCCACTGGCCTAGCCCTCCCTTACATATATATATGTATATATATATATATATAAAACATACTATACAATAATAATTGTGCCTTATAAAATTATAAATATATTTTATAAAATAAAATATATTATAACTTGTTAAAAAAAATACAACTATAATAATATAATAGTACATTATAAAATTATAAAATAAAATGTATTATAACTTATTAAAAAAATATAATTATAACAATATAAAAAAAAAATACAATCATAAAATAAGTTATAGTGCCCAAACGGGCATTAACCATTGGGGGCAAATGATGCAGAGCGTAATGGAAAATAAGGGAAACAGAAGGTTCAATAGCCTTCCTTTAAATTTTTATTACCAAAATAATTAAGAACAAAGGGGAATAAAGAGTTTAACTAAATTCTCACCCTGAGAACTAGAAAGAACATATAAATAATGATAAAAATCTCTAAAATAATTGAAATAATTAAAATCCTAAGTCTTCCTCTTGCTTAAATAGAGGAACTAATTTATCTAAATTAAAAAACTTAAAAATTAAAAGATAAATACAAAAATAACTCTTAATTATCTAAAATAACTAATAATTATATAAAACAACTAGTAATTATCATATAGTCTAATAATTAAATAACCTAATAACTAAATAACTTATTAAAAAATACAATTATAACAATATAAATAAAAATTACAATTATAAAATAAGTTACAGTGCCCAAAGGGACGCTAACCATTAGGGGCAAATGATGCCACGCGTAATGGAAAATAAGAAAAACAGAAGGTTCAATGGCCTTCCTTTAAATTCTTATCTTGAAAATAATTAAGAACAAAGGAAAATAAAAAGTCTAATTAAATTCTCATCCCAAGAACTAGAAAGAACACATAAACAATGATAAAAATCTTTAAAAACAATTGAACTAATTAAAATCCTGTCTTTTCTTGCTTAAATAGAGGAGTTAATTCATCTAAACTAAAAAAACTTAAAAATTAAAAGGTAAATACAAAAATAACTCCTAATTATCTAAAACAACTAATAATTATATAAAGCAATTAGTAATTATCACATAGTCTAATAACTAAATAACCTAATAGATGTTAATCTCCTCAAGTCTTTATCCAGCCGCGTCTTCTATCAACTCGCCAAATAACCCATCTTGCCAAGAACCTGATCCGCCAAAATACGAGCTGCATCAGGACAAGCCCGCAATGGGCCGAGGCCTGAGCTGGGCCGGTCCCGGGCCCGGGTTTTGCCCAAGGCTGTGAACCGGTCCTGCCCATTGGCCATCTTTACCCATACCTACCCCAATTTGTAGTTTGTCAATTTAAAAATAGACTTTACTCGTTAATGTTGAAGACTTTATCCCCTTGCTCTCTCGTTCTTTCTCTCTCAAAGGGCACAGGTTAGAATAACCATTTTTATAATTTACCTAAATATAACTATTAAAATTTATAGTGATATTATAATTCTAGAAGATGAGAAAGTATTTTTAAAGTTACCATTAAAAATCTAAAAAAAATTTGGATAAAATATAATAATATTTTTGATAAAAATAGATTCTAAATTGAATTAATAAATTTGAAACTAAAAGTACATAAAATTAAACAGATTTGAACAGAGAATTGTGGAAAAATAATCTTCTAGAAAAAAAATTTGGAAATAAACCAATGTTGGAAAATATTCTTTTCAAAATTAAATGATTTACATTTATGAAAAGTTACCATTATTATTTTAAAAAACATGCCTTGTATATTTCTATTTTATAAGAATCAATATAATCTAAAATTTTAGCTGAGAAAAAAATTATGAAACTAAAAGATATATATTTAAAAAAAAAATTTAAAAACTAGTTTTTAAATGACTTTCCAAGAAACTTTAGAAACAAAACAAAAAAATTGTTTAAAATAAATATAATAATTTTTCTGGATTTTTTTTTTCTTTTCATCTCTTTATATTTTCAAAATTTATAAATCCAACTAAATTATTTTTGTTAATGAATTATTAGATTTTATCATACATAAATTTTAAAAAAAATTCTTATTGAAGTTTTAAAATTATTTTTTCATCTTTTAGATTTTTAAATATCACTATAAAATTAACTAAATGAGTTATTTGTGTATAAATTGGCATAAAACGTCCAAGACTTTTGCTTAAAAGTAGAAAATCCTAGTACTTTTTCCTCAAAAGTAGAAAACCTATTTAAAAGAAAAAAAAAGGAACATACCTAATGCCTCAAGGGCTCCCCCCTATGCAGGGTCTGGGGGCGGCGGATGTACACGGCCTTCCCCCTTCAGGGTGTTAACCTGAAAAGAGACTGTTTTCTTGTGCCCTCAACCTAAGAGTGAGGACCTCTCATGAGGTCACCCATCTTTGGTTCTTAAAGAAAACCTGTTTCTTAATGTAAAATCAAATACCTCACCCCTCAACTTTTGCGAGCAAAATGGTCATAAAAAGTTAACTCAATCGTCAACTTAACTGATTGGTTGAAATTTTGAAAAGTGAGGAAGTGAAGTGTTTGTTTGTAAGGAAGATTTTCTGTTTTTGAGCAAAGAAACAAGGAATTTTCAACAATTTAGCTATACAAATATATACTTATATACTAAGCAATATTCTCAGTGCTCAAAGGGCTCCCCCGCTTAAGCAGGGTCCGGGGGGTGTATGTACGCAACTTTCCCCTTTCAGGGAAGGCTAGTTTCGAGTACCCCCAACCTGAGGGGTGAGGACTTCCAAGGAGGCCACCCATCCTGATACTACTCTCGTCCAAGCATGCTTAACTTCGGAGTTCTAATAGGATCCGGTGCCAGCGTGTTAGTACCCTTTTAGGTAAACATATACTCATGTACTAAGAAAGCTATTGCACCTATTGTCAATTGATTTTAGGAGTGGAACCTCCCTTGGTCTATATCATTGATATTAGTGCCATCGATCTTGCCCCGTGAATTGCTAGGTCTAATGGGAGGCTAATATCGTTCACCAGTCTTATGAATGTCATTCAACAACATCTACTACATAACCAACTTGCACATAAGCAAGATGCGAAGCTTGGGGATTCCGTACATCCCACATCAATCAATTGCAGGAAAACGTACTAATATATATATATATATCAAGATAGCTACTTCATTCATTGTCAACTGGTTTTGAAATAAAACCTCCCTTGATTAGTATCAAACCCAACCAATCTCTAGTACACCTAATAAGTTAGCTATGTGCAGGGTAAGTGACGTCAAGTTGTCATCATTCTTCCCTCTTAACCTCAACTCGCTGTTCTTACGTGTCGTCGTAAATTGCCAAACTTAATCATGCGGGGTAGGATGGCTTGAACAGTTGTCTTCTATTAAGGACTTTATATGTGAGTCTATACTCCGTTATAGGGCTAGTGTGCTAAGCAACCTAATGGCTTGCTTTGTTGACAGAGCGGCCTATGGGAATCTTACTTTGGAGTTATAAAAAAAAAAAGATCAATATACAAGTCTAGTGGACTATACTCCTAATTCCAATTAGTTTTAGAACCCTATTTGGACTTATATGTAAATCTCGTATATACCAATTTCGTGGACCGAGCTTATGGCCCTGTGAACTTTAAAATTTCCAGTCATTCTATATGGAACAAGGTCTAGGCTTACGGGAACTATATCTCAGAAATTGTTTCTATATCCATATCAGATTACAAAATGGACATTTTCGGACTCCTTGATTGAACACGTTTCTCAACAACTCCTGTACACGCAATCTTTCGAAAGTTAGAACCAGACACTTCTCTACGAACTCAATCAACCCCCAATACACAATTTGAAACATACCAAACCGCAACACGATCACTCTTATGTCCAAACAAACAGACCCTTCGCTCTCGATTCCTACACAAGAAACTATCATGTAAGTTTCTTGTCAAAATATACACAGTTTGATAACTTTCTTTCCTTTTCCCCCACTCTTTGTATAAACTCATCTAATCAATTGACTTATACCTTGATTCAAGTTTTTTAATTAACATAGATTATATTATTCATTTAGGCTAACCTAATGCCAAAACCTCTAATAATATTTTTATTGGCATCAATAAAATAATCCAAGTTGCATTGGAATCCTACTCAACTATTCATTTCAGATTAAGATTACTATCATTTGGGTATTTTTGAACTACAGTTTTTCTTATCTTCTTGAGTATATATGATATACAACCCAGTATCATATGAATGTAAGAAAAAAATTTTATGGATTACCCATTTTTATTTTTTTAATTTAATTTCTGGGTTTTTAATATCTAAGTTGGAATATTATTGTAGGTGGTGATTTGCATCAGATCAGAAGCAGAAAATTTTGGCGTTTGTAATGGAGGATGCAGTTGTGCAGAGGATATACAGTTGCTTTGTTTGTAGAAACAATGTTGCTCATCATGACGATATTGTCTCTAAAGCATTCCAGGTACTTTTAACTCTTCTTTTTCTTTTTATATACATAAATAAATCATTTTTTATTTTTTTGATAATTAGCAGAGGAGAAATCCACGTAAGTATATAAGGATATAACGGAAAAAAGGAAAAGAAAATAAAACTACACAGTAAATACCTGCAAACTAGAGGCGTGCACTATACTAAAAGCCTGGTTATAAAGGGGTCAACCTCAACTTTGCAAAATTGTAGGCTATAAGTTAGCCTCATTACCGGTATGAACAAAATTAATGTTTAAAAAATTGTAAAGTAAAGACTAACTATCGTGCAATCGGAGAGGCAAGGTAGGTTTGTGAACTTCAAACACTTCCTAGACTCCCAAGTTTGACGCATGTGAAATCCCATCATAGGTTTGACCCTGGGAGTGGCACGTGAAGTGTCAGTAAAAGCTTTTATGAGGTTCTATCTCAAAAGATATATTAGTATATTTTTTGTCACAATTGATATGCAATTTTGTTGGTGTACTCAAAACAGAGTCTTTAGTAGGCTCAACACTCTATTTCACATTTAAGTTTGCTTTAATTGTACCTCTTTTCTTCAATTTAACTGGAGAAACCTTGATATGTGCAATTGAATTACACCCCTTGCCATCAAGCTCTTAGCGTGTCAAATAAGAGCCCAAAATCATTTGCTTTCTTCGACATCATTTGAAACTGCTGGTCTTGACCCAAGAAGTTGTCATGAAATCAACATCGATCTCTTCAAAGACATCTAATAAAATTGGAACAAAGTCCACATACAATGCAAAGCAAAACTCCCACCCAAATTCAATTGGCAATTGTTACAGTAAACCAATATATATGTAGAAAGAGAGAGAGGTCATAACAGTAACAAAAAAAAAAAAATTATTTTTAGAATAATTATGTGAGTTATAGTAAATAATGGATATAAAATTGCCTTATATATATTTCGTGCAGTGGTTTTGTGGCATCGATCTAGGTGTTTTGGGTCCCCTCAAGTCTTCAATATGGGCCAATATCCCAACTATACATAAGTTGGTCCAACATATTTTGTTCATCTTTCTGTTTATCCATAGTATATTAATGCAGAACATCAAATAATATAATTTTATAAAAAAGTGTCCTATTAACTGCTATGTATAATACAGGCACATACAGGACGGGCGTTCTTGTTCTCACATGCGACGGACATAGTGATAGGGCCAAAGGAGGACAGGCACCTCCTAACGGGACTTCACACGGTGGCTGATGTATTCTGCTGCGATTGTGGCGAGTCCTTGGGGTGGACCTACATTAAGGCTTACGAGCACGATCAAAAGTACAAGGAAGGCAAGTTTGTGCTCGAGAAGTTCAAGATTGTTAAGGATAATTGATCATGTTCGATAACGAGTTTTTGCATTATCTGTCAAAGTTGTAAGTGGTGTTCATGTTGTTGATTCAAGATGCATATAATGTCATAAAAACTGTTGTTAATATGGCAGGAATGACAAGCCATGTTTCTTGACCCGTTAAGTGTTGCAATATTGATAATAAAACTGCTGGAAAAAAAAAAATTAGTTGTAAAATATAACTTGAGAATTAAACAAAGTTTAATAAGTATGGTATTTAGTTGTAAAATATACACCAGATGATGCAAGTGTTAGGCCTGAAGTGGATGGAGGGGCACGATTCAGTGGTTGAAAAACTACTGAAAAACGCGAGAGGGATCAAAAGAGTTAAGATAAGAGATAATATGTGGAAGGAAAAAGGGAAGAAAAAGAGGTGAGTGTCTCTGTGGTAGGTGCTGTGGTTGCCGCTTGCCGTGGTTCTGTTGGTCGGGGTGCCTTTGGTGTTGTTTTCTTCTCGGCTCTTCCGGAGTGGTGTGTAGGCTTGTGTTAGGTTGCTTTTCGTTTTTGTTGGTTCTTTTGCTGTTCGCTGTTCGCGTTGTCTACCAGGTTGTCGGTTTAGGTGCCTTTGTTTTGTTCTTTCGCTGGTCGCTTTTGTTGCTTTCGTGTTGCCTCCTCCTCTTGGGTTGTTGAGTTTGGGGCTTTTGTGGGGGTCTTTTTGTCGGTTTGCTCTTGGTCGCGGGGTTGCGGGTGTTTTGTTTCTTGTTGTTCTTTTGGAATTGTCCTTTCTTTTGGACTTGTAATTCATTTTTGATGAATGATTGATGAATGGAATCTCAATTATCAAAAAAAAAAAAAAAAAAGACTTCTAAAATACAAAGATACTTAATAAAGAATATAATTATGTTAATTTGACTTTTGTTTAATGGTGTTAGCTACAATAATAATAGTAGAAAGCATAACAAATACAAAAAGATAGGGTATAGTTAATAATATAGGAGTTAAAATGATAAATTATTAAAATATAAAAAATAAATAATTAATTCATATATAAATATGATAATTTTATGTATATTATATAGATATCCAAATGCTCTCTTTGGTTTTTTTTTTTTTTTTACCATGGTAAAACCAGGGGAGGGGGGTGCTCTAGTGGGGGCTCGAACCCTGGCGCTCTCACATAGGCGATCGGGAACCACACTACTAGGCTTCGAGCTACTTGCTGAAATGCTCTCTTTGGTTGAGTTATTGATATCTTTATCCGTAATATTTTTTAATTTGTTTGAATCGGTCTATCATCTTTGCATTTATTCAAAATGGTCTTTCATACTTTTAAATTTAGGGTAAAATATAGTAAGACATCCTGAACTTTACAATTAATCATAACATACCCCTTGAACTTTCAATTTTGAAAAATAGTCCCCTAAACTTTGCAATTAAATATAATACACCCCTGCACTTTCAATTTCAAAAAATAGCCCCGTAAACTTTGCAAGTTAATACAACGCACTCTCTGCACATTCAATTTCATAAAATAGTTCCCTAAACTTTGTTACCAAATATAACACACCCCTTAGACATTAATAAATTTCAAAATAAAAAGTATGAAATTAAAAAATTTGAAACAAATTATAGAAAGATATTTTTTTTGGAATAAGTTTGAAAAAATATAATAATAATTTTAAATTTTATTTTTCAATATTTTTAAAAAATTATTTTTTCAGTATTTATATTCAAATTTTTAAATTCATATTTTTTTTTTTAGTTTTAAATTTTTAATCTAATTTTAGAATTTATTTTTAGAAAATTATTATATTTTATCTTATAATATTTTTTATAAAAATTTAAAAAAATATTTTATTATCTTCTAAATTATAAAGGTTTTACTATAATTAATTAAAATAATTATTTTGTGTAAATGTCAGAAAATCCTCTTATTTTTTACCTAGAAATATAAAGCTCCTACCTTTTATCTAAAAATATAAATTCCTATATTTTGGATAAAACTAGAAAATTCCTGATTTTTAATTTGATAATTTTTTTAATTTTAAATTTATTATTTTAATTTTTATTAAAGTCAAAAATATTATTATATTTTTTAAAGTTTTTTTTTCTTTTTTTTCATAATTTGTTTTAAATTTCATATATTTTTTTAATTTTAGATTTATTAATGTGTAAGGGGTGACTTATGTTTAGTAACAAAGTTTAGGGGGTAAGTCATTTGTAATAACAAAGTTCAGGGGACTATTTTATAAAATTAAAAGTGCAAGGGGTGTGTTGTGTTTAATTATAAACTTTAGGGGCTATTTTATAAAATTAAAAGTGCAGGAAGTGTATTGTACTTAATTGCAAAGTTTGGGAGGACTATTTTTTAAAATTAAAAGTGCAGGGGGTGTGTTGTGTTTAATTGCAAAGTTCAGGGGGCTATTTCTTGAAATTGAAAGGCATGGGGTGTGTTGTGATTAATTGCAAAATTTAGGAAGTCTTATTATAGTTTGCCCTTAAATTTATTATATTGATCCCTCATCTTTTCTTTTATTTAAAATGATTCATAATATGTTATTTAATGACAAAATTGGTCCTTTATTTTTTTAACTTTTATAATTTTGGTTACCACATGTAGGACCAATTTGAACAAACTTAAAAGCAAGGAGAACCAATGTTGTAAAATAACTCTAATTCATACCTATAAATTAATAGTCTAAATGGTACCTTAAATTTAAAACATTTTATCATTTAAATACCTTAAGTTTTAAAATTTTATCTCTATTACAAAAAAAGTTTTAAAATTTATTAGTTAGAAACCTTTTTGTTGAAATTCAATTGAGTTTTATTGGAAAATGTTAAAATTAAATAGAATTTCAACAATATATTAGTGTCTTTGCTAGAACTTGATTAATTTTTGTCATAAAATTCAAAAATGACACATGATTGTTGCAATACTTAGGTAATTTACATTAATATTAGGTGTATATTTTATCACAACTCATTAAATATTTGATGAAAACATTAGCATATATATATATATATATATATATATATATATATATATATTGTAATAATATAGTATATCAATATTTTTTATATAAAACTTATCAGATTCTTACAAAAGTTCATAAGATTCCAACATAATACCTATCTGATAAAATATTCGAACCTTAAGATACCATTGTATATATTGAAATGTCCAAATAAATAACCATAACATTAGAGAACAATCTTTCAAGAAACATGCAAGAATTGCACAGTGATAAACTTCACTAAGTCTTTAGACTCAACCTACGGAGTTAATAATACATGAGATCTACATATCAATCCAAGCGAGATTCTTTCGTAAAGCCAATCAGTATTACATAGTATAATTCACTAGATATGTATGTCGGTTTCTTATCTCTTACAACTTTAATATAAGATTCAGCTAGACACTCACATATGAGAGATGCAAGCGCGATTCGTCAACATAGTTACCAAAGGGGAGAGAGGGAGAGCAGAAGATAGAAATGAAAAATGAAAAATAAGCTGCGGAGTTAGAAGTTTAAATAGGGAAATAAATTGGCAGTTTTATTACGTGGCATTTTATAGACCGTCCGATGGTTTTGATTATTATTGGATTATTAGGAGTTAGGGCAGTTAAGTGTTGGTTGATTTTGATTATAAAGAAGTTAAATGGGCCTGTTGGGCTTTTTCATTATCTATCGAACCACACGTACGGCCCATACTCCTTCACCATTATAATATAATAATACGGTTACCCAAAAAGCCTGTATATGGGCCTAATCGGCCCACAACTCATTACGTGGCATTCTATTTAAACTTCTATGTAGCATTTGTTTTTCCAATTTTTATATTATGACTTATCTATCTATCTATTATATTATCATTAAATCCCCTCTCTTTAAAAGCCCTCAAATTTTAAACTGTGCATTTTTAAAACCCCACAAAAAAAAAAAAAATACATATGTCTCTTTAGGAAAAGATTTATATCTGATGAAAGAACATATCTTTTAATAAAGAGGTATAATATTTTAGGTACATAATTTTAAAATATAATTAAGTATATATTCAACAATTATATATATGTGAAATAATAAAATTGTATTTTGTTGAATGAATATAACGAGGTTACAATATAACAATATATAGGGAAAAGACTAAAATAACCCTAATTAGATAATATAAATATAAATCTGGATATAAAAGTAAAATATAAGTCATAATTAATGAATATAATAAATGTAAATCTAGATACTCTAATAATATATTTATTGGATAATTGTCTCATAGGGACATAGTCTAGTGGCGGATTTCTCCGGCTGCCAGAGGTGTGACCCGAGTTTGATCCCCACAAGGCTCAAAATGGTGTTTCTCTTTTCTATTTTTTTTTGGAAACATATTTTTGTTGTAATTGCACTTGCTGGTTAGAAAACCGGTCTAGTTCGATCCCGTTTGATTTCTAATCAGTTTTAAACTAAACCGATCCGGTTTTAATCCATCCGACTTACAGTCTCATAATTTGACTTAATTCGATCTTCAATCCAGTTGGTTTCAGTCTTGCATCGATGTTGACTCTAGTCTCCATCCACTCCCCACCATAGAAGTTGGAGCACATACTGACTGGCAATGCACTGAAAAAGAGTACTTTTTAATGGGCCTTTATTTATTGCAACATAAAACCCCTTTAGGAAGCTTCCTTGAGATTTTGATGCCCTAACTACCAAAAAGAAAAAATAAAAAAAAAAAGAGGAAAACTTGAGCGGTCCCCACTGGTCTAAAATAGAAAAATATTACTTAAATTAATTTATTTTAAAAAATATTTATTTAAATGGTTTTCACATCAGCAAATTTTAAAAGTTTATTTATTTTGGGTACCTACCTTCCCGTGATAATAATTTATGGTAAATGTTACGTAAATAAATAACTATTATTAAATAACTATAATAATGAGTAAATTAAAAAATTATGTATAGATAATATTATTTAATATTTAACGAATAACTTAATTTAAAATTTTTTATTATAAATTATATATTTAATTTAACTAAAACGTAAATTATAAAACTAAATATAACATGATAAAAAAAATATATTTATTATACAACAACAACAACAACAACAGTCCAAGTGCCATAGGGGTTCCCGCATGAAGCAGGGTCTGGGGGGTGGATGTACGCAGCCTTCCCCCTTTCGGGTGGAAGAGAGGCTGTTTCCGAGGACCCCCATCTTGAAGATCGAGTCGTCATAAGAATATTGTAACCTCGAGACCAAGGAAGCCACAAAGCATCAGCTTAGGACACCGCATTAAACTAGCAGTATACAATATACCCTGTAGAAGGCAACTACAAGGCACATAGTAAAGTAAATAGTATATGGCCAATAATTAATAAATCGAGAAGCAACAAAATAACAGATAAGTGCACTACCTGGGGTTATGACTGTCTAGAAATCTTAAATTACCAGACACTCGCCGCACTACTCTACGCTACCACCTCCGCTACCTCTATGCTAACCCTCCATCGCGCTCTATCTAAAGCCATCTCCTCCCTTAGGTTTAGGTGGAAAAATAAAATAATATATATATATATATATATATTATTTAATTTAATTAATAACTAATAATTTATTAAAAAAATTAAATAAAAATAAAAAGGTCTAAAGTGTCGGGTACCACAAAAAAAAAATTTAAATTTGCTGACGTGGAGACCATTTGTGAAAATATTTTCTGAAATAGGTTATTTTGGGTAATATTTTTTTTTTTTTTGGGGCAACAGTTCGGCTGTTGATGTATATGATTTCCAAGTTGCTTTATATTTTATTGAGTTATTTACATTTTAGTACTCCGATATTTTTAAAAATAATAAAAAGGACCCTGATCTTTTTAAATTATTAAAAAGGCCCATAAATTTTCTTATATTAATAAAAAGGCCCCTTTCAAACATAATGACATTATTTTTTATTGATAAAGTTGACATGACAACTATATTTTATTAATGCTATAATAAATTGACCTAAAGTATGCTTCAACATCCTTATTTTTATTTTATAAGTATAAAATTTGAGATGTTGTATTATGTAGTGGCCATCTATTTTTACTTAATTTGTTTCAAAATATGTTTATTAAAGGGTATTTTTGTTATTTTACTATGGCATTAATAAAAAACACCATTAATAAAAAGCACATGTCACTTCAGTTCTATCGACTAAAATGCCATCATTACGTCGGAGATGAGCCTTTTTATTAATGTGACAAAAGCTTAAGGGCCTTTTTATTAATATAACAAAAACTTATGGGCCTTTTTAATTATTCAAAAAGGTAAGGGTCCTTTTTATTATTTTTAAAAATATCATAGTACTAAAATATAAATAACTCTATTTAATTTATATACATTTTGGTTATAATTTAAGAGGGTGCCAACACGCAAGCATCGGTTCCCATTAGAACTCCGAAGTTAAGCGTGCTTAGGCAAGAGTAATACCAAGATGGGTGATCTCCTAGGAAGTCCTTGTGTTGCACCCCTCAGGTTGGGGGTTCTTGGAAATAGCCTCTCTTTAGGGGGGCACCCTGAAAGGGGAAGGCTGAGCACATCCACCCCCAAAATCCTGCTTAGACGGAAGCCCTTAGGGCACTAGGAATATTATTTTTTTACATTTTGGTTATAATAATGTTTATTGGTTTCTTATATTAAATATTCTTGACTTTGTATTAATTTCATTTATTAGTGTTGACTAGCGAAGTTTCTTAGAAATTAATAGGCAAATTGAATTGTGTAGTTGCCTGCCATTAAAAAACTAAATAATAACATAGCTACGCTTTGCGATAGGTCCAACATGCTTCTTTGACTCGTTTCTTACCTGTATCAGAGTTGCTTTGCGGCCTTTTCCCATGGAACAGTTTTGTTTACTGCTTAAACCATCCATTTGACGGTTAGTTTGTATTCTGTTCCTTGGTTTTATGTACTTGTCGCCATTTGCAATACTTTTAGATTCCATAAGGTTAGCAGCTAAAGAAGAATGTTTAGAGGAGTTTCCTTTCGCTTGCTCTCGATTTTGGTACTTCAAATTGATATGTGAGATTAACTCTTCTACTGCCATGTTCTTTTTTTTATATATTAATTACGGTTTATAATTGTCCAAAGAAGGATACAATTTCTTACTAAGGTAGTTAGCTTAATAGGTTTCATAGAATTTCGTTCCTCACTAGTGTATCTGGTCTAAAACTGGCTTATCATGAATCATAGAAAATGACAACCTCTTATTACAGGCGTACTTCTTAGTTGCACTACTGTCCAACCCATATTTATTACGTAATGCTTTCAATATTTCCTTAGCTGTTTTCAACTTGCTATAGGTTTGATACAGTAGCGCAATCTTATACTGAAGAAGCATCCCACCATAAGTTCAGTTATCATTTTCAAAATCATTGCTTGACCTAATTGGCGCTTTATCTTTTAAAAGAGTACAATGGACTTCAATTTTGTTGGGAAAATTTACACAATCAAGTACAGCGGAAACGTAAAATCAACAAAACAACACACGATATTTTAACGTGGAAACCTTCTCTCAACTAGAGGGAAAAACCACGGGATCTAACGGGTGCCTCAATCTACTATGAAATTAAGAATTACAATATCTAATTATAACCCCCAATCCTATACAATCATCCTCAATCAATTATCAGCATTAATGTGACTATTGTACAGTAAGTCACCACTCTCTCCAAGTTAATTGTTGCACAGTGAGTCACCAACCCTCCTCAATGTAGCTTTTGCATGGCGAGCCACCAACCCTCTCAAAGTGTAATTACTGCACGGGGAGTCACAGACCTTCTTCAATGTAGCTTTTGCACGACGAGCCACCAACTTTCTCAAAGTGTAACTACTACACAGCGAGTCATCAACTCTCTTCAATGTGTAGCTTCTTCATGGCAAGCCACTAACACTTTGTAAAAGGGTACCCTAGGGGGTATCTAGACAAGGGGAGAGATGAATCGATAGGTTTTATGATTGAGAGATGATGAGTATTTTTATAGCTTCCTCTTTCCAAAGCTTCCTCTATAAACTTAGCCCATAACAATACACAAACAGACTCCACACAATAACTCTAACATGTCAGATTGAATAGATATCGAATGGATTTGAGCCTATTCACATCCCATCCTTTCTAAACTCGGGTCAAAATTAGTGGCCACAATGCAAAAACCTAAAACTTGGACCACCTTTTTACAAACTTAACTTTATCGTTAATATAAGAATAAATTACAGAAAATTTTCATGTCTTTTGTTTTAAATATAGAAAATTCCCTTCACAAAGAAAAGTACTCACAAACCCCCTCACTTTTAAAAATTTATTACTTAACTCCCATGCAACTTTCTTTTTTTATTTATTTATTATTTTGCCCCTCAAAAGTAAGGGAAGTTAAATGTTTAATTATGTTTTTTAGAAGAAAGTTTTATATTATTAGGCAAAAAGGAGAAAAATTTTATGTTTTTTGCAATAGAATTAAGAGAATTTTCTGTATTTATAAAAAGCATAATTATTTTAATTAATTATAGTAATAATATTATAAGTTTAGAAGATAAAGAATAATTTTAAAATTTTTATAAAAACTATTATAAGATAAAATATAATATTTTTGTTGCTATTATAATGTCACCATTATATAATTAATTAAAATAATAATTTTTCCTAAATATAGAATACTCCTTTTTTCTATGAATATAAAAAAAAAAAATTATTTTTCCTCAAAACATAAAATCCTACCTAAAAATAAAATTAAATACTAATTATTTTAGTTTGAGGGGCAAAATTGTCAAAAAAAAATTATTTAGAAGCAACGTAATAAATTTTTAAAAATGAGAGGGTTTAATAGGTAATTTTATTTATAAAAGAGATTTTTTATTATTAAAGCAAAAGTCAAAAAAAATTTCTATAATTTACTCATAATATAATGCCCCACCATTTTTGCTTTTTAAATTCAAAAGTTAAAAGCAAAGAATTAATCCCCGCCCGACAATTCGAACCCGAATTTCCTCTTTTTCTTTTTTTCACTTCACCCACCCCACGATGCTTTGATTCCAAGCCATTCTCCCCCCAGAGGTTCCTTCAAACAAATAAATTTTAAAAAAAATAAAAAAAATCATCTCTTAACTATTTTGTATTGCTTTTTATTTCTAGTTTTTGTTTCTTTTGTTAAGAACTTCGTATCTGAGTCTAATGTTGTCGTTTTGTTTGGTTTTGGTTCGTATTCCAATACTGGGAGTTTTTCGTGAGGATTGATCGTTGGGATGAAATATTGCTGTATTCGTGTAGGCATCTCTAGTGATAAGTTATTCCGGTGTAGCGTTTTGTTTCTGTTTGCACTTGTTATTGTAACAAGTGTAGATCTGTAACTTGGAATGTGGGCGTAGGTAGATCGTGCCTTTTTTTTGGTTTTGTTTTATTTTTGCCTTGATCTCTACCCACTCAGGTGTGATCTCAGGTTCTGCCTTTGCGGGACACCGATTTTTGTATGGCGATTATTTCGCTAATTATCAAAAAAATTCAATTCTAATGCGAATTACACGTAGGAGTTGTGAGATTGAACATACTAGCATATATATATATATAATGAGTTATTCCACTTATTACGAATTCCTTTTAGGATAGAACCCTATTTAATTTCTGAAGGATCAGATACCAAATAGAGCCCTTAGTTAACGGTGGGTTTATAAAATACTGCTAGTGGCATTAAATTAGGTGCAGTGTGCAGTAAAAGAATATATAATGTGATGGTTAAGTACGATTTCTCTGTGAGTTCAAACAGGGTTCTTGTTCTTTCAGTGCATGGAACGCATTGCTCTCATGGGGTGCTCTCTCTATTTTTAGTAAGTGTTTCTGTTGCTTCTTCTTTGTTTTTTCTTGACTTCGACAAGATTTTATAAATATTGTTCGGTTTTTTTCTTTTTAGAGTTAGGGACTCTCGAAAACAGTCGCCCTTGCATTGTGTTTGTTGTTGTTGGAGTTTGATTTTGGGTTAATTTTTGGGTTTGGAGTGTTTGTTTCGTTGAATTCTAAATGGGTTTTGGCAGAGGTGTTTGATCCGATGGTTATTAGTATTTGTAAATTTGTTCAATTTTGGGTTAATTTTATGACAAAATTGATCTCTTGACATTTAATTTTCACCCAATTTGGGTCACCAAACGGGGAAACAGTGTTGTTATGAAACAAACTTTAATGGTTTGTTTAGCAACTGGATAAGGGGGGAAAGAAGCGTAAAGAGGAGGAGAGTAAGGTAATATACTATCTTTCTTTAGATATGTCAAATTAAGAAGGGTAAGGGTAAAGAGGGGTAAATGAGTTACTCTTGCTTGGCAATTGGGTAAAAGGGTAAAAGTAAAGAGAGTTATAGTTAAAATAAGGATAAGAGTGTCCAAAATTTTTTAAAAATTACCCTTATTTCCTTTATTCCCAATTTGGGGGTTAAAGAAGTTGGGAGTAAAGAGGGGCAATGCGAGGTTCGAATAAATTTGTCAAATAGGGGTAAAAAAATTACCCTCCTTTGCCCTTATCCTCTTTACCCCTCTTTACCTCATTGCCAAATAGGGGTTAAGGGACTATTTTTTTAAAGAAAGATGAGTAACCAACAAACTTATAGACATTAGAGATTATTTTAAACCAGGAAAAAAAATAAAAGAGTGGAATAAATAACTTGGTTTTGGTAGCATTGATAGAGGAACTACCAGATACTTCGAAAAATTTTCTTCTATGTTGGTGGAGAGGGATTCTGATGTGGGATTTTTTTGTTTTGTTTTGTTTTGGGGGATTTTTCATAATTTAGTCAATTATTTCAGGACCCGTCAAGATATAACAATTAGTTAAGGGTCTCTTTTGAAAATTAGTTATATTATCGAGTTGCTTGTACTGCTTATTACCTTTCACAATTGTATAAATGACAATCTAGTTTCGTACATTATAAATGTATGTATATATACATAATATGAATTACCTATAAAGTAATTTTTTTAAGATGTAGTTAAGACTAGGGGTGTTCATGGTTCGGTTAACCATACCGAAAAGTATTTTGGTTCGGTTAACCGTAACCAAAATACTCAAATATCTCTAACTGTTATCATAACCGAGAACACCGGTTAACCGACTTTCGGTAAATCGGTAATTCGATTCAGTTATGTCGGTTAACCGGTAACCGGAAAAGTAATCCACCCCCTTTTTTATGTTATACGATCTATCTCCTTAATGGTTTGTAAATGTCAAAAAAATACATTAAACGTGAGAAAATTCAACAAATTATGAGCTTATAATACAATTCTAAAAAATTAAAGCTTATAATATAATGCTATAAAATTAAACGTATAATATCTTATTTTAATCAATATATGATTAATTAATATTTGGGATATAACGATGAGGTACAAATACTCTATGATGGGAGATGAACTAGGAAAAAATGATAAAGTTAATCATGCATTATAGAAGAGTCTTTTACACCTTGTTTACCATAAAAGGACTCACTAACTAAATTTGCTTATAGCCTCTAAAGTCTCAGTACCGGCCTTGAATAACCCACTTAGAACTGGGTCAGATGTGGACGCAAATTTGGGTTAAAACGATCCTTCACTCCATGGACTCACCCCCATTGAAATAAAACAAGGCTTCACACATAAACCGAGTGATTTTAGATGGGTTGAAACAGCACCCATATTAACAAGTGGGGTATGACGGCAATATCTTTAGACTAGTTCTATTTTCTCGTTTTCTTTTGTTGACAATTCTTCCTAGTGGAATGTCTTTTGTTTGAAAAGTGACATGTTGTTTGCTTGACAAGAAGCTCTTTTAATGCTTGGAAATTGGAATGTTGGGCCATTTTGAAGTTGTTTAGAAACTATTTAGTTCTACTTGTTCTTTTAGTTGCAGTCAATAAGGCTTCAAGTGTTGGATATAGCCTCTCCACAAGTAGAGAAAAATATCGTACATTTGATTCTGTCCGACCCCTCTTTGGTAGGAAGCTTGTACACCAAATCGCTCTTTGTATTTTTGCTAGTGCCTAGAAAACATTCTAAAATTTGTTGGACTTCTTGTGTGGGGCCTGGTTTTATTTTTGAGCTTGCTTCGGGCTTGGTCCCAATTGTGAGCATTTTCACGCACACTTGGGTTTTGTGTGGCTATATATACACCTGGAAAAGGTTTGCAAGGTCATATGTGAGAACCTAAGAATTCTCTTGTACCTTTACCAATTGCTTGGACGTAGGCACAATTGGCCGAACTAGTAAATCTTGTGCTGTATTTGCTTTTTCTGGTTAAATTTTTTGTTGGTCTTTTTTGTTTCACTGACAAAATTTTCTTCTAACAAATGCTTGTGCAGGAAACTGAGTTGGACAACACACAAGGTGAATTAGTATTTGGGTTGAGTGACTATATACTTTGAGCTTCTTGAAGCATCAATGGAAGAAAAACCGTTTCCCGCTTGGTCCTGGTCAGTTGAGCAATGCTTAAAAGAGTACAATGTCAAATTAGACAAAGGCCTAAGCTCCAATGAGGTTGAGAAACGCTGTGAGCGTTACGGTTGGAATGAACTCAACAGAGAAAAAGGGAAGCCATTATGGCATCTTGTGTTAGAACAGTTCAATGACGTGCTTGTTAAGATACTAATAGTAGCGGCTTTCATATCGTTTATACTTGCTTATTTGCACAAACGCGAATCTGGGGATTCTGAGTTTGAGGCCTATGTTGAACCCTTTGTCATAATTCTAATACTAGTACTTAATGCCATTGTTGGGGTATGGCAAGAGAGTAACGCTGAGAAAGCCCTTGATGCACTAAAAGAGCTCCAATCTGAATCTGGGAAGGTCCTGAGAGATGGATTTCTAGTCCCAGATTTGCCTTCTAGAGAGTTGGTTCCCGGTGATATTGTTGAGTTACGAGTAGGGGATAAAGTACCTGCTGATCTGAGAGTGGCAGCACTGAAAACTTCAACGTTAAGAGTCGAGCAAAGTTCATTAACTGGAGAGTCCATGCCGGTACTGAAGAGCACCAGCCCCGTTTTCATGGATGATTGTGATTTGCAAGCTAAAGAGAATATGGTTTTTGCGGGGACAACTGTAGTGAATGGAAGTTGCGTTTGTATTGTGGTGAACACCGGGATGCACACTGAGATCGGGAAGATTCAAGCTCAAATACATGAGGCTTCTTTAGATGAGAGTGAGACCCCTTTGAAAAGGAAGCTAGATGAATTTGGAGGCAAGCTCACAAGTGCAATTGGACTAGTTTGCCTTATTGTGTGGGTTATAAACTACAAGTATTTTCTTTCATGGGATGTTGTGGATGGATGGCCTACTAACTTTCGTTTTTCTTTTGAGAAATGCACATACTACTTTAAGATAGCTGTCGCTTTAGCTGTAGCTGCAATCCCCGAAGGCCTTCCTGCTGTTATCACTACTTGTCTTGCGTTAGGAACAAGGAAGATGGCTCGCAAAAACGCTATTGTAAGAAAGCTTCCTAGCGTAGAAACTTTGGGATGTACTACTGTGATATGCTCGGATAAGACAGGTACTCTAACAACGAACCAGATGTCTGTGACCGAGTTCTTTACTCTAGGAGGGAAAACCGCAAGTTCAAGAGTTTTTCGTGTTGAAGGAACAACATATGATCCTAAAGACGGTGAAATTGTTGATTGGAGCTGCTACAATATGGATGCTAATTTGCAAGCGATGGCAGAAATATGTGCGCTCTGCAATGATGCAGGGGTTTTTAGCAATGGCCATGCATATCAAGCGACAGGTTTACCAACTGAGGCGGCTTTAAAGGTTTTGGTCGAGAAGATGGGTGTTCCGGATACGAAGGCAAGGAGCAAAATCCGCGAGATGCATCATTTAGCAAATTATATGATTGAGCGTACCTCAGTTAAGCTAGGTGGTATATAATTTCTTGTGTTCCATGTTTCAGAATTGTGTTGCATAGGCATGTTGTCTGAAGATTTTGCTTATGTATTTTTCTACAGCGTGTTGCGAATGGTGGACAAAGAGATCAAAGAGGTTGGCAACATTGGAGTTTGATCGTTTTCGTAAATCGATGAGTGTCATTGTTAGGGAGCCTACTGGACGCAACCGACTTCTAGTCAAGGTGAACTTTAGTGCTACATATGTCGTGTCAAGCAACCAACTATTCCGCAAACTTAATTAGATAAGTGAAGGTACATGAGTGGCTTTGTACTCAAACATGCCCCTTCACGTGAATTCCTATTGGGCTTAACATGTGGATGGAGTATAGTGCATAGGTACACATATACTTTGTGCTACAATTAAATTAAATATTGAAAATAGGGGTTGTTGGGATTAGAACCTGTGATCTTTCATTCAGTAAGGCTCTAATACCATGTCAAGGTAATTGACATGGAAGGAAGAAAATGAATGACAATACAGTGGGGATTTATTACCTAATTCGGAAGATAAAGTGATAAATTTAGCAGATAACAAAATGTCAATACCTAATTCAGGAACTAATATGTGTATGTTTAACCAATCACTTGCCTTTTAAAAACGTGAAAAATGCATATATGTGTTATGAGATATGCATTATATGCCCAACATCAAAAGAAGACGTATTTCATTGTATAATTGACAATGTTACGTAAACATCATTTCTTAAACCAAAAAATGTAGATGTGTATAATGCATGTATTATACGTGTGTTTAACAAATGCTGGATTAAGATATCCCTTTACACTGTGATTAATGATAGGAGTTTAACAGGGTGCAGTGGAGAGTATACTGGAGCGTACTTCACAAGTTCAGCTAGCAGATGGGTCCATTGCATCTATGGATGATTCCTCTAAGAGTCTCTTGCTATCGAGACACGTTGCGATGAGTTCGAAGGGTCTGAGGTGCCTTGGATTAGCATACAAGGATGATTTAGGAGAATTTTCAGATTATTATTCTGATGATCATCCTGCTCATAAGAAGCTTCTTGATCCTTCTTGCTATCCTTCTATCGAGAATGAACTTGTTTTTGTTGGAGTTGTTGGTATAAGGGTGAGAACTTTACTCTTTTTTTCATGTGTTGTTTGTTGAGAACCTTACGTCTTGCATTTGAAAGTTCAATGAGCTACTTCACTTGATGCCAACTGGTTTTATGATGGAATTTCACTTGAGTTTATATGTGGACCTCAAATATGCCTACTTCGAGGGTCTGGTAGGTTAGAGGGAAACTGGTAGCTTTCTTGGATCTCTAAGGGTGTGTTTAATTGGCGAAAGTTCTCCAGTTTTTCAAGAAAAGTTTCAGTGCTCCTGTGTTTTTCAGATAAAGGCATTCAAAACACTTGTAGAAAATGTGTCTTATACCTTTTTTTTCGCTTGTATTAAAAGAACACGTTCCTAGTCTCCAAGTGTTCCTTTGTAATTGAGAGATTCATTTCCCATGTTTCTAAATTTTCCAATTCTTCAGAAGACCCCGTTTTCTAAATTTTCTAGGAAAACATGGTTTTATAGTTCTCTTTTATGATATAGCAATAAAAATTGGAAAACGCCATTCCCTTATTTTCCAAGTTTTCGTTTTCTTTTGACTTTCCATGTTTATTTCCTTGTATTCCAGTTTTCCTTCCGAAATGAAGTCATTTTCCAATATTCTTTTGAGTTTTCCAATTCTTCGTTTCTCATAGAAAACACTTGAAAATTACAGATAGAAAACTACGAAATTTCTCAAGTACTGAACGCTGTAAATGTTTTGAAGACAGGATCCCCCGCGCGAGGAAGTCCAATATGCCATTAATGATTGCAAGGAAGCTGGGATCAGAGTGATAGTGATTACCGGTGACAGCACATCTACAGCTGAAGCAATCTGTCACGAAATTCATTTGTTTTCCGAGGAAGAAGATATGAAGGGAAGAAGTTTCACAGGGAAAGAATTCATGGCTCTTTCGCCTTCGCAGCAAAGTGAAGTTTTGTCCAAACAAGGTGATACAACACAACTTGCTATCAAAAAACAGAACTCTATATTTCTCCAACACTATAAGTAATGAATTACCAAGTTATCAAATAGTCTAACAAAATCTAATAAAATATCACGTCTTATACAATTATTAAACCTCTTCTTTTGTGCTGCATGAGCAGGAGGGAAGGTATTCTCTCGAGCTGAGCCGAGGCACAAGCAAGAGATAGTGAGGATGTTAAAGGAGATGGGGGAGATAGTTGCAATGACTGGTGATGGTGTAAATGATGCTCCTGCACTTAAGCTTGCTGACATTGGAATTGCCATGGGCATCGCTGGTACTGAGGTAGCTTTATCCTTCCTTTCATTGTTTAGAGTCAAATAAAGGCCTTTGTGTAACGGAACGACTCTTACCTGATGAATTTTGAATTAGCTATTATGTGGTTGGCTGTTACATGATGATGTTTTTGTAATGGCCTTTGAATGCATCCAGGTTGTACTTTTGTTATTAAAACATTGTTATAGATTTGTTTATGCGTTGAAAGTTATCAAAGGGTGTTAAAAAGTCAATGATTCTATGACCTTTCATTTAAACTTATGCAAATATAGGGCTTGAAAGCAACTTAGTATCTTAAAGAACCTATTGCCACCACAACCCATTACCTAACACTAGCAACACTCTCTTCCGCAACATCAGGACCATGACTATGACATTGTTGGGCTCCTGCATGGACCCTGGTTTTATTGTGTAATGGCCATGATCATGGAACAGAGGATCGGGCCAATTGGCCCAGGGCCCAGTTGATGGTGTTTTTAGGCGCACTATTTTTTTGTGTGGCTTTGCAAGGTGTTGTATGAGAGAAGAAGAATTCTCCAGTACTCTCTCCAAAAAACAGTGAAAATTTTCTGCAACTTCGTGGATGTGGGCACAAGTTGACTGAAACACATAAATCTTGTGTCTTACTTTCTTTTTATCGTGAATCTCTACAACCCCATGCACTTTTGTGTAGATTCAGTTCACTCAAGCAAAATTTTAATGTGTTTATTCCATCCTTTACCTTAATGCGAAATTCAGGTAGCAAAAGAAGCCTCAGACATGGTCTTGGCCGATGACAACTTCAGTACCATTGTTTCAGCTGTAGCAGAAGGTCGCTCCATCTACAACAATATGAAAGCTTTCATTAGGTAAAAACCTTTCTCTTGTCACTCTATGAGTATTCGTTTTCTGTTTGTTAGTGTTGGGTCCGAGTTTAAAACAAAAAAGAAAAAGAACAAATATAAGTGAGATTTGCTTATGCGACACAGTGACAGTTCGGATAGATTTAGAAGATCAGAGAGAATATAATCTGGAATGGGTTTTGGTTGCTTTAGCTTGGATTTGATTTTTTGCATAGGACTGAAAAAACTTGGTTAATGGTGTGAAAAAGATAATGTATGTGATCACATATATAATTGAGAGGGTTGAAGGTTTAGTTGTATCGGGTTTTAGGTACAATTATATTGTAACGCAAAATTTTAGAGTAAGAGTTTGATACACAATTGGGTAAGTGTTTTTCCTCATGTTTCACTGTTTCTTTTTATTGGGTTGGTTTTCACTTCTCTTGTTTTTTTGTTTGATATTTCCTAACACTTTCACGACCAACCCGAATTTGCAGGTACATGATATCATCCAATGTCGGCGAGGTAATATCTATATTCTTAACAGCTGCACTTGGGATGCCAGAAAGTATGATACCAGTGCAGCTTCTGTGGGTTAATCTCGTTACTGACGGGCCTCCAGCAACTGCTTTAGGTTTCAACCCTCCTGATGTTGATATAATGCGAAAACCGCCCCGTAAAAGTGACGATGCTCTTGTTAATTTCTGGGTTCTTTTCCGTTATCTGGTTAGTATTGTTTATAGTTCTTGAATTATATGTGCTTTACAATAGGGACGTTGTTTTTTTCTTTTGGGTAAGTGAGATTGGAATTTAGACAACACTCTCTATAGATAGTACACCGAGTATTCTCCTAAAAAAGTGGGGATTGGAGTAAGCAGATTCGAGCAGAGGATTCTTTATCCTACCGGCCCTAACGTTGACCGTGCTTTTCGACTTCTTTGCCTACGCCTCTTCACTTGTGGAGCTAGCATTAAAAAACCGGGGACAGGTGCCTCAGTAATTTAGGAAATTTTTTAAGAATAATACTGATTTTTATTACTTTCTTAGTAAAAAATAAGATTGCATACATTGATTTTTATGAATTTTCTCTAAGACGGAAAAGTTGTGATGTTTTGTATAAAGTGTAATATAAATGATCTTTATGTATCTAAGTTTTGCGTTATTTTCTTACACCAAATATGAATGGCAATATGCTATAGAAGCAAACTGATAATATAATTATTTCTCGGAAGCAACCCTTAACAAATTCGGTCCCCTAACAACTGTTTTTGTTACCCTTCAAACAAGCCTATTATGTGAGAACTGAGTCATTTTTCTCTATTACACGCACAGGTAATTGGTTCCTACGTTGGTTTAGCAACAGTCGGCGTATTCATCCTGTGGTACACTCAACCATCCTTTCTGGGCATTAACCTCATTAGCGATGGTCACACAGTCGTGCAACTCTCTCAGCTAACTCACTGGGGCGAGTGCTCAACGTGGTCAAATTTCACTGCGAACCCATTCAAAGTATCAGGAGGGCATGTCATAACCTTTGAAAATCCATGTGACTACTTCACAGTTGGAAAAGTTAAGGCTATGACACTTTCACTTTCAGTTTTAGTAGCCATTGAAATGTTTAACTCACTAAACGCGCTATCGGAAGATAATAGTTTGGTCACAATGCCACCGTGGTCTAACCCGTGGCTCGTGATGGCTATGTTGGTGTCGCTTGGACTCCACTGTCTTGTACTGTACGTACCATTTCTGGCTAATGTGTTCGGGGTTGTTCCACTCAGTCTGAGCGAGTGGGTCCTAGTGGTTGCTGTTTCTGCTCCCGTGATACTGGTTGATGAGGGTCTTAAGTTGATCGCGAGGAGGCGGAGACGAAAGATGAAGAAGGTGAAGACTTTGTAGATTTGATAGAGATGTAGAGATTGAAAAGTATTTGTTGTTGATAATTCTGATGTTGTAACTTGATGATACCTTTTTCTATATTGTAAGACACATTAATTAAATTATCTTTTCCATGTAAATTATAACTAGGATGAATGAAGAAGTTCGAGTTATATGTTGTATTGTTCAAGCATGAGGTTTTAGATTTGAAGCTCGTTTACCCCTTCCCGCCACGGGTATGAAGTGGATACCCGTACCCGCCCCTTTACCCGCGGGTATCCAACGGGTATGTATTACCCCCCCCCCCCCGGGGTATCCTCTCTAATGTTCGTAGAAAACGATTATCTTTACCGGGTCATATTAGTTATTTAATATTAAAAATTAATTATATTTTTTTATAACATTGATAAACAATTCGGGTTATTGAATTTAAACACGTATTTTTTTTAATTTGAAGGTTAATTATGTACAAAATAAAGCGGGTATGGCGGGTATGAGGTGGAGAGGGGCGGGGCAGGTACAAAACTATACCCGTACCCGACCCGTACCCGTACCCGCCCCAGTTATACCCGTACCCGCCCCATTGCCATCTCTACCTCATAAAAAATGATGCATTGTTTGGTTATGCATAGGGGTGTGTATATATATATATATATATATATATATATATATATATATATATATATATATATATATATATATATATATATATATATATATATATGTTGACGTTCTTATGAAAGGATGAGAGTGTCAGAGGGGTGAATCTTGACCCTCTATTGTAATTGACGGCCAAGATTTGTTGCACATTAAAAAGAAATAACAATTTACGGTCAAAATTTGTTAAGTATTAAAAAAAAAAAAAATTTCCCTCCCTTACTCCTTTCTTTCTGCCCCATAAAGGGACATGGGCCTTAAATTATTATTTTTTTTAATATTTAATAAATCTTAACTGTCCATTATAATGGAGGGTCAGGATTTGCTCTCCTTACACTCTTACCCTTTCATAAGAACGCTGCCTTATATATATACACACACACACATATAACGATTTTGACTTGTTTCCAAGGGTGTAAAGGAGCCAAGCCTAGTTCGTGCTTGTCTGGCTCGAAGCTCAGCTTGAAGCTCGGTAAGCCTTAGAACATTGAGCTCAAGCTTGGCTTGTCAAAAGTTAAGGCTCGGCTTGGTTTGATTTAGCTCAAATCTGGAGAGGTGAACTCTGCATTAAGCGTGCCTCATTTAGCCTGATATAAGCACATTTAGGTTCAAACTTATTGCTCAATCAAGCACATCTAGTCATAATGATATTTATGTTGAGTCATTTAGGCTTGCAGCCCTTCAAACTCGAGCTTTACTAAGCTTATGCTCTACTGGGCTCGAGTTCAAAATAAACAGTTTTTTTGAACTTTTTAACTTTACATATTATTTCCAAACTTTAAGGATGTCTCTGGTATCATTTTTTAGCATAATTTTTTTATTTTCGAGAAATTAAAATTTATATTTTCAGAATAATTATTATTTATTTTAAGTTTTTACACAAAATTTAAAAAAAAAATGAAAAATTAAAATAAAAAAAAACAGTAAAATAAAATTTAAAATCTAACTTTATTTTTTCAAAAAACTAAACATTATGAACAAAAAAAAAATGAAATTAAACAAACTCTAAATTATTAGGTGAAAATTAAAAATAATATTATGCTCTGATTTGGCATAGTTGCCCCAAACTTTTTTTGATAATTAAATAATTGTGGACTTACAAAAATACTAACATAAAGTATGCGTACATTTTTTTAAAAAAAAATGATAAAGTCATTACATGAAGGTAAGAAGAAGGTGCTTCAAACACAGGACCCGTTGTGGTCTAAAACATCCCCAACCATTGGAGTACAAGGATGTTGGACATAAACTATATGTTATGCTTTCGTGTCAAGGAACTTCAAAAGATTTGAAAAATTGTCATATAAATTATATATATATATATAATTTATGTAGGAGATAAGTAAGGAGATAAAGTATTACTTTAGGCCAAAAGGTGTGAAAGCTGATTCCCCCTTAAACCTCTCTTTGAGAAATTCTTAATTTAACTAACTCTGGTGGTGTGTGGGCCTTTACACAGAACATGATTTACGGGATAATTGGGTTCCGTGTTAGGGGGGGAGAAAACAAAAAAGGGTAAATTACAGAAAATCTCCCTGACTTTTGCTTCAAAAACAGAAAACCCTCCTCACAAATAAAATCACTTACTAAACCCTCTAACTTTTGAAAAATTTTCACTTTGCCTCCAAATAAATTTTTTTAACCATTTTACCCCTCAACCAAAAAAACAGTTATATTTTATCTCATAATATTTTTTCTGAAAATTTTAAAATAATTATATTTTTATAAATATAGAAAATTTTCTTAATTTTTTTGCTAAAAACATAAAATATTTAATTTTTATCTAATAATATAAAATCTTTTTCTAAAAATAAAATTAAACATTAGGGGCAAAATAATCAAAAAATAAGTTACATGGGGTTAAGTAATAATTTTTTAAAAGTGAGGGGGTTTTGTGAGTGCTTTTATTTATGAGGGAGATTTTCTGTTTTTGAAATAAAAATCAAAAAAATTTTCTGTAATTTACCTAAAAAAAAAAAAAAAAAAAAAAAAAGGTAGGACCGACTAATTTGACCAGTTGAAGCGGGAGCCGGTCAATTACCATAAATTTATACTGGAAAAAGACGAAACCTTATGAGAGTCAAACCCATTGACCGACAGAATTTTGAAATTTACTTTTAATTTTTTGCTAGTGCTTTTTACCCCGAAACCCAGAGGTAATTACAACTAAAAATGACGCGGCATGGCTCAATCTAAACTAAATTTGACTAAGTTCAAGTAAACAATAATAGAAAATAATGGAACTTGAGTGACTCAAAATTAAGATGGCTGAAGGCTTAAATCATCCTTACAAACTCTAACCCAAATACTAGAATGAACGATCTAATTAACTTAAGATCTGATCCAACTTGAGCATGATATATGATTATTAAACTCAATAGAAACTCGATCCGAGTTGACTCGTGTTTCAGAATTTTTTGATGAGGTTCTAGATAAGAGCGGGACTCAACCCTCACTTGAGAAAACAGCTGCTGGCTCGTTTAACCCGGGCTTACCTGCAAAACGAGCAAGGCCGTCAGAGGGTCCCGCGGTGGTTTGGACCGCGGGAGACCCCTCCGATGCCTAAGTCAGTAAGAGAAGCGGTAGCAATAATAAATATACGTAAAGTAGATAATACCTGGTAAATATGAATGAGCTAACCGAGGGAAGGGAGCGCATCGGGTAATAATCATGGAGGGGAAGAGGCAATACCGTGGTCCTAGCAAGGAGAGAGAGACGGGGGGTCTCTTGGGGAGGATATGAGGCGTGGGGCCCCTGAGAGGTTAGGCCGTGAGGGGCATGGGGCCCCAGGCCGGATGAGAGAGAAGGGTAGCCGGTGGAGATGCCGAGGGGAGCTTGGGTTGAATGAGGGGCATAGGTTGGTATTTATAGGAAAGGGGGAACTGGTGGTGTTGGATGGTAGAGCCGGGCTAGGGGTAGTACCGCCTGGCATTACTTAATGGAGAGGTGAAGGTGAATGATTGGTTGGAAGGCAGGCGCTACAGTCTACATGGCGACTGGTTGAGATGGGCGGTGATACCGCCTGGGTGGTGACGGCTGTGGTACCACCCAGTTGGTACACAAGGTTAGGAGAATGGGTACCGAGGCCTGCAGGCTGTAACCAAGGCAGGCGGTATTGTAGCTCTCGGGGCGGTAGTGGTACCTGGATCTGATACCGCCTGGGAGTGGTCAGGAGGGGGGCGGTAATGACCCCTGGGCCCGGTACCGCCTGGGAGTGGTCAGGAGTGGGGCGGTAATGACCCCTCGGGCTCAGTGCCGCCCAGGAGTGGTAATGAAAGGGGTCGGTAATGACCCCCGGGACCCGGTACCGCCCGAGAGCGATCAGGAAAGGGCGGTAATGATCCCTGGGACTCGGTATTACCTCCGCACGGGTCCTTATTAATGGTTTTGCACACCTGGACGGTAGCCAGGGTTGGCAGTACCAAGGCCTATGGTAGGCGGTACCCTATGATGAAAGAAGCAGGCGGTACGGGGAGCCTAGGTGTGGGATAGAGATGGGCACGTTATAGTTTGGCGGCACCATGGCTTATGGTATATTTAGTGCCGCTAGCCTATTACCGTGATGAGCCTTAAGGCAATTACTTATTCTGCGGTGTGGAGGTGCCGCCAGGTCTGTTTACCGTGGTTGACTTATTAACCTAACTCACTTTTGTTCTCATCAATTCGGAACTCGAAATGACTAGAATTCGGAATAATCAGTAACATATTCCTTTTCTTGTTTTTTGTATTTTTTGGGTTCCTACAGCCCACTAGTTTCTTTTGTCTATTTCCTAGGATGGTTGGTATATCTCCATAAACGTATCTTTTTGTTTCCATTCTTGTACTATACGTACTTGATTCATGAAGTATCGAACCATTTTCTTCATAAATGAGTAGCCTAAATATGGTTAGGTCGCTATGAGTAGCTCGCACAAGTCGAAATACACGATATGTGTCTCGTAAAAAAGCATGCACATACCATCCATATAGTATCGCTCTTCATTTTGCTAGTACCAAGCCAACATAAGATAAGGATCATTCTTCTCTCTCTTCTTCTCTTTTAGTCTTTTTCATTCTTCTCTTTATTAGTTTCTTCCCCGAAAACTTATACTAACTTAAGCACCGAACAAGTTCCCATGGACAAACCCTGTTGCTCCTGATAGTTTGCTCATCTCGCAGACCTTTACACAGATCAACTCGAAACAAATAGCTATTGACCCCTCTCTTCAAGCCTACTTAGATTTCGCTCAAAACAAAAGCATTTTCAGGATATAATATAACTGTGACAAATTAGAAGTTGTTGAAAACTTCATAAATGAGTCTAATTCTAATGTCTAAGATCCAAATACTGACAGAGAATCGATCACCATATCAGTTTTGTAAAACTACTCCATCTAATATCAATTTGTTTTAAGATAAAACCCTACTTAAACTTAAAAGTAAAACTTACATATCTCAATTTTATGGGTTGGCTCTAAAGACCCGATGAAATTTAAACAAATGGAGGATCTACAAGGGGGGGTGTTTTGGGAACATGTAAAGAGGCTCTTTTTACTGCAACAAATATTGACAGTGTTGAAGTTATGTATAAGCTAGCAAAGGTTCAACATGTGATAACTCACTGGTTCACAGGAGGACTCTTGTTGTGTTCTGCTTCCCATTCTGTGATTTCTCTGTAAGAACAAAGCCCTAAGTCCCCTTTTTAAGGCATTCAGTGTTAGAGTGTTCATTGGTCGAAATTCAAATTGGAATGTCAGATCAAGAATCACAGCTATAGTGAGCGACATCTCGTACTACATGAAAAAATAAATGTCGAAATGCCTAGCACATGACGAACTGATGTAGGACAAGTAGTGCTGGAGTTTGTGGAGCAATGGGATTGTCAGAGGCCCAAACGGACAAACCTAAAGTATTAATCTGGAAAGAGTTACAGGGTATTCTTGTCATTTCATATTGGGGTTTTGTTAGTTGGTTATAATTTTTCTCCTCCAAATTTAATTGAATACAAACTTCAGAAATTTCTTTTAAGTTTTCGTTGATTCTAACTTCTTTGTTGATTTTAACACGCTTAGATCGTGATTTGTACTTCAGTTCCACGTAACCATTAGGAACGATGGTCAATAGTTCAGTTATATATGCCATAAAAAGTCAAATTTTCTTGTCAAGTAATGATAACACTACATCCTTTAAATTATATTACTATAACTAAGTTAATTGAAGAAAAACAGCGAAACAAAACTAATACACTATCCAAAGTACAGAATAATAACATAAATAATATTATTTATTATTTATTTTTAATAATAAAGAAATATTTAAATGCTAAAAAGGTGACTTTCCATCGTAAAATTACATAATTACTAGGTGTACCGAGGACCACAAGTGAAGTAAATTAATTAAGACAAAACAATCAAATCTTAATTACAAGTACAAAAGTTTGCTTGGAAAGCACGTGATTAAGAATGATGGTTAGTGTCCTAATCCTAATTAATGTATAACCAAAAATAATTCAAATTTACAATACTTAATCGGTTTTTCTAATAGGTGTCCAAAAGGCGCATAATAAATGCATATATTTATTTATCTTTTAACAAATATTATTATTTCACAATATCTGATAATAGGGTTGTCCTTGTGTTAGAACTCCAAAGTTAAGCGTATTTGAGCAAGAGTAGTACCAGGATGGGTGACCCCCCTGGGAAGTCCTCGTGTTACCAACCCTATAAGATTGAGAATCCTTGGAAACAGTTTTTCGACAGGGTTACACCCTGAAGGGGTAAGGCTGCGTACATCCACCCTCCCAGACCCCGCTTAGAAGGGAGCCATTGAGACACTGGGTCTGTTATTGTTGTAATATCCGATAATAATGTGTTAATCCATCAAGAAAAATAAATAAGTAATGTCTCATCATGCGCCCTTTAAGCATCCGTTAGAAAAATTCATACTTAGTTCATATACCAAGTATCTCATAATATTAAAGATAAAGAAAAATGCTATATATAAAATATCCGAGAGTAGTACCAAGACGGGTCAACTCTTGGAAAGTTCTCATGTTACCAACCCTATAAGGTTGGGAGTCATCGGAAACAAACTCTCGACGGGAGCCCTTGAGACATTGGGTCTGTTGTTGTTGTTGTTGTAATATCCGATAATAATGTGTTAATCCATTAAGAAAAATAAATAAGTAATGTCTCATTATGCACCCTTTGAGCACCCGCTAAAAAATCGATACTTAATTCATATACCAAGTATCTCACCATATTAAAGATAAAGGAAAATGCTATATATAAAATACATATATTTACATACATAATTAATTATATACCTATGTATATTATTAAATTATTAAAAGTAATATTAAATTAATTCTTTTCAGTAAATTAACAATATTATGATATGGATATAAAACATGGGTTTTTCTAACATCTACTTTGGGTACATGTTAAAAACACATTAATTATACTTAATTTTTTTAATTAATTATTATTGTATTTTAAAATTATAATTAGTGTATTGTATTTTGATTGAAATATATTATATATAATAAATTTTTCTAACATGTGTCACACATGTTAAAATGTATTAATTAATATATTATTAATAAAAAAATATCTCATCATCCTTGCATCGGTCAATAAAATAAAAAAATATGAAATAATTAATATACTTTAATATGTACCTTTTGAATATATAATAATATAATTCATAAAATTACTATTTATTATAATATTATTAAAAACAAAGATAATAAAAAATGTGATTAGATAAAATATTTAATTAGATAAAAATTTAACAAGTAGGTGTAGCTAGAGATAAAGGACAGATGGGGGCATTTATTCTACCATAATACGCTACATAGATAATCGCAAAATACAATACGATTGGTGCTTCAAAAATGTATTATTTATTTTCTTCTGAATTTGTAATCATTTCTTCTTTTTTAAATTGGAAATAAAATTCATAAAAGGTCTACAAGTCGGCAGCTCTTTTCATAGTCCATAATTCCCCCTTTTTTTTCTTTTAATTATTTATATTTTAATATCTCAACTTTATTTAAAATAATAAAAATAATTTTAATTTTTTTGAATTAATAAAAATGTCTCTAAATCTTTGTAATATTAATAAAGAGTCCATTATCCATTGTAATTACTTCATTTTTGTCGACAGAGCGAAAGTGACAACTGTTTTTTTTTTATTAATGCTACAATAAAGTGATAAAAATACCCTTCAATAATCATATTTTAAACAAATTAAGCAAAAATAGATAGTTTTTACATAATAAACATATCAAATTTTATACTTATAAATTAAGAGTAAGAGTATTGAAATGTAGTTTTATTATTTTATTATAGCATTAAAAAAAATAGTTAGTACATTAGGTTTATCGATGGAAAATGACGTCATCAAGTTAGAGAGGGGCCTTTTAATTAATACGATAAAAATTTAGGAGTCTTTTTAATAATTCAAAAATGTCGGAATTATTTCTATTATTTGCAAAAATATTGGAGTACTAAAATGTAAATAATCCTTTCTTTTAAGTAGGAGAGATTTGATATCAAATACTGAGTACTATTTTAGAGGCTTTATCAGTTAAGATAGTTGACATATACAGTAATTATATATAATCGCTTGTACTAAGTGAATCCTCATTTTATGTCTCACCTTTTTAAGGAAAAAAAGGATCCAATTCATTTCTCTTTAACACTTGCATCAAATTACGAAAGATGAATAACTTTAAGTAAGAATGTCAACATCAACAAAAAAGGAATAAAATAAGTTGATATTTGATCGATCAGGATTGATTCTTGATTGATTGCATACAAATGCACCATATTTAAGAACAAAATGTTGTGTACTAAAATATTAAGTGGTAGATGGCTAGTGTAAAGCACGAAAAGCTCAACTCGTTTTGAGTTGGAGACAAATCGAGAGATAGGTTTGATACGAGAGTCATTTATTCATTGACTCCGAAGTCATTTGGACTTAGGTTCAGCTTAGAAGTCGTTTTTGAATTTAGGTTTGACTTAGAGACATTTGCGCTTTAGGTTAGTTCGAATTGGAAGTCATTTAAGCTTACAATCGATAACCACTTTGGCCTTTTGTTAACATTTACGCTAAATTGGGTCGAATTAACTGTTGACGTTTTATTTCTTTTTACACTCGTTTTATATTTATAAATATGATATGATTTCATTCTACTTAATGTTATGCTATTTATTTTTTTAAATTCTAAAACTTAATTAATTAGTAGGTAATAAATAACTTGTAATTACAGTAAACAAATCTATATTTTCCATCACAATAAACCTTAACATCGTTGTTGATAATCAATTCGCAAAGTCACCATAATTAGGTTTGTTTACCATCAATCAAATAAAATTACCAAAACTAATTTTTTTAAAAAAAATAAATTTTGCAAATTAATTTTGTAGAATTTCCGGGGTCCTCGAAAACAGCCTTTCGTTAGGGCATCACCCTGAAGAGATAAGGCCGCGTACATTCCACCCCTACCCATCTTATGCGGGAATCCTTGAAGCACTGAGTATATTATTGTTGTTGTAACTTTGTAGAATTGCTATTAGTAGGAGTATATACTTCTACTATGAAGGAGAAAAAAATTATTTTCATATTTTTACTTGAAAACAAAGAAATAACTCCTTTTTATATCTAAAAGCACCTTTTTCTAGTCAAATATTCTTAAAATCTAAAAATATGTTACAAAAAAAATAAGATACTAGTTTTCTCTTTTATTACATAATTAAAATATTAGTTAATAGTTTCCTCTCGCAATCTCTATAAATAGAGTATTAGAGTTGTAATAAAAGTTTAAAAAAAAATGTTCAATTTGAATTCTCCCTCTCCTTTACTAAAACCACTTACTAAACCCCCTAACTTTTTAAAAATTTTCACTTTGCCCCCAAATAAATTTTTTTGACCATTTTACCCCTCAACCAAAAAAAAAAGTTATATTTTATCTCATAATATTTTTTCTGAAAATTTTAAAATAATTATATTTTTATAAATATAGAAAATTTTCTTAATTTTTTTGCTAAAAACATAAAATATTTAATTTTTGTCTAATAATATAAAATCTTTTTCTAAAAATAAAATTAAACATTAGGGGCAAAATAATCAAAAAATAAGTTACATAGGGTTAAGTGATAATTTTTTAAAAGTTAGGAGATTTTGTGAGTGCTTTTATTTATGAGGGAGATTTTCTGTTTTTGAAATAAAAATCAGAAAAATTTTCTGTAATTTACCTAAAAAAAAAAAAAAAAAAAGGTAGGACCGACTAATTTGACCAGTTGAAGCGGGAGCCGGTCAATTACCATAAATTTATACTGGAAAAAGACGAAACCTTATGAGAGTCAAACCCATTGACCGACAGAATTTTGAAATTTACTTTTAATTTTTTGCTAGTGCTTTTTACCCCGAAACCCAGAGGTAATTACAACTAAAAATGACGCGGCATGGCTCAATCTAAACTAAATTTGACTAAGTTCAAGTAAACAATAATAGAAAATAATGTAACTTGAGTGACTTAAAATTAAGATGGCTGAAGGCTTAAATCATCCTTACAAACTCTAACCCAAATACTAGAATGAACGATCTAATTAACTTAAGATCTGATCCAACTTGAGCATGATATATGATTATTAAACTCAATAGAAACTCGATCCGAGTTGACTCGTGTTTCAGAATTTTTTGATGAGGTTCTAGATAAGAGCGGGACTCAACCCTTACTTGAGAAAGCAGCTGCTGGCTCGTTTAACCCGGGCTCACCTGCAAAACGAGCAAGGCCTTCAGAGGGTCCCGCGGTGGTTTGGACCGCGGGAGACCCCTCCGATGCCTAAGTCAGTAAGAGAAGCGGTAGCAATAATAAATATACGTAAAGTAGATAATACCTGGTAAATATGAATGAGCTAACCGAGGGAAGGGAGCGCATCGGGTAATAATCATGGAGGGGAAGAGGCAATACCCGTGGTCCTAGCAAGGAGAGAGAGACGGGGGGTCTCTTGGGGAGGATATGAGGCGTGGGGCCCCTGAGAGGTTAGGCCGTGAGGGGCGTGGGGCCCCAGGCCGGATGAGAGAGAAGGGTAGCCCGTGGAGATGCCGAGGGGAGCTTGGGTTGAATGAGGGGCATAGGTTGGTATTTATAGGAAAGGGGGAACTGGTGGTGTTGGATGGTAGAGCCGGGCTAGGGGTAGTACCGCCTGGTATTACTTAATGGAGAGGTGAAGGTGAATGATTGGTTGGAAGGGAGGCGCTACAGTCTATATGGCGACTGGTTGAGAGGGGCGGTGATACCGCCTGGGTGGTGATGGCTGTGGTACCACCCAGTTGGTACACAGGGTTAGGAGAATGGGTACCGAGGCCTGCAGGCTGTAACCAAGGCAGGCGGTATTGTAGCTCTCGGGGCGGTAGTGGTACCTGGATCTGATACCGCCTGGGAGTGGTCAGGAGGGGGGCGGTAATGACCCCTGGGCCCGGTACCGCCTGGGAGTGGTCAGGAGTGGGGCGGTAATGACCCCTGGGGCTCAGTGCCGCCCAGGAGTGGTAATGAAAGGGGTCGGTAATGACCCTCGGGACCCGGTACCGCCCGAGAGCGATCAGGAAAGGGCGGTAATGATCCCTGGGACCCGGTATTACCTCCGCACGGGTCCTTATTAATGGTTTTGCACACCTGGACGGTAGCCAGGGTTGGCGGTACCAAGGCCTATGGTAGGCGGTACCCTATGATGAAAGAAGCAGGCGGTACGGGGAGCCTAGGTGTGGGATAGAGATGGGCACGTTATAGTTTGGCGGCACCATGGCTTATGGTATATTTAGTGCCGCTAGCCTATTACCGTGATGAGCCTTAAGGCAATTACTTATTCTGTGGTGTGGAGGTGCCGCCAGGTCTGTTTACCGTGGTTGACTTATTGACCTAACTCACTTTTTTTCTCATCAATTCGGAACTCGAAATGACTAGAATTCGGAATAATCAGTAACATATTCCTTTTGTTGTTTTTTGTATTTTTTGGGTTCCTACAGCCCACTAGTTTCTTTTGTCTATTTCCTAGGATGGTTGGTATATCTCCATAAACGTATCTTTTTGTTTCCATTGTTGTACTATACGTACTTGATTCATGAAGTATCGAACCATTTTCCTCAAAAAAAGAATACGTTGCCCGATAGTGAGGTCACCTAAGTATGGTTAGGTCGCTATGAGTAGCTCGCACAAGTCGAAATACACGATATGTGTCTCGTAAAAAAGCATGCACATACCATCCATATAGTATCGCTCTTCATTTTGCTAGTACCAAGCCAACATAAGATAAGGATCATTCTTCTCTCTCTTCTTCTCTTTTAGTCTTTTTCATTCTTCTCTTTATTAGTTTCTTCCCCGAAAACTTATACTAACTTAAGCACCGAACAAGTTCCCATGGACAAACCCTGTTGCTCCTGATAGTTTGCTCATCTCGCAGACCTTTACACAGATCAACTCGAAACAAATAGCTATTGACCCCTCTCTTCAAGCCTACTTAGATTTCGCTCAAAACAAAAGCGTTTTCAGGATATAATATAACTGTGACAAATTAGAAGTTGTTGAAAACTTCATAAATGAGTCTAATTCTAATGTCTAAGATCCAAATACTGACAGAGAATCGATCACCATATCAGTTTTGTAAAACTACTCCATCTAATATCAATTTGTTTTAAGATAAAACCCTACTTAAACTTAAAAGTAAAACTTACATATCTCAATTTTATGGGTTGGCTCTAAAGACCCGATGAAATTTAAACAAATGGAGGATCTACAAGGGGGGGTGTTTTGGGAACATGTAAAGAGGCTCTTTTTACTGCAACAAATATTGACAGTGTTGAAGTTATGTATAAGCTAGCAAAGGTTCAACATGTGATAACTCACTGGTTCACAGGAGGACTCTTGTTGTGTTCTGCTTCCCATTCTGTGATTTCTCTGTAAGAACAAAGCCCTAAGTCCCCTTTTTAAGGCATTCAGTGTTAGAGTGTTCATTGGTCGAAATTCAAATTGGAATGTCAGATCAAGAATCACAGCTATAGTGAGCGACATCTCGTACTACATGAAAAAATAAATGTCGAAATGCCTAGCACATGACGAACTGATGTAGGACAAGTAGTGCTGGAGTTTGTGGAGCAATGGGATTGTCAGAGGCCCAAACGGACAAACCTAAAGTATTAATCTGGAAAGAGTTACAGGGTATTCTTGTCATTTCATATTGGGGTTTTGTTAGTTGGTTATAATTTTTCTCCTCCAAATTTAATTGAATACAAACTTCAGAAATTTCTTTTAAGTTTTCGTTGATTCTAACTTCTTTGTTGATTTTAACACGCTTAGATCGTGATTTGTACTTCAGTTCCACGTAACCATTAGGAACGATGGTCAATAGTTCAGTTATATATGCCATAAAAAGTCAAATTTTCTTGTCAAGTAATGATAACACTACATCCTTTAAATTATATTACTATAACTAAGTTAATTGAAGAAAAACAGCGAAACAAAACTAATACACTATCCAAAGTACAGAATAATAACATAAATAATATTATTTATTATTTATTTTTAATAATAAAGAAATATTTAAATGCTAAAAAGGTGACTTTCCATCGTAAAATTACATAATTACTAGGTGTACCGAGGACCACAAGTGAAGTAAATTAATTAAGACAAAACAATCAAATCTTAATTACAAGTACAAAAGTTTGCTTGGAAAGCACGTGATTAAGAATGATGGTTAGTGTCCTAATCCTAATTAATGTATAACCAAAAATAATTCAAATTTACAATACTTAATCGGTTTTTCTAATAGGTGTCCAAAAGGCGCATAATAAATGCATATATTTATTTATCTTTTAACAAATATTATTATTTCACAATATCTGATAATAGGGTTGTCCTTGTGTTAGAACTCCAAAGTTAAGCGTATTTGAGCAAGAGTAGTACCAGGATGGGTGACCCCCCTGGGAAGTCCTCGTGTTACCAACCCTATAAGATTGAGAATCCTTGGAAACAGTTTTTCGACAGGGTTACACCCTGAAGGGGTAAGGCTGCGTACATCCACCCTCCCAGACCCCGCTTAGAAGGGAGCCATTGAGACACTGGGTCTGTTATTGTTGTAATATCCGATAATAATGTGTTAATCCATCAAGAAAAATAAATAAGTAATGTCTCATCATGCGCCCTTTAAGCATCCGTTAGAAAAATTCATACTTAGTTCATATACCAAGTATCTCATAATATTAAAGATAAAGAAAAATGCTATATATAAAATATCCGAGAGTAGTACCAAGACGGGTCAACTCTTGGAAAGTTCTCATGTTACCAACCCTATAAGGTTGGGAGTCATCGGAAACAAACTCTCGACGGGAGCCCTTGAGACATTGGGTCTGTTGTTGTTGTTGTTGTAATATCCGATAATAATGTGTTAATCCATTAAGAAAAATAAATAAGTAATGTCTCATTATGCACCCTTTGAGCACCCGCTAAAAAATCGATACTTAATTCATATACCAAGTATCTCACCATATTAAAGATAAAGGAAAATGCTATATATAAAATACATATATTTACATACATAATTAATTATATACCTATGTATATTATTAAATTATTAAAAGTAATATTAAATTAATTCTTTTCAGTAAATTAACAATATTATGATATGGATATAAAACATGGGTTTTTCTAACATCTACTTTGGGTACATGTTAAAAACACATTAATTATACTTAATTTTTTTAATTAATTATTATTGTATTTTAAAATTATAATTAGTGTATTGTATTTTGATTGAAATATATTATATATAATAAATTTTTCTAACATGTGTCACACATGTTAAAATGTATTAATTAATATATTATTAATAAAAAAATATCTCATCATCCTTGCATCGGTCAATAAAATAAAAAAATATGAAATAATTAATATACTTTAATATGTACCTTTTGAATATATAATAATATAATTCATAAAATTACTATTTATTATAATATTATTAAAAACAAAGATAATAAAAAATGTGATTAGATAAAATATTTAATTAGATAAAAATTTAACAAGTAGGTGTAGCTAGAGATAAAGGACAGATGGGGGCATTTATTCTACCATAATACGCTACATAGATAATCGCAAAATACAATACGATTGGTGCTTCAAAAATGTATTATTTATTTTCTTCTGAATTTGTAATCATTTCTTCTTTTTTAAATTGGAAATAAAATTCATAAAAGGTCTACAAGTCGGCAGCTCTTTTCATAGTCCATAATTCCCCCTTTTTTTTCTTTTAATTATTTATATTTTAATATCTCAACTTTATTTAAAATAATAAAAATAATTTTAATTTTTTTGAATTAATAAAAATGTCTCTAAATCTTTGTAATATTAATAAAGAGTCCATTATCCATTGTAATTACTTCATTTTTGTCGACAGAGCGAAAGTGACAACTGTTTTTTTTTTATTAATGCTACAATAAAGTGATAAAAATACCCTTCAATAATCATATTTTAAACAAATTAAGCAAAAATAGATAGTTTTTACATAATAAACATATCAAATTTTATACTTATAAATTAAGAGTAAGAGTATTGAAATGTAGTTTTATTATTTTATTATAGCATTAAAAAAAATAGTTAGTACATTAGGTTTATCGATGGAAAATGACGTCATCAAGTTAGAGAGGGGCCTTTTAATTAATACGATAAAAATTTAGGAGTCTTTTTAATAATTCAAAAATGTCGGAATTATTTCTATTATTTGCAAAAATATTGGAGTACTAAAATGTAAATAATCCTTTCTTTTAAGTAGGAGAGATTTGATATCAAATACTGAGTACTATTTTAGAGGCTTTATCAGTTAAGATAGTTGACATATACAGTAATTATATATAATCGCTTGTACTAAGTGAATCCTCATTTTATGTCTCACCTTTTTAAGGAAAAAAAGGATCCAATTCATTTCTCTTTAACACTTGCATCAAATTACGAAAGATGAATAACTTTAAGTAAGAATGTCAACATCAACAAAAAAGGAATAAAATAAGTTGATATTTGATCGATCAGGATTGATTCTTGATTGATTGCATACAAATGCACCATATTTAAGAACAAAATGTTGTGTACTAAAATATTAAGTGGTAGATGGCTAGTGTAAAGCACGAAAAGCTCAACTCGTTTTGAGTTGGAGACAAATCGAGAGATAGGTTTGATACGAGAGTCATTTATTCATTGACTCCGAAGTCATTTGGACTTAGGTTCAGCTTAGAAGTCGTTTTTGAATTTAGGTTTGACTTAGAGACATTTGCGCTTTAGGTTAGTTCGAATTGGAAGTCATTTAAGCTTACAATCGATAACCACTTTGGCCTTTTGTTAACATTTACGCTAAATTGGGTCGAATTAACTGTTGACGTTTTATTTCTTTTTACACTCGTTTTATATTTATAAATATGATATGATTTCATTCTACTTAATGTTATGCTATTTATTTTTTTAAATTCTAAAACTTAATTAATTAGTAGGTAATAAATAACTTGTAATTACAGTAAACAAATCTATATTTTCCATCACAATAAACCTTAACATCGTTGTTGATAATCAATTCGCAAAGTCACCATAATTAGGTTTGTTTACCATCAATCAAATAAAATTACCAAAACTAATTTTTTTAAAAAAAATAAATTTTGCAAATTAATTTTGTAGAATTTCCGGGGTCCTCGAAAACAGCCTTTCGTTAGGGCATCACCCTGAAGAGATAAGGCCGCGTACATTCCACCCCTACCCATCTTATGCGGGAATCCTTGAAGCACTGAGTATATTATTGTTGTTGTAACTTTGTAGAATTGCTATTAGTAGGAGTATATACTTCTACTATGAAGGAGAAAAAAATTATTTTCATATTTTTACTTGAAAACAAAGAAATAACTCCTTTTTATATCTAAAAGCACCTTTTTCTAGTCAAATATTCTTAAAATCTAAAAATATGTTACAAAAAAAATAAGATACTAGTTTTCTCTTTTATTACATAATTAAAATATTAGTTAATAGTTTCCTCTCGCAATCTCTATAAATAGAGTATTAGAGTTGTAATAAAAGTTTAAAAAAAAATGTTCAATTTGAATTCTCCCTCTCCTTTACTATTCTCTTCTCCCCTCTCTCAATTTTTTCTCCCTTTTCCCCTAATTTTACTATAAAACCTTAGTTAAGTTTCGAAGAGGGTAATTTACCTAAGTCTTCTTGATTTTAACTGTATAAAAAGATCAATTTTAAAACACCTTTTTCTAAAACAAAAAGTTTGACCAAACTACAAACTTTTGGTGTTAATATAGTAACAAAATCATGGATCCCCCAATTAGAGGTCTTAAATTTACTTACATTTCTATTATAATTCACGTCATCTCAAGAAATAGATTTCAGTATATATATAGCTCTTATTATTTATAAATTATATTATTACTTTGCCAGTAATAATTATTGCCCTAAAGATAATATATAAAGAGAGCTTTTATTGAAGAGGTTGTAAAAAAAAAAGGAACATACCCAGTGTCTCAAGGGCTCCCTCCTACGCAGGGTCGAGGGGGGGGGGGCGGATGTACGCAGCCTTCCCCCTTCAGGGTGTTAACTTGAAAAGAGGCTGTTTTTCAGTGCCCCCAACCTGAGGGTGAGGACTTCCCAAAAGATCACCCATCCTAGTACTACTCTCGCCCAAGCACGCTTAAGAGATTGTACCAAAAAGATTCTCCAGAAAATTCTGTTCAAGAGAATAAAAAAGGGGGGCAGATACAAGAGAGAGTGACAACAACGTTCACCATAAACGAACCGAAAATAATATTTATATATATTTTAAATTTAGTCAGGATTTGATTTACCGTACAAGCAATTACTCTACCAAACATCTAACCTAACCTACATTACATCACCCCATTTTCTACTTCTTATTTCCAGTTCTTTATTTATTCATCTTTTTTTTAGTATGATTTTAAAACTTATTATGTCTGAACTAATTTTTTAATCTAAGATCGGATCAAACCGGTTGTGCTTGGTCTAGTGTTGAAACTTTCTTGATCAAATGTAGGCGATGAAACATCCTGGCAAATCAACTAGCTTTTTTAAAAGCCAAGTTGTTAAATGATCATACATAAATGACCATACTTTGTACTGAAATCATACAAATATGAAGCATATGGGCTAATAGAATTCAAAACAACTTATCTTATAACCTTCGTCTCAATGAGACTTTAATATTTTATCAAAAAACCAACTACCCTAAAAATTAAAGTATTGTATAGAGTTTGCCTAATTGGCCTATAAAAGCTACCGAATTCCGAACCTACAACTCTATACATCAACTTGGAGGGGCAAAAAAAAGACAAAGGACCTTTTCTTGAGGTGGATTGACAAACTGAGCTCAAGTTTAAGATCTTTTATTTCTACGTAGGAATATTAACCGTTATACCGTTAATCTTATTGGTGGCGTAAGATAAACGCAAAACGTTCTACAAACATTATTATAAAGCGTGTCAGATTAACGTAATAATAAGGTTATTCGCTCCTAAACTGAAAGTTTTGAATTAAAAAATCATCGGAACTATCTCCTTACCAATGAAATATGTATTGATTCTTACAATTATATCAAAAACAAACGTATAAAAGTTTTTTTTTTTTTTTTTTTTTCTCTGTTTCAATTCTATGAAATTTCTTAATGTAATATGTAATACCAATTTACAACCACCCCCCTCTATTATTAGGGGCAACCCGACCCAATTCAAAAATCCTAAAACCCAACACGCAAACTATAAACAAATGGTAATTTGATCATTAGATACATACCAAATCTCCAATCAATTCTCAGCCCTTGATCATCATTCATTCCCCAAGATCGAAGGGCTCGTATTTCCTGCTGCTCTTCCTCCTCAATATCCCATAGAATTTCCTCAGCTCCTTCATCCCATCCCTACACCCCACCTCACCCATACCCACCTCCCCCGCCTTCGCCGACGAGGCTCGACGTCGCTCCCCGTCTGTCTGCAATGCCACGATCACTGACTTCAATGCCCGGCTCGGTGAGCCCCGGTTCGCCACCATTAGCTCTCCGATCTCGGCCGGGCTCAGCGCCGCGCCAATCTGAAACATCTCCTCTACATTGGGAAACAACTTGTGATCATTGATACCCAGATAATTACTTGCTAGGTTTTTGAAATTCTTGAAATCGCAAAGCGGAAAATGGATATGAACGTCAACCCGACCCGGTCGGAGAATTGCCGGGTCGATTTTATCCTTACTTGTCATGGTAAACACCATGATTCTTTCATCACAGCACGCGCTTACGATACCGTCCATGAACTGTAGTATACCGGTAACCGTCGCCGATGCTGGAGAGCACGATTCTCCGGTGACATCTCCGGTAACGTTTCCGGCGACATACTTATCGAAATCTTCGACGAGAATCAGCGATCGATTCGTCGTTTGAAGGAGAAGAAGCTTGAGATCGGAATCGCCTGAGATTTTTGACAAATCGACGTCGTAAACATCGTAATTGAGGAGTTTAGCCATGGCGGAGACGAAGCTTGATTTTCCGGTGCCGGAGGGGCCGTACAAGAGGTAGCTTCGCCGCCATGGACGGCCGAGGCGGTGGTAGTATTGCTTCGATTTCAAGAATCCTTCGAGATCGGCTTTGATCTTCGCCTTCAACTCGGAATCCATCGCTACCGTCTCGATCGTCGCCGGATGCGTAAACGGCACCGATCGCCACCTTCCGCCGCCGTCAACGCCGTCGTGGTTGATGAACAAGCGAATTTCTCTTTTCCTCTCCTCTATCTCATCAATCACAGTGTGAATATGCTGAAGATACGGCCGGAGAATCCTTCGTTTATCTCTCTTCCGAATCCTCAGTACAAACGCTCTGCAATCACCTTCAACGACGTCGTTTTTAGTCACCTTGTACGTCCAGGAAACCCTAGCTCCAAGAAATTCATCCTCTATAGTCTGATTAGGGTTCAAAGTAAGTAAAATATCATTCGATTTCGATCCAGAGAACAAATTCGTATAATCAGAGTCCTCAATCGATTCAAGAGAGTTAACATACAGAGAAATCCGTCGGTAGAGCAGATTCTGTTGAAAATTATCGTTGAATTCAGGAACCTTCAAGAACTGGTACTCATGAAATCGATCGGTAAGCAATCTCCACCATCTCTTGAGCTTCTTAACTCGAATCTTACGCTTCAAAAACAACCACAGAATCACGAGCACACATAGAACGAAGAGCGAAGCAGAGAGCAAATGAGGGAAATCGAGGATGATTTTCGACATGGTGAATTGGGAACTAGGGTTTATGAGTAGTGAGAATTGGGAATCTTGCTGTGGAAGGAGGGATAAACATGGCTGAGAGAATGAGAGGAGAGAGAGAGAGAGGGGGAGAGGAGAGAGAAAGAGAGGGGTTTTTAAAAATGGAGTTTGGGGGTTGAAATGGAAGGAGACGGGTAAGAGCCGGCAAGTTAAATAAAAAGAGATTTTCTAATACGTGTTGAAATGTCGAAAGAAATCACGTAGGAATGGTAATGAATCGGGTTTAAATTTAGATTAGGTTTGTTATTATCTAAATTCAATCCAAAAAAAATTCGTTTAATTGAAATTCAAAAAAGATTCGTTAATTTTATACAAATTTAATCAAAATCTAAATTTATCGGGTGAAATAGATATCTAACCCAAATTCATTACCCATTTGAATCCTAAAATCTAAAAGCAAAGCAAAGCAATATACCCAGTGGCTCCCGCCTAAGCAAGGTCTGAGAGGTCGGATGTATGTAGCCTTTCCCCTTAGGATATTATTACCCTCTAAAGAGAGGCTGTTTTCGAGTGCTCCCAACCCGAGAGTAAGGACTTCCTAGAAGGTCACCCATTCTGGTACTGCTCTCGCTCAAGCACGCTTAACTTCAAAGTTCTAATGGGATTCGATGACGGCGTGTTGGTACCCTCTTTTGAATCCTAAAATCTAATATTAATATATGTAAGAATAAAATAGGAACTTAAAAGCAAATATTTGGACAAATTACTACATATTTATCCTTTTTTTTATTTAATACGTATAATATAGTAATAATACAATATTAGACAACTGTTCGATAACTTTTTCATTGATAATCTTAATACATATATTTGTTACATCGTGATATTTACAAAAAATAGTATAGAGTCGGAAAAATTCTAAAATGTTGACACATACAAAAAGAAAAAGAGTTTGGTTTGTTATGTTAAGAACTCAAATTTTAATAATCTAAAAAAATTTTCCTACACTAAACCTAATTTTGGGTCAGGTTTGGGTTGTGTTTAATGTCATCCAAATCCAGCCCGATCCAAAATTAATTTATCAACATTAAAATCTAAATCCATTTAAAATTCATTTTTACATCCAAATTCACCATAAATGGTCGGGTTGGATGGATATCCTGTGAATTCAGGTCTAATTGGCATCCTTAAATACATGTTAAGGTAAATTAGTTATACTTATATTTATTTATTTTTTATTAGGTTATTCAATTATTAAAAAATTAATTCATTGACATTATTGTTATATTGATTTACATCTTAGGCTTCGTTTGATTATCACATGAATTAAATTTATGCAAAAAATTTTATTTAATAAGAATTTAATTTTTGTGTCAGCTTTTTAGAAAGTTGGTAAAATATATTTGGTTATTAGGATGAAAATAAAAATTCATTGGGGAGGATAGTTAAAAACGAAGGAATTAGAACTTATTTAAAAGGGCAAAATAAGTTACTTCTTACATTTTGAAGGAATCAAAAATTGTTTAGTAATTTTTATTTACTACTCATTTCTTATTAACCAAATAAAAGTTAAAATTCATATTTTATTATAATTTTTTACTTTTTTTATTTACTTTTTGCACATCGAGCTAATATTTATTAAATGGTCATATAATAGATAAATCGAAAAAAAAATAGAAGAAGAAAAAGTCAAGGAAGTAGATTTGATGAGGAGGAGCAAGTGTGAAGGGACAGCTGCGCATGATATTACTTACTATCACGTAAGTATTTCGGATTTCTTATTGTCAAATTTAAATTATTATTTTTAAAATAATGAAATAATTTATAAATGATAAAAATAATAAAATTATTTTTAAAATTATAATCTTATTTTAATAATAATAATTTTGTACTAACCGTAATATTAACCTTTTTTTTTAATTAATACTTAAATTTAAGTATTTGTAACAATAACAACAGCAGATCCAGTGCCTTAAGAGTTCCCGCTTAAGCGGGGTCTTGGAGAGTGGATGTATGCAGCCTTACCCATTTAGGGTGTAACCTAGTTGAGAGGCTATTTCCGAGTCTAAGCATGCATAACTTCGGAGTTCTAATGGGATCCGATGCATTAGTGCCGGGTAAATGAACTATAGATTTAAATATTTATTGTTTAAATACGTAATATTTTAATTACATATATATTAATAAAATCATTTGAATTTTGAATATTTTATTATTTAGGTACTCAATATTGAAATTTAATAATAAAATATTTAAAATTTTCTATGTTTATTTTGTTAACATAAGGATTGAATTCCATAAAACATTTTTCAAAAATCGGATAAAAAATAAAACTTTCTGAAGAAATTAAGAGCAGAAATGCCTACTCTCGGTAAAATTTGATTTTCTTTATTCACTTTTTAGTAATAAAAAAAAGAAAAGAAAAGTAGAAGTGACGGGGGAATTAGGTTTGAGCGTTTCTACTGTACAGAATTTTTATTTATATGTCGACACATAAAATCTGTGTGTCGTCCTACAAACAGGTAATGTTTGAGTATATTTTTTGTAATTTTGAGTATATTATTAGTGATTGAAAATATAATCTTTACTTATAAAATTTATTTTTTTTGCAAAGCAAAACTTTTGATTAGGCGTTGAGGAACAAGTGTGAAGGGACAGCAGGACATGGTGTTGTAAAGCTATTACTAATACTAACTGCCGCCTTATTATTTCGACTTCCCAATTGACTCACTCATTTAAGGCTTGTTTTGTTTTGTTTTGTTTAAATACTTAATATATTCTGATTTTTACTAAAAATTATTTAAATTTTTTGTGTTGTTTTAAAAAATTACTTAGAATTTTCAAATTTTTAGAAAATTATGTAAATTTTTTGAAGTTTTTTAATGTCACACCTTAATATTAACGCTATTAACATCCGTTAGTTTTTGTTAATGTAGCTTTTTGAAGAAAAAAAGAAAAATGATTTTAAAATTTGAATTAATGTTTGAACTAATTTAAAATATATTGAATATTTAAGGAAATATTTTAAGTATATTAAAATTTGTTAATATTTAAAAATATTTTTTATATTATTAAAAAATATTTGTTTCAATGTCACGTCAACAAAATCATACAGATGATAATAGTGCTAACATTAAGGTGTATCATTAAAAAATTTAGAAAAGCTTACAAAATATTTTAAAAATTTAGAAAATTTATGTGATTTTTTAAAACTGTACTAAAATTTTAATTTTTAGTTTAAGAAAAAAAACTCAACAATATTTATGTACTTGTTTTTCCTCGTTGTTGAACAAAGTGTGAAGGGACAGCAAGGAATGACCATGGTGTTGCAAATGTATTCATAACTACTAACTACCGTCCAATAATTTCGACATGCCACTTGGATCCCTCGATTAAAGGTTTGTTTGATTTAGTTACGGGAAAAGTACGGTAGAAGATAAATGAGGGGATAGAGTCTTGCTTTCGATCAAATAGTTCGATTCCCTCCTGAACCTCTCCTTAAAAAATCCCTGATTAACGTATGTGGGTCGCTGTATGGACTAGGATTTACCGAGTAATCGGGTTCTTCATTAGTAAAAAAAAAAAAAAAGGTATTTTTTGAGAAGTATATTTTGTAGGAATATTTTTATAAAAAGTGTTATCGGTATAGTTATTTTTGTTTAAAAAAAGTCTAGTATTTTACTTTTGTTTGAGTTTAAACAAGAACTATTATTTTACTTTTTTGTTTGAAAACCAAAAAGTTGTTTCTACTTTTATTTATAAATATTTTTTTTCTTTTTAGAATAAACACATTTAAAAAATATTTTTAAGAAAAAATTACCTTTTATAGAAAAGAAACTTAATCAATCAGATTTTAAGTCTAATTTAGTTTTCAAAACCTGTTTTTCTTATATGTTATTTTCTAATTTAGTTTTTTTTTTCAAATTAAGAAAAAATAAAAACAAAAAAAAAATAATCTAAAAGAGGTACATTTTTTTCGATAACTAGCGACAAAGTCGAGGAAAAAAGCAGCATATTCTCACTTATTTAATCATACAATCTTCCTCTTAACGAATACCCTTTCTCCTGGGTCCAGAAGGACAAAATATAGAACTCGTACCAACAATTAATTGGTGAAGAACTGCAGAGGGTAGGATCACGCAATAATAATAATACACTATAGAATCATTACTTGTCACCGTGTTAGAATAGTTGTCGTTACGAAAATCTCACATAATAGTTGTACGATAGACGAGACTAATATATAAGTCTAATAGGTTACTCCACCTAAATCAATTAGTTTTATGATAAAAACCCCATTTGAACTTATATGTGGACCACGTATGTTCCATCTCTATGAATCAGACCTAAAGACATAGTGAAATCTAATAGCTGTTTTAAAAATATATTATTGGAAACACTACAACTAGTAGGTCTTAAATTTAAAACCCAAAAATTTTAATTCTGAATATAAATAAATTAATATAAAGTATAAGTATATATACAATATACACATTAAAATTAAAAAAAAAATAAAAAAATTAGTGTGATGTATGTAATACAAGTTGGAGTAGTTCAAGAAATGTGGGACGAAAAGTTTTACTTTTTGAGTTTGGATTCTCCAGTCATCTCCAGCTGCTTACCAGCAATGACTTTCTTTTCTTGAATAATTTTATGCCCAATTTAAAACTATATTCAGTTTTTTTTTATTTAATAATTAGCGATAAAATTACAGTACAAAATAGATAACTTGCATAAACGAGCCTTGAGTCAGCCGGCGGCAAATATAATACAACATCTCAAACCGGAAAAATAGGATTACTGGAAAAAATTGATGAAACCAGCATGGACTAAAAGTCTGAATCATCACTGGAGAGGACTCGATGGAAGGAAAGAACTAAAAGACAGAAAAACAAAACAGCCAATCCCCAAATCCATCGAATCAATGTGTTTAATCATAATCGATTCATTACCTTTCAAATTTCAACCCTAACTTTTTCTCGAGGTCCCATGCGTGCTCCCCAACAAGAAGCTTATCAACCTCTTTAGCATTATCGCCCATTTTTACCAAATTCTTATTTTCTGATATAATTATATAATTATTTATTTGGTTCAATTTTAAAAAATTTAATTGATTTATATAAAATTAATTAATTTAATATTATTTTTTATAATCTAATATTTTTATGATATAATAGTTATTTATTTGGTTATACATAATATAAATGTTTACTAATTTATAAAAAAAATAATTTCTTAATATTATTTCTATGATCCTGTACTAATGTATAATTAAGTATTTAAATTTAATTAATATATAAGTTGTATACATGTAATATATCTTTAAAAAAAAAAAAAAAGAAAAGGTTGACCAATTTCGGGACACTTCCACTGTCCTTTGTTTGGAGAAGAAGATAAATTAAAATTTTATCATGTTGAGTCATTCAAACGGATTTTTATCTCTATTGTTATTTTAGTGACCAAAATTAATATTTTATGAGTTTTAAAAAAAAAAAATTATTCATAGGTTTTATTCACGGGGTAGAAGTTTCGGATATGTATTCTCCGAGGTTATTGCTCCATTATTTTCGGGTCTTAGTTTAGACGTTTTTTATTTTTAGAGACAGTCTGCTATTAGGTTATGAAACCATTATTAGGCTTTTATCTATTAGTTTAAACTTTGGGTAAAAAGGTGGTTTCTTAATATGGTATCAGAGCTTTGTTGATTAAGAAGTTATGAGTTAACAATCTTTAATTCAATATTAAAATAATTTAAGCATAAGATATGAGGTGTCAAGATCAAAAGGACGTTTGTGTAAGGTGGCATGTTAGAATATAAAACTAGTATTAAGCCTTCATTTATTAGTTTAAACTTTTGGAAAATATAGTTCCTTGACTGCCTTAGGTGTTGTGTTTGTTTGCCTTCGGGCCTCACCCTACTCGTGTGCATTGACTCAATGCTTTAAAGGGGCAAATTGGATGATCGAGCCCACCATGATCGGGCTTGTACTTCTAATTATCGGGGGAAAAAAAATAGTTTACTTTCTTTTACAAACGGATAATTTTATTACAAGGGAGTTAGGGGGATGCCTGGAATGCAGGGGTGTTTGGATAGGAATATTGGTGAGAATACAAAAGAAAATCTTCACTTGTTGTTCGGTTTAATCGGAAAGTTTTAAGATCATCTAAATTTAGCTTATAATCTTATTTGACTGTATTGAAGGGTTCATACGAATAGAGGTATGTCTGATCTCTTTGGATTAGAGGCTCGACTTGACTTGGTTCGATACTTGTTGAGTTTAGATACTTTAAGTTTGAGCTTGACTCATTATATGCTTATGCTTGGTTCAGCTCTGTTAAGGAATCTGGACAAATCTGATATACTCTGATATCAATTTGTGAGAAAATTTTTTGAATAAACTTGATATACTATGATATCAATTTGTTAGGAAATTAATACCTCCTTAATGCGGAACTTAACACCCCAAGAACAGGATTCGATTCAAGTACTATAACACACAAGAGAAGTAAATAACAGAATAAAAGAGAACAAACGAAGAATACAGAGATTTATGTGGAAACCCCTCTTCAATCGAGAGGGAAGAAAACCACGGGCGGAAATGGAAATTCTTTATTGAGTATGAATAATAGAAGAATTATAACGACATTTTTTCTCTGATCGAGATCTATGGAGAATTACTGAATCACTCCCTCTAAACTCTCGTAATGCTCTCAAACGCCTTGATGACGACGGCTCACTTTGATTGGATACCTAAAATAGAAGCCCTAAACCCATATTTATACTAGATGGCCAGGGTACGCGGAAAATGACTCCTGATTGATCGGGGGGGCCCGATCGATCGACCCCTCTTCTGCAGGAATTCTTGATTTTTCTCTAGCGTTGCTCTTCGATCGATCGGTTGTACCACCCGATCGATTGGCTTGCTCACAATGAGATTCATGACTAAATTACATAAATTTGAGGCATATTCCTAACAAGCTTAGTTGAGCTTGGACCCATCTTGGCAAGTTTCGAGCTAAACTCACCTAATTTAATACCAATGAAACTCGATCTAGGATTATTTAGGCTCGAGATTAGCTCATTAGACTCAAAATTAGCTTGATTAAGCCTACTTAACCTAGTAAAAGACAGGCTTGGTAAGGTCATGAGCTTAGACGCTCGAGCTTTATTAGGCTTGAGCTCAACTCAGCTCAAGCTTGAAACAAGCCGATCCATTTGAATCTTACAAGGATTCTTGAACCTACTTGACTCGTTTACCCCCATAATTCTAACATTTCTGTCATTTACATGACTATTGATTTTGGCTAGACTGTTTACAATTTTCGCTGATTAAACTAGGATATTATCATTGCAAAACCATAATTTTAAATTTTTATGCGCCGCTAATTATCTTAAATAAGTTTTTAAAATATTAATAAAGAAAATATAATCACTTTAATAGCCGACATTAAACTTTTACATGGTTCATTTTATCTTTTTGATGACATAATTTATAACTTTATGACGCATTTATTCTTTGTCAGATTTTGATCCTTAAATTACGCGTTCTGTCCTGAATTCGTCATAAATCCTTCACCTTTTCACTAAGAATTTTTCTAATGTCTGCCCAAAATATACGTATTAAATAAATAAAATGAAGCTATTATTATCAAAATAAAATTATTATTATTAAAATAATAATTAATTTATTAAAATAAGAGTCATAAAATTACTTTAAAAATAATAATTTTGCCCTGAAATAATATAATCCAAAAAAAATTTGTTATCTTACTTTGTAAATTTTGTGCTAATTAAAATACAAGTTTGTCTAATATATATACAAAAGGACATATGTAAGGGCGTACTAATTTGCTTTCGTAATAAATTTAGTGCCTAAAAAGCTCTCATCAAGATAATAGAATAAGATATATGCAATTTTACTCTTATTTGTAAGAATGTGAATTTGTTTTATTTGTTTAAAGTAGATTCTACGTTGAAACTTTATTAATATATTCTGATTCATTGGCATCATCATTTTTTTAATCTTTATGGGCAATGATAAAGATAAAGGCTCTCTTATCAAATCGATAATAATTTTTACTTTTTGTTTTTAATTGTTCTTTTCATCACTAGTTGTTTTTCTAGCATCTTCTTGCGTTTAGAAAATATGTTTAGTAATTAAAAAATAATAATTTTTTAAGATGTTTTTAATCATTTTTTTCCCTTTTTAGATAAAAAATTATAGACTTACGTAATATTCGTAAATCCCAAAAATTGATGATCGGATCTGGACAATTAGGATAAGCGAGCCAAAAATGATACAATTTTATTCGTAAAAGTTCGGATATTGATTGTGAAAAAATACCACTTTGAGGTTTTCTCAATATTCCAAATGCAAATATCAAATATTATTTGATTTTTTTTCAATAATTAGCAACTTTTATTGCTAATAATTATTTATATCAGATATTGATTTAAATATCAAATAAATGAATAGGTCTTAAATAAAACATATAACTTTTTAATTTTCTTGAAAGAATTTTTAACGTTTTCAATGTCAAGACTAACATTTTGAACAATTTTTTTAAATTTTTATTCATAAAATTCTTTCAAGAAAATTAAAAAGTTATCTGTTTTAAACAATCGGGCAAAGTAATTTATTAAAACATAAATTTTCGTGCGCAGAGAAAATATTTAACTAATTAGACTATTATTGATAGGGAAAACATCACATTGCAATTAGAGAAACGCCATAATTATTCAAAAATATGTTCAATTTAACATATAATAAAAAAATTACGAGCTTATGAAAATAATTAATTTAAGTCTTATAGGATTCATTTACCAGGCACTAAGGCACCGGATCCTATTAGAGCTCCGAAGTTAAGTTTGCTTGCGCGAGAGTAGTTCCAGGATGGGTGACCTCCTTGGAAGTCCTCGTGTTACCAACCCTATAAGGTTGGGGGTCCTAGGAAACAGTTTCTCGACAGGGTTATACCTTAAAAAGGTAAGTCTGCGTACATCCACCTCTCCCAAACCCCGCTCTTGCGAGAGCCCTTGAGGTACTGGGTCTGTTGTTGTTGTATTACTTTTTAATAACTTAATAAAAATTTATCACATTATTAAATGCATAAGTCAAAATACTTAATTGACAAATTTAACATTCTTAATTGAATTAATGCAGCGAGTATCTTGTATTATCGTGCGGAGAATATTCATCTTTAGACATTGTCAAAAGGTTAAACACGCCATAAATATTCTTATATTAAATTCTATTTTTCTTTATTTTTGCCAACGAAAAACTCGGTTACCTGATAAACCTAGTCCATGCGGCGACTCACATATCACAGAAGCCAGTTAAGTCAAGGATTCTCTCAGGGAGAGGTTCAATGGGGGAATCAAACCTGAAACCTTTTAGCCTAAAATAATACTCTATCCCTTCACTTGCCTCTACCAGTGCACTGAGGTAAGGCTCTTGTGGGTTATTTTTCTTCATTATTTTAGGGTAGAGTAACGTACAATATATAATATTAAATACTAAATAATAAAAAATCTTATCTAACAATTATATTTAAAAAAAATTGTTGCCTAAACATCATTTCGGAAACAATCTCCCTACATTTTTAGACCTTGCCTTGGCGGGAGCCTCTCTAGAGTATTGAGTTTGTTGTTGTTGTACTGCTTAAATATTAAAAGATTTAGACTGCGTTTTGTTTAGCTTTTTAACAGCTTAAAGCTGTGAAAAAGATCTAGTTGATTGCAAGGCTTGCGTTTAGTTGATAGAAAAGATCTTTTTATATATTTTTTTTCATAACTTAAATAGAAAGATGAAAAAATTATTTTATAACTAAGTAGAAAAAGATACAAAACTAAATTATTTTCACAGCTTGAAGACCCTTTGTATTTCATCATCAAAGAATTGGCAACATGACATAGTAATCGAATGTTATTATACTTCAGTAGTTTCCTGGTTATGCGAGACATCTTTATGCCCATCGAAGTGGAATTTCTTGATAAATCGAATCTAGTCCTTACTTCTGAATGTCTAATTTTATTTACACATGCGGAAAGTCTAATTTGTAGTGGACCATTCTGCAAAGTTGGGCATTACAAAGGATGCTCCTCTTATTGTCTGGCTTTGACATCTGTGGCGCACACCTATAGCTCCTGGGACTTCTTTGTGTAGGACCACCCATAAAATATCAAAAACTTAAATCGAAATAGCAATCACAATAAAAAGAGGATTGGGTCAAAATTAAGAACACTGGAATTTACATGGTTTAGCTGAAGCGTACATCCATGGAGGCCGAAAGTACAATAATTCCACTATAACCCTAGTGTCTCATTGGTCTGGATCGGATTGACCCAGTTCTTTAAATTACAAACAAAGTCCAATACATCAAGGCTCCACACGTAAACCTAACGCTTCGTTAAGTTTTTTGTGCCACTATAATCTTCGCTCTAAAGGTCTCATCATCCTCATATAATTATAAGAAAATCGAGATAGACCGACCGATAAGTGTTACCCAACTACAACAATAGTTTATGAACAATTTGAGACCGTTGTGGTCAATTATCTTATATATTGAGAATACTGTATACAACACACTAGAACATGAAAGAGACATTAATGTAATTTTGTTAATAAAAAAAAAAAGAGCAAATATTAGAATATTGGCATCTTTTGTGTCATGAAAATGAGATCCTTTGTAGGAAATTCATTGCCACAAGTATTGGTTTTAACTTAAGGACCAACTAATTTTATCAACCAATCTTTTTCTTCTACATGAAGACAAATAATAATAATAATAATAATAATAATAATAATAATAATAATAATAATAATAATAATAATAATAATATTGATGACAAAAGATTTTGAATTTATAATGATCTCATATGGAAAAAATATCATACTCTTATTTGCTTATGTGATTTAAAGATTATGTATATCATGCAATCATTTACTTTTTTATGTATGTTATTTTAGTTATTTGTTGTCATGATCCTAGCCATGACATGGTCCAACACATTAGGTAGGACAACAAACAATAAAAATAAGTCATTTTAGAGGTTGACAAGGAAGGCCTAGCAGTTGGGTCAAGACAAGGGCTGGTTCGCTACCGGGACCGCATCAGGTCCAGGGGTTCGTAGCAGGGCATGTCAAGGGTCGCAGAGGTTCAGATCAGGGCCGGGCCAGTTCGCGAGCCGACAATGTCAAGGGTGCGGCCAGGCAGTGCCATGGGTCCGTCCGTAGCACCCGATAGTGTCCAGAGGCTGGCTTTTAGCTTCAAATGACTGATGCAAGTGTTCCAACAGACTCCATAGGCGCACCTAATTCTGGAAGCATCTAGAAGAATCTGGAAATAGCCAAGTGGGATGCTCCCCTAACCGTTTTTCCCTCCAAATATTTAAATAATCCCCTCTCCCTCCATTATTTGAATTGTTGGTTATTTTCCCGCCATTTTATTTGAATAATTCAGATTTGTAATAGCTTAGGAAGTCTCTAGAATAATTTGCTAGAATTCTATAAATAGAAGAGAAAACACTTGTAAAGGTAATCATTGAAAATATGAATGAAATTCAAGAGTTCAACTCTTAATTCTCTCTCATCTCATACTCTCTATTCTTTCTCTCATCTAACTCTACTTCTTTTTCTCATCTAAGTCTAAATTCACCTTCTTTCTCATCCCATACTCTCTAAAACTCTATCAATTCTCAATATCAATCAAATCTCGAGCCACTAACTCGAGGTCACGAATCGAGGATCGTGACATTTGTATATAGTTTTAACTGTATCAACTTATTTTATATACTTAAGCCTCGTTTGGTATGCAGGAAGTAAATGTGGGGAAGTAGAAATTCATGAAAAGTATTGATTTGGACTATTGTTTGGTTGACAGGGAGTTGGCAGAAGTCAGGGAGTGAAAAGCGCATGAAGTAACCTACCTAGCCCCCCAGGTAAGTTCTAATTCCTTCGTTTTTAACTAACTTATCCAAGGAAGTTCTATTTCCCATTACGGTAACCAAACATCTTTTATCTACTTCCTGTGAAGTTAACACGGAAATTAAACTCCCGGGAAATGTAAACGAGGCCTCAGTAAAATGCTTTTGCTTGGGCTTTTGAGGTGAAGCTCGATTTTATTGTATAATGGGTCAATATCTATTCAGTGGAGGATAGGACCATGTCTTTGTACATAGTATAAGAGTGTTTTTAGGAGTACTAACATTTTTTTATGCATATTATATGAGAAAAAAAATAATTTTTATTTTTTAAAACGGTAGTGAAAAATCTCTAAAATTTCATAAATATATTGCCATGTATACTTTCTCTCTTCAAAATTTTCCGTTGTTCTCTTGATTCATTTCACTAACAGTTTTAATGTCATCTAAGGTCCACATTTGTATTATATGGAAACCTAATAGTGATGATACATGACTCGACAATCGCATTTTGTTATTATCAAAAATAAATAAAAATAAATAGAAAATTATTATTATTATGGCAAAAATTATTATTGTCATAGTAACTATGTAACTTACAAATAATAGGAGTTACGAGCTTTAAAATTTAATACATTTTTGCTCTAACAATAAAAATTTTGCCCTAACAATAACGATACTCCATAATTATTGATATAATATATGATTCAAAAAAATTTGCTAATATCCTTTTTTTTTAAATGGTTGGTTCACAAAAATATGGCACGTAATGCGCTTTGTCTCTTCTGTTTGTTATTATATCATATGGTTCACAATGCATCAAAAATTAATTAAATATTAATATTTTAAAATATATTATTATAAAACTTATAATATGGTCTGAATAATGCAAACGATGATTTATGCATGGTTGAAAAAATATCAATAATAAATATTATTATAGCAAAATATATTTTAAAACATTTAAAGGAAAATTTGCATGGTATATGTGTCTTTTGAAATCCTGAAGAGATAATTTATAAAGCGAGAGGATTATCGTAACACATTTAAATTTATAAAAAATACATTAAAAAACTTAGTAACAATTTAAATTTAATGCACTAATATTAATATTTGATTTTAAAAACAATATTTTCTTTTTTTGGTTTTTAGTTTTCATTCAACCTAGAAAAAAAAAAGTTAAGATTTTGGGGCCGATATTTTTTTTATCATTTTTTGGGGTGCTATTGTTACATACAATGTAAATTTTCTATATATTATTATCAAGTCTGTTTTTCCTCGAAACATCTTAAATCTCAAACTTTACAATTTTAAAGCCCCACATGAAAGTTAGTCACTGATAGAGGGGCGATGTTAAATTTAGACATAATAAGAACAAAATAAACTAAGAAAAATAGAATGAGACTTGGCTGATTTCATTATTCACGAACATACCTATTTATAGTATACAGTAGAATATTAAAAGTCGTACTTACTTTTGCAAGAATCCTAAGCTAACTGAATACACCAATGCTATAGAGGCGTAATAAGTGGTCGGATCTGGAGAAGAAAGACCCTATATTTAACTCTATATTAAAAATTATACGTGAGTTATAATGTCAAATACATAAGAAAAATATAAAATTTAAATACATATATAAGAATATACCAATCTCAATAGACGACACCCTAAAGAAAAGGAGACCACTCACTCATTCTCTAAATTATGAAAAAAATTTCAAATAAATTCTTTTAGAAAGATGCACAAATAGGATAAGATAAATTTAATAAAATAAAAATATAATAATATATACTATTATATTTTTATAAGAATAAAATATCATCCGTACATCATACAAGATAAAACTAATATTAGGATTAATATTGGGTTTATTTATCTATATAATAAGGCCTTAAGCTTGTTAAGTGTAATTGGGCCTATGTGCTTGGATCATTCAAACCTTGCTTATTGTTTGTTTGGCTGAAATTTTTTTGAAATAAAAGAGTATTTTTTGAATTGTAAAAAAAAAATAAAATTTTCATGAAAATTGAATAACTGAAAAATTGAAAAAGTTATTAAAACTTGATTTTCCAATTAGACAACTTAGAAAATAAATTTCGAGTTTTTCCTAGGGGTGTAAATGAGCCGAGCCGAGCCGAGTATCCCCTTGTTTTAGCTCGAGCTCGAGTTAGAGTCTAACTCTTATCGAGCTTTCAAACCCCTTGTCTGAGCTCGGTTTGTTAAGATTTTGTTGTGTTCGAGCTAATCAAAGCTCGGCTCGTTATCAAGCAAAATTGAGCTTGTAACCAACCTGAACTTATTATTGAGTCGAGCTCTCTATCGAACTGAGTTATTCGAGTTACTATCGAGCCATGTTGAACTATTTTGGAATTAATATTAACTGTTAACCAGTTCTTAACAAGCCCTTATCGAATTGTTAACGAGCCATAATCGATTTTGAACACGAGTAGTTTATCAAACGTTGGGTTTATTTACATCCCTAGTTACTCTTTTGGAAAATTTGAAATTTCCTGAATTTGCCACCTCTGTGTTTTGCACTTTCGTATCAGTTACCCAAGTTGTGGTACACGTACAATTCAGATTATTAAGTTCTTAGATTTTTGGATATTGCTTATAGTTACAATTTCCAATTGTCATAAAATTGACAAAACTGGAGATGACTTGATTGCATTTTCTAGTCCTTCTATATTAGAAAACTGTTAACAATTTTCTACTCGTAAACATGTTTTCCAAATAAAAACTAAAAAGTAAAATTAAAAATAAAAAAGAAAGACTATAAATAACAAATGAAAAGTTTTTTTTTTACGTAAGATCATGATATTTCTTCTTTATAGAAGAAATAGAAGAATGACCTTGAGGTCTTGGAATTCGAATTTGCTTCGCTCAATGTTTTCGAGGGAAGTAGCTGATGCTCTTCATGCTATCCCCACTTCGGGCCCAAGTTTGGAAGATCGCTTGATTTGGAGGTGGGATCCTAAACGGTTTTAAAGGCTTTCCTTAGTGGTGGAAAGTTGCTGCGTTCGAGTTCTTTGATGATGACCTTATTTTCTCTAAGGTTATTTTTATTTGTTGGTGATTGTGAAAATGCTGATGCGGGCTTGTCTTTGAAGGTCGTTTTGATGATATCAAAATTCATTCGCTGCGGCCTAAGATTTGTTTGAGGCATAATCATTGCAGGGTCGATGCTGCCGCTATATGCTTCCGCCCCCTGGCTGGGATGCTCAAGCTCAATACAGATGTGAGTTGGGTTGATAGTTCCAAGTCGCCGAGTCTCATTGTGGTGGCTCAGGATGATAGGGCCATCTTGATATTGGGTTGGTGCGGTTCCAGGTTTGCTGTGTCGGTTAGGAATGTAAAATGTCTTGCGATCTGAGTAGCTCTTTCATTGGCTATTACACATGGATACACTTCAGTAATCATAGAATCTAACAGTCTTGACGTCATTAGGGTTCTCCGCTTTAAGGAACTCCCTTTTTTGGAGATTGTGGCTATAGTCTTAGATATTAACATTATGTTACGTTATTTTGTTTCTTGCACTTTTTCTTGGATTTGTAGGGATTCCAATATTTTAGCCCATGAAGTGGCAAAGTTACATAGACTGGCAGTATGTTACCATGATTGGGTTGGATTTTCCCCTCCCTTGATTTTGGCTTTACTTGTAAGTGAGCGATGAAGTTGCCTTTGGGTGTTTCACCCAAAAGAAAAAAAAAAAGAAGAATAATTAAATATCTTTAAGACGAAAGTACCTTTATTTATTGATTTAAAATATAATACTAAAAGAAATTATTTTCACAGCATGATTAAACACTCCCGTAGTTTCAGCTTCTCCTCTGTTGGTTAGACCTTTTAAACTCATATCTATTTGCAGACATTTTATGCATCTTTTTTCTCTTCTTTTTTCACGGTTGAATCAGTTTCCTCGTGTATAATATCTTACCAAAATGACGCAATATTAAAAAGTTCGAAGCATATAATCTTATTACCCCACAATTTTTGCTTGTTTTGAGACCAATAAGCTACCCTTCTCCATGTAATCTAATTTTTTTAGTGTATTCTGTACATGTGCTATGTATATAATAAGCTTTAGTTATATATTTGTATCATAGAATAGCATCAATTAATGTATATAAACAATAGTAGATATGGAGCCCTCAACTTGCATTTGAATGGGTTATTTTTGTATAAGATACCATTATGTCATGTTGTAGTATCAAATTCTGCTGGCTTTCTCTCTCTCTCTCTCCCCCCCTCTTTTTCGAATCATCACGCTTTTGAACTAATATCATCATTGGAGATGGCAATTGGGTCATTTGGGTCCGGTTCGGGTAAACCCATTCGGGTTTGGGTCATTTCAGGTCTATAATAAACTTGGGCCACGTTGTGTCGGGCTTGGGTCGACCCATTCTGGCTCAGGTCACTTTCGGCTTTACCTGTCCAAGGGTCGGGTTGGGTGTGGGTCAAGTTATTTCAGGTTCGGGTCACTTTAATTTTGAGTGGTCTTGAATTTGGGTCAATCTTGAGTCAAGTTGTATAGGTTTCAGGTCTTCATAATCCCATTATTTAGTGCCTTGGTGGTATGAACTACTTACAAAAGTTTAAATTATACCAAATAATTTATATTTTACCAATATATTTATTGTATTTTCAACATTGGTGCTCAATAATATGTTATGAAGTTCAATTGTACTTCTAACAACTAATAATTCTCATTGAATTTAAAGACCTTGGGTAAATTTAGTTTTCCGGTCGGGTTAGGTTCAGGTTCAGGTCAGTTTGTGTCGGGTTGGTTCAGGTCAATGGTGGGTCGGGCCAGGTCAAATTGGTATCAGGTTATTTTCGAGTTAGGCAAATGGCAGGTCGGATTAGTAGCAAGTTGGGTTATTTCAGTTTTGGATTCAATTATTTATGACATATTTTCAGTTTGGGTCAGGTCGGTTTACAGATTCTTCAGCTGGTTTTTTGGGTCGGGTTAAATTTGCCACCTATAATCATCATTAATCTTTATTATCTTCCCTGTTGCTCATATTCTTACTTCTGGAATGTTGGGGATAAACAACATAAGGGAATCATATTTTATAAGGGTATCATTATTATTAGAACAAAAAATTGTTAATGATATAATTTTTCTGACATTAACTTTTTTGCTCTGAAAATAATATTACCCTATTATAAACATATATAAAAAATAATATTTTGAAAAAAGATTAAGAAACAACGGGTTGTTAAAAGCTAACTGTCTGCTTGTCACATTAATACCTTTCTTGTGTTTGTTTTCAAATATACACAATACAATATGTACAATTTTTTTTAATCTATTTTTCTTTGTTGAGGACTTCACATGTAATATAATCCCACATTGGAGTTGTGAGAATGAAGAGATTAATTTATAAGTCTAGAAGGTTACTTCACTTATTGCCAATTAATTTTAGGATTGAACCCCACTTTGGCTTATATGAATCTTATTAGTTCGATTTTTTCGTAAGTGAACTTATTTTTTCCAACTCCATGAGTTGGGCCTAAAGAGGCCCAGTAAAAAATAACATGGTATCAAAGCACGTGGATGATCTCGAACTCTTGTTTGTCGGCACCGTATCCTCAGAAAGAGGGGTGCATTTGTGATAGCCTCTTTAGTAAGTTGGATGCACTTGGATTGAAGAAAGCGAGGGCTACGTTTGAAATAGACTCAAATGTGCAGAGGAGTGTTGAGGAGCCCACATGTGAGTCAGTGTAGTGGGTTACTCCACCTATTGTCAATTGATTTTAGGATGAAACCCCACTTAGGCTTCTATGTTGATCTCTTATATGCCAACTCCGTGAGTGCGGAAATTTAACATCCCTGAACATAGTTCCCAATAATTAATTATTGTATTCTAACCAATTTTAGAGCCGAGGTATGGCCCAGTACATGAAAATAATGTCAATTTTTAAGAATTTCACATGTGAGTCTAATAAAAATCACATATTAAAGTTGTGAGAGAGAATATATGTTAGAGTATAAAACTAATCCTGGACCTTTACCTATCAGCTTAAGCTTTTGGGATAAATGGGTCCTTGACATGATATCAGAGCCTTGATGACCAAGAGGTCAGGAGTTCGAATCTCAACAGCCACCACTTTCAATATTAAAACAATTAAGCACAAGGTAAGAGGTGAGCCTGTGCATTATCCACGCTTCAAGCCCAAACGGGCATTTGCGTGAGGGGGCATGTTAGAGTATAAAATCAATCCTGGACCTTCACTCATCAGCTTTAGTTTTTGGGATAGATGGTTCCTTGACAATATATCAATGTATAAGCACAATGGGTTACTTAACTTGACGCCTATCGCTTTTAGAGTGAAGCTTTACTTGGGATTTTATGTGAATCTCATATATGTCAATTCGGTGTTCGGTGAATTTTAACAAGTTTTGCAAAACGGAGGTGATTGACAAACATTTTACGGGGCCTTTTCAATTAGATGTACAAGTAGAGCCGCAAATTTTAGATGCTACCATCGATATTCAGTCAACTAGCTCTAAAAAAAATAAAAAAAATAAAAAACATAAATATTCCTTCTGACATTTTTTTAGCCGTTGAGGTTAAAACTTTGCTGGTTGAAGGTATTAGTGTATAAAATCAATTCTAAATTTTTATCTATCAAACTTTTAAAAAAATTGGTTAATATAATTTTAAGTACAAGATATGTGATAAGCTTGTGCAATATCCACGCTTCAAGATCCAATAACATTTGTTTGAGGAGGCATGTTAAAACATAAAACTAATTTTAGGCCTTTACTCATTAGTTTAAGCTTTTGATAAAGTTGGTTTTTCGACAGAGGGGATACAAGTGGTAATGATAAAAAAAGGCATATATGTGGTTTTTTCTCATACAATATGAAATTTTTATCAAGTAGTTGACTATATTTATATATTGATATTTTTTTATTTATTATAATTGTAATGAGACTTTCTTACGGGATTGATATAGGTGAAATACTAAACACTGCTCCTCACTCATGAGTCTCGTGATATTGCTCCCTTGAACAAGACACCGTTCTTCTTATATTTAATGGATCACTCTAGGGACGAGTAAGAACTAATGCTCGGAATCTGCAACCCGCTGTGCTATTATGTATGTTTTATCTAGTTTGGGTCTAGACCTGCTGAAAGCTGGTATGTGAAATCTACATATAAATTCGAGTAAAGTCATATTTTCATATTAATTAATATTTGGCAAAATAGCCTATTATATTTATCCCTATATCTTATATTTCAGTACAAAACTTTGTTATTTGACTCACTTGTGGTGAATGAGACCGTTATTAGTGGCCCCTTTGTTAAAAATTTCAATCGGAAAAGTTTGAAAATAATTTTCTAGTTTTGCCTACTCTTTTATGAAATTTGAAAAATAATTTTTAAAAATTTTTCACCTATGTGTGTTTCATTTTCACATCGATTACCCTAATTATTTGGATCACATACATATCAGATTACTTGATTCCATTTTCTAATTCTTTTATATAGAAAAACTATCAACAATTTTCTATTCTTAAATATGTTTTCCAAAACTCTAAATGAATAATTAAAAATATTTAAGACAAAACTACCTTCATTTATATTTAAAAAGTTAATTTTATAAAATATAATATTAAAGAAGTTATTATTTGCACTTGTCTTCAGCTTCTCCTCTACTTAGATACATGTTATGCATCTTTTTTCTGTTTCTTTTTTACCGTTGAATCAGTTCTTACTTAGATACATGTTATGCATCTTTTTTCTGTTTCTTTTTTACCGTTGAATCAGTTCTCTCCTGTATAATATCTCACCAAAGTGACATAAGATTAGAAACTTCGAAGCATATAGTCTTATTACCCCACATTTTTTTGCTTTTTTTAGATCAATAAGATACCTTTCTCCGCATAATCTAATTTTTTCAGTAAATTTTACACATGTACTATATTATAATAAGCTTTAATTAGATTTGAACCATATAATAACATCAATTAATGTTATATAAACAATATTAGACATGGAGCCCTTAAAATGTATTTGAATGCATTATTTTTGTATAGGATACCATTACATAATGTTGTAGTATCAAATTCTGATAGCTTTCTCTCTCACTTTTCCCTTTACCATCACATTTTTAAGACTCTTCGTCACCATTTATAATTTTTATAATTTTTTATTTTATTCATATTCTTTTCCCTCTCGAACGTAAGAAGGAATAATATTTTAGTAAATATATAAAAGGAATAAATATATTCTGAAAAAAGAATAAGAAATAAATGGCTGCTAAAATCTAACTTCTTGCTACATCGGTTTAGTGGCCGCTTCTCACATTATTGTCCTTATTTATAGTATCCCTTAGGGACATAGCCTATTCGCGGAGTTCTTCGACTATCAACAGTATGACCCGGATTCGATTCTCACAAGGCTCAAAAGTTGGCTCCTCTTTAAGAGGATTTTATGGGGTTTATCCCCTTTCCCCTTCCTTTGTCTTTACCATTGTATTCAAAAAAACAAAAAATTCTTAAATACAACTCTTTAATACTGTACCTTGGCTAGTTTTACAGCCGAGGAATGGTTAATGATGTGAAACGAAAGCGCAATCATTTGAACACTTTAAGGTCGACAAAGAAATCAGAATCCGCCAAGATTGAAGAGAAATTTATTGAGTTTACATTCATAAAAAGATCCAGGACGAGGGCAAAATAACATTCAAAACATAGCTATAGCAAAACTACCAAAAACCTAAAACGCAAAATTACGAATATGCTCTTAAGTAGGTCACGAAACACAAACACAAAAGTAGCAATAAACCACTTCTAGAGGCTGAATTTGAGAAAAATAGATGAACCAACAAAAAAGCAGCCATACTCGCATAATTTGGTTCGAGAGCTTATTTTGATATCCTGTACGCCCTGTAACTCTTTACGAATCAAAAAGTCATATGCCCAATTTAAGTCGCAATTGCATATCACTGCTTCTAACTCGACCATTTTGTCTTTGATGCTCCATTACCTACACAAACTCTTTGATTACTCGTCTTACAGCACTTAAGCATATATAAAGATGTCGGCTCGGTGTAAAGCGAAGTTGAATTTTTCAAAACATCAAAGGGAAATGCCTGTGGATAGTGATTGACAAGCACTTTACCAAAAGTTTTATAGATATACAGAGGCAAAATCAGGTTTAGCCGCAAATTTTAGATGCTGAGTCAACTAGCTGCAGTTAAAAGACACCTCCAAAAGACATTAATATTCCTTCTGACAATGTTTTAGCCGTTGAGTTTTGAATACTTTGCTGGGTGAAAAGAGTCCAAGTGGTTAGGGTTTTTTTTTTTTTTTTTAATAATTATCGGCAGAGTCGTAGTACATACCGGGTCTCGACAAGGCGAGACCTCAACTATCCCGTAAACGGAGATGGGTACAAAAATCTAGAACAAAACGGGAAAAATCAGACACCAGAAACAAAAGGGACAACATCGCATTCAGGCGAGCCGCCCGGTGGTGTGGTACGTGCGCTTCTTCCAGAACCTTGTATAGGTTCTGCAAGAATGGGAAAGGGGCTGCGCTTCTTTGTTCGCTAGGCTTTCACGCTAGTCATGAATCCCTTGTAAGAAGTGCCTACCTTCTCAAACCTGACACGGGATCTTCCGAATTTTAAGATCTAAAAATTGAAGAACGTTGACAAATTCAGCAAAGCCTTTCTGGACATAGGATTCAAAAGAAGTGATGCCGAACTCTAGTTGAGAAGTACTCTCTATCCACTTCCCTGGAGTTTGCCGGGGCGGGCTCTTCTCTTCTTATGGTGCGGTTTTTCTGGTACGAAATGAGCCACTTCAAATAGGTCGCTCCGCGTGTCACGAGATATGGGGCGTTCTAATCGAAGGCGAAAGTCTTCGATGAGATGATCATATACGCAATTCGTCTTTCTCTTTTCCTCAATTTGACCTGGTCCGTCAGGCTTTGGACATCGCCACCGGGATCATTGAGGCTCCATCAAATGAAGCGCTTACTGACTTACTTACCAAAGCATAACACTAATAGAATAAAAAAGGGGCCTGAAAAACGTAATAGGCTGCTACTGACGGCCTGATCAAATGTTTGTATCGATCTTCATCGCAGACCTCGGCAGCTGAAGAGAAGATTACGTGGGCAAGAATCAACCTCTTCCAATAAATGACTGATTAAAGAGCCAACAGGAGAGGGCCAGAAACTAACGAGGCATCAATTGTATCCGAAGCAGGCACACACACAGCCACACCTTCTAATCAAATACGGATAACCTCAAGAGGGTGGAAAACAGGAAAGGGATTCCCCCCTCCCCGCATTGCAAGCAAGGTACCAGAGTCCAAGTGGTTAGGTAATTTCATAGATTCTAAAATTTTACGTAAAGTAGTTTACTAAGTCTATATATCGATAATTTTTTATTTATTATAATAGTATGTGACTTTTTTACTGGATTGATAGGTGAAATGCTAAACACTGCACCTCACTTATGAGTCTCTTAAACACATATTCCTCCACAACCTAACATTTACGGTGATGGATGACTGAGAGAGGACCATTAGCAACCCGGTATGATATTATGTAAGTTTCATTTGTTAGGGTTTAGCCTAATGAGAATTGGTATATGAGGTCCGTCTAATTAAAGTCATTGTTATCTCATTTTTTCTGTATCTTGATGTGAGACATTGTTATTAGACTCACAATGCCCCTCTTTTCTTATGAGGGGAAGTTGTGAGGAACTTAGATTGCATTTTCAGGTAATCTTGTGTGTTAAGATATGAACATTTTTACCCGGTTTTTAATAAAGCAGGGGGGAAGCTGACATCTTTCGGAGAATTTCTATGAGAACCAAATTTTGGGCATTCTCTTTTGGTGCAGTGACCTTCGCTACAAACCAGAGGAGTTGCGAGGAACTTGGATTGCATTTTGATGTGGTCCAATTAGTGCAGCAGTTTCGATTAGCTGTTGGCAGCAAGACCCGCATGATCATTTTTTACCTATTGGGTGTTGAGATGTGACCCACTATTTCTTTGTTGTTTGTTTTCTTTATGTTTTGATTTCGTTAATGCATGTATGCACCTTTTGTATCGGATTTGTAATCGATTATAAAAAAAAAAAGTCCCCTTTAATAAAGCAAAAGTGAATGGAGTTATAGCAACTGTAGTATGTGACATTTAGTTGGCTGCAAGTGCTGAGTTTGATTCTTATGCATCTATTCTATTCCATTCTTTAACAAAGTATATTATAAAGTGCCAAATTGTGTTTCTAAATTCCCTTCACTAGTGCTATAAATAACAAGCCAAACCTTAAGCTAAAGCATGTGTTAATTAACTCGTAACACTTGAAAGATTAATTAGATTTCTCCTTATAATTTCAACTTCATCAATGTCAAACAAGCCTTCTTTTGTTCGCCCTCGGTTTCGTCTTGGTGTCTTAACAAGACCCACAGCTCCTCCACCTGTACCTGGTCCTGTCTCGGGACCTCAAACCCAAATTAACCGACCTACATTCACCCAGACACTCAGACCCCCGATTTCCCAGTCTCAACCAACTCATGCAGCTGCTTCACCTACAGTGCCGCCGGTTGTTGCTGCTCCACCACCGCCACCGTCCAAACCTATCAACAACTCTGCCGCTTCCGCCACTTCCACTTTTGCTTCGCCACCACAACTGCCACCCAAAACCACCAACAACTCTGCCACTCCCACCGCCTCCCGTGTTGCTTCGCCAGCACAATTGCCATCCAAAACATCCTACACTGTGACTCCCACCACATCCCCTGTTGCTTCACCACCCCAACTGCCATCCAAAAGCACCAAGGACTCCATCACTCCCACCACCTCCCCAATTGATTCGCCACCCCAACTGCCGCCCAAAACCACCACCAACTTCGCCATCGCCACAACCTCCCCTATAACCACTCGTGGGTCAACCCCAAAAGCATCACCCAAGACACCAAACCCTTCTCTTTCTCCTCCGTCTCCATTTAGCCTACCCCCTTCACAGCTAAGCTCACAGACCAAAACCCATCAGAAAATTCCCTCTGAACCACAGATCAAAACAGTTACAGCAAAAGAAACTCTCGCAAAACAAAATGCAATCTTTCAAACTCACAATGCAGATTCAATTCATCATTTTGACAAATACCCAAAACCCAAAATGCAAAACCCAGATCCAAATCCATCAGAATATGACATTTCAGGCATGAAATTTCTTACAATTGCGGGTAAGAATCAAGGAGCTGTGATGGAAATGGGAAACCCACATAAAATGAACAATGCCCATCAAGAAAATCCTCATAAGTCATCTTTCAACAGTCATTTCAAGTCCAGAGTTGAAGACTTTGAATCAGAAGAGGATCCTTCTGTGCCTGCTTATGTGAACAGTAATGTTCAAGCAGTTAACGGTTCAGTTTTATTCAATAGTTCTTGCAGTCACCATGATCCTGGGGTTCGTCTTTCTCTCTCTAGAAATCCATTCAATGGTCATGGAAAACAAATTAAGGGAAGCCCAAATGGAAAAGGGAACCGGGTCTCCCGATGAGATATGGTACAAGTCATTGGATTATAAAAAGTAATATTAAATTAGTTACCGTTTTATAAGTTAATGAATTTTTATCGCGGGTATTTAGTACCTTTGGTCGTTACGACATTGCTCTTCTATTTATTGTGTCAAGAAGATTGAAGTGAGTTGGATTTTTGTTATTTTGCATGTTTTGGGATAGAATAAAACTGGAGTGATGTAGTGTTATACTGATAAGATGCAATGTAAGCTCTACCGGATTGTTTGTTATAGTTATCGACATTGTCAATGATGGAATTCAGTAATGAAGATGAATTCTATGTTGTGATTTGATGGCTTCTGTGTAAATCTTTAGTATATGTCCTATGAGAAGGAACTCTTTTTAGCATTGTATTTTATTTCATGGATTTGGAGTTCTTTGATCCAATGACTTGACTTCTAAAATTCAACTACGACATTTTTCTTAATATATGGTATATGAGCTAGTTTACACATGGGTAGACTAATTCTCGGGTTGTATATACTATTAACTGAGAATTTTTTTTAGATAGGACAATCCATTAACTTAATCGGTGGCCTCAAGGAATTATTTGCACCTCATGGCAAGTCTAATCCTAAATCTAGTCAATTACTCAGTATTCTTGCCTCGAATGCCTTAGGCAGACCTGTTAAGTGTAATAAAGTCTTACACTGCAAAACCATTCTTTGCCCTTCGTCCATCAGCTTAAACTTTTGAGAAAGTTGATTTCCTTGATATGGTATCGGAAACTGGTGACTAACAGCCCACAATTCAATTATTTAAGCACAAAGTATGAGAAGAGTCTGTGCAATATCCACGCTTCAAACTAATAGACATATGTGTGAAGGGGCATGTCAAACTATAAAATCATCGTTGACCGTTCACCCATCAATTTAAATTTTTAGAAAAGCTGATTTGCTGACACTTTTATACGATGTTGACTTGGTCTATTAAAAACCTATATATATATATATATAAAATCATATGATTATAAATGTGAGGACATAATATTATAGAATGCCAATTAAGGATTCCACCATTGGTTTTGGCTTGGCATTCAACATCGAGAAAGAGATAAAAGGGCAAAAAAAGCAAAGAGGATAAATCACACCTTTTTCCAGCCTATTTCCTTTTAAGAAGAAGTCGAGCCGACTTCGAAGCAACTTGTTTTTTAGCTCGAAAGACAAGTTTTTTTTTTCAAGTCGAGATATTATCTTTCTTTTCTCCTTTTTTTTTTTTTTTTTGCTAAAGAGGAATTCGGTTACCCAATAAATCCTAACTCATGCGGCGACCCACATACTGCAAGAGTTAGTTAAGACAAGTATTCTTAAAGCCCAATTCTTTTTTTCAATTAAAAATATGAGTTAAAACGATGTATGAATTTTTTTGCTTTGTTTAAAAACATTTTTGACATTCCAACCTCTATGTAGTTAGTTCTCTTTAATCATATTTCGTGTTCAATGTATTTTCATCATGTATCTTAAAATAATGGAAATAACATGAACTATTAATATAATATCAACCATTAAAATAACTAAAATATATAATAATGTGGTTAAAATAATCGAGTACTATTGGAGGGGAGAAGTTCTATTTTTGAGTAAAGCCCCGTTTTTACTAATATAATAGAAATGAGGCTTCGAAAAATAGGACACTGTTGGGAATAGTCTTATTAGACTTATATTTATTCTAAATTTTAGGAAGAGAAAGGGAAAATGGATGGTGACTTTTTTTTCACCAATAGCCACAAAAGAGAGATGTTGCTCATGGCATCAGTACCATCATTTATTAAAATAAGAAATAATATTCCTCAATTTTAATATTTCACACCAAAAATAAGAAATAAATCTGTTCTTAACATTAAAAAAAAAATATAGTTAAAAAAAAAAAGAAAAAAGAATTGGTAGTCATTTTAGTAGTATGCTGCTTTTAGTAAAATGGGCTACAACAACAACAAAGCAACTTTCCTAGTGCCCCAAGGGTTACCGCCTAAGAAGGGTCTGGGAAGTTGGATGTACGCACCCTTCCCCCTTTAGGATGCTATCCTGAGGAGAGGCTGTTTCCGAGTACCCCCAACCTGAGGAGTGCAACACGAGGCCTTCCCAGTAGGTCACCCATCTTGGTACTATTCTCTCCCAAGCGCGCTTAATTTCGGAGTTCCAATGGGATCCGGTGCTTGCGAGTTGGTACCCTCTTAGGTTGGCTACAACAACAACAATAACAGTAAATCCAATGCCACAACGACTCCCATATATGCAGGGTTTTGGATGAAATGTATGCAGTATTATCTTCAAGGTGCTACCTTAAAGGGAGACTGCCTTCGAGGATCCCCAACCTAAAAAACTTAAGAATATAAAAGCATAAATTTGGCTATGAATTAGAATTCTTACTATAAAGTGCTCATTCTCTAAAATAATGTTTGAAAATAAATAACTCACATGGTACTTACAGAAAAAATAATTCTCGAGATGGTACCCACATAAATATGGAAAATCCGCAAGCATCCTTATTTTAATAAAAATACATGAGAAAATAGAATGTGACACGTTAGGAAACAAAGTCAGACTTCATTAGCCGAGCATGAATCTCATATAAATATGCAGAATGAGACTATTTATTTTTAGCTAGAAGCACAAAAGAAGTTTAAAATAATAATTTTAATATAAAGTAATATTAAAGAAATTAGGAAAGTAATTTTCATTGAATAGTTAATTTGGGTGACATATCCATCTATAAGTCGTCAGATAAATCCAATTTGATCAAATGGACTTGACACCTGGGTTAATGGGCCCAGATATTAAAAGCAAACCCGGCCCATATATTAGCACTCCAGCCCAAACACAAAATATCTGGTTGGTTACGCCTTGGGAGAGAGAACTCGTGAACATTCTCCGAAGTTGCTGCAGATTTGACTCCTCTCTCTCTCTCTCTCTCTCTCTCTCTCTCTCTCTCACTCGCGGATTTTGTGTTCAAGGTGAGCAATTGATCGAAGTTTGTGAGATCGAATTGTGAGTTTGTTTAATGTTTTCTTATTTACGTGATTGATTTGTGGTGTTTGAGTAGGAGCAGGGGGTAAAATGAGCACAGAATCTAGGGTTTATGGCTTCGATGAAGTGGCGACGCACAATCAGAAGGAAGATTGCTGGCTTATTATCTCCAACAAGGTCTCTTTCTCTCTCTCTATTTGATTGCTTATCGCTCTGTGATTGCTGATCTAAATTTGGAGTTTAACTTTTGAAAATTTCATTGAAATAGTGAATCTAAATTGAAATAGCATCACAAAAAACAGGTGATTGAGGAGTAAAATTAAAAACAGTGGGACTACGAGATTCAGCCGAAGTGTACATACATCTATGAAGGAGATCAAAATAATTTCACTATTCTAAGACCAGTACATGAGAAAATTTTTTTTGGTCCATATGTAATATATGGAGTTACACACATGAAGCCTTGGTTTTGCATGTACCTAAATCGGATTGGCCTATTCTTAACTTCATATAACAAGGCTTATTAAACTTGGCTTCACTCAGCCCAATATTAATTGTGTTACCGGCGGCCAGCAATTTCGTTGGGAAATTTTGTGAACTGAGGTGCTGAGGTTTCTTTGATTTTTGTTGTGAAACCAAATTTGCAAACACAAATTTCGAATCAAATTGAATAGACACTAAATAAATGCACAAATTACAATTAGACTGTATTTGGAGTATGGAATTGGAGCCTAGAATTGGGGCCCGGAATTCCAATTCAATTGTTTGGTTCACTTGCTAGAATTGGAATTACAATTCTATTGCCCAATTCCATGGAATTGGATTTTAACTAAAAATCATACTTTCCAATTCCTTAGGGTGTGGGTAAGGAATTGCAATTTCATATTAACTCCACTGACTTAAAACCTAAAATAACCCTATTTGGCTAACTCAAACACAAGAAGTGACCTATACACAATATAAAATGCGATCCAAACCTTGAAATCACCTAACTCGAATAACTGGAACTTGAAATGACCGAAATCACCTTAGCTCCAAGATCGAAGTGACCCAACCCAATTGACCTGAAACTCGAGATGACTCAAATGTAGAAAATGAAACTACTCGACTTGAATGTGATGTAAGCAAGCTGAGGCAGAGTGAAAATGACCCGACCAAATTGACCAAACTTAATACGACCTAGACCTGAAATGACCCGATCCAACTCAAACACAATCTAAGATGACTCAAAATTTGAAATGATACAACTCGTTTGTTCCAAAACTAAGATGACTTGAGCTTGAAATGACCCAGAACAGCTCAAACCCGATCAATTCTAGCTTGAATCTTGAAAAGACTTAACTTGATTAACTGAAAATCCAAGATAACTTGAACACCAAATGATCCCACGCAATACTTGACCCTATTTGTCTCAAAATTCGAGTAACTCTTAATCAAAGTGAATCGCTCCGACCATAATAACTCGAATGCGATGTGAACCGCTCCGATGAAAATCTAATCGTAGTTGATTTAAAACTTGAAATACTCCAACTCAATTGAACGAAAACCTTTGATGATTCGAATCTTTATGTAGTTATAATTTTGACCTCTAATTCCTTTGATAAATCAAACAATAGAATTTCAATTCAATCTGAATTCCAATTGGAATTGCAATTGCACAGTCCAATTCTAATTCCATGTGTGAAACAAGGCCTTAAGGAATTGTACTAATAATATGTCAATACAATCTTTGTGGTATAATTTAAAAATAAAAGAATACAAGTCCTCTGATTCAATCTCCACAAATATTTAACTTGATTGATGTTGTTAACCACCAGACTTGGATTCTTCATTGATGGCATGGAATTTTATCTCAATTCAAGAACTAAATTTCGAGGAAATTGGACATGGACACAAATTTAGCGTGCTCTGATGCCTACCTCTTGGTTCACTTCGTTTTTGTAGTGTTTGAGAGAGAAAACTACTAGAGTTTCAATACGTCTTCAGACTTTTTTTTATGCCCCCCTTTTGAAGTGAGGGTCCTCTATTTATAGAGGAAGAGTCCCTAAGTTTTGGCCCTGGGCTTCACTTAGTAACATTGAGCTCAATTTATTTTAAAAGCTTTATCGGGTTATTCTCACTTAAGCCCTGGGACTTTGTGGACTTTCACTTTGACTTGGGAGTCGTTTTTGGTGTTTGGTTCGACTTATTAATCATTTGGGCTTTAAGTTCGACTTGGAAGTCATTTGGGCTTGGACCTAGGCTTGAAAGTTCTCTTAGCTTTTATGCTTGATTTGGTAATCCTTGATTCGGCTTGGCTTGAACTTCTCTCCGTCCCACTTTACAATTTATAGACATGATAAAATTTTCACGTCTACAAGGTCATTGGTGACTTTCTACCATAAATTAACTTACATGGAGACTTAATTACAATCAGAAATCAAATGGTTTCATTATTGGTCTACTGGTCCATCTCAGTTCAGTTTGATTCTTGTTTGCTGAACAGCTCAGAATAGAAAAGTCTAGATATGATGTGATTCCTTTATTTGTTTGTGGGGGATGTAATTTTCTTCAAGTGTTCACTTCGTTAATGATGCAGCAAATAAACATACTTAATTCTAGTTACCATGTGTATTTTGAGGGTTTGAGTATAAATTATTTTTGAGCATTCACTCATCAACTTCAACTTTTGGGATAATTGGTTCCTTCACATGGTATGAGGAGGCTTTATGCACTATTCATGCTTCAAGTCCAATGGACATTTGCATGAGGGAGTAATGTGAGTATAAAATCATTCTTGGGCCTTCACGCATCAACTTAATCTTTTTCTGAATAGTTGATTCATTCGCATTCTATGTACTATCTTTTCAAAATTTGTAGAAAGAATGTGTCAAATATGCACATTGCCAAACTGAGAGGCCGAAATCTATATGGTACCAGAGTCTGATCAAAGTCAGAAGCTTGAGTGTTGTGATAGAATGCGATCTTTTTGAAAAGCACTAAGAAATATATTCACGTGGAATATTTTGGACATGGAAGTCTTCTCGCAAACCAAATGATTTATGAACTGCTTTGCAGCAACAACATCAATGAGCCGGTGTCTCAAAGAGGCTCCTACCTAGGTAGAGTTTAGAGAGAGTAAGATGTATGCAACCTTTCCCTTTAAAAAGAACCATACTCAAGTCAAATAAATTGGAATATTTATGAGCTGCTGTATTGTTATCATTTTCACTTTTTACTTTTTGGGTAGTACCCTGAAGGGTAAGGCTGCATACCCCCCCCTCCCTTCCTCCTCCTCCTCCTCCTCTGATGGGAGCCTTTGAGACACTGGATTTGTTGTTTTTTTTTTTTTTTTTTTGGTTATCAGTTTCAGTAGCTGTTTCTTTGGTGGGTGCATCATTGTTATTTGCTTTGGCTCTCAACACCGCCTTATGGAACTTTACTTCTGACTAGCTCTGCTAGCTCTATATTTCTCGGATAGCAGTGTGTCAAGGCTTAATTGATCGCGTTTCCCCCAATTTTGTATTGGTGAGATTAAATCACTTCCCAATCTCAAGGGTTAGCTTAAGCCCAATAAGTTTTGGGTTTGATCCTACTACTGGCCGCAAAATGTTCTTTATGTCCGTCCAATTGGTCAATATTCTCCAACTTATTTTATTGCATTGAAGGAAAATTCTGAATGGGCAGTGTGTGCAATATATGTCGGGGTTAATAACCTGCTTTAGGCTTCATGGTTAAAAAAAATAAAAAAATAAATACATATATTCAACCATTTTCGAAAGCTAGCCTTTGTTAACTTTCTATGTTTCAAGTGTTGCATTCTTACGTCATAGATTGAGATCGGAAATTCTGACCTGAACTCAACATACCTCCTCTATAGCGTGTTGCATGGAGCAATGCACTTTCGCACCTTTATATTTCTTTACACGCCTGGAATATACAAGTCTTTTGATGTGGAGTTCATAGGTTCAACACTCAGGAACAGTCTCTCCACTAAAGCGACGTAACGCCACTCGGATCTATCCCCCGCTTTTACAATACGCCATGTTGTTGGAAGCCTTGTACATTTTGTTGCCTGTTCAAACCAACTAGTCGATGTTGTTTTGCAGTGTAGGTTAGGGGTGTATTTGAGCCGAGGCGAGCCGAGCCGAGCCGAGCCCGAGCCAGGCTTTGCATTAAGCTCGGGCGTCAAAAGCTTGGGCTCGGCTCGGCTCGATTTAAGCTCGACAAGCTTGCATTAAGCCTGCAATATTTCGGCTCATTTAAGCTCAATCTAGGCTCGTTTGGGCTCGTTTAAGCTCCGGCTCGGCTCATTTAAGCTCAAATTTGGCTTCATGGATCATATTTAATCAAAAATATTATATTAAGAAAAGCTCGTTTGGTTTCATTTAGGCTCGCGAGTTTACGAGGTCGAGCTTCATTAGGCTCGGGCTCGGCTCGGCTCGGCTCGAGCTCAAAGTGAGCCGAGCCTTTCGAGCTTTTTGACGAGCCGGCTCGGCTCATTTATATTCAGGCTGATAAACAGTTAATATTGGTTTCAATTAGGCAGTGCTTGTTAAAAGATAAATAATTACTGCAAGGCTTGGGGGGATGCAAAACATTACTGTGCCGTGTAATAGCACAAACAGTGTCCTCGCCACTTTTGCTCATGCCTTGAAATGTCATAAGAACCAATCGGCTGTAGTTTCCTGGATCACCAAGTCCCACTAATCGACCATTTATTTAGTTTCTGCTGGGTTCATTATCTGCCAACTCAGGGAGTTAGCTTAACTGGCAAGGGATTTAGATATGGTGCCTGACGAAGTGTTGGATCTAAGGTTAGGATCCTGCTATTCGCCACAAACAATTACTGAGTGCAATCCCTTGTGTCTATGTGTTAAAGAACCAACTATCTCAAAAGTTTAATTTGATAGATAATGGCCCAATGATTTAATTCCCTGACGTCCCCTGACGCATATACGTTAGTCTTGAAGTGCAGACAATTCTTAGATCAACCTCATACCTTGTTCCGAAATTATATTGATATTGAGAACAAGGGGTTATTAGGATTAGAACTTATGACCTATCGGTCAACAAGACTGATACCATGTCAAGGAAAATTATTATAAAATTTTAAGCAGATGGGTAAAGAACCATGAATGATTTTATTATCTAACACTATGTTCTCCAACTCACTTTGTTGCACATAACGAAACTTTGAATTGGGCTGTGTGTGTTAGCCTAAGGATAGTTGAGGTGCGTGTAAGCCCGCCTAGACACCCTAATTACAGAAAAATTACAATCAAAAGACTACATTGGCTTGGGACCCATTTTGGTAACTTGACTTTGTTCCATCGTGAATGATTGTACTAGGTGTATGATGTAACCCGGTTTTTGGATGACCACCCTGGAGGAGATGAAGTCTTGTTGCAAGCAACTGGTACCATCATACCTCTCATTCTTTCTTCAAACACCCTCTCCTCCTTGCTCGCTTCTCCTGACGTATTTACACTTACATACGAAATAATGTAGGGAAGGATGCGACAGACGATTTTGAAGATGTAGGCCATAGCGATGATGCGAGAGACATGATGAAAAACTATTATGTCGGAGAAGTCGACGTTTCAACTGTCCCGTTGAAGCCAAAATCTGATATTGCAGCGCGAGGAGCTGCACAGACAGAGCAAGGGTCCATGCTAGTAAAGGTTTTGCAGTTCTTGCTTCCCTTGTTGATGTTGGGCTTGGCATTTGCTTTGAAATACTTTAAAAAAGATTAGGCTAAAAATTTATTCAATGATATCACTGATAATGATAAGGTTAATTTCAACTATACTGTGAAATTAGGTTATAATTTGAGGGTTTCTATTGGGATTGTGTGTGGTGTGAGAATCGTGGTGATACCCATCAGAATATACTTCTATTATATACCTATTGTATTTACTGCTTATGCAAGAGCCCTTGTGGCACTGGGTCTGTTGTTAATATACCTATTGTATTTGCTAGTATATGATTGCGTTGTGCATTCTCTTCTTGTTGGGCTTTTTGTGTAGAGTTGGTTTTTTTATTTATTATAATGGGTCAATGTTCATAGAGCAGAGGATCCGGCCGATCTGGGCTAATTTGAGCGGCTGGGATTCCTTTTGTGGCTATAAAAACCGTTTGTAGGCTTTGAGGGGGGTGATTAAGAATAAAACTCTTTGTAGAAATTTCTAGAAATAGTGAAAAGCCCTTACAATTCTGTGGACGTAGACACAGTTAGCTGAAACTCGTAAATCTTGTGTTTGATTTCTTGTGGACTTTTCTTTTTGTTGTGGTCAAACCTCGAAAATTGGTGGTTCGTTCAATTTTTTTGTTTTTGGTTTCGTTTCCTTAACAATTTTCTATAGTGGCCTAGTGGGTTTTGGGGTGCCAAATGCAGTCATTGGCCCTGTCTCTAACATTAGGCCAGGTTAAATATCCGTTGACACGTATAACCTATTTAGATAATTAAAATTCGTATTTGGGTTGGTTGATCTTATTTTCTATACGATTGACTCGTTTATATAGTTATACCAGGTTATGTAGTGATATACTACATCTATTGATAGATACTTTTTATTGGCCTATGTTGCATAAAATATTTTCAATTGTATTTTATCTTATTGATTTGATAGTTTATTTTAATATTCTAAATATTGATTTATTTATTATTGGTATAATGATAAGGTGTATTCTTCATATGTTACAATATTGACAAACTAAAATATAATAAAAAAATTCACCCATATAATTAAATGACATATCTATTGGTTATTCGTCTATTATTTAAATTGGGTAAGGATTGAGAGTTTTTAACCTGGATAATAAACAATTAGTTTCTGTTACACCAATTGATGTTGTTACCTAGATTAGAGTTAGCGTTGTGAATTAGAGTGAGATGAGAGAGAGAGAGATGAGAAGATATTTTTTTATCATTAACCTCTAATTAATGAATTACACTTCTTTTTATACTACTATAAGTTATAAGAGCTCTCATTCCTTTATTAAGTACATCATTGAACTAATAAATTATTATACTACGTATTATTATACGTAATAGTTTCAGATTGACTTCTTATTTAAAACTTGAGTAATACGAGCATGAATGCAATACTGTATATTATCCAACCTCTCTCTTCGATTGATTGGATAGAAGAGATTTTCGATTATGCTTCTATCATTGGGAGGGGATTTGAAGAAGTGGGGAGGCACTGCTTTTTTGAGAGAGAGAGAGAGAGAGAGAGAGGGAAATTATTAAAAAATTTTAACGAAAATTTATTGAAGTTTGGAAGAAATTTTTAGAGAAAAACTTAAATGCACAAACTGTACATGTATGCAAAATCATTCAAAAATATTTAGAGAAAAACTAAATATTTGTAACTAAAATTTTATTTGAGAAGATAAATATTTCCAATAGAATAATGCCTTCTTAAGTTTTTCTATTTGTGATCCATTTAAAAGTGTTTCTAAATTTTAAAAAAAAATTATTTTCTTCTTTTATTAAATAGAGCGAGATAGAGCTAGAGTTCGAGGGAGGACTAGCATAAGAGTAGTAGAGGCAGCGGCCTGACACCGCTACTTATTCTGCTATTTATGTGTTCATAGGCGTATAGGCTTATTAGGATGTAACTATCTACCTATACGTCTATTTGTCTACTATCGGTCTATTTGCTTATTTGTTTATTTGGCCTATTTGCTTCTACTAGCTGCCTTGTAGGGAAGGTTTTACCTCGTAGTCTCCTCTAGGACATTTTTATGTTATGACTTACTCTTTTGCTTTTATGCCCTATTGCTTACAGCTCATTGCTCACAGGTCACCATGATGCGATGAAGACATATCTCTCAGGTTGAGGGTCATTGGAAACAACCTCTCTTCAGGTTAACACCCTGAAGGGGGAATGCTACATATATCTATCCCCCGATCTCGCTTTTGTGGGAGCCCTTGAGGCATTGAGATTGTTGTTGTTTTGGAAAGAAGCAGCAGAATTGTGTGTTTGTATCAAAGAATAATAGAAGCAACATTAAATGTTTTTTATGATGGGTTAACATTTAGTAGCTAGATATTTGTGAAGATAATAAAAGGTTTCTGACTTTTTTGATTTACTTTTTTATTTTTTGTAGTAATAAATAAGATTCTTTTCTATATTATGATATCATATTTCTGAAAGAAAGTTGACATGACATATTACTTTAAATACCAATCATAATATATTGATAAAAATATCTCTCTTAACCCTTTTTTTTTAAAGAAAAAACCTCATTCCCAACAATTAATACCCCTTCATTTAGTTGGTATTTAAAGTGATCTACTATATCAATATGAGTATTTTTGTTAATATAGTGCTGTAGGTATTTAAAAAAAAAGAAAAAAATTATGACCTGGAGCGTCAGCTGTCTCCCCGGAATATGACGTCATCACCCAGAGAGGGTTATATTTATTAATACAATTAAAATACGAACAACAATAACCCAATGCCTCAAAGGACTCCCGCACAAGCAAGGTCTGGGGGGTAGATGTACGCAGCCTTCCCCCTTCCGGAGGGCAAATACAATTAAAATACGAGGTACCAAAAAATAGAATAACAATGTAAAGGCCTTTTTATTATTTTCAAAAATATTAGGATACTAAAATATAAATAATTTTAAAATTCTCATTCATAATTTTCAAAAAATTAAATATAAAAATAATAATTCAAAAAAAGCAATTTTATAGAGAAGTAATAATTTTAAGGTATGCCTTTACATTGACTTGACCAAAACCATCATAATGCTTGATCTTAATCCAAAGTGCTTAAGACATATAGATTTAAATGGAAGATTCCATTCACTTCAAACTCACCCGCTTTGCTGCTTGGACTGTTTTATTTTTCAAAAAAAAAAAGGTGCTTACTTTAGAAAAAAGTTCTTTTTTTTTTAAAGATTTGGAAATATTTGATCCCAAAAGATGTCTTTTACACCAAATACAAGCAGAAAAATAGCGTTTCTGCTCTAAAGCAAAAAATAAAAAATATTGTTTTCAATAGCATTTCAATAAAAGTGACTTACCAAAAAAGTAGTTTTTTTAATAACTGAACCAAACATACATTCAAGTTAATCAATAATTGTGAGTTTCACTCTACGTATCGGTTTGGCTAACTATTAATTATCATTATCCTTCTAATTTTGATGTTTTTTCTACTTCAAAATAGTTTCCACTTTTTTTTTCGAGGGACTTATTTCAAGAAATGAATGAATATTTTATGTACATTTTCTTGGATATTGGATGATATATATGCATGATATCATCCCATGTAATTTAATGATGAGCGTATGATATTGATAGTTGCCTATTTGATGTTTTTTATTTGCATTGTGAAGAATTATAATAAAGTTTCAAAAATAGTTTATTTCTTTTCTTTAGTTTTTTTTTTCTTTTTAATTTTTGATGTTAAACTTCATTAAAAATTATGTGTACATAAAACTTGAAGTAACTAAAACATGAGCAACTAAAATAATCAAAACTTGTAAGAAGGTGTTGGAATATAACACTATTTATGAGTCTTTACTATTAATTTAAACTTTTAAAATAGTTAGTTGTTTGTCGTGTGATTAGACCCTTTTGACCAAAAGTCACAAGTTCCACTGAAATAACTAAAAAAATTGAATTAAGATAAAACTAGAAAACAACACTTGAATTTTGGTGAGAATTGGATGATTCTCATTGAGATCTCTTCGCAACTTATATACAAACGAGAAGGATGAAAATAATCTTACAAAGAAAGAAAAATCACAGATTAGTTAATACAGGCAATTAATACAAATCAAGAAATAAGGAAAACAGAAAATTCTCCTTCCTAATTAAGGGACTAGCGGTTAAGGAGGAAAGAGGAGAAAATTATGGAGGAAATTATGCTGACCCTAATTGCCTAATAAATGTGAAAAATATTACATAAATATAATAAATACAAAATATAATTAATTATTTTCTACAATAACTGTACACTAGCCACGTTTTAGACTAATGATGTGTGAGGAAACATGTTAAAGTTTTTTTTTTTTTTTCAATAATTAAAGGGATAAAGAATCATTCATCATCCATTAACTTAAGTTTTTTAGCTAGACATGATTGGTCCTTTGACACGATTATCAAAACCTTATTGATTGAGAAGCAGCGAGTTTGAATCTCAACATCCCCACCTTCAATATATTAACATAATTTCAATACAAGATATAAAATAGGCCAGTCCGTACATTGTAACAAACAACAAACCCAGTGCCTCAAGGGCTCCCGCCTAAGCGGGGTCTGGGGGGTGGATGTACGCAGCCTTCTATACCCTGCCGAGAGACTGTTTCCGAGGACCCCCAACCTTATAGGATTGGCAACACGAGGACTTCCCGGGAGGTCACCCATCTTGGTACTACTCTTGCCCAAGCACGCTTAATTTCAGAATTCTAATGAGATTCGGTGCATTAGTGCCTGATAAATGAGGTTTCACCGATTAGTTTAATCTTTTGAAACAATTAATTTCCCGGCCAGAAGAAATGGTAATAAAGGCGGAGTTAATATTACATGTGATTTCACTTGGGTGTTGTCTCAAATGGTGAGGCATGTTAAGGGATAGAGTTTGCTCCAGGCCTCAAGGTTTAGAGTTCGATTCCCCGCATGAACCTCACCGTGAGAATGTGTACCTTGACTTAACTGGGATATGTGGCTGGTGGGTAGCTGCATAGACCCGCGGTTTACCGGGTAACCGGGTTCCGTGTTGACAAAAAAAAAAAATTACATCTGATATGAATGATAGTAAACAAAGCGAGATCTTAGGGATATGTTTTAAAGCAGATAGATTTATTAAGGGAACAAGACTTGAATGGTGGATGTCATGTCATTTAATTTTGTGATAATTAATCTGAGTTACCAAAAGCATCCGCAACATTGACAAGCCCCCCCTACGTTAACCTTCTTTGTTTTCTTGTCTTTGTCGGTCTCGCTTTGTTTTTTGACAATTAAGAGAATAAATTTTTAGAGAAATATAAAGAGAGTTTCTATAGTAAAACGAGCAAAGAAACAAAAAAAAAAAAAAAAAAAAAGATATCTCAAGAAGAAAAACCACAAGCTGATAGCCTAATATGGACAAAGCAAAGCATTGTGCGCTTGGCTTTAACAATCTCACTGTGTGCTTCACTTTTTCATTGAACCCACATGTTTCTTCCATGCAATTATTGCTATATCATAACCTTTTTTAAAGTCCTTATCCCGATTCAGTCAAGACCCTAAACAATTATACAATCGTTTAGGGCTCTGAATTTATTTGGTAAGAAACATTCTTTTGGAGAAACCAGCAATGTTCTTTTTTAACAGTCTTCTAATTAAAGAACCCAATTACGTTGAGGACCACTTTGCAAATTAAGGTGTTTTGAGATCTCAATCTCTTATTACTTGGCTCTGATTATGATGAGTCAACTCCTCGGTTTCTCCCCCTTTATGTTTCTTATTCTTTTTTCTTTTTTCAGTTAGTTCTGTACTCTTGACGAAACATGATTTACTCACCACCTTTTAATTATAAAAAAAAGGGCCTCCCCAATTTATAAAGAATGCAACAAAGGTGTCTATAGAATGGCCTCTCGTGCTACTGCAGATGTTGATTGCTGTACGAACCCACTGCTGCCAACCAGTTGATTATCCTGTTTACTTCTCTAAGTACGTGGTTGATCCTTACTAAATCAGATCTAGCACATATAGACATCTTATCAACATGAGGTGGACATGCAAAGAAGCATGTATGGTTCCTGTTCGTAGAGTCATCAATCATTTTCTATGTTATTACCAGATGTAAACTCCACTGGAGCAGTCCTATTTCGATATTTCTTTTGTGATTTTACTTTTTTGTATTTTTATTCTTATGGTAGGCTAACAAATCTAGCATTTATATATGTTACTTATTGTATTTTCTTTCTTAATTTTAACTCCTTTTTTGTTTATAATTTTGGGAGAGGAGAAGTCCTCCAACAACTACAAGGGAAAAAAGATGCTAAGCTGTTACAATCAATATCATCATATGAGAAAATATTAGTTTTGAATTGGTTATGAGTATTGTTGAGTGGTTAAGATGGTTAGAGATATTATTAGTTAGTTAATGACTTTGTTAGGCAAGTTGTTAAAGCTATAAATACTTGTACTAATTAATGTATGAACAACAAGAATCAAACACATTTCTCATCCTTTTCTATTTTAATCTCTCATCTCCTTCTTCTAATTCTCTCTCTCTTCTAAACTCTCTTTCTCAAACTATCAAACCTTAACCCTAACCCTAATAATCTAGGTTATACCCTAAATTGGTGTAACATTTGGTATCAGATTTCAGGTTCGTGCTGCGTTTTTTTTGCTCTATCATGGTGGATGGCACACGAAATGTTACTGATTTGTGCCTGATTGAGGCTCGATTGGACGATATTGAGGCTCGTTTACATCATTCTATCACCGAAGACATTCTTTACCAAGTTTTTCACTCGTACGGACATATCGAAAGAATTGAAGTCATTTCCATATCAACCTTAATGTTTGAAGCTCAAGTGTCCTTCTCCACAAGAGAACAAGCTATTTCAGCCATCAATCCATTGCAAGGAAGAAACATTTATGACTGTTGTTGTCGAATGGATATTACATTCATCACTTCTTGTGAGGCAATTGAAGAATCAAGCAAAGTTTCTTCTTCAAGTGACCCTTTGGAGCTAGTGGATGATGATGTGCTTAGTGAGGAGACGAATGATCAAGAAAATGGTTTGGATGAAGAGGTTGTTATGCCAATGGAGGACAAAGCTTATGCACAAAGTTCCAAAGTTCTTCAGCTAAGCGAGAATTGCCAACAAGATCCACAAGTTACAACTGATATTTTGAAAGGTGCAACACCTGAAATTGAAGACCACGACTTGAATCCTCTTGAAGAGCTTGCACCTTTGCAAGTGGCTGAATCATTGGATCTTACAATTAAGAATTTACAAGTGTATCTTGAAGTTTTTAGTATTGTGAAGATGCAAGATTCTGTTTTTGTAGTATTGCCAACTGCTCATTTTGAGAAATTCAGCAAGGAATACATGAGCAAAATAGCTATTGACGTGTTCACAAGATCTGGAAATGGAGCTTATACATCATACAAGCAAGACGAAGTAGAGTTGTTTGGTGTTGCTACTGCTGCAAATTTCGTTAAACTCTATGGGAGCAAGTATACCAAACGAGCCCTTACTCTCTTCAAGAATTCTAAGGGTTCCATAGTGCGTCTTTGCTATTGGGAAGATATTTGTGAGTTGTTTACCAAGTTGACAGCAGCACTACGGTTCTTTCAGCTGCATTTCTGCAACATCCAGTGGCAGCCGACGCTAGAGTCTCTTTTGAGCTTGAGTTTTGATGTCTTTTCGCTATACTAAGGAAAAATTCATGTCAGTGCTTATTGTTAAGATTCTTGAGGGCAAGAATCTCTTAAGGGGGGAGTAATGTTACGTATAATAATATGTATAAGTAATTAGTAGTAGTTGTAGTAGGGTACATAATAGTACAATATTTGTATTAGGTAATTAGTATAAATAGCATATTAGGTTGTTAATAAAATAACTAATACAATAACAAACTATTCTCTCTCTCATCTAACTCTCTCTCTCTCTCTCATCTCTCTCTTCTAACTCTTTCTTTCACCTCAACTCTAATTCCCAATCTCTATTAAGAATCTTAACCCTAATCTAGGTTACAACCCCAATTGGTTGTAACATAAGCACGAAAATAAAATAAAAACAAATAAATAAAATATAGATGATACCCAGCTTTGAGGATGGTCCGCGATAGAGAAGCTCCATCAAGGAGGTAAATGAAGCCGTATTACCTCAGATCTAGAATTAGCTATGGAGATTAATCCACGCGGGTCTTCCAAGCAGCATTGAAAAGAAATGTCGTTGCATCAAAAAGTGCCGTGGACCAAGTAATTACTCTCAACTTTGCGATTTCAAGTATTTGGGGCCAATCAGGAGCTGTGTTTTGAAAGAGAAGAGCGTTCCTTGATTTCCAAATTGAGTTGATGACAGCAAAAGATGTCATTAGCCATGCTTTCCAAGTCGAGCCCTTTAATTAATTGTAACACCTCTATATTTCTCAACTCTACACTTTAATTTGGAAAAAGCAAATAAATAAATAAATAAACAAAAAGATCAAAAACTGTTAGGAAGTCATTGTCAAGAAAATATTCGAATTGGTCATAGGATTTGATTTTGTTTTTGTATTTTAGTTTATGTGGGGGATGATGGTCTTTTGTGTTCCTCTCTTGTGTATCGTTATTTTGTTCCACCTAAATTTGACAGGGTGATTGACCTCCACCTAATTTCTTCATTTTTTTAACCCCAAAGAAAAAAAAAAAAAAAAAAAAAAAAAATCCTCGGTCGTAATCTAGAAATTATTTTATTGAGATACTATGGTATCGACACGCCAGAAAGATTATTCGAGTAAACATATAGTAAAAATAAGAAGAACATAAACAACATAAGAGTCACGTGGTTCGGAAAAGAATGATTCTGCATCCATGATGTCCGATTCTCAAAAGAAAGTATTCATTACAATGATGATCATTACAATAGATAGGCCATTCACACAACCTCAACCGTATAATGTCTGCATCTAGCGAGCAAATTATAAGGCTTACTGCAAGGTGGAAGCCTAACTGGAAACTCCAGAAGATTGTGGAGAACATTAAGAAGGGATAAAGAGAGACGAGTGGTTGTTAAAGGGAGACAATTTTCGTTGGTTCCACCTCACAAGAAACACAACCATTACATAGGGGTCTGAGCGTTTCATTACAAAGTGACGCCTTACAGACACATGTTTTGTTAGATTGTGAAAAAGAATAATTTTCCGATCTCTATAGTGGATTGGCTATTTGAGTAAACTATGTGCGGTCGAAAGGTTTCCGACAAAACACAACAACAACCAACAACAACAACAAAAAACCCAGTGTCTCAAGGGTTCCCGTAAAAGCGGGGTCTGGGGGGATAGATGTACGCAGCCTTTCCCCTTCAGGGTGTTGACCTGGGGGGAGGTTGTTTCCGAGGACCCCCAACTTGAGAGACATGCCGTCATCGCATCATGGCAACCTGTGAGCAATAGGGCAGCAATGCATAATAGCAAGACTTCTTTAAGACTTCTTTCATAGTCTCAGTCAGTGCTAGAAATTTAGCTTCTGTTGTAAACAACATTATCACAAATAGAACCCTAGATTTGCTGCTGGAGTTTCTCTCTCTAAAAATGGCGATTTGAAACCCCACAAGCACCGCCCACCCTCAGCCGCGCGTGTCGGCGCGTGGGGCGGCCACAACGGAAACTGGTCACCATCTTCGAACCTCCGGCCCCCGATCTACTCAATTGCGCCATCAATTGTACGCTTCAGAGTCCTCTAGCCAGGTTAGTGTTTCGTACTTCCCCAAACCCCACTTCAAGCCCTCACATGACGCCTTCCAGCTGCACGTGTTGGCTCGGGAAGCCACCTCCGACTCCGAAGTGGCACGGTCGGGGTCTTCGGCTGTCCATCTTCCGTCTTCCCCTGTTTCTCAAAGGATCGGGGTCGCCGACCACTATCCCCAGCTACCCTGACTATGGTCAGTGGCCTATCAAAGGAAGATGTTAAAAAGTGTGATAGAAAAGACCACGGTCAGAGGGACAAACAAAGGATGTACCCTCTTCGTTGACAACTTGCCTCGCAGCATGACAAAGGACTGGTTGAAAAGGATATTCAGCAATCATGGATTTGTCATTGATACCCATGTACCGGAGAGAATGAGAAGTAATAGAACACTGAGATATGGTTTTGTTAGCTATAGAACCGTTAGGGAGGCGCAAGCTGCAGCCAGAGAAGCAAATGGATGCTGGGCTAAGGAGTACAAGTTGTGGGTTCAAATTACAAGATTCAACAAGGGTGAAAATAAAGAATATAGAGAAGAAGGAATGACTAACAGAGAAGAGCATAACTTACCACAATAAAATCATAATGACCAAAGATCATGTGCTCAGGTACTGACAAGTGAAAGGTAATTTGTGAGACCGAAAAGGGAAGAATCCAGGGGGAGGGAAGGCAAAAATGGCAACAAGGAAGGGGAGCATTGTACTGAATATAGGTCAAGCGAAGAACATAAAGTTATATATGGTATTTCACATAACTACAGAAAGGAAAAGCTCAATAGAAGCATTATAGTGAAAGCTCAGGATGATATAAAGACGGAGGAAATACAAGAGAAGTTGCAGAACAATGGAGTACAAGAAACACATGTACAACATATGGGCGGCACTGAGTATGTCATTGCATTCCAGTCGATGGAAGAGAGAGATTTTTTGGTTAGAAACAATCCAAAATGGCTGAGGGATCTGTTCATCAAGGTAAAAAAATGGTCTGAATTTGATACATCTAGGAAAAGGAAGGTATGGTTATCCTACTATGGTGTACCACTCCATGCGTGGAGTGTCCATAATTTCACTGAGATAGGGATGTTCTGGGGTAGAGTTGTAGCAGTGGATAGCACTTGTAAGGCGGAAGGATCACTTGAAGTGGGTAGGATTCTTGTAGAAACCGGTGAACCATCCTTCATTGATGAGACTGCAGAGTACACTGTAGGACAGGGCAGACATATAATACAAGTGATTGAAGGAGGGCCGATACAATCTGAGAAAGTGGTTGATTGGGTAAAAGAGAAGAGGAAACAAGAAGAAAGTCAAGAAGATCAGGAGGTTGGAAAACAACAGGGTAGAAGAACAGAGAACAAGGTAATTGCTGATACACAACAAACGCCCATGCCGATGAGGATGAATAACCAGAGAGATGAAAATGGAAATGATGAAGATGTAGAGATGGATAGGGAAACAGTTCACGGAAACAAGCAAGCTGAAGGAACAACAGTAGGAAAGGAACAAAGAGAAGCTGAAAAGATGGATGTTTCACAAATAAAGGAAGAAGGAACAGGCATTAGAATAGCAGTCACACCACAAAAGGAATCACCATGGCTATATGGGAGGCATAAAGTGGGAAGTGCCTGTCAGTACACAGGTCAAGCAAATAGCTTCCACATTCAAGATCAAACCACAGAGCTCGATGAGTCTGATGATGAGTTCCCTCCTGGATTTGTCAATTTGTATGACGTTAACGTGGTGGCAGAATCTCCAACTGACAAAGTTGAATCAAGTCACCAACAACACAGAAACACGGATAAGGAAAGCTGCAGCAGGGGAGAAGAATTTACTGAATCTGAATTTACTGAATCTAAAGAGAGCACACCGGACAACTCGCAAAGAAACAGTTCTACAAGGAAGCAAACGAGGAAGATTTGGAAAGTAGGGAACGAGTTAGGACTTCACTGGAATGATTGTGGTGTGAATAATATTGAGGAGCATTTAAGAAAAGCAAAGGACTCAAGAGAGTAGGGAAGAGGCGGAAACAAGTGGATACCAAAGGGAAAAGGAAATGAGGAGGGCTTAGAAAACTACAGAACAACAAGGATACTTATATGGAATGAGTATGAGTTGGGAGTATGGATTAAATATAATGACAAAGAAGAGAAGATCTAATGAGTAAGGAATGTATTGAAGCTTTGAATGACCCCTTCTTTTAAATGGAGCATGAACAAGGTATTGAAGTGGCTGAAAGACTTGGATCATCAAAGATTATAAGGAATTTGTAGGAATTCAGAATATGAGATGTAGGAGATTGGAGGGATGGTTAAATTGGAGGGATTTTTATGAAGCGGTTTAGGTAGGAGGAACGAAGTTAACTACGCCCAGTGGCCGAGAAATCCCCTTACAAATTGAATCTTCACAAGAGAGTACTGTGATGGGCAGCTTCAACCATCAGTGCATTGAAGCTAAGATCTTGCTGACTCTCTAGAGAAGAACGCAGCATCAATTCAGCATTGGTTAGAATCATGGACGTTATAAATTGTACTGCGCAAAGGAAGAATCCTGTGATTTTGTTGTCTTTTGATGTCTTGTGATGTTGTATGACAAATTCTGATTAATGAAATTCCAATTATCAAAAAAAGAACCCTAGATTTTGAACTAATTGCTTCACAATTCAAGATGAAACTGTATGTGTTGTAAATTTAGCTTCTGATCAAAAAATTGCTTTTGTCTAAGTCACCTCCATTATTGGAGTCTATATAGCTTCTTAAGTCTAGACCATTACTATTTAATCCTTCTGTAATACCTTAATCACTAGTGTACTTGAAATATTTAGTAGTCATGCAACCCCTGACCCGTGCTATTTTCAAGAATTTGCCACATATCTTGATAACACTCATGGGATAAGTTGCAGGTCGGGTCATGTACATGTCATTGCATACATGATTGACCCTATCATGTTTGCATGAGGTTTTGAACTCCTCTTATTTCTAGGTTATCATAGAGATATTGTTATAGCCTAAAACTAGAAATGAGTGGCTAAGGGCAATGCTTACAGTTTTTGTGTCTTTCCTGTTAAACCTTTTCATTACTTTCTCTATGTAATGTCTGTGACTCAGTGCATTATTTTGCTCTATTACAGTTTATTTCCATAACTAGAATCTTCGTGCCTTTTTTGCGTATTTCATATCAAAATGCTTATTTAACAAAGTCTTAATCCTCAGAATTTCATTTTTTCTGTCTTCTAATGAGAAATATCTCATATGCATAGTATCTATTCTTTATCATGAAACTATTGAATGCCCTATACCCTACTATTTAGAACCTACGAAGATTTTTGTTTTTAAAATGACAAAAATGGTCTTCTTTACCAAATTCTATTAGCCCTTTAGTTGGACCACCATTATTTCTTCGAGTAATTCTCCATGGACGAATGCAGAGAAATGAATTTATAACATCCATTTGTTTAAAGAAAACATCATATTTAGCTGTCACCTCTAATTCTCATATGTTTGAACACGAGAGAGAATATCTTCTTATTTTCCATTCTTTTTTTTTTTTTTTTGTGTGTATGAACCCCTCGCATCTAGGCTAGCTTTGTATCTAAGTTCACTATTCAGTTCATCTGGTTACGTGACTTTAAACACTCATTTCCTACCAACTACTTTCTTGCCTTTCGTCATTGAAATAAGGTCAATTATGTGACTCAATTTCCCAATGTTAATTTTTTGGTTCTTGTTCTTTTTTAATTATACAACATAAAAGTTTTTATAAACAGATAACATATACTAAATTCAACTTATTATAAAAATTAACAAAATAACAATCAATCTCGATTCAGTCCATATGAAAAATAATCCGATCTCAAGCCTAACCAGTCAAATTCAATCTAGTCTTCAGCCTTAAAAAGTGACCAATTTCGTTCTTCAGTCTAACCGATCTGATCTAGTTCGAATTTGGACCAATAAACAGCCCTAGATTAGGGGGCCACCATTTCAATATATACTAGGATTGACACTCATGTAATGTTGACCCCAAAAAGGTTGGAACTTTGAACGTGGTCTTGCAATTTATTGTTCTTTTTATTATGGGTACAAACATAAGCATAGCAACTCACATCAAAATGGACCCCTTATGGTAGGAGTAAGCAAAAGTACCTAAGAACCCAAAAATTTAAAAAATCGAACCAAAATTGATCCAAAAAATTAGGATAACCGACCCGAAAATATCCAGTTAGAGTTACCCGACCCATTGAACTATGGATACCGGTTCGATTACAGGTATCATTTTGGAAAATTTTCGGGTACCCGATCCAACCCGATATTAATTTTATATATATTATCCTGAATAAAAAAATTTAATTTATTTAGAATTAATTATGTTATCTTCACTAAACATTAAGGTTGCATGTTTAAATTTAAATTCCAACGAACATTTTTCAAGTTATGTATTTTTTCTTTTCTTGTTTCAACAAAGTTTACCCTATTTTTGTATTAAAAATGTTTAAAGTTTTAGCATTCTATCACAGAAAATAAAGATTAATGAATCAGTAATAGTAAATTAGTAGAATATCCATACTTTGTTTTAATTATGCTCTATTTCTCTGTATATAATCCTTGAATTTTCATACATTTGTGAAGCTTTGATTCATAGTCATTTAAGATTGTTTATAATTTTATTACCATTAAAGTATGACAATTATGTGTATGGTTTTTTTTAATTTTAAATTACGAAGATCAATGGAATGTTATTATAATAGTTTTATAATATATTTCCAAAGGGCTTAATGTAGATAGTTGTTTGTGTCTTTCATAAAATAGTTTATAAAAAATTTTAATTAAACGGCCGGGTACCCGACCCAATCTTTTAGGGTACCCTTTTGATCTGGGTACCCGACTTTTTAGATTATATTATGGGTAATAATTTTGACGCTTTTAGTGTTTTGGATACCCGAATCAAAATGCGTTTCAGATAGGGTACTCGATCCATGCTCACCCCTACTTTATGCTTGGTATTATGTGCCTCTTTGTTTCCTTCTTGTGTCTCTATTTACTTAGGTTAAAATTATTCTAGTGATGTTGACGTGACACTTTTTGTTAATATCAGATAAAAATAAGAGTAAATTATAAAAAATTCTCTTGATTTTTACTTTAAAAATAAAAATCACCCCTCATAAATAAAATCACTTATTAAACCCCATCACTTTTAAAAAATTATTACTTGACCCCCAAATAACTTTTTTTTTACCATTTTGAATTAATTTTATGTTTAAATTGTTCTGATAATAGCATTATAAAAATTGTTTACTTGATTATGCTGTATTATTACTATTTTTTAGTATTAATCTTTTAGAATTAAGTTCTTTAGATTATGAGTAAATACATTTTTGTTTTAAGTTTTGTTTTTATTCTGTTTTAGATGAAAAATATTATTTTCTTGATTGTATCCAAATACAAAAACATAAATTGTACATTTACTGAAAAAAAAACTTTTACATGTGCCTATAAATACGGAGACAAGTTTTTTTTTCCCTTTAAAAATTAATTTTTTTTTTACTTAGCAAAACATTCATTAAAGGTAATTTTGCAATACGATTGCATTATTATTTTAGAATCGGTTCCGAAAATAATGCTGAAAAATAAAAAAATAACAAAAATAATGTTGGAAAAAAAGTTGAACCGCATTTTTAAAAAACGGTTTACTTCACATTAAACCGCGTTCCGTAAACGCGGTTTATCTCTATTGAACCGCGTTTAACGCGGTTCAAAGTCAGGATATAGTGCAATTAATTACAAGGTCTAAGCACTAATGTCCTGCTAGCCCAATGGTCATGGTCATTAAATGAAAAATGCCTGACGTGGGTTTGATTCCCACTTAATGCAATATTTTTTTAATTTTGGGAGAAATTTTGTAACCTTTTTCTTAAATGTAATAGTTGAAAACTAAATATACAATTTTAAAATTATTTTTAAACTCTTACGAGTCACAAATTTGGATTTACCTTTTAAAATTATCTTTTCTTTATTACATGTACAAATAAAAGTATAATATATATGAGAGTCTTTATACAAATATTATAAATGTGGGAGTCTAATTAAAATTCAAATTTCTATGGTACTTTCCTAGTTTGAGTAGATGTGCTTTATCTATTTTTTTGAGTTGTGAAACGATTAAAAAAATGTCGATTGTGAATTTTTTAATAATTTTTATTATTAAGTTATTATTTTTAATTCAAGCCCCCCTTACTCTAAAATTCTGGATCTGCCGCTGCCCCCACTTACAGTTACCACTATGAGTGATGATCGTCACATTGATCCCATGTCCCTCTCAATAAAGCTCTAACATCATAAGTAGAGGTGGTAGGAAATCAGGCAAAGTTATCAAAAAAACGCTACTAATTCAGTAGTAGTCAAATAACTCCGACAATAGTACTTGAAAGATCTCCAGCATATAAAGCAGAAGAAGGGCGGCAGCGTACGACGTGACCTGTGGTGGGTTAACGAGAAAGAGGCAGAGAGACGGTGAGAGCCGGGACGAGGGGCACGCGTGAGTGAATGGGTCGGGCCGTAAACCGCGTCTAAAGGACACATTTTATTTAAGTATAAACCACGTCTAAAGGACGCGGTTTATTAAGCATAAGTCGCGTCTACAAGACGCGGTTTTATTTGTATAACCGCGTCTACAAGACGCGGTTTAAATGTATAACCGCGTCTCTAAGACGCAGTTTATACGTAAAATAAACGCATTAATTTGACGCGGTTTATTATAGCCGCATTTTGTAAACGCGGTTCAACAGTAGATATGAAAATATTTTTTTTCCAGCATTATTTTTGATATTTTTTTATTTTTCAGCATTATTTTAGGAACCGACTCATTGTTTTATCTATTATTTTATTATAAAATTCTACAACAACAACAACAACAAACCCAGTGCCACCAAGGGCTTCCGCCTAAGTAGGGTCTAGGGAGTAGATGTACGCAGCCTTCCCCCTTCAGGGGGCTACCCTAAAGAGAGGTTGTTTCCGAGGACCCCCAACCTGAGAAGCAGGTCCGCCGCATAGAGCAAGTGACCTGGGAGCAGGATAGAAACAGATGAGTAGGGCACACACACGGCAAGCAAAACAACAAACATACAAACATAAAGCAAGCCACATCAGCAGAAATCAAAGATAAGATAGGGATAGGGATAGGGATAGGGAGAGGGTTAAAAATAAAGATGAAGATGGGATAGAGATACGTAGACAAGTAGTAGCTCATGAAGCTAGAACACCACCTACGTGCGCCAGCAGGATGACAAGGCTTAGCACTTGTAAGCTCTACTACCCTACTCCAGATGGAGCCTCTATTACCCCTATGCTATCCCTCCATTGAGCCCTATCTATGGCCATCTCCTCCCGAAGGTTTAGGTCGGTAAGGTCTTGTCGGATCGTCTCCATCCATCTCTTCTTCGGCCTGCCTCTTCCTCTTCTGCCTAGTGTAGTAAGGGGTTATTCGCATCTCCTTACTGAAGTGTTGTCCGGTCTCCTTCTGACATGTCCGAACCACCTCAAATGTTGCTCTCTCAATTTATCTTCGATGGAGGTTGCACCCAATTTGCCTCTTATGACGTCGTTTCTGATCCTATTCTTCCTTGTGTGTCCGCACATCCAGCTCAGCATTCGCATCTCTGCCACCTTCATCTTCTGTGTATGCTGTAGTTTCATCGTCCTGCACTCGGCCCCATACGTCATGGTTAGTCTCACAACCGCCTTATAGTATCTTCCCTTTAGCTTCAATGGGAACTTTCTATCACAAAGTACCGTGGAGGCCATCCTCCACTTATGCCATCCCGCTTTAATCCGGTAGTTGACATCCTCGTCCACTTCATCGTTGTGCTGTATCATGGACCTCAAGTACCTGAAGCTCTCCTCCTTCAGTATGGCCTCAGATCCAATCTTGACGTCTTCCCGGCTAGGTGTGGAAGAGGGATCGAACTTGAGTTCCATGTGCTCGGTCTTGGCTCTGCTTAGTCGAAAACCCTTCAACTCTAGTCACTCTCTCCACAGTTCCAGCTTCTCATTTACCTCTTCCCTCGATTCCCCCACCAACACAATGTTATCTGCAAAAAGCATGCACCAAGGTATACATCCCTGGATGTGCCTAGTGAGCTCGTCCATTACCAGGATGAATAGGTAGGGGCTCAAAGCCGACCCTTACTGTAATCGGGAAAGCGTCTGTCTCCCTGTCCACAGTGTGCACCATAGTCTGTGCCTCCTCGTACATGTCTCTAATGGCTCGGATGTAGGACGCTGGGATGCCTTTCCTGTCCAGTATTCTCCAAAGGACCGCCCTTGGCACTCTATCATATGCCTTTTTTAAATCAATGAAAATCATATGAAGGTCCTTTTGTCTCTCCCTGTATTGCTCTATCGTCCGCCTTAGGATGTGGATGGCCGCTATTGTTGATCTCCCGGGCATAAATCCGAATTGGTTCTCGGACACTTCTGTCTGTTTGCATCTGGTTTGCATCTCACCCGAGCTCGGCCTCCACTCTTTCCTTGTATACCTTATACTTCTCTCCCTTTAAATCCCTCCAACAGGTATGCGTCTGCGTGGGTTTGCCAATTCTTTTGGTTCTCTTCTTTGCATTTATATCCACCAATAGCACCCTATGTTCTATAGACAAGTCTTCTCCTAGGGTCGACTTGCAATCCCTGCAGTCTCTTTGCACCTTTTTCCTTAATAGTATGTAGTCAATATGTGTTCTTGTCCCACCGCTTTGGTACGTGATGATGTGTTGCTCACGCTTTCTGAAGAAGGTATTGGCCACCGTTAGGTGGTATGTAACCGTGAAAATTCTACTGTGTAATAACCCCACAAAATTGACATATATAGAGGTCTCATAATTCTGACATAAAATTCTTAATAGACTCATATATAAAATCCTTTTAGCATACATGAGACTGAAAAAGTTTTTGTTGGATTTGAGTGTATGGTCATAATAAAATCAGTTCCTCAATAATTTTATGGAAGAAAATTGTCTTGTAACCCTATTTCCTCAGGATGGAATATTGTATTATTTTTGGTCTTTTTGCTCCCTGTTTCTATACGGGTTAATTTAGAACTCGTCTACCCGAGTTACCTATTTCATATTATGACTTTGTCGTTAATTAAAAAAAATAGAATAAACCAATATTTTCATTTATATAAATTAAGATATTTTTATATTAATTAGTAAAACTTTTTTTATGAACACCCTATATTTACTTATCCACTCACATATGTACAAAACACTCCAACACTCATTACCCATACATCAAAACTCCAGTTTCACTCAAACCTCTACAAAAAAAAAGTGCTACAAATTCTAAAAAAAATAAATACATATCCATTTTTAACCAACATTCGCTATTAAAAGTTACTGGTCTCAACTTGATCCTGACCTGATCCCACGCCTGGACCTCACCTCCACAGTAAGCGGGTGCACCATCTCACACGACAACCTTAGCACCTCTGATAGATCCACTGCAGCAGCAGATGATACAAACTCAAACTCGTGCAACAGTGTTGCCACCCAGAAACTGACCGTGGTCAACCCAAACTGCTTCCCTGGACAACTCCTTCTACCAGACCCAAACGGGGCCAGCCTTAGATCTGAGCCAAGAACTGAGAACTCACACTCAGGTGACCCAGGCCCAAACCTCTCGGGTCGAAACTCAAGCGGGTCAGGCCAAACCTCAGGATCATGTGTAATGGCCCACATGTTGACCTTCGCGGTGGTCCCTGCAGGCACGTGGTATCCATCGACGACTGTGTCTTCAATTGCTAAGCGAGCCCACGAGAGAAGTGGGCCCGGAGGGTGAAGCCGAAGGACTTCTTTAATCACAGCCGTTAGATAAGGGAGTGATGGGAGATCGGACTCATCAACGGTTCGTGATCGTCCTACCATCTTGTCGAGCTCATCGTGGACCGTCGATTGCACGTGTGGGTGGAGGACCAATCTAGCAAGGATCCACTCAATAAGTACAGCGACGGTATCGGTACCCCTAAAGATCATCTCCTGCATGGCCAATTGAAGTATGGACATAATATAATTAGATCTTGACATATCTACTTTATATAAAGTATAAATGCCTTTTTATTCTTAATTTAAAGTTAATATCACAATGGAATCAATTTGGTTAAGTTTTCTTTTTTCTTTTTTTTCCAGAAAAAGAAAAGGTTTTCCGGGAAGTAAGGATGTTTGAGCTCGAGATCGACAAAAAACCTTTTCTTTAAATAGAGTTGTTTTGCTGCCTCTAAACAGAAGCAACCAAATAGTGTTTTCCTTCAAATTAAAATCCACAAGGCCGATCAAGACCCTGAGCAGCGCAAGCAATTGCTCAAGATCCCGTTTTGTTTAGTGCTCTTTTTTATAATTAATCATGTGTTGAGTTTGTTTCTATTCCACATCACCGTTTATAAATGAAGAAATGACAATCAGCCCATAATATTCCATTATAGATTATATGCACACATATAATAAAAGTTATATATTTCTATATTGGTTGATATTATAATATAAAATGTTATTCTATATGTATTAATTAAAACATACACCTACTTTAAATCCTTAAGACATCGAGACCGGCTCTATTAAGAATACAATATATGTATCAAAATGTAAAAGTCATTACTTTTTTAAACAAATAACTTTATAATACATATAAAATATTAAAATTGTGTACACCTAGTATATATATATATATGTAGATAAAATAGCTTTAATAAAAGTGAGGGGGGCAAAAAAGAGAGAAAAAGGAGGTAAAAATGAAAGATGCATATATAATAATATGTAAAAATAATAATAATAATAATAATAATATGAAATAGAATCACAAATGATATGATTAAGACATTGTCGAATTATTTTTGGAGTTATAACAATGAAAATGATGCATGATTTCACTTTAAACATGTGGAATGTAATAATATTAATAAAATATATAAATATATGTATATGTATAGCTTGAAAAGTATGTATTGTCTCTCTCTTGTTTGTTTTGGCCCCTCTATGCTTTATTCCTTCTTAAATATCTAATTATTTTACTAATAATGTACCTAAACATATCTGTATCAGGACCGGGTATAACTCTAAATGATCCAAATAACCGGTTGGGGCCCTCGAAGTTTAAGAGTCATAACTTTTAAAATATCAATTATTAATATTAGTAAGTGTCAAGGAACCATCTATCCCAAAAGCTTAGGCTGATGGGTGAAGGCCCACGATTGGTTTTGTACTCTAACATGTCCCCTCACGCAAATGCCCGTTTGGGTTTGAAGCGTGGACAATGCACAGGTCCGCCTTAGACCTTGTGCTTAATTATTTTAATATTGAAAGTGGAGGCTGTTGAGATTCGAACTTCTGACCTCTTGGTCATCAAGGCTCTGATACCATATTAAGGAACCATCTATCCCAAAAGCTTAAGCTGATGGGTGAAGGCCCACGATTAGTTTTGTACTCTAACAGTAAGTTCTGTGATCATAATTTTTATAATTCGTTGTTTATAAAAGGTCTATTTGAAATTTTTACTTGGAACTCCAAAAATGTCAAAACTAATATGTACACAAATTATATTTAGACAATTTAGCCTTTGACTAAGCTTTAGCAATGGAATTTAAGTGGTTGGATTATTGGTTGGTTTCAATTGGGCCGACATGTAAATTTGTATTAGGTTAGTTGTATCGAACATGATTTTGCCTTTACAATTATATCATATAACAGTAACTAAATTCACACAATATAAATTATACATTATTAAATTAATATAATTAAAAATATAAAAATTAAACTGAAGCACCGGGTAAAATATGTCTTCTAAGGTAATAATCCTCAATTTCTTTTTATAAACTAACAATTTTTAAATTTTATGTAACATTACTCTATTAACATTATTTATGAAGATGGATTTACAAGGATTTAAAAATATCACACTGGAATCTTTTGAGAATCTATGAAATTTTATTAGATATGGGTTTAGTGCGTGATGAATTGACACATTAAAAATTTTCACAGAATTACAAATAAAATTAAATTCTTAATTTTTATTTAATCAATAAAACGAGAAAAAATATCCCCATACTCGTACTTATATGATCAAATTTCTTTTTATAAAAATAATTCTACTTAAAAAAATAGTTTTTTAACAGTTGTTCTAAATAAATACCAAAAATGACTTTTGAAAATTCATGACCCACATTTTGTCCAACATTAACGGTCTATTTGGTATTTCTTTATTTGTGATTCATGATTTTAAAATATTTCTTTTAGATACTCAATGAAATTAGAAAATAAATATCATAAAAAATATTTTAAAATTCAATTTTTAAAAGATTATTAAAAGTCCAAAACTAAAGAAAAACAAACACGCCCCCAATTCTGTTAGTTTTATATTTACTCCTTTTAATAACTTTACGGTTATTATTGTTAAAATAGAAAATGTTAATATCTGAAAAATTTTAATAAATTATTATAATATTAACAATTTTATCTAATAATAATATTATACTAGCTTTTAAACTTAATGCAGTAGTGACAAACTAATTTTTTCTCTTAAAATATAATTCTTAATTTATAAACTTCAATAAAACAGAGATGATATTATCTCATAAGAAAATAAAATAGCATACATACCCAAAGCACAGCGATCATGTCAGAATCTGAGAGCTTGTCAGACCCATCAAGGGACAAAAGCACGTCCACAAAATCCCGGCTCGGACCGGACGGTTCAGCCCTATGCTCCTCAATAATCCTCCCCACGAACCGGTTCACATTAGGAACCAGCCTAGCGCACCTGGACCGGACCCTTTGTAGATCCCACTCAGCCAGCCAACCCAAATGATCACCCCAATTCACCACCCCCAGAATCTCATACCCTTCCTCCACCGCCGCCCTGAGCTCCGCCGCGTCGCCTCCGTCAGCCGCCACGCCATACTCCCTCCCGAAAACCGACATCATCATGTTGCTCAAAGAAGCCCTTTTTAACACATCCCGAACCCGGTTCGAACCGGGGGAGTTTTTCAAAAGAGAAACCATTTGGGCCCCGATATGGGCCCGGTGGGCTTCATGGGCCTTGATCATTTTCGGTGAGAAAAAATGGGTCGCTGAGATCCTCCTCAAAGCACGCCAGTAAGCCCCACAGGGAGCAAACCCAATGGCTCGGCTAAACATAAGCCGGTAAGCCGACTCCCGAACCGGCCGGTCCGAGAAGGCAGCGCTAGTTAATATCTCACGCGCAGTGTCCGGGTGGCACGAGACCACAACCCGAGTGTCGCCAGCACTGAACGCCATAAGCCTACGCGCATGGAGGCGCGTAGCAGCAGCCGCAATTTTACGGTGGGGGAGACCAGTTAACAGAGAGAAGCTCCCCAGTAAAGGGATCCCCGATGGGCCAGGGATGGGCCGAGATGGGCCAAGAAGGCCAAGCATGCGGTAGTGTTTGCCCCAAGCTGGGCCGCCGGGGTGGGCCCAGTAGAGGAGAGAAAGGCCCAAGAAGAGGAAGAGAAAAACAAAGGAGATTGAAAACAGAGGGTTTGGAGTGGAGGATTTGGTGGCTAAGGCAAAGAGCCACAGTGTATCTATGTTTGTACCCATTTTTTTTCAGAAAATTAAAATAATAATAATAATAATAATAATAATATGTTATGGGAGGAGAGAGGATGGAGAGTTGAGGTTGGGGGTTTGGAGTGAAGGGACAGAGATTTGAAGGGTATATATAGGGAAGTTGGGGGAGAGTTGAGAAATTAGTTTTTTTTAAAGGGGGTGGGTGTTAATAATATAGAAAATATCTTTTATGTTCAGTTATTTACGTTAAAGGTCTCCGTATTTTATTTATTTTAATAATTTAGTTTTTGTACTTTTAATTATGTCAATTTAGTTCCTGTATAATTTAAAATATATCAATTTGGTTCTTAGAAAAAAAAATTATGTTTAGTTTTATTAAAATTTTTAATAGTTTGCCCACAAATTGGGTTAAATTAAGTAAACAGATGAATTTATAATAAGTTACTTGCATCTAATATAATTTTACTGTTTAAAATTACGTCATTAACATAACTTAGATTTGATCAAAGGAAAAAATTGACACAATTAAAAGTATAAATACCAAATTGACATAATGGACAAAGTATAAGGACCTTTTACATAAATAATCCTTTATTTTAAGATAAGTTTTATTTTCAAAATTATTTTTTAAAAAAATGTAAAATTGTTAGTTTTTGTATAGATTGTTAAGGGTGATATAGGAAATTGGGGTGATAAATTCCGAACTCAAAGACTTTTAATTGTAGGTGTGGGTAGATTTACTGTTCTATCAGTTGATATACTTTTAAAGTTATGTAAAAGTGTAATATTATTCTTAGATATTGATTTATCCGTTTAAACTTTTAAAATAACTAATTTATTTGACATGGTTGCACTGTCTCACGCTTTTAATTATTAGAATTTTAGTATAAAGTATGAAGTACATTTTTTTTTACCTTTCTTTAAACCCTGATATGAGCATTTATGTAAAGGGATAAATTAGAGTATAAAACCATATTTAAACTTATATGTTTGTTGAATAGTTAATTTTATTTTAATAAATTGTAGTTAAGGAATTAAAATTACTTTAAAGAGATTTTTTTTATTTGAAAAGTTGAGAGTTGTTTGAAATAGTTGAAGTGATCATTATTATTATTTATTATAAATAAAGTATATAAATGATGTTAATAAAAGTGAATTAATATATCTTTCATGTAGATCAAAATCTAAAAAGGTGATCATGTTGTAAATATTGAATATTTCTCAGATGTAATTTTTATGCTCGAGTTTGGATATTATTAAATATCTTTAAAAATTAAAAATTAATAATTAATCTAAAAATAATCCAACTATATGTCTTTTTTTTTAACACTACCCAACTATATGTCAATATATCAAAAAATAACTCAATTCTAACTTTTCTAGTAAAAAATAACCCAACTCTAACTTTTCTACCAAAAAATAACAAAAATCTAAAATTAATTTAAAAAATACTGAATTGGTGGCCAAGCATGACTTGTGGTATGACACTCCGATAATATATTTTTCTTCTAGGTATTTTTGGATTGGCTTGATTTCTTTTTTCACCTACCCAAACTAAAAATACATTTTTTCGATAATTGAATACGATCCCACAAAAAAAATATCCTGAGGCACAGAACAAGAAAAACAAGAGAGAAATACAACCAGAGAACTAGGGCTGCAAATAAGCCGAGCCAAGCTAACCCGAACCAGAGCTTGCTCGGCTCGACTTGTTAACTAAATGAGACCAGCTCGGTATCGGTACTGAGCCGCATATCTGTAGTCAGCTCAGCTCGTTTACTCAATAAGATCGGCTCGGTATTGGTATCATTTCGGCTTGACTATTTGGCGAGCTGGCTCGTTGAGTTCTGCCAACTAATTGCGCTCATTTACCAAACTCGTTAAGCTCATTTATTAGGCTTATTATACTCATTTAAAATTATTGTTACTTGAATTTCTAAAAAAGGGTGATAAAACAAATCATGTATGAAAATTGGAAATAAAAAATACATACATATAACTCAACTCGGTAATGTAGACATGCGAGCCAATAATTGAGCCGGCTCATGAACCCATAAAAAAGCCTGCTCGTAATTTCGAGCCAAGTCGGCCTCGATTTGATTTGGCATGTTTATTTAAACGAGCCGCCCTTAAACGAGTCGAGTAAGCTCTTGAGTCGTCTTAGACGAACCCAAGCTAAGTCCTTAACGAGTCGATTCATGCCGGTTCGCGAGCCGGCTTAGCTCATTTGCAACCCTACAGAAAACAAGCCAAACCAAAAATACGTAGAAGAAAAATATATTGTCAAAGCATCATAACACGCACCACAATTCAGTATTTTTTAAATTAAAATTTTAGATTAATTTTAAAGTTTGATTATTTTTTAGTTAGAAAAAAGAGTCGGGTTATTTTTTAAAATATTGACATATAGTTGGAATATTTTTAGATTAATTGTTGATTAAAAATTATGTAAAAGACCTTTATATATACACACATGAATACACACACACATATATATAATATATGTGTGTACATAAACCGGTTGACAAGTGTCTCTTAAGTGGCTTCTCCTTGTTCACCAGCACATGGCTCATGAAACCTATCTTCTAGCATATAAATATGATCATACTGTGTGTATGAATGCATGAATAAAAAGAAAGTTAAAAAATAGAGAGAGACGTGAGAGTTTATTTGAGTAAAGGAAACATTAGTTGATTCTTGAGTTCTAAAATAAAATAGTTGCTATTTTTCTCTAGTTATATTTGGGTTTGTATTTTTAGTCTCTTTCTTTTGAGTATAATATATCTTTAGTTTTATAACACGTTATTAGCACGAGTCTTTAGCCAGCCAAGGATAACCTTAAGCTTGAGGTAAAATTTTTATTCCCAATCTTTGTAATTTTTAATGGCTAATCTAATTAAGCTTGAGTTTACTTCTTTGGATATAAATGGCAAAAATTATTTGCCGTGTGCCCTTAATGCTGAGATTCATCTTGATGCCATAAATCTCGGAGATACGTTTAAAAGGGTAATTGTGCATCCCTGCAGAATCGCGCAAAAGTAATGATATTTCTCAGGTATTATATCCATGAAGGATTGAAAGTCGAGTATCTTACTATAAAGGACCCGCTTGTCCTTTGGTAAATTTAAAGGAGATGTTTGATCATAAAAAATATGTAATCCTCCCTAAAGCTCGCTATAAATGGATTTACCCGCGGTTATAGGATTTTAAAACTGTCAGCGAGTATAACTCTGCGGTGTTTAGTATTACCTCCCGACTGAAGTTATGTGGAGAAAATATTACCGAGGAGGATATGTTAGAGAAAACATTCTCTACTTTTTATGTCTCGAATATACTCCTGCAGCAGCAATATCAAGAGCAAAATTTCAAAATATACTCAATGTTAATATTATGTCATTTTGCTGCTAAACAAAACAATAAATTGTTAATAAAAAATAATCAGTCATGACCAATTGGGTCAGAGCCATCCCCTGAAGTGAATGTTGCATCCCACGAAAATGATACATATAGCCGTGGCCGCGGTCGCGGACGTGGCCGTAGTAGTAGATGTCGTCGTGGATGTAGACGAGGTTATAGCCATGGTCATAATAACTGGCACCTTGGTAATAAAAAATGGACTAAAATTTAATAAGTCCGACAATAATGAAAAAAATATAAAAGGAGGAAAACCCATCAACAGAATTCGTCAAAAGAAGTGGAAACAAATTGCTACAACTCTGGTGTGAAAGTCCACTGGTCGCATACCTATTGTACGACTGAACATCTAGTGAACCTCTATTAAGCATGGTTGAAAGAGAATGGTAAACATGCAGAAACAAATTTTGCTGAAGATCATTATCCAATAAATGTGACGTATCTTTATGTTTTTGATTTCTTTGAAAATGCTAGTAGGAGAAATGATCATTTGATAGGCGATGGAAGTGTTGAATTAGACTGAAGTTTTTATGTTTTTCAGTTATGTCTTTTTTACTAAAGCTTGTCTTATTTTAATGGAATAATATTGTTTTGGTGTGTGTAATTTAATACAATATTATGTTTTGATATCTCATCTTAATAAGTTATGCTCAACAAAATCATGCTTGATCAATTATATTTATGAAGTAAAATTCAAAAGTATTATTATAGTGATTTTGAAATACTTTATTCATTAAACTTTTGTAATTTTAACTAGAGTTCTACTAATATATATGTATTTTATATTTGAAAAAATATGGATTTAATCAAAGATGGAGATTTATATCTAGCTGACAGTGCAATAACACACGCTATCCTCAAAAGCAAAATATATTTTTCTTAGCTACGATTTGTTGAAGCGAATGTTGATACAATATTGGGTGTTTCAAATTTAGTTGAAGGCTCCAGAAGAGCACATGTTATGTTTTCCGGAGGAACAAAACTAAACATAAGTGATGCTCTGTTTTCCAGTAGATCATAGAGAAACTTGATCAATTTTTGAGATATTCATCGCAATGATTATCACATTGAGACAATAAATAAAGGTAATAAAGAATATCTTTATATTATATCGCTTACCTCAGGAAGAAACAAAATAGTGAAAAAATTGCCAGCACTTTCTTCTGGGTTATATTATATTTATATTAATCAATTAAATCAAATACAGTGGTTAACCAACAGTTAACTGATTGCATAACGTTCATCTTATAGTATAACCATCTGAGCCATCGAGGTGTAATGATGATGAGAAAAATTATTGAAAGTTCTTATAGACACTCATTGAAACCAGAAAATTCTTTCACTTGATGAAATTTCATGTGTCGCTTATGCTCAAGGTAAAATAATTACTAGGCCATCCACAACTAAAATTGGGATTGAATCTCCTACATTTTTGAAAAGAATACAAGGAGACATATATGGGCTTATTATTTTATCACGTGGACCATTTCAATAATTTATGGTGTTGATAGATGCCTCAACACGTTGGTCACATGTCTGTCTATTATCTACTCGTAGTGTGGCATTTGCGAGACTCCTTGTACAAATAATCCGATTACAGGCTCAATTTTCGGATTACATGATCAAAAGGATCCGTCTTGATAATGTGGAAGAATTTACACCTCAAGCTTTTAATTGGGATTATAGTTGAGCATTTTGTGGCTCACCGGCATACACAAAATGGTCTTGCAGAATCTTTGATTAAATGACTGCTGCTAATTGTTAGACCATTACTTATGAAAACAAAGTTGCGTAGTTCTACATGGGGACACGCTATATTACATGTTGCAGCACTAATTCAAGCCACGCCAACTTCTTATCATAAATACTCCCCATTGCAACTTGTTTCTGGTCAAGAACCAAATATATCCCATCCATGAATTTTTAGTTGCACTGTATATATTCCAATTGCTCCACCCCAGTGCACAAAGATGGGTTCACAAAGGAGATTTAGAATTTATGTTGGATTTGAATATCCGTCAATTGTAAAAATCTTGAACCAATGACAGGAGATATTTTTACTGCACGGTTTGCAAATTGTAAGTTTGATGAAACAATATTTTAAGAATTAGAGGAAGAAAAATTAAAGCTACAAAAGCGTGAAATTGTGTAGAATGCATCTTCAATATCATAATTTGATCAGCGTACGAATCAATATGAATTGAAAGTTCAGAAAATTGTCCATTTACAAAATGCTGAAAACCAATTACCAGATGCATTCGTTGATACAAAAAGTGTAACGAAGTCACATGTTCCAGCTATGAATGCTCCTGTTCAAATTGATATTCCAAACGAATATTCTTCTAAGACATTAGCAAGTACGTCTACTGCACACAAAAAGCGTGGTAGATTTCTTGGTTCTAAAGATAAGAATCCAAGAAACAAGTTGGCTCCTTTATTAAAACTTCTAGAAGAGAAAACTCCTGAAGAGGTACAAATGTAAATCCAGAAAAAAACATACGGATGAAGAAATGGCTCTCAAGGATATCGAGTACCTGAGAATTATGAAAATGATGAAAATGTCGATAATAAGGAAATCTCGATAAACTACACTATTACTGGCATACGATGGAATCGAAATAAAACGATTATTGACCAAGTGTTTGCATATATTGTGGCTACTGATTTGACCATAGAAGGTGAAGATCTTGAACCTAAATCTGTTCAAGAATTTCAAAGAAGAAATGGTAGGACAAAATGGAAAGAAGCAATTCAGGTAGAATTAAATTCACTTACGAAACGTGCAATTTTTGGACTTGTAGTCCAAACACCTGAAACTATGAAACCCGTAGGCTACAAGTGGGTATTTGTAGAAAAAGAAATGAAAAGATCAAAGTGGTCAGATATAAAGTACGACTTGTAGCTCAAGGTTTCTCACAGAGGCCATGAATTGATTATAAGAGACATATTCACCAGTAATGGACGCAATTACATTTAGATTCTTAATAAGTTTGGTAGTCTTTGAAAGACTCCACATGCATCTTATAGATGTGGTAACAGCTTATCTATATGGATCACTTAATAATATTTATATAGAAATCTATGAAGGGCTACAAATGCCAGATGCATATAGTTCAAAACCTCGAGAGCCATGTTTGATCAAATTACTGCCTCTCTTCAGGTTAACACCCTGAAGGGGGGAGGCTGAGTACATCGCGCCCCCCCCCCCGACCTTGCGTAGGCGGGAGCCCTTAAGGCATTGGGTATGTTTCTTTTTTTTTTTTATTGTGTGGATTGAAATAATCAGGGCGAATGTGGTACAATCGTCTTAGTATAGGCCTTCTGAGAGAGGGATATGTTAACAATTCTGTGAGCCCATATATTTTTATTAAGAAATCAAATTTTAGATTTGCTATAATCGGAGTATATGTTGATGATTTAAACATCATAAGAACTCCTAAAGCTATTAAACAAGTTGTCGCATATCTAAATAGGGAGTTTGAAATGAAAAATCTTGGAAAGACAAAATATTATCTTGGCTTGCAAATAGAGCATTATGTGATGGAATTTTAGTCCATGAATTAACTTATACGGAAAAAGTGCTAAAATGCTTTAATATGGATAAGGCACGCCCGTTAAGTACCCCAATGATCGTCAGATCCTTTGATGTAAATAAGGACCCTTTTTGACCTCGAGAGGATAACGAAGAAATTCTTGGCCCTGAAGTGCCATATCTTAGTGCAATAGGTGCACTGATGTATCTTGCTAACTACATGAGGCCAAACATAGCCTTTTCGGTTAACTTATTAGCAAGATATAGCTCAAATCCTACTCGAAGACATTGGAATGGGATTAAATATATATTTCCGTATCTCCATGGTGCATCTGATATGGGATTATTCTATCCAAGACAATCAATTCCAATATTGGTTGAATATACAGGTGCTGGATATTTGTCTTATCCACATAAAGGTCATTCACAAACGGGATATTTATTTACCTATGCTGATACTGCTATATTTTGACGATCCACCAAACAAATAACAACAGCTACTTCTTCAAATCATGCAGAGATACTTGCACTTCATGAAGCAATTAGGGAATATTTATGGTTAAGATCTCTTATTCAACATGTTCAAGAGGAATGCGGTCTTCCAATGATCAGGGGAGTTCAACAGCAGTGTATGAAGATAATGTTGCATGTATTACTCAGGTCAAAGGCAGATACATCAAAGGCGACAGAACTAAACATATCTTACTAAAGTTCTTCTTTACACTTGATTGGTATGCGTCGACTTAGAAACGCGTCTTACTAATATGTTCACATGAGGGGGAGTTAAATACACGCTGTACTCTTTTTCACTTTACTATGATTTTTTGTCCCACTAGGTTTTTCCTGGCAAGGTTTTTAATGAGACAGGCGTATCTAACTCGGACATTATACACTTTCAAAAATGTTATGGCCTGTAATGTTATAAAGAAAAATATCCAAAGGAGAGTGCTGTAAATATTGGATATTTTTCAGATACAATTTTTATGGTCGAGTTTAGATATTGTTAAATATCTTAGAAAATTAGAAATTATGTAAAAGATTTATATATACACACATATAATATTTGTGAGTACATAAACCGGTCGGCAAGTATCTCTTAGGTGGCTTCTCCTTATTCATCAGCACATGACTCATGAAACCTATCTTGCAGCATATATATATGATCATACTGTGTGTATGAATGTATGAACAAAAAAGTTAAAAAATAGAGAGAGACGCTAGAGTTTATTTGAGTAAAGGAAATATTAGTTGATTCCTGAGTTCTGAAATAAAATAATTGCTATTTTTCTCGTTATATTTAGATTTTTATTTTTATTCTTTTTTTTAAGTATAATATATCTCTAATTTTATAATAGATCAAACCTTTTTTGGGTACCAAGAAAAGCTAGCATGCCCACAAGATTTTTTTAAAAAAAATGTATGATAGTTAACACAATAATTCAATGTCTTAGAGATTTTTGTCAAGACAGGATTTGAGAGTTTGAGATGTATAAAATCTTATCCTTGCATAATTCTACTATATAGATATATTGTTTTTAAATAACTCTCAATCATTAAATGAGTAGTATTTATAAAATTTAAGTCAAATAAAATAATAACAAATGTGCAAAAAAAAAAAAAAAAAAATTGGTAAAGAGGAATGGGGTATTTTGCTACTAGTGATATTCAATCCCGAGTTGCATCTTTGACCTTGAATATTACTACCACTAGACTTACTTTGTTACATGTTTAATACATATAATAAAAAAAGCGTAATATTATTGTCATAATAAAATTATTATTGTTAAAGTAAAATTATAAATTTTAAGATAATTTTATAACTCTTATTATTTATAAGTAATATTAGTACTCTAATAATAATAATTTATGTCTTAATAATAATAATATAACCTAAAAAAGTTTTATTTTTTTAATGTGTTGTGGAACTCATGCGGGTTAGGATCAACACCGCCGCCAATATGAAGCCCTGAGAAACGTTTTTTTTTTTTGGTAACAATCCATGAGAAACGTGGTGTGCCGTCAAAACGGCGCCAAGGGCGCGTGCATCCACGCCCCTCTCTCTTCTTAAAAGAAAATGCTAATGTACTTATGTAACTCAATATTGTATATTTATTTTTCTTCGTCCAAAAAATAAATTTATTTTTTTAATTCAATATATATATATAGATGGGTGCAAACTCATAGGCGAGAGTCAAGGAGATCGCATTACAAGGTAGGGTGGTTATGAAGTGGGCTTATAATTTGAATAGAAAAAAGAAAGAAGTTAGTCACTCGGTACGCACAATATGGGAAAGTTTAGGCTATCCCAAACATAATTGTATTCTGTGGATGGTGGCTAAGAAAATCTTGTTGACATACAACAGGCTACAGAAACAAGGCGTCAAACGGGCGAGTGTGTTTTCATTATGCCAGTCACAGTAGGAAGATGGATCTCATTTATTTTTCTCTTGCCCATAGGTGCAAGGAATTTGGAAGTAGATATGTTTATGGAGCGGAATTCAATTTCACTTATCGCTTTGAGTCAGAGTTAGATTGGTTCAAGAACACAGTCAAGAACCAGTTACCTTTAAGCAAAATTCGGAGAACAGTGTTAGCCACCATGGTATACACTTTTTGGAGGGTTAGTTTCGAGATTATAGAGGTTAAAAATAGGCATGGCTGGTGGACTCTTACTGTAACTAATGTGTTCAGGTTGGCTTAAATATAACTTGAATAATTGACTTTGTATTATAATAGTAACTAATCTGTGATATGTTTATATAAGTCATTATTTTTTCGATTGCATATAACAGAACCAAATTAATCATATAACTAACTTTAAAAGAGATTCTCAACAGTTTCGAGATCAATTTCCATTGCTTGTGGTTGTAACTATCCCTAATTATTAATCAAAAACTTAAGTCCCCAACTAACCATTAAGGTTTAATTTTGTTTTACCCAAGAACCCTGAGCTAAGCACTTACACCACAAGTAGTGTTTATATTACATTACATATCCAATCGTGTTAGAAAAAGAAAAAAATTACATATTCAATAAGTAAGATATATAAGATTGTTAACTTGTAAGAGTAAGACACAATTATTATTATTATTATTATTCTTATTATTGTTGTTGTTGTTGTTGTTGTTGTTGTTGTTGTTATTATTATTATTATTATTATTATTATTATTGTTATTATTATTATTATTTTTTTTATGAGAATATGAGTTAGTGAGTATACCCAATAGGGTTGCTGAGGCATATATTTATAATAAAGAGTATAGGAATAATTACAGAATATTCTCAGAATAATACTAGAATAATATCAGAATAATATCAGAATAATATCGAAATAATATCAATAGAATATTTTCTAATACGCCCCCTCAATCTGTGCGAGGGGGACCTATGTGCAGATTGACTTTATGGAAGTGGAAGCGATCAGTAGCCAACCCTTTGGTGAATATGTCAGCAACCTATTTGGTAGTAGGCGTGTACCGAACCTGGATATCACCCTTAACAACGTTCTCACGAACATAATGAAAGTCAACATCTACATGCTCGTTGCGATCATTAGAGATAGGATTGGCAGCCAGGTAGGTAGCGGAGACATTATCACAGAAGACAACTATCGGGCCAGTATGGCGCAGGCCTAAGTCACGCATAAGGTATCTGATCCAATCACATTCAACAACAACCTTAGCTACAGCACGATATTCGGACTCAGTGGAAGATTTGGCAACCGTAGGCTACTTCTTCGCACGCCACGAGAAGAGGTTAGGGCCAAGGAACAAAGTGAAGCCGTGGTGGAGCAACGGGTGTCAGGACAACCACCCCAGTCAGCGTCAGCAAATGCCGTGACAGAGGTGCATGACCCCGGGGCTATGGTAAGGCCATGATTGGGCGTAAGCTTAAGGTACCGTAGGATGCGTTTAACCATCTGCCAATGGGAAGTAGTGGGAGAGTGCATAAACTGAGACACGCGGTTAACCGCATATGTGATGTCTGGACGGGTCATGGTGAGGTACTGGAGGGCACCTGCCGCACTATAAAACTCGGTCGGATCGGGTAGGGGAGACCCATCAAACACAGACAGCTGGACCCAAGCTGGTAAGAGAGTTTGCATAAGTTTAGCCTCAAGCATGTCATGCTTGCTCAGAAGATCCAGAGTGTATTTATGCTGAGAAAGAAACAGATCATGTCTGGTGAGTTTGGCCTCAGTACCAAGAAAGTAAAGAAGGGGGCCAAGGTCTTTCATGACAAACTGTGTGGAGAGAGAAGCAGTGAGGCGTGTGAGGAGAGAGGAGTCAGAGCCAATACTAGGGGCGGTCGTGGGCATGGAGTAAGCCAAAATCGGACCCGGTAGGGGAACGTCCACAACTGTCTGGGTTGGCGGCGCATGCAAACTAGACACGAGATTGGGATAAAGAAACAAATGCTCAACAAAATGGACATGACGACTAGTATAGACTCTACCAGTAGTGGGGTCTAAACAGCAATACCCTTTGTAACGACCTGCATACCCAATAAAGACACAGGGGACAGATCGTGGGGCCAATTTATGAGGGGTACGGGATGTGATGTTGGGGTACCATGCACACCCAAATACGGAAAAAAATTATAGTCAGACGCCTTTTCAAATAAATTTTTTTTTTTTTTGATAATTAAGAAAAGGGGATCTCCTTAGCATATAAATTTTGCCAAAATAAAAATGCGAGGAGTAACAAAAGAACATATTTATAATCCTAAATCAGTGAAGAAAAATATTTTCTATCTTAATTTTTATTAATTTTTTACATAACTTTACCGCAATAGGTACAAATTAGAAAAATATTTTTCTCTATTGGATCAAAATTGACTTTCCCTCATCAAAATTGACTTTACCTCTATTGAATTGAGTTGAATGAAAATTAAAAAAAAAAAATCTTTTCCAAAACTAATTTTATTTTCTTAAAATCGAAGATTATGAACAAAACTTTAATAAAAAAAGGCAATATGGTATGTTTGGTTTATATAACAACAACAGACACAGTACCTTAAGGGCTCATGCATAAGCGGAGTCTGGCAGGGGTGGATGTACGCAGCTTTACCCCTTCAAGGTGTAACCCTGCCAAGAGGTTGTTTCCGAGGACCCCCAACCTTATAGAGTGGGCAACCCAAGGACTTTCCAGGAGGTCACCCATCCTGGTACTACTTTCGTCCAAGCACATTTAACTTTGGAGTTTTAATGGGATCCGGTGCCTTAGTGCCTAGTTTATATATTTAAAATATATGATATAAACCTTATATAAAATAATTATCTTATTCAGTCTTCGTAGCATTTTCCTTCCAATTTATGGTTGAAAATGTGTGGAAGACATGAAATCTAAATATTTAAATTTAAAAATTGAAACATTGTTTTCAGAAATATTCACTCATCTAAAAATAAATCTCATTTATAATTAACAAGAGAAATTTAATTAAGAGAATAACTAGTATTTAAAAAGGTTGACTAGTTATATATATTTTTTTAATTTGTTCCCTTTAATTTAGATTAGAGCAATAATACTATGTTATACACATCCAATTTTTTTTTTTTTCTCAATTTATAATTCTGATATTGATTTAAAAAATAATTAATTAGTATCATTTCTTATAGAAAATTATACTTATGTATACTAAGTTCTAAAACTTTATTAAACAGATACTCTTTTTTTAGAATTAAATAGATTTTCGTTGAAAAATGCTAAAGTAAAACATAATTATATCAATATATATATATAAGTGTATTCATCAGGCTTTAATGATTCTTTTATGAAAAAATACTGATATGACAAATGATTTAGACAATATATAAGTAGTTCACATCAAAATTTATTGAACTTTTGACATAAATTGTTGAATTTTTGTTAAAAATAATGACATGTCTTATATATATTATTGTAATCATGCATTTACATTCCTGTTTTTGTATTAAATTGGTCTCAATTCTCCAAAAATTCATCTAATTCTGACTTATGATACTTAAATGACAAAATATTTAAACCTTATTGTACCTCAGTGTATATATTTCACGTCACGATACCTAAATAATAAATAGTCAAACCTTGAAATACCTAAACAATAAATTTCCCATTTTTATAATCTAATAATTATATATCATATTTTTCAACACTTTTCCTCGACAAATAGATGTAATATGTAGGAAACTCCAACAACATTCTAAGATAGATTGACTTGAATCAAGTCATTCAATTTTTCTTTCAAGATTCCATATGGATTCCCCGAATAATCCACGAAAATATAATGATGGTTATCTTTTCTAATTAATTAATTAATTAATTGTCATAACCATTTTATTTTAGTCATTTTTTATAAAGACTAAACGGCTTTTAAGTATAATGGTTAGTCAAGATCCCATATATTAAATTAATTAATTTTCCATGTATTTAATTTCAAGGAAATTACCAAATATATAGAAGCAAATCTACACAAGGAATCAATTGACTCATTTTTATTATTTTTGACAAAATCATAGATTTGAATGTTATCTTGCAAAATCTCTTCTTTTTTTGGATTCTTTATACCTAAGATTCCTTTATTATGTCTATTGTATCAATTTAGTTATTATATTTTTACTTATTTTTAATTTAATAGTCGAGTTCGAGTCAAGTTAATGTCATATTTTTTAACGGTGCAATAATATTGGATGCAAAAAGTTAACCTAATATCAATCTAGTTGTTGATCAAAAAATACCTGTGATTGTACTATTAGAGGTTTCTATCTCCAGCTTATTAAAACAATTTTTACTCAAAGATTAAGTTGATACAATTTAACTTGTATCGAAATTAAATTAATACAATTAAAATTAGGGTCATTTACATTGTTGTAACCAGACATTTTTGGAAATAATAAAAAGGATCTTGACCTTTTTTAATTATTAAAAGGGCTATAAATTTTTGTCATATTAATAAAAAAGCTTCTAACTTTTGTCTTATTGATAACAAGACCCCTCTCCGACATGATGGTGTCATTTTTCGTCGACAGAGCAGCTACTTTTTATTAATGCAACAGTAAAATGATAAAAATACTCTTCAATAATAATATTTTTAAGCAAATTAAGCGAAAATAAATAGTTTCTATACAATACAACAGCTCGAAATTTGTGCCTATAATGTATTAACATAGGTATTGAATGGTACTTTTGTCATTTTACTATGACATTTAAAAGTAGATCACTACTATCGATGGAAAATAATGTCATCATGTTGGGGAGAGACCTTTTAATTAATACTAAAAAAACTTAAGAGCATTTTTATTAAATTTTTCTTTCTAGAAATATCGAGGTACTAAAATGTGAATAACTCTTAAAATTGCAAAATGGTCTGAATTTGATACATCTAGGAAAAGGAAGGTATGGTTACCTTGCTATGGTGTACCACTCTATGCTTGGAGTGTCCATAATTTCACTGAGATAGGGATGTTCTGGGGTAGACTTATTGCAGTGGATAGCACTTGTAAAGCGGAAGGATCCTTGGAAGTGGGTAAGATTCTTGTTGAAACCGATGAACCATCCTTCATTGATGAGACTGCAGAGTATATTGTAGGATAGGGCAGACATATAATACAAGTGATTGAAGGAGGGCCGATACAATTCGACAAAGTGGTTGATTGGGTAAGAGAGAAGAGGAAACAAGAAGAAAGTCAAGAAGGTCAGGAGGTCGGGAAACAACAGGGCAGGAGAACAGAGAACGAGGTAATTGCGGATACACAACAAATGTCCATGCCGGAGAGGATGAATAACCAGACAGTTGAAATTGGAAATGATGAAGATGTAGAGAGGGAAAGGGCAATAGTTCACGCAAACCAACAAGCTGAAGGAACAACAGTAGCAAAGGAACATAGGGAAGTTGAAAAGATGGATATTTCACAAATAAGGGAAGGAGGGACAGGCATCGGAATAGCAGTCACACTACAAAAGGAATCACTGTGGTTATATGGGAGACATAGGGTGGGAAGTGCTTACCAGTACACAGGTCAAGCAAATAGCTTCTACACTCAAGGTCAAACCACAGAGGGAGCTCGATGAGTCTGATGATGATTTCCCTCCTGGATTCGTCAATTTGTATGACGTAAGCGTGGTGGCAGAAACTCCAACTGACAAAGTTGATTCAAGTCACCAACAACATAGAAATATGGATCAAGAGAGCTGCAGTAGTGATAATGAGCAAGAGAGCCTGAATGGAGAAGAATTTACTGAATCTGAAGAAAGCACACCTGACAACTCGCATAGAAAAAGTTCTACAAGGAAGGAAGTGAGGAAAATTTGGAAAGTAGAGAACGAGATAGGACTTCAATGGAATGGTTGTGGTGTGAATGATATTGAGGCGCATTTAAGGAAAACAAAGGGACTCAAGAGAGTAGAGAAGAGGCGGAAACAAGTGGATACCAAAAGGAAAGGGAAGAAATAAGGAGGGCTCAGAAAACTACAGATCAATAAGGATACTTGTATGGAATGTGTATGAGTATTGAATATATGATTTGAATGACCCACTCTTATTAATGGATCATGAACAAGGGTTGAAGTAGGTGAATGACTTGGATTATCAAAGATTGTAAGGAATTTGAAGGAATTCAGAACATGAGTTGAAGGCAATTGGTGGGATTTCGGCAAAGATGTTTAGGTTAGGGATCAAAGTCAGCGGGATTGTTTGATCATTTGTATCGCGGGTTTCTTTGTTGGAGCGTGGATAGTTGTCCGACTTGGTGGGATCTCTGCGAAGCTGTTTAGGAAGGTGGAATGATAATAACTACGTGCATTGGTTGATATTTTCCCTTTCAAATTGAAGCTTCATTGAAAAGTTCTGAAGTGGGCAGCTTCAATCTTCAGAGGATAGAAGCTAGGATCTAGACAACTCTCCAACAAAGATTGCTACATCAATTCAACATTGGCTGAATCATGGATGTTATGGATTGTGTTACATATTGATGGAATCCTGTGTATTGTTGCCCTTTGATGACTTGTGATGTCGTATGACATATTTTGATTAATGAAATTCCAATTATCAAAAAAAAAAACTCTTAAAATTGCAAGAACTAATTTAAAATAGTGGGCAAACATATGAATCTTTAATATAAATAACCCATTTTTTTTAGGGTGATAAGAGAACGACCGCAATGGATGGGAAAGTTTGTGAATCCGAGCAGAAAACGAGTGCCCAAAAAACAACACAAATGAAGAATTTAAAAGTATAACCAAAACCCATCAGGGCCTTACTTCAGTGGTAGTATTTAAGTGAGGGGATAAAGTGTTGCTTTAGGCCAAAAGGTCCCTGTGAAATCTTTGACTTAACTGGCTCCTGTGGTGTATAGGTCGCCGCATGGGTCGAGGTTTACCGGAAAACTAGGTCATTCGTTAGCCAGAAAAAAAAAAGGAATATATAAGCAAAGCCGAATGCAAAACCAAGAAAGAAGAAATCGAAAATAGATTGTGACATGTTTTGTAAATATTGCACCTTTTTTTTTTTTTTTCTTTTCATGGTTGGGAGTCTTTTAGAAAAAAAAATCTGAAAGAAATCTTAACAAATCTGATATGCTCTGATACCAATTTGTGCAGAAAAATCTGGAACAAACTAATATACTTTGATACCAATTTGTTAGGAAAATCTAGATGCGGAAGCGGAAACCCTGATAGCTTGATTCGATTCGAATAATATGACTCACGCAAATGAGAAGTAAACAAATATATGGAGAAAGAAAGAACAAACATGAACACACAATATGTACTTGGAAACCCCTCTACAATCGAGAGGGAAGAAAACCACAGGCGGAGATGGAGATTCTTTATTGATGTTGAACGGAAGAATTACAACGACACTTCCTCTGAAAGAGATCTATGAAAGAATTACAAATCACTTTCTCTTAACCCTTGTAGCACTCAAAATCTGAATTGGAGGAATTACGAAATCACCTCACTCTTAATGGCGGCGCCTCACTTTTAATTTGGGTCGCAATTGTGACGTAACCTTATGTCCTAATTTATAGGCGCAGGTCTGGGAGGTTCCGACAGCCGATCAATCGGCCAACTGCCTAAAAAGTACCCAAAATTTTCTTAAATCACCCGATCGATCGGGCTTCCCTCCCGATCGATCGGTGACCCCACGGCAACCCCGTAAACTTAAAATAAGTAATTTGAGACATAAACCTTACAATATCTTTACAGGTAAGCACGTTGTAGGGATAATGCTGCGTACATCTTACCAAGACCCTGTCCTAATGGGAATCTCTTTGAGGTTCTGAACGGTCGTTTGTTGCATGTTGCAAATGGGATATATAAAATGTAAAATTTAATTGATAATGAAAGGTTGATGGCCATTTGTGTTGCTATAAATGTAAAGTTGATAATATGTTAAGGATTAGTCCAAGTTGTCAACTTGCAAACTGAATGCATTAACCTTAATTTTTGCTAGCTCTTGACTTAATGTTTTTATGTGGTTTTGCAAGTGGACAATTTGGAATATGAAATGATGATACTTAAAATAAAACACAAGGGGTACAATAAAAGTCTTCGTAATATCTTAAAATAGCTTTATATCTGACAAAAAAAGAAGAAAAAGGAGGAAAGAGTAACCGAGAGGCTATTCAAGGAGGCACTGGTGTAGGGGAAATAACCCACTAGGGTTATAAATTGATCTCGTCAATCGCACAACTTCTACATGTTACTAGACTCACACTTGGAGTTTCAGCAGAAGAGGGCACAGCTAGTATTAGGGTTGCTTAGCGTCATTAATTAAAAAAAAAAAGGTAGAAAATATAAAACTGAGTTTTGAAGAGACAAGGAGAGAAGAAAATAGGAGGAGGAAAATAAATTTATAATACCAGTCCGATATCATGTGAAATATAAGAGATTATACGATTGAATGATGATTAAAATTACACGTCTTTCTATTATAGAGAAGACAATATAGAGTAAATGACAATAAGGTCTTATTGTAGATAGAGAGGATAGAGATCTAATGAAAGGATAAATACAAGATTTATCCCTCGGGATAGTAGATCCAGATCTAATCGAGAATATTATCTAATAATTATATGTGCACGAAGATAACATGATTTGAAAAAAGAACAAAAAGGGACTATCGTGTTTTAGGAAAAGAACAGAAAGGACTTTGGTTTCTTAATTTGTGACTAGGACGAAGACGTGATGATCGGAAGATGGTTTGACAACTAGAAACATGAAGTGACAATCGAACTTCTTATTCTATTTTGAGAACAAGTTATCCTTTCATGTTCCTTTTCTTTTGTATGTTATACTCCTCCTCTCTTTTCTTAAATATAATGTCCAACTAATGTATTTTAAATAAAATTTTATTCACAATTTTTATAAAGCAATACTCACGATTTTTAATAGCTTTATAATAGAACAAGTTGAAGGATTCTGGTGTAGCCTAATTCCTTTGGGGATTTTGATATCGACTTGGTTACCCCATTTAATAATTTCAGCGGATTACAGTAAAGTTTTTTTTTGATAATTTTACAATAAAGTTATCAGCTTCAAACAGAAGATACTTATACATCACTGAAATAGTGTGCCGTGTTAATATATTAGGTTGAAAAATATAATCAAATTCCACAACAAATGCATATATATCATCAAAAATCATTTTTGATGTCGATTTAGTTTGAAATGAGAATCCACTAAATTTAGACAATAGTGTTTGAGTGATAAATATATTAACTTCAAAGTTCGTTATTGTATACATGTTAAAATCCTAAGGTATCTTTTCTCCTTTACTTGTATCTTTAGAAAATGACTTCTATTCTTCGTTGAGGAAAATTTCCTCATAATTATTAAAAAAGAGGTATCTTAATATAAATATTGAAACCTCAATAAGTTATCAACCCAGATAAGGAAGAAAAAAGCTCTGTACAGGATGCGATTGTAGTCGTAAATTAACATTAATTTTAATATAAGTTTGGATTAAAATAACTTTAATTATACATAAACTAATTAATATACTAAAAGTACAATATCATATTAAATGAAAGGATCGTTGTTATCGTCAGGACAAAATTTTTTATTGTCAGATTAATAATATGATTTACAAATAATAAGAATCATAAAATTATCTTAAAAACTACAATTTTACTCTGGCAATTATTTATATTTTAATACCTCGATATTTTTGAAAATAATAAAAAGACTTTGACCGTTTTGAATTAATAAAAAGGCCCATAAGTTTTTGTCGTTTTAATAAAAGATTCCTCTTTAGCGTGATAATATTATTTTTAATCAATAGAACTGACGCGACTGTTTTTTTATCAATAATATCATAAAATGACAAAAAGTGCACTTCAATACCCTTAATTTTACTTTATAATTACGAAATTATAGATATTATATTATAGTAAAACTATCTATTTTTACTTAATTTATTTTATAAAAAATATTATTAAGAGGTATTTTTTGTCATTTTAGTATAGCACTAACAAAAACGAAGCTATCACGTTAGATCTGTTGACTAAAATGACGTTATCACTTCAAAGATAGGGGCTTTTTTTTATTTATTCAACTAAAATTTAGAGCTTTTTTATTAATTCAAAAATGTCATAATCTTTTTTATCATTTTTAAGAATAATAAAATATTAAAATATAAATAACTTTAATAATTTTGTTCTAATAATAATACAACCTAAAATCTTCTATATATTATTGTCAAGTACCCCCACCCTCAAAAGCCTTTGAACCTCAATCCAAACAATTCTAAATGGGTATCACTAGAAGTCTTTAAACTCTAATATAAGTGATGATCATTTAATATTCGAGATTATAAAAAAAAAAAAAAATTTAATATTTTATTACATAATTTTATAAAGCATCTAATGTTATATCTTTTATAAAATATAAATATTTAGTGATTTAAATTATAAAATTAAAAATAAAAATAATTTAAATAAAAAAGAATTTTTATTAATTTTTTTTAAATTTTAAAGATGTAAAAAAAATTGTTCAATAAAATAATTTGCTAAATATTTTTAAAAATATAATATTTTGTTAAAAAAATTTTTAAATTGTAATAATATGCTAAATTAGTCAATATATCATGGAGTACAATGAAATAGCAGGAGTCTGTGGAGGGGGGGAGACAACATCTGAGAGAAATTGCAGTGAGGTGTAGAGAGGGGAGTTGACACGTGGGAAGTAGGGGGTGGCTTTATATTGTCAGGCCCCATCCTACGGTTATCCGTGTCTGTTCATGCGTGCGAAGAGCGGTTCTGAATCTGCCACGTGGCCCGTACATGCAAGTGCTCCTGGGGGTGCTTTTATTTTTGATGGTGACTACTCTTTCTTTCTATAATAAATCCAAATCACACGTATCGAAGCTCTCCTCGCTCTTTATTTACTCCCCATCTTCGACAGTGATCGAGTAAGTATCGGATTTTATTAAAATTTTAAAATTAAGTATATTTAGATAAGAATAGTTTTAAGTTGGATGATTTTTTGAAAATTTTTTGTAGTATATTTTCTAGATTAAGGTTTTCAGAAATAGTCTCTCTTTAAGATATCTTGAATAAGGAAGGGTGCATATATCTATCCTCCCGATTCTACTTAGCCAGAAGACCTTGAGATACTTGGAATGTTGCTTTTGCTTCTTTTTTTTTTTTTTTTTTTTCCTTAATCAAGAGTGATTGAGCGAAATGGCATACTTTAAAAAATATTTAGAAAATAACACTTTAGCAAAAATATTTAGTGGAATAGCATACTTTGTCAGATAAAAGCATATTATGCCATTTCAAATGGTGTGCGGAATAATCTTTGTATTAGCTACGGTGGATAACACAATTGTACGATACCCCTAAAAAAAAGAATTTATAATAAATATCAATACGTAAGTATAATTAATATTAATAATTGATATAAATTATGATACAAAGTGTAACGTGGATTTACGATTAGGTTTATTGTGTTGTTCTGATGAGGTTGTGAACTCCTTATGAACCGAAAAATTGCATCAGAGGAATTTCACTTTGACCAAAGAGGGCACCAACACCTCGTCACCGGATCCCATTAGAACTCGAAAGTTAAGCGTGCTTAGACGAGAGTAGTATTAGGATGGGTGACCTCTTGAGAAGTCCTCACCCTCAAGTTAGGAGCACTGGAAAACAGCCTCTCTTCAGGTCAACACCCTGAAGGGAGAAGGCTGCGTACATCCGCCGCACCCCCCCCCCCCCCCGACCATGCGTAGGCGGTAGCCCTTGAGGTACTGGGTATGTTCCTTAGGAATTTCACTTTGATTTGCACATCTATTTCTTTCTGTACTAGTTAAAGTATTTGGTTGTCAGAATGAGTAATAAAACTTTTCAGAATTTAGATCTTGCCTAACTTTTCTTGATAAGTTAATTCTCGTGTAACAAAGAATTGTAAATTACTAAGAAACTTCTACTTTCCACGTTCTATGAATTTCCTAGTAACCCAACAAGAAGGCAAATACCCACTTCCTATAAATTCCAAATTCATGTGTTACTTCTTGATAAACAAGCAACCCTTTAGCTTTTTGTTCAATACACAGCCTGGCTCAGTTTAGTTGCTTAATCAAAGCTGTATGATTTGAGTTTGTTACTGAACCCTGTCAAGCTCATTACCGTGCTAATTTTGCTATCATGCCAAGCTTTGCTCCCAGAAGTCCTCCGATTTACTAACGAGTCATAGTTGAACTGCATTGAGCTAATACGAAGCTGTGAACAAGTCATTATCAAATTATTTGCAAAAGTTAATGAGTCGAGACCACTCTATCCAAACTCTGCTCGTTAAGGTTATCGAGCCTGCTAGAAGTTGGCTCTATTGAGCCCCAAAACAAACATGAGCTAGTCCTCACCAATTTTGAATAAGAATAGTTCATTGAATATTTGATTCATTTATATTTAATGAAGGTTGAACATCCAAGCGATTTGTCACTTTTCTAATATGAAGAGTATCTATATTTGTTGAGCTATTTTCGACGCATTAGAACAAGACATTAAATGTAATGTGGCATTTTTGGTGTAATCCATTGAACTTTTTGCTTGATTGATTGCATTCTTAACTCAAGATGGGTTCGGCTCCAAAATTAAAAAAAAAGGTCTAAGTAAAAAAAATCAACAGTTGGCCAAAAATTATCGACATAGGAAAATCAAGGACACCTTTAGGTTAGGGGTGACGCATACATATCTCGATCTATAATCACAACTTACCTCATATATTTCTATAATGGCATAAAACTCAAAATAGCGAACTTCATTCATTTCATTATTACCAGTCAAAAGGGAAGAAAGGTCAAGATTGAAATGTGACATTAAATTTGACGAATCTCATCGTTTAGCTTTTGAACTGAGAAAACTCTATCTGTTAAAGTATGCAACCCCAATTAAGTGACATTAATTGGTGTAATGTTTAAAACTTCGTTATTTTAAATATGAGTTTTTCTATTCGAGCTCGCATTTGTATATTATGTATTAATAACCTTGAATAAGACAAATGGATAATACATGAAAGTTGTTATTGTGAGAGCAATAATATAATTTATAAATAATGCAAGCCGTAAAATTACCTTGAAAACTATAATTTGACTTGGATAACATCAATTTTGCGCTGAAAATAACGTTACTTAATATTTAAATATTATATAAAAAAAAAAAAATATAAGGCCGCCAAACATGGGAACAAACAAGGGCATTTATTTGGTTCAATCCCTTATCGTTTTATGTAGTCATCTCATTCTGCATTTTTTTTTTTTTTTTTTTGATAATTATCGGCAAAGTCATAGTACATACCGAGTCTCGACAAGGCGAGACCTCAACCATCCCGTAAACGGAGATGGGTACAAAAATTCATAACAAAACGGGAAAAATCAGACACCAAAAACAAAAGGGACAACATCGCACAAACAAGAGAGGACCAGAAACTAACAAGGCACCAGTTGTATCCAAAGCAAGCACACACAGAGCCACACCTCCCATTCAAAGACGGATAACCTCAAAAGGGTAAAAAAAAGGAAGGGAATTCCCCCCTCCCCCCGCATTGCGGGCAAGGTACCAGACATGGGACCAGACAAGGAGGATACCGAGCCTACAGCACAAGGAAGGGAAAGGAAAGGAAAACCTAGAATGGCAGGTGAGGTTAGGAAACCTCTTGAGGAATTACATTGTCATTATAACAGAGGTGTAGTAAGTGGTTCACATCAACGAAAATATAACCAGACCCTACTAGACTAGTCCTGAGAACAAAATTAATGTTGGAACAGGAATGTTTTGCCTGCATGATAAACCAACTTGGACATTTATTTACATGGGCTGCTTGTGGCTGATGCTTCGGGGTGTTTATGGTTCGGATAATAGTACCGAAAAATATTTTGATTTAACTAATTATAAGCAAAATATTTAAAGATATTTAACCGTTACAGCTACTAAAAAATCAATTAATCGCTTTTAAATATACGTAAATAAAATTGTTGTTGATTTTCCTAAGAAATAAAAAATAATCAATTACAGCTACTAATCATATTCAAAAGTTTAAAATATCAACTTTGTTAGTATTTCTGTTTGGGTTTGAGGTGTGTTTTTACTTAAGTTATGTTTAAAATCGGAAAGTATAACACATGTTGGTTTTAACTCAGCTAGAAAAATATTATACTGCTTAGTTGGCTCTATGCGCGGAGTTGAATGTCTGTACATACAAACATGTAGTGAGATTCAAACTTTACCAGGTGAACTCACAAAAACATGTATATTTATTTCACTTTCTTATATATAAAATAATGTAAAGTTACAAGTATAGCATTAACGGAAAACTAACGGCGTCAATATAATTATTAAATTGAAAATTTTTGAACTTTTAAAATTCAAATATTATAGTGGTTAAATAAAAAATGATACATTAGTGGTGATTTTATATAAAAAGACCCATAAATACATATACTTAATATTAGTGAATTATTTTTTCAAATTTGCGTAATATTCTTGCAAATATGCCAAGATCCAACAACTGAGTCATCCTCGTTCCAAAAACAATAAATAAATAATAAATAAATAAATAAAAATAGAAATACTGAGTCATCTGGTAAAAAAAAAAGTACTCAGTCAACTTTCCTAAATATGTAATATTTCGTAATTTATATTTGATGAATTTAATGTTCATTTATTAGGAAAATTATTATTTAGTTATCTTAATATCTATCTATTCTATATATTTTTGTCAAGTATCCAGACTCTTACAGTTCTTTCCTTTTTTAATCCTCAAATTCTAGGAGCATATATTACATAATCTAGGTTAACCAAAGTAAATATAAGCAAGATTTGAAAAACATAGTATTACTAATACTATTACATTGATAAGAATAATAATTTAATTTTTTTAAAATAGAAGCACCTTCTGTACATCGCATGGGATCATACTAATTTCAATAATTACGATACCTTGAAGTTTAAAAGTTTTATCTCTTAGGCATTCTAAAGTTTAAAACTTTAGCAATTAGGTATTCTTCTACTAAAATTTGATAGATTTTTATTAGAAAAGTTAAAGTTCAACTTGATTCCTGCAATATATAAATATTTTCATAAGAAATTCGCGATTTTTTATTAAGAAAATGCCAACACAACACATGATTTTAACTATATATAAGAAGTTTACATCAAAATACAGTAAACTTTTTATCGTAATTTGTTAATTTTTAATCAAAATATTGACATGACTTTTATATACTAGCATAATCATATACTAAATAAGCATTTTTTGATATAAAGTTAGTCAGATTTAAATAAATATTTATCAAATTCTAACATAGGATACTTATGTGATAAGAATTTCAGACCTTAGAGTGCAGCTTGTTGAATATATTAAAATATTATGATATTTACATGATAAATGTTTAAACTCAAGATATTAAAATGATAACTTTTTTTAAAATAAAGTGTTTCAAAATTATATTTAAATTTAAATACTCTAGTAATGTACAATTGACCTATGATTACAAACCCAAAAAAAAAAAAAAAAAAGAAATTGTCATCAATTATGCTTAATTAAATACTTTAGAAATCAATTGAAATTAATGTTCGACCTAGGATTATCATATGAAATGGAAATAAAAAGGATTTTTCTAACATGTGTCCTTTATTGCACTAAATTCTTATATTTTATTGGTTCATATAAAAAAAAAAATTTTTTTTTAAATATTTGGATGACTTAGTAAAAAATTTAATAAATATAAGTGCAATAAATATTTCTTATAATATTTATATATTTCAAAAAAAGTTATTGATGTATTTTCATTTATAAATGTTTAAAAAATTAATAATACAATGTTTATATATGTTTAAAAAAAAATGGATATAAATATATAGAATTTTTTTCTTGGTACATAATGCCTACACTTTTTCTTTTTATTTTTTTATTTTTTACATAATGCCTACACATATATGCCCTTTAGTTAACATTTATTTATTGATGTGTTAAAAAAATTATTTATTGACTTAAGTCAACCCCTAATTTTCATGGTCCTTCTTAATATTAACTAAGGCCTTGTTTGATTAACACAGCAATTAATTTTCCACAAAAAGTTATATTTTTGAAGAACTTAACTCCTATATTAACTCTGGAGAAAGTATATACAAAATATTTGATTGTTACGATGTGAAATAGAACTTCTTAAGGGATTAGTTAAAGACCAAATGAATTAGAACTTACCTAGGGGGTTAGGTAAATTGTTTCCTGCGCTTTAAATGAATTGGTAGTTAAGGAATTTTCTTGAAAACAGTCTCCCTTCATAGTACCCTAAAGGGAGAAGGCTGCATACATCCACCCCTCCTTTCCCTCAAGACTCTGCTTAGGCGGGAGCCCTATTTTTCGATAATTAAAGAGCAGAGCTCAATACAAGAACGGCGGGAGCCCTTAGTGCACTGGAATGTTGCTTTTGCTTATATTCTACCAATTTTCTAGTACCCAAACAAGAGGGTAAATGGCCACTTTTCATGAATTCCGGTCTCCTATGTTTACTTCCTAATAACCAAATAAGGCCTAAGTCCTCGATATTAAATTATGAGATTTTTTTACTGAAAATCGCATAAATTTTATGTGTGATTTCAAAAAATCACCAAAATTTTTTAATTTTTCAAATCACACCTAAACTTTCTAAAATTTTTCAATGTCACGTTTTAATGTTAACTCTGTCAACATCCGTTAATTTTTGCTTTCGTAGCATTTAGAAAAAGAGAAAATAATATTAAAAATTTTGAATTTATATTTAAAATAATTTTAAAATATTTTAAATATCCTAAAAATTTGTAAATATTTTTAAAAATAATTTTATATTTTAAAAAATATTTTTTAAAATGTCACATTAGCAAATACAAACAGATGCTAACGGCATTTACTTTAAGATGTAATATGAAAAATTTTGTAAACCTTAGATTTGACTTTGAAAAATTAAAAAATTTAGGTGAATTTTTAAAATAATACCTATAATTTTAGCTTTTTTTAAAAAAAAAAACCCATAAATTATTAATGAATAAAATCTAAGTAGAGCTGTCGATCAACATCAACCCATACAATACTTCTCCCAAAAATTAAGGACAGCAAATAAAAAAAAAAAAAAACTAAAGACCAACTAATTTTATTTAGTTTTTAAAAATGAAAAAAGTGAAGACATTATTCACTCATCAAATGCATTCCTTGCATTATACGTAAACAAGTTGACAGTAATAAAAATTGAATTTAGGCCTCGTCTGGTTGCCACAACAATTAATTCATACGAAAAGTTATATTTCTCAAAAATTTAATTCATATGTCAACTTTTCAGAAAATGGATAAAAGATATTTGGTTGCCATAAGCGAAATGGAATTTCCTTGAAGAAGTTAGTTTAAAAACGAAGGAATTAGAACATACCTAGAGGAGTTAGGTATGTTACTTTTTCCGTCTTGAAGGAATTGAAAATTGCTAAGCAATTTCTATTTCTTTGATTCTGCCAACTTCCTTTTATTAATTTCTACTTCGTGTGTTTACTTCCTACATATCACACGAGGCCTTAGTATATTATAGTTTTAAATCTCAATCTTTATAGTGTTTTAACATTGTGGCCTTATTAATATTAATTTCTACTTTGTCTTGAAACCTCAGAGTTCGTTTTTCGTACAAATATTTCCTCTCCTTTGATTCTCTAGTGAATTCGAATTTCGATTTCTTATTTCTTTCCTCTCTGTCATATGAGAAAATGGTTGAGGTTTCAGAGGTAGACCAACAAGAAACTCTTACAGGGCAGGCAACAGGAGAAATGGTCATTTATACCGGGGAAGGTAGCATTCCCGGGGTTCATGAGGGATCTTCTTTGGGACGACAAGTTGTTGAGGGGACCACCTTGGAGCCGATGCCCGAACCGCCTCTTGTTGCCCATTGGAGAAGAGAGCAAGCCGGGCTTGCCAAAGAATTTGCCGAGGCATTTCGAGCCCGTCCTCTTCGCTCCTTTATGCACCAAACGGCGGGTGAGGAGGGGATTGCGATGTTATGCTCGAGGTATTTTTTCCCAGATGATTTTGAAATTCAGGGTCCAAAAGGAAACGAGTGCCCTTTGTTTCCACCACCGGGCTTTTTTGGGGTTAGCGTGGATGCTCTTGATGTGGGCTTGAGATTTCCCATTCCTCAATTTGTGGCTAATATTTTATACTTGTATACAATCTGTCCAGGTCAGGTTACTCCAAATGGTTATAGGGATATTTATGGTTTCTTACTTGGCTGTTTCGTCAACGAGTTTTGGCCAACTCATAATATTTTTGATGTCCTTCTTCAAGCCAAAGTAGTTAACAGTGGAATATCTTTCGAGCGACAAGGTGGGGTTATTTTTATCAAAAGTCTACCCTCCAATGTGAAAAATTGGTTACAGAAAGTGATTTGGATTAAGCCTCCGAGTCGCCCTCGATATCCCACAAAATGGCAGTGGGTGTACAAGCCTCCTCGATCGACACTGGATAGTTTGACCCCAGAGGAACGGGCTATATGCGACTACTTTACTGGGGATTTTGAAAGTGGCAAGTTTCTGGAGACAAGAGAGATGCTAGAACAGGAGATGGTTTTGGTGAAAGCTGGTTTGAGCCAAAAGCCGTATCCAGGGAGCTGTTTGGTTATACAAGTGTTCGGTTGCTTTCTCTTTGGTTGGCGGGGTTTTGAACTTACTTTTCTTTCTTTCATTCCGCTGAGGAGCTTGAGGAGCTGGCCATTCCGAGTTTGTCTTCCCTCCCCACCGGTAAGAAGGGGCAACGGAGGCATGCTGCTTTAAAAAGGCGTAAGGTAACACGAACTTCGTTACACCAGCCTTCATCGTCCTCTGAGAAGAGGGCGCCCTCTTATAAGCGTCGTCGTCTAAGAGATAAGCGAGCTACCGTATCCCAGGAAGATCTTACTACCGATGTTGAGCCTGAGCTGAGGGTGGAAGGCTCTCCTTTAGCATAACTGGACCTATCTCCCGAGATCCCAGAAAGGGACATTGTTGCAGGATTGAGTAGTGAACATGGTCCTGGAGAGAGGTCAAGGGGACGAGAGCCATCTTGTTCTACATCCATTGGCGGCAGCTTTGATTCCCTTAGTCAACGTTTAAAGGAGTTTTCGTCTAGGGATTTTAGGAGAGAGTATGGGGTTCCTTCAGCTGAGTTAGCGTCTCTCATTTCTTAGGTATAGACTTCTTCTTTCCTTATTCTACAGTTTGCTTTTGTGTCTTACGCATTTTAGGTTTGTATTTTTAGGGATTTAGCTCGGTAGGAGTAGCATTGGCGGCTTTGTCGGAAAAAGACTCCAACCTTCAACGTCTTCAGAATGAATTGGCATCTTCCTCAGCTGCACTGAAGCGTTCTCAAGAAGTTGAGCAACGCCAGGCGAGGACTAATGAAGAGTTAAAGACTAAGATTGAAGAGCTGATGGCTGAAATTGAAGGGCTGAAGGCTGAAAATGGTGAACTGTGAGTATCTGTTCGTGAATCTCAAGGTAAGCTTGAAAGGTTTCTTGCTGAGATTCCCTCCCAGTTAGTTGGTGCCAAGGAGGTGGCAGTAGAAGATTACCGTGCCAGTTCTGAATTTTCTGAGGAACAGAGCGAATGGTACTGGGATGGAGAAGACAAGGGTTTAGCCAAATTTCAAGAGAAGGTGCAGACTACTTTTCCTCAGCTTGATAATGCACTTCTTTGACAGATTGAGGATGAGGTGAACCAAGAGATGGAAGACGAGGTGGAAGGCGGGTCCAACACTGAGAGTGACCGGGAAGATTGAAGTATTGTTTTTAGTTTTGGTATAGTTTTCTTAGTACTTAGTCTATTTTTGTTGTAACTATACTCATGTTACATGCCCCTTTAAAAGGAATTTTGTTGATTATTTTGTATAAAGGATATTTTGTTTAAAGTATTTGGAATGTGTACACACTGGAATGCTTGGCAATATATATATACGATTGATGGATGGTTTTATGCGAGTAAGGGACTTAAATAGCTTTAATATTTCCAAAATGTGAGGGACCAAGTCATACTCTTGCTTTAGCCAAGTGTTACCTTACCCGCTTTCTGGGGTATTTTGGCTTGTGGCCAGCGTTAAAGGTGGATGCTCCTAGCTTTCCAGGCATATTTTAAAGCTTTTAGAGAATTTAAACTTTTAAAGGACCGTCTTTGCTGGCGTCTTCCGTAACGAGGTACCATAAAATACTTTGCAACTGTTAGCGCTAGAGTTGCCTCTTCTACTTCGTTGATTTTTAATATGGCCTTCAGGAATGGTATCCTTGGTTGGAGGCGTTGTTCATGGTTGAATAACGGTTGTCGGAGACGTTGCTCTACCTGACTTGTTAGCTTTTAGCATTGCCTCTAGGAATTGTATTCCTGATTGGAGGCGTTATTCATAGTCGAACAGCGGTTGTCGGAGATGTTGTTCTATTTAATTTCTTAGGGCGATCATTTGGAATGGTCAATTTTAAGATTTTTTCAAGTTTTAGCCGTTAGGCCAAGTTTCGAGTGACCGCATATTTAGTCTCCAGATTCTTACTTGTGAGCCGAGATGAGGTAGACCATGAGTATTTCTAATACTTAGCCCCCAGCCGTAGGCTGGACTGGAATGTATTGCAAATATTTTTAACTCCTAGGAACGTATTATGAATGTTTCTAACTCCTAGCCCCCAGTTGCAGGCTGGGTCGGAGTGTATTACGAATGTTTTTAATGTCGGCTGATGCGTAATTCGCTCGCCGATACCGATTGGAGCGCAAATCGCCTGTCAAAGAGGCGTTTATGGCTCAAATACGTCTCACCTACCTGGGAAGGGCTCATGGCTCAACTAAATGTTACCCGCCTGTGGAGGGCTTATGGGGTAAATAGGCTTTACCTACCTGAGAAGGGCTTATGGTTATGTCTGAGTAATGCTTGCCTGAGAAGGGCTTATAGCGTAAATGTGGCTTACCTGTTTGAGAAGGGCTCACGGCTTGACTGAATTTTATCATTAACCCTGATATTAGGTGGGGCACACAACTGCGGGCTCTCAAACCGGTGAGAGTTTACCGCCTGTCCATATGTTAGGTGGGACACACAACCGCCCCGATGCTAGGTGGGGCACATACAACCACGGGCTCTCAAGCCGGTGAGAGTTTACCGCTCGTCCCGATGTTAGGTGGGACATGCAACCGCCCCAATGTTAGGTGGGGCACATACAACTGTGGGCTCTCAAGCCGGTGAGAGTTTACCGCTTGTCCCGATGTTAGGTGGGACACATAACTGCCCTGATGTTAGATGGGGCACACGACTGCGGGCTCTCATACCGGTGAGAGTTTACCGCCTTCGGATCTTTAGGTGAAGATTAACTGCCTCACCACTTCCGGCCCTTTTTAATCGGAGCATGCAGTACCGAGTCCCCATTGTTAAAGGGACTTGTAGTACTGCAGACTTTGGCGTTAGGCGAAAGCTAACTGCCTGTGGACCTTCACGTTAGGTGAAGGTTAACCGCCTCCCACAACTTCTTGCTCCCTTTTTAACCGGAGCACGCAGTACCGAGCCCCCATTGTTAAAGGGACTCATAGTACTGCAGACTTTAGCATTGGACGAAAGCTAACTGTCTGCGGGCCTTCACGTTAGGTGAAGGTTAACCGCCTCCCACAACTTCTTGCTCCCTTTTTAACCGGAGCACGCAGTACCGAGCCCCCATTGTTAAAGGGACTCGTAGTACTGCAGACTTTCGCGTTAGGCGAAAGATAACTGCCTGCGGGCCTTCACGTTAGGTGAAGGTTAACCGCCTCCCACAACTTCTTGCTCCCTTTTTAACTGAAGCACGCAGTATCGAGCCCCCATTGTTAAAGGGACTCGTAGTACTGCGGGCCTTTGCGTTAGGCGAAAGCTAACTGCCTGCGGGCCTTCACGTTAGGTGAAGGTTAACCGCCTGCGGACCTTCACGTTAGGTGAAGGTTAACCACCACACAACTTCTTGCTCCCTTTTTCAACTGGAGCAAGAAATACCGAGCCCCCATTGTTAAAGGGACTCGTAATACCGCGGGCCTTCACGTTAGGTGGAGGTTAACCATCACACAACTTCGTGCTCTCTTTTTCAGCAGGAGCAGAACAACACAACTGCGGACTTCCACGTTTGGTGGAAGTTAACCGTCCACCACTTGTAGAACCACTGACTTTCACGTTAGGTGAAAGCTAACCGCGGATGATAATTCTAGCTTCCAGTCCTTTGTCCTGAAGCTAAGTTAACACAAACCACATAAGAGACGTCAAAGCCCTAGCTCATTACATGAGAAACATCAAATCCCTAGCCTCAAGTAAGGAGTTAGGCTAAACATAAATCACATAAGGGACGTATGTCACGTATATTGCACTGAGAACGTAATTAACATAAGAAATGTAAATCACATAGAAAACGCTAAGCCCCCAGTTTATAATCAGGGACCGGGTTGAATGCAAATCCCATAGGGAACATTAATCACGTAATTTTCTACAAAAAAGATAAATTACGTAAAATTATATGGAGAACGTTGAATCCCCTACTGTTAAGTAAATACCGTTGTTCATCGTTATTTGAGGAACGGTAAGTTTCATAATTGTCGAGGGACAATTTGAATAGGCATCCCGTTCAGGTGTGCAAAACCATTAATAAGGATGCAATTATTCGTTTTTGTTAATGAGCATGGCTTGCGGCCTACACGCGTCTTGTTAAAAATGCCAGACTTATTTTAACACCGTTATAAGTCTAAGGAGTAACATGCCCCTTGAATCCTAAAGGTACGGGGTCTTTTAAGGCTTCATCCTTAATCCCAAGAGTATCAAACTCTCTATTGGCGAGCAGATGAGTCAAGACGAGTGTCCCAGTGAATTTATGGCTACCCTTGCGGTGATAGCACCTGGGTGAGGGTATTGGGCGTAATACCAGGCCAAGTTCTTTGGCGGTATTGTTTAGCCGAGAGTGTTGAGGCTGTTAACAACCGAACTCGATTGGTGACATTGCGTAGCCATCTTTGGTTGGCTGTGCGTATCTCACAGAATTTAGTAATGGTCGGGTTTTGGCATTGCTATCATTACACAGCCAGCCCAATGGGCGGTTGCACCTAATCAAGGTAAATAGTGCAAAGCCAAGTTATTGGACGAGGCTTTAGCTAGCCTCGCAGTTGGCTTTAACGAGGCACTCGAGTTTGTTGGCGATGGCTTTTACTGATGAGCTACTCATTCAAGGAGTTGGCGAGGCCATCTGGCCAAGCTCAACGGCGGTTGTAGTTAATCAAGCTTACGGGTGCAGCCAAGTTCCTCGGTGAGGCGCCCGGTTGACATTGTTAAGTTTAATTCGTGGTGGCTTAAGCCTCCAATTGTCAATGGTAAAGTTCTTATTAATGAGCCTTTACTGATGACGCCAAGCAACATTGGTTGGTCACCGCAACTTTGTTTACAAATTTTTGCATCACAGATTAACGTTGGCGCCATTTTGGCATTTGCCTAATTCAAGGACGACAACGTTATTATCTAAGGGAGTCCTTGAAGGGCATTATCTCTATATTAGGCGGTTGGCGGTAATCGTCCACCTGGCTCAAATTTTACATTATTTGGGTCTTTTTTTGGTTAAGGACACTTCCACCTTTACTCATAACAACGTTCTGGTCCAATTTAACTGTTGTTACTAACGTATGGGTTAGAATGTTTTGAGATATCGTATTTAGAAATGAAATAACGTTAGTATCCGTTTTTGTTTTCTACTTTATTAGTATTATTGCTACCATGATTTTAATTTTGTTTACTCTTTGGCTATTGAAGTTTCAGGCGTCACCCTTTTAGGCTTAAAGAAGATTTAGCAGGTGGTATTTTGGGGTGGATGTTGGGCTTAAGGTGACGCCAAGGTTTCCTACCAAAGCCTGACACAGACGCCTAGGCCTCTTGTATTAAAAGAAAAATTACCTGAAGAGGGTGTTGCACCTCACAACCGCGTGAGGACTTTTGCCGTTTTGCATGTGATTTCCGATTAAACGCTAGCAAGCTATCTTTCCCACAGAGGCGCCTATTGTTTCAGGATTTTTTGGTCAGGTTCTAGATGAGAGCGGGACTCAACCCTCACTTGAGAAAGCAGATGTTGGCGCGTTTAACCCGGGCTCACCTGCAAAGCGAGCAAAGCTGTCAGAGGGACCCGTGGTGGTTTGGACCGCGGGAGACCCCTCCGATGCCTGAGTCAGTAAGAGGAGCGGTAGCAATAATAAATATACGTAAGGTAGATAATACCTGGTAAATATGAATGAGCTAACCGTGGGAAGGGAGCGCATCAGGAAATAATCATGGAGGGGAAGAGGCAATACCGTGGTCCTAGCAAGGAGAGAGAGACGGGGGGTCTCTTGGGGAGGATATGAGGCGTGAGGCCCCTGAGAGGTTAGGCCATGAGGGGCGTGGGACCCCAGGCCGGATGAGAGAGAGGGGTAGCCTGTGGAGATGCCCAGAGGAGCTTGGGTTGAATGAGGGGAATAGGTTGGTATTTATAGGAAAGGGGGAGCTAGAGGTGCTGGACGGTAGAGCCGGGCTAGGGACAGTACCGCCTGGCATTACTTAATGGAGAGGTGAAGGTTAATGATTGGTTGGAAGGGAGGTGCTACAGTCTACATGGAGACTGGTTGAGAAGGGCGGTGATACAGCCTGGGTGGTGGCGGTTGTGGTGCCGCCCGGTTGGTACACGGGGTTAGGAGAATGGGTACCGAGGCCTGCAGGCGGTATTGTGGCTCTCGGGGCGGTAGTGGTACCTGGATTTGATACCGCCTGGGAGTGGTCAGGAAAGGGACGGTAATGACTCCTGGGCCCAGTACCGCCTGGGAGTGGTCAGGAAAGGGGCGGTAATGACCCCTGGGACCCGGTACCGCCTAGGAGTGGTCAGGAGTAGGGCGGTAATGACCCCTGGGCCCCGGTACTGCCTAGGAGTGGTCAGGAGTGGGGCGGTAATGACCCCTGGGCCCGGTATTACCCCCGCACAGGTTCGTGAGAGGGTTGTCATGCCACGGTTTCTGTGGTTAACATTTTTATATTCATCAATAGATAAAATATTGGTTTCTCTTTTTCTTATTTCCCCTATAATTGAATCATGGGTTGGCATGAATGCAACACATGGAGAATCAAGCGCGACACAAATTATAATTAAACCAAGTTATGAGAAAGACAGAAAGCTCTCGTAACACCTTACTTTACAAAATAGTCTGCAATATAATCGGTTCTTGGGTGAATTTTGGAATTGAATTCAACTGAAATGTCTGACTAATAACAATTAAATTTCATTGAGATCCAGATATAAATTCAAGTGAGATCCATCCTAAAATGAATTGGCATTAGATAGAGTTACTCACTAGGCTTATATAATTTATCTCTTCTCTATCACACTTCAATATGAATTTCTTTTTACTAGACTTATATATGGAGTTCTTAACAGCTAGTTGTTTGTTTTAACCAAGTTTCTTTCACGAACTAAAACTCAACCTTGATATGTAAAGCACGGAACTGTTATTACGAGAGCAAAAATTATTATTGATAGAACAATCACGTTAATTACAAAAAATAAGACCCACAAAGAAAGTTTCTTTTGATAATTAAGAAGATTTATTACACCAAAACCTACAAAATTACTTTAAAAATAATAATTTTACTCTGATAATAATAAAAAAGTAACATTTTCAGTACCATTAGGGCTCCCGACTAAGCAGGGTTGGGGGGTGGATGTACGCAGCCTTCCCCCTTCTGGGAAGGGAAGCTGTTTCCGAGAATCCCTAACCTGAGAGGTGCAATATGAAGACTTCCTAGAAGGTTACCCATCTTGATACTACTCTCGTTCAAAATCGCTTAACTTCGGAGTTCTAATGAGATCAGGTGCTTGCGTGCTGGAACCCTCTTAGATTACTCTGATAATTGTAAGGGAAATTTTGAACAAATTTGATAGACTATGATACCAATTTGTTAGAAAACTGGACAAATCTGATATGCTATGATACCAATTTGTAAAGGAAGTAATATCTTCCTAATGCAGAACTTAACACTCTAAGAATAGGATTCGATTTAAATACTATAACACACAAGAGAAGTAAATAACAGGATAAAAGAGAACAAATGAAGAACACAGAGATTTACGTGGAAAACCCTTCCTTAATCAAGAACGGAAAAACCATGGGCGAAGCTAGAGATTCTTTATTGATCACAAATAATGGAAGAATTATAAAGACACTTGATCTAAACAATATATATGGAAGAATTACAATATCACTTCCCCTCAACTCTCTCTTAACGATGATGGTGGCTCTCTTTGCTTTGGATATCTAAAACAGAATCCCTCATGTTATATTTATACTAAGCGATTTACGTCACACGTATTTGGGCTTCCGATCGATCAGCTCACCCCGATCAATCGGCGGAGTCTCTGCTGCTCTGCTCCCACGCTCCAGCGCTGCACCCGATCGATCGGACGTTTCCCCAATCGATCGGCTTGCTCACGGCAAGACTTATAACTAAATTATATAAAGTTTGAGGCATATCATAGCAATAATAATAATATTTTAAAATATTACTGAGTTTTCAAAATGAGGAGGACTTTGTCCCCTTGCCAGTGGATCAACCAACAACACTATAGCGACTACTCAAGAGAGGCCTATTTAACCACGTGCCCACCTCTTAATAAATCAATTAATAATAATAATAATAATAATAATTAATAAATAATTAAGGGGTTTAAAATTAATTACTTAATGTGTACGCCAAAACTTACAGCTAGGTTGAATGTTCCATTTCACAAAATTGATGTTGTTATTTACATGAAATTCAAGGTGTTTGTCTCTCATTTTATTAAGGGTTATTAGGCCAAATGTTATTGTACTTTTCTCGTTGTCAATTCAGTCCTTATATTTTTAATTGTGTCAATATGATCTTTCTATAATTAATATTGTGTTTTACTCCCTTGGTAAAACTAAAGTTACGTTAATGGCGTAATTTTTAATGCCACAATCATGTTAGATACAAGTAACCCACTACAAATCCACCAATTGATGATTCGATTCAACTCACCCAATAGACGAACCATTAAAAATTTTATTAAGAACTTAAGATAAATTTTTGTCTAAGGACAAATTAACACAATATTGATTGTATATGGACTAAATTGACACAATAGATAAAGTACAAGGACTTTTGACGTAAATAACTCTTTTATTAAATGTTTGACAATGGTAATTGTCCATTGTTTCAAATTAGACAAACATACAAGCAATGCGTAAAATCAACATCAAATAACATATTAAATGGCTTATTTACTTTTTGATATTTCGATATCTATAGAAATAATAAAAGGCTCAATACCTTTTTGATTTTTTTTTTTAGTACTTTGGATTCTATATGTATTAATAATTAGATATCCTTTTCGACAAAACCCAATGACGGAAATCTCAACAGATAAAATTATCCATGACAAAAACGACTTCGTATTGAAGCCTATTGATTTGTAGAAGACAACGAGTTAGTTTACAAGGATTTAGAGAATATGGTGTGAGGGGTTTTTTAAACGGATCAAAAACTCTACCATTTTGTTGGAAAATGCTTCAAAATGATGCATTTTGTCCCTGTCAAAAACACAAGAATAATCATGGAGCAAACTTTTAGTATCAAGCTTCAATACGACGTTTGTCATGGGCAATTTGTCTTCTCAAGTTTCTAACATTGGGTTCGGCCTGAGAGGATACCTAATTATTAATATATATATATATAAATTAATGTATTAAAAATATAAATCATAAAGGCCATGACTTTTTAATTATTTTCACAAAGTCGAGGTGCTAAAAAGTAAATAATATATGGTTTATTTTTATTATATTTAAAAATTTTATTAAAAAAAAAATCAATCAATACTTATTTCATGACGTCGTTTGAGACTATATATAGTTGGTCCCCTGGCGTGGCTGCTTCATGGTGGAATTGGTTCTAAAACCAAATATGATAATCCAGTCTATGGTATCACTAAATCCGCAAAGTGAGAAGTATGCAATTAGACACATAATGGACTACCGAAACACAAAAGGGAACGTCTAGTTACTCTGATATGGGCTCGTTTATAAATAGGTCAACTCTACACATTTATCAAATCCGAGATTGTAATGTTATCTTTCTAGCATTGATAAAGACAAGTAATGAGAACTATTTTTTGGATTTTGAAGTTTTTTCATTATTTTTTGTGGTAATCAACGAAAAAATTCACTACCAGTAATAATCAGTCCTCAGATTTGGCTATCAAATATAGATATGATAGCAACATTTGACAAAGTTTGACAAGTTAAAGGCTCATCCATTTGGCCAAAAAAAAGGGTAAATTATATATCAATATCACGAGGTTTAGTGTAATAATTTTTTAGTTCAAATATTTTGTAAAATAATTTATTAGTCTATAAGTTTTAGTGTAATTATTTTTTAGTCCGATTTTAGGTGTATGACATCAGCATTCTGATTAAAACCTAATGTGTAAAGTTAAATAATATTTACACTAAAATTGGAATAAGATAATTTATTAGACCACAAATTTAGCTATCTAATATAGATATGATAACGATGATGTTTTAAAAAGCGTATAAATATTTTTTTGTCTTTCCAATACTTTATTTTACCTAAAATTTGGAATAAAAAATATTTACACTTAAAACATTCGGACTAATAAAGTATTTCGTAAAATTTATGGATCAAAAAATTATTATATCAAACTTCAAGGTACTAATATGCAATTTATTCAATAAAAATCAAGTTTTCTTTGCCTTTTTCTTTCAAAAATTTAGTTGAGGTGTCCAGAGATTTGGTAATACATTTTTGTATATTTTGATGTTTTGAAATATTTTTAGGTACCTTAATATTTGGTAATTTTTTTCAAGTGTCTTCTGTATGACTTCATAAGAGTTACGTTAATTTATTTTGACATGAAACTTAAAAAAAAAAAAAAAACCTAAAAACTAATTTAGAAAAAAAATTGTTTAAATATCCTAAGGTTTGATAATGTATTTTTCAGAAATCCAAAGGTTTTGAAATGTAATTAAGGTATCTTGAACTTTTGTAACTTTTTTTTTTTAAGTACTCTATCTTTAGTGCGTTTAGAGTTCTGTTGAATTAAAGTGGCATGACACATAAGAAAAACTAATAGCTAATGAATAATTTAACACAAGGTAGAAAGGTCATTTATATTTAAAATAATTTTAAAGAATTTGAAAATATTTTAAATATTTAAAAATATTAAAAATATAAAAATATTTCAGTGTTTTGAATATACTCAATGTTTTAAAAAATTGTAAATACTCTAAAAGATATTATAAATGTTTAAATAAATTTAATAAGTTTTCTAAAAAATTTTGAATTTTAACTAGATATTGTAAATATTTCAGAAACAATTATGAATATATTAAAAATATTATAAATTTTTATAAAAATATTTTAACTTTTTAAAATTTATTTTAGATACTTTAAATGTTTTGAATGTTTAAGAAATATTCTAGATATTAAAAAATATTTCATATATCAAACAAAATAATTTAGATATTTATTTTAAATGAAAATATAGCGTATTTTCTCTTTTTCAGGTGCCATGTTAGTATAACATAAGAGAATTCTAATGAAATTATGCAAAGCACATCCTAAAGATAAAGTTACCAAATTTCTTTACATAAACAAGCAATAGTATACCTAAGAGGGTACCAATACGCAGACATCAGATTCCATTAGAACTCTAAAGTTAAGCGTGCTTGGGCGAGAGTAGTACCAAGATAGGTGATCTCTTGGGATGTCCTCGTGTTGCACCCCTTAGCTTTAAGGTTTTAAAAAACAGCCTCTCTTCAGGGTAGCATCTTAAAGGGGAAAGTTTGTGTACATCCAACCCCCAGACCGTGCTTAGACTAGAGCTTTTGGGGCACTGAAAATGCTGGTTATAGACAAGCAATAACATGAAACATAATCCATATCATATATGTTTTTTTACTCCCTTTGTTCAAAAAAAAAAAAAATATATTTTTTTTACTCCCATAGCATGTTTTATTCTGTTGTCTCTTTGGGCATCAAAAACTCAAACTTTTGGCATAAAAAAAATATATAATTTGCCTTATTGGTCAATTTTTTGACTTGTTAATATGAGCCAGCTAGCGTCCAACAAAATCTTTTTCTACCTACCAATTAATTTAATATCAGGGCTGATTTTAACATTTTCTGGTCCCAAGCAAAAGATTTTAGACGTGACCCTTTTTTTTTATAACAAATTACAAAAATTCTAATAACAAAACTTATTAATATCAACAATTAATACTTTAAAAACTATAATCCCAAAAATTTCGGGGACCCTAAAATTTATGGGCTCCGAGCAGTGGCTTAGGTCGCTTGGGGTTATGTCCACCCCTATCTAATATTTATATCTTGAAGTCTCGGTAAGTAGAGATGTCTCAAATTCCTTCCATGTTATTGTTGAATAGAACTCATCTAATGCAGTTAAATGGTTTTCTTTAGGGGATAGCGCGTCATGGACATTGAGTTATACATTTAATTGCATTGTTTGCTTGTTGAAGTCTTTCAAGTCTATAAACTTTATCCATAATGGAGGAAAGCTAACTATTACATACCAAAAGAGGTTCCATCCCAAAAATCAGTTGACAATGGGTGGAGTAGCTCTTTAGCTATATAAAGTGGTATTGCATAACCCCTCCTAGCAATGTGGGATTCATCTATTTTGCGCAAAAATCTTCTTTTCGACTTGTATCACTAACAGTCATGTGGATACTTTGCTAGAATGGAGTAAGTAGGGGTAGTCACCTTTGTGTATGTTGGTAATATGTCACGATGTGTTTTTGATCTCTGGTTGTTTGTTGTGGTTGTATTCTCATTTTTGTGGTAGTAGAAGTTCTTTTACTTATCAAAAAAGGGCGAGCGTTGATATAATTAGTAAATTTACTGCACCATGATTTACAAATTTACATATCGGAAACAACTTCTTCTTATAAATGGAATAGAAGTACACAATTTTGATACTTTTAGACTTCACTTTCACTAGAGATTTTAATCCAACAATAATTGAAAACAAAATGGGTAGTTCTAGGGGGAATTACGCGGTACTTAACATTACACGCAGATTTTTTATGTGTACAGTGAAACGATACACAAACGTATTGAATTCCGTTTAATTTTCGTATTGTATTTTACTAACTATGCTAGACACTACCAAAGATTACGAGGAACCTAGCATGGATATTGTAGGCATAAGAGAAAATTGCAAAAAAAAAAAAAAAAAAAAAAAAAAAAAATTGAATATTTAGAGAGAGAGAGAGTTAATATTATTGAATAATTTTTTTCCTTCAATAAATAGCGAAAACTTGAAATACAAAAAAGACTTCCCACAGGAACAGGACCCGAGAGAGTTAATATTTTCGATAATTAGTGAGAAGACGCACAATACAGAAACCAATACCCCACAGGAGCTGAGCCCGAGGCCACACAAAGAGTTGACTTTTTTGATAATTAGTGATATGACTCGCAATGCAAAAACTGACACTTCACTGGAGTTGGGTCCGAGGCGACACAGAGAGTTAATAGTATTGAATAAGTAGGAATGAGGACACATAAACCTAACCCACTTGGAGGTGTATAATATATGATTGGGTTTCGGATGCCAAAACTTAAGATGAAGATGTGAATTCTTTAGACTTTACAATTCATTAAGTTGACTGACTCCATCATCTTCTTCCCCCCCTTAGTTGTGTGCTTGGCAAGAGGCTCCCAAACTTCACTTCACTTTATTTGATTCTTTGCTTCATTGTCATTGGTCAATGTAGATATTTATACTGAATATGTTAAAATATAAAATCATTCATGGACGTTAGCCCATCAACTTAAGTTCTTGGGATGGTTCGTTTTTTGATATTGTATCAAAGTCTTTTTGCCCAAGAGGTCATGTGTGAATCCGAAACTAAAATATTATCACGTTTCAAACTCAATAGACATTCGTGTGAGGGGCATGGTAGAGTATAAAACTATTCCTGAGCTTTTTTTGATAGTTAAGGGGGAGGAAAGGTCTTCCAGTAGGTACAACAGGCAAGAAGCCAAAAATAAAGTAAAGACGTAAATAAAATCAAAAGCAAATAAGTAAAAGGATGTAGCACATGAAGGCAAATTCTAAATCACGGTCAAAGTTACGGAACAAGATAGCGTCCAACATTGAAGACGATTCAAGACCAACATGCTTCATCACACAGGTGCATGAAGCCTTATTATATCGGATCTGGGTACAACTATGGAGATTAATTTGCATGGGTCTTCCAGACATTGGTGGAAGGATATGTCAGAGCCTCCAAAAAGTGCTTCGAACCATGTAATTACCCTCAATTTTGTGATTTAAAGAATACAGGGCCAATCAGGGACTAGTATTTTGAAAGATTAGAGCATTCCTTGATTCGTAAATTTAGTTGATCTTTTCCCGAGCCTTTACCGTCACATTAAGCTTTTGGGACATTTTGTGCCTTGACAGAAGATATTGATACTTTAGTCACTATGTTATTTTAGTCCTTTTTGTTTTAGTTTTGTGAATTAAATTTTGATATAATTTACATTATATGAATTTAGTTTTGTGATGCAACTGAAGCTAAATTAATTAATGATATAAATTTTAACGATCCCATCATGTTAGTTGCAAGTAATCTAATATAAATCCTTTTATTAACCCAATTTCCCAGACTCTGCTTATGCGAGAGCCCTTGGAGGTACTTGGTTTTTTGTTGTTATTGTTGTTGTTGTTGTTGTGTTTATTGACCCAATTTAAACCCATCCGTGAATTGACCATTAAAGATCCTATTATCAACTAAACATTAATTTTAACTTAATTCTAAATTTTAACCTTAAAAATGTTTAGAATAATTAGCTTAATTTTCATGTTTTAAAAAAAATTTATTGCATAATTTTGCGCAGTTCTATATTCGGGTTGGATGAAAAGAATATATATGATGATTGATGCTGAGTAAAGAGAGATGATGAGAATATTAGATTTCTCTCTCTATAAAAGACATTGATTCTCTTTTATGAGACTCTTCAAAATAGTTTTTACATTAAATTTATAGATACTCGTGATAACAACAACAACAACAGACCTAGTGTTTCAATGGCTCCCGCATAAGTAGGATCTGGAAGGGGTGGTTGTACGCAATCTTACTCCTTTAGGATGTAACCCTGGCGAGAGGCTATTTCCGAGGACCCCCAGCTTGACAGGGTTGGCAACATGAGGACTTTCGAGGAGGTCACCCATCCTGATACTACTCTCGGCTAAGCACGCTTAACTTTAGAGTTCTAATGTAATTCGGTGCCTTAATGCTTGGTAAATGAACCCCTTATAGATACTCGTGGAAAAGGTATATGTAACAAGATATTTAGATCTTTCATATAAGTCAGTTCACCATTGACTGTAATGCACTCATATGCTTTTGGGTGCCGTCTAATAAGGTTAAATGATTTTGGTGTGATCTTGTCCCTCCTATAATTGAGTTACAGATGTAGTCGACTCTTCTTAAGAGATTAAATAGGACAGAAAGATTAGTACAAATAGGGATTTTATACTTTAATGAGCTTCCTTACTCGTTTCATGCAGTGCGCATAAAATGTTGTAGGCATCTTTTTCTTACTTGTAGGACAACATGGAGCCTTTGGAATGTATTTTGCAGTCATCATCTCAGGGACATATTCCAACAATGACAATTTACCTTCATTAAAAGCTCAAATAAGAAAGCTTGACTTATGACGTACTTTGCAGTCATCATCTCCATTTGGGGAGTCAAGGAATGCACTTAATTTCCAAAATTCAGCTCTTGATTGGGATCACATTCTTGAGATCTCCAATTTAATGATTATGATTTGGTTTCGAGTGCTACTTGAATGCTCCAACGTCTCCCTCCATCATTATATGAAGGACCTACGAACATTGGTTGCCACGACCACTCCTAGATCCTGTTTGATTTCGACAACCAGAAACCCTTAGGAAGACCATGTTGCGGAACACATTCAGAATTGGGCTTCTCTTCACGCTTAGCTTAATATTGATGTGCAACTCAGCTTTGAAATCTAGTTTTCTTTCTGTCTCATTTTCGATTCTCCTTTGTAAAAAATGCTTTTGGGTTCCTTATAACAATCTTTGTGCATACTAATGTGACTTCTTTACCAGATCGGTTGCAATATTTTAAGGGTCTGAAGGAAGTTCACCGGTGGGCCCTTTTTTGCCATCAAGATGTCTCGGCTAATATACTTGCTTACACATTTATGATATTTCCTACATAAATTATTGTTTCTCCAATTATAAACTTGACATGCAATAGAAGTAAATTGATAATGAAGTCCCAAACAACTGATGAAATCTTAAAGAGATCTGCTATACGATCAAATCCCGTCTTCATCATAGGGAATGTGGTTAAAAGAAGATTCAGGCAGGGCCGCTCCTTGACATCCTTACTACATGTTAAAAATATTAGAGATAGTATTAATGTATTAGGGATAATATCCATGTTGATTTTATTCTGATATTATTCCGATTATATTCTATAATTATTCCTCTTCTCATTATTATAAATATATGCTTCAGCAACCCTATTGGGTATGCTCACTAACTCTCATTCTCACATGGTATTAGAGTATACTAAACATTAATCCCTTCTCCTAAAAAAAAGGGGGGGCGAAACAGGGTCGCTGAAACCCTAACCCTAAACCTCACCACTCAGCCGCCGCAGCCACCACCGGCGACCCCCCGCTCCCCTCTCGCCACCTGGTAATGCCGGCTTCCCTGCCACTGCTTCGGCCCCAGGCTCGCCGTTGCCCGTCGTTGCTCTGATTGCCCCGATTCTCTGTTCGAGGTCAACCCCGTCGCCCGTTTGCCCCACCGCCCGTTCACCGGTGGCCATTGCTTCGACCTCCATGGCCGCCTCCTCTTCCACCTCCTCCTCCCTCTCTCTCTCTCTCCAATATGGCCATATACCCTCCCCTCTCACCGGTTCTCTCCACCAGCCACGGCACCCCTCGCCTCCTTGACTGCGTCCTGCCCCCGCCGTGACTTCCTCTCCACCAGTGGCTGCCACCGCCGTGCCGTCGTCAGCCCCTTCTGGCCCTGGTGGCTTCTCCCTAGCGTCACTCCCCTCATCTTCCATTGATCTGGTCCCGTCATCTACATCTTACGGTCTCTACTCCTCTGGGTATAATCTTGGACTCCCCCTTTCGTCCTTTAATTTATCCAGTTACTCATCCCCTCTCATGTGAGCCCTCTTCCCCCTTCCTCTATTACTAATCTCGTCACAGTTAAACTGGAAGCACCAACTGATTATACCACTTGACGAGAACAAGTCTCCATAGTTTTTCGTGCCCATCGACTCATGGGTTTCGTAGATGGCTCAAATCCCTGTCCTCCCGATCAAATTTCTACACCCACGGGTCAATATATCCCTAACCCTGATGCCATAATTTGGTCTTGCATTGACCAAAGCATTAGGGCCTGTATATCTGCTTCTCTAGCCCGCCCGATCCTTAATGATGCCATCCATCATCCCACCTCTCGCGAGATGTGGGATGCCCTAGCCAAACGCTTTCATGACCACTCCCTCGCCAAGGAATTTGACCTATGCTTTGAACGCGTCACTCTACGTAAAGACAATAAAACCATGACCGCAAACCTCACCGAACTTAAAACCATAGCCGATGACCTGGTAGTCATAGATTCACCGGTGTTAAACCGTGAGCTCCTCCACTATGGCCTATTCGGTCTCCCTCCGGAGTTTGTTACGTTTAATACCTTCACTCGCCAGTCATCTTGTAACCTCCCTTTTGAGCAACTAAAGACCGCATTGTTAGATGAGGAAGCTGCTCTTTCTCGCATACACGCTCGCTCTTCCGTTGATCACAGTCATGCCCTTGCCGCAAATAGTGCGCTGTCAAACTCTTCGGGTTTTGGTCGGGGTCGTGGAGGGCGTGGTCATAAGGGTAGTGGACACAAAAACAACAATCGGAATAATGGGGGTCGTGGCACACACGGTCAAGGCCAACAACAGTCTCCTGGTACAGGTATGGTTCCTACTGTGCTCCTCCTCCGCATCCACATAACTGGGGTCGCTCTACAGGTACGCACTCTCGTCCACCTCATGTTGGTATACTTGGTGTTGGTCCCTTAGTTTGTCAGATTTGTCATCAAGCTAGTCATGCTGCCTCGCTTTGTCCTCACCGCTATGTCAATTCTGATCTTTCCCAATCTCTTTCGCCCATGTTTGTTACTGATCACACTGATCCTACATACCTGGACTTCGGAGCTTCCAATCATATGACTTCCAACGCAGGTATTTTAACTCAACATAATGTTTATCGTGGTTCAAAATCAATCCAAGTTGGCAATGGGTCCTTGTTACCGGTTACACACGTTGGTTTTTTGAAAATTCGTACTAAAACTCGTGACCTGCTGCTTCCTAATATTATGTTGGTTCTACATACAACCTATTGTCTATTAAAAAATTGTGTCGTGATAATAACTGTGTTGTTGAATTCGATTCTTCTTCCTTTTGTGTCAAGGACAAGGTTACGAGGATGCCACTCCTCAGGATACGCAGTGAAGCCCCCTATACAGGTTTTCTCCTCATCCTACTGGACTTGTTGCACGGACTGTCACGGTTGAGCTATGGCATAGGCGATTAGGTCATTTAGGGAACTCTGTTTTAGACACTTTACGTACTCGCTTATTGATTACTGGTGTTTCTCTTTCTAGCACAATAACACATTGTTCTGCATGTTATTTAGGAAAGTCCCGTCGTTTACCTTTTTCCCGTGTGTTACATGATACTACTTTACCTTTACAATTAATTCATTCAGATGTTTGGAAATCACCAGTTATTTATGATTCTACTTTTCGGTATTATGTGCTTTTTGTTGATGAATTCACTCGCTTCACCTGGCTCTACCCGATGCAACGGAAGGATGAAGTGTACTCCATCTTTTCTGATTTTAAGGCCCTAGTTGAAAATCAATTTAACCTTAAAATTAAATGTTTTCAAAGTGATGGAGGTCGTGAGTTTGACAGCAGGCCCATGGCCACCCTTTGTCGCACCCACGGAATTCACTTATGCCTTTTCTGTCCTGATACCCCATAACAAAATGGGGTGGCGGAACGCAAGCATCAACATTTAAGTGAAATGGTATGGACCCTGCTTTTTCAACCGCGTCTTCCTCCAAAGTTTTGGGCTGATGCTGTTTGCACTGCATGCTACATTATAAACCTGTTGCCCACTCCAAACTTACAAAATCTTACACCTTTTGAAAAACTGTTTAAAAAGGCACCAGATTACAACTTCTTTCGGGTCTTTGGGTGTACTTGTTATCCTAATATCACATCCCGTACTCCTCATAAATTGGCCCCACGTGCCATCCCATGCGTGTTTATTGGGTATGCAGGACGTTACAAGGGGTACCGGTGCTTGGACCCCACTACTGGTCGTGTTTACACTAGTTGTCATGTGCATTTTGTTGAACATCTGTTTCCTTATCTTGACATCGTGTCTAGTATGCATGCGCCGTCCAACTAAGCCCTAGTTGATGTCCCTCTACCAAGTCCAATTCTAGCTCATGCTAGTTCCTCGACTGCGCCTCGTGTGTCACCCCCAGATTCGCTCGCTTCGGGTTTTTTCCCAGTGGCCTCCGGTGGCCTGTTGGGTCCGTCTTCGCCCATGGTTTTACCCGCCTCCTCCCCCTTGGCTACCGCATTTGACCCCGCCACCATGGTCTCCACGGCCGGGGCAGGTGCTAGTCCTGACCCACGGGGCGCACGTCCGGCTTCCCCGATCGGCTCCCCTGTGATCTCCTTGGATGATCACTTCCGGCCGTCCCCCGCACCCATGGTTGCTCCTACCACAGCGAATGTCCATCCCATGCGCACCCGCCTTAAAGATGGGATACTTAAATCCAAGCACATTTTGTCTCTTAGCTCTGTTGTTGTGGTTCAGGAACCAACATGTTTTTCTCAGGCTATTAAAAACTCTCAATGGCAGGGAGCCATGGCTGAGGAGTTCAATGCGCTTATTCAAAACCAGACATGGGACCTTGTACCCACCTCTCCCTCTCAAAATGTAGTCGATAGTATCTGGAAGTACAAAGTTAAGTATAAACCTGATGGCTCTGTTGATCGTTTTAAAGCCCATCTCATTGCTCAGGGCTTTCACCAGCGTGAGGGTCTTGACTATTTTGAAACGTTTAGCCCTGTGGTTAAACCCACCACTATCAGGTTCATACTTGCGCTTGCTGTTACTAACAAGTGGTCCATTCGCCAACTAGATGTCAAAAATACGTTTTTACATGGATTTCTCAATGAAGAGGTGTACATGCGTCAGCCTTCGAGTTTTATACACCCGAAATTTTTCACGCATGTATGCTGCCTGTGTAAGGCCCTGTATGGTCTCAAACAGGCGCCTAGAGCTTGGTTTCATCGGTTTAGTACGTTCTTTTACAGTCTGGGTTTCTATTGTAGTAAGGCTGATTCCTCTCTTTTCATCCATCGATCGCCTCGTAGCATTGTGTGCCTTTTACTGTATGTGGATGACATTATCCTTACTGGTTCTAATTCCTCTTGACTCACTCGCCTCACTGCTTCTCTCTCCACTCAGTTCGCCAAGAAAGACCTGGGCCCTCTCCACTATTTCCTTGGTATCGAGACCAAATTAACCAAACATAGCCTTTTTCTATCCCAACATAAGTACACCCTTGACTTACTGGGCAAGCATGACATGCTTGAGGCGAAACCTGTACAAACTCCTCTACCAGCTTGGGCACAAGCCTCTGTGGCGGACGGGTCTCTTCTTCCTGACCCGACCGAGTTCCGTAGGGCGGTGGGCGCACTCCAGTACCTCACCATGACCCATCTGGATATTGCATATGCGGTCAATCGTATCTCCCAGTTTATGCACTCTCCCACTACTTCTCATTGGTAGATGGTTAAACACATCCTTCGATACCTGAAGCTCACACCTGATCTTGGTCTCACCATAGCTCCGGGTTCTTGCACATCTGTCACTGCTTATGTTGGCGCTGATTGGGGTGGTTGCCCTGACACCCGTCGCTCCACTACCGGCTTTGCTCTGTTCCTTGGGCCCAACCTCATCTCATGGCGAGCTAAGAAGCAGCCAACGGTTGCCAAGTCCTCAACTGGGTCTGAATATCGCGCGGTTGTCAAGGTTGTCGCTGAATGTGATTGCATTCGTTACCTCATGCGTGATTTAGGCCTCCGCCACTCTGGACCGATTCTTGTGTACTGTGATAACGTGTCTGCTACTTACTTGGCTGCCAATCCTATCTCCAATGATCGCAGCAAGTACGTTGGTGTTGATTTTTACTACGTTCATGAGAAGATTGTTAAGGGTAATATCCAGGTTCGATACACTCCTGGCACCAAACAGGTTGCTGACATATTCACCAAGGGGTTGGCTACTGATCGCTTCCGCTACCATAAAGCCAATCTACACGTTGGTCCCCCTCGCACTGATTGAGGGGGTGTATTAGGAATAGTATCAATGTATTAGGGATATTATCCATGTTGATTTTATTCTGATATTATTCCTATTATATTCTATAATTATTTCTCCTCTTATTACTATAAATATATACTTCAGCAACCTTATTGAGTATGTTCACTAACTCTCATTCTCAAAAAAAAAAAAAAAAAAAATAAAAGAACAACTTAGAATCTTAACTGACCCTACTTTGTTATTTTTATCAGTAACGCTGAATAGGCACCTGTTTTACCTATAAAAAAGTTGTTACTATATATTTACATGTGTGAATAATAATAATGAGGTGGTATAATACTTTATTTTTTTAACCATGAAAGAATTTGGACCCACATTTAGAATAAGAAAAGAGATAAAATAATAAGTTAGAATATATTCAAGGCCTTATTAATATGCAACTCGTGGCCCTAATCTATTTACATGCCACTATCTTTCTTCCCTTTTTTTTTTTTTTTTGTTGGGAGCATTACTTCCATTTTGCCAAATGCCCATTCCACAAATTCTCCAATTCCTTTTTGACTGCTAAAGTATATATATTTATATGAATAATAAACATAATATATATATTTTTGATGATTAATAGGGTAGGACAAAAATCTGCAAGTGGTCTAAAAGGCCATCGCAAGAGCAAACAGCGAAAAAAATACCAGTCCAAATAGGGAAAAAGCCAATACCCAGAGCAAAAGTTTGCACTATGACTAAACCTCCATGAAATAGACGTGAAAGGGAGACTTCTGCGTTTGCAACTAATGCTTGAAACCAAGAAATCATCCTCTGTTTGATGGTGTCGAGGATGCGAGTCTTGCACAATGGGCTGATGATCCTCAAGTCTCATGAGTCGCCACACTCTTCATAAGAACGGGATTTAAGCCAGATCTCGAGTACCATTTTTAAAGACTTTATCAGTTGAGCTAATAGATACCTTCAATAAAAATAATGTTTAATAATAATTAAAGGTACTGGATTCACAAAATCATTTGAAGAATAGCTTCAAATATTGCAATAGTACAATACTACTTGTACTAAAAAGCTCAAGATTCTATATTGTCAGCCAATGATTAACTTTTCACAGATATTTGATGCCATAAATTTATTAACTAATAAAAGCCATTTTGAGTATTTAGCCTTCTATTTATTCTCCAAAAACAGTTTTTAATGAAAGGTAATTTACACCGAAATTCAATTCAGAATAGTTTTTGTTTGTTTGGTTTAAAGAAAACATTATTTGTTAGATGCAATCTGTCTTAAGTTAGGTGTATACACCACTAGCTTCTATTTATGGTCATTGATTGAACCCTTAATTAATCTCCGGTAGATCTGGTCAAATTTATAAGTGATGGTATTTGAACTAGATAAAGTGCCAGTTCATACTAAAATCTAGCGCACATACTAATGATAACCATTCTCTGACCTAGTATTAAAACTTTTACAAGCATTTTTGGTTCGATGTATGTTTACATCAATGAGTACCTCTATTTATAGATAATGACCTCCAAGCTAGACGAGGAAATAATAATTTTGCAAAGAGGAGTAGTTCCAATAGGGGGTTCGTGTACGTTTTAGTTTCTCAATCCAAGTCAAATCTAGCAATTTGGTCGGTCAGCCAGACATAACTACCTGTTATTAAGTGAGCCTAAATCTTACTTGGACCTTTGTCAGTCTTTGATCTAACCCATTATCTAGGTGTAAGGTTTTTGATAAGTAAAAAGGACGGCGAACTCTTTTAGGTAGTATATGGAGTCTTTCAGATGAAAGAAAGTGTCACAAACCCAAAGGTTGGTGACGAGCTCTGATATCACTTGTCACAAACTTAAGTCCGCAACTTGAATAATTTTTGGAGATAGAAAGAATTAGAGAGAGTGAGAAAGAGAGAGAGAGAAAAGTAGAGGAGTTAGAAGAGATTGAGAAGAGAGTTAGAGGAATTAGAAGAGAGTTAGAAGAAGAGGAGGAGTTAGAAGTAGAGGGGAGGTGTTAGATAAAAGAAGAAAAGTTTGGAGAGGAGAAGTTTTAGAGTTAGAAGGGGGAGAGGGGGGACGGTTGAGAGTAAGAGGAAGAGAGAGGAAAGATTCAATTTTGGTTGTTTGATTAGTTGGTTGATTGATGCCCAAAAGTACAAATTACAAGTGTTTAAATAGATTTTTGGAGGAAAGGTCCCCTAGACCCTAAATCTATGATCTAGCCCACATTTAATTAATGTAATTACATCATTATAATTTTAATTTTCCCTTTGCCTCCCTTTCTTCCCTCCGAGCCGGCTCCCTCCACTTTCTAATTTCAAAATTTAAACTAATTTATACTCAACTAATTTTATAATTTTATATTATATAATCGATACAAAAATCAAAAGCGAAGAATAGCTTTCCGAACTCCTCGGGTCGTGACAACCCCCTTCCCTTCAAACAATCCTTGTCCTCAAGGATTAAAGTTCGGAAATTGCTTTATCATCTGCCTGATCTTCTTCTTGATGGTTCGAACCATCCCCTTACGAGTCGATGAGTGTAAAGTAGCCTTTCCCTTTTGTCTTTGGAGTATGATTTCTTTGCCTTCCTTGTGACAGGTGAGCTTTTGGGTGGCAAAGTCAAAAGTTATTGGTCCATACTTCTGAAGCCACCCTACTCCTAACACTAGGTCATGGCCCCTTAAGTTCAGTACCTGAAGGTCGTCGACGAATGTTGTCTCTTGCGTCTTCCACTTCACCTTTGGGCAACGCAAGTAACTCATCAAGGCTTCCCCGTTGGCCACGGTTATGGTCATGGCCGCGGTGGGGAGAGTGGGCAGCTTGAGTTCCTTAATTAAACGTTCGTTGATGAAGCTATGAGCACTCCCACTGTCCACTAGGATCACTATGGGTTTCTTTTTTATGCTTCCCTTAATCCTGAAAGTATTGTGCGTGACCTTTCCTTCCAAAGTATACAACGAGACTTCCATTTCTTCTTCTTCTTTATGTGCTTCTTCTTCTTGGCCCTGGTCTTCCTCAACCCCTGTCATATTGTTGAGTTTTCTGGTCTTGCACACGTGCCCCGGAAAATACCTTTCTTGACACCGATAGCACTTGCTAGAGTCACGCGTGGCTGGTGCGGAATCGGTGGACACGGTTGGCCCTCCTTTGGTCACGGTGGACTTGACAATGGAGCCGGGGGATTGTGGCGGCTGCGTCTGGTTTAGTGTGAGTTACTTAGTCATTGTTTCGTCCTTGTGGATAGGCCTCGGTGTTGGTTGCATCATGTTCCTTAGCTCTTCCATTGCAACTTCTTGGGGTTTGGCCTGCTCAAAGGCCATACTAAGGTCGGTAGGATGGCTTGTTTTGACGGATGCTCGAATGGCAGGCTTAAGCCCACTAATAAAACTTGAGACAAAGTATGCCTCGCTCAATGTCGGGTGGTGGATTAGCATCCAACTTTTCAACTCTTCAAACTTCAAGATATAATCTTCGACCGGCCCATTTTGAGATATCTTACTAAAGTCTTTTACTATGTCTTGGAGCGATCGATCCCCAAAATGTTTACACAATTCGTCCATAAAAAATGGCCACGTCATGTGGGGGTGTCTAAGTTTGAGCCCATGGAACCAATTGTCCCCATGTTCATGAAGATGGCTCGAAGCGTATTCCACCCATTCATGTTTGGGCACTTGATACCAACGAAAATACTTAAGGCACTTACGGATCCAAGCTCTTGGGTTCATACCTTCGAACTTCGGAATCTCGAGCCTTGGCGTGTGAGTAGACATGGTACGGTTGCTTCCATGACTCCGGCTAAAGTCTCCTTCATCCGTGACCCTAGGTGGGACACGGTTATTTCTAAGCTCCGAGGAGTGCGTTGGCGGTGGAAGGATCCCATCTCCGGTTCTTGGATAAGTGTCGGACCCTCCGGGCGCGGCATCGTCACGGGCCCCCACGGGTGGTGCCACGGTCTCTGCTTCGGGCCGCTTCTCTTGGGCTTTTATTAACCGATCAACGGCCAAGGTCAAGGCCTTAATGTCCGCCCCCATGTTTGTCATGGTGGCCTTCATTTCAGTGTTGGTTCGGTTTTGTTTTTCCTCTAATCGGTCCATTCTTTCCTCCAAGCAGACCAACCTTCCGTCTATGGCGTCGACCCACTCGTTGGACTCGGTGCGATCGGTTGATGACATGCTTCTTGTAATAGTCAAGTTTTTTTTTATTTTGGTTCGGTTACTGTTCACGGGTTATTATTTTTTTTTTCCCGATAATGAGATGAATGAAAATGCAAAGGATAAGATATGCCCTCTTCGATCGGAAGATGTCTCTGATACCACTTTGTCACAAACCCAAAGGTTGGTGACGAGCTCTGATACCACTTGTCACAAACCTAAGTCCGTGACTTGAATAATTTTTGGAGTTAGAGAGAATTAGAGAGAGTGAGAAAGAGAGAGAGAAAAGTAGAGGAGTTAGAAGAGATTGAGAAGAGAGTTAGAGGAATTAGAAGAGAGTTAGAAGAAGAGGAGGAGTTAGAAGTAGAGGGGAGGTGTTAGAGAAAAGAATAAAAGTTTGGAGAAGAGAAGTTTTAGAGTTAGAAGGGGGAGAGGGGGGACGGTTGAGAGTAAGAGGAAGAGAGAGGGAAGATTCAATTTTGGTTGTTTGATTAGTTGGTTGATTGATGCCCAAAAATACAAATTACAAGTGTTTAAATAGATTTTTGGAGGGAAGGTCCCCTAGACCCTAAATCTATGATCTAGCCCACATTTAATTAATGTAATTACATTATTGCAATTTTAATTTTCTCTTTGCCTCCCTTTCTTCCCTCCTAGCCGGCTCCCTCCACTTTCTAATTTCAAAATTTAAACTAATTTATACTCAACTAATTTTATAATTTTATATTACATAATCGATACAAAAATCAAAAGCGAAGAATAGCTATCCGAACTCCTTGGGTCGTGACAGAAAGCAAAGCGGTGGCTTTGTTAAAACAAAAACAAACAAAAATAAAAACCAAAATACTAAAAATATGGTGACTGAAGCCTAATTGTGCACCATAATCAAAGTTGGGCAGAAACGATGCCTGTCTTTGAAAATGGTCCATGACTAAGGAGGCTTTGTACATGTATGAAATCTTAGCGAAGGTGCACACTAAGATGGCTTCTTAAGTGTGAGTGGATAGGTGTGATATCCTGATTTTGAGTTTGGCTTAGCTGTGGGGGGCCAATCTATTGGGATCTTCCATGCATTGATGTAAAGAGATACCTGGACATCGAACTAGTGTTTGAAATCATGTAATGACCCTTAATTTTATGTTATTGAGAGTGCACGCCCAATCTGTTTGTGTGTTTGGAAGATCAACATGTTTTTGGATTCCTAAATTGCACTGACAACAGTTAAATAGGTCATAAGGCATGCTTTCTTTGTTGAGCCCTTAAGGAAAGTGAATTTCCATTGCTGGAACATGGGTGGTGAACATCATTAAAGTCTAAAATATCGGTCATGACCGAGAATTGCATTAGAACTGGATAGTTTTGTCCAAGATCGAACCTAACTAGAGATATTTCAATATGGTCCTCATACGACCTCATGACCTTTCTGATCCCATTCGTTCGTCGTATTTTGAGTTTCTCTCTATTGGTTTAATAGAGTGGTGTTTCTTGTCGGCTCAAGGAGCTTTTTGGGAGGGCGGTCTTCAATAGTGCTTTACTAGGTTTCTTATTTTTGGTAATGGATGCATAATTAGGTTTCTTTCTTTAGCGCTTTGCTGTTTGCTTCTCGGATAGCTTAAACGGGCGTTCTTATGTTATTATTTCCTTTTCCACACTGTGTGTATGTCTCTCGAATCTCCTGTTATGAGATGTCGGTTTTGGTATTGCGAGTTCTCTCGATTCTTATCGAAAATTTAGGATCGTAGGTGAATCCCACTTTTTAATATCTTGGATTTTTTTTTCCCACTTGTCATGTGAAAGTAATTCAAGATTAATTTATGAGAATTTTTAAAGAAAAAATTACAGTTCTAAGTTTATAGGAATATATGGTCTTGTGTTCAAATATATTCGCAGAAATAAATATAGCTTAAAATACCTTAAAAAATATTAACCTAGATTTTATTATTTGCCTGGGGAATCCTTGAGAAAGAGTAGACGAAGCATTATCAACCTAAGCGTATACGTAAGCCAATTTTTATTTTTTATTTTTTGGTTTGTACTTGTTATTATCAGAATAAAATTGTTATTTTCAGAGTAAAATTATAGTTTTCAAGAAAATTTTTATGGCTCTTATTGTTTGTAAGTCATATGACTCGTATCATTGTTCTGCTAATAATAATTTTTTATGTGAGATTAATAACTTGTATTTATTTACACCCTTTTAATCCTACATGAAATTGGGTTAATTTTTTTCGATAAGCAGCGAGAGAACTTACGGTATAAAAAGTGGCATCTCATAGCATTAGGTCCAAGAGATATACACAGTACGGAAATGGGAAAAATAATTATAAAACACCCAACGACAACTTTACAGAAGAAAACCCTCTGAAAAAACTCCTAATGCAGACAAGTAAAACCACTGGCAGAAGTATATCATGTCCAGGCAAAATAAAAGCAATGGCAGAGGAGCAAAGCAAGTGGAATATGTTAATTGGCGTAAATAAAAGTATAAGAATGGTGGGAGTTTTCGTATTTTTGTTTCTAGGTGTTTTGGGTCGTTAGGTTCGACTTTGTAGGTGTTTCTTATTATTTTTTGTTTTTCGCACTTCGTGTGTGCTTGTTGGGTCTCCCCGTAAAATGCCAATTTTTGTATTCTTGCTAGTTATCGGAAAAAAATTGACACAATAATCAAATTACAAGAATTAATCCCTATTTCATATATTCTTAATCCTAATGTTCAATAATATAGTGCTATAGCATGTGTACTAAATAAATAAATAAATAAATATATAAGAGACTGGTGTGAACCCTACTTTAAAAATTAGATCATGCGAATGTATACACCAAATAAGATAATACTAATTACTATAAAAATTATATGTAATTATATTGGTATAAAATTATTTGCTTATAAAAATAATTAGGTTAGCATTAATTTATATATTTAGTAAATTTGTAAGATTTATATTGGGTTATAATTATGTGTTTTTTTAAGTATATTGAAGATTTTTTATAGGTCAATTATTGTCTATTTATTTAAAATACTAAAGTCTGTACTTGCTTTGATAGCCACCTTGTAGTCGCTCTCAAATGATTTTTGAAGCATCCAGACGCTTAGCATAGAACAGAACAGTTGGTCGCTTCCGCCTCGTCCACTACAAATTTTTTTTGATGGGTGAATACAAGCTCAAAACTAGGTGCCAAGCACAAGAGCCCTCATCTACTACAATAGGAGTATTACCTAATTCTTTTGATCTAACTATGAGCATCTTCCTATTATGATTACGGACAATGAAACCAGTATCAACAAAATCCCCTCTCTTTAAGGCGTCAAAATTTTCCTTAATCCAACCCACCAAGGAGGACTCCAAAACATCCAATCATTTCTTTCAGACTTGCAATGTCCAATCTTCTCCATTGTTATTGCAAATATCTGTTTATTGACCCGCCAATGTGGCCAAGTCTTTTTCAATCACTCTTATAAGGAAGCTGTCCAGGAACCAACTGTAATAGAAGTTTAAGCTGATGGATGAAGGCCTAGAAATGGTTTTATACTCTAACATGCCCCCTCAAGCGAATGCCAATTGGGACTGCTAAGATTTAAACTTATAATCTCTTGGTCAACGAGACTCTGATATCATATTATGGAGTCAACTATCCCAGATGCTTAGGTTGATGGATGAAGGCCCAGGAATGGTTTTATACACTAACAGAAGCTAATAGACTGACATAATGGCCAGAAAATCTAGGACACGAGAGTTCTAGTATTTCTCCATTGTCCAAGCTGATGTATTTAGGGGTCCTTCTCAAAAGACGACAAGTTTAAGAAACCTTATCCTTATCGTTTAAAAAAAAAAAGTTAAAATATCAAAGCAAAATCTGTGAGCTCGTATACTTTTTCTTTTTTACAAAGATATGATTCCCAAATAAAAATTATATTTATAATTTATAATTGAATTTCATCAACTGGGTACCAATAGTTAATAGACCCCCATGCGGAATCAACAAATATTCCCTGTGGCAAGGTGGACCTTTTTATTATATTTTTAATTAAAATTACAAATTTAATCATTGATGCTCTTATAAAAATATTGAGTTAGGGTCCTTTTTTCACACTTTCAAATTTTTTTTTTTATATTTTCATTATTTTTCTTTATTATTTTTATTGTTTATGGTAGTAAAATTTATAAAATTATCAATTAGATATCCTAATGATTAATTATGTTTTAAATTATACAATCAGATACCTTAAGATTTAGAAATCTTATCACTTAGATACCTTGATGTTCTTGAAATTTTATCATTCAAGTAGTACTTTGCCAAAACTTAATAGATTATTAATGAGAAATGCTAAAAAGAGCATGATTTCGATGATATATAAGTTTTTTTTTTTTTTTTGACGAAAGATGCTAAAACGAAACATTGATTTCAACATAGGATTTTTTTTGAACACACTAATGTGATTTATACATATTATCCTAATCATTTACAATATTAGCTTTTTCTATATGAAACTGGTCAAAAGCAAAGCAAAGCAATATTTTCAGTGCCCTAAAGGCTTCTGCCTAAGTAGGGTCTTTTTTTTGGGGGGGGGGGGGGGGGGGGGGGGGGGGGTGTAGGTACGTAGCCTTCCTCCTTCAGGATAGGCTATTTCCGACAACCCCCAACCTGAGGGGTGCAACATGAGGAGGACTTCCCAGGAGGTCATCCATCTTGGTACTACTCTCGTCTAAGCACGCTTAACTTCGGAGTTCTAATGGGATCCGGTGCTTGCGTGTTGGTACCCTCTTAGGTTATATATATGAAACTGCTCAGATTCTTATAAAAATTTATCAAGTTTCATATATTATGTGATAAAATGTTTAAATCTCATGGTATCTTATTATATATATATAAAATGTCAAGGCACCTAGGTGATAAATGGCCGAGACGTAAAGTATCTAAGTGATAATTTTTGTCTTTTTTTGGTGCATTAAAAAGAATGGACCAAAGTAGTTTATAAATACTTGAAGAGGATAAATAAGTGATGAGAATATATTGACAAGAAAAGAATACTGAAATGAAACTATCATTGAGATTTGATGATTATAATAATAAGTTTGTTTATTTGCCAATTGATGTACTAACATCTATCAACAAAGATCATGATCATAATTAAGTAATGATTAGAGCAGTTTCTAGCCGATATTCCTTTTAGAATCATATACGTTAAGGAATCAACTTTTTTAAAAGTTTAAACTGAAAGATAAAAACCCATAAACTATTTTACACTTTAGCGTGCCCCCTCATGAATTTGTTTGAAGTATGAATAATGCACAGAATCACCCGTGCCCTTTTTTCTATAATTTAAATACAAGCCGTAGAAAGCACAAGAGTGCAGGGAAGGGATCAAAGACAAACAAAGAACCCAATACACCTAGGGGAGCAGGATGCCTACAACTAGACACCAAATCAAAACGAACGCTTCGACAGGGGCAAGTCTAACGCTAATGACAAAAAAAAAGCACCAAAACACCACGGAAAAGAGCTACCTCTTAAAAAAAAAAAAAAAAAAAACCACCGAAGAAGACCTACCCCAATAACAAACAAAATGACCAGGCCAAAGGCCAAAACACCCGAGACAAACCCCAATAGGACGACAATGATTTACGAGGACAAACCAAAATAGACGCTTGATACACTTTAATAGGATACCTTCAACTTACCTTATTTAGCGGCTTATTCTTTCTTGATCCTCTTCACTACAAATTTGTTTTGTTCTTCTTGTTTATCTTTTCGAACGGACTAACCATGATAGAGTCATCACCATCAAAGCCCAATCCAGGGTTTTTACCTACCTTTCATGTTTCTTCAGCACACACATCAAGTCATCCTCATCGAAATCTTCAGTTTCCTCCCCGTCCCTGTCCCTATCACTCCTCTTCTCTTGTTTCTTCGACTTGGGCTTCTTGCGAGCCTTATTTTCTCCACTATAGTTGCTTTCCATGTCTTTCAAAAATTCTTGGAAATCTTAATCTTTTTTTTTTTTTTCTACCTTTTTCTTCTCACGAGTCTTGGCTCTCCTACCTTTTTGAGGTGGTGGGCCAATAGGGACCTTAGGGTGTACTCTTATCCCACTTGCTTTGTTCGGTTCTTCCAATTGATGGGTATTGAGATTTGTTTCAAAATTATTCGCACCTCCACCTCCTCCCTCCTCCACATCATTGCTCAGAGATTGCTGACCTTGCTCCTCATTACTTTGGCCAAGATCATAGAAGTGGATGCAAGCTATCTATTACTATATTCATGCATAGGAGACTCGGTTAAAGGTCCAGCGATCCAAGGCTCAAATGCTGGAGGAAAAGAAGAATCACTCGAAGTTGGGCCCATAGAATCAGGAGATTGCCCTTGTAAATCACGATCCCACTAGAGATTCTCCTCTGACTTAACTCCCATTTCCCCTTGAAAGCACGAAGAATCAGGATCCTATATTACATTTCCTAACTCCTCTTGACGTAAAGAAGCATGACTTCTCCATAGAAGCAATGCAGGCATCCTCATTAATGCAGATATCTCCGCCCCGACTATGGGAGCCATTGATCTCACTCAAATTGAGCACACCATGCACTTCTCTCTCCTTTAATATCAGGAGGCTTCTGAGTGCGAGATGGGGGTGTGATACAGTATAAAAACTTGTTACGAGATTTCTTGAGAATAAGTAAAGTTAGTTATGAGACATTATCAAATATACCTTATTTCTTTTACTTATTTCTGTTATTCTAACAAGTTAGTTATTAGGCAATTATGCTTGAGGCATGAGCTGATAGGGTTTTCATCATATATATATGTAGTTATTGCTTGTATGAGGGGATCATTCAATGAAATATATTTCCTCTGTTCTTATCTCCTTTTGTTCTGCATTTCTGCTTCTTCTTCACTGAATTTCAGTCCCTAATCCTCAATCTTCCAGTTTGTATTGCATCTTGGTATCAGAGCTACTGACCTCTGACCTGTGGTGTTGGTACTTCTCCCATGGCTGACAATACTAGATCTGTAGCTGAGATTATGTTATGTTTCTTATTCGTTTATGATGTAATAAGGTGCCATACATTTGTAATGTTTGAATTTGTATGTTGGCGCCAAAGTCGGTTAGCAGTTACGGGCTGCTTTAGCGAATCTTGTTTGTTATTTCATATAAGTAGGTTGGTCAAGTGTAATTGCTGATCATTCAATGAAAAATATCAAACCAAATCTCTTTGAGATTAAACCTTCTTTCTCTCATCTAACTCTCTCTATTTTCTCATCTTCTTCACTTCTTCCTCATCCGATACCCTCTTTATCTTAGGTTAAGATCAAGATTTAATTTCGATCTTAACAATTGGTATCAAAGCCTCGTTTGGCTTCCAAATCAATGGAATCGAATGAAATGGCATTGATCGGGGGTGTCACCACTAGAGCAGCAGCGGCTAAGGCGGCTGCCAAGTTTACATATGCTGGTGTTGTTGGCAACAGTGTTGCAGCTGGTCGAGATTGGATTACGAATGCACAATTGGACAGTCAATTGAAGACAATGCTTGCTCAAATCAAGCAATCTAACGCTGAATCAGTTAACTTGCGATTTGATCAACAAATGCAACAGCTGGAAGTGAAGTTAGCAGAAATTCGAGAGCAATTTAGGAGGCCAAGTCCTCCTGTTATGCCGGATCCATTATTACCTGCTAGTGTGTTACAAGCTAATCAATCAGTGACAGCTGAAGTTTTAAATCATGGTGTTGATGTTGGTGTGCAAGATCGAGTTCAGGCAGCTGAGATGACTGACAGGCAAAGTCGCAGTGAGAATGTGCAATCTCGACCTTCAAACTGGAATGCAGTACCTGAAGTTCGAGCTACTGAAATTGAGGACACTTTCAAATCTATGGGAGTAAATGTGGATCAACTGGATAGACCACCTGATGATTAACACCAGCAGCGCTCAAGCAGTAATGAGGAGTCATCCAATAGCAGAAATAATGGTCATAGACAGCCTCGTGTGCAGATTGATGCCTTTGATGGAAAACAACCTCATTCGTGGCTGAGGAGATGTGAACGCTACTTCCATTTCTACCATATTGATGAATCTGAAAAGGTACAAATTGCAGCAGTATACCTTCTTGGTGATCATGAGGTATGGTTTTATAGCTTGATGAAGAGCGATCCTCCTCTCTCTTGGACTGAGTTTGCAAAAGAATTGTGTGATCAGTTTAGTGATGAGGATGATAGTGATATTGTGGATAAATTCAATAAGGTGAAGCAGGAGACTTCTGTAAGAGATTATATGACCAGGTTTGAGAATCTCAGGGCCAGCATTATAACTAAAATTCAGGCCTCAGAGTCGTATTATGTATCAGCTTTTATAAGTGGCTTGAAGCCAAGGGTGAAGAACTTGGTTAAAGCCGTTGATCCTACATCCTTGTCTATGGCTTATGCTAAAGCCGAGCTTTATGAATCAAAAATTCTGTCTTCAAGTGATGTTCCCAGGTCTCGTGGCAGCAGCTCCAAACCACAGCAAGTGTCTGTCAGGTCCAAGACCAACAGAACAGATGAAAGGCAGCAGCAGAGGTTGTGTTATCGATGTAATCAACCTTACCAGTTTGGCCACAAGTGTAACCCCAAGTTTCTTATGTCTGTTGAAGGGGTTAGTGCTGGTGAACTCTCTAATGGTGAGGAGATTGAGGTTGATGAAGCTGATTCAGATCATGACATCGAGGAAAACTTGGATGATGCTGCGGTGGAAATTTCAATGAAAGCCTTGACTGGTAATGGGGCTCATAGCACAATCCGCATCAAAGGGAAGGCTGGGAAAAGATCTATTATCATCCTCATTGATAGTGGGAGCACCCATAGCTTTGTTGATCCTAAAGTGGTCAAGAAAGTGGGTCATGAAGTGAATAGAACTCACCCTCTTGCTGTTACCATGGCTGATGGGAAATCTGTGACAACTCAAAATAAATGCCAAGGGTTTTCTTGGTTTATGCAGGACCGCAAGTTCAGCTATGACTTTAGAATCCTTCCTTTAGGAGGGTGTGACATGGTGCTTGGGGTCGATTGGATGAGAGCTTATAGCCCTGTGTTGTTTGATTATGCTTACCTCACAGTTTCTTTTGAAGTACAAGGCTTTAAAGTCACATTGAAAGGGACAGCTGAGCAAGCTCAATTACAAGTAATGAAAGGGAGTAAGTTGAGGAAGGGAATTCAGAGATGTGCATTTCAGTCGGTGGGCCAGCTATTTGCGATTGCTCCTACTGAAATGATTAGCATTACCGAGCCAGAAGTGCAGGCAGTGATCACTGAATTTGAAGATGTGTTCGATATGCCCAAGTCTTTACCTCCCAAGAGGAGTTTAGACCATGTAATTCCCCTTAAAGAGGGTGCAGAGCCAGTGAGGCTTAGGCCTTACAGATACCCTCATGCTCAGAGGTCGGAGATTGAGAAGCAAGTTGATGATTTGCTCATGACCAACTTTATTCAGCCAAGCCACCGCCCCTTTGCCTCTCCGGTTATTCTTGTCAAGAAAAAGGATGGCACGGCTCGAATGTGTATTGATTATTGGCAGCTCAACTCTATGACTGTAAAGGACAAGTTCCCTATACCAGTTATAGATGATTTGTTAGATGAGTTGTATGGAGCTCAAGTTTTTTCCAAGCTGGACCTGCGGCAAGGCTTTCATCAAATTAGAGTGGAAGGGCAGGATGTGTACAAGACAGCATTCCGGACACATCATGGACACTTTGAGTTTGTGGTCATGCCTTTTGTCTTGACAAACGCACCAGCAACATTCCAGGCTCTTATGAACGATGTCTTCAAACAATTTCTTAGGAGATTTGTGTTGGTTTTCTTTGATGACATCTTAATTTACAGTGCACCTTTCAAGGAGCATTTGAAGCATTTGAGGGAAGTGTTTTTGGTCATGCGTGAGCACAAGTTGTATGCTAAGTTGGCCAAGTTTTCTTTTGCTCAAACTCATTTGGAGTACCTTGGCCATGTGATCTCTTGTGAAGGAGTTGCCACCGATCCCTCAAAGGTCCTAGCCATGAGAGAATCGCCTGTTCTGGTAACCTTGAAACAATTGAGAGGATTTTTGGGTCTAACTGGTTATTACCGCAAGTTTGTAGCTAATTATGGAGCTTTAGCTAAGCCACTCACAGATTTGTCGAGGAAAGACGCTTTCAGATGGTCGGATGAAGCTCAACTGGCTTTTGATGCTCTTAAGGCTGTAATGTGTAAAGCACCTGTGTTAGCAATGCCCGATTTCACTTCAAGCTTTATATTGGAGACTGATGGGTGTGGAAGTGGTGTTGGGGCAGTGTTATCTCAGGGAGGAAGGCCTATAGCATATCTCAGCCAAGCATTGAGTGCAAAGCATCAAGCTCTTTCTACATATGAGAAGGAGTACCTTGCAATTTTGCTTGCGGTGGAAAAATGGAGGCACTACTTGGATGGGCATCATTTCATCATCAAGACTGATCATCAAAGTCTTAAGCACTTATTAGAGCAGAAAATTGTCACAAGGATACAAAGAAAAGGGCCGATGAAGATGTTGGGGCTGGATTATGACATTGAGTACAAGAAGGGAAAGGAAAATCTGGCTGCAGATGCATTGTCACATAGATTTAAGGACTATGAGCAGGGTTTTCTTAGAGCCATTTCAGTGATCTCTCCTGCTTGGATGGAAGAGGTACATCAGTCCTATGAGAATGATTCTTTTGCACAAGAATGTATAACAGCTGTCAGTGTGGGTAAGGTGAGCAATTTGGCTGCTGGAGCAGATGTTTTAGTGACCCGAGGGATTATTAGGATTCAGAGGAAGCTGTATATTGGCATCTCTACTGATCTCAGACATCGTGTTATCAGTGCTGCTCATGATTCTTCAGGGGAGGTCATTCAGGCATGGAAGGGGCGTATCAGAGGTTGAAGGTTCACTTCAGTTGGCCGGGAATGAAGAAAGAAGTGTCTGAATTTGTGCAAAGATGTGAGGTTTGTCAACAAACGAAGCTTGGTGATCATAGATACCAAGGACTTCTTCAACCTTTACCTGTTCCAGAGGGTATATGGCAGCACATAAGCATGGACTTCATTGAAGGATTGCCTAAGTCAGAAGGGAAAGAGGTGATTTGGGTAGTAGTTGATCGGTTCACTAAAATTGGTCACTTCATTGCCTTGGCTCGACCTGTGACTGCTGAGAAGTTAGTTCGTGTGTTCCTTGATAACATCTACAAGCTCCATGGCTTGCCCCAATCCATAATTTCTGATAGGGACAAGCTCTTTACAAGTCATTTTTGGAAGGAGCTGTTTGGTCTTTTGGGCACAACTCTGGCACTTAGCTCATCTTACCACCCTCAAATTGACGGTCAGACTGAGAGGGTCAATCAATGCGTTGAGCAATACTTTAGAAGCATGGTGTTTAGCCATCCCACGGTGTGGAGAAGGTGGCTCTCTTTGGCAAAATTTTGGTATAATACCCATTTCCATGCTTCATTGGGTACTACACCCTTCAAGGCATTGTATGGGTACGATCCTCCCACTCCCTTGATGTTGCAAGGAGTTCAGACACAGGTGGCTGAGGTTTTTGATTTGGTGCAGCAAAGGGAAAATCTTATGAAGCAGCTTAAGGATAACCTCTGTCAGTCCCAAGCTCGAATGAAGTGGTACGCAGACCACAAAAGAGTGGACAAGAATTTTGAGGTGGGTGATATGGTATATCTGAAACTACAGCTTTGTAGGCAATCTACGGCAGCTATAAGGAAGAATGTCAAGCTTTGTGCAAGATTTTTTGGTCCTTACAAGGTTTTGGAGAGAATTGGCAAGGTGGCCTACAAGCTGGAGCTTCCACCCGATGCTCATATTCACCCTGTTTTTCATGTTCCCTTCTTAAAAAGCAGGTTAAAGAAGGTCATAAATCATCTCCAGTTCCTCCAGAGGTCGGTTCCAATGGGTCCTTGATCCTACAACCAACTGCCGTGTTGGAAGTGCGGCAAGCAACAGCAGATGGTCCCAACAGACAGCAGGTTCGAGTTAGCTGGTGCAATTTGGATGATTCTTTCACCAATTGGGAAGAGGAGCGATTTTTGTTGAGTCAATTTCCTTCTTTTCATTCTTAAAGACAAGAATGTTTTAAGGGGAGGGGATTGTTTTGTTTCTTATTCGTTTATGATGTAATAAGGTGCCATACATTTGTAATGTTTGAATTTGTATGTTGGCGCCAAAGTCGGTTAGCAGTTAGGGGCTGCCTTAGTGAGTCTTGTTTGTTATTTCATATAAGTAGGTTGGTCAAGTGTAATTGCTGATCATTCAACGAAAAATATCAAACCAAATCTCTTTGAGATTAAACCTTCTTTCTCTCATCTAACTCTCTCTATTTTCTCATCTTCTTCACTTCTTCCTCATCCCATACTCTCTTTATCTTAGGTTAAGATCAAGATTTAATCTCGATCTTAATAGATTAGGCGTGTGGAACAAACACTATCTGCACAGATACAGGCAGCAAATGAAAGGATGGATCGGACATCAGCTGAGCTTCAAGCAGCCATAGTTTAGTCAAGAGAACGATCATCAGCTGAGCTACAGGCTTCGATCTTATCACTGAGGGAATGGATGACTGGGGTCACTCTCCAGCAGGGCAGAGCTACTGACAGAGACTCTACAGCAATCGGGGTTCAAGCTCAAGTGGCCCAGAACATGGTGATCCCTGACCAGCAGCAAGTAAGACCAGTGGGTAACAATGCTTATTCCTCTAGACTGACTAAAATAGAATTCCCTCTATTTTATGGAGAGAACTTGAAACTAGCCACAATGCACCTAAGGGGGTTAGCTTTTCAATGGCATCAGCGTTTAATAAGGAATAGATATACTGAGTTTTTACCAAGTTGGGAAGTGTATGTGCGAGCTTTACAAAATAGGTTTGTAAACCCCTATGAAGACCCTGTGTCAGAATTGATGAATCTGAGGCAAAAGGGTTCTGTTACAGATTATTTGGTGAAATTTGATGCCATAGCTGTTAGAGTAGATCTTAATGAAAAACAACTTGTGAGCTGCATGTCAACTGGATTGAGAAAGGATATAGAAATGGATGTTCAAGCTAGCCAACCCCTTAACCTACAATAGGTTGTGTGTTTAGCCAAGCTAGCAGAAGCTAAGATGAAAGCTCTGTCCAAGCAATTTAGGCCTACCAGACCAGCACTTCTTCCCACTCCCATGAATACTAGACCTCACACTAGTCACAATCGTGGAGGTCCTGGAAGGCACAATGCTTGAAGGCCAGGATCGAGCCCATCTGGTTCAGACAAGGGCCATTAAACAATGAACAAAACTGAATTGCAAGAAAGACGGGCAAAGGGACTATGTTACTTTTGCGATGAGAGGTTTGAACTAGGTCACAGATGTAAGTCTAAAACTCCACAGCTCTTTGTTATTGAAGCTGAAGAGGATGTGGAAGAAGAACCTCCGGATGCTGCTGTGGAAGTTCCAGAAGGAGGAATTGAGGAAGAAGGAACTGCTCAGATTTCTCTCCATGCGCTCTTAGGTGATCAGCACTTCCAAACTTTGAGAGTGCACTACTACATAACAGGGCTATGGCAACGGTTCAAAACTGTTACTGTAGACTAAAAACCGTTGTTTTAGGTATATGGCAACAGTTTTTGAACCGTTTAATACGCCGCCGTTGTCGTAGCCTATGGCAACGGTTTTCAGGACAATAGCAATGGATTACGAACCGTTACAGTAAAGCTATCAATAGTAACAATTTTTTGACTTACATATGACAACGGTTATATTTATTTAAGGCAACGGTTTTTTTTTTTTTTTGTATAGAAATGCCTACAGCAACGGTTTTTTATGAAATAACATTAGTTTTTAGGTACCTGTTGTAGCGTTTTTTTCTATAATGGCAACAATTGTTATGGTTAGTATTGTTTATTGCAATGGTTTTCTCATAGACTATAGCAGTTGTGGATACCTTTTACAACAGTTTTTTTCCACTACGGCAATGGGTTTTTTTACTATTAAACACAACAATTTGAGAAATCTATTACAACGGTTTTGTCCTCTATAGCAACGGTTTCTATGCAAATAGCTAACGATTTGGGAAACCTATTGCAACAGTTTATTACCTATAAGAACGGTTCGATATACGTTTATAATCCTGCATTACAATAAAATTCATGGTACGGTACACCTGTTTCCAAATAAGAAATATCCAACTTCATTCATTATCAACAAAATTACTACGTACCAATTGTCAACAAAATAACATCCATCAAGTCTAACATAAAGCCAAACACACTCCATTGTTACTTACAAAATAGCATAACACAAAATATGACACATAGTTACTTACAAAATAGCTAGAAAATATAGTTACTTACAAAATATGACACATAGTCCAACACCTATTTTCAAAATAGCCTAACATACTTCATTGTTACTTACAAAAGTACTAACGACCTAATTTTTTAATGTTAACTATACAATAGTCAGAAAACATCATCTTCATCATCACCTTCATCATCATCATCATCTACCTGCCATGAAAAAATATTAAATCATGGGCACAAAGTTAATAGAAACATTTAGTAAATGACACATTCCGTCTTTACATTGACAACAAGATAATATTCACCAATACAGTCCAACACAAAACCCAATTTAAAAAACACTATTATCCACCAAGGCAAAACATAACATCATACAAAATTTAATTGTCATCGGCAAATGTATGCACCACATAAAATAGGAGGGCCCCAAGTGGTTACCACCAACCCCACAACACTTTGTCACCTCAACCGCCAATGCAACTGCCATCACTGACACTTCATCGACCAAAAACTGCTACTATCAACCCTAACTCCCCTCCCTTCACATTAATGCCCAAGATTACCATGAGACCTTCAATGGATGCAATAAAAAGAAAACCAAACACTAAAGGTAGTTCAAAATATAACAAGTGTATACAAAGTCAACTGTTATGATTCAAGTTCAATTTGAATCATATACTAACAATGAGTTAAGACAAGTACATTGCATTAGGACAATACTCCCAACCGACTTGACCTTACATGATCTTATTAGCTATATACTACTAGATTAACCCTTACGACTCATTACGATCATAACAGTACTCCCCCCTTTAAATATTCTTGACCTTACATTGATTTTGTGCATACAATTCAGCTCAAATATGATTCAATTTAATAGAATTCACTTCATCTGATCTGATTGGAAATACAACCCCAAACAATCACCAAATCACACGCACAAGTGCACTGAACCTGGACAATGAACAAATTGTCATGCAAATACACTTGATCAACACTACTTATAGGCAAATACAAGGCAAGCTAATACATTGAACCTAGACCTTGATAGCAACCGACTCAACACACAAAATATCTAAACCTACTAACATATCTAACTAACTAACAAATGAACCTTAGGCGCCAAAGATAAGCAACACGCTGCAAGTTTACTGCAGCTTATTACATTTGTACTAAAGTATGTAGAGGAAGAACTAACTACTACATTTGTTAAGCTAACTATTGACATAGCAGCAACATAACCGCAGTTCATTAACAATAGCAATATGCAGCCCGAACCCCTTAGATCGTCATCAAGCTCGGATCATAACACAAATGTTCAAAACACCGAGTTGAAGTGAGGTTTCTACCACTTAATCTGAATCATAGCAACAAGTTTAAGCTTCAATCTTGAAATCTAAGCACAATATCTGATTGTAGCTTAAATTTAAAAAAAATTCAGCACGACCTCAACTAAATTCTGCTCAACAAAACCTTGAGCTAAATCTGATCAACCTCTGAAATAAATTTAGCTTGTACTTATTAGAATTCAGCTCTTCACTTGAGTTAAATCTGGTTCGAACTAACAAACACTGAATTTTGAAGATTTAAGCTCCTAATTGTAACTCTGATGACTATACAACACGATCTGAACAATGTAGCTCAGAATCTTGATCAAGTGCAACCTAAGATAGAAGTATAGTAGCAGAGACACACACAATAACAGCAGCCTTGGACTGAATTTCAGCTCACACCAGAACGACCTTGATATTTCAAATCAAATGCAATTCTTCAAGTCTAAATGAATTTCAACCCTTTTTTTTTTGTTTCAATGTAGTTTTCATATATGTTCTTGATCAATACTCAAGAACTTGATATCAATTAACTTGATTGGAAGCAAATAAAGGCTTTAATACCTATTGTTATGATTCAAGTTCAATTTGAATCATAACCTAGGGTTTGGATAAGGATTTACACTTAGCAAATGAAATCAAGATAAGTACCTAGAGAATTAGATGAGAGATAGAAGAACTCAAGAAGAATTAGGGATGAGTTATTGTATCATCAAAAATTTCACAAAATCTCAAGCCACATGACCCTAAGAGGGGGAGAAATAGAAACATAAATTGAAGAAGCACACCTGATTCTGTTGAGAACTTCTGGCACCAGATGAAGAAGCACCATTTTGATTAGGAGCACTACCAGCATCGCTAGGTGACTCAACTAATCCTTGTAGCACTTCGGGTCCAAGATTACTTAAGCCTGGGACAATGGCTCCAAGCTTTAATATAAGTTCCTTCAAAACTTCTTTTGTAACATCAGCTTTGAGTTCTGCTTTCATAGCATCCATAACGTTAGATGGAACTTGTATGTCACCCATTTTTGCCTTTCCTTTCACAGCCTTCAGACAAACACCCCTCCCATAAAGACGCAGTAGACCAGGATGTTCATCAGGCATAACCTCAGCGAAGGCTTCCCTATTCTTGGCGTTTGCACCATCCTCCGCATTAATCTTGTCATGTTGTGACTGAACTTCACCCTACATAAGTGCACAAATCAATGAAGAGTCAAACAAAGTAAGATATCAGTCGTTAACTTATTAATAAATCAACTTACAATTTTAGAGACGGTGCTCCCTCCATCGTCTTACCGGGTCTTCTTTTACGTGTCAGGATGAACATTTCTACTCGTGAGGGAGGTTGCTTATCTGGATTAACTTGTTGCTACAAGTGACACCAAAGAAGTGTAAGTAAAATCTTAGACTTTTGTAATTCTCAGAGTGGCCAAAGATGTATATAACACTTGGAGAGCTCTTTTACCAATCCATAACTTATACGTGTGTAGCTTTTTCTCCCAGCTGTGTGCCTATATTTTGGACTAAGCTAATTACGGCTGTTGATTGCAGCCACATTCTATAAAACACATATGAGAAAGCATGTCATAAATACAATTACAATAAATATATAGTGAAAATATATTCTTTTAATCTATTATAAATACCTGAGCTGCCTGGGTATTCCATTGCCTAAAGAGAGCTCTCATTTGATAATCAGGGACAACTCCTCTAGGGCGGTTAGCCCACCTAGTTGCATCGTCCTCATACTTGTCAAAATGATCTTGTTTCAGGTCATGTTTGTAAGACCTCTGTGCAGAATTCACTGAGTGTAACACCCACTTGCGAACCTGTGGTGGAATCTCATACTTTTTTTTGCAAAATTAATATGGTGTGTCAAGAAAAGTACTAGTAAATTAAGACAGTAAACAATTAAAAATTGTACCTCTACATAGTCCAATATAGGTTGCTTGTGTACTTTACTTTAATGGGTATGATTCAACGGGCAAATACCAGGACCTCGACCCAACGTTCCCAAGAAGCTACTAAATTCATCAGCAACTTTATCCGATGGACCAACAACTTGGTTATATCCATTCACAAATATGGGAACTCTATCCGCTGAAGATCGAGCATGAATATGTTTCATTTTAGTAGGCCCTCTATGCTTTTTGATATGAGATGAGGGATCTACATATATAGACAAACAATATTATTGAACAAGGCATTTAACAATTTGGTTAATTTACAATTTTTTGATTTATTCAAAAGATGCACCTTCACTATTTCAAGGATTGCCTTCGCTACCCTCAAAAGACAAATTTCGTTGGCTTTGCTGGGATCGTTGGTCTAGTCTTTCAGAAACTTGACTTAGCTAATTTTCAAGTTCTCGGGATCTTTTACTGCGATGAGATCTTTGTTCTTGATGTGGAGAGGCTTGGCTTGGTTGATTTCCAGCTTCATGTGATCTTTGACTTTGATGAGTTCCTTTTGATTTTTGTTCAGACACTTGGCATTGCGAACTTTTGCTAGCTTGAGCTTCAGTAAAGGGATTCCTCCTCACTGTTGATTGAAGCTCTTGTGCTTCAAGATTTGTTTCTTCATTATCACAACTAAAATCATCATTTCCATGACCATAAAAATCATTTTTAGAATTAAAATAATCATTTTCAGCACTGAAATCATCATTTTCAACATTGTGTCCTTCATTTTCAACAGCAAAATCATCCTCAACTTCAACCATTTCTAAAGCTTTAAGTTGTTCATTTCTTTGTTGGCTCATTGACCTTTGTTCTTGTTACTTTTTCCTCAGTAGTGTGGCTATAGTTCCAACAAACATGGCTTCTCGTTTCTAATTCACCTTTTGGGTCTGTTTCTTTCTCCATTCAGTGTCGTTTTTCCTTGTCATTATTTCGAACCTAAAAATTCAAGTATAATGCATTGAAAGCGTTAGAATTTTGACTTGCAAATTTATATCAAGCATGAGGAGAAAGAGAAGATGACATCATGTAAAATCAAAATTAGAACTTTCAAAAATTTCAATTTACAAAAAAATATTGAAAATGCAATTAACACACCAATCAGAGTAGATGGAAGCATTAAACATAGTCCCAATCAGTGTCATCATAATCTAATTCATAATCAGAGTCATTGTAATCTGAGCCATCATAGTCCGAGTCATCTTCTTCCTCTTCCTCATCCTCTTCCTCGACTTTCCCACCTTCATCGTGTCTGTTATCTAAAATATTGGATGTTATCTCAATGATGGTTGCAGGTGTGTCATTTCTAGCCCAACCAACATCACGATCTCCAATTGTTACAAGATTAAAATCGTCTAAATCACATCCAAGAGTATTGTCCAACATATGAATATTTGTGTTCACTTCTTACTCCATATCGATTTCTCTAGAAACCCTTCTAATAACATACTGGACACCTTCTTCAATCGGGTCCTCCACGTAGTAAACTTGATTTACATGAGATGCAAGAACAAAGGGCTCATCTCTACACCATAACCTCTTAGAATTGACACGGATAGGCTCGTATTCATCATTTTCTGCATGAAACCAGTCACGCCTAAATAATACAATGCTAAATTGAGCGTAATAATCAATTTTAATGATCTCTTGTATTGTTCCATAATAGGTCACACTATCATCAACAGGATTACAATCTTTAGAGTTTGCAAAACTTGAGGTCAAAGCAATGAGACTGACTCCACTATTTTGTGTTTTGCGTCTTTCATCATGCCCTGCAATGTGGAACCTATATCCATTGATAAAATATCCTGTATATGCCTTTGCTATCAGATTCGGACCCTTAGCTAGTGATCGGATATAGTTTGGCACCACATCAACATTTATCTTATCTTTAAACCATGCTTCAAATTCCTTACTGTGACTTTGAGCTTGATTCCATTTTGTGTTTTTGCCTCTACCCCTCTTGGGGTAACTCTTTAATAAGTTCTTGTGCTCGCTGGTAAAAAAGAAAAAAAGGGATAATTTACATCATTTTAGCATAATATTAGAACAGTACCATACAAAAATATTAAAATTGGTGTTTATATAACATTACCTAATGTACTGCTTTACTAAGTCATTGCTGGAGTTGAATAGAGCACAGTTATGTGCCGTGCTTTTAATGTGAGCTTCTAAAGCAACCGCTTTACCTTTACCTTTTTTCTATCCTCCTACAAGATAGCCTATCATTGGGAAAATGGGCACTGAACTTCCATCAACACTTTCTCTCTCATCTGATTTCTTCTTAAATGTTGTCTTCATGTATCTTTTGCAAAAATTCAAGCACTCCTCTGCCAAGTAACCCTCTGCAATAGAGCCTTCTGGTCGACTCCTATTATGCACATATGACTTCAATTTACAAAGTTTTCTCACCACACCGAACATATATCGACAAAAAACAGGTCCACCAAGTTTTAATTCAGCCACCAATTGAATGGGTAAATGCACCATTATATCAAAGAATGCTGGCAAACAAAATATTTCAAGTTGACACAATATTTCTTTGATCTCATTTTGCAAATGATCAAGTTCTTCGAGCTTCACAACTTTACTTCATATACCTCTAAAGAAAGCAACCAATCTAATCAATGCAACTGCAACAGGCTTATGTAATGACTTTTTAACTGCTATAGGGAGCAAGTCTTGCAAGATCACATGAGCATCATGACTTTTGTAACCTGTAATCTTCCTCTCATCAATATGTACACATCGCCCGATATCTAATGCATAACCATAAGGCAACTTCGCATATTTCAACACATGACATAAATTGTCTTTCTCCTCTTTGTTCATTGAGAAGCAAGTTGGATTGAACTTAGCACGTCGACCATCTACACTTATCTTCGGATGCAAGTCACTTTTTATCCCCATCTCTTTGAGGTCCAAACGAGCCTTAAGATGATCCTTTGTCTTACCTGGAATATCTAACAAGATGCCAAGTATACTGTCGCTTATATTTTTCTCAATGTGCATCACATCCAAGTTATGACGAAGGGAATTATGTTTCCAATAAGGCAAATCAAAGAAAATTGATCTTTTCTTCCAAGGGCTAGACATAATCGGTTGTTGTTGCTTCTTTTGCTTCTTCTTTTTCTACTGTTTCTTACTATTTCTATGATTTTTCTTCTCTACTCTGTTCTTTTTTCCAAATACATGATCCAATGAAGACATCTCTTCCAAAATTTCACTTCCTTTCAATGCACTAGGAGCAACTACGTGCTCTATTTTGCCATTAAAAGAAGTTGCATTCCGCCTCCAAGGATGGTTACGTTCCAAAAATTTCCTATGCCCTTGAAAGCACACCTTTCTGATATGAGGCAACCATTTGGAAGAAGTCTCATAATTACAACAAGGGCATGCCAAGTACCCCTTTGTGGACCATCCCGACAACATTGCATATGCCGGAAAGTCGTTGATCGTCCACATTAGAGCTGCACGCATATGAAAGGATTGTTTTCCAAAAGCATCATACGTCTCCAAGCCAACTTCCCATAAATCTTTCAGTTCTTCAAATTAATGGTTGCAAGTATATATCAATATCATTTCTAGGAGATTTTGGACCTTGAATCAACAAAGAGAGCATGAAAAATTCGTCATTCATGCACATCCAAGGGGGCAAATTATAGTTCACGAGCATCACAGGCCATGTGCTATGATTAATGCTCATGGTCCGATATGGATTAAATCCATCACTAGCTAACCCCAACCTGACATTTCGAGGATCACGTGCAAAGTCTGGATGCAATTCATCAAAGTCTTTCCATGCTTGGCCATCAGCTGGATGCCTCAAGATCCCATCCTTAAGGCGGTCAGTGTGATGCCATCTCATGGACTTGGCCGTTTCAGAACATAGAAATAACCTTTGAAGCTTAGGTTTCAATGGAAAGTGCCACAACACCTTTGTAGGAATCTTACGAGGTTTTGCAGGATTGTTGTGGTATTTCCCAATATACTTTTCACCCACTTTCCACCAAGAAGAACCACAAACATGACATGATATTGCCTCTTCATACTCTTTCCAATACAACATACAATCATTTGGGCATGCATGTATCGTTTTGTAATCAAGACCAAAATCCCTAACCATGTTTCTAGCATCATTAAAGGATTTAGGAAAATTTGCATTCGGAACCAATTCCTTCAAAAAATCCAAAAGGTCATCAAGAGCTGCATTACTCAATCCATGTTGGCACTTGAAAAGGAACAACCTAATGGTACAGGAAAGTTTGGAAAAATTTTCACATCCGGGATTTAATTCCACCTTACCCTCTTCTAATAATTTGTAAAATTTCTTAGCATCCTCGGTCATCCCTGCTATGATTCCTTGATCCCAATCATAATCACCAGCTATATGGACAAATGTATCACGTAATAACCCATCGACATCGAAAGGGAAAGATGTATCATCAACATCATCTAACTCATTGATCCTATTTTTGGACGAAGAAGTATCCCCATGGAAATGTTGATCATAATTTGCTACAAAACCATCGGCAATCAAATGATCATAGACCTCATTTCTTGTTCCCCAAAATCAGAAAAACACACTTATTACACGGACAGCGAAGTTGCCTCTGTTTTCCTTTTCCTTGACCTTTAGAAGCAAACTCATTAATCAAAAATTCATTCAGCTGCATGTTAAATTCATTTGTCCATCTAGGGAGATACATCCAACTATAAGCTGAGGCATCTATATGAGAAGCTGTACTGTACAAGAGGACACAGAAGCATTGTGATAGAGTATTAATACTTATTACTAACAACAAACAATTTTAGTATACAAGAATGCAATAGAGTACAGTGTAAAAACATGAATTTCAAAGGGGATGACATCATTTCCATGAGGGTCAACCTAGTACCAAATGCGAGAAAAGACAATCAAACCTAAATTAATACAACTCATGTCCATTTTAAAAATCAAAAGCAATGAACATAAAGACAGCTACAACAATCATATATTAATATATAAATACACGAAAACAAACATAAAAAGTATTCATCCATATGTTAAAGAGATGAACTTCTCATGTAGTCGTAAATCATTTGTCTAATTCAACCAGAACACAGAACTTGAAATTAATACTGCAGGATCAGAATTTCAGCTTAAGATCTTGATCAATTACAATCTTGTTCAACATAAAAATCAGCAAATAAGTTGCAGCAGCAAGCACAATTGTTCTCTAAACAATTCTAATTCAACCGATCATGTAAGCAGCATTGCAATGTAAGCAGCTAAAGATTAGGATGCTTGCTATGGGAACAAGATGCTGTGATTCTCATAATAGGGGGCATATGAAATAGAATGTAAATGTAATAAGTAGCATGAGCCTTGGATAAGTCATGTAATAAGTGATGTATGTTAGCCTAAGGATGTCATGTTAGTCTAGTTAGTTAAGGTCGGTTATGTCTTGGTCTTAGTTAGTCAAGAATGGCGGCTGAGTAGGTGAATGGTGGCTTAGGCATGGGTTAGATTCAATGTATTAGATCATGTCATGTAAGTAGTATAAATAGTAAGGCTCTAGCTTGTAATCTCATAACCTCGATAATCAAACATCTCATTTGAGATCAAATCTCTCTCTCATCTAACTATCTCTCTATTTCTCATCTAATTTCACTTTTTCCTTATCTCGTACTCTATTATCTTACTCTATCCCTAGGTTAGGATTTGAGATTCATATCTCGATCTTAACAATTGGTATTAGAGCAAGGTTTGGCTTCCGAATCAAGCTCTAAATCAGGGGAAAAAAAAATCTGGTTGATTGAGTTGCAAAGGCTTGGATGCTTGCAATTGATTTAGTTGAATCAATTTCAACTAAATTGAGTTTTTTTGTGTCAAGCTTTGGTCATTGTTGCGATCAATCATCAACAAAACAGTTTTTGTGCTGATTTGGTTCAGTTTTGTGTGATTAAGAATTCAAATCTGAATTCTAGCTTGAAGAGCTTGTGTGCATTGTCAATTGCTTCACATCCTACACATTGTCTGGGAATGTGTTTTGGTTGAGATTAATTGATTGAGTATCATTGATAAGCTTGGTTGATCGATTATCTGTGGATTACAATCATCATTACTACAGTATCAGATTGAATTCAGTAGAGTTGATCAAGCAATAGTTGTTGAAGTTGAGTGCTGAAGCATAATTGATCTTGATCAAATATTCATCTGATCAGTTGGAGAAGAAGCTAAAGTGAGCTATTGGATCAACATTACACTTGATCATAATCAAAAGATCAAAAAAAACAAGCTGGTTTGAGCTCTTGTCAATCCAAGATGAGTGATTCTTAGGAGAAATTGAAGCAGATGTTGAGACAAGAACGCGAGGAGTTTTGGCAGGAAGTGAAACATTCAATGGACCAAGTGCTGCAGTGAAATGTGGATCAGCATGATTCAGCTCATCAGTTTGCAAACATCAATCGAGATTGTGCTGGTGTTCTTGATGCAAATGAGCCCTCAGAGCTAATGGATAGAGTTATACAAAATGTTGAGCAAAAAGAGAAGGTTGGAGTGGAATCTGTTGCCGTTGAATTAGACCACGGTAATGCCGAAATTGATGAACATAAGTTAGAGGAATCTGAGGTTGAACAAGTTGATCATTATGAAGACTCTTTGCAAGAGTTAGAGTATCTTAAGGATGTTGAACCACAGCAAGACATGCTTCCAGAATGGGAATACGATTCGCATGTCAAGGGAATGATAAAGAAAGCAAAAAGTAAAGCGAAGAGAAGCCATCTAAACGAAGCTTTGAAAGATTTTTGGGGTAAAGAGAAGTTTGCAATGCAGAATTTGAAGCATGAGTTTGTGTTTCAGCCTAAGATGCTTGGGAGTTTGCAAGAATAGAATAATAGACAACCTGTATTTGTTGTAATTGAGTCCGATTCAATTATGGGACATCGGGATGGTCCACTGGAAGAAGTTAGGCAACAAGAGCTAACTCAAGCTCCTAATTTTACCGATGTATATGCTAGTATACAAGGATCGGATACAGTAGAACCTCTGATTTCAACTGGGAAAGTTGAAATGATAGCACCACAAAATGTGTTAAGTACTTCTCCTAGGCATCTTCATACTCGAAACCAACATCTGATTTGTGCTGGTAGTAATGTACTTGATACATTGCAAGGTTCTTGGAGTGGAGAAATGGTGTATTCAAATATACACTCTTATGACAAGTTACCTCCTGATTCGGGAGAAGATACTTAAGGCTTTGTGAAGCTGAAAAGAGTCGATTCTTTGCTAAAACGAAGTAATTAAGCTGCCAAAGTACATTTCAAGGTTCAACAAAGGTGCAGCATTGTTTCTGTACAAGCAATTGAGTTGTTGGAGGTGTACAAATTCAGTAATGTGCTGGAACAGATTTCTGTTTAGACCAAATTCAGTACAGTGGATGCTCATATTGATGTGTTTGAAGTGGGAAGATCCCTTGAGGCTTTGGTGGAGTTTGGATTCTATTTCTGGTCGGGAATGACAGAGGAAGAAATGGCTAGCAACTGGTGTTCTCAGCCAAGAGATTGTATTATTCAAGCCAAGAACAAGGAGTATATGCCTAAGATACATCCTAATGTGGGTCCTCCTGAAGTTATGTGGCTTGGTAGTTGGTTTGATCTTGGAATACGAAGGCTTATGGTTAAAAATTCAGAACTGCTACAGTATTTGATCCAATTGCAGGCTTATGTTCTTTTGTGATATGTTGTGTGGGCTCTGAATGGAAGAATCAGATGCACAAGCTTTAGTATCTTCTAAATGGTTGGATGAAGGAGTCCAACAAGAAATCAAGATCAATTCTAGCTGAAAATATTCTACATTTCAGCATTAAAAATTAGGACAGATCTTCTCTTGTTCTGATATTAATCTCAGTAATTTTGAAGCGTCATTTGTGTCCTGATTTGATGTCCATCCTTAAGTCTGTTGACAGGAACTCAATGCCAGCTCACTTAGAGCAAGATTGGTGGCTGAAAAAGTTGAGAATTCAAGTGAAGACCTTGTGTCCTTGGAATTCAATTGTGACTCATGAGAACTTGGTGGAGCAAAAGTCCAAATTTTCAAGCCAAAGTCACAAGTGCTCAAGTGATCAAGATTGGACAGCAATGTACTCGAAATTTTTGGTGCATCCTCTCTAAGCTTTGTCAAGATCAAAGAATGGGAGCTTATGGTGTGATCTATGCAAGAATTTTGAAAGAAGAAGTTGAGATTCCCAGATCACTTAAGTTCCAATTCAAGATGCTTACAACAAACTTCAAAGCGGCTGCTGAAAATGCTTGAAAAATTGCTCAAATACAAATATTTCTTTTGCAATCTTTCTCTCTCTCATCTAACTGTCTCTCTATTTCTCATCTCTTTTCACTTCTCTTCTCATCTCTCTTCTTCACTGTCAGCAATAAATGAGTTGCTCAAACACAAATATCTCTTTTGTGATCTTTCTCTCTCTCATCTAACTGTCTCTCTATTTCTCATCTCTTTTCACTTCTCTTCTCATCTCTCTTCTTCCTATCCTAACCTAGGTTATGATCCAAGCTTAGGCTTGAATCATAACACATTGATGCTGGCAATTCCATGGTCAATGCAAAACGGGGAATATGAGCTGCAATGTTATTTATGCCCATTTTAAGGCAAACTCAAATTAACTTAAGGGAAACTCAAATGAACTTAAGCTGCAACACACAAAAATGAAGAAGTTATTTATGCCAATTTTAAGTTATTTACCATGAAAATATACACGAAAATAAATTAAGGCAAACTCAAATCAACTTAAACCGCAACACACGAAAATTACAAAGCTATTCATGTCAATTTTAGGTTATTACCATGAAAATACACACAAAATCAAATTAGGGCAAACTCAAATGATCTTAAGCCACAACAAAAAAAAATAAAGAAATTATTTTAATGCCAATTTTAAGTTATTTACCATGAAAATATGCACGAAAATAAACTAAGGCGAACTCAAATGAACTTAAACCGCAACGCACGAAAATTACAAAGCTATTCATGTCAATTTTAGGTTATTTACCATGAAAATAAAAACAAAATCAAATTAGGGTAAACTCAAATGAACTTAAGCCGCAACACACAAAAATGGAGAAGCTATTTATGTTCATTTTTAAGCTATTTACCATGAAAGTATACACGAAATCAAATTAAAGGCCAACTCAAATGAACTTCAACCGCAACACATGAAAATTACAAACCTATCTATGTCAATTTTAAGTTGTTTACCATGAAGATACACACAAAATCAAATTAGGGCAGACTCAAATGAACTTAAGTTGCAACACACAACAATGGAGAAGCTATTTATGTCCATTTTAAGTTATTTACCATGAAAATATGCATGAAACTGCAACACACAAAAATTACAAAGCTATTCATGTTAATTTTAGATTATTTACCATGAAAATATACACGAAATCAAATTAGGGAAAACTCAAATGAACTGAAGCCACAACACACAAAAATGGATAAAACAATTTTAAGTGATTTGCCATGAAAATATACATGAAATCGGATTAGGGCAAACTTAAACAAACTTTAACCGCAACTCTTGAAAATGGAGAATATATTATGTCATTTACCTTAAAAATGGATAACAAAGAAGTTAGTACAAAAAAAAAGGGGCACAGCAACGAGGAGGAGCAGTGCGACGACGCCGGACCATAGCGCGCGAACAGGGGGGTGAAAATGAAACGCAGGGGGGGCTGAGGAGCAGAGCAACGGGTTCTTACTTTTTCTTTTAACATTTAATTTTGATTTTTTTTTATTAAAAATTATGGTGGAAAAATTTTGTAAATTTGGCTGTATATTACTAAAATTTCATTTATCCCCTCTACTGATCTTTTAAAATATAAGTTGTGACAGGTAAAATTTCATAACTAACAATGAATATTGTCATAAATAATTATCAAATCGAGTTAACCATCAGATACCGAACGAGTCGAGTGTTAAACCACTCGACTCATACTCATTTATTAGTTACATACGTATTATTTTGTACCCAATCAAACTTCAATTATGGTACAGACTGAGGAGATAATAGTGCAAATATAAAAGAGTACCAAAAATATTTTACAAACAAATTTTAAAAAAAATAGCATCTAACTTTTAGAAAATTTTAACATTGGCACCATGACATTATATAACGGTTATAAATCGTTGCAATAAGTGTCATTTAAAAAACCGTTGCAATAAACAGTTGTCGTATGTAATTATACTCAACGGTTATTTTTTTGTTACAAAAACCTTTACCGTAGACATCCTTATGCAACAGTTTTAGAACCATTGCAAAACCGTTGCATAAATTTAGCTTTGGCAACGGTTTTAGAACCCTTGCAAAACAACCGTTGCCATAGGCCTGTTTTGTGACTGGATTCAGTGGGAAAAGAGCCCTACATATACTGGTGGATTCAGGTTCCATGCACAACTTTTTGGATGCTGCATTATCATCGAAGCTGGGAAGCACATTGTTAACAACAGAACCTCAAGCCATAACCGTGGCTGATGGGAGTAGTCTTGTGTGCAACACAAGGTGTGAAGGGCTAGTTTGGAAAATGCAGGGATACACCTACAATGCTGATTTCAGGCTGATACCCTTAGGGGGATGTGACATGGTATTGGGAGTGGAATGGCTGTCCACTTTGGGAGACATCAAATGCAACTTCAAAGACCTTACCATGGTGTTTTTTGTTGAGAATCAGAAGAGAAGGTTGCAAGGAAACCAGGTGAAGAGCTGTACGATTGTGGGAGTGAGAGCTATGAACAAGGAAATACATGAAGCACCATTCATAGCTTTGCTGCAGCTTGACACCACAGGGGGTGAGCAGAGCACACCTACTTTGTTAGTAGTAGAGCCAACTTCTATAGTTACAACATCAACTCCAATTCCACCCATCATTCAGAGTGTATTGCAACAATATGGTGCCTTGTTCCAGGAGCCCCAGCAGTTACCTCCTACCAGGCTTCACTTTGATCACAGAATTCACTTGAACCCATCAACAACAGGCCATACAGGTACCCTACATTACAGAAGAATATCATTAAGGATATGACTCGGGAATTGTTGACTACGGGATATATTCAACACAGTGTAAGTCCATATGCTTCAGCTGTTGTCCTTGTTAAGAAAAAAGATGGAGGGTGGAGAATGTGTATGGATTATCGAGAATTGAATCAAGCTACCATCAAAGACAAATTTCCCATACCTTTGGTTGAAGAACTCCTTGATGAATTAGGTGGGTCTACTATCTTCTCCAAGGTGGATCTCCAGTTTGGTTACTACCAGATCAAAATGTGCTCAGATGATATACCCAAGACAGCCTTTAGAACACATGTGGGACATTACGAGTTCAGGGTGATGCCATTTGGACTCACCAATGCTCCCTCTACCTTCCAGTCACTAATGAATTCCATATTTGCTTCTTTTCTGAGAAAGTTTGTATTAGTATTCTTTGATGATATATTAATCTACAGCCCTTCAGTAGAAGAACATGTGGAGCATCTAAAATTAGTCTTTAACCTGCTGCAACATCACCAACTCTTTGCAAAGGAAAGCAAGTGCTTGCTTGCTGCTGCTCAAATCGAATATCTTGGCCATTTATTTCATCCATGGGGGTCACTACAGACCCAAGAAAGGTGGAAGCAGTTACCAAGTGGCCAGTCCCCAGCAACATCAAACAGTTAAGAGGGTTTCTGGGGTTAACAGAGTACTATAGGAGGTTCATTCAGGGATATGGCAAGATAGCCAGACCTTTGACTGCTCTCCTAAGAAAGGATCAATGGGGATGGAATGAAGATGCTCAATCAGCTTTTGAAGCATTAAAAGAGGTTCTTGTTTCAGCTTCTGTGCTAGCACTACCAGATTTCTCCAAGCAGTTCATGGTAGACACAGATGCATGTAATCTGGGAATTGGAGCTGTCCTGTTGCAGGAGCAACATCCTTTAGCCTATATCAGCAAGCACCTCAGTCCCAAGCAGCAACTCTTATCAGTTTATGAAAAGGAGCTGTTGTCTGTTGTATATGCTATCCAAAAATGGCATCAATACTTGATCAATAATACATTCGTTATCAAGACTGATCAGAGGAGTCTGAAATACCTTCTAGAACAGAAAATTAGCACTCACTTCTAGAAAGTGTGGCTCTCTAAACTCCTTGGTTTCAGCTATATCATTGATTATAAGCGTGGCAAGGAGAATATAGTTGCAAATGCATTATCAAGACTCCCTAGCCAGAAGATAGTTTGTATGATGCTTTCATCAGTAGAAAGCAATCTATATCATCTTTTGCAGCTGACTTGGCAGTTTGATCCTCATTTACAAAAGCTTATTCAACAACTGCAACTTAATCCTCAAAGCCATCCTCGATACACTTGGCAGCATGATCAACTAAAGAGGAAGGGCAAGCTCGTGGTAGAACATGATGCTGAGTTGAGGAAGAAAATTTTATAGTGGCTACATGAATCACCTAGTGGAGGGAACTCTTGAAGGGATGCCAAACTACAAAGGGTGAAATCCATTTTCTATTGGAAGGGAATGAGCAGGACAGTCAAGGATTTTGTCAAGCAATGCTTGGTTTGTCAAGCTTGTAAGTATGACAACCAAGCTTATCCCGGTTTAATCCAACCACTTCCCATACCTCAGACAGTATGGACAGATGTGTCCATGGACTTTATAGAGGGGCTTTCGAGGTCTTTTGGTAAGGATGTTATTTTAGTGGTGGTTGACAGACTCAGCAAGGCAGCCCACTTCATTGTTCTGACTCATCCTTATACAGCTTTAGGGGTAGCTCAAGCCTACATGGATAATGTGTACAAATTCCATGGGCTCCCAAACACCATAGTCAGTGATCGGGACACAGTCTTCCAGAGTGACTTTTGGCAAGCGTTATTCTCCATTCAAGGGGTTGATCTTCACTTGTCAACAGCTTACCACCCTCAGACGGATGGACAAATCGAGGTGGTTAATAGAGGGCTTGAAACGTACTTGAGGTACATGTGCAGCTCTCATCCTTCACATTGGGCTAGATGGCTTCCTCTAGCCGAGTGGTGATAGAACACCACTTGGCACTCATCTACCCAAAAGACTCCCTATGAGGTTGTGTATGGGCAGCCACCACCCTTACATTTGCCTTATTTGTCAGGAGAAAGTGAGGTTGAGGCTGTAGATAGAAGTTTGCAGCTAAGGGAGGAGATGATCAACACACTGAAATTTCACCTGAAGCATGCTCAGAATCGAATGACTCAAACAGCTAATAGAAGACAGTCTGATAGAAGCTTCAGCATTAGTGATTGGGTTTACTTGAAACTCCTTCCTTATAGGCAAATAACTGTAGCCCATCGCAGCAACAACAAGCTAGCACCAAAGTATTATGGGCTATTTCAGATTGTTAGTACAGTAGGCAAGGTTGCATACAAGCTCGCTTTACCTCCTTCAGCCAAGATTCACGATGTATTTCATGTCTCACAACTAAAATTACATCATGGACCTTTACCTCTGCAGCTCGTGGCTATACCAGATGACTGAGAGCACCAGCCCAAGAAGCAACCGGAGACGATATTGGACACGAAGATGATTGAGAGCACCAGCCCACGAAGCAACCGGAGACGATATTGGACACGAAGATGGTCAGGAGAGGACATCGTGCAGCTACTAAGGTCCTTGTCAAATGGGTGCGAATACCAAGAGAGGAGGCTACTTGGGAATTTCTACATGATTTACAGCCGAGGTTCCCTGAATTTCACCCTTGAGGACAAGGGTGTTTTGAGAGGGGAAAATTATGATACAGTATAAAAAGTTGTTAGGAGATTTCTTGAGAATAATTAAAGTTAGTTATGAGACATTATCAAATATACCTTATTTCTTTTCTTTATTTCTGTTATTCTAACAAGTTAGTTATTAGGCAATTATGCTTGAGGCGTGAGCTGAGAGGGTTTTCATCATATATATATATGTAGTTGTTGCTTGTATGAGGGGATCATTCAATGAAATATATTTCCTCTGCTCTTCTCTCCTTCTGTTCTGCATTTCTGCTTCTTCTTCACTGAATTTCAGTCCCAATCCTCAATCTTCCAGTTTGTATTGCATCAGGGTGGCAGCAAATCAAGTGTGAGGCTTCTGAGGAGTGCCGAAGGGAGCGAGTGGTAGTTGCGGTCGCTGGCTGTGGCTGGAGAGGACGAAAGAGAGAAGAGGATTTTGGGATTTTTTTTTTTTTTTTTGAATCATTAGGGCCGTGGCAGCTCTTGAGGACGGAGTAGAAGGTGTCGTTGGAAGGTGGCGGAGGAGAAGCCGGGATGGGGCGGCGATGGCAGGCTAAGGCGGTGCCAATCAGGGTTAGAGGACATCTTGGTAATATTTAGATTAATATTTAGAGTGGGGCTATTAAGATTCAAATTCTCGACATCTTGGTCAACCTAGCTCGACTACCATGTTAGAAAACCAATTACCCCCAAAAGCTTAAAATGATGGGTAAAGCCCCATAAATAATTTTATACTCTAGCAATATAAAAGAAGATTGTTGGTCTTAATCTAAGTACATATATAATAAGATTTTCCATGTAAATATTTTTTATAAGAAACGTTTTACATACAGGAGCATCCAAGTCTGTTCTACGAACTTTTTCTATCACAATACTAGAACAGTACACCACTTTATATTATTTATCTTTTGCATTTTTGTGTTTTGGTTAATCTAAGGATATTAGAAGACTTCCCATGTAATAAAATACGTGCGAGAATATGGAATATATACATTTCTATTGTCGAGATATGAAGTATTTATATAGCAAAAGTAGTAGAGTATTTTTCAAATGATATTCATGATTTGGTCACACGATACATTCATAGTATAGAAAAGACATATGGTTAGGGAAAAAGTGTAAAGAACTATAAAATAGTATAAAAATGATATTTTAACCATTTCAAAGTTTAGGTAAAAAGCTTTACATATTTCCATCAAAAAGTTCATATTGGAAGACAGTATAGACAAACTGGTCAAATGAAATAAATATAAATTATCACTTAAGTATTTGAGGTTTGATTATTTATCATACAGGTATCCCGATATTTCAAAAAATAAAATGGAGTACTTTGAGGTTTAAAATTTTTTACCACTTACGTATTCTAAGGTTTTAAAATATTAGAAATCAGATGGCATTCATTCAAAATTTGATAGAGTTTCGTTAAAAAATGCTTAAGTGAAACATGATTCCAATAATATGTAAGTATAACAAGTGGAATTTGATGATTTTTGCCAAAAAAAAATGCTGATGTTACGCATGAATTCAACAATATATAAGTAATTTGTATTCAAATTCATTGAGTACTTTTTATCGTAGTTCATTAAATTTTTGTTAAGAACATTGACATTAATTATATATATTTTTATAATCATACATTACATTAGTATCTTTTGTATAAAATTGGTCCAATATTCATAAAAATTCATCACATTCCAATATAAGGTACCTAAGTTATAAAAATTTTAAAGCTCAGGATACCTTATTATATATATTGAGACGTTAGGGTACCTAGGTGATAAATGGTTAAACCTCATAATACCTACGTGATAATTTCCTTAAAATAAATAGGAGACAAGAGCTCTATTTCACAATGAAGTTGGTTATATAACTCGATTTGATTAATTTGATGCAATTACATGCTGACTAGCACAATTCCCGTGCCTTAGAAATATAAATTCCTTCTTAACAACAAAAAGACTTTGAAGAATCAATCGAGTCTTTCAATACCACCCACTGCAGAAGAGACGTAAACCATGTCAAACAACCTAGCTAGAAAAGGTATATTACGAACAATTGTCGATTGCGTGTTGTTTAGCATGATCAAAACTGATCGTGTCTTCTCTTCACCTTGTTTTCATATACGTATTTTATGTTATGTTTGATCGAGTTGGGACACCAGCTCCAATACACTAGTTTATATTTGGGAAGCTTCCTATGACACGCCCGTGATGGCATTTTATTATATTATATCGAATTTGAGAGTCTTAGCACCGAGAGAGCATCCACATGAAAGTGAGAGAGGTATTAACAGGAGGGGCACTAGCAAACCTATCTTTTTTTTTTTTTGGATAATTAAACATAGTATTTGTTTCGGAGTTTTTTGGTTGGGATTTTTTAAGGGAGAACCGGGCTCAATTTCCTTGTCCTTTATGTTGCAATTCTTGCTATATTTATAGCAGATGGGGATGAGTTTATTGGAGTTATATAGGCAAAAATCCTGCCTAGGTGTGATGGAGAAAAGAGTACCGCCTAGGGGTGATGGAGGAGAGAGTACCTCCTAGGGGTGATAAGCGGTTTCCAGGAGAGTTACTTTGGTGCTTTTGTTTTAGTGTTATTGGGCCAGGGTTGCTATAAATACTCGTGGTGAATGTTTACCGAGGCACGTTCATGCTGCCTCAACCAGGGTGGCGGTTTTCGTAGTAGTTGGCGTCTCCCTTAACAGTTAGCCCCCCACTTTGGGGTAAAAAGGTGCTTTTTATCCTCAAAATGTTTTGTTGTAAATACCCCGGAGTGTGGGGTTAGTATCTCCCAAGGCCTTGGTTAAAAAAGTGTGTCTTGGTTGGTTAATTTTTATTAAGTGTCCAAGTTGACTAAAAAAAACTTTTGAGCTTTTGTGTTTCCCTTGTTCACTTCCCTCCTTTTTATCATGGATGATATTACTTGTGAAATTTGGTCGTGGCTCCCTGCGAAATCAATCTTAAGGTTTGCTTGCGTATCGCCTGTTGCTCGTGACCTGCTTTTTGATTATGAATTTGTTAAAAGGCAATCTTTTGGTTATTTGAGCCATGCTGCTGACGGATTTATTTTGCAGCCTGAAAATGACCTAAGCCGCGATAATTTGGAGGTTTTTTCTTCTTTGGGAGATTTTTCTCCGGTTGTCCCTGCTTAGGTGTTGGAGGTTTTGACGGATAATGTTCGCGTTTTGGGTGTGGAAGGCGGTTTACTACTGTGCTGTGATTATAATCTTTCCCGGTTGTTTGTTTGTAACCTGGCTGTGGGGGTGCGTCAACTGGTTCCTCTTCCTGATGGAGTTTCCATGGGTTATGCGGATTCCCCTTTGAATTTGGTATTTGGGTGCTTCGACACTGTTGCTGATTTTGGTTTTTATCTTTACCTATTGGTAATGGATTTATCTCAGTTTTACTGGGGTCCTTGGCCTAGCGCGTATCATGTATACTTTTGGGAGGGTAGCTAGAACTTTTGAGGGAGCCTTGATGTGGGTCCCAGGAATGTCTCTCTCGTGGGCCACGTTTGTTTGGGCGGAGAATTGTACTTTTTGTCAGATTGGGGACATTATTTGGGGGATGCTCAAGCTTGCCCTTATATAGTTCGATGGAATACAGTTACCGATACTTCCTGCAGGATGCCGTTTCCTGATGCGGTCTGTGAGAATCTTTTTGCCTGTCGAGATGCTAAGATTTCTAAGTGCTGGGAGACTTCAGCGGACTCGCCCATCCTTTGTTTGGTCATGTTGAGGAGTCCTGTTTTTACCGTGTGGACTTTGCCTCATTCAGAGGATCCTTTTTCTTGGGAGAGACGGTTTCACTTGTACGTTCGATTACCTTGGTCTGGAGGTAGATGGGATCCGGTTATTACTAGTTTTACCGTGTCGAGGGAGCACTTGGCTTTTACCGCTCATAATCAAGTATTTCGGTGTGCTCTTCATGGGGATTTGCGTGGGCACATAGTGTATTTGGGAAATCATCGTTGTGACTCCCAAGCGTAGCTGTTCTCTTATTCCGGGTCTTTAGTTCATTGCGGTAATGATCCTATAGTGCCATTTGCGGCCTTTATGTAAAAGGTCTTATGGCTTTATGAAGATCTGAAATGGTAGTGGCGGGCAACTTGTTGTTTTTTCGAATGGTGTTGACTTCCCTTGTGCCAGGCTCACTTTGTTATGATTTCAACCTTGTATAATATTGCTTTGTATAGTAGTACTCTTAGTGGTCTATTTTGTTAAGGAGTTTATTATGCTTGTTATTTATATAGGTTTTCGCTTGTGTTCAAAGTGTGGCTGAGTTCTTAGATCCAATTCTTCCTCCTTTTATTTATGCTTTTCGTTTGTGCCGGAGTAGATGCTATTTGCTGGCTTTTTGGATGTAGTGTTGTGAATTTGGCAGGTTATTTTCTGCCACTAGTGACCTACCATTTATTTAGAGTGGGGGCCTCTTTAATTGTGGATTTTTATGCTAGTGGGCGTGTACCGCCAGTCCCGGTGTTAGGTGGGACTCATATAACTGTGGACTCTTTACTGGGGAGAGTATACCGCCAGTCCCGATATTAGGTGGGACTCATATAACTGTGGACTCTCTACTGGGGAGAGTATACCGCTAGTCCCGATGTTAGGTGGGACTCATATAACTGCGGACTCTCTACTGGGGAGAGTACACCGCCTGTCCCGATGTTAAGTGGGACTCATATAACTGCGGACTCTCTACTGGGGAGAGTATACCGCCAATCCCAATGTTAGGTGGGACTCATATAACTGCGGACTCTCTACTGGGGAGAGTATACCGCCAATCCTGATGTTAGGTGGGACTCATATAACTGCGGACTCTCTACTGGGGAGAGTATACTGCCAGTTATGGCTTTGTGCCCTCAATATGGCTGAGGACAAATCGTTATTGGTGGTTTCTTACATGTGGGGACTGGTTTAAAAGATATTACTGGTGACCTCATGCATGGTTTCTAGTTGGCGGAAGTTTTGATTCCGTAGAAAGCCCCCCAGTGGGTAGAGGCTGGGTTAAACAATCCATTTAACCCAAAGTAAACAACTTAGGTAACGCTAAACAAAAAGCCCCCAGCCGGTAAAGGCTGAGTTAACTAAAACAATCCATTAGACCAAAGTAAACAACTTAGGTAACGCTAAACAAAAAGCCCCCAGCCATGTAAAGGCTGGGTTAAATAAAACAATCCATTCAACCAAAGTAAACAACCGAGGTAACGTTAAACAAAAAGCCCCCAGTCGGTAAAAGCTGGGTTAAGTAAAACAATCCATTCAACCAAAGTCAACAACTTAGGTAACGTTAAACAAAAAGCCCCCAGCCGGTAAAGGCTGGGTTAACTAAAACAATCCATTAGACCAAAGTAAACAACTTAGGTAATGCTAAACAAAAAGCCCCCAGCCATGTAAAGGCTGGGTTAAATAAAACAATCCATTCAACCAAAGTAAAATACTTAGGTAACGTTAAACAAAAAGCCCCCAGCCGATAAAGGCTGGGTTAAGTAAAACAATCCATTTAATCAAAGTAAACAACTTAGATAACGTTAAACAAAAAGCCCCCAGCCGATAAAGGCTGGGTTAAGAAAAACAATCCATTCAACCAAAGTAAACAACTTAGGTAACGCTAAACAAAAAGCCCCAGCCGGTAAAGACTGGGTTAACTAAAACAATCTATTAGACCAAAGTAAACAACTTAGGTAACGCTAAACAAAAAGCCCCCGGCCATGTAAAGGCTAGGTTAAATAAAACAATCCATTTAACCAAAGTAAACAACTTAGGTAACGTTAAACAAAAAGCCCCCAATTGATAAAGGCTGGGTTAAATAAACAACTCATTCAACCAAAGTAAACAACTTAGGTAACGCTAAACAAAAAGCCCCCAGCCGATAAAGGCTGGGTTCTGGGTTTACTCAAGGGCGCGATATTCGAGGCTTCTTAAATATGGTGCGACGTGTAGCCACGCCCTTCCCTTGGCTTTCATTTCCTATTTTGGGGTATTTATGACCCGTTTCCCTTCTTAAACCCTAAATCTCTTTTTCTTCGTCTTCAGCGATCCCTTCCCCTTTCCTCAGAAACCTCTATTTCTTCCTTCTACTTATACCTGATTTTTATCCTGATTCCAAGGTAATTTATTGTTAGTTTTATGGTATTTTGTGGGACTTAAATTTTGATTTTGGCTTTTTCGAGTATTTTCCTTATTTTCCCGAAGTTTTCGAACTTCGAACAGTTTTGTCAGGGTTTCCGTGGGAGGATCTGATGAAAATGCCCAAATTATCAATGAATTTCTTGCGAATTTGACCATGAGCCCGGTAATCGAGTTGGGGGTGCTTCTTAACCGAGCGGAGTCCCCTTCTTTTTGCTGGCCCGGTTCTGGGAATGCCTTCTTGTCCTCTAAGACAAATGCTTTTGATTTGCCTATGGGGAGCTCTGGTGAGCTGCCCCAAAATTGTCAGGGTAAGGCTCTCTTATCTGACTCTTTCTCTTTCTTTTCCTTTTTAGAGGATGGCTCCTAAAAGAGCGCAACAAGGTCGTGACCACCAGGGTGGAATCGGGGGAACTTCTTTGGGAGAGGGTCTGATGGCAGAGCCGTTGTCGTGGCTAGCTCCTTTACCTGCACAGTCTCCGGAGGAGGAGGCGGTTCGTGCCCAATTCCTGGATGTGGCGCTAACGCTTCCTTTGGGGTCATTTGTATCTTCTCTGCCCACCGCTGAGGGGATTAACCAGTTTCGAGATAAGTTCTATTTTCCTACTGATTATGAGATTATAGGCCCAGGGGAAAATGACAATATTTTGTTCCCACGTCACCCTGGCTCTTTTTCAGTTGTTATAGATTCTTTGGAGGCAAGGTTGAGATTTCCCTTGCCGAGTATACTGGAGTGGGTTTTTAGATAGTATTCTTTGTGCCCTAGTCAAATTAGCCCCAATGGGTTTAGGAATATTTATGGGTACTTTCGCCAAGTGGTATAATCTGTTAATGTTTCTAGTTTAATTGTAACGAGACTAGTAATGGAGGAGGGGGGAAGAGGGCTCACATGGGGAGGGAGGGCCGCGAGAGGCGGTGCCCCAGCCATGAGAAAGGAGGAATAATTGGAGAAATTAAATGAAGAAAGTGGGAGTCTAAGATTATACCCGGATGAAGGAGGACCAATAGTGGTGGACGATGTAGCCGGATCGGGATGTGAGGAGGGGAGAGAGGGGAGAGAGAACCCGTGAGCAAGCCCGGAGGAGAGAGACGCCGACAGGGGCAGGGCGGGGCCATTGTGCAAAGGCGGTGGCGGGGGCTGGAGCAATGCGGTCGTGGGGCGGGTGGCCACGGCGGGGCCCGGAGACAGGGGGGAAGACCTCGGCACTGGTGAGAGAGGGAGAGGAGGAGGAGGCAGCCATTATTAACATTGAGAATACCACGGCCAGGCGACGGCGGCGTTGAGTTCGGGGTCGGGGTAGAAGGAGAAGAGGAGGAAGCGGCGCTGGCGTTGTCGAGGTGCCTGACTGCGGCGGCGACTAGGTCAGTGGCGGCGGCGTCTGGCCGCAAGGCTTCCAGCCTGTAATGGAGCGGCGGCCAAGCCGGCACTGTGCAGGGGCGGCGGCGCTGGGGAGTTGGGGGTGGGGTTAGGGCTTCGGTACAGACCCTTTTTCCTCTTTTTTTTTTTTTGGTTTAGGAGAAGGGATTAATTTTTAGGGTTTGGTATGCTCTGATACCATGTGAGAATAGGAGTTGTGGAGCATACCCAATAGAGTTGATGAGGCATATATTTATAGTAATGAGAACAGGAATAACTACAGAATATTCGCAGAACAATATCAGAATAATATCGGAATAATATCAAAATAATATCAGATAATATCTCTAATAGTATGAAATCACTTATTTTTTGGAATCAGAAGGTGTTTGATGTGAAAAGAAATATTCTTAAATTAAAAAAAAAAAAGCTATTTTTAAATAGTAAAATCAAAAAAACAGTGTTTTTCTTCAAAGTAGAAGTTAAAATGCAAAATTTTAAGGACAAAAATACCATTATTGAAAACACTTTTTATAAATGAACTTCTATAAAAAGTGATTTTAGAAAAATAAATTTTTTTTGCAACTTAGCCAAATAGGTCTATATTAATTAAAAATGGTTATTCACACCAAAATTCCCTATATTTTTCTTATTGCATAGTCCGTCTACAATTTATATTGTATTAATTTAGTTCTTTGGTCAAATTAAAATTAAGTTGTTAACTTAATTTTTAATGTATAATCACGTTAGATGCAAGTAACACACTACAATCGACCCGTTACTTAATGTAACCCAACCAATGGTCAAACCATTAAAATTTTCATTAATAACTTAACCTAAATTTTACTCCACCAACCAAATTGACACATTATCAATTATATATGGATTAAATTGACAGAACTAAAAATATAAAAATTAAATCGACACATAAATAAAGTATAGGGACCTTTAATGTAAACAAGGTTGTCAGAATCAAAATTCTACGTAGGATAAGTGAGGGGACCTTAGGATCGGGATGGTAGAATTGAATCGAGAATTGTAAGATTCTACTTTATGCGTAAAAAATAACTTGTATCCACAAAAATCGCATTACAAGCCTCAAATATATAATAAAAAACGTCAAAAAAGTCCAAAAGAACAAAATCAAGCTTAAAATAAACAAAATAAAAATTAAAACAATTACTCAAGTAACTCAATATGCTATAAGAATAATAAATTAAACAAAAATTAGAAATGAGCTATGGCTGTGTGTGGCCTATGGGTTGGTGTCAGACTTCGCAGGTGGTTGGGGCAGTCAATCGAAGTTAGTTGGCGGCAATGGGGGTGGCTAGGGTTGCTGGTGAAGACAAGTAAATGGGTGTGATTTGAGAGAATGATTAGAGTTAGGTTATGGAAGGGGCAGGGCCGGTCCTAACGTTTCTAGAGCCTCAAGCAAATGTTTCAAATGGAGCAATTTATATGTAATAATTTTCCAATTATTATAACAATAATAACTAAGACTTTAAAACACAATCCTGTAAAATTTGGGGCCCTTAAATTTCGGGGATCCCAAGCAGGTGCTTGAGTTGTTTCGGGTTATGTCCGGCCCTGAGGAGGGGGAAGGGAAAACGTGAAAAAGAGGAGGAGGGAAAGGGAAAAGTAAAAATTAAAATAAAAAAAAAAGGCTAAAAAAATAAATTTAAAAAATAACCTCTAGTGTAGGTAGAATCAGTGTAGAATCGGTAGAATAGGCGTAGAATTGGTAGAATCGGTGTCAGACCTCAAATATATTATTTTTTCGTTATTGACTAGATAAAATCGGTGTAGAATCTGCAATCCTACTGATTCTACCGATCCTACTTGAGTTTGATGCGAGTCTACTTGCTTACAATTTTTTACATGATCCGAATCGGTAGGGCAAAGTAAGATTGTAGGATCCTATGATCCGACTCGTAATTTTGATAACCGTGAATGTAAATAATGATAAAGAAAATGAAAAGAAAAAGTAAGTTAGGTAAAACATAGGTAGTTGACTGAACAAAGTCAAACCAATTAATTAAGTGGTGCTATTTTCGATATGATCTCTTATTTGGATTATATGAGTCATTATAATAATAATTATAATATCTCACCTGTTAATTTCATTCCGTTTCTAGAGGAACAATCCTACCTGTTTATATTGTAGTAGAGACTCTCTTTATGCTATCAAAGAGGGTACCAATACACCGTCATCGAATCATATTAGAACTCAGAAGTTAAACATATTTGGGTGAGAGCAGTACGAGGATGGGTGACCTCCTGGAAAGTCTTGACCCTTAGGTTGGGGGTACTCGGAAATAGGCTCTCTTCAGGGATAATAACCTGAAGCAGAAAAGCTGCATACATCCACTCTCCCAAACCCTGCTTAGGAGGGACCCTTTGGAGCACTACGTATGTTTCTTTTCTCCTTATGCTCCTTTTAATTATAAAAAATACAAAAAAAAACTACCTATTTATCATATCAAGTCAACTATATAATGCTTACAATTATGAAAAATAAGGTTATTTATATTGTAAGTCTAGGCTTTATCCAATTGTATAATTTATTCAGTATTTTTAATTGTATTAATTTAGTTCATTGGTAATTATATTGTGTTAATTTAGTATATAGTGAGCTCTCGATCATTACTCACAGAAATAAGGTATGTAGTGAAATCGAAGTTTAAGTTAATAACTTAACTTTTAATGGTGTGGAAATGTCGTATGCAAGTTGTACAATACAAACTAGGGGTGTAATCAAGTCGAGTAACTCAATACTCAACTCGAACTCGATTAACTACTTGGGTACTCATACTCGATTCGAGTAGTTAATTTTGCTCGAACTCAAACTTGATTAACCATTCGAGTACTCGATTCAACCCGAGTACTTGTTTATTGTGCATATGAACGCTCAACAAATTAGCTCCATTATATATTATTTTATACACTTGAACATTAGTTATACTCAATTCAGATACTCAATTATTGCTCACACTATATTCTAATATAAACAACGATAAATCACGAATTATTATTACCAAATATGCTTCAAAACACAAGTTTCAAAAAATACAAGTAAACCAAATACAACTAGTTATAAGAAACTCAAGGTTTTTTTATTCCATTACAAATGTAATATGCTATCTTTTATAAGAAATTCAAGTTTCCTTCTTTCATTTTACTATTAATATCACAAGTCATCCATTTCAAAAGAAAATAATACACATGAACTATTTTATACGAGTCATGTATTGAGTCGAGTACTAATTCGAGTATTTAATCGAGTATCAAGCCGAGTAGTTCACAACTCGACTCATACTCGTTTATTAATCGAGTATCTTTTGATGCTCAAAGTAGAACTTGGACCCTATTAATTTGAGTTCGAGACGAGTTTTATTGAAGTTATTCACGAGTTACTCGCAAGTAGCTCGGATCGTATACACCCTTAATTCAAACTCACATGTTGACCTAATTTCAAAGCATTTTTGTTTAAATTTTTTTTTTTTTTTTTGATAAATATCAGCAAAGCCGAAGACAGGCAGCTCGAAAAAACGAGACCTAGGCCACTCCGTTAACGGAGGGGGAACAAAAAATGGAAACAAAAAAGCATCAAAACCAAAAACACTCAAATCCGACAAAACAGACACCGAGCACACGCTACCCAAGACGCGCACAAAACAAGCTCAGGCCCGGAACCCAAAAGAAAAAGAACCAAATGACCAGCACGTGAAACCAAAGCAGGACTGAACCTCAACGACAAAACCACCCATCTCATTTAGCCAGCAGATCTGCCACCGTGGATGGGTTGAAAACATCGAAATTTAACCTAACTCTTCTTCCCATGTCAATTGCCCGCTCCGCTTGAAGGATCAACTCATCATACTTTGCTTCCGAGATCTTGTCGTATCGATTCTCCCTATTCCATTTCTTCTCCTTCCCGGTATCCTTTGACGATTTTTCCCATTTCACCTCCTTCCCCTTTTTTCATTTGCCTGAAGCCTTGTTATTTTCTAGCGTATGTCTCCTAGGCGACATGAAATTAATACAATTGAAAGTACGAAATCTAAATTGATACAATAAACAAAATACACAAACTTGTGGTGTAAATGCCCCTAAGAAATGTGTGTATTTAATTTTATTACAATAGGAACAATAATTTGGGGTTCAGTTCTAAGATTTAGAGCATATCTTATACATAATATTATAGGGTAAATTGTAGAAAACTCTTTTGATTTTTGCTTCAATAAAAGAAAACCTCCCTCACAAAAAAATTCACTCATTAAACCCTCTCACTTTTATAAAGTTATCACTTTGCCCCTAAATAACTTTTTTTTTTACAATTTTGTCCCTCAAAAAAAAATTTGTTTAGTATTTAATTTTATTTTTAGGTAGAATTTTGAAAAAAAAATAAGAATCTTTTTATATTTATAGAAAAAAGGAGTTTTCTATGTTTATAAAAATTATTATTTTAATTATATAGTAGTGACATTATAATATCAACAAAAATATTATATTTTGTCTTACAATATTTTTTATAAAAATTTTAAAAATATTTCTTATCTTCTAAACTTATAATACCATTACTATAATTAATTAAAATAATTATAGTTTTTATAAATATATAAAATTCCCTTAATCCAATTGCAAAAAACATTAAATTTTTCTAATTTTTGCCTAATAATATAAAACTCTTTCTAAAAATATAATTAAACATTTAACCGCCTTACTTTTGTGGGGCAAAATAGTCAAAAAAAAGTTGCATGGGGGTTAAGTGATAAATTTTTAAAAGCGAAGGGATTTTGTGAGTGCTTTTATTTTTAAGGGGGGTTTTTTATTTTTGAAACAAAAGGCAAAAGAATTTTCTATAATTTACCATAATATATATATATATGTATATGAACCATTATTTTTTCTTATAACAATAATATGAATTAAAAATAAATTAATAATATAACTAATTGTAAAATAAGACCCTTATGCCCGCAAATAATTGATTGATTCAAGTGCTTTTTCGTTTTTTGTTTTGGGGGGGGGGGGGGTGTGGCAATGAATTAAACCAACTCCCGGACACAAGTCAAAAATAATATAAAAATGTGTTGACTTTGTTATTTTTTTTATTCTTTATGCCTCTTTTTTAAATATAATTCTTTAAATATGAAAAAAAAAAAAATTTGGAAACTAGGTTTGATTATTTTTCAATTTTTAATACAAAGAGAAAAAACCAACAAAAATCATGTTTTCTGATTACATTTTTGAAGTGGATCTTTTTTAAACATATCCTCTAAAAATTATTAAAGGTTTGAAATCTTTTCTTCCAAAAATAGAATTTGCTTACGGTTAACCTCTTTTTTTCCAATGAGTAATAAAAATTTACGATACAAAGCAGGTGCATTAGCAAGAGTGAGGCTTGAATGTACATACAGAGAAGTATATAACAGAAAAGATCAATACAAGAACATTATAAAAGATACAAAATCAAAAGTGAAAAGACCTCACCTGCATCGGATAAGGCACAAAATAGGAGGAAAGATCCTAGGCGCCTGTACCAGGATAGAATGAAATACCGGAACCAAATCAAAGCTCTGAACCTCAGACCTCCATTGCAGCACTAGAAAAGGATAAAGTATAATCTAATAAACTTTAGTTACCCTTTTAAATTATTTATTTATTTTTTTTTTTTTTTTTTTTTTTTTTGCTTACTGTAGTTTAATCTAATAAAAAAAATAGTAACAAAAGTTTATATAATGAGTTTTTTCCGCTAATTATAAAAAAGTACCAGAGGTCCTTTTGGCATATTTAGATAGAAATGCAAAAAAAATATAAACGGAAAATACATAATACAATAGTACAACACAAAATACAATAATAATATAATTATAAAATATACACTAATATCTATAATATTATTTTAATTAAAATTTTATCTATAACAAGCAGGATGGCTGCTCTGTATGAAATTAATTTTGATAGCATTTATGGACTTCACACAAAGGTTAAGTTCATTGCACCTTCACTTTATTATTTGTCTGTTCTAATATAAAAAAAATTAAATATTTCAAAAACTTAAACCGATAACTGAAGACAAAAATGATTTTATACTGACATGCTCCTTCATGTGAAAACTTGTCAAACTTGAAACTGTAATAGTGCATAGGCCTCAATTATGCCAATAATGAGACTAGAGCATGTTATAATTCAAACTCGTAACAGCTAAGTTAACAGTATTTGGTAACATGTTAATTTGATGGGTGAATGATTAGGGATTATTTATACTCTTGACACCTAGAGGACAGCTGAATGCTCAGCTGAAAGGTCTAGAGAATCAGAAAAGAAAAACATAACAGTTTATTTTATTCAGTAGCCATATTAGCCTCTCTTAAATTCAATTTGAAGAAAAATGTTACCCTCTTCGGCTACTAACAAAAAATGGTTCGAGTTCATTGCATTTTTTTCTCGAATTGGGGAGCCTATCCCATGCCCATTTCTATGTTCCTTTTTGTGTCCTTTTCTTCCCAATAATTAGCGATAAAGTCACAGTATAAAACAAGTAATATGTGTGCAGAATAGGGGGGCGAGCGACTTGTAGTTTAAGATTCCTAGGCAATCATAGCCGCAAGTAGTGCACTTATATGCTGATTAGTTTATCCTCTGATGACTCGGCTATTTTCTTGGCTTACATACATACTTAAATGCTTGCATGTCTATTTCCTTCACTCATTTGGTGATAAATTGATGGTTTTATTTGCAGGCGCTCCTGTACTTCAGGATGGGGGTCCTCGGAAACAGTCTCCTTTCCACTCTGAAGGGGTATGGCTGCGTACATATACCCCTCTGTTGAGTTTCAGGTCGTATTCCTAGGGTTTAATCTTATCAACTTTAGTTCTTGAGAAAACGTCAATAACAACAAACATTCACCACTTCAGATCTAGTTCAAGAAACCTGTAACTGTAGTTTAGCAAGATTCATCCAACACCGAACACATGCACAAAGAACACAGCGATAACAACGAGATTTTACGTGGTTCAGCCTTTAAAGAAGGACCTACTCCACGGCTCCCTATTTCTAGGGAAGTCTATCCACTATAAGTCGAGTTCAAATATTACAGACCAGACTTCAACGATATACAACTTTATACAAAACCGATCCTTAAGGCTTCTAAGTCAGAAACCTAAAGAAGAACGAAAATAAAGAGTAAGGGAAGAGAAAGCTCACAACCGAAGCCTACAAGGCTTCATACATGCTCCAAACTACCAAGATTTGAACGATCAAGCCTTAACACCCACGGATATACTCAATCGCCTTCGATCGCCTCAAGATCGCCAGAGCAAATGAAAAAGAGGCGGTGGCTGAAGAGAAAAAACGGAGAGAAAATAAGAGCGTACGGCAAACCCTAAAAAGGGTCAGTATATAGAGGCAACCGAACTCCGATCCGTGGCAAAGCTCCAAGGTTCAATCTCGGCCGTTCGTACGAACCAGATCAACGGTCCATAAAAGCCCACAAGAAACACAAACAGTTTACCCGGATGGCTGACGCGTGGCATCCACTTAAAACTGAAACAGGGAAGCTTCCTGGAGAAGCTTCGGGCAGCGGGTAGTGGCACGGGCAAGTAAATATCGCACACGGGCAGGGGCAGCAATGACATTTTACCTCTTTGATTTATTTAAATGTATTTTAACAGCTGAGTACAAAAATAACGTTTACCAAAAATTTACAACTTATGCCACTTGACATTTGCACCCTTTAATCTATAATATTTGAACATTTCTTGACTTAAATTTTTTTGACATAGTTAAGTCATATAGGGACCAATTTTACAACAATTCTCCACCTTGGTACCTATATGGGTTAACTACTGGACATTCCCTAGTAATAGGAGCAAAACACATTGGGTTCGTCATCCATGGTCCCAATTACTTTGAACCAAGTTAATACACTTAAGTAACTTGTCCAAAGTCAAAATTTTTGTGCCCATATCCACTGGATTTTCAGCAGTACAGATTTTTCGCAGTTCAACAGTGTTCCTTTCAAGCATGTCGTTTACAAAATTCCTCTTGATAGCTAAGTGCTTAGTCCTATCATGAAACACGGGGTTTTTACACAATGCAAGGGCTGATTGACTGTCCGAAAACAGTACGGGAGGCTCGTTATCGAGGTTTATTTCTGACAGTAAGCCTCTGAGCCAGATAGCCTCTTTTATGGCTTCTGTGAGGGCCTCAAATTCAGCCTCAGTGGTTGACAGCGCAGTCACAGGCTGCAACTTAGACTTCCAACAAATGGCTCCACCATTTAAAGTGTAAATGTAAGCACTAGTGGACCTCCTTTTATCTACGTCTCCCCCAAAGTCAGAATCGGTGTAACCTATCAATCTAAGGTAGGCTTTTGTCCGTCCAAAAGTAAGTCCCAGTTTATAGGTTTGTTTAATGTACCTTAACAACCACTTACCTCCATCCCAATGTTCCTTTCCGGGGTTACTCATAAACCTAGACAAAACACTTAAAGGGAAAGCGAAGTCTGGACGTGTACAAGTCATAGCATACATTAAGGAACCTATAACATTCGCATATGGGACTCTTTCCATTTGTTTCTTTTCTATCTCATTCGTGGGACACTGTTGAACTGTATACTTATACTGACTTGCTAAGGGCAATTTTACAGGTTTACATTCAGACATGTTGAATCTAACCAATACCTTTTCCAAATACCTTTGTTGAGATAAGTGCACTGTTTCAGCTGCTGGATCCCTGGTAATTTCCATACCAAGTATCTTCTTGGCCTTTCCTAGATCTTTCATATCGAACTCAGCACAAAGCGTTAGTTTCAAATCATTAATATGATTCATGGATTTACTGGCCAGCAGCATATCATCCACATAAATCAGCAAATACAGTGCATCAACAGTATCAGCATGTTTAAAATAAAAACAAGTGTCATGTATTGATCTACTAAAGCCCCTGCTTCTTATAAATTGGTCAAAGCGTTTGTACCATTGTCTAGGGGATTGTTTTAGGCCATATAAAGACCTCTTAAGTAGACAAACATGGTTTTCATGGTTTGGTTCAATAAAGCCCTCAGGTTGGGCCATAAAGATTTCCTCATCCAGCTCACCATGAAGGAAAGCTGTTGTAACATCCATTTGTTCTAGAAATAGGCTAAACTTAGCCGTTAGTGCCATAAGTATTCTTATAGTTGTGTGCTTTACAACGGGAGAAAAAATCTCATTATAGTCTACCCCTTCTTTTTGTGAAAAACCTTTTGCAACTAGTCGAGCCTTGAACCTTGGCTGTCCAGATGATGTATCGGGTTCTTTTACCTTATAAATCCATTTAGAACCTACCAACTTCCTATCCATTGGTTTAGGAACCAAAACCCAAGTTTTGTTCCTTTTGAGGCTCTCCATTTCCTCTGTCATGGCTTTGAGCCACTGTTCAGAGGCAGCCCCACTAATAGCCTGAGTATAAGTGAGAGGTTCTGATTCTACATACTCTAGGGCACTATTTAGGGCAAATGCAATACAATCCGCACTGCCAAACCTAACTGGTGCCCTAATTTCTCTCCTCTCGCTATCTCTAGCTAGTTGGTAGTTTGATAGGTTTGTTTGTTCAATTGTTTCTTGAGGTTCAGTGCTCCCTTCAGCACTGTCAGTCACCTCTTCCTCAGGATTTAAGGTCTGGTTTTCCTGGTATATAGGCTCTGGTGGCTGATCTCGAACTCGTAGAGTTCAGGATCATACTTCCTAGGGTTGGAGGAAGTGGCTGCTGTATCGGCAGCCATTATTTTCTCCAAGTAAGGGAATTCCTCTTCATTAAAGGTTACATCCCTACTAATTATGATTTTGGTTCTGTTTCCATCCCTAACACCCACCCTATACCCCTTTACACCATCCGGATAGCCTAGAAAAACACCTTTTACAGCCCTGGGTTCAAGTTTTCCTTCAGATTGATGTGAATACGCAGCACATCCAAAAACCTTTAAAATAGAATAGTCGCTTGTTTTTCCAGTCCATTTTTCCTCAGGGGTTTTAAAGTCAATTGCAGAGGAGGGAGTACGATTAATTAGATAACATGCAGTAGCTACAGCCTCCCCCCAAAAGTTTTTACCAAGACCTGATGCAAATAACATGCATCTTACCCTGTCTAGGAGCGTACGGTTCATTCTTTCAACTAGTCCGTTTTGTTGAGGAGTTTTCCTAACAGTGTTGTGTCTTTTAATACCATTTTGAGCACATAAACTATCAAATTCAGTGTTTATATATTCAAGTCCATTATCAGTTCTAAGTACCTTAATCTTCCTACCTGTTTGATTTTCTATAAGGTTCTTCCACCTAACAAAGGCACTAAAACATTCATCCTTTGTTTTAAGTAGGTAAACCCAAACCTTCCTAGAGAAATCGTCTACCATAGATAGGAAGTAGTATGCTCCACCTAAAGTGGGTACCCTTGCTGGTCCCCACAGGTCAGAGTGGATATAGTCTACCAGTGACTTAGTTATATGGATTCCAGATTTAAAAGATAGTTTATGATGTTTTCCAAATATGCATGACTCACAGAAATCAGGTTTAGACACATAACCACCCCCTAACAGCCCTCTCTTGTTCAGCTCATTCAGGCCCCTCTCTGATACATGTCCTAATCTTTTGTGCCAAAGGTTGGTTAGGTCAGTTTTCTCTACAATAGAGCAGCCAGCAGGAACTACGTCACTTCTAAGCACATATAGACCGTTCTTGACCTCTCCTCTTGGCATTACAAGGGAACCCTTAAGGACCTTCATTACCCCCTGTTGTGCCTTTAAGGTCATACCAGCCTGATCTAATTGTCCTAGAGAAATTAGGTTCCTTCTAAGTTCAGGCACATGCCTAACTCCCTTTAGGGTAAAGTCAATCCCATTTGACCCCTTAACCCTAACTGACCCTATCCCAACTACTTGGCATCCGTGGTTATTTCCCAACAGCACCTTTCCCCCAGCTACAGTCCGGTATTCAGTAAAGAAGGATCTATCTGAAGTCATATGGAAACTACACCCTGAGTCTAGAACCCACTCATGTGTAGTTTGGTCTGTGGATACTACTAATACTTCAGCGGAGTCATATCCGTCATTAAATTCAGTGTTGTCAGTTGTGCCATTAAATTTTCTTTGGTAATCTGGACAGTATCTTTTAATGTAGCCTAGTTTACCACACTCATAACACTTTACTTTACTACAATCTCTTCTAGGTCTTGAACTAGATCTGTTTCGACTCTTACTTCTTCTCCTTTCTTTATTGTTGTAGTTATTATGGTTGTTATGATTGTTATGGTTGTTATGGTTGTTATGGTTGTCTCGAGTCTTTGTCCTACCCCTGACTGACAGCCCTTCCCCACTGTTACAGGTTGGTGGGTACTTCCCTTCCTTCCTAAGTTCTAGGATCTTGGATCTTAGGGCCTTTGTTACGTCTTTCAATGCTACAATGTTACGTCCATATCTTAGTGTGTCTTTAAAGGACCTAAGATATTTAGGTAAGGCATATAGTAACAATACAGCCAACAATTCATCAGCAACAGTAACTTTAACGTTTTCTAGATCTTGACAGATTTTATGGAACTCATCTATAGAGTCCTCTAGGGGTTTAGTCTCACTCACCTTAAAGGTGAAAAGGGATTCCATGCACAATATCCTATTGGACAATGACTCAGACTTGTAGATTTCCTCTAACTTAGCCCATATATCTGCTACGGTCTTTTCAGAGCGAATCTGATTAAGTACCGAGTTATCAAGACTAAGTAATAAAGAAGCATAAGCTTTATGTTCGACTTCTACTTTCTCCTTTTCAGTTAGATAAGTTGGTTGATCCTTTTCGGGCAAAAGTGCAGTTCCAGCACCTTGTGCCATAAGGATTGCTTTCATTTTTAGTTTCCATAGGTTGAAATCATTCCTACCGTCAAACCTTTCAATATCAACCCTAACAGACGCCATACTGTTTCTTTAAGGTAAAGAACCTGATGCTCTGATACCACTTGTTGAGTTTCAGGTCGTATTCCTAGGGTTTAATCTTATCAACTTTAGTTCTTGAGAAAACGTCAATAACAACAAAAATTCACCACTTCAGATCTAGTTCAAGAAACCTGTAACTGTAGTTTAGCAAGATTCATCCAACACCGAACACATGCACAAAGAACACAGCGATAACAACGAGATTTTACGTGGTTCAGCCTTTAAAGAAGGACCTACTCCACGGCTCCCTATTTCTAGAGAAGTCTATCCACTATAAGTCGAGTTCAAATATTACAGACCAGACTTCAACGATATACAACTTTATACAAAACCGATCCTTAAGGCTTCTAAGTCAGAAACCTAAAGAAGAACGAAAATAAAGAGTAAGGGAAGAGAAAGCTCACAACCGAAGCCTACAAGGCTTCATACATGCTCCAAACTACCAAGATTTGAACGATCAAGCCTTAACACCCACGGATATACTCAATCGCCTTCGATCGCCTCAAGATCGCCAGAGCAAATGAAAAAGAGGCGGTGGCTGAAGAGAAAAAACGGAGAGAAAATAAGAGCGTACGGCAAACCCTAAAAAGGGTCAGTATATATAGGCAACCGAACTCCGATCCGTGGCAAAGCTCCAAGGTTCAATCTCGGCCGTTCGTACGAACCAGATCAACGGTCCATAAAAGCCCACAAGAAACACAAACAGTTTACCCGGATGGCTGACGCGTGGCATCCACTTAAAACTGAAACAGGGAAGCTTCCTGGAGAAGCTTCGGGCAGCGGGTAGTGGCACGGGCAAGTAAATATCGCACACGGGCAGGGGCAGCAATGACATTTTACCTCTTTGATTTATTTAAATGTATTTTAACAGCTGAGTACAAAAATAACATTTACCAAAAATTTACAACTTATGCCACTTGACATTTACACCCTTTAATCTATAATATTTGAACATTTCTTGACTTAAATTTTCTTGACATAGTTAAGTCATATAGGGACCAATTTTACAACACCCTCCCAGACCCTGCTTTAGTGGGAGCTGCGAGGTACTGGGATTGTTGTTGTTGTATAAAACAAGTAATATGTACAAATGAATCATGAGTTACCTGTATAAAAATGGGAAGCAACTGTGCTTTTTTAAATGGATGGAGTAAAATATAAATAGGCAATTAATTTATTTAGGGAGTTATCATTATCAAGACAAAAATTGTTATTGTCATAATAATGAAGTGATTTACAAATAATAAGAGCCACAAAATTACGTTGAAAACTCTGACAATAACAATTTTATCCTATGGCTATAACATTATCCTTTATTTAAACTATTTACTTCCTTTACATCAAATTTTAACTAAGCCACTAGCTAGAGGCCCAAAAAAGGGGAAACTTTAGGGCTTAACTGCAAGAGAAATTTTGGGCCAAACTCTCAGGCCCAAATAAATTAAAGGTGTTGGGTATAAAGCCCAGGAATGGTCCAATAAGTGATGTGATGAGAAAAAAAAGAAGAAAAAGAAATGACAGCTGTGGGATTTGAACCCACGCCCTTTCGGACCAGAGCCTAAATCTGGCGCCTTAGACCACTCGGCCAAACTGTCCCTTGCTGATCAATTTCAGTTTTATATATTTAACTAAATTTTTAGAATCGGCATAGTTGGCACATAATTGAAAGTTTATGAAAAGATTTTACTTCGTGTGATTTATTGATTCCATATTATGAGTTGTCATACCTAAGAAGGTACCAACCCGCATGCACCAGATCTTATTAGAACTCCGAAATTAAGTGTGCTTGAGCGATAGTAGTATCAAGATGGGTCACCTCCTGGGAAGTCCTCGTGTTGCATCCCTCAGGCTTGGGGTTATTGGAAAATACCTTACTTCAGAGTGTCCTGAAGGGGTAAAGTTGCGTACATCCACCTCCTAGACCTTGTTCAGGTGGGAGTCATTTGGGCACTGGGAATGTTGCTTTTTATATTATTATGACTTGTCATAAAATGTGATATTAATATATATGAATCGAGACAACAATGTGCTGCTCCATTCTCCTTTCTTCTTGTTCCATGCTTCATTTTTTTTTCCTTTTTTTTTCCAATAATTAGCGACAGAGTCGCGATACAAAGTAGGCAACTCGAATAAGCGAGCCCTGAGGTTTGCTCCATGCTTTATGCTTCATGCTTGTATGCTTGTAGGCTTCTCAGGTTGGGGATTCTTGAACACAGGCTCCCTTTAAGGGTAGCATCTTGAAAGAATAAGGCTGCCTACATCCTTACCCCCCAGACCCTACATATGCGAGAGCCATTGAGGCACAGAGTCGGTTGTTGTTGTTGTTAGGACAACAATGTGATGGATAGCCAACAAGCAACAAATATTTAAGTTGACAACATATTCTCTTCTTCCTCATATGTACCCCTTTCTCTCTCTCTCCCTCACATCCCCTTATCCATCACGTTGTTGGCAAGCCCCATCACTGGCAGCCACCCACTTGGGAGAGAAAGAGGTGGTGACGCGGCAACATTTTGGGTACTGATGACCTGGTGGAGGAGGGGTATAGGGGAGAGAGGGAAAGAAGGGATATGGGAGGGGAATTTTTTTGGAGAAATTATTAATTAGGTATCTTGAGATTTGAGTTTGATGCTCTCATGCGGCCAAGTCACATACTCTATGCTACGGACCAACTTCTCAGGTTGGGGGTCCTCGGAAACAGCCTCTCTTCAGGGTAGTGTCATGATCCCAGGATGGCCTTGAATCATGACTTAGAGATTTAGGAAGAATTAGAGTTTGGTGTAGAGAAAGAATTAGAAAGAGATGAGGAAGAAAAGAGAATTAGAGGGAGAAGTAGAGAGAATAGAATTGAGGGAGAAAGTCTAACACTTGAATTAACATTTGAATCCTCCGTACAATCTAATTGACATGCTTATATACTAAGTACAAGTACTAACCAACTCATTTACAATCTATTAACAACCCTATAACAACCTCAATTACTAATAAAAGTATCAATCTTACTAAGTACAAGTTGTAAATCCTAGGTAGGTTCATGACATTATATCCCCCTTAAGAGATTCTTGTCCTCAAGAATCTTATTAGAATGTTGCAGCCTTGTGGAATTTGAACCATTTTAATCAAGCTTGTTTCTCTGTTCACTTTTATGCAGTACACTGTATGAATTCCATGAGACCAAACCAGACCTTCACTTGCTGGTTTAGCTTGACATAAACTTTTGATGTACACCTTTCACTTGCTGGCTTAGATTGACATAAGCTTCAGATGCCCTCAACTTCAACAAATCTTTAGCCATGATAATTCAGTTATGAATCCAATGGAACTAGCTGAACATATTTGTTTGTTGCAACATAATTCTTCAGTAAGACAAAACCTGAACACTGGTTGCATTAGCTTGTGAGCACAATCAACTTCCTTCCTGTCAACAAGGAATTGAAACTTAAGCGGAACTTGTTGCAGTTTGTCCTTAGGCTGCTTAAACCTCGAGATTTTGACGACATACATCCTTTTAAAAACTCTTTTATTCAACTTAGGAAGTAGACGATCGGGTGGTCTACCGCTGTAATACATCACTGTCCTTGTACCTGTTCCAGCAAAGTTTGCCTGCTTAGAGACATAATTCTGCATTCCCACCAGCTGCAAATGGACCTGCTTTTCCCAATGCTGCATAACCATATTAAGGCCATGAATTGTTGCTGAGTTTACTGTACTAACATTCTTCCCTTTCCCTGGATCAGGAGGGTACCATTGGGCCTGCTTCGTTACTGAATTTATTGTAATATCAGCCTTCCAATGCACCTGAATTTTCTTAACATACTGTTGTAACAACACACTAACCAAGCCAACAACCTCAGAAACTGAATCAGCCTTACTGCATTTAAGTCCCAGTCCATAGAGTCCTGCTAATTGTTGCTGTAGTTACAAGTAATCAACACTGTTGTACTGCTCCAATTCCATTCCAACAAGAGAATTAACCTTCATGCTTTCCTTCTTAAACAAAACACCTTGATATTTGAATTCGAATTGATCAATCAGCAACCTGACACTCTTTTATACTCTCAATAAACCAGCAATGTGTTCATCAGATCCAATCTTAAGCTGTTGCTTCCAATGAGAACTTGAATTTACAGAAATTTGACCCTTATGCCACAATATTTCAGGAGTTCGCACATTAGGATGTATCCTTGGAGTCTGTTCCATATTCCCAGCTCAACCCACACACTTTCTTGGCTTAAAAACTGAATCATTTGTCAATTCCACATCAGATACTTGCATTAGCATCTTGGATTTACTTCTACCCTGCTTCCTTTGCATGTTTTCACTCATCCCACTTCTACAGTGAGGTTGCCTTGGGAGATATACATCAGGAGGCTCAGTATTCATATCTTCCCTTGGGCAAGTGATGGCATATTCCATTTTCATTGAATCTGGTGGCCTCCCTCCATTATTCATAGCCTGAATTCTTGATGAACTTGTACTCTTGCTGAAGGAATTACTCCTCCTCTTCGCCAATTTGATCCTTCTTTTGGCCCATGAACAAGCCCCAATTCTATCTATTAACCACATTATTCTCCTAGGCTGCTTCAATTTCATTTCCTTGAATAAGTGGAGCTTGTCAAGAATCATCTTATTTGCCTTGAGAAGTAGAAAGTCCGGAGGTTTCTCCTTGTAGACCATAATTGGCTTGATCAAGGCTCTAAACTTCTTGCTTGTAAAACACCTTTTGAGATTGAGATTGATTGCTAACTTAATCTTAAAGTCAGATTGTAATACCAGCCTCAATTTCAACCATCTGCTACTAAGGACTTTGATGATCATTTGTGGTTTCTTGGGTGCATCTGCAATCTCATTAATTTGTTTGCTGTTGGCTTCCTGTTGCACCCATTTTACTGCTGCAATTTCTTGATTTAAGCCTGTACCAACTCTAGTGGTTGCGTCGTTAATCTGTTTTGCTGCTAGCTTAAGTCGGGCTGCTGCATCATTAGCCCATTTTGTTGCTTTTTGTGCTGAATCTTGATTCAAATTCTGCCTTAAGACTGATTTTTCTTGAATTTTCTTGCTATAACTAGGGTTCTTGCGCTGATCTTGCTTGGCCTCATCACCCTGTTGCTGTGCTATGACATTTCCTTGGTTCATTGTTGAATCTGCAACCACCTTTGCACACATTTTTCCCTCCTTTTCAACAGGGACATTAAGATATATTGGCCCATTTGGGAAAAGATTTTCTATTGCCTCCACAATCTCCTTACAAGGATTGATAAATTGAATATCTAACACACAACATTTGTCATAGATATTCCTTCCATGTAGCTCAATAAATGCTAATGCAGCTTGTTTCCTTGAAGAATAGGTCACATAGGCTTCAACCTCTAAGGTGGAGATTGAATTAACTTCAATTCTTGCAATGTGACCATATGGATAGAAGACTTGGCAGAGGATGTCTTTGTTGATGGGAAAAAGAACATTCAAAATCTTTACCACTAGAGTAACATCATTGGGGATTTGGAGAGTTTGTGCATCCATTTTGAGCAAGTGTTCTGCTGCAATCAACAAAGTTTAGCTTGATCAATCAATCCCAGTACTTTCAGATGAAGGCTTCGATGCAGCAAAACTAGTGCAACAAAACTAGTACAAATCTAGTTTATGCAGCAATTCTTGATCTGTTGCTTGATTGAAATGTGAAATTTTATAAGCTCAAGATCGAGCTCTGATACCAATTGTCATGATCCCGGGATGGCCTTGGATCATGACTTAGAGATTTAGGAAGAATTAGAGTTTGGGGTAGAGAAAGAATTAGAAAGAGATGAGGAAGAGAAGAGAATTAGAGGGAGAAGTAGAGAGAATAGAATTGAGGGAGAAAGTATAACACTTAAATTAACATTTGAATCCTCCATACAATCTAATTGACATGCTTATATACTAAGTACAAGTACTAACCAACTCATTGACAACCTATTAACAAACCTATAACAACCTCAATTACTAATACAAGTATCAATCTTACTAAGTACAAGTTGTAAATCCTAGGTAGGCTCATGACAGGTAGCCCCCTCAAGGGGGAAGGCTGCGTACATCTACCCCCCAGACCCTACTTTTGCGGAAACCCTTACAGGCACTGGGTTTATTGTTGTTATCTTGAGATTTGAGTATTTATCATTCAAGACATTTTAATATATATATTGGGTTATCCTAAAGTTTGAATATTTTATCACTTCCGTATCCTATAAAGGAATTTGATAAATTTTTGTAAGAACTTGATCAATTGTATACAAAAAATGTTTATACAATACATGAATATGATAATATATATAAGGTAGTGGCAATGTTTCATCCAAAATTCAATAAATTGTGATAAAATATTCACCAAATGTTAATATAGATTGACCACCTAAAAATTACCAAAACTACGTGTCATTTTTGCATTTTTCGGCAAAAAATCATCATATTTAATGAAGATACTTATATATTGTTGAAATCATGTTCAATTTTAGCATTTTCTAATAAAAATATATTGAATTTTTGACAAAAGGGTACTTGATTGATAAAATTTTAAAACTTCAGGGTACCTAAGTAATAAAATATCTAAAACTCAAGGTACATCGTTATATATATTAAAATGTCATGGTATTTAAATTAAAAGTGCTCAAACTTCGTTGTACCTAAGTAATAATTAACCTTTTTTTTTAATATCCAACAAATATTGGCCTTCCATTATATCTCACCCTCTCACACTCTCATTAGAATTGTACTCTATATATATCCCTCCCTCTCACCCAGGACCGAACATAACCCCAAGAAGCCCAAGCAACCGCTTGGGTCCCCTAGATTTTAGAGGCCCCAAATTTTTGAGTTTATAATTTTTAAAGTATCAATTATTAATATTAATAAATTTTTTGATCAAATTTTTGTAATTTGTTGTATATCAAGGGCCCCATTAAAAATTTTCGCTTCAGACCCCGTAGATGACCGGCGCTGCTCTCACCTTCTATATATGTTACTCTAATGTATTTATTAGATTTTTATATCAATTTGTTAGATCCTTACAAAAGGAACATACCCAATGGCTCAAGGGCTTCCGTCTATGCACGGTCTGGGGGCTGGATGTACGCAGCCTTACCCCTTCAGGTGTCAACCTGAAGAGAGGCTGTTTCCCAGCGCCCGCGACCTGAGGGTGAGGACTACCCAGGAGGTCACCCATCCTGGTACTACTCTTACCCAAGTAAGCTTAACTTCGGAATTCTAATGGGATCTGGAAACGGAGTGTTGGTGCCCTCTTTGGTTGTTAGATCCTTACAAAAATTAATGAAACTCATTAGGTACCTAAGTTATACAATATCTAAAATTTAGTGTATTTTGTTGTATCTGTTTAAATATCAGAGTAGCTATATAATAAATACTCAATTTAGCTAATAATTTAATGTTAATAGTTTCCAAAAAAGGAACTCATATATTCACAATTCATAGAGGTTGCGCCTCCGGCACAGTGTAACCGCCTCGCTTGAGTCCTTAGCCTTAACGATTTTCTTCGTCTTATCCTCTTTGTTTCTTTCTAGCAATTTGTTGTGTACCTAGAATTTAGGTTAAATTCCCAATACAATGGATTTAGAAGTTAAATACCTAACTAACTTTTAAATACTGTTTTTGGCGGGAAAATTAGTTCATGGCTGTTGGTAGTCGTTGTTTTGTTGCGTTCTTGGGATGCTGCAGGTTTAAACCAGATTTTGTGCTTATTTTTTGTTGTTTTTTCCCTTTCCTCTTATCCCTTATGCCTATATAAGAGGGAAAGTATCATTGTATTGGATAAATTTTGATGATAATAAGAAATTACAATTCCAATTTCTCTCTTTCCCTCTCTAACTCTCTCTTTCTCCCTTACTTTCTCCTTCAATTTCTAGTTCTCCCCTAATTCTCTTTCTTCTTCTCCCTTTTTCTCTAAATTCAATTCAAAAAATATTAGTTTATGGCCTAGAACTACTTTAGGTCATAACAGATTGGTATCAGAGCCACAAACCGTTTCACGAAGGCAGGGTTATGGCTCTACTAAGGCAAGAAAAAGCATACTTACTGCTGCAAGAACAGTATGTAAAGCTAAATAATGGAATTCAAGAACTCCAGGAAGCATCAAAGCGACGAGAAGAGGCATATCGGCGGCAAGAAGAAAGGTGGATGTCCTTTGATGAAAGAATGGCCAAGAATGATGAACTAAAGGCAATCCTCTTGCAAAAGATCTTTGGAAAAGCTACGACCGCTGCAACGGAATATAGTATCGAAGTCTCTCAAATCCTTGTACAACCCCCAATCCTTCAACATTCAAGTAATCATGTTCTCAACAATGGTAAAAATCTAATGAATCCCTCCTCTTCTCTAAATCAAATCAGCAACAGCAAAATAATGCAAGAAAATCAGCCCCAACCCATAAACCGAGATCAACAAAATCAACCAAGAACTTCTCAATCACAACCAAAACATGAGTTCCTTGCATTTGACCTAAGTTGGGAAAAAGATGCATTGTCCAGACTAGGTTCTGCAGCCAATAACTCGAATTCTGCAGCAAGCAAATCTGATTCTGCAGCAAGTCAACTAAAATCTGCAGAAAATAGTGTGTTTGATGCAGAATTTAGTTCGATATCTGTTCTTGTTCCTCGTTGGGTGCAAGAGATTGAGAAAAGCTACAAAAAAAAATGATGAAGAAACTCATATGGGTGATCCCAAAGAAGAGATCTGTGTGTCATCAACTTACCCTTCTTCTTTGGTATCTTGTAATTTGGACCATACTAAATTGGTTAAAATAGGTGATCAAGATATTGCACACAAGATGTTCGACAAAATGTCTGAAAGAAGTGTGATATTTGGAATGATCTTATTGATGGTTGTCATGTATTGGATGGTCCTAGTGTCGGTTTTGTGGAAACTCTTGAGAATGTCGTTACACTATTGCATAAGAAAGGTGTTGATGCTCAAATAGCATTAGGAGATGGATGCGTGTATGTGATAGTGGGCCATTATGAGAGTCACTGGGATAATGTGAAGCGGGGCTGGGATGCTAAGGGTCTTGGCGAAACTCCTCTCGAGTTCATGAGCGCAGATTGAGTTGTCAAGAATATGAGGAAGACTTCTAAGGCTAGAAGGAATTTCAAGAAGAGGAAGGGAAAAAAAAAAAAAAAAAAAGATCCATCAACCAAATTTGTACAGTGTTGCGGTTTGGTATTCATGATCGTGATGCCCCGAAGATTGAAGATGTGAAGAAAATCCTTGAGGACAAGGATTAGCTTTTTTTTTGGGGGGGGGGGGGGGGGGGGGGGTAATGTCATGTACTTAGGTTTATATTCATAATTCTCTTAATTTCTAGTTCTAAGTTGTTGAATTGAGCTAGAATTATTAGAATTAACATTTTACTCTTTCCAATTTGCCTAAAAAAGGTTTTGGTAATTAAATTACCTAACTAATTTTTAATTAGGTATTTTGGAGGGAAAATTAGTTTTTTAGCAGTTGGAAGCTTGTTGTTTTGGTTGCTGCAGTAGTTTAGTTCATATTTTAATAGATTTGGATCAATATTTGCTGTATTTCCCCTTCTTTCCTTATCCCCTATTGTCTATATAAAGAGGGAAAGTACATTGTACTAAACAATTTTGATGATAATAAGAAAATACAACTTCAATCTCTCTCTCTCCCCCTCAATCTCTCTCTTTCTCCCTTACTTCTTCAATTTCTACTTCTCCCACAATCTCTTTGCTCTCTCTCCCTCTCTTTCACTCAATCAAATTCAAGAAATATTATTTTATGGCCTACAAACCGATCCCCGAAGGCACAAATTAATGGGTTCCGAGTTGCAAAATGCTGCCGCAGTCGCTGAATATTGGTTTTATGATCAGCAATTATCCCGAATTGATATGTTTCTTGAAAAATTGAAGGTACTTCTCTGTAGCCAACATATTGAGCAATCAACATATGAACTAAAACAGGTTCGTATGGATATGATGTTACAAAAAATTGAATCTCAGGACAAAAAAATTGGTATTATTGTTCACATCAAAAATTTCCAATTTTGGGAAGACGAAAGGTTGGAGCATGTTAAAGAATAGAGGGAAAGAGCTGATGCTAATATAGATAAATTGATGGAAAAAATGATTGCCATCCAAAAAAATCAGCCTCAACGCACAAATCAAGATCAAAAAAATCAACCAAGAAGTCCCCAATCACAACCAAAACATGAGTTTCTTTCACTTGCCCTAAGTTTGGAAAAAGATGCTGAAGAAACTCATGTGGGTGTCCAAGATTTGGGAGAAATCTAAATGCTTAAATTGCCTCCAATCATTCCTAGGGAAACGCCTGAATCCATTAAAGAGTACATAGAAGATAAATATCCTTTGCCAAGATTGGACCCTGATGAATTCTCTCCGGACAAAGCTGGTAAAGGCTGGGACTTTGACTGGTTTGGTAAGGCTAAAATACCTTTGGAACCAGCATCACCTCAGTCAGTTGCTGTTCCTGCGTAGGAATTTCCATTTAGTCGTTCAAAAGAGGAGGCACATCAAGGAATGTGGGAGTCTTGGGCTACTAATGGAGGCGGTGAACATATCGCAGAGCATTTTCATGAACTTGTTCTTGTTATGGTACTGGAGTTCACTTTTGAATTAGAAACGTTCCAAAAGGAGGCTATCTACTATCTTGACAAGGGGAAGTCTGCTTTTCTGACTGTATTACTCCTTGAATTTAGTGCTAAGGCTTCAAGAGGAGGAAGAAAAGGGAAAAAAAAAAAAAAAAAAAGAAGAAGAAGATCAACCAAGTTTGTATAATGTCACAGTTGGTTGTTCATGATCGTGAAACCCGGTGATTTAAAAAAGTGAAGAGAATCCTTGAGGTCAAGGATTAACTTTTTTGGGGGGGGGGGGGGGGGGTGTAATGTGGTGTACCTAGGGTTTAGGTTAAATTTTCAATAAAATAGATTTAGAAGTTAAATACCTAACTAACTTTTAAATACTGTTTTTGGAGGGAAAATCAGTTCATGGCTGTTGGTAGTCGTTGTTTTGTTGCGTTCTTGGGATGCTGCAGGTTTAAACTAGATTTTTGTGCTTATTTTTTGTTGTTTTTTTCCCTTCCCTCTTATCCCTTATGCCTATATAAGAGGGGAAGTATCATTGTATTGGATAACTTTTGATGATAATAAGAAATTACAATTACAATTTCTCTCTTTCCCTCTCTCACTCTCTCTTTCTCCTTTACTTTCCTCTTCAATTTCTAATTCTCCCTTAATTCTCTTTCTTCTTCTCCCTTTTTCTCTAAATTCAATTCAAAAAATACTAGTTTATGGCCTAGAACTACTTTGGGTCATAACACAAATGCTTTACAATTCTCGATTCCTTTGCGGTTTCCACATTTCGTTTGGTGTAATGTTCTAGGGATTACAACAATGGCAGAAATTCGATTCGGATGAGCTCGTAATTTCCATTCAAAACTTGAAAATCCGTGGAAAAACAAGTGTAATTGATGAACATGCTCCGAAATTCTTGCATTTGGTTGAAGATCAAAGGTATTCGTATTACTGTGCTTGATTTGTACTAGAACTTGTCGTCTGGGTGCTTTTAAGTTGCATTTACATGTCAATGATGCAGTTTGATTATTCATGTACTCGTTGATTGCGAGTTTAATTGCTGTTTGTGGATGTTCATGAATTTCGGAGTTCATTGCAATTATACATGGACATCTATGGCTCAAGCTTGACATTTGCGTTTGCTCTCCGATGATACATTTAAAATCAGAAGTGTGGCTAGATTGCCATCTTAGAAGCATAATCAGAGTTCATAGTAGAAATAAAGGAGAAATAGAATAGAATTCAGCAATAGGAATAGTAGGGGGAGAGCTATATTTCATTTCAACATTCATATCCATAACTGTTGTACAATCATATAACTCATTTTATACTAGAATGAGGAAAGGGGACCACTACTAAGTTAACTACCTTTTATTAAAAAAGAAAGATTTATCTAAATTATCAATAAAATAAAACCACCTATTAGAATAATATCTATCATATATCCTATACATGATTAATCTGTTTCTCCTACAACATTCGAGTGAGTGAGTGCGATCAAGAGAGAGACATGTTTACTTGTAACATATAAGTGATTTTGAATTTGATATATGATTTTTAAATAAATGCCGAACAATTCTACTTGCCTTACGACTTTGCAGATGTTTATAGTTGTAACTAGCTCAGTATTGTGCAATTCTTGCATAGACATCGCTCATCAGGCGCTCCTGCGCAGTTAGGCAATTCTATTTCAATATTTTACACTGATTTTGTTAATGAATGTTGCAACATTTGAAGCGTGTTCGCATATTGGCCTTAGTTATATAAATCTTATTTCTATTACCCATTTGTTGTCCAGGAAACGAACCCAAAAGAACAAAGGAAAAATTCAATGAGAAAAAGAAACAAAACACAAGATTTACGTGGTTTGTGACTATGTCCAGGGAATTGTATGGATTAGGGTTGTATCTGAACCAGGCCGAGCCCGAGCCTGCCAAGCTCGAGGCTCAGCTTGGGCACGGCTTAAAGCTCGTTGAGGTTTGAAAGTTCAGGCTTGAGCTCGCCTTGTCAAAAGCTAGGGCTCGGCTCGCCTCGGCTCGATCTAAGCTCGATGAACTTCAAAGTAGGCTTGCATATTTTGGCCCATTTAAGCTCACTATAGGCTCATTTGAGTTGGGGCTCGACTCATTTAGATTCCAATATGGCTTCACAGGGCAATATTTAAGCAAATATACTACACTAAAAAACACCCGCTTATGCTCGTTTAGGCTCGCAAGCCTACGAGCTCGAGCTTCACTAGGCTCGGGCTCGGCTCAATAAGCTAAACGAGCCGGCTCTGCTCAGCTCAAGCTCATAGTGAGCTGAGCTTTTCGAGCTTTATAACGAGCAAGCTCGGGAGGGCTTGTGAGCCGACTCACCTCATTTAAACCCCTAGTATGGATTTTCAGTATTTCCAGGAAGTTTTAAGAGAATTTCCTTCTTGCTTTTGCAGTTTCTCAGACCCTACGTAGGGTTTTTTCAGCCACATAGTAAATGCCTAGCCTCTTCAAAACAAAGCTCAAGCCCCCCACAATTTTCTTGTCCCTTCGATTGGTGTGACCTATTACAGTATATAAAAAACTAGACTTCATTGAGGAAGCCCAACACATAATATTCAAGTTCTTTTAACTTTTATATTTACAATGGTAATATCGCCCCAGGGGGATCGAACCCGGGTCATGTTGTTGGCAACCAGAAAACATCGCCACTAGCTTATTGTACCGTGGCTTTCCTTTGGCAACAACTTCCAAATCCAGAGGTGTATCTACAACTTCTTGTACCATTTTTTCTAATCAACTCGGTTATTATATTTCACGTTTTATAAATAAAAAAAATATAAATCAAAATACTTAATAGCATGGCATCAAGTAGAGGAAATGATATTTGATTCTCGGGACAAAATTAAAGCTACAAATTCAGTAGCATTGGCTGCAATAAAGGCTTGGTGTCATTATGTATTGATCGAATGACATGTCGTCTTCCACTTGAACTTGAGAATCCCTTAGATATGAAGCAAAATGGATCTTGTTCTATCATAATTATAAATTTCTCAATGAAAATTGCCACAAGCCGATTTGGCTTAGGGACAAAATTTCCTTGAATATGTCCCAGAATTGATTAGAGACTTGAAAAAACACACACTGGATCTTAAGAGTGTCCTTGGGTTGGGCTTGGATGCTAATCAATGCACTTCTAATGTATGACACGAAGTGTGGTTTGCTTGTGAAATTCTACCCCTCTGTCCATCTCTGAGATATTTGGATTTTCCCGAACTCCATAGGCCTAAAGATTATAGCTTAGCCAAGCATCTTCTTATGGACGCATGAAACTGTATTCTCAGTTTATGATTGCGCTTGTAGAATGTCAATTTTACATGTCACGGTAATTAGCCAAACTACAAGCATCATTCTATGTTGGCAAAATACCCAATATTTGGATTAGATTTAGATATCAGTTTGTAGATATGAGAGAAAATGAGAAAAGAAGGGGGAAGGAAAGACAATAACACAATGATTTATGTGAAAAAACCCTCAAATGAGGGAAAAATTATTGGCGGAAGGATGAAATCTTTCACTAGATTTGTAACGGAGGATATAAGAAGCTCGCTAACTCTGTCACCTAGTGAAGGCCCTACAATGAAATATAAATAGAGAGGAACATATACCTAAAGGGCCTGTTCCCTCCGCTCCACCCCGCACTCCCCATCTAATCTGTACTAAAAATTCGAGACACCACATAATATTCTATAAACTCCATCTCTCAGTTAATGACACAAGAAAAAGCCGGGTCTCTTGCACTCCACTTCATTAGTTATAGCTGCCTCTTCGCTTCTCTTTCCTTATACATATAACTGCATCTATTCGTTGAGTGTGCTGTGTTATGTCTCAAATTTTTAGTTTGGACTCCCAAGTGGTTAGCATCTATCTTGGGTTAGTTCATCATACCCGTGTCATATGTATAGAGGATGACTCTTTTGAGAGGGTGAGAGATGAGAAGGTGAATTCTGATCAACCCATTTGGTTAAAGTGGGGAAAGCGGGATGATATCATGTGGGCGGAAAATGATGTCAGTAGCCAAATAAGTGGTCCAAAATGTTTTCTCTCACTCTCCGTGCATAGTTTTTCTTTCATTTGAGGGAAATCTCGGTGTCTTTGTTTCTCCCGTTTTCTTCTTTTCTCATTTGATGTTCAAATCTTAGTTTGGTATCTAAATCAAACCAAATCTTTCGGTATTTTGCCCTACAGAGTGGAATAGGTATTCATGATCTCTTTGCAACTGGCACATTTTGGAATCATAGCTAAGAAAAATGGAAAATGAAAATTGTTTATGGAGTACCAGTATAAGGAAAATATAAAGAATGGCAACTTTTTTATGGAAAGAACTTACTAAAAAGCAGGCTCGAAACCTGGGTCACAAACTTGGGCTGCACTGCAAGATCGTCATGGGCTGTCTCAGGGTCAGATGATTATTTATGAAAAGGCTAATCCAACAGCTAGATCAGCATAAATCCCAGACTGGTTTTCCTAAATTTGGGTTTTGGACACAAGTTCCGTCGAGAAAAAGTCACACAAATTTACAAAGGAAACGTGAAAATCACACAAAAATAACACACTGAAATTTACATGAGAACCCTCTCAGTAGATGAATAAACCATGATGCCAATCAGATATCAAACTCTTACTATTGAAATCTTGGACTACAATCTTTAATTTAATCCAAAACCAAATACATGCCAAAGGATGAAACTAAGGCTCTACGATTGAAGTTTTTTGAGGGAAAGGGGTGTACTGCAACAACTGATTCCCTTTTCTCATTAAGTGAGCTCTAAACGGTTTAAAGTAAATGTTTGAGTTATATTATAAAATATATGTTTGTTAATCTCCAATAAGAAACAGTATGTTTCTATGCAACAATGACCATGCCTTCTTCGACCACTCCTTCACATGCCTGAATCATTTCTACTCTCTCTCGCTCTCTCATCTTATTCTTCACGGTTTTCATATCATTAATGCCATCTTATGTGAGCTTTCATATCCTGAAAATCTGTATCTGTTAAGTACTAAAGGTGGTCCATATATTTAGTAATAGTATTGAATGCTTTGGTGTATATAAGCATATAACAAAATTGTATATAATGCATATTTTGATGCCTTCTTTGTCAATGTGGTCTATGCATTTTCTTCTTTAACTATGCCTCATACATTATTTTCTCCATCCCTATCCATGTGACCATTTGTTCCAGTATAAATAGTGTCATTGTGCATTTCTTTCATATCCCATATTGACTAGTTAGATTAAGATGAGAAGCTCAGTTTCTTCCTCAAACACAAAGTCGAGTATTTTGAGTTCATGCTTCATGATCTACTTGCCTCTTTCCACCCATCCCTCCCTCTCGTTTCTCTATTAGTCTTATATGTGGAGCCTAGTTTTACTTTTAAAGGACATTGTCCATGAATGGAAAATAAGCCCATATCAAACCCAATTCTTCTTAGGTTGTCAGTGGTTGTGCTTGTTAATGATGAAGAACTTATGCAACTCTGTAAATATGGTGCCACTAGATGAAACATTTTACACTATATGCCTGGCTTTATTTTCTCATTGATACTTTCTATTTCTATTATACCGTTTCTATAACACTCTTTACAGGACACGATGTCCTCAGTTTCTGTACATACAAAGCTACATTCTCCACAATGCCATCAAACTTCTCTAAAGATTCATTCCCTTGTCCCTCCCCGAAATCCCCTTCACCTCATAATCTCAATGATTATGTCATTATTTTCTTTTATCATGTACATTTACAACACAATCTAAGACCAAAAGTCCCACCATTCATAACTATTAGCAGATTGATTAAACAAATCATCAGACCGAAGATTGCACCAGTCACCGGGTGATGTCAAAGAGCTACCACCTGGCTCAACCATGGTAAGAAGATCGGTTTCCCCGTTCATTCCTAAGTAACTTGTGTTTTCACTGCACCCATCATCGGATAGGATTCCCACTCCATATTCTGTTCCTTCTAATGTTCCAAGTGGTCTTGCTTCACATTCACACTCTTTGGTGTTATTATTTTTATTATAATTATGATTATTTTCTTCTGATTTGTCATTTTCTGACTGGGAATCGCTGCTGTTTGCAGCGGCATTTGTGTTGCAGCATTGGGTCTCTGCCTGTACCTTGTTCACCAGATCATTCAACTTCTGCAGCTGCATCAATTGAAGCCAATAAGTATCTGTAAGGTAAGAAACTAACTATTTTAAAAGCTTAAACTGTTAAGTAAAGATTTAAGACATAACCCCTCAATGTAGCCGCTCATTGGTTCTGAAGAATGGATATTGCGTACAAACCTACTCCACAACTTAAGTCAGGTCAAAGTACTAACTATCCCAAAATATGGATAAAAGTACATGAATGATTTTTTATCCTCCACCCCTCCCCCCCCAAAAAAAAAAACTCAAATGCCCAATAGGTTTGAAGAGTGGATACTATGCAAGTCCACCTCATAGCTTATGTAAAAATTATATTAGTATTAAGAGTATGTAGGTTATCATGATTCAAACTAGTAACCTTTTAATCAATAAGCTCTAATGATGTCAAGGAATGAGGAATCAAGTGTCCTAAAAGCCTAAGCTCACGGGTGAAGGCCTTGAAATCATTTTATGTTCTAACACACTGCAACTTCAAAATTAAAAGCAGGATTTGTTGGTCAAAGAGAATTCTATTACTTCACTGAAAAACCAACTATTCCTCACAACTTAAGCATAAATAAATGCAAGCCAATGATTTTATAATCTAACATATATCATGAAAATTCCCACCACATATTATCCATAATCCTATAAAATAAATTAAAATTCATCTCTTGATCCATTATACCTGCACGATCAACCCCTGCTTCTCCTTCTTAAGACTCTCAAACCCAGAAGCAAGCGCATTGTAATTAGCCAACAGAACATTATACTCTCTCTCAAGCTGCTTAGACTTGAACCGAGCCCGCTTATTCTGAAACCAAATAGCCACCTGGCGCGGATGCAGCCCAAGTTCGCGAGCCAGCTGAAGCTTCTTCCTAGGCTCGAGCTTGGACTCGTTTTCAAAGATCGATTCAAGTGATCTTATCTGATCATCACTGAACCTCCTCTTGTTCTTCATCTTCTTCTTCTTTGATGTCTGAATTGAGTTTAGAGTACTAAAATTCTCCATTTTTTTTGATGAATTTAAGTGTGCGTAGTCTGTGAAGGATGTATGAGATTTGTCATGAAGACATTCATTCGGGTGAGGGTTTTAATAAAAGTTTGTGCTAGGGGGGTGTGAGGAATAAAATGTTATTTTTATGTGGAGAGCCAATGGGATTTTGTTACGTGTGCTGCTCTATCTCTACTCTCTTCCAAAGGTTCTCCCCTTTTTTTACTTAATTGTCAGAATTCGGTCTCGGATTTGTCCCAATGGTTCGGTAACTTTGGGACATGGGGTAAAATCTGGCATCCTAATCACTCAGGCTTTATTGATGTGAAAAAAATACCTTAAGTGGGGGGAAATCACGTGAGGTTCATAAGAGAGTAATCCTCCCTAATTTTCCTAACGCTTCTTACGTTGTTGAAGGTAGGGTTCGATCCTAAATTTTGGACACCGCTTTGTGTAGACTTTACGATCTCAGCTATAGTTGAGACCTTTTGCAAAATTTATCCAGTGATCATTATCTAAGTAGTTTATACTAATTAGAATTTCTGAGACTTTGTTTAGTTTGATGGAAGGCTTTTTTGCATTATGCTTTCAATTAGAAATTTTTTTGAAAAAATTGTCGTTTCAGTTAAAGAAATGATTTTATTCTTTCAATTTGTAGAGATTAATGCTTATTTAAGGGAAGGTTAAAGTAAAATATAAGACGTGAGATTATAACACAAATATTTTTTTCTCTCCGTAGAGGAGAGTTTCCCCTTTTCATTGAGGGAAAATTAGTTTCCCCTCAATAAAGAAAAAAATATTTTCTATATTTAAGGTTGTTACTATGAAACTATACGCCTATCTGTACATATCTACCTATACGCCTATCTGTCAACTATTGACATATATCAGCCTATTCGCTTATTTGCTTACTTGCTTATTTGGCATATTTGCTTATACTAGTTGTCTTGTAGGGTAGGTTTTGCCTCGTAGTCTCCTCTAGGGCATTTTAATGTTATGGCTTACTCTTTTGCTTTCATGACATATTGCTTACAACTCATTGCTCACGGGTCTCCATGAGGCGATAAAGACTTACCTCTCAGGTTGGGGGTCCTCGGAAACAGTCTCTCTTCAGGTTGACATCCTGAAGGGGGAAGGCTGCATACATCTACCCCCCCGACCCCGCTTTTGCGGAAGCCCTTGAGGCACTGGGATTGTTGTTGTTGTTGTTGTACTATGAAACTATACAATGAACAATAAAAATAAGATGAAAAATGTTTTTCTTTAAAACAACTATAGTTCAGTTAATACAGAAATTTAATAGTTTTGAATGATTTGAGGAAATAGGCACATTTTATTACAAATAGTAGTTGAGAACATTTGTGTAATATTTCCTTTGTATGCACATTTTAGTTAATTTCTCGGTTCTACCGGCTGAATTATTTTGGGAATATTCAAATGACCCACACGATTAAATGGTTTTCTATTTCAGAATAATTTAAATGGGTATGTAGAGGTGAAGCTGTGGTGGGGGTCAACTCTTGGCCAAGTCGTCTACTCAAGGTTTGCTTCTTCATCTTGTTTACCTGTGAGTTGGGGGCCACACAGTCCGATTTGATGGTTTATAGTTATTAAATCGGTTTAAACTGTAAAAATATAGTTTGCTAATTTTATAAGGTAAAATCAAACCGTTTTGTATCACAAATCAAACCTGACCATATCGTAATTATGACCCCGTTAGGTCCGGTTTACGGTTTTAACCATTATAATAGAAAAATTGTTATTAACACTATCATTAACTATAAAAACATCCAAGAATATAAAAACTCTACTTCTCTTCCTAATTTATAGTATAAAACATGCTTATACTTTATACTACATAAACACAAAAATTACGAATAATACATAAAATTGGTTTGTTAAATTCAGTAGTAATGTTTTTTGGACAAATTTGGTAAAACATTGGGTCTGTTAAATTTTTGTTGAGTTATTAATGAAATATTTAGTAGTTTAGTCACAAATTGGGTTAAATTGAATCAACGAGTGGATTTTATTTACATCTAATATGATTATGTCGTTAAAAATTGTATCATTACCTTAAGTTAAATTTGATGAAATAACTAAATTGATATAATATAAATTCTAAATGGACTAAATTGACATATTTAAAAGTATAAGGCTTAAGTTGATATGATCATAGAAGTACAAAGACCTTTAGTGTAAATAACCTAGTTATTTTTATCGGGTTATCAAGTAAATTTTTGCCACTAACATAACTTGTTATGATTTGGATAATGTAAATAATCATTGGATTCTTTAGTTTATAGTTTGTATGGTTTATGGTTTAAGTTTGGTTTAAAACCGTAAATCGTAATAACAAAAATTTTCTAAACCAAACCTTAATTTTTCAAACCATAAACCAAATTAATTAAACCTAACCGTAATTTACGGTTTGGTCCAGTTTAAATTACTATTTAAACCCTTTTTTGCACACCCCTACCTTTAAGTTCATTAGTTTGGCATAAAAGCTATGTTTTCATAATTTATGTTTTGTTTGGTATTATTTTTTATTTGTCTTTTTAGTTTTTCATAATTTAAGAAAGAAGGTTTTTGTTAAAGAACTAATTATTCTAAAAGCTTACTCTAATATGTGAAGGTCTATAAAAAAATTCCTCATGCAAATGCCCATTGAACTTGAAGTGTGAATATTGCACATGTCTATCTCATACCTTGTGCTTAAATTATATTTGATATTATAAGTGTGTTGGAATTCGAACTCGTGATATCTAGGTCATCAAGGCTCTGATACCATATCAAGAAACCAATTATTCCAAAAATTTAAGTTGATGGATGAAAGCCCAACATTGATTTTATACTCCGATAGTTTTAAAAGCAATTTTTTTTTGACATTTTTTTTTAATTTTTACTCAATCTTAAAACAACTGAAATAGAAAAGCAAAATCAAAAAAATTATTTATAAAACCCATATTTTAGTGACTTAAAAATTAGGACAAAAGAACAAATCGAAGAAATGCTTAAGGTGAGAATGCAGCTAGTTTGAGTGGGGCCTGACGGTTTCCCGAATTTCTTTTTTAATAAGAAGGTAGTTGGAGATTACTAGACTACAAATGCACTGGTTGTAATGAACATTCACTTACCGGTAAATTAATAATATACTACAATAACAAATTTAATGCCTTAAGAGCTCCTGCATAAGTTGGGTCTGGGAGGAGTATGTTGTACTCAGCCTTACCCCTTCAAAGTGATACCCGACGAGAGACTATTTCCGAAGTAAATTAATTATATTTAGCTATATAAATTAATACCTTGGCCTTATTTACTCTGAACTTTTCTTTGGTCATCTTATTTATTCTACTAGTCTCCAGATTCTTTGGAGAACATTTTATATACTTGTCACCTACTCCTATGGCGACAAACTTGGTAACATCCAATATGAACATTGTATCATTAAAGTCATTTATCTTTTTCTTGCTCATTAATTGTACCACTATATTTGAAATTAAGGTTATCCAAAACAATAAAAAACCTAACATTACATTGTTAAAATTCATCAAAATGTTATTGCTGTCTAAAATACCCTAGATTCAACACACCGTAATTAACTTTTTTTTTTTTTTTAATTCATAGAGATAGAATTTTTTATTATATTTGAGCAGACTTGTATATTTTAAATGATCAGAAAATATAGCAATCCTCTAATAAGGCTACAAACATTTGGAGGAGTCGGTTCCCAAAACAATGCTGAAAAATAAAAAAATAAAAAAAATAATACTAAAAAATAAATATTTACCAATCTACTATTGAACCGCGTTTTATAAGCGCGGTTATATTAAACCGCGTTCAAAAAATGCTGTTATATGTAAAAATAACCGCATCAAGATCAAAAAATTATATAAGCAATAAACCGCGTTTATAAAACGCGGTTTATTATCATATAAACCGCGTTTAGTAAACGCTGTTATAGTGTTTTATGAGTTAAATAACATAAATAACAAACTAATAGATATATAAATAACGAACTACTATGTAAAAAATAATATAAATAAAACATAAATAAATGTTCAAAAAAATGAAACATAAATAGATATTACCGTCATATATTTCACTGCTACTAGCTGCTAACCGAGCCTCATGTTCCTTTTTCATCTTGCATGTCAATATATTATGACATTTTCTCTTATAGAATCCACGTGTGACCCTTCGTGTATAGTCATTTCATCCATTTCATTTTGAATTCGTTTCGAGCGTGGGCGTCCTTGACTTCAAGACTTATCTTTTACAATTATATGAACCGCGTGTTTAAAACGCGTTTTAGACATTTATGAACCGCGTCTTAAAGACGCGGTTTATGTTCAAATGAAACGCAAACGCGGTTTATGTTCACATGAAACGCGTCTTTAAGACGCGTTTTATAGGTGAAAAAAATTAATTCGGTTATTTTTGGAGTGAACCGCGTTTTCTAAACGCGGTTCAACAGTAGATTGGTAATTATTTATTTTTTGGCTTAATTTTTTTATTTTTTTATTTTTCAGCATTATTTTGGGAACCGACTCCATTTGGAGAGGGGAGTAATAATTTTTAAACTCCAGACATCATACTTAGCTAATGGGTGACCCATTATACCAGATCTAACAGCTCAATTTGAGCAATTTTATATCTTTTTTTTGATAATTTGTGAGCAACGCTAGTTACAAAAATACGGTGACCCGAAAATAGGACCCGAAGACAAAAGGGCTAAGGTTGTACATAGAAGCAATTTTATGTATGAATTTCTATTTAACAAAAGCATAGAATATCTTGTGGATTCGGCTTTTTTTTTTTGGGGAAACATTTCATTAGATGAGATGCTCACTTGTTCAAATCTATTTTTTGACATTTTCAACCAAAAATTATTTCGTATGCATAATTTAAGTTCATAACTTGTATACATAATAAGTATCATAAATAATTATTAGATTATGAGGTAATTACATTAGCTTTATTGTTTATAATTAAATAACTCTAATCAAGTTTATAAATTGTTCAAATCTTTAAGTTCATAACTCTAATTATTAGATTATGAGCTTAAGCCAATTTAATAAAAGAGCTTGGGGATTGTTTCACCCGTGATCATATTTTACAAATCACTTAACCAACCATAAGATATATATATATATATATATAAATATTATTTTACAATTTATTATTTTATTTGTTAATTATATAGTTGAATTTATAGTTTATTAATCATAGTACGGTTGATTAAAAAAAAACATAAACTAAGCAAGAGATGCAGCCACGCAACCAATGAGATAGCTTCACCGGGGACAAGTATCTGTCACCCGTCACAGTCAGCCAATAGTAACAAGCCACGTGGGGCAGCCCATTTCGTCGCACCTCCATACGCTGTCGTTTTCGTTGTAGTATTTTATTTTGCCAAAAATGACGTGGCACCAAACCCATGGATGTAGGGGGACTGTATTCGACACGTGCCGGTGTCTTTGCCCTTTAAGACCTGCAGATAATGTCAGACTCTTGTGGGCACAAGCACTCCAATTACAAAGAAAATTTTAATAATTAAATACGAATTTCATATAAAAATTATAAGACATAAGAGAATTGTTTATAAATCTAGTGAGTTATTCTACTTGATATTAATTAATTTTATGATAGAATTTTACTTGAACTTATATATAAATTTTATATATGTCAACTCAATAAGTCGGGCCTTAGGGTGGGGTGAAATTCAATAGTTCTCTTGTTTGATTATTAGACATTTTATTATACATAAAAAATGAAATTTTCTTTGTTACACAAGAATTGAAAAGCTTACTTCATGAAAAATTGACTCTGAAATTCAATGTTGGATAATACAGTTTTTTATAGAAATTTAATTCCTATATTAGCCAACAAGGCCTAAGGTAGGTAATTCAAATAATACTATTACAAAGGTAGATTTATTATTATATAACTATCCAAATAGTAATAATAGTTTTTGTCCTAATGTTAATAACTTCTTCTAATTTTGGTACTTAATCTATTTACCGTGTTAGAAAATAATATTAATTTTAGATTTTATAAGTTATAATATTGTATTATATATATTAAATATATAATTTTATATATATAATTTAGTAAGTATACCATAACTCAAAAATACAAACGTCTCTATCACTCTCCAATCCCAAAATCTCATCCTATTCGCCTGCCACGTGGTGGGTGATCTCCTCTGATTTTTTTTTTTTTTTTTGGGTTTTTATTTGTTAGTAGTTCACATTGTCAAATTTAACATGAAGCCTATAGAAAACTGACCTCTAAGTTAGTGATCTACTTGACATAAAAATCTAGAATAGATACTCGCATTTCTATTTATCACTGTATGAAAAATTCTTATATATTACTATTTTTTGTTGTTTTTAAATTGAGATCACTTTATATATCTATAACATCTTAGAATCCATTTATAGTCAGTATGACTTTGATCATGGTGTGCATTTTGGCCTCTGGCTATAGAATTTTATTGTGATTTATATTATATTGTAATTTTATGGCTTTTAATTTTTGTTTAGATACATTATGTGTATCTTTTGAAAGGTTCTTCTTTCTTTGTATAATAGAAAATAAAAATTTAGAACGAATTTAGAGAATAAAAAAAAAGCTTACAGTGTATGAACTCTTTTCAAAAGAAGTTTGTCAAGTTGTTCATTAGTCAAGCTAATGTTTTACCAGAACTCCATCTTTTTCGTAAACGATATCTAAATGTCTATTATGAAAAACATAAAGAAAAATTCTATTTCTAAATAGTCATTACTCTGACATTTTTTTTTGTCAAATTTATTAATTCAGGGTAATTATACCCATCCATGTCCCCCTTAAGAAAATATTCTTTAGCCTTAAAGTATGAATATTGTATAGACTTATCTTATATTTTATACTTTAATTATGTTAATATTGAAAATGGAGCTGTTGGATTTCGAACTCGTGACTTTTTGGTTGACAAAGGTCTGATACCATGTCAAGTAATCAACTATTCCAAAAGCTTAAGCTGATGGGTGAAAACTCATAAATAATTTTTATACTCTAATAATTAATAGTTAAATAAATGAAGGTAAATGTTATTTTCAAGGCCTTTTTTTATTAATGTCAAAACAATTATACTTTTTATTGATCACGAGATGACTTTTATCACTCTTAACATTACAAAATAAGCTCTGATGATAACAATTATCAAAGTAAAGAGATCTTGTATATAAAAAAGAAAGTTTGGAGGGCCAATAGGAGATTGGAGATTTGGAAGGATGCTTTAGGATTAAAATAAGTTTAAGGAGTTTATTATTATTTTATTAATCAAAGATGAACATGTGTCAGTTGATCTGAAAATTGTTCATCTTTAGGATGTATACGTAATGTTTGCTTTTGAATCTGATCTTCAACATTGTTGTTATGAAAGTGCCAATTGGACGGCCTGGATTAGAGATGTCATGTCCATATGTGTTTAAGAACATTATCCCATTTGTGACCTTATTGTAGTCTTTTCTTATAATCATGCCTTGAGAAAGATGCTTTCTTTCTTCTTTTCTGACTTTTGCATTTTTATTATTCTAATATTGTTTTCACGTAAATGTTCATTGGATTTAAAGTGTAAATATTGCATAGATTTACCTTATACTTTGTACTTGAATTATGTTGATAATGAAAGGGGGCTGCTAGGATTTGAATATGTGATATCTTGATCAACAGGGGTATGATATTATATCAAGAAATCAACTATCCCAAAAGTTTAAATTGATAGGTGAAAGCTTAAGATTTATTTTATACTTTAACGTGTTGAGTCGTGGAGTTGTTTACCCAAAAAATTGAAGGGTTGGGAAATGATGTCATAGTGATTAATGAGATGTGTAATTCACACGGGATTGGAAATAATTCGAAGAAAGCAAGCACTCAAAGGGGATATATGGCCTAGGAATAGTTACTTGAGCTCGAGGCAGTGACTAGGAAAGCTGCAAAAGGGGCAAACATAGTTTGAGACAGTTGCCTAGGATGTGAAAAAACGTGAGCTTCAAGAGCAGTTACGGAAAGGTGGGAGAGGTGAAGAAAGATGTTGACACATACGTTACGATTTTAGTGGACTCCTTGCGGATCATGAATTGCTCAAGGCTAGAAACGAGCTTGCATAAATCTCGAAGTAGCAATTAATACTTATATTCCATGAATTATAGAACTGATAGCTTAGCAAAGAGTTCTACAACCACATTCTAAACTCTTAGATTTATTTCGATGCACATTTGTGCTTTTCTTTCTCTTCTTTTTTGTACTAGTAGTCATAACTTGAGCTTTCAATTTGCTTTAGCAAATACAATCACAATGCTGGAAACATTGTTACAGAGCGTATATTCTGTGTACTTTCTCTCATAATCTCTTGCATTCACCCTTATTGTGAACTTGACTCATGCCATTAGTCTAAGGTTTTCACTTATAGGACTCGAGCATGAATGAGTAGACATTGGATTCGTGTTTCAATTTGGTTCACTGGATCTTTTTCTTGTTAAGTTTGATCTTGGTTGAGCTATCTCATGTCGAGGTTGTCAAGCCAAACGTTTGATTGAATCAGATTGAAGATAAGTTTTCAAGCTCTCAAACTTATCTCCACTCTAGTGTTCAGCTCTAACAATTCGAGGGAAGGTTTCTGAGGACAAATATGTACTTCATCGCAACTACCATTTGAGTTAGATCTATATTCTTACTTTTACACACTAAAATTGTTGAAGTTTTCTTAATTGCATTATCGTTAGGATTCATGCTAGTTATAAACCAAAGACAAATACACTAAAAACTCAAAATGCATATATAACAAGTGATTGGTGTGTTAAAAAAAAGTAATTGGTTGAGATCAATCATATGTTATTAAAACTAAATTTACCGTCTAATCATTGTAAATCCTTTTCTAAGTTTGTTTACTCAAAATATATGGCGACCATAAACATACAAATAGAAAAACCAATGTTAGAGTATAAAATCATTTTCAAACTTTTAGCTATTAGTTTAAGCTTTTTTGAGCAATTGATTCTTTGACATAATATTAGAGTCTTGTTGTTTAAGAGGTTGCAAGTTCGAATCCTAACAATTCTCACTCCCGACAATAATATTATTTTTTGGTTCTCAGACACAGCATCTCTTTAGAGTAGCACCTTGAAGGAGTAAGGCCGCATACATCCCTTCTTCCCCTCAGACCCTTCCCTAGCGAGAACCCTCGAGATACTAAATTTATTGTTGTTGTATCCATTAGTTCAAACCTTTTGAATTACTAGAGAAGGAGCATCTCTCTTCAGTGATAATGAGAAGGATTGGGGTTTACAGATGTCACCAGTTAGTAATAAGGTTCTTTGCATATCCATCCCAAGTGTATGTCCAAATAAAAAAGGAGACACTCCGAACAATAGGGTCGGTTTGATCAAACTTTTATTTTCGAAAAAAGTATTTTTAGGAAAGAATACTTTTAAAGATTGAAGGGTGTTTGACGTATATAGAAAGACGTTTTTAAATATAAACTGAAATTATTTTATGTTTTAAAGCAAAAGTAGAAGTAAAACTAAAATATTTTACGTTAAAATACCCTTATTCAAAGCATTTTTTATAAGAGTACTTATGCAAAAATAGATTTCTTATGGTTTAACCGAATAGACTCTAAAAAAGTAATTGAAAATAGAAAATAAATAAATAAATATATATAAGGAACATACCCAGTGCCTCAAGGGCTCCCGCCTATGCAGGGTCTGGGGGGGTGGATGTACGCTGCCTTCCCCCTTTTAGGGTGTTAACCTGAAGTAAGACTGTTTTCCAGTGCCGTCAACCTGAGGGTGAGGACTTCCAAGGAAGTCACCCATCCTGGTAATACTCTCGCTCAAGCACGCTTAACTTCGAAGTTCTAATGGGATCCCGTAACAGCGTGTTGGTGCCCTCTTTGGTTAATAAATAAATTAATATATATATATATATATATATTGGTTATATGGAGAAAGCAGTATCAGCAAAAGAAAGGTACTTGTCTGATTCCAGTACCACTTCCTCCACATCTATTATTCTTGTTGTTAATCGGTGCACCATATGTAGTTTATAGATAATTCATTTTGCCAATATATGTATAAATATTCCAGGCACTCAGCTACTTCAGGTTAGGGGTCCCCGGAAACAGTTCCTTTCCTGCCGGAAGGGGTAAGGCTGCGTACATCACCCCCCCCCCTAGACCCTGCGTTCTACGGGAGCCGCAAGGCACTGGGACTGTTGTTGTTGTTGTATGTATAAATTAATATTCCAGAATTTTCACATTTTAGCTTAAATTTTTTGCACAATTAGTTTTTTTTTTCCCCAATAAATGGCACTGTAGTACAGTACAGGACGGGCGCAAACGTAATCACGAGGCCTGGACCAGTCAAGAGACCGACATGAGTAAATTACAAGAAACGGGAAACAAAAAACAAAAACACAAATTAAACAACAAAATACAAAATACATGGTGTAAGTTAGTCCACACATACAGCGGCGAAGGACTTTACAAAATCATATTAGGAGGTTTTTGTTGCAGAACACAGAACACATCTTTCGGGATTGTCAGCTACAAGATTCTACGCACAATTGACCCTGGCACCCGACTTGGCATAGTTAGTTCTTTGATATGGTAAATATTTTATTGATTAAGAGGACATGAGTTCGAATCCTAACATCTCTCTTTTCAGTATATTATCATAATTCAAGTAGAAGGTATGGAATGGGTGTATACATTTATCCGTGCTTCGGGCTTAACAAGTATATCCCCATGAGGGAGCATATTAGAGTATATAATCATTTAATTAGACTTCTATCCATTAGTTTAAATTTTTGACGTAATTGATTCATCGACAGTAACTTAATTACATTATAACTTTCTTGAGTTTGTTTAATGGTTAAAATCGCTACTCCTTTTTGGTTATATCTCAAGTTCAAGGCTCACTAATCCTCCTTTCTCTCAATTATGTTATCTGGCTAGGAACCTAGGAGGGTACCAACACGCAAGTACCGGATCCAATTAGAACTCCGAAGTTACGCGTGTTTGGGTGAGAGTAGTACCAAGATGGGTGACCCCCGCGGAAGTCCTCGTGTTGCTCCCCTCAGGTTAGAGGTTCTCGGAAACTGCCGCTCTTTAGGGTAGCACCCTGAAGGGGGGAGGTTGCGTACATCCACCCCCCCTACCCTGCTTAGGCGGGAGCCCTTAGGGCGTTGGAAATGTTGCTTTTATGTTATCTATTTAGGAAATTATAATCTCCTTTTAACATAAAGAAAAAAAAATAAGGCATTCCATGATTCGATTTATCAATTATATCGGGCATGAAGAGCCAAGTTTTGAAGGTGATCTGCGATCATGTCTTCGTAAGAGAATTTAGCTATTGAAGTCAAATTGGATTTGGAAATGGCCGTAACAATCGATTTGTCTATCATATTGGGCGTGTAATTTTGTATGTATTCCTTTAACATGATGAAACATGAATTATAACATAGCAATCCTAAATTTCTTGATAAAGTTCTTTCAGGAAAAAAAAAGTTACTTTTTTTCAACATAGAAATTAGATCAATCCCTACTGAGCAGCAGCAACAACGACAACAATAGACCTAGTTCCTCAAGGGCTCTCGCATAAGTGGGGTCTGGGAGGGGTAGATATACGCAGCCTTACCCCTTCCGGGTGTAACTTTGCCGAGAGGTTATTTCCAAGGACCCCCAACCTTAAGTTCGAAGTTCTAATGGAATATGGTTATATTAGTGTCTGGTCAACGAAACTTATCAATCACTACTTAGCGCAAAATAAAAAAAATTAAAAAAAAAGGGCTACGGTTTGCAGCGGCCCTCCTTTTTGTTTTCTTTTTGGACAATTGAGATGGGCCTTAAATACTCACTCAGAAACACAGCTTAGAATACATTATTGGGCCCTTACCAATTCATTAAGGCCCATTGGTTTGGGACTTCCCCTGTTTTGTAATGCCGGTCCATGTGGACTGGTTTTAGCCTTGCAATTACGAGTGTGCCTGTCTTATAATACGTTCGATGCTATTTATCAGAAAAAAATAATGTTTTCGCTTTAAAGTAGACAAGAAGCAAAAACTACTAATTTTATCATGTAATGACGTATGTGACAAATTAACGCATTCAATTATATAAATAGTGTTAATAGAAATTGTGTTTCCTTTTTTTTTTTTTTTTTTTTTCCCCTTAACAAGGATAGTGCGACTCAAGCTTTGGTAAGGAGTGATACCAAGAAAATTTGGGGTTCTTGAAGAGTTTTTCCGATGATCCATGATGGTGATGTACATCAGGTATTTATTAGCTAATATCATGTGCTTAGAATGTGATATAGAGACAAAAAGATTTCCTAACCATCTTGGTGTTCATGACTCGAAATAACGGTGTTTGTATTAAATACAACAACAACAATAACAACAACCCATCCAGTGTTTCAAGGGTTCCCGCATATGCAGGGTCTGGGGGAGGAATTGTACATAGCCTTACTCCTTCAAGTTGCTGCCCTTAAAGGGAGGTTGTGTCCGAGAACCCCTGACCTGAGAAGCATACAAGCATGAAGCATAAAATATAAAATATAAAGTATAAAGTGTAAAGCATAAGAGCATAAAAAATAAACAACCCAGAGTATGTATAGAGAAAGCATAAAGTAGCAATAGGCAGCGCTGTATTAAATGACAACAAAACAGGGTAGGTACTTTGCTTTTCACATCCAAGTAGATGATTGGGATGTACGGTTTGTCGAGCCCTTTCGGTATAGATGATCTAGAACTGAAGGGTGAGATTTGTGAGAAGACTAAAGGCAGATCGTACTCATTAATATCTCTTTTTCTTTTGCTTTGTCCATGACGAAGTCCCCTTTTCGTCTGGTACGAAGGTCTTTTGATCATTGCTGCGGACAACTTCTCAGGCTGGGGTCCTCGGAAACAGCCTCTCTTCAGGGTAGCCCCCTGAAGGGGGAAGGCTGCGTACATCTACCCCTCCGGACCCTACTTATGCGGAAACCCTTAAAGGCACTAGGTTTGTTGTTGTTGTTGTTGTTTGTCCATGACGAAGTCCGCATGAATACACAATATTAGCACAATGCCCAATATTCATTGTCTCAACTATCCTTTCTATTGTCCTGTCGACATAATATTTCATAATTTTTTTTCAATTCTATAAAAAATTTATAATTTAAGATTTGTTTTATAACCACTACTAGTAGGTAATAAACAATTAATAATATGATTTGAGATGGTTGATTGAAAACATTTTAGACATTTTGAGGTGATTTTATAAAAAATTAAAAGTTGTGGTAATTAAGTGATATTACAAATATTTAAGATGAACTTTTTTTTGGATAAGAAACCCTGATTAAAATTTCTTTTTTGGACATTAATATTAGAGTATAAAACCACTCATTGGTCTTCACCCATCAACTTAACCTTTTGAAAAAGTTGGCTACTTGACATGATATTAGAGACTTATGACCAAAAAAGAGGTTATGAGTTCGAATCCCAATGGCTTCCACTTTTAATATTAATATAATATAATTAAACATAAGGTATGAGGTGAGTTTGTGCAAAATCCTCGCTTTAAGCTAATGGACATTTGCGTAAGGTGACATATTAGAGTACAAAATTATTTGTGGGTCTTCATTATGATCAACCCCAATTAAATTTAGAGAATATAAAAATTTGGGGGAAAAATCTTCTTCTATATATTATTGCTGAGTGCCCCATCCACCAAAGCATCTAAACTCCAATTCAAGCAATTTTAAAGCGGTGTCACTAAAAGCCTCTAAACTTCAATATAAGCAATTATAAGAGAGGGATTTAATATTTGAAGTTATAGAAAAGAAAAAAATAAGAAATTAAACATCTTTATTCCGTAATTTTATAAAGCATATCCTTCGTATATGACACGAGATAACGCTAGGAAAGACAGATAAGAAAATCTTGCAAAGTACTATTACACAAATAACAAGGCAAATGCTTATACAGGATTAAAGGGTACAAAAAGGAGGATTCACCCACCACCTAATTTGTTTAACCCCTCTACTAAATAAAATAATTAATTAATTGAAATTCTAAAAATAAACAAAAAATATACGTAAGCATTCACTTGGCTTTTTACGTTGGATTTTACCATTCTCTCTCTCTCTCTCTCTCTCTCTCTCTCTCTCTACCCTACCCCCTTTGTTTCCTTTGTGTTGACTTCTTTGTCTTAGCTTTTGAGGTCTCCTATGTCCCTAAGACATACCAACTCATATATATAATATATATAATAATCTTGTAAATGCTATTTATATTATAGTACTTTAATATTTTTAAAAATAATAAAAAGAATTTAAATTTTTTAAATTATTAAAAAGACCCCTAAATTTTTATTGTATTAATCAAAAGGACTGCTCTTTAACATGACAGCGTCATTTTCTATTGACAAAACTGACGTGGCAACTATTTTTCTAATAATCTCAAATATCTCATCAAACAATGGCAATTTACCTACATCAAAGATTCAAACAGGGAAGCTTAGCGTATGACATTTTTTGCAATCATCGACTCCATCTGGGAGTCAAAGAACGCACTTATTTCGCAAGATTCACCTCTTAATTGGGATCGGACTCAAGAGATATCAAAATTGAGGGTTGTAGCATGGTTCTGAGCGCTACTTGGTTGCCATGATGTCTGTCTCCATCATTGTATGGAGGATCTGCACAGACGGATTGCCATGACCATTCTCAGACCTACTTTAACTTCGTTAGCTAGGCTCCCTTAGACAAGACTGTTGTTATGGACCAGTATCAAAGGTGAGTTTCTCTAGATGCTTAGCTTTGTTTTTAGTGCGCAATGCGATTTGGAAGCTACGTTACTTTTATCTTTTTCTATTTTTATTTTCGTTCTCGTTTCGTTGCAATATATGTATTTTGTATCTGTTAAAAATTCTTCCGCCCTTTTATTTATCCCAAAAAACAAAAATTCCTTTGTGGAATCTAATGCAATTCAATCCAAATCAAGTCAATTTGTTGTTGAAATTCTTACACAATTCAAATACACATCACCCAAATCAAATGTTGCATCAATAAATTTTCACAAAAGTTTGCAAGATTCTTAGAAATCTTTTTAAATGTCAGATATTTTAATAAATAAATGTTCAAACAATAATATAATAAGTGTCCATTACAGGGGCGTCTCAGTTAGTGGCATCTCCTACCTATGCGGTAATCTCTTATGGGTCAGGAGTTCGATTCTCACTGAGAATATACCGGTGACTTATCTGCTCATGAGGATTGTGGGCCTTCTCATGAGTCGGGGTTTATGAGGACAACCCAGGTTCCTCACTACCAAAAAAAAAAAAAAAAAAAAAAAAAACACAATATAATAAGTGATTAAAAATTCCCCAAATTTTAAAGTGAAAATTGTAATTTAAGTAAAGGTGCAATCTTTATCATCTCAAATCTTCTTTTTTCATTCACCACATAACTGGACGGTGACTATTGGACAAAAGTCGTTGTGGAGGTCAATTCAAATTATATTAAAAATATGATTTTTTTTTTTTAAGTGGATAAAATGCTTAAAATTATATTAGATGCCAATCCTGCTATAGATACAGACCAAAAACAGCAAAAGAAAGAAATTAACATATCAAAACCACTAAACTCGGGGTACAATATGGGGAAGTCAGCTTTACTCATGGTCTGCAATTGAAAACGATTCATAACGAGGAAACTGAGTATGATGAGTTATAATTCTGAGTTTGGAGTTGAAAATAGTAGTACGAGATCAGTTTATGAAGGTCTTCCAATCTGTATGGGATAGAAAAAGTTTATAAATAATAACAGAAACATACATATGTTATAATAAATTTATGTACTTTATAAACATTATACATTGTCATTTGATATTAAATGACATTTTTTTCTTCAAATAATTACAACTTATTAATCTTGTTATACGTTTATATATTTAAGTTACTTATAAATACATCAAAAAGTAAAATAAAGGGTTATTTACGTTATAAGTTTATATATTTTACTTATAAACTGTATGAGCTATAAGTTATAGGAAACCACCCTCAACTAGGAAACCTTGACAGAGCGACGAGGACATGGAATATGGGTAAAAGGCTCGGGCTACACTTTGATGGTCGAGAGAGTGAGATCCACGAGTTTATGATGTCAATTTGTGAAGGAGCACCAGATCTGCAAAAAAAGAAGAAGAAGAGACCGTCTAAGAGGAAATCTAACCCGTCGAACTGATTCAAAGTAGGTCTTTCTCTTGGTCTTGGGCTGTGTCGTTCTGCCGCTTTTGCCATTCTTTGGTTATGTTGGTATAGCTCTACAGGTTTTCCGCCTTGGTTTTGGATGTTTTGTGCCATTTTTCTGATCTTTGCCCCTTCTATTTTCCTTGGTGTTGTGCTTTGGGGCCTTTTTTGTCCTTCTGGGTGTTCCTTGCAGTTGTGTTTGGGTTGTTTGAGCTTGCTCTCGAGGTTCCACTGTTGGCTTCTTTTTGTTTGGGGTTGGTTCTTGGTTTGTTCTTTTATGGTTGTTTGGTTTGGATTTGCGTTTTTCCTTTTGAGGTTCTCGGGTTTTTCTTTTTCCTTGTTTTCTTTGGCGCTTTTCGGTTTTCTTGTTCGCCGGTCGGTTTTAGCTGGTTTAGGCCTCGCTCTTGCGAGTGCGCCTGTTTTCTATCGCGTTTCGGTGCTATTTATCAAAAAAAAAACAAAAAACTATAAGCTATAGGAAGATTTGCACACATATCACAGTGAAAAAAGGAAAAAAAAAAAAAAAAACCAAAAAGCTGTAAGGTATAGCCATTTTTTGTATCTCGAGCTCTGCTTGTTAATTATCAAAAAAATAGGAAGATTTACTATGCCATTTCTCTTCACTAAGGCTCTTATATATTGAGTTAAGGTTGGGATATAGTTGTTCTAATAATAACAATACTCAATAACTAAAGACATAAATAATTATAAAATAAAGGGTACATTACACGTTAGTACCTTTAGGTTTGGAATATAAAATTTATAATGTCCACAAATTTGTTCAAGAATATTTATTTCAAAAGTTTCATATATTTAATAAAGTAGTCGAAACGGCGGTGTGTAGGGGTGTAAAATAGCCCTCTCATCCAACCTTTATTCATTAACAGTGTCATAATATTATAATTTGAGTGTAGATTGAAGGGAATGACGAGGGAATGGTAGTTTATCAATAAATTACAATAAGTTCTACACCTTTTAAAGACTATTTTAATATATACATATAATTTTTAAACTAAAAAATTATTTTACATAATCTATCGACTAAAAAAATTATTATATCAAATATCAGGAAATTAATTTATAATTTATAATTTATATAATAAAATACCAAAGAGGGCACCAACACGCCGTCACCGGATTCCATTAGAACTCCGAAGTTAAGCGTGCTTGGGCGAGAGTAGTACTAGGATGGGTGACCTCCTGGGAAGTCCTCACCCTCAGGTTGGGGGCATTGGGAAACAGTCTCTCTTCAGGTTAATACCCTGAAGGGGGGAGGCTGCATACATTCGCTCCTCCCAGACCCTGCGTAGGCGGGAGCCTTTGAGGCATTGGGTATGTTCCTTTAATTTATATAATAAAATAAAGTGATATATATATTTTAATATCTTGATATTTTTGAAAATAATAAAAGGACCATGACTTTTTTGAATTAATAAAAACACCCTTAAATTATTGTCTTATTAATAAAATTAAAAACCTCTAAATTTTTATCGTATTAATAAAAAGTCCACTTTCAAAAATGATAACATTATTTTATGTCTAATGAGTTAAAGTGACAACTACTTTTTTATTACTGAAATACAATTCAATAACTATATTTTTAAACAAATTAAGCTAAAATAAATAGTTTTATAGATTACAATATCTCAAATTTTATGCTAATAATGTAAAAATAAGAGTACTAAAGGTTACTTTTGTCATTTTACTAAAGTATTAATAAAAAAGCAGCTGTCACGTCAGCTCTATGACGAAAAACGACATCATCACGCTGGAGATGAGCTTTTTTATAAAAACGAAAAAAAAACCTAGGGAAAATTTTTATTAACTTAAAAAGATTATACTTCTTTTTATTATTAATACAGCCCAAAAAATGCAAAATATTATCCCATATTTATGGACGAGTAAAAAAGATACTAGTTTATATACCTAAATGACTACTCTATCTATTATCAATTAATTTTAGAATAAAATCTTTTTTGACATATAGCAATTATATTTAAAAAAAATTAAAATACTAAAATATAAATAATCTTAAAATAAATGAAAGGGTAAAATAAGAGGGAAGAGGGGCAAAAGAGGAGACAAGGAGCGTTGGATATGCAGGTGGGGGATTTGACATTTTACGTCTTGTTTCTTTCTCTCTCTCTCTCTCTCCTTTTTTATTTTTTATTTTTTATTTTTCCAAAAAAAAAAAAAAAAAACGTTGAAGTTTGGAGCCAGTATCGTCTTGTCCGTTTGTCACTCTCACGTACTCTCTGTCCTTCTCTCCTTGTTTATTTTCTTCTACTGTTTTTCTATTTGCTCTTCATACCATACCTATTAATTTATAGACTACTTAGTGTATTACCGTTGAGATTTGAAAAACCGTGATATAGTATGTGATTATAATAATATATGTGAGTGATATATAACAATAACAAATTTAGTGCCTCCAAGGGCTCCCGTATAAGCAGGGTTTGGGGGGTAGATGTACCCAGCCTTCCCCCTCCAGGGGGCTATTCTGAATGGAGTGATATGTCTTATCTTTATATACTTTTTTACCATTATTTGTAAAGAGAGTTTTCGTGATTTTATATGTCCCTTGGTGGTTATGGAAAAATAGATATATTGTTATCTTTAAACGGGATGGTCTAGGTCTTGCGTAGGTTGGCGATAAAGCGTTTTAGGAAGCAGAAGGGGTTTTGTAGGTGTTATGGAAAACGCCCCCTACAGTGGGTCCCTCCTTCTATGTTCTTTAAGCTGAATACTTATGCTGCATGAAGTGGAGCGTCCCAAGCAGCCTGTGCGGTGGTGGCGCGTGATTCAAATGGGAGTCCAATCAGGGGGTGGTGTTTCTCTTGCCATGATTCCTCTCCTCTAGTTGTGGAGTCCATTGTTATTCGTAGTACTTGTTTCCTTGCCATAGCTTCCGGATGGAAGAGGATCATTATAAAGACGGACTGCTTAGAAGCAATTTAAGCTATCAATGATGATGTTAATCCTCCATGACTCATCCGATTGGTGATTCAATATATTATAAGGCTTAAAGTCCTTTTTGATTGTATTTTCTTCTGTTAGGTGCCTCGTAATTGTAATTCTGTGGCCCACTTAATAGCTGGAGATCACTTTTGTAATGTTTGTAATCATAGGCGGTGGTAAAAGGCAATGGTTAAATCCATCCTCTAAATTGTATGATGCTTTATGTAGTGATATGACCTAGTTTCTATTTTGTTGATAATATATATATATATATATATATATATATATATATATATCGCTTGGTGTAATTTTTGTATGAGTAGGATGAAAACGTACTAGCACGGATCGAATTAAAAAAAGTGTTGAACAACATATGAATAAAGCATTTTTGGAAGAACTACATAAGAAAATCATCGATGTGTAGGAAAACAACCAATCGAATAGTGATTGACCGATTGGTCCCTCACATTGATCGAATCGGCCAAGTGCTTGGACATGTTTTGTTTTTAGGATCAATCAATTCGGCACATAGACATGTTATGTTTTTACAACCAATCAGTTGATCAACTAACCGATTTACATATGGCTAGGGGACTTGCCGTTAGAACATAAGTTCCCGGATTTGTTCATTGTATCTTTGCAAAGGGATCATCTTATCTCGCAAATGGGAATTTGGGATGGGGGTCTTTGGAGATGGGTTCTCAATTGGAGGAGAAACTTCTTCACAAGAGAGGATTCAAGTGTGGGGGAGCTAAACACATTATTGAGGGAGGTATCGCTGAATAAAGATAGAAAGGACCAGCTATGGTGGGAGGGTGAATCAAATGGTAGCTTCAGAGTCAATTCATTTGTGCAAATGGTAATGTCGCATCCCACAAACTCAAGCTCAGTGGATCATGTAGTGTGCGGAGCTTGGAAAGGGCTAGCCCCACTAAAGGTTGAAATTCTAGTGTGGATGGTGTTGCTAGGAAAAATGAATACAAGGAAGAGACTTTGGAACTTAGGAATTCTCCGCGACCAAGATAAATGGTGCCTTCTTTGTGGTAAGGAAGAAGAGACGGTAGACCACCTTTTTCTTACATGTGACGAAACTTGGAAGGCGTGGTGTGTGTCTTTCAAGTGGTGGGGCTTTAACTCAATATGTCCAAGTAGAATAAAAGAACATTTTTTCCAGTGGTCCTCATTCGAAGTAGGTCGCAAATTTCAGAAGAAAGCGTGGCTATCCTTATTCTTTGAAATTGTTTGGGAGGTATGGTGTTCTAGGAACAAGGTAGTATTCCATAACGCACATTGGATCCCTAAGGAGGTCATCTGGTCAATCAGAACAAGAGCTGGTTTCTGGATCAAAGCATGAAATCCGAAATTCTCGTTTTCAACTGCAGAAGTAGCTTGCAACGTTGCATGCCTCACAAGTTGGAGCCCTGAAACACAAGATTAGGACAATCAGAGTTGAGCTTTTCATATGTTGTTGGTTTTAAGTTTTTGTTGTAATCCTTTGGAGCTTTTTTGGATGCCGCTTTTGTACTGAGCTTTTGCTCTTAATTATGGAAAAAAATCAACTAACCGATTCATTAGCTTAGTGAGTATAACTCTCTAGATTTCTAATCAATTGACTTTGTTGGACGATCGATTAGTCTTTCCTTCTATCGTGTTGTAAGGGGTCAATAGTTTTCTGGATCTTTTTTCTAACCCTAGAGTCGCTCATATCCTGGAGCCACCACTAGAGATAAAGAGTCAATATTCTCATGGGTTATATTTTTCTCTCACTCCCTTTTGTTTTGTGTATTTTAGGGTCTTCTAAAAGTGTAGGTTTTTAGTTACTAGTGATGGACAGTTAGCCTTCCTAATCTCGGGTTATATAACAATGTTCGTTGATGTCTTTATTTAAATGATTTTCACATCCTCAGGGATCAATTTAATCATATGCTTTGATTTTCACTTAAATATTTGTAACTATTTGTTATTTTGGAATTGATTACATGTTATCATATGTTTTAGCTGTCAACTATTGAGTTTTAATGGGCGATTGTGGGTTATAACTATGCTGAATCTTGAACATATGTCTTACAATTGAATTGACATAGAATTTGGTGTTAAAAAAAACTTATTAACATTATTAAGATATCCCATTTTCCTAAACTTTAATTAAATGTTAATCCAAATTTAGAGTTTGTACCCATATTTTCTTTAAGTCAACTTCAAAATGAGTCAAATGACCTGGGTTCGAGATTGGTGAGCTTGAAGTCATTTCCTAAAGCACTCAATTATTAATGGTCATTTAAATTTAATTGCTTTCCTTTTTTTTTTTTTGATAGATAAATTTCATTGCTTCCTATTTGGTTATATAATTAATTAAACTTGTCCTCTATCATATCTGACTGAAATAGGTTGAATTCCTCTAAATAACGAGTTATGGTACATACAACACCGGCATCAAGTTTTTGATGTCATCGTAGGGGAATCCGTACCCATAGCTAAAGTTGATTATTATTCTTTAGCAATTTCTTTTTCTATTTAATTTCTCATTGTTCGGCTAGCAGTGCAAACTGAATTGGTGCGTTTTGCATGAAGCCTCGGTAGATGTTCATTCAAATTCGAGTTAATTTTCTTTGACCGGCAGATCGTTTTTTTTTTTTTTTGATAAGTAGCACCGAAGCGCCATACAAGACAGGCGCACTCGCAAGAGCGAGGTCTGAACCAGCCGAAAACGACCGGCAAACAAGAAAGCCAAAAAGAACCAAAGAAACAAGAAACAAGAAACAAGAGACCCCGGGAACAACAGCCGAAAACGACCTGCATATGGGCTATAATTAGGTTTTTTTTATATAAAAAAAAAAAATGTAAGAAGAGAGAGAATGTAGCCGTTAGGGCATTGAAATGCCAAAGAGCATATTTTGGAGCGGGTGAGATCAAAACAAACAACACAAATGAAGCTAAATGTATATTCACATTTTTAATTAGATTCCATTGCTTTTATCATGCAATCATAACACATAGGAGATTAAACAACCAATTTTTTATTTAAAATGTACGTGATTACTTCTTTATTCAATACTAACTTCAATCTTTCTAGGTGTATCTTTTTTTTTTTTTTTTTTGGATAGGTAGCGATAAAAAACCAAGCAGACCCCGGCATTCCGCAAGAGCGGAACCCGACCCACAAAAGTGGCTACACACAAACATACAAGCAAGGATAGAAAGCAAAAAGACAGAAACAAAAAAATATATATATAAGCCCCTAAAACACGAGTACTGGGGCAAAGAACAACCAAACAGGACCAAGAGCGGATCAAACAATCCAAAACCGTGCAGACCCAAAACGAATACGTAACTAAACTGATATCCTCAACCCCATTTATACTGATGTAGAAGCTCTTACATCCGCTGCGGCTTCTAGGTGCACTATCAACCTCCATATCTTTGCCAATCCAAAGGACTCACCTCCATATAGGAGGGGAAGCCACATACGACGCCTCTATCAAGAACCAAACCTCATCTTAACCTGTCATAATTATTACTTCAATGCACCGTCTTAGGTGTATGTACTCTTGTATAAATGTAATATTAACTTATAATTTATGTCTGTAAAATGGGGCATTTTTAATACAACATTATAGCTATTAAATAAATAAATCTTAATATAAATGAATAGTAAATTGACCTATATCGATTGCAGGTATCTTTTTAGGATATGCTTAATATTAAAAAGTTATTGTGGTTTGGATCCTTGAACTTGGCATGTCAACATTTTTTTTTTGATAAGTAATGAGCAAAGCTCGATTACAAAAAGCGGCGCCTTGAATATACTGGGCCTGAGAGAGTACAATTAGACGTAAGCCCATACAAAAACCCAACTTAAAAATGTAAAGAGGTCCAACCGGTCCAAAATACTCCCACCCCCCAACGCCTAACATAAGCTTCAACTTGCGAAAATGATGGCCTAAACTGGAGGAGACCATGAAAGAAAGTACTCCAGGTTGCACGCTGCATTAGCGGGAGAGAAAGGGAATGAGCCACACTAAGCTTTCACCCAGAATCCGACTCCAATCTCCATCATCCATACTGCATCCTTGATGTTCCAATGGGATTCATCGAAGACAATTTTATTCTTTGAAGACCAAATTTTCCATATCACAACAAATAAAAGGGTAAGCCAAACTTTCTTTTAGAATTTTCCTCCAATTCTGCGCGATATTAATTGGAAGGATTGTTCCTTGAAAGAGTTGGGGGAAACCCATTTCACCCCCACCAATCCAGGCACAAGCTCCACACCTTCCAAGACTCCTAAAATTGTAGGAAGAGATGATCAACTGATTTTGGGACTTTGCGACACAAAGGCCACCATATTTCTTGATCAGTAATTACTCCAATGTTCCAAAGTCTATCTTTAGTGTTCATCTTCCCAAGTAGAACCATTCACACCACCAGTTCTACCTTTGGAGGGGCCAAACCCTTCCATGCTCCCTGAACCAGATGGTCAATCGTCACCACTCGATCGTTTGACCGGTTAACTGCTTCGACGAATGATTTAACTGAGAATGCTCCTTCATTGCCACTATTCCACCAAATTTTATCTTCAGACCCCAGGGAAGGCGTAATATCTCTAAGGATCTCATTAAGAGTGCTAAGGTTTGGCTCCTCCCGAAGGAAGAACCGGCACCTCTAGTTAAATATCCACCTCCAGTCAAAGCCATCCCACATCCCCATTTGTGCAACTACATGTTCCTTTTGTAAAGAAACTCTATAGAGGTCCAGGAGTCGTTGCACGAGGGTTGTCTCCCCCACCCACTTGCGCTTCCAGAACTTGATCTTGGACCCATCCCCAAGCTTTAGCTTGAGGTCATTGACTACCTGGTGTGGAATCTTGAAGGAATCAACGACTTCAGTAATACTCCTCCAGGGACCATGAGAAGACCCCTCCCCCGTGATGGGATCAAATCAAATGAGCTACAGTCATGGATGGAACACACAACTTTCTACCATAAGGATGATCCTTCTTCGCCTATCACCATTTAAAAAGTCGCACGGCGTTCTATGAAAAAGGGTCACCCACGCCTACAACCCCTAAGTGCTTCTGAGCTTGGATGAGCTCCCGTTTAATGCAGGAAAGGCCTCCCGAATTTCCATCACCACTCCAAAAGAAGTTTCGCTAAAGCTTAATTATTTTGTGGAGAACCTTTTTGGCAGCCCAGAAGATTGACATATAGAAAGTTGGAAGATTGTTGAGAACCAAATTAATTAATGTCAACCTTCCCGCTCTTGATAGCGACTTTCGCTTCCAACTCAAGAGCTTCTTCTCAATATGGTCAAGGGTCGGTTTCCACGTTGAGAACAACCTCGAATTTTTGCTGAGAGGGATGCCAAGATGCTTAATCGGGAGAGACTACAGCTGGCACCCAATTATTTCTGCATCAGCAGTTCAGGGAACCAGTTGGCCGAGGCTTATCAATGCCGACTTCACGTAGTTTATTTTTAACCCTGAAATAGCTTGGAAGCATGAGAGGAGGTCATGAACCTTCGCGTCGTTTGCAAATTGTAGGTGAGTGAGAAGCACTCTGATCCTGTTAGGTTTATGTCTCAAAATTACATGGCGCATTAAGAAGAAGGGCCGTGAAGACCCCGATCGATCGGGTGGAGCTCGATCAATCGGGAATGTTACGTAAACGAGGGACGCTTACAGAGAGGCGGCCGATCGATCGGGACCCCCCGATCGATCGGGAAACAGGGTTTACGCGCTTCTATAAATACTGACATAGGGTACGTCTCAAAGTATCCAAAGCATACGTGAGGTATTTCCCTCTTGCGGCAACACAACCAATAAAGTTGAGTGTGAGAGAGAATCTTTGTAATTCGTCTTTTTCTTTTGTTCAATAATAAAAGCTCCGATCTTCGCCCGTGGTTTTCTCCCCTTTCAATTGTAAAGGGGTTTCCACGTAAATCCTTGTGTCTATTGTTTTGTTTCTCTTTTAGTCCGATTGTTTCTCGTTATTGTCGTGGTATTTGATTCGATTGAGATCCGAGTATATTGTTTATTTCCGCATAAATTGGTATCAGAGCTTGGTTCTTCCAATTGATACAATGGCGTCAGGTATCAAAATTGAGGTTGAGAAATTCAATGGTCAGGGAAGCTTTAGCTTATGGCAAGTCCGTGTGAAAGGACTCCTGACTCAGAACGGCTTGAAGAAAGCACTGGAGGGGAAAGAGAAGAAACCAGAAACGTTGACCAAGGAACAATGGGAAGAGTTGGATGAGAAGGCTCTCATGGCTATACAGATGTGTTTGGCTGACGATGTTTTGTCAGAGGTATTGGAGATTAAAACCACACAGGAGTTATGGGAGAAATTGTTAGACATGTTTTGCCACAAGTCAGTCTCCAACAAACTTGCAGTGAAGCGGCAGTTGTATACTTTTCGTATGTCAGAAGGTACATCTCTTAAAAATCATCTTAGCGAATTTACCTCAATTATTCATGAATTAAAGGCTTTGGATGATGTCCCTAAGGACGAGGATCGGGCTATAATTTTACTGTGTTCGCTCTCTAATGCGTATAAGGGCTTCGTAGAAAGCATGATATACGGAGGTAGGCTAACTATTACTATTGATGAAGTAAAAAGAAACCTAGTGAGTAAAGAACGGGTAGATAAGGAATTATCTGACTCCGTGAATGACTCGGGTAGTGGCTTACATGTGAGAGGTCGATCAGAACATAGGGGATCCAATGGTGGGAATAAGTCTAGGTCCAAATCTAGACATAAGAACCTGTCATGTCACTATTGTCACAAAAAAGGGCACATAAAAAAAGATTGTTATAGATATAAGAATAAATCAAAAGAGGGTAACAGGGGTGACCAAGGTCAAGACAAGTCCGCTGAGGCTAGTGTTGTAGAGGAGGATAGTGAAGGGGAATTTCTATTAGTTGCTGACTCTCAGTCCAGGTCCATAGATAAGTGGGTCATGGATTCGGGTTGTTCGTTTCATGTTACTCCAAACAGAGACTGGTTCTCCACGTATAAGTCTATACAAGGTGGGGTTGTCTTGATGGGTAATGATGCTGCTTGTAAGGTAGTGGGTGTTGGAACAGTCCGTGTGAAAATGTTTGATGGAACTATTAGAACCTCAAGTGATGTTCGTCACATCCCGGATTTGAAAAAGAACTTGATTTCTCTAGGTACCCTAGAGTCTAATGGGTACAAGTATACTGCTGAAGGTGGAGTCATGCGGGTCAGTAAGGGTGCGTTAATTGTGATGAAAGGAAATAGGGTTGGTACTTTGTATGAGCTTGCAGGTACAACCGTGACAGGTGCAGTTGCTGTTTCCACATCTGCTATGACAGATGCAGAGATCACAAGACTATGGTACATGAGAATGGGTCATATTAGTGACAAAGCATTGTCTGAGCTGAGTAAAAGGGGACTTCTTTGTGGTCAGTAAACAGGACTGATGGAATTCTGTGAGCACTATATTTATGGGAAGCAAAAGAGAGTCAGCTTCAAGGCAGCAGTACATCAGACCAAAGGAACGTTAGACTATATACATTCTGATCTGTAGGGACCTTCCAGAGTAGCTTCTAAAGGTGGATCTAGGTATCTTCTAACATTCACTGATGACTACTCACGTAAAGTTTGGGTCTATTTTCTTAAGCAGAAAAATGAAGTGTATGATATCTTCAAGAAGTGGAAAGTTCTGCTTGAAAAACAGACATGGAAGTCGATCAAGAGGTTGAGGACTGATAATGGTCTTGAGTTTGTCGAAGGGGACTTCACTAAATTTTGTGAAGATCAGGGCATAGTCAGACACAGGATATGTACAGGTCGACCTCAGCAGAATAGAGTGGCTGAAAGGTTAAACAGGACGTTACTTGAGAAGGCTCGTTGTATGCTTTCAAATGCAGGTTTAAAGAGAGAATGGTGGGCAGAAGCAGTTAGCATGGCTTGCTACCTTGTGAACAAGACACCGCATTCTTCATTACAGATGAAGACTCCTGAAGAGGTATGGTCTGGTTCAACTTCTGATTATTCTCAGATCAAAGCTTTTGGTTGCCTGCATATGCATATGTTAATGATGGAAAGCTGGAGCCTAAGGCCAAGAAGTGCATCTTTCTTGGTTATACGTCGGGTGTGAAGGGATATAGATTGTGGGATCCATGTGTTCAGAAGTTTCTGACGAGTAGAGATGTTACTTTCGATGAGTCTGCTCTACTTAATCCTCCACACACATCCTCCATTGACAGAGATACAGTTCAGGTTGAGACACCTGATGATACAGAGATACAGTCAGAACAGTAGGTTGTTCAGCTGGAGAGTATTCCAGCACCTCAGGTACGGGTTTCTGATGTTGTTACTGATAATGCAGAAACAGGTCAGCAGGTGGAGAACATTACTATAGTTGGTGGTAGACCGAGGCGACAGATTAGGCCTCCTGAGAGATATGGGTATGAGGAGATGATTGCCTATGCCCTCTCTACTGCTGAAACGTTAGATGACAGTGAGCCGACTTCGTATACAGAGGCTGTATCGAGATCAGATGCTGAGAAGTGGCTCGTTGCTATGAATGAAGAGATGATGTCTCTTCATAAGAATCAGACTTGGGAACTGGTGAAGCCTCCTACAGGGAAAAGACTGGTTGGATGCAAATGGGTCTTCAAGAAAAAAGGGGCATTCCTGGAGTGGAAGATGCGGGGTACAAGGCACGTTTGGTAACTAAAGGCTACAGTCAGGTACAAGGTGTTGATTTTCATGACATTTTCTCACCTATAGTTAGACACACTTCGATTCGTGCATTATTGTCTTTGGTTGCCATGCATGATTTTAAACTTGAACAATTGGATGTCAAAAATGCATTCTTGCATGGTGAACTAGAAGAGAGTATCTTTATGCATCAGCCCGAGGGTTTTGTTGTTGAAGGAAAAGAAGATCATGTGTGTTTGCTTAGAAGGTCTTTATATGGTTTAAAGCAATCTCCTCGACAGTGGTATAGGAGATTTGATCAGTTCATGACAAGTCATGATTACATCAGGAGTAAGTGCGACAGTTGTGTGTACTTCAGAAAGACAGATTCAGGCTTTGTTTATTTGCTTTTGTATGTTGATGATATGTTGATTGCAGCACGAGATATGAAAGATGTCGATGATTTGAAATCAATGCTGAAGAGTGAATTTGAGATGAAGGATCTTGGAACAGCTAAGAAGATATTAGGCATGTAAATTTATATAGACCGAGAAGCTGAAAAATTATACTTGTCTCAGGAGAAGTATATTGAGAAGGTGTTAGGTAGGTTTCATATGAAGGATGCTAACCCGGTTAGCACGCCCTTAGCAGCTCATTTCAGACTCTCAGCGTTAGATTCGCCTCAGACTGAGAAGGACATCAGGTACATGTCTCAGATTCCTTATTCTAGCGCAGTGGGCCGTATTATGTATGCGATGGTCTGTACGCGTCCAGATATTGCTTTCGCTGTGAGCAGAGTTAGTAGGTACATGGCGAATCCGGGCAGAGAACATTGGCGTGCAGTAAAGTGGATTCTCAGGTATCTTCGTGGAACCTCTGATTTGTGTTTGGAATATGGGAAAAGTAAGTGCTGTTTGGTTGGGTATGTAGATTCTGACTATGGTGGAGACCTTGATAAGAGGAAGTCCACTTCAGTGTATGTGTTTTGTTTAGGTGACACAACTATCAGTTGGAGAGCGTGTTTGCAGCCTGTTACAGCACAGTCTACTACCGAGGCCGAGTACATGGCAATAATAGAAGCGTTCAAAGAAGCCGTCTGGTTGAGAGGATTGATCAGGGAGATCAGTGTCGAGTAGGGAACAGTTAAAGTATACTGTGATAGTCAGTCTGCTATTCACCTAGCGAAAGATCAGATGACTCATCATGACCGAACGAAACATATTGATGTGAAGCATTACTTTATCAGAGATCTGATTGACGAGTGGAAGGTGGAGTTGAGGAAGATTGGGACTGAAGAAAACCCAGCTGACATGTTCACAAAAGTTCTACCAGGTAACAAGTTCGAGCATTGCTCGAATTTAGTGGGTCTTTCAGTATGATGTATGTTAGCCCCGGTTGAGGGGGCGATTGTGGAGAAGGTGGAGTTTGTTTTATTGTTGATGTTGATTTTGAGCCAAGGTGGAGATTTGTTAGGTTTATGTCTCAAAATTACTTGGCGCATTAAGAAGAAGGGCTGTGAAGACCCCGATCGATCGGGTGGAGCTCGATCGATCGGGAATGTTACGTAAACGAGGGACGCTTACAGAGAGGCGGCCGATCGATCGGGAACCCCTGATCGATCGGGAAACAGGGTTTACGCGCTTCTATAAATACGGACGTAGGGTACGTCTCAAAGTATCCAAAGCATACGTGAGGTATTTCCCTATTGCGGCGACGCAACCAATAAAGTTGAGTGTGAGAGAGAATCTTTGTAATTCGTCTTCTTCTTTTGTTCAATAATAAAAGCCCCGATCTTCGCTCGTGATTTTCTCCCCTTTCGATTGTAAAGGGGTTTCCACGTAAATCCTTGTGTCTATTGTTTCATTTCTCTTTTAGTCCGATTGTTTCTCGTTATTGTCGTGGTATTTGATTCGATTGAGATCCGAGTATATTGTTTATTTTCGCACAGATCCTAGCTCAAGACCACTGATTTCTTCGGAGTTAACTGCCTTGAGCATCAACCTGTTGAATACCTCCAAGACTATTACAAATAGGAGAGAGGACAATGGGTCTCCTTGTCTCAGGCCTTTCCTCATCTTGAACGGTAGAGTCGGAGAGCCATTTGTGATGATGGATAAGGATGGAGATGAAATGCACTCTCAGGTCCACGAGCACCATGTTTCATCAAAGCCCATTTTTTCCATTACTTAGATCAAAAAGTTCCAATTTACTGTGTCATAAGCCTTTTGGAAATCAAGCTTAGGGAGGACTCCTTTCTTCTTCTTCTTCTTCAACCAATGAACGACTTCGTTCGCAATTAAAGCACCATCTAAAATATGTCTACCGGCCACAAATGTTGTTTGATTATCCCTAATCAAATTTGGAAGCACTGATGCTAGCTGTTTACTAAGGATCTTCGAAATTATTTTGTAAACACAACCTACCATGCTAATGGGCTTGAAATCCTAGATGTCAACCGCGCCTTCCATCTTCGGAATTAGTGAAACTCATGTTGTGTTCACATATGGCTCTAGTTTACCCGAGACAAAGAATTGGCTCACATGTGCAAGCAAATCCTCCCCTAATGTTTCCCACATATTCTTCACAAATTTAAAGTTGAAGTCATCATAACCTGGAGCTTTACTTACACTGCAATCCCATATGGCTGGCATGTCTACATGATTCGCTTCATTGTATTTGTTGAGATTTTGTTTCCATCTTAGCGACTCGAGTCCAAGTTCTTGTCAGCTAATAAAGTCCTTGTCGCTTCTTCTTCTTCCCTTTATCTGTGCTAGTCGCTTCGCTTGTTGGACCATGACCCCCTTGCATGAACACAACACCCACCTTGCTATTGAGAAACCGCCACTTGGGTGCAAAAGTTCCGCTGGCAACCTCACAACCTCTGTTTCCCTTTTGGGGGGTCGCCCATGCTCCCTTCTGCCTCTGCCTTGGCCTCATTTCGCTTCAAACGAGGCTTACCGCCCACCCACCCCATCCCGCACGGACTGTCTTAGCACCTCATATCTATGTCATTCAACAATTGGACTTATCTACTTTTAGGACGAGACCTGCGACACAAAGTAAAGGCTGATGAATTATATATTTTAAATCAAAACCACATTGGAATTTAGTACCATAAGATTCTTCCAAAAATCTAATTGGTAGCACCTCGGTAGCTAGGAATATGTATCACTTACAAAAGGCTATTTATGGTTTGAAACAGGCATCTCGGACTTGGTTTCAGTGCTTTAGTAATTTTCACCAATTTGACTACTACTGCTCATGTTTCACCCCTCACTTTTCATAGATCAACGTGCCAGGGTATTTCGTTTGCTCCTCATGTATGTTTATGACACAGTAGTCACTAGTGACTCTCTTGCTCGCATCACAACCCTCCTAATGGTCCTATCTTTTAAATCTGCTATGAAGATTTAGGTGATCTTCACTGATTCCTTGGGATGAAGGCACACCATACCCATACATTAGTACTTCTGTCACAACATAAAAAAGCCACCAACTGCTGACTCATTTTGACATCCCCATGCTAAACCTATTGAAAATCCCCTATCCCTTGGACCAATATCCTGCAACATGATGGACAGTTACTTGCTGATTGACTCTTTACTGTACGACTATAGGTGTGTTACAGTACCTCACCTTTACTCGACTTGATATTTCATTTCTTGTTAGCATTGTTAGTCAATTCATGATTTTTCTCGAGGAACCACATTGGTAGGTGGTCAATTGGATACTGGTATGGTTGACCATGGTCTCTTATATCGACCGAGTGGTAATATTTGGATCACGAGGTATGTTGTTGTAGATCCGAGGGTTGTCTTGATAGCAGATGCTCCACTCTTATCTATACAATCTTTTTGAGGCAGAACCTCAACTCTTAGAGTGCCAAGAAGCAGCCAACGGTGTCTAGATCCACTAGTTAATAAAAATACCGAGCCTTGGCATATATCGTGTTGTTGTGACTTCTTACTAAGCTCGTCATTTCCTACGTGATATTCAGGTTCAAAGTGACATTTAAATTCAATACATCCCAATACATCTTCGCGAGAACCTGCCCTTCGGTGATTTACAACAATACTGATTTGATAGGGCTTATTAATAATGTAAATTCTTCTAGAGTATTCCTCTTTATTCTTATATTATGGTTTATCCTATCATATATTTTATTTAATTATTCACTATAATAATATTTTTGCTTGATTTCAAAAGCTAGACTCTTTTAGAAAGACAATTATTGTGGACCAACTTTCAAAGCTAGGCTTCTCTAGACACCTAACTTTGATCTTGGTACACAATTCGACTTTATGATGTAGGCTTTTGTTTTGTTTTGTTTTCTATTTTATGTACATTTTGTATCTATTAACGTAAGAGGGTACCAACACACAAGCACCAGATCCCATTAGAACTCCAAAATTAAGCGTGCTTGGGCGAGAGTAGTACCATAATGGGTGACCTTCTGGGAAGTCCTCGTGTTGCACCCCTAAGGTTGAGGGTTATCGGAAACAGCCTCCCTTCAGGGTACTTTGAAGGGGAAGGCTGCGTACATCCTGCTTAGGCGAGCACTTGGGCACTGGGAATGTTGCTTTTATTTTGTATCTATTAAAGGTTTTTTCTTCCCTTTTAATCATAAAAAAAGACTTTAATATTCGGACTGCCTATTTAATTTCTCGTCCTTATTATTATTCATAATAATAATCTAATATTTATAAGCAAGTCACTGGTAATATAAACAAAGGGTATTTTTATTGAAAATCACCTACATTTTACGTGAGGTATCAGATAACCATCTAACTTTTTAAATTTTTCAAAGTTACACCTAAACTTTTCAAAAAAATTTCAATGTTATACCTAATATTGACACCCGTTAACTTTTTGTTAAAATAAATAAGAAATTACCAAAATATCCTCAATAAAATTTTTTTTTATCAATGAATTATAAACAAGTTTACAAATTAAAAAAAAAAAAAAAAAACTTCTAAATTTTTTTGTTGGCAAAAGCCTATAGTAGCACGTCAAACCCTCCAATTTTTAAAAATTAAAGGTCAAGGGTAATTTCATCATTTAGAAACTACATTACTAAATATAATTTAATTAACTTAAGTTAAACTTGATATTTTGATGCATTTATACCCAAAATTCGGTGTTTCATTTGACTGAAAGTTAACAGTCTTACCATTATGTGTAATATTGAAAATTTTTATAATAATTTAAGTGTAACTTTGTAAAATTAGATAATTTATTAATACTGTAGATAAAATATAAGTAATTTTCAGTACAAAAATAAAACAACATACAAGAAGGAGAAGGTGGGACCCAAAATGCGATGACCCTCTCGGGATTCTTCGCCGACTTAAAAAGGACGCGCTGTACGAGGGGACCCCTTTCCCTCCCTTTAAAACTTAACAAAAAGAGTATTTTTTACTCAAATTACCTATATTTTAAAGGATAAATTACAAAAAAAATTTCTAACTTTTACTTTAATAATAAAAAATTTTTCTCATAAATAAAACTACTCACTAAATTCTCTAATTTTAGAAAATTTTTTACTTTACCCCCAAATAAATTTTTTAACCATTTTGCCTCTTAACCAAAAAAAAGTTATATTATATCTCATAATATTTTTTTCTGAAAATTTTGAAAATACTTTTTATCTTCTGAACTTATATAATATACTATAATTAATTAAAATAATTATATTTTTATAAATATAGAGAATTTTCTTAATTTTTTTGCTAAAACCATAAAATATTTAAATTTTATCTAATAATATAAAACTTTTTTCTAAAAACAAAATTAAATATTAGGGAAAAAATAGTCAAAAATAAGTTACAAATAAATTTTTAAAAGTGAGGGGGTTTTGTGAGTGCTTTTATTTGTGAAGGGGATTTTCTATTTTTGAAGTAAAAGACAGAGAAATTTTCTGTAATTTATCCTATTTTAAATACATTTTTAAGAAAGTACCTAATTTTTAAAGTCATATTTAAATTTTTTAATATTTTCTTACTGTCATAGTAATGCTGACACCATTTGCTTTTGGTTTAATAAATAAAAAATTACCAAATTACTCTTAATAAAAAAAATTTTAGTTTTTAATGAATTAATATTTGGAATTTTTTAACAAATTATAATTTCCAAATGAAAAATACTTTTTAAATATTTTTTTTGTGGCAAAAGGAACCTTTAACAATAAGGGTAATTTGGTCATTTATAAAGTACATTACTTAATTAAATTAAATTAAACTTGGTATTTTGATGCGTTTATACCCCAGAATAAGATGTTTCATTTTATGGAAGGTTAACGGCATCGCATTAGGCATGACATTGAGAACTTTCAGAAAGTTTAGGAGTTACTTTGAAAAATTAGAAAAGCTAGGTTGTTTTTTAAAATCGCACCTAAAATGTAGGTGGTATTATGCAAAAAACCCTAATAAAAATGCTATATATGTAAATAAAATTTCAATTATATATTTAATCTGCATAATAATTATAAAATTTATTAGTTAGACACTTTACGGTTTAATAATTTATAACTTAAGTACTTTTATGTTTCAATATATGTAATGAGTATCCTGAAGTTTAGATATTTTATCACCCAAATACTGTCGAATTTCAGAATTATAGCAATTATGTGTCCTTTATCAAAACTCGGTAAATTTTTGTTAGAAATTGCTAACGTAGAACATAATTATAACTATATAAAGGTATCATCTATCAAATATGAGTTTTGATTGTAAAATTCTAACATTATATGATACATTATTTCACTAATGTATAAATGTCTACCGCAAAAATTAAGTGAAAATTTTTTTGTAATACACGATATTTTTTTTAAAAAATATTTATGTAACTTATATTGATTGTTGTAATCACGTTTCACATCAATTTTTTGTGGTGAAATTGATTAGATTTTTATGAAAATTCACCAAGCTTCCAGTAATAAGGTATCAAAGTGATAAAATTTTGAAAAGTATGGATACCTCGTTGTATATATATTAAAATGTCAAGGTACCAAGGTAATAAATATCAATATCTTAGGGTATGTAAGTGATAAGTTTCCTAATAATTAAGATTTAGTTAACTTAATAACTTTTAATATATGTCCAATAAATTATTAATTAGATATATAAATTGAATGTATTTAGTATTCCTTTTTTTTGACAAATAGCATCAGGACACATTACAAAATAGGCACACCCACAAACACGAGGCCTGAACCAGTCTAACAGACCGGCAATAGTATTTCCTAAAATAGAAATAATTCTTTTAACAATTTTAATCAAAATTTTACAAAATATAGCGGAGTAAGTGTGCTATTTTAAAGGGTGTAAACAAACCAATATTTCATAAATTATTCGTTTTTGAAATCGATTAGGGCTCGTTAGCCTTTGTTTTGAGGGATCAATTGGTTATTAAGTTGACTTCCAATAGAGTTGATGGATTTAATGATCGGACTTCAAACAACGCAGTGCTACACTTGCTAATGTGAACAGTTGGGTAAGGGGGCTCATTGAGAGCTAGTTCAAGAATTGTTAATAATTCGTTAATGGCATATTATTAACTTTTTACTAGCTCGTTATTAGCTCAATAATAGTTCAATAATGACTCAATAGTAGCTCTGATAGTTTTGGCTCGATAGTTGGAATGACACGAGAGCAAGCTTTTGTTCTGTGCACGCTAGTGCCAAAGGTCTTTTGTAAGTTTCATATGGATGTAATTTATACTTCATTGTCTAAGTCTTGTAAGTGCAGTGTAACTTATGATGTACTGCTGGTCTCTATGGATTGGTTTTGGCCTCGCGATTGCGAGTTGTGCAATGCGCTCCGGCGCTATTTATCGGGAAAAAGCTTGGCTCGATGAGACGAACAAACCAATTATCAGGTATACAAATATCTTATCGAATAGAGTGCGAAAAATGGTAAACTTGAGAAATGTCATGGAACAAATTGTCCCAAAGTTTAAGCTGACGGGTGAAGGCCCGAGAATTAGAGCTGACATAATAATATTGAGATGAACCTATAACGCAACATGAACATGACAAAATTTGGCAAGCCTAAGTTGTCAGCCTGCCATCCACATAAGGAATAAAGAAAAATATTACCTATAGTTTGATACTCTTAACATATTCTTTAACACGAACATGTATGGGGTTGAAACATGGATAATGCATAAACTTATGTTATATCTAGTACTGAGATTATATTAATCTTAAATTTACGTGCTATTGAGATTTGAGTTTGTGGCCTCTTAGTCATCTTCAAACTCAAGTTTGTTAAGACCTATCAAGCTCGAGTTTGAAAAAAGAGATACTTGATTCGGCTCGTTTGCTCCCGAGTTACATTGTCAATATTAAATGGGGGTTAAGTTATCGGGCAGATAAATAACCCAACCACTCCTCTGAGTGGCTTTACTTTTTGTTGTGGACATTAATTATCAAATGATATATGGTACAATTCATCTGTCTTGTATGTTCATAACACCTGCGTCCTGACTAACAAATTAAAAAATTAATAATTAAAAAAATAAAAAATAATAATATACTACTTGCGTTCTGCACCATGGCTTTTTTTTATTTATTTATTTTATAATTAAGAGGAAGTAATTATCGGAGAAATATAGGAGCGGGAAAGTCCTCCAATTGATACAATGCATATTGGCTAACTTTTTAATCTTCTCCCGGTCTTTTGTTGTGGACAAACTTATTTCAAATTAACGTTACGAACCAATTCCACGCACGTATAATAATAATTAATTTGTGGTCCCTTTTTTTTAAATTATTTCACATGTGAATTTAACAAAAAAACCTTTCTCAAGTCTTTTTTTTTTTTTTCTGCTTTTGCCCGCCATTGCGGTCTTTCTAGGGCTCCCCTTCGATAGATGCGCCGGCTTGTACTGAGAGTTTTTTCTCTATTTATCGAAAAAAAGTAATCAACATATAAACTCTGCCTATTACCAACTGATTTTTATATTAAATCTCACTAAAATTTACGTGTAGACCTTGTATGTATCAACTCAGATGTTGAAACTATGGCCTGGTAAAACTTAACAGTTTCATGCTATTTTTCTATTTTTCCAAATTTAGTTTTTGAAAAACAATAAAAAAAAAAAAAAGAATCACAAAATTAAAATTTATGACTGCAATGTTTAGTTTCTTGAAGAATATTTGAAAATAAAAAAATGATATTAAAGAAGCCTTGGTTTTGTTGTAGTCTGAGTTAAAATAAAAGGATAACAATTGTTATCCTGACAACTGTTATATGACTTATAATAATTATTATAAAATATTAGTCTAATATCTTAAATATTTTCTCACTCAAAATTATTTTGGACATAACAATATTGCTCTGCAATATCATAGCCCCAACAGGTGTGAGGAGTTGTTGATCCAGGTTGAGGCAGTGTCATTTTCTACTGGTTGCTCTCTGTCGTTTTGGCTTGTGGGCAGAGAAGTTTGTGTTTGCTTCTCCATTTCAGTTCTTTGCTTTGGGCCTTGTGTTTCGAGCCTTAGGTTGCTGTGTTTTCTCTCTGCTTTTGTGTGGCTGCAGCTTCGGGTGGATCTTTCGGTTGGTTTGGCTCTGGTGGTTTGGCTTCTAGGTTGGGGAGTTTTGCTTTTGTGTTTCGGTGTTCTGGTCCCGTTTGTGTTGTGGTGGGTAGCTGTTTTTGTTTTAGCCCGTTCTTTTTTGCTTTGTGCTCTTGTTGATCTCGGGTCCCCATTCGTAGGGACGCCGTTCTTGTATTAAGCTTTGCCCTTTATTTATCAAAAAAAATCATAGCCCCACCGCTAAATCTATCTAATTTCGGTATCTAATTTGTATTTTTTTTTTTAACAGAATCTAATTTCTATGTTGAATAAGTAGAAATTAATACCAAGTTAATTACTTTCCATAAGTTGCTAATAATTTTTAGTCATGTGTATCAGATACATAAATTGAATAATTCTTGAAGCATAACTTTGATCATGTTGCGCAATCTTGCTTCAACTACGAGATTATTGCTTTTTATGTTTTTTTAATTCATTTTCTTCTTTAGTTTGAACTTTTAAATTATGGAATGATAATAAAACGCCATCATATCTAGCAATGATCTGCTATATCAATCCCATAGATTTTTCATCCATTGATTTGGACATAAACGAACTTAAAATTTTGTTCATGTATTTCGCATTGCGAGTTATTTTTCCATTAAAATTTTATCAAAAATTTTTTTAGAGTACAAAATTTAAAGTTGCTTTCAGGTCCAAATTGATAGACGAAAAAAGTTGTTGCTATTGATCTGCAAACTATTGATAGATAAGATATTTCATCATCATTTCATAATTTTCGAGGATCGGTATTTTATCTTCATGACACATATCGGATTAATTTTTAGGACATTGATGCAAATTTGTTGCTATCTTATCTCTCTGTATATTGTAATTTAAAGTTTATTATGAAATTTCAAAGTCAATTCTATAATTAAATGAAAAGCTCATGATTAAAGTGCTACATTCATTGCTATTTATAAGAGCACCATATGTTGAGTTAACAAAAAATTTTTCTAATTTAGATGAAGATGATGATAGATCGAAGATAGAAATATATTTTAGATGCCCTCGTAATCTGAAAAGGAAAGCATAACGGACAACGTGGCTCCTCAATGATGCTCGAATGGTTGGGTATATTCATTTAGACAAAAATGGAAAAAAAATGAGCTAAACTAGTGTCTGAATGGCTGAGGGTATATCTTAAACGAAACGGACAAAAACATAGCTAATTGGTGCCGGAATGGTCAAGCGCATAAACCTAGGCAAAAGAGAGTCCAAATAGTGCTTAAATTTCTATCGCAATAACTCGAATGAAATGGATGAAACGATGGCCAATTGTTGCACGATTGGCCAAGTGAAAAATCTTGGACGAAAGAACTTCCAATCGTTGCATGACATGAAAACATGAATGAAATGGCACCAAAACAATGCCAGAATGGCAAAGTGTAAAAACTCAAACAAAATGGGAAACATAATTTCCAAATCAAAAGTCAAAACACAAACACAATGACTTTGAGCCTGTACCCGAACTAGTATTCCTAGCCCAAGTTTGTCCAACCTATCTTAGAAGTTTTTCCTAATATCATTTATATTTAAAAAAGGCGTTTTTTCCTCATGCCATTATTACAGTCAGTCCCCCCCCCCCCCCCCCCCCCCCCCCCCCCCCCCGCCCCAAAAAAAAAAATCACGTTGAAGTTTTTTCAAAACACTAGGGCCTTAGTTGACTCCTGTTTCCCTTTGCTACACCTCATCAAGGTCGCACCCCTTCTTTCGAGTTGCTTTGACACCCTTTGCTCCCCTTGTTGCGTTGGTACTCTTTCCCGTTCCATCACAATCAAATGCAAAATTCTGCTAGTGACACATTTTTAAGTTGATAAACTAACCACAACCAAAAAAGTCGCTTGTATAATTAAACGGGTAACATATGAGTCACCAGTACATTACCTGCGTGGCTAAGGACTAAGAGTTTTAATTTGTTTCATAAACAAGATGGTTCTAGGTCAACTCATTTAGCAAAAATCTTCATCTAACACGAAAGTAAACATGACATTACATGGACCGTTAAGTAAGATAGACTAAATTGCTTTGAAATTTAAGGCAACAACAACAACAACAAACTTAGTGCCTCAATAGCTCCGGCACATGTAGGGTTGGGGGGAATGGATGTACGTTTACCCTTTAGGACACCCTGAAAGAAGAATGTATCCGAGAACTCTCAACCTAAAAAGCATAAGAGTATAAAAGTTTACAGATCAATAAGATACAAAATCTCATTAACTTTTAACAAAAATAAACTGATAATAACAAAAATTATTTAGAATTCAACGTGTCTTTATTTTTCCTTTTTTATTCGGGAAGGATGGAATATTTGCATTAAATGAGAGAGGAACACCAATTAAGAACCTGCATTAAAGCTCCATAAAAGAATTGATTAGCGAATGATGACACACCAATCTATTATTACCCCAAAATCCAATGTTATAAATTGTACGAGGTCATATTATTATTATTATTATTATTATTATTATTATTATTAACTATTAACTGTATAAAAAATGTCATATTTACTGCACTGTAAATCAGGACCGTACGATATAATAAATCCAACGGTGGAGAGAGCATTGACGCACCTACTTGTATAAATGACACAGTATCTGACTGACTGACTCAACATCTCACATTTTGACATGATTTGAATTGAATGAATCCCCCCACAGATATACATATTAAAGTCTCTGCATGTGGGTCGTGGTCATTTCTTATTTTCAAAATTATTATTATTAATTTTTGATATTTATTTTTTATTTTATGCATTTTGAATTTGAATTTCAAATTTTTCATGGGCTTGGTCTGGCTCTAAGATTTAAAAATTAATGGAGGAAAACTTTGTTTTTTGGTAATTAATCGGGAGCAAGGGCTTCACGAAGAGTAGAAAGACAAGAGTTGAATAAAATAGAAATACAAAAGGTAAAATGACTTGGACACTCATATCTTGTAAGTAACCTATATGATCCAAGTTGGGTAAAATGATGTCTTATTTTGTAAAATGGTCTACAATTGGACTGGTCAGCTAAGATTTTGGGAGAAGTCGGGCCTCCCAACTCTGGAAAAAGGTGTAGAAATTAATCTGTGAGGATTCTCCGTGCAATGATAATGGAGTTCTTTATGCTTCTTAGATTTTCTTCACAACAACGCTCCCAGTTGCGGACCACGGCAAAGCGGGGTGAGTGTCGCTTAGCTTTGCCCATATTGTACTCCCAGCTTGCGGTTTTTATTCTCGAGATATCATTTTATTTCTTTCTTTTGTTTCGTTTTTATTGTACAAACTTTTTCTATGTACTTCTAAGGACTTTTAATTATAAAAAAAATGATAAACGGAGATGTCAAGACAACTAACTACCTCATGAAACCAAAGGACATGAGTTTGACAGTACCGAGGATGCGTGCTCAATTACGAGTTGATTCTTGAACATAAAGGCCTTCTTGGAGAACCAAAATAGATTAATGATAGCGAAGAATGATATGAAACATGCTTTGAATGTGATTCTCCACCGTTATGCATCCAAAGGCTCGTTGTGGTTCTGCATATAAGGAAAAGATATATGTATGATTTATTGCCGGAAGGACAAAATGAAACTGATTTACATCTCACAAGTCTCTTATTTGTGTTTAGCCCTCAATAATGGCTAACCAAGTCGCTAACTCAATCCTGTAAGGAATAAGGCAGTTCTTGATTTCTTTTGCCTATCAGAAATCGGCCTACTTGAGGCAACAATTGCAGCCTTATCAAATGAGTTAACTAAGAAAGTACCCTTAGGATCATGTTGTTATGTCAAGACATCATCAACAATATGACAAAGATTTGCTTCCTATAGTCTCGTATTAACACTACTCGGAGCTAAACTTCCCACACAAATAAGCCACAACACCTACTTAGGTTCCAATGCCAAGTAATACCACCCCAAAGAATGACACCCAAAGTGACATAAATTTACTTTTTTTTTTTCTAAAATTGTTTTAAGTATTTTGTTTAGTATAAATTAATGGAGAATTTATACAGTCACATGAGAATATCAGACGAAGTTATTAAATTTCATGTATACCAAAAATAATTTAAAGTTCATGGGCTTTGGAGTGAGTGCTAGGTTTTCTGGAGTATTAAAGAGGCCTAAGGCAAGGTGATCCGTTGTCTCCTTTCCTATTTGTGATTGCTTCTGAGGTTTTGAATAGAATGTTTATCAAATCTGTCAGCTCGGGTGAAATAGAGGGGCTTCAGATTGAGTCAGATAAAGTACATATCACTCACCTACAATTCGCAGATGACACATTGATTTTTTGCCCGGTAGATCAAAATGTTATATACCAGATTCAAGAGCTATTAGTGTGCTTTCGGACTATATCAAGACTGAAAATAAACTATGCTAAGTCTGCATTGATTAGCTTGGGAGAAGCCGAGGAATGGGCATTAGAAATAGCACAGCAGCTTGGCTGTAAGCTCCAGGAACTACCGGCTAAACACCTTGGGATCCCGTTAGGAGCTAATCCGAGGCTCCTGTCCACGTGGAAGCCAATAATAGATCATGTAGAGAAGAAATTGACCGGGTGGAAGCAGAAATCCTTGTCAAGAGATGGTAGATTGACATTGATCAAATCGGTGCTGAATAATCTACCAACATACTACATGTCCATCTTTCGAGTTCCGAAGAAGGTGCTCCGTAAACTAATCAAGTTACAAAGAAACTTCTTTTGGGGCTCGGATCAGGATTCTAGAGGTATTCTGTGTATCAAGTGGGAGCTCATTCAAGCTCCTAAGCATCTAGGGGGTTTAGGGGTGGGGGACCCCCTCATAAAAAATGCAGCACTGCTTTTTAAATGGTGGTGGCGGTTTTCCGAGGAAAGTTCGTCACTTTGGAAGAAAGTAGTGTGCTCTAGCCATGGAGGGTCAACACAGGACCTCATACCGACGCACGCAGGGGGTCTGGGAAGAAGTCCATGGATGACTATTGCCGAGGCTCCAGAGTCGCTTCAAATTCAGCGAGAAGCGGTGAATGCCCTTGTATTCAGACTCAAGGATGGGACAAAAATTAAAATTTGGAAGCATAGGTGGATAGGGGATAATACTTTTGAAGAGTGTTTTCCGGACCTCTTCAAAGTATCACTCCAAAAGGATCATTTTGTGGCACAAATGGGGACATGGGATGGATTTCAGTGGAGATGGATTCTTAATTGGAGACGTAGATTCTTCCAGAGAGAAGAGCCAAACTTAGCAAGGCTCAACAACACCCCTGAGGGTGTAGCGCTTAATTTGAGGGCCGAAGACAGAATGTGGTGGAGTAAAGAAAGTACTGGTTTGTTCTCAGTTAAGTCCTTTGCGGAAGCGATATCCAAGAACACTTCTAGAACATACAATGTTGATCATCTTGTGTGTAGAGTATGGAAAGGGTTAGCTCCTCCAAAGGTGGAAATTGTGGCCTGGATGGTTTTGCTCGGCAAGATGAACACAAAAGACAGACTTTGGAGGACAGGTATCATTCTAGAAGAAGCGAAATGGTGTCCTCTTTGTGACAAGGCCCCGGAGAGTGTGGATCACCTATTTCTAGGTTGCGAAGAAACTTGGAAGATATGGGCTCTATGTTGTAAGTGGTGGGGTTTGAATTGGGCAGCACCTAACACCATCAAAGACCATTTCTTCCAATGGATAGCATCTAGAGTGGGTGAAAAATTTTAAAAGAAAGTGTGGATTACACTGTTCTTCATCATTATATGGGGGATCTGAAATTCAAGGAATAAAATCATATTTCAAGAGAGCCACTGGAACATCAAAGACACTGAATGGACAATTAAGGTCAGATTAGGCTTCTGGGTTAAAGCATGGTGTAGCTCATTTTCGTATTCTCCAGTGGATTCAACTTGCAACATTCAGTGCTTCAAAGCTTGGTCACCGAGTCAATGATCCTGTAAGAATTAAGCTGCAGCTAGCGCATTTAGGTGGGTTCTGCTACATGATCTGGGGTGGGAGGCCTGTCATTTTGTCTTTGTAGCTAGGAACCTAGTTTTTGCTTTAATGATACCTTTCTATTTGGGAATCGCTTTTGTTTGTTGGTCTTCTTCTGGTCCCCTTTTTGGGGACGCTGTGCTTTGTATTCCGAGTTTATCTCGTTATTTATCAAAAAAAATACACCAGTATTTATGTGGAAACCCTCTTTCAACTAGAGGGAAAAACCACTGGACCTGATGTGTTTTAAAAGAGTATTTTAAAACCATTTACCCGCAAGCATATGAGATCGGCATAGCTTAGTCAGGTCTATGGGTTATATCTGCAGGGAATCAGTGTTAAGTTAGACTTTATGATTAATGAGAAGATGAAATCTAATTTTGTGGGTTGAGTCAAGTGATTAACTAAGCAAAGACAACTAAAATAGTAGAAAAGGATGTCAATTTGATTAAGGTTAGTTTAGGGAGTAAATTTATGGTAGCTTAACTCGTATCCATCATTATATTTTACTTACAACAATGATTAAAAGCACTTAGGCTACAAGTTCTAAGCCTGAGTAAATATTTAAAATAGGGCTTAGGGTAATGAACCAGTCTAATGGCATAACCTAACTTATCATCTTAAGTGTAGCATATGTTATCTTATTAGCACTACTTAATTCCTTTGTTACTCATAATTCTATATTAACTTATATAAAAGATTGTGTTCAAGTACAATCTCTACCCTGACCATGTATGGAAACTCATTATGTTAAGCATAAGATAAAAATCTAAAAAGCTGGAGATCTAAATATGGCTACAATAACAAAAAAAAAAAAAAAAAAAAAAAACCAAACAATCATGAATAATCCCCACAGGGATGTGTAAATAACATAACTAAATCGTTGTCAAAGTAAAACAAAAAATCGGGATATGGACGGCTACCCGTCCTTCATCCCTAAACTAAAAACATCTACTCCTCCATTGGTGTTTTACATATCATAAAATCTAAAAATAGGGTTCATTTATCAGGCACTAAGACACTGGATCCCATTAGAATTTCGAAGTTAAGCGTGATTGGGCGAGAGTAGCACCAGGATGGGTGACCTCCTGAGAAGTCCTCGTGTTACCAATCCTATAAGGTTAGGGGTTATTGTAAATAATCTCTCGGTAGGGTTACACCCTAAAGGATAAGGCTGCATACATCCACCCCTCCCAGACCCCGCTTATGCGGGAGCCCTTGAGGCATTGGGTCTGTTATTGTATAAAATCTAAGAAAAGGAAAAACAATGAGTAAAACTTGAAAGCGAAGACTCCCTCAATCTGTGTTGAGGTTGATTTGAGCTTTGACTCTTTCAGTACTCCGACCACCTGCACTTCGAGGTTTGAGAATCTCTTGAATCTCGTAACGGCTTTGGGAAGGAGAGGAGGAGAAGAGACGTGGCTGAAAGATGGAAAAATAGGTCTTCCCCTTTCTATTTATAGGTGTGGCATCATTTAGGGTATGTCCAAATGCACCCTCGATCGATCGGCCAAATCAGCCCATCGATAGGCCACCGTTGACAACTTGCGTAGTTATATTAAAACGCGTGTAACTTTTAATTTATAAAGAGTTACGGGTCAATTATATATCAAATTGAATCTCTCAAAGAGATCTACATGACTCCAGTGGTTTCATGAGTGGATTTGCAAATTATTGGGTCATAAATGCCCTTCTTTTAACCTTTTGCTGTTTTTAAGCTTTACCGATTGTGAAAATGCATGGTCAATCAATCCACGCGCCCAAGGAAAGATTCTTTTTGATCGAATTTTGACTTGATGGGTACTTTTTTTGCACACATGGTTGGTTTTCTCAGAATAGTTTTCAAATACGCCTCAATTACGCTTGATTATGCCACTTTTCAACTTTGGTTTGCTCCGTTGCATTCCAAGCCTGAATGTACCTAGATTACAACAAAACACACATGTAAAAGTCAAATATGTTATTGGAATGAGAAATAGAATATGTAAATATAAGGTACATCAAGACCCTGCCTCAATCCACTATAAAATTAAGGATTACAATATCTAATTATAACCTTCAGTTATATATAATCATCATCATTAGTGTGATTATTGTATGGTAAGTCATCAATCCTCTCAAAGTGTAACTGCTGCACAGCGAGTCACCAACTATCTCAAAGTGTAACTGCTGCATGGTGAGCCACGAGCCCTCACACAATGTAGCTTTGGATATAGAAAGCTACAAACTCTCATCAATGCCTTACAATTAAGATACCTCTCAACATTAATCGCGCTCCCTCTACCCAGATGCCCCCCTCTGGGCACCCCTTTACAAATCCCAAAAGCCTCAGATTTTTTCCTCTGTTTTTCCACACTTCTCAAACAACAACACTCAACCTCTATTTATAATTGGGTTACTTAATCATAATCGAAGTCAATTCTTAATTAGATTAGGTAACTAAATCATATTAAATATTCTCAGTTTTCTTGTCCAATTTTCTTTTTGTAATTCGTGTGATATAATCCCAGTCCACTTTCACTGGCCTAGGCCTTGCGATTGCCAATGCGCCTATCTTGTAATACGTTCCAATGCTATTTATCAAAAAAATATTAAATATTCTCAATTCAAATCTAGATGGTATAAAATCAATGCTAATTTTGAGATAAAAAATATTCTAACTGGCGAGTGCGACTGTCTTATACTGTATTGCAACGCGATTTATTGAAAAAGTAAAATCTTATGTTGACTTTAAAAAGTGATACTAAACCACAAGTTATCTTGATCAAAATTTACCTTGATCCTATTAAAAAAAAAAAAAATTAAAATTTACCAAAATCTATCATTATCTGTTGAAATGAAAATATGTCCAGCTGTGAGTTACTTGTGGATTGTATGTGGAAGATTAGGTTAGGGTTTGTTTAGCTTTGTGTCTCTGTCCCCTTTTTTGTTTTTTTGATCAATTAACAATAATACATGAATTTTTTACCTCTATTTGATGACGAGTTAATAAGGGATAATAATGGTAAACCCTCACCTCCATTTGGGAAAATTTAAGAGGGCTAATGGGGGTAATGTTCGGGGTCAAGAGAATGGGTAATTTTTAGTGGAAATTTAAACAATTTTGCTCTTATTTTAACAATAACTCTTTTTATCCTTACCTTTTTTTTTCTCTAATACTTAGCGAAGAAAACTCGCGATACAAAAACTGGCATCTCACGTAGAGATCCAACAAATTCACATACGTAGTGTGAAAAAGAAAAAATAATAAGAAACACTAATAAAAAAGCTTATCTATTCCTCTTCGCCCTTACCACTTTATACAATTATGAAATTATATAAATTTTTTTTTTAACGCAATTATGTTTGATTGAAATTAAATATAAAAGATAGCTTTAAATAAATGGTTAGATTTAATATCATGTTATCTAATTTTTTTTTGATAAGTGACGCGGAAAACTAAAGATACAAAATTGGCATCTTATGAAGGGACCCAAAACGAGCACGTAACCAACGACCCAATACAATCGGAAAAAAAGTTACATTAACTCCCACTATATCGCCAATGCTACACCAGAAAAGGCCAAGCAAACAGAAGGGGCCAACTGAACAGCACACACCGAAACAATTAAAGGATGAAAGAACTAGACCATAGATGGTTCCCATGGGCTTTGTACTGCTTTTCTCATTGGCTCCAACTCTCATATTACACATTTTCTATCATGTTATGTAATACTAATGTCTTTATAATAATTCAAAGAAAACAAAGCGAAGAATGAACTTAAAGTTCAGACCCCACAAAAACCCTATAGATACTGAAACCCAGAGGTGCTACCAAACCCAAGAAAAACGCCATGAGGGTACATAACGGAAGGAATTCTGGATTTCTATTGATACCAGATTTAGCTAGTACTTATCGAGAAAAAAAAAAAAAGCTAGTAAATTAACAACTCTATTAGCTTCCCTTAATTGATGAAACAAACTAAATACCAAGGAGATATCGAACCAGAGCTCTAATCTTATTGATCAGAAAATTTATCCTCTACTGACATTGAGTCGAGTCATTGACCCAAGAGATGGCTACCTAGGAATTGGACTCCATAATAATCACCCAGGCAGAAAACGCTGACAAATCCAACGCTTAACATAATATCAGTAGCTAACTTCAGTTCATTCGTTGGAGTTCAAGAATACTATTGACTTAGCGAATAGGCACCGCATCAATCCTCAAAAATCATGAAGAACACCACCAATTCATGTAGGATCGGGCTTTCTAGTGAAATATGTATAGATATTCCAATTAAGAAATCCATCCATTGGCAGGTCCCTACTTGTAGTTGTTGTCTACCCCACCTAATTGCTTCTCGTTAGAACTGATTTGAAATTCCTCGACAATTTTTTCGGCTACTATGGAAAGCTGATGCTGATCCTTTAATCCAAAAGTCCAAACTATTTTTTATCTGCTACAAAAAAAGGTCATCCCAATTCGGAATCTCGTTATGAAATACCACTCTATTCCTTAGCAGCCAAAAAGACCGTACAGTAACAAAAAAGTCGAAACGCATACCTTCCTTAGGAAATTCCCGAGATGAACACCTTGCCATTGTTTTTTTTTTTATTGATAAAGTGTAAAGCTCTAGAAACACAGCACGGCGTCCCAAAAAGGGACCCGAATAACGACACATTGGGACAAACAAAAGAAAATAAAGAAAAAAAGGCCAAACAATATGAGAAACGTCCAAGAACAGAAGCAGAAACCTACAACTCCACAAATAGACTGCAACCAAAACATCACAAACACCAAAAAAAAAAAAAAAAAAAAAAAAAAGAGAGGCCACCCCGCTAGAAAGATCCACGCCTACAGCAAGATGAGACGCACTCCAAAAACAAGCAACGACCACAGTAGAAACCTTGCCATTGTTGAAACGCATATGACACTCATTTGGAAATATTTGTGTTCAATCTTTTAACATATCAATTGTGGTAAAATAATTTTTTTACCTACTGGTAGTTCCTTGAAAGGATTTTACAAAAACGTGAGTTATATAAATAAAAGTTCACAAGTGTCCAAGAAACAACCTCTCTTCAGGTAGCACCCTAAAAAGGGAAGGCTGCGTACATCCACCCCCTAAGACCCTGCTTATGCGGGAGCCCTTGTGATCGGGACTGTTGTTGTTGTTGTACATATGTCCAAGAAATCTATAATTGAAATAACATGCCAATTTTCTTAAATGTCGAACCTAAAAATGTAGTTATCTGTACCAAATTTTCGGATTAGTTAACCGAACCGAAGAAATTTTAGGTATCTTGGGACACTATTAGTACTTGATTTCGTCCATTTAAATTGACCACTTTACGAAAAGAGTTCTTTTTTATTGAATATGTTCTATTTAATGCATTTTCTGAATGCGTACAAACCATTAACGACAATAAATCATATTACATGAATGAGGTATTGCATTACTTTTTCTGATACTGCATACTTAGCATAACCAAATCAAAATGACAGCTACCGAAAGTTGATTAATCGGTCTTGTAACAACTACGAATTTTTCAGTAGTTTAATTACGGTTAACTAAACTATGTATTTTTCAATACGACTAACGGAATCATGAACACCTATAAAGGCTCATGTCTTATATTGGAAACGAGATAACATATTTTGGAAAGTTGACTTTACGTGGCTACAAGGTGATGGTGTACTCCCGATTTCATACTGAAAAATATTTTACCTAGCAAGTAGACTAAAAAATTTCAACCCGATATTCATAAAGACACTAAAATGTAATTATCCCTAATATATCTCTTTTTTCTAATAATTAGAGAGAAAACTCTCAATATAACCCCCGATATATCTCTAAATTGAGGTTAAATTTTTTTCGATAATTAAAAAAAAAAAACCTCTAAATACAAAACCGACAAACTCACTAAAGTGGAACCCAAGAATTACCTAGTTTAAATACACCGAAATTTCTCAATATATAAGTATTTATTATTTTTCCCTTTTCAATTAATTACCCTAGGGTCTCTCTCTCTCCAGGGCCCTCCTTATAACACCCTCGCCCTCACAGTCCGCTACACTACATCTAATTTTCTTCCTCTCTTCTCTCTCCCCCTTGAAGGATGCCGATTTTCATGGGGGAAAATCACATAAATTTCAGAGCAAAAATTAAGAAGAGAGAGAAAAAAAACCAATTAATAGCATATAAAAGAAGAAGAAAAGAAGATGAAGAAAGGGAAGATATTGTGTTGAGGGGAATGTTGTCTGGCTCGAGGACTCGTTATCTCTTTCTATTTTTCGCATAGATGGAGATCTAAATGAAGTCGTCGGACCAGGCTTCATTCCCCCCAATTACTCTCTTCCCGTTTAAACTCACACCCAGATCTAATTCAAAACTCAAACCCCAAAAGGTAATTTTCTTTTTTGTCTTTTGTGTTTAATTTCCTACAATTTTACTAACTGGGTGTTGGCTTTCTTCTCAGATTTGCCAAATTTTGGCGGTTTTTAGTGATGGGTATATGTTAATTTTTTGATTTTGTATAGTTTTGCTAACTGGGTGTTGGTTTTCATCTCAGATTTGCCAATTTTTCGCAGTTTTTGGTGACAGGTATGTATTATTTTTGTGATTTTTCATAATTTTGCTAACTGGGTGTTCGTTTTCTTCTCAGCTTTGGTAAAGTTTCGCGGTCTTGTGTCATGGGTATGTGCTAATTTAGGGCAATCAACAGTTTCATTTATGTACAAATCGGTATAAAATCTTGGATTTTTTATAATTTTGCTAACTGGGTATTTGTTTTCTTGTCAGATTTGGTAAATTTTGGCAGTTTTTTGTGATGGGTTTGTGTTAATTTAGGGGGATTCAAAGGTATTTGCATGTTGCAGATTGGTGTAATCATGAGATCTTTGAAAGAAATACTTTGTTTTTTTTAACTTCATCTGCAGATTCACCCCAAAAAGTTGAAAGTTATTATTCCTTTGAATTTTTTTTTTGGTTCTGAGCAAAGTAATGATGGTGTTTTTCTTTGTTTGTTGTCAGTGAAGAATCTGAAGACTCCTTTTCATTATTAGATCATGATTTCTCCCTACGACCTTTGGTATCTCTATGAACCTGAAGATCCTCCTTTTCAACTTTCTCTTTCTCTCTCCTAGGGTTTGTAGTCCTTAGATCTGTAGATCTGAGATCCAACAAAAAGATTTTAAATTTCTCTTTATTTTTCAATAATTAAGAGAAAAAAAAATCATCATAAGTATATTTGAGATATTCTGTAATCGAGAGATTCTCTCTTGATTTGGAAGTGTAATTTCTTATCTTATTTTAAAATATCAAAATAAAACTATAATTTTTATTTTGATTCAGATTTTTCCTTTAAATTGTTGTAAAGATAACATAATTTGTTCCTAAATAGAAAATAAATCAGGTATGGGTGATTATCTAGTTTTGAACCCACGACATCTCATTTAAGGGTAAGTAGTTTAACTATTTCACTACTTTAATTGATGTTGGTAGGCGTCCAGGGGTTCTGGGGTCTAGTACTCAGTTTTGTTTTGTCTAGTTTTTTCCCTACTCTTGTGGGTTTGCTTGAGCTTCGCTACGATGAGTACTTCCTGTTTTGTATTGAGAATTATTTCTCTATTGATCTTAAAAAAAATAAGCCTAATTGTATAAAGTTTTGAATCTGATTAGCAAATCTGTATCTGCAAAAATGAAAGTAGTCACTCAAAAAGAGTTTGTGTATTTGGATTTCATGAGACTTGTTTATTGAGTATGAGATTAGGTTGATTGATTGAAACCCGTAGTGTTTTATGGGATTTTTATGTTTCTATGCATATACTAGGTTGGTTTGAATTTTCTCTACTATTGCAAATTATTTCATGTATTATTCGGTAAATAAGTGAGGTTTTGTACTTCCATTGTTCTGTTGGCTTTAATTGAACCATAAAAGTCTTGATTTCACGTGTTTTTCTCTTTTCTGAGTGTGCTTGCAAATTTAATATTTTAGTATTGCAACATGTGTAGGTGTGATTCTAACATCTATACAATCTTTGGGTCTCTCTCAAGTCTCCTTAGTTGGGATGCCATTAGCTGTATATCGAGCATCGCTCGTTACTTATCAAAAAAAAATACAACCATCTATCGTTGGAAACAGCCTCTTGGTAGGGTTACATCCTAAAGGGGTAAGGCTGCGTACATCCACCCCCCAACCCCGCAGGCACTGGGTCTGTCGTTGGAAGCAATTTGCTTCACCCTCGAAATCTAGCCCTCAAGTGAGTCATTAAGCGGTGCTAGGTTAATAACCAAATTAGATTTGGAAACACATTAAATTGGTGTAGCTCGAACTTAGAGGCTCATGGAAAAGTTGTTTTTCACTAATTAGAGGCTCTGGAGCCCAACCTTGGGCTGCCGTCTTTTGTATTGAACATTTGCTCTATAATTATCAAAAAGAAAGAGAAAGAAATTATTTATTTCTCTAAATAATATTGTTCTACTTTAGGTTCCATGTTTTTTGCACAAGAACCAGTGCAAGGGTTTTGGGGCCATCTAATGATACTTTTTCTCGATAATTAGAGATATATCTCTAAGTATAAACCGATGCAGCAAGGAAATTCGAGTTTGAGAAATCCTACCCTGCGGGGGCATCTAATGAGATTCTCTATCAAAGATTGAGCTCTCTTCGCTTTGTTAATTTATCTTTTACATCATTTACAATAAAATACTTTAAAGGATATTATGTTTTTTTTAAGGGAGTCTAAAATGTTGATTTTATTTTAAAAAAAAGTACAAAAAGGTAACATATTCTAATCATAAGATAAGATGGGCAGCATGTTCTAAAAATGTAATAGGTGAAAGATGTGGCTACAAATAATACATTTTTTTATTTTTTATTTTTTGGATATGTATGGCTACAATCAATGTTGTAATTGGTGATCATTTATGTTCGTTTAGTTGTTTTCTAAAAATGTATTACCATCATATTCTTTTTTCAAAATATTTGGTCTTTTATGTGTATAATAAATTTTATGTAATGACCAAATAACGTAATACTCTTGGTGATACTTCCTCCCTATCAATTTTCCAAAGAATCTTTAGATATTTGCAAAATACTTGCAGTCTGCCTATATGTCAAATTGTCCCACGTGACCATTTAATATATGAGTTGTGTGAGTCTAAACACTCGGTAATTAAATAATCCTTTTTTGAATAAATAGAAGCAGAAAAAGGCTACTAAGTATAAAAAATTGAAAACTAACAAATTAATTCACTATCTAGAATAAGTGAAATTTAGTTAAACCAATATATTTTGTAGAGGTTAGCGCTCCACTAGTATTGCAAGCTTTTGCTCCATAATTATCGAAAAAAAGTTACTACTAGAACAAAATTTATTATTGTCAGAATAATAATGTGACTCACAATCAGTGATAACTACAAAATTTCTTTGAAAGCTACTATCTTGTTCTGACATTAATAATTTTACCTTAATAGTAATATTACGCTAAAGTTATGGTGGGGAGGGTACTGATTACAAGGCAGTATGGTCATTGTGAACCCATTATTTACAAACCTTTAGAGGTTGAGCCCCATAAATTCACCCAATGAAAGGGCAAAAAGGGTGAAGATGTACTGTTTGATTTGAAAAGATAGAAGAAATAGGGCCCCCACCCACCCTTTAGTCTTCTTTGTAGGACACCCTCTCCTTTAATTTCCCATTTCGTACTTCCTTTTCATGGCTTACCTTGAGTTCTAAATGGGTCAAAGTCAAGTCCACACTTCTTTTTTTCAGTTGAAAATAAAAAGATACCACAATATCGTAAGATGGTTCAGGAAGATTTAGGAGAGGAGAACATGGGTTTTGAATCCAAAACTCGGTGATTGGGGGTGATTAGTCTAAGGAATACATCGAAGCCATTAGCTTGATCCAAATCTGTAATGTTTTGGCCCTATTGAGATTACTTTAGTTCAATAATGCTTGAGTAGAGCTTGCAAGGTTTTAAGTCAAGTTGAACATTGTTAGGCTTGTTTAAACTTGGTGCAGTTTAGTGATTTAGCTTAAGTCAACACACTTGGTTAAATTAATAGTTAACTGGGCTCGACTTGTTCTTTTAGTGTGTTCATTCAATCAAGCTAACTTACGAGCCTACTCTTGAGGCTATTGGTCTAGTTATAATCCTAAACATAGCTAGTGAACCTAAGGCTTATGAAAGATATAAATACGTAAAAGAAATTTTATGGCAATGGCAATCGGTATTTTGATATTTATTTCTAGCAATTCACTTGTTACGTTTGGCGTGGACTTGTTCTAACCAAGGTAGAACTCCTAGTCTGAATGGCAAAATTAAATAACAAAGATAAATCAGGCCAATTAGGACCGTTGAATTTCACCCTTTCTTGTAGAAATATGGTTCATATGATGCAAGAGAAATGAGATAATCTTCATTAGTGAAACGCGGGACGATCGGCATCTAGATTAGGCACCGTGCGTTCATTTCCCATACCAAACCAAGGAGGTGGCATGTTGCATCGAATGCATCACGAAGTGGTTCAATTAATGTAATCCACCTTGGTCTTGCTTAGTTTTTTTTTGGGATTTTAGATTTTCATTCCAACTTCATACTTACATTATATTGTTATTGTTGTGGCTCCAGTCTTTTTACTTCAAATTATCAGAAAAAAGGATATGAATTTCTTGCCTTAATTCACACATCTCAAAAACAATTATTTTTTTTAAATTAATGCCCTGACATTTTTCAACATTCTAGATCTAATCAAAATATTCAAAAATTCAAAAGCCAAATTACTGAATAGATACAAATAGTGTTATTTATAGAGCAAGTTTTTGATAATGTCGGGATAATTTTAAAATAAGAAAAACGTCATGATAATAACACTAGCCATAGGAAGTACATGGAAGAAAGAGGCCAGGAAATGGGGATGGTCTGACTCTCTTATCTCATGGAAATACAGGCTTTTGTGGGTACCAAAACAGCTTTTACCTTTGCTAATGAATTTGATGTTGTACCCCTTTTTACTCTCTCTCTCTCTCTCTCTCTCTCTCTCTCTCTCTCTGTTTGCTTGACTTTCTCATGCTCTTTTCCCTAGGCTTTTCAATTTGCTTTAACTAATTAAAAGCAAATATTGCAAAGAGGAAAAAGAGAAGACTAATTTGAAAGTGTATAAAAACTAAAATAGTTTATGTATTTTTGGTATGCGGGAAGTTGCAGTTTATGAAAAGTACGGATTTTGACTCTTGTTTGGAATGCGGGAAGTAGGTAGAATGTAGAAAGTGAAAATTGCTAAACAATTTCCAATTGCCTCAAACCGTAGGAAGTAACTTATGTAATCTTCCAAGGTAAATTCCACTTCCTTAGTAGCTTTTAAATTGTACAACAATCATAGCACTTGTAACTTTTGAATATGACGACTTTGTCCTTCTAATTGTGAGCCCCTTTATCAATTTTACCCTTTCTTAGTGAAAATTGGAAGATTGGTCAAGGGTATAATTGTATTTCATGAGAAGTTGTTGTATAAACCAAACAGAACATGTGAATTAAATAACCAGAGAGTTATATTTCCCATATGGGCAACCAAATATTTTTATACTACTTTATGAAAAGTTGATAAGGGAACTGAATTCCTAGAAAGTACAACTTCTTGTAGGAATTCAATTCCTTTGGCATTCAAATGAGGCCTTTTTTTTATTTTGATAGATAGCAAAAAATCGCCTAGTAGATCCCGGCGTTCCGCAAGAGTGGAACCCGACCCACAAAAGTGGCAGCATACAAGCAAACAAGCATAGAAAAAAGCAAAGAGGAAAGCAAAAAAGACATAACACAAGCCCTTAATATAAAAGCACTAGAGCGAAATTCAACCATAAAAGGGCAAGAATCAAATAACCCATTTCTCTGCAGACCAACCACGAATATGTAGCTAACTGAAATCCCCAGAGCCATATATACTCCTGTAGAAGTTTTTACTTTTGCTGCAGTTTCTAGATGTAGACAAACAGCCTCCATATCCTTATGAAACCTTTAGACTCTCCACCATATAGAAATAAAATCTTCACACCAGCTTTTATCCAAAACCAAATCTAATCTTTACTTGCCATACCCATTTCTTCAATGCGCCAACTCATAAGCTCAAGCATCAGATTGGCGAGGATAAAAGTCAACTCCAAAATTCTATAGCACAGACCGTCAATCCTAAAAACCCCTACGTGGACACGGACCCTGGATCACACCTTCAATACATTCAAATGAGGCCTTTATTTTTTGATAATTATGGGGAGAATGTCATTAGAAGAGTATATGAGATAATCCTCGAAAAAGAGAGAGAAGAAAAGAGGAAAGTAAAGGTAAAACACAAACACTTAGCTAGGTGTATATCACAGTTAAAGTCAGGTTAAAAAAACTTCTCCTTTATCCATGTTTCGCAATTGAAGGGAAAACCTATGATGGTAACTGAGCAACATTTGGGATGGCCAATCTAGATGTTGATCTAAATATGAAAATAGTAGTGAAAATCAATCTATGAGGGTCTTAGTAAAGGACTTTTTATCCGTAAAATTAGTAAAAGATTCAACAATGGGAAGTGGCCTAAGGTAATTTACTTGTTGCAACGAGCTCCTCGCCTTTGCCGAAAATTAAACTCTAGGATTGGGATGTTACGCTGCACAACGTGTGTGTTACAGTAATTTTAATCTAATAGTGACAATTAGAGGGTTTAAGGGGAAGAGAAGGGAAATTAGGGGAGAGATAGAAAGAATAGTAAGGGGGAGAGAGATTTGATTAACATTCCAAAATTGTGAACTCATTTAAGCCTAATGCCCTCTATTTATAGAATTAGGGAGGAAGATAACCAACTAATACTAATACTATTCTAATTGCGTAATAAAAGAAAAAATTACCTATATTATCATTAATATAAGGTTGGAGGTCCTCGGAAATAGTCTCTCGTCTAGGTCTCAACCTGATGGGTTAAGACTGCGTACATCATGCCCTTCCCAGATCCAGCACAAGCGGGAGCCATTGAGGCACTGAGTATGTTGTTGTTGTTGTTGCTGTATCATTAATATAAGGCTATCTACTAAAATGCTAGTTAATCACATGTCTAACACGTGATTAACTTATTTGTACTGTATCAGTGTGACTAGTAGCCCAGATGTTAAACGACGTCAGATGGCGAAGCTCAGCCGCCAAGACGGCCACGGAAAATCTCCCCCTCTATAAATGAATTTGGCACAAGTTTATGTTTTAATGTGTCTTTATACTCTTGTGTGCATTATTCCCAACCATGAATTAAATGTAGATTCACCTCTCTAAAGTAGATACACTTTGAGTTTATAAATTATGTTGTAATTGATGCCTAAAACGAGGGCACAAGAAAAAAGAAAACACAAAGCGAATTGCGAGGACTTTTCTATCACCATTGTTGTCATAATAAACAGTTCTATGATCTCCCTTTATACAGATATGCCAAAAATTTGAACTGCATCAATTCTACTATCTCAGTTTCCTCCCCAATTTCGTTTTATCGATGCATGCTAAACTGATTTAGAGTTCCGACATATATAGATGGCCCTAACAATTGATGGATAATGAACGGTGAAACTGATGTCTCCATAAATGAATGAAAGAAAATGAAGGGAGCAACATGGGCCTCCTTTCATAAGTATGTCTCAATTATATTGGCCAAAATTATTCAATTATGACTAGGACATGGACTGGCAACGTTTCTATGTGATTCAAACTTACCATGTGATTGCGCTGAGGTTAATATCTTCTTTCGATGATTAGCGAGGAAGCTTTGGAAACAGTCAATGCTGCATTCGAGAAGTCGGGACCCAGAAAGGAATCACAACCTATGCAATATATCTGTTGTTGAGAACTCTACATGTGAGTCTATAAAGTAGAATCCTGCATTGAAGTTGTGAGAGTAAAGAGATCAATTTATAAGTCTAGTGGGTTATTCCACCTATTGTCGATTGGTTTTAGAATGAAACCCCATTTGAACTTATATGTGGATCTCATATGTTCCAACTCCGTGAGTCGAGTCTAAAAGGCCCGATGAAATTTAACATAAGGTTGATATACATACAGTACCAAGGAGATTCCTCCCCTCTTAATTATAAAAAAAGGGTTAATATAAGAAGAAGTTTCTTCAGAAGGGAAGAAGCAAATGCGGAAGCCTTAGGTGCAATGTTGAGAGACATCCAGTTGAGGGAGGAGACAATAGATAGACTAAGATGGAACATCGAGGCAGATGGTGTGTTCACGGTCAAGTCATATGTCGAGGTTGTAAATAGCGCTTGTCCAACTGCATTGACAGTAGATAACTTAGTCTATGGGGCGTGGAAAGGTTTAGCTCCACCAAAGGTTGAAGTGTTGGTATGGATGCCGCTACTTGGCAAGATGAACACAAAGAAGAGGTTATGGAACATCGGCATCATCAGATATTAAGATAGATGGTGTCCTCTGTGTAATGAGTACGAAGAGAGTGTTGATCTCTTTTCTTAACATGTTCACAAGCATGGTCTGTGTGGAGTGCCTGTCTAAAATGGTGGGGTGTCTCCTCAGCGTTACCGAACACCATCAAGGAACACTTCTTTCAATGGTCCTCCTATGCAGTTGGGCGTAAATTCCAAATGAAGGTATGGCTGTCACTATTTTTTTGTCATAATTTGGGAGATATGGTGTGCTAGGAACAAAATAGTGTTTGATGAAGCGGGTTGGGTATTGAGAGATGTGATTTGGTCAAGCAGAGTGAGATTAGGATTTTGGGTTAAAGCATGGTGCAAGGAATTTCCATATTCACCAAATGACGTAGCTTGTAATATAGCTTGCCTGCAAAACTGGTCATAGAGGGATAATTCTCAGGTCGGGGAGTTCAAGGAGGTGCTCGGACAGTCTTGAGGCTATAATGTCACGGTCAACAAGGCTTGCAATGGGTAATTTTGGGCGGTAAGGTTTAGGATTCTTTGGTTTTTAATCAGATTGTATTCCCTTTTTGTTTCTTTTTGGCATCTTTTTCGGAGCCTTTCCGGCTGCCGTCTGATGTACTGAGCTTTGCTCGCTAATTATCAAAAAAAAAGTAGATACTAGAGAATAAGGAAGAAATATTGAGAAATCGGATTTCCGTGATTTCATCTTGGCTTACATTCACAAGGGAATCATATCATATAAGTATTATGATAATAGCGGAGTTACAAGAGTTCTCTCAACTCCTATTGTTTGTTTCTCATTTAGTTCTAAACACTTTTCACAGACAAAGTAATACAGTATACAAATGGTGTTGTGTGTAATTGTATCCAACTGAAGAGGTCCTACAATTATTCACGTTAGAATCAATAACTCTCAATCTACATATTCATTTCCACATGTCATGGGACTTGAAAAGGACATAGTTGTTGCAGAGTTTACCAGAATAAAAGATCAATATAATATGAATATTTATGCAAAATCAAAAGTGAAAAATGTTATGACAACTCATAACTTTTTTTAGTTGAAGAACATTTATTTTCTTATGAGAAACCTTTTCTCATATATATATATATATATATATATATATAAAACCTTTTTTTAGTTGAAGTGACTTTTATAAGTCCTAGGAAAATTTCACCATTGCTTTATTGTAAGATTTGTGTGAATATGTGTATTTGTCACCTAATACAGTATTCTACTACCTTCTCGTAATGCAATAGCGCCTTTGTTTGCGGTGGGATGAAAAACATGTGTATTTGTCACCTAATATAGTATTTTGCTACCTTCCAAAAGCCAAAACACTTAGGAGGCCTCTGTTTGGAGGACCCAATTCTCAAGAACGCTGCATTACTTTTTAAGTGGTGGTGGCATTTTTCGAAAGAGGGAAGGTCGCTTTGGAAGAAGGCAATTTGTTCTCTACATGGTGGGAGCCATGCGAACTTGGTTCTGCTAAAACCTCACATAAGAGCCACTGGTAATATGAGCCTCAATTTCAGAGATTGATGGGGGATCATGTGCTGTAGTGAATGCATGTAGAGAGCTATGGGTAAGGCTCGAGGAGGGGGCGTGGATTAAATTCTGGAAGGATATGTAGTTGGGCAATTGTAGTTTGGAGTTAAGATTTTTGGATTTGTTTAGAGTGTCGCTACAACAACAACATTTTATCAGCCAGATGGGTGTTTGGAATGGAAATGAGTAGAGATGAGTTTTTAATTAACGTGGACGATTCTTTATCCGAGAGGAAGCCTCTATTGCTGAATTTCAGAGCCTTGTTGTTGCTGCAAAACCAACTCCAGGAAGCATGGATGTGCTTGTTCGGAATCATGATACAGGTGGGACGTACTCGGTTAAGTCCTTTGTTGACAAAGCGGTGGAAAATGCACAAATTGATCTATCGGTTGAACATCTAGGATGCGGTGTATGGAAAGGACTTGCTCCTCCGAAAGTGAAAATTCTTGTACGGATGGCTTTGCTAGGAAAAATGAATACTTGGGAGCGTTTATGGAACCTTGATATCATTAAAGATGAGGAGAGCTGGTGCCCGATATGCGGGGATGAGGCGGAGGATGTTAATCATCTTTTCCATGGATGTAGGAAGATTTGGGCTCTTTGGTGTAAATGCTTGGATTGGCGGGGTTTCACATGGTGTGTCCTGTTGGATCTATTCGAGGATTGGGCCTCTTGTAGAGTTGGGGGAAAATCCCAAAACAAAGGTGTGGCTTACTTTATTCTTCGTGGTTATTTGGGTAGTGTGGAATACTAGGAACAAGATAGTGTTTCAAAACGAGTGTTGAGATAGGAAAGAGTTAGTTTGGAATGTTAAAATGAGATTGGGGTTAGAGGTATATACATGTAAGTACGGTCTTTTAGGTTTGTGCTGTGTTGTGTTTATTAATTTCTTTATACTTCTTTTTTGTATCGTTTAGGGCCCTACTTTTGTAGGTGCATCGTATTTTATATTGTGAGCCCTTGTTACTCCTTATCTATCGAAAAAAAAAATATAGGACAAACTCGCGCCTAGGGATGTAAATGAGCCAAGTCGGCTGGTGAGCTTTTGTGAGCTAGCTTGTCATAAAGCTCAAAAAGCTCCAACTCGTTTAACTTATCGAGCCAAGCCCAAGTCTAGTGAAACTCGAGCTTGTAAGCTCAGAAACGTAAATGAGTATAAACAAGCCTTTCTTAGCATAATATATTTGTTTATATATTGCCCAATAAAGCCGAATTGGAGCTTAAATGAGCCGAGCCCGAGTTTAAATGAGCCCATTGAGCTTAAATGAGTCGAAGTACGATAAGCTAATACAAAGCTTGACAAGCCGAGCCCAAATTTTTGACTAGCCGAGCTCGAGCCTGAACTTTTCGAGCTCGTCGAGTTTTGAGTCAAGCCTCGAGCCTAACAAGCTCGGGCTCGGTTTGGCTCGGCTCAAATACACCTCTACTCGCGCCTTACTAAATCCTTTTTCTTTTATGTTATAACACAGAGAAGATCAATTTTGTTAATATATATATATATATATATATATATATATATATATATATATATATATACATAATAAACAACAACAACAACAACAACAACAACAGTCCCAGTGCCTTGCGGCTCCCGCATAACGCTGGGTCTGGGGGGGGGGGGGGTGATGTACGCAGCCTTACCCTTTCCGGGAGGAAAGGAGACTGTTTCCGAGGACCCCCAACCTGGAGTGGTTGAGTTCCTGCAGATAAACTATCAATTCATTAATAGTGCATAAAATAAAAATAAAAAATAAAAAAAAGGGAGGGGAAGAAGAGGAAGAAGAAGAAGAAGGAGGAGAAGAAGGAGAGGAAGAAGATTGAGGTCTAAGCTAGCCTAAGAGTGTTATACTATAGGTTATGCTCGCCTACGGAACTTAGACTACCAGCCACTCCCCGCTGTACTCTACTCTGCTATCTCCGCTACTCTAATACTAGCCCTCTAACGTGTCCTATCTAAGGCCATCTCCTCTCTTAGGTTTAGGTGAGTTAAGTCTTGACGAATCGTCTCCAGCTAACTCTTCTTTAGTTCGCCCCTCCCTCTTCTGCTTAGCGCTGTGTTGAGCTGTTCACATAGCCTGATTGGGGCTGAAGTCGGTCTTCTGCTGACATGTCCAAACCATCTTAGGCTTTGCTCCCTCAATTTGTCCTCTATCGAGGCTACACCTAGCTTGCCTCGTATCACATCATTCCTAATCCTATCCTTTCTTGTGTGGCCACACATCCAACGTAACATCCTCATCTCTGCCACCTTCATCCTCTGTGTTTGATTTTGTTTCATTGGTCGACACTCTGCCCCATATAGTATAGCCGGTCTTACTTCCGTCTTATAGTACTTTCCCTTTAACTTTAGCGGGAACTTTCTATCATACAGCACCCCGAATGCCATCCTCCACTTCTGCCAGCCTACTTTAATCATGTTGCTGACATCCTCATCGATTTCACCATTCTGGTGTATCATGGATCCCAGAAATTTGAAGTTTTCCTTGCTTGATATGGCTTGTGTTCCAATCTTAACCTCCTCGGTGCTGTCCGTGGTGGAGTGATCGAATTTGAATTCCACATACTCGGTCTTAGATCTGCTAATCCTTAAACCCCTCGATTCTAATGCACCTCTCCACAGCTCCAGCTTCTCGTTTATGTCTGCACGGGACTCTCCTACTAGAACTATGTCGTCTGCAAAGAGTATGGACTAAGGTACCTCCCTTTGGATATGTCTAATGAGCTCGTCCATCACTAGAATGAACAGTGGTGGACCCCTACGGTGATAGGGAAAGTGTCTTTCTCCCCTTCCCCTATTCGCACATTAGTATATGCCTTCTCATACATGTCCCTAATGACCCGAATGTAAGGCATAGGGATGCCTCTCCTTCCCAGCACCCTCCACAGTACCTCTCTTGGCGCTCTATCATATGCCTTCTCCAAATCGATGAAGACCATGTGGAGGTTCTTTTGTCTCTCCCTGTATTGTTCTATCGTCCGCTGTAAAAGATGAATGGCTTCTATTGTTGATCTCCCAGGTATGAACCCAAAATGGTTTTCGGTCACTTCCGTCTGTTCTCGTATTCTCTTTTCTACGACTATCTCCCACAGTTTGAGGGTGTGACTCATCAATTTGATCCCCCGGTAATTGGCGCAGCTTTGGATATCACCCTTGTTCTTGTAGATTGGGACCAGTGTGCTCTTCCGCCATTCTTCCGGCATCTTGTTCCCCATCAAGATTTGGTTAAAGAGTTGTGCTAGCCAGCTGTAACCCCTCTGTCCAAGGCATTTCCATGCCTCAATAGGTATCCCATCTGAACCAACTGCTCTTCCCCTACCCATATGTTTTAGGGCTTCCTTAATCTCCTCTGGGGTGATTTGCTCATAATAGCATTCGTTCTAATCCTCTTCCGTAGTCTGAAGCTCCCCTAAGTCTATCTCTGCACTTCCTCGGTTGTTGAGCATATCGTGGAAGTAGGCTTTCCACCTAGCTCTAATTTGATGCCCTTCCGCTAGCACCTGCCCATCCTCTCCTTTAATGCATTTTACTTGCCCCAAGTCCCTCGTCTTCCTCTCCCTTGCTCTGGCTATCTTGTATATATCCCTGGCTCCGTCCTTGGTATCTAGCCTCTTGTAAAACTCTTCATATGCTCTTGATTTTGCCTCACTAACTGCTTTCTTCGCTTCTTTTTTGGCTTGCTGATATTCCTGTCTCTTTTCCTCTTCTCTACTACGCTCCCACTCCTTGAACCAGTCTCGTTTCGCTTTAATCTTCTGTTGGACTTCTTCTCCCCACCACCATGACTCTCTGTGGGTGATTGTCTCACCTTTTGATTCTCCCAAAACTTCATGTGCCAACTCCTGATTTTCTGGGCCAACTCATTCCATTTTTGGTTAATATCTCCCTCCTCTCTCCAGTCGGGCTCTACCTCCGCTCTTTCCTTATAGGCTCTAAGTTTTTCCCCTTTCAGGTCTCTCCAACGGGTACGTCTCTGCACGGGTTTCCTGCTTCTTCTGATCCACTTCTTGACCTTTACATCCGCGCACACCACCCGATGTTGTTTGGATAAATCCTCTACTCGAATGGCCTTACAGTCCCTGCATTGTCTTTGTGCCCTCTTCCTTAGTAGTATGTAGTCAATCTGGTCTTCTCCTCTCCGCTTTGATACGTGATGAGATGCTCGTCGCGCTTTTTAAAAAAGGTGTTGGCAATTGTTAACTCATAAATGACCGCGAAGTCCAGAAGGGATTTCCCCTCTGCATTCCTAGTTCCAAATCCGAAACCCCCATGGTGTGTCGTGTATCCATCCTCTTTCTTGCCAACATGCCCATTGAAGTCCCCACCAATCACCACTTGTTCCTCTTGTGGTATGATTTGCATCGTTCTGTCTAGGTCCTCCCAAAATGCTGCCTTCTCATTCTCTGGTAGTCCAGTCTGTGGTGCATAGGCACTGATCACATTTATTATCTCTCCATCTACGATGAGATAAAATCATAACTTTATATGATATTGTATGTGGACATGGCAAAGCCAACCCAACCTGAAAAACTCATAGCCCAACCGGATATGAACTGAGAATTTGAGTTAAATAATTGAATTTGATGTTGAGCGAACTTGAAACTAACATGAAAATGCCCCAATATTTAATATGACTCAACCTGACCCATCATTGAGTAGGACCAACCAGGCCTAAATGACTGGAACCCAAACACAACTTGACCTAAAACACGAATTAACCCTATGTCTTTAGATGTATAACAGTTAATTACTTACAAGAGTACAATTGAATTTAATAAGTGATCATTAAGAACCTACATTGGTAAACATATAAATTATTTGAGATATACTCTAATCTTTTTGTAAGTTGTTCCTGCTATGAAGACACCAGATAATAGATTTAAGATGTCCTCAAGCTCATACAATTCGACCCAAAATTCAAGTTACCTAAATCCGAATTAACTTGACCCATACATAATCCAACCCAAAAATAGGTAAAAACCGAAAGTGATCAAAACCTAAATGGATCAATTCAAGTCCAAACCACAAATTGACCCAAACTTGAATGGTATTCCTTGACCCAGATGACCAGATTTCTGCCTTTAATCATATAGGCCAAATATCCATTTAGGCTTCATGACTTATTAATTCGGGGATACGAGGCTCATCAAAACGGACCCATTGAACACATTATTGATGGGCTGCATTTGGTGAAGGCCCAGGCCAACACAGTCCATTTCTCTAAGCAACACATATATATATATATATAGGGTGGCATTCTTATGAGAGGGTAAGAGCGTGAGAGGAGTCAATCCTGGCCCTCTATTATAATGGACGGCCAAGATTTGTTGGACACTAAAAAAAAAAATAATTTACGGCCAATATTTGTTGAGTATTGAAAAAAAAAAAATTTGTCCCTTGTCCCTTCTTTCCTTTTGCCTCATGAAGGGATATGGGCCGTAAATTATTATTTTTTTTTAGTATACAACAAATCTTGGCTGTCCATTATAATGGAGGGCTAGGATTGACTCTTCTTACACTCTCACCCTCTCATAAGAACGCTATATATATATATATATATATATATATATAAAAGGATGAGAGCATAAAAGGGGCGAATCATGGCCCTCCATTATAATGGATGGCCAAAATTTGTTGAACATTATAATCGACGACCAAAATTGATGTCTCTTACACTCTCACTCTCCCATAAGAATTGGATCTTATATAGATATATTCGTTGTCTATCAATTTAAAATTCCATCAAAACCTCGTGGGTTTCAAATTAATTAAAAAGACATTTCTAAATCTAAATTTTATTAAGTATTAATTAGTCTCTTTCCTCCATTTTTGCCAAAATTTTGACTTCATAAACAACCAAAAATATATACACATTAGGTTGTGTAACGTATGTCGAGGCTCCTATCTACACTAATCAAGTCATTGCATGTTTTCAGCTGAAAGAGCGAGTGTCAACTAATTCAACTGGTAAAATTTTTAGGAGATCAATAGTTTTTGAAACCAGGCGAGGAAAGATCTGGGGGATTGAAGAGCGCTTTTCTTTACAGAACCCATTTGAATTCGTTCCCACGTATTAAAAAATTGCCAAACGAGTTAAAAAATTACATGCAAGTTTATTTGTCTTGATTTTATTTATGTTGAAATGTTACTATATATGAAGAGTCACTTTTAAATGTTTGCTTTGGACCTTAAAAATGCTAGGAGCAGTCTTGTTATGGGGGCATTGCATTGGGAAAACAAAGATCAAGGCTCCAGTTTCTGTACTCTTTTAAGTATTTTCTTCTTTATAATTACTAAAAAAATTAGGTAGATTTATGTAACTAATTTGTTGTTTTGGTTTATGTATGGTCTCCTTGGGCCCCTCAGTTGAAGGTGCGCCTTATTTTATACTGTGAGCTCTTTTGCTCTTCATTTATAAAAAAAAAATGTGACTAATTTGTCAAAAGTGTAAAAATTTGGCCGTTCCATATTTCAATCTGAGGAAAATATACCAGAAATTATTACTGTTTAACCAGTACATATGTTGAATCCACAATATGAAATGAAGAAATTATCAATCGCTCGACCCTTTGGAATACGATGCAACCTTGGAGAGTCAAAATGAGAACTTAGGACAAGAATCGGTAGAGAAATCCTTTCCCCATATATGGGTCAGCCCCATATTGACTGCTTTGTTGATCTAAGCCCTATTCCTTGCTCCACCCATAATTAAGATGTTTCCAACAAAGCTCAAAAAACCAAAACACCTTCCCAACAAGGGAAAAAATAGGCCCCAGAATGAACACGAGGAAAGCAAAAAACGCTTGGAGAATGGGAGAAAGACTTGGGTGAAGATTCGAAGGAACAGGGGATGAAGTAGCAAGATTAATTTGTAGGGACGAGGAGTATGATCCAATAGTTAACCTCAGAAGAAGAAGAAGCGTCAGATTCCCATTCCTCTGGAGAGGATGTCTACGTCATTGACGGCTTAACTTGTTTGTCCTTTGCATTAGGTTTGCTTTCTTGGTGTATTGTGCTTTGCAAGTTCACTTTATTGGCTTTTTTGTTTCTGATCCTCCGGCTTGTTTGGGTTTTTGCGAGGGTGGTTGCCCTTTTTGTTTTTGGTTGTTGTGTGGGGTGCTGATATTTGGGTTGAAGTGTGGTGGAGGTGATGCTTTTTGAAGTCTGTCTTGGTCTTGTTCTTGTTTTTATTCTGTATCTTTTGGGTTTCCTCTTCAATTTTTGTCTTCACTGTTCGTGTCAAGCTTTCAAGCTTCGTTCCAATTGGCTTAGTCGTTTTGAGTTGCTTTGGTAGTTTGGTGTTTGAGTGCTGTGGTAGGATTTTGGTTGGTTGTTGCTGCTTGTTTTCTGTCTTGTTTCAATTCCTAGTCGCCATTTTCGTGGTGCGAGGTTGTTCGAGTGCTTCTATCTCTTTTGGTTTGCCTCTGGTCTCCGAAGGTGTGGAGATGCTCTTGGTTTTTGTTCAGTTTGTTGCCTGAGCGGGTGGTTTTCGTTGTCCATGTCTTTTGCTCCGTTATTCCCTTTATTTTTTTGTGCTTGTTTTTGTTCTTGTTCTTTGGCTTTGTTTTGGGGCCCTTTAGGGCGCCCGCTTGTTTTGAACTTTGCTCTAATTATTGGGAAAAAAAAGAGGAAATTATTGTCCAAAAATGAGAAGGACTCTACGTATGAGTCTAGTAAAAAATCACACATTAAAATTGTAAGAGATAAGAGATCATATAAGTCTTGTTACTCCGGCCTTTATGCATCGCATGAGGTTACACTGGTATACATAAATGTTGTATGCTTATATGCCATGCAAGTCATTGACCTAATCACAATTATTAATATAATTTTTTTAGGCACTTAATTTATATTTTTCCAATGAAAAATAATGAAATCAAATATATAATTGGCTGTTGGTGACGTCTTTAAATGATTACAATAACAACAACAAAAAACCCAGTGCCTATAAGGGCTCCAGTAAAAGCAGGGTCTGAGGGGGTAGATGTACGCAGCTTTCCTCCTTCATGGGGCTACCCTGAAGAGAGGCTGTTTCCGAGGACCCCCAACCTGAGAGGCTAGTCCGCAGCAAAGAGCATGTACGTCTTTAAATGATTAATGGAGTTGAAATCGTAATTGGAATAATTTGAAAAATCCAATAGGCCTGACTCATATACCATTGACTTTGGACTCCACATACAGAAAACAAATAATAGAAAATTATTTATTAATATTATTATTATTAATATTAATTAATATTTACATATAACAAACAATAAAATAGGTTAATTTTTTTCAAAAATTAACGACAAAGTTGCGATACATAATAGGCAACTCGAACAAATGAGCCCTGATTCAACCCGTGCAAGGACGGGGATCAAAATATAAGAAAAGAATAATCAGGAGTTCCCCAATTCTTATATACCCTAATGTACTAATATTAGAAATATATATATATATATATATATATATGTTCATCGTATATTAATTACATGTATGACCATAATTTAATAGATTATATAAAGTGACTATTAAATTAAATACATCTAATATATTCATCTTTACCAAAGAGGGCACCAATACGTCGTCACCGGATCCCATTAGAACTCCGAAGTTAAGTGTGTTTGGGCGAGAGTAGTACCAGGATGGGTGACCTCCTAGGAAGTCCTCACCCTCAGGTTGGGGGCACTGGGAAACAGCCTATCTTTAGGTTGACACCCTGAAGGGGGAAGGCTGTGTACATCCGCCTCCCCCCCCCCCCCCCCCCCCCCCCCCCCCCCCCCCCCTGCGTAGGCGGGAGCCCCTAAAGCACTCGGTATGTTCCTTTTAATATATTCATCTTTAAGTTGTTTGTTCTAGCAAACAAAAGAAGTATTTGCATATATAAAAAAGAGAAGGAGATGAAGGGAGAGAAATCTCAAGTTACAGTTTCTTTTATTAGCTTAAATATATATAATTATCAAAAAAAGCTCATGCGTATTAGTCCTAAGGCTTTAAGGCGTTAATAAATACTTTCTCGAAGGTATTATTCGCCCCAACACTTAGTTGTTTAAGTGTAAAAACACCAAGCACACACCAATGATACAATAAAATCTTTTTGATTCTTTACATAGCAACTTCAGACAATCCCTTCAGCATCTTAAATATGATTAGAAGAGATTACTGTTCCTTTTTCCTCAGTAATTTCTTAAGGCACTTGTTATTCATTTTTTTGAACAGATAAGAAAATGCTCACAATACAAATAGGACGCACAATCGGCATCTCATGAAAAGACCTGCAAGACAGACACAAAGTGCAAAAACAGGAGAAAATAACAAGATGCAACACCAAAATTAGTAACAAACGAAACAAGACTGAAGAGCCCTAAAGGCTCCATACCCCTAAACCTTTGAGTGATGCTAATATCTCACTTTTCAGACAGAATACCCGAGTAAATTTATTATAAAACCTAATAAAAATTTTTAGAAAAATCTGAAACAGCCTTGATATACTCTAATACCACTTGTTATAGGAAAATCTAATTTTGACAAATCTGGTATTCCGATACCAATTTGTAATATGGATACTTGATGCTGAAGCGTTAACCCTAATCACTTGATTCGTTTCAAATAATATGACTCACACAAACGAGAAGTAAATAAAATAGGTAAAAGAAAGAACAAACGAAACAACACATGATGATTTATGTGGAAACCCCTCTTCAATCGAGAGGGGAGAAAACCACGGGCGAAGATGAAGAATCTTTATTAAGTATGAATAATGGAAGGATTACAACAAAACTTCCTCTGAACGAGATCTATGAAAGAATTATGAAGCACTTTCTCTTAACTCTCGTAATGCTCTCAAATTGATGACGACGGCTCTCCCTTTAATTGGATTCTGATTGGATGGCGGCTCTCTTTGATTGGATACTTAAAACGTACCCCCTAACCCTATATTTTTACTAAATGGCTAGGGTTGTGTGAAACAGACTCCCGATCGATCGGCCCTCTCACAGCCAAAAACTGGATTTTCACTTAATTCACCCTATCGATCGGACATCCCCCCAATCGATCGGTAACCTATCGGCAACCCATAAATCTTAAATACATAAATTTGAGGCATATTCCTAACAAACCTCCACCTTGACTCAAATTTCAAGAAATAAAGACAATTCTCCACCTTCTCCACAAAACACCCCACACACGGGGTTATCTAGATAAAACACAAAACCTAACAGAGTCCAAGTGATGCTTGAACTTTCTGCTAGGTAGCACTGAAGTGAACATATCTAAGAGGTTATCAGCAATGCCAATCTTCTTCTTCTCTAGATTGGCTCTTGACACATCTTCTGAAACAACTACCTACTGCCGATCTATATTACTTAACGGAAACTAAACTTCCTCTGGCTTATTCACCTGACCTGAATCACAACTAACTGATGACATCTTCTGTAGACATAGCAATAAAGACTCATCAAACGTGACATCTCTACTCATTAGGAATTGCTTGAAGCGAAGACTCTTCTGCTTCCCATAAATGCCTTGTTCACAAGATATCAATCCTATAGACTGACCACACAACAAGCCCCTTTTACTATGCTCAGACAGACTTGTATCACCGGAATGATCCAATCTCAAGCTCCTTGACTTTGTGATCTCTGGTTCTGTCAACAACAACGATGATGAAGATATCTTAACTGATCTGACAACTGTGGAACCGACACGCTCATACGATGTACCTACCCTTCTGCCTTCCATAACTATCAAAGCACCCTTAACAACCTTCAAAACTCCACCTTCAGCTATGTACTTGTACCCTTTAGACTCAAGAGTACCTAAAGAGATGAGACTTTTCTTCAAATTAGGAACATGATGAATGTCGCTTAATGTCCTAATAGTGCCATCGAACATCTTAATATGAATTGTTCCTAATCCCCAAAACTCTGCATACTGCATCGTTACCCATCTAAACGGTTCCACCCTGAATTGACACGTATGTGGTGAACCAGCTTCTATAGGGACAAACATGACAGGAGCAACCCGAATCCAAAATTCAACTTTCTCTAAAACTGGATTTAGGTTCAGACACTGACAGAATATCTCCATCCTCATATTCAACAACACTAGCTTATGCGGATCTCTGGTCAGGCCTGTTATCTGCTTCTAGTTTTCTCTTAAGTTTGTAACAGTCTCTCTTAATATACCTTTCTTATGACAATAATTACAAGTTAGGTTTTGATGTCTAGACCTAAACTTGCTTCCACAAATAAACCACAACCTGAGTACTGAACGGAGTCGGACAACTCCTTATCTACTCTTTCTTTACTCAGTAGGTTTCTCTTAACTTCATCAACCGTGATAGATGACCTACCACCATAAATTATGCTTTCTACAAAGCCTTTATATGAAGCAGAGAGTGAGCATAACAAAAGTATAGCATGATAATCATCCTTAGGAGCATCATCCAATTCTTTTAATTCTTGAATAATTGAATTAAACTCATTAACATGATTCTTAAGTGATGTACCTTCTGACACACGAAATGTGAACAACCGACGCTTAACTGCGAGTTTGTTGGAGACTGGCTTAAAACAGAACATATCCTGCAATTTCTCCCACAACTCCTTAGCGGTTTTCACTTCCAGAACTTTTGTCAAAACATCATCGGTAAGACACATCTGAATAGCTGTGAGTGCCTTCTCATCTAACTCCTTCCATTGTGCATCAGATAGACTCTCCAATTTCTTTTCTTTTCCTTCTAGGGCTTTCTTCAAGCTACTCTGCGTTAGGAGACTCTTAACCCAGACTTGCCACAAGCTAAAACTTCCTTGACTTGCTAACTTCTCAACTTCAGTTTTAATGGCGGACGCCATAATATCAAATCGAAATAAACAGGGCTATGATACCAATTGTTAGAAAAATCTAAAACAAACTTGATATGCTCTGATACCACTTGTTAGGAAAATTAAACATTGACAAATCTGGTATTCACGATACCAATTTGTAATATGGATACTTGATGCGGAAGCGTTAACCCTAATCACTTGATTCGATACAAATAATATGACTCACAAAAACGAGAAGTAAATAAAGTAGGTAAAAGGAAGAACAAATGAAACAACACACGATGATTTACGTGGAAACCCCTCTTCAATCGAGAGGGGAGAAAACCATAGGCGGAGATGCAGAATCTTTATTGAGTATGAATAATGGAAGGATTACAACGACACTTCCTCTGAACTAGATCTATGAAAGAATTATGAAGCACTTTTTTTTAACTCTCTAATGCTCTCAAATTGATGACGACGGCTCTCTTTTTAATTGGATTCAGATTAGATGGCGGCTCTCTTTGATTGGATACTTAAAACGTACCCCCTAACCCTATATTTATACTAAACGGCTACGGTTACGTGAAACAGACTCCTGATCGATCGGGAGGGCCCTATCGATCGTCCCTCTCACTGCCAAAAACTGGATTTTAACTTAATTCACCCGATCGATCGGACATCCCCCCGATCGATCAGTGACCCATCGGCAATCCATAAATCCTAAATACATAAATTTGAGGCATATTCGTAACAAAAATAATATTGCATAAATCATGATTTTTTTTTTTCGATAGATAGCGAGAAACGCAATACAAGACCCGGTAAACCACCGGAGTGGAAGCCGAACCACCGAAAGAACAAAAAGCGACCAAAAAGCAAAAAGAACAAGAAAAAGCACAAAAAAGAGCAATGCAGGCCAGATGCCCCCAAGCTCTCAAAATTACACTAGCAAACTAATATGTAACCCATAGCCAGTAACCACTAAAGATAATACATAACCATTCCATGAAGGAGTTTCATCTAGCTTCGTCTTTTGGTGTATATCAACTCCTTTCTCTGTTGGGTTGCCATGACTTCACACACTCAATGTTTCTGGCTATCTCATCCGCTAAGTACGGGAAGTCTTTGTGCCAAGCTTTTATCCAGAACCCAAGTCTCATTTTAATCGACCACATGACTTCTTTTCTGCACCAGCCTTTGTTTTCGAACACAATCTTGTTTCTTGTACCCCACAGGACCCAAATCACAACAAAGAAAAGAGTAATCCACGATTTCTTCTGGAACTTACCACCCACATTGCAAGCCAGCCACTGCTCAAAACACTCTTTAGCGGACTTGGGGGTTACCCAAACTAAACTCCACCACTCCAAACAATAGGTCCAAATTTTCCATGCGCATACACAATCAACTAGTAAGTGATCAACCGTTTCAACCGCTAAATTACAGAAAGGGCACCATTTCTCCTCTTCATCTAGGACTCCTAAATTCCACAAACGCCCCCTTGTGTTCATTTTTCCTAATAGGGCCATCCATACTAATATCTCCACCTTAGGAGGTGCTACGCCCCTCCACACACCACAAATGAGATGATCAATGGTTGGGGCACTCACACGGTCCCAAGAAGCTTCAACAAAGGATTTAACCGAATACGTACCTCCCTGGTTGTGTGCCCAAGTGCCCACATCATCTTTGTCTTTAGTGGGTTGGCTTGCGTTTAGGATAGCATGTAGCTCAACCATGTCCGGTTCTTCTCTTGTAAATAAACGTTGCCTCCAATTAAGCAACCATCTCCAAGTATCCCCATCCCAGAATCCCATTTCCGCAATGAAACTGTTTTGTTGCAAGGAAACTTTGAACAAGTTCGGGAAACGGCTTTCAAGGGCTTCGTTCTGAACCCACTTATCCTTCCAAAATCTCCCACGCGACCCATCTCCCAATGTGATTCATAGACCTGAAGTAACTCTCTTCATATTCTCATTAGTTTGAGGTAGTTCTGCAATTTTGGACCACGGGCTTGCATACATTCCAATAAAGGAATTAGGCATTAGCTCCTGTATTGGTCCACCATGTATCGAGCATATCACATGCTTCCATAGTGTATTGCCCTCTTCCGAGAATCTCCACCACCATTTGAATAACAACGCGGCATTCTTCATAACCAAGTCACCTACACCAAGACCCCCCAACTGTTTCGGCATCTGAATAATTTCCCATTTCACAGTAGGAATATGTCTTTCTTTTTCGCACCCATTCCAAAAAAATCGCCTTTGCAATTTAATTATCTTCTTACTTACTGTCTTGGGCATTTTGAATAACGATAAATAATATGTCGGTAGATTGTTGAGAACAGCTTTTATAAGTGTGAGACGACCCGCCCTCAAGAGAGATTTTTCTTTCCAACCAAAGAGCTTCTCTTCAATATGCTCGAGAATTGGCTTCCAAGTTGTTACTAGTCTGGGGTTAGCACCAAGCAGGATACCCAGATACTTCGAGGGAAGGCTGGCATACTAACAACCAATCTCTGCAGCACATGATATTGCCCATTCATCCGACACCCTAACACAAAACATAGCGCTCTTACTGTAATTGATTTGCAGGCCGGCTAAAGCTTCAAAGCAGCTCAGGATTTCCTTCACTTGTAATATGACCTCACGATCATCCGGGCAGAAAATTAAAGTATCATCCGCAAATTGAAGATGGGATAGCATGACTTTGTTCTTCCCAATCTAAAGTCCGCGTATAGTGTCACGGTTGACACTATGAATTAGAAGTTGGTTGAGCGCTTCAGACACCATGATATATAGGAAAGGCGAAAGTGGATCCCCTTGTCTAAGGCCACGTTCCATCTTAAACGGGGGAGTTGGGCACCCGTTTACTAGGATCGACATGGTTGGGGAAGATATACACTCTAGGATCCACGACCGCCATTTTTCCCCAAAACCTATACTGTGTAGAACATGAATCACGAAGTTCCAATTCACAGTATTGTAGGCCTTCTGGAAGTCTAGCTTAAGAAGCACTCCCCTCTTCTTCTTCGCTTTAAGCCAATAGACTACTTCATTAGCAATCAGAGCACCGTCTAAGATCTGTCTTCCCGAAACAAACGCTAACTCTCCCCTATTGGGTCCGGTAGTACCGAGGCCAATCTTCTGCTTAAGATTTTTGCTATAACTTTGTAGATACACCCAACCATACTAATGGGTCTAAAGTCTCTGATATCAATTGCGCCTTCAGTTTTGGGGATAAGGGAGACCCACGTTGTATTAGTACTTGTTGGCATTTTACCCGAGGTGAAGAAGGACAACACTGTTTCTGTAAATTCTCCACCTAGAGTCTCCCACATGCTCTTGATAAACTTGAAATTAAACCCATCATACCCAGGGGCCTTGGACGCATCACAACTCCAAAATGCTTTTTTCACATCCTCTGCTATTGGGAGCTTCTTTATATCTGCCGCACGGTTCGAACCCAGTGAAGGGAGTTGCAAACCTTCCGGTTTAGGTCTAGCAAGATTTGGTTCAGTATACAAGCTTCTAAAAAATCCTGTAATCGCGCTCTTGACTCGCTTCGGCTTTTGGTGTAGCTTCCCGTTGACTCTCACTTTGAACATTGTTTTCCTCTTTGTTCTAATAGCAGCTAACGTATGGAAATATCTGGTATTTTGGTCCATTTGTTTGATTTCTTTACTTCTGGAGACCTGTAGCCAATATCGTTCCTTTTTCCGGTACCAACTCCATAATTGGACTGTGATCGCATCTTTTCTCGCCATCTGGACATCATCGAGGTCACTGTTTTCAACAAGGTTGCGTATTTTGTCAAGATCCTCTTCAAAGTTCTGAAACATCTTGTCAATGTGGCCAAACACTTCCTTGTTCCATCTTCTAAGAGGTTCCTTCAACATCTTCAATTTCTTCTGAAAGGGGAGATCCTCGAGGCTGTTCCATTCCATTCTGGCTGTTTGAATATACTCCGGGTGGTAAAACCAACAGTCAAAACATCGAAACGGTTTTGGTCCCCACAATGTTTCTTCAGGATCCACTAAGATAGGACAATGATTTGAGAGCCCCTTCTTGAGGCCGGACACTTTTAAGTGTGGAAACTTGCCAATTCCCTCTTTATCAACTAAGACCAAGTCAATGCGGCTCATCGACTGGTTCCGAGCCCATGTAAACTTTCTACCTACTAAGGGTAAGTCAATGATGCCCATTTGATCCACAAAGCTTCGAAAATTTTTGATACTCAGGGTGATATTCTGGCCTCCCTTACGTTCATGCGGTTGCAGTACTTCGTTGAAATCTCCACGAATTAACATCATGTGCACAACAGTATGTCTCAGGTTCTGTAATTCAGTCCATAATACAAGTCTACCTCTTCTTGAGCATGGTCCGTAGACAACACAAATAGCACAGTCAAAGTTCCCCTCTACCACACTACCCACAAGACAAATCCACCTATCTCCCTTCATTGTGTTTTTAACCTCAAACCCTCGATTATCCATATAACAATCAATCCCCCTGAATTATCCATAGCTTGTATCTCAGCCCAATTGCAATCTGAACTCCCCCAACATTTGTTAATGGATCTCTGTTTTATTGCATTATGTTTTGTTTCAATCAATGCTATGAGTGATGGTTTTACCTTAGCAATGAGGTCCTGCACTGCTCTTTTCTTCTCTTTACTGCCAATTACATTCAGATTCCAAGCGCAGAGTTTCATTTTTATTGACCACGGATTTGGCCTGCCCTCTTCTTCCTCCTAACTTTTGTGTTTACTGTTCCATCTGCGATGCGGCAAAACGTGTTGAGAATGTCCTGTTAAGGTCCATGAAAAGCAAGGCCCAAACTTTTTCCTACTTCCCAGGTTTGAGCCGCATGTAAAAGTTTATCTTGAATAGGATCTCGCACCTCTACTGCATATGTGGAAGCTATCGGGGGTAGTATTTGAGTGTAATCAGGGAAGGGAGAAGCAGAATCACTGGAAGGAGACACAGGTTGATTAGGCAAAATGTTAGGTCCGTGCGTGGGAAGAACAACTGCAATGTTAATATTTGAGCCTTGTATGAGATCCTGTAGATCTTCTCTTACTCCCTCACTGTTTTCAATGGAGGCGCACAAGCCTCCCTAAGAATTATTATTACCACTAACCCTAGCCTCTTCATCTTCTAAGTGGCTATTAACTGCATAATTAATTATTGAGGGCTCATTAAAAAAAACTGGGTTCTCATTAAAATTGTTGTCTACAGGATTGATCGTTGGCTTCTTGTGTCGTCCCGGATTCCCAGTTGTAGAGCTCCACATGGCATTACGGCACTTGGTTCATGAGTGATAATGTTCCCCTGCACTGCGTTTTGGCTGACATATTCATTCTGCTCAGAGTTTTGCTCAGATCTGTGTTTTGCTCTATTCTCGTTTACCTCAATCCTGACTAGCTGCTCTACTTCCTGTTCTAATCTGTGTTCTGCTCTGCTAACATTTTCCTCAGTTCTAACTAGTTGCTCTGCTTCCTGTTCAATAGCCCTCTCCTCCAATTGTATCACCAGACTCGTAGGAGTCAAAGTCACCCGGGCGGCTTCAGTCCTAATGGGAAGATGTTCATAGTGGCTGATTGCGTGCAAGTTCGGACTATCCCTCTGGGTGTCCAGTTCCCTAATTATTGAGCTAGCAGGTTGACCATGGATTAGAGGGATAGGTGGGGGCATAGGAGAGGATGTGCCAAGTACACCATGGTGGCTTACACTCCTGCTGCTTATATTTTCCTGTTGTTCCAATGGGGTGTCCTGTACCCTACTATTGGTACCCATGTCATTTTTAAAGCTGTTACTAGCAGCTGGTAAGGTTCTCTCCAGAATGTCCTGGGATCCCATAAACCTCCCTTCACATATATGGACTCCCACTCCATAGCTCCCAATATGAAATTGAATAACCTCTTCTATGGTCTTGAATTGAGTTGTGTCTATAAGTACATGTGCTGTTTCGAACGATGTAGCTTCATCCAGATTGGGCTCAATACGAATCACATCCCCCCATTGTTCCACGATCACTGTGATGTTATCCCTGTTCCAGCCCTGAGTAGGAAGGTCATACATGGACAGCCAAGTTCTCCTTATTTCGCAGCGCTTAAGTTCTGACCACGGTTCCCCAAAACCACACCATGACTTGAGCCAATCCCCCCATTCTGTTAGTTTTAGATTGCGATCACCTTGATTCCTAAAGGTAAGTAAAAACTTGTACCTGCCCATATCCCTTACTTCCACATCGTTTTTACCACACTCAAGTAAGCGGAGTCGGATGAGGTCCCTGTTGAGGGGTGTAGGGGATGTACAAACAATGCTTCTGTTAAGCAACTCCATTTTCATTTCATCTATGTGGCCATGTACAATCCTCATAGTTCTGGAATCTTGCACTTGTTTGTGGGTCCCATCATAGTTTTCTTCTTCTTCTCTCGAGGTATGTTGGATGGTTGGACTCGCCGCATGGTTGCGCCCGTTATGTGCTGGTCTTTCATATTTCGCAAAGCTTACTCTAATGCAGTTGCCCAACATTGATATTCAATTCATACCTCCAATCGCTCTTTCAGCGTCCACCTTGTTTGCGAATCTGATAAAACCAAAAGCCAGCGTCCGATTCCTTCTCTGTTTCTGTGATACAAAGACATTCGTGATCCATCCATACCTCCGGAACCGGAGCTTGAGGACATCTGCCTGTAGGAGTCTTGGTAGGTTGTCAACGAAAAAAGTAGAACATCCAGGACCCTGGGACGTATCTAGACGTCTGTTTGTATTCCTTCTATAGGCCGATCCATCAACTTGTGGGTTAATCGACAGAGTATTAGCTGGTTCATCATCGTCCCCAAGAAGGAGTGTACAGGGGGGGGGGGCAGCATACCGGCCAGAGTTGGATGAGGGATTGTGTGTGTCAGAGGAGGGGATTGGAAAACTGTGGGCGGTGGTGCATGAGTGGTATGGGTTGTAGGGGGGAGATGGGTAACCGGTGTAGGAGGAGGGGTAGGTGGAAATGGAGGATCCGGTGGTGGGGGTGATCAAGGGGGGGCTTGGGGTAACTGCGGGGGAGGAGGGGGTGGGGGAGCATTTTTTTGGGAAGAGAAAATCATGATGTGTTGGAATATTTTAATAAAAAATATTATTTTGAAATTTAAAAAAAATTAATTAAATGGAAAAAGTCTACAACACTAATTTGACCAACAATCAAGACCCATAAAATTCATTCATTGTACAATAACGTAAGAAGCATTCCAACGGCAATTTTTTTATTAATTAATTTGTTGGTTTTCATTGTAAGTTTGTAGTATAAAAGGAAATATCTTGAATTGGCTGGGAGGTGAGCAAAAATACAATTTTCACCTTGTTATGTACTTTGCATTTTAAAGGCTTTTGGGCTAAGGGTGTAGGGTAGAGTTTTGGCCTCTTGGATTAATGTAGAGTCTGGGAGTGATGGCTTTTGCTGAGCGTTGTATCCTGGGGACGGCACGCCATATACCTACTGCATCGAGTTTTACTCGTAGGAGTGTGGAAACCGTCTTAAAGAGAGCGTGATCCGTGCCTCGCTCAGTAATTACATCATCGGTATTTTTATCGTTTTCGCGTATTTCAGGTAATATCTTTCCTTTGGTATATGTTGTGAATGTTATTTTTTGTTTATCTCCTACAATTTTAGATGGATCCATATGAATTTAGTTCTTCATTTGGTTCCCTCAACTGATCGGTACATCCCATCTCCATTAATTTCCATGTTATATTGGGCATCATGTTGTCCACCTCTTAATGTTTGATTATTGGGGACCAACACATCATATGATTCAACTATGGGTGACTGTACTTGGAAGCCCCACCTATTACGCGTAAAATAATTGGCCCTATTTAGTTACATATGTTATTGTTCTAGCTTCTGGAAATTGGATTTCATGAGATCTAATCCAAATATTGTTTCCGCTAGGTTAGAGTTGGTCTTCTTACTCAAAGGCAATTTCATGTTTAAAGTTTGTCGACCCCATTGATTACTTTTGATTGTTAGTATATTCTGTCTAAAGGCTTATTAGAGGTTTAGCAACAACATGAAATTTAGATGACAAATTTACTTGTTGATTAGAATTTGAAATCTATCATACGAGCCTCTGGGCAAACTTGGCATATCACCTAATGGCCCCTCTTTGAAGTTGTATGTGAACTTCAAGAAGGATACTAAAGCTCTTTGAATTCCATGTCATAAAAATGAGAGTCAAAAATGGTGAATCTCATAACAACAGATAACTTGGCAAGTATGGATTACTCTTTATCTTTTATATCAGGGAGTGTGCATGGAGGGAAATATTTTGTAGATTAATTAATATCTTTCAACTCCTTTTACCATCAAAGTTGGGATGAGTTCTACTATAATCATAATATTTGAAATAACAGTCAAGTAAGATATGCTATGTAATCAACCTATAATAACTAGTATGTTGACATGATATGTCATGCTTATGATATTAAGATTTATATCGATGCCCGACGTCCTAATTGTAGAATATAAATTTGGTGTGTTATTGACATTAGACCACATTCTAAATTGTTAATTGATAGTGGCGACTATTATACTTTGATCTAGAACCCTAAATGTCATTCTTATGGTTGGAACTAGTGATTGACTATTCACTAGTTCTCCTTCTAATTTTATTGATGAAATGATTGATTAGTCGATTCTTAAGACACAATGTGAGTGAAGATTAACTCAACATTGCATGACGTTGCGTGGTAATCACTTGACATCTACATGAATTGAGGCAAACCATATTGTGTATCCATATCACATGCAAGGGGCCATGACATTGTGAACATATCAGTTAAGATGATACAATTCCTATCACTTTGTAGCTTATAGTGACATGCATCAAGTGTAAATGTTAAATATGGAACTTGAACAAAAGATATTTGGAGATAGTTTATGTAGTTTATGTATGGACCTAAACTTGAAATCTAGAAATTTAGGCATGCTTAACACGTATGTTTAGAGTGAACGATTGACGTATATATGTGTCTATTTGCAATTTCTCTTTAAAGGCCGAACTTCATTAAAAACCCTCTTAATACTTTGATGTAATGAGTCATAGTTATTAGCGGTATTGTTTCATAAAGCCATACACTTTGTCTGTCTTGTTTAGTGATTTGACTAATGAGCTTTTGCTAAAGTGCCAGCCAAGTATGTTAATGTAGATATAGTCGTCCTTCATGTTATTACATTTGCAGAGTGACTAATTCAAAGGGGTGCTCCTTGAATTTTGGTGCGGCTTGCTCTTATATCCTAACCCGATAATTGTTGTCGTTGAACTAAAAAATATCACAGGTGTTTGGAGTGAACTCCAAAGCACAAGGCAATTTAAAAAAAAACAATAAAAGTGTTGGGGTTTTATCCTTGGGGGGCCACGGAATCCATATTACAAAAGGGGTACATGTCATTCAATTTGTTTAAGGAGATGAGCAACACTCTTTAGTAGAGTAATATAAGTTGACCAGGGAGATCCAGTGTATATGAGTTGTGAGAAAAGGCGAGATACAATGATCTTATAATTCCTTATGCGATATTGGTTTATCCTATTTCACATGTGTGGTCTTGACCCTCGCATTTGAGGGGCTCTCAACGTAAATATTGTGTGTTGTGTAATTCCTTTCATTCTTATTGTGTTGTGCTGGTCCTTAACTATGTTAAAGGTTACGATCCTAACAACATGCTTGGTTCGTTCATACATGTCATGTACACATGGATTGGAAGTTGATTAAAGGAGTGTCTCATCCTAGAAAATTGTTGTGTCAAAGACATATAGATTAGAAAAAATTTAGACATTTTACTCTTCAACTACAGATCAGAAACAAGACAATCTAAAGCAAAGGTTGGTGCATGGTTGCTCGATCTACTACAGTTTTTCTGTGTCGAATTCTTAGATTGTGAAAATGTCATGTTAGACACTAAAGCTTGTCTTTGCGCATTACTTAATGGCATTTTGGCCTGTTCTACTCATATTTAGCTCTACACTAACTATTTGAGTCAAGAATCTATCTATTTTATAATATTCCATCAGTGACATGGAAAATGTATGTGCACAAAAGGATCTATTTCCAACATAAAGGAAAAAAGGTGGTAATTATGCATGATGTTAATCATTCGTTGTGCATAAAGTGATACAAATGATTTTAGACTAAAAAACTATTATTATAATAGATTTCATGGTAAATGGTAATTTGTTCCTTTCAACTCAAGAGATAGTTGGGGGGGGGGGGGTCGTCGGTCACCTAGAGCAATATGATTTAGAGAAGATCAATGCATCACAAATTATACCTCAAAGAAAGAGAATTAGGTGGTGATGTTGAACTTTATTTGGCCTGTAAACACAACATTGTTGTATACTGATGATGTTGGCTTACATTGTTATCGTGGACCCTTGAATCACTTGTATTGAAATTAGTGAGTGTTGTTGCATTACAAACTTTAAAGATAAGGTTATTTTGAGCAACTAGAAAAGAGAGGCACCTACTACATGTTTCACGAATGTTTGAAGAAGTGGGTTCTACGATAGTACAATGGTTCTAACTAGGAATACAATATCCAGTGATTGTGCGTACATATATTATATGTGGCTACATCTTCTTGCGAACGCGTGGTTACCAAATGAAGCAAACTTTTGTAGAACCCTTATTCTTTAATATAGAGCTACAATATGCTCTCATGAAACACATGTGTAGTGAGTTACTATTAAAGCAAATGAAGTGATTACAAGTGGCTTTTAGCAACACTTATAATCTTGAGTTCAAATTAAAGGGTGTTTTAGAGACTGCAGAGGATTTAACTTAAGAGGAAGCCTGTGAAACAAACTGCAACTATATAGTTTGCTTGATGGTGGAATTGAAAACATTGCTTTAGCATGTCAAATGGCTGATACTAATACTTGTATAATCAGGTGTATAGCTGGAAGCAAATACTATGAAGTATTACATGACTAAAACTATGGTCATGAATGAGTCGAGACTATCATGGCATAGTGACATCCTAAAATTAATTTGTTGCCCATGATGGACGTTGCCACAATGTGGCCCATGCATTTACTATTGGGCGAGCGTCAAAGGCCGTGTAATGCCAATGATGCAAGGAAGCAACAAAAAATCCCATGTTATATTTGTAGTGATATTATATCTTCAATATATGATGCATATATGAAGTTATGCTGGGATGTCAACTTTTGGTGTTCATAAAGTCCTTTGACAAAAAGCAAAAGTGGTGAAGAGAACATATTATATGATTTTCTCATGTGCCAATGCGATCAGATAGTATCACTATGATTGGAAAATGTGTGATAAATACCATGAAAACGGTTGATCTAGATCTGTTACTAATGGCGCCATGATGATAGCACATGATCTGCTGATATAAAAGCTCTAGCTAGAGTTGAGAAATGGATGACATTGAGGGGGATGGAGCTGAAGCCCAAAGAGGAATAAGTTGCCTATGAGGATACCCTGAAAAGGGAAAAACGAATCATGGAGTAACTTGGATAGCATGCTTTGAATATGAAAGTAATTGATAGCTCATCTCTATGGTGTCAAACATGCTCACTTGTGGCCGTAATTGAGGTTGAACTAATATAGCTCTTAATGCGGCCTGTAGCCCATACGGGTGGGATGTGTGGCCACAAGCACATCCTTGACGGACCCACCTATGTGAGTGTAGAGGTAAAGGCCACTTCTTATGAGAACTCGGGCTAGTTCTCTAGAGCACTCATGAAATCCAGGTGATGCACAAAGCCGTAATGTGCAAGCTTTCAAAACTGATATACACTTTTGAGCTTTCATGTGTATGATGCGTTCCACGTGCCCTCAAGCAGCTAAAGTTTCAAGGCTAAGTCCACTTTGGCTCTAGTATGGGAAACGCTGAAACACTAGTGAGGGTTTCAAGGCAAAGCCACCCTTGTGATGCATGACAGTTCTTCTTAGCCCAAAGGAAAAAATATTCTTTATTAAAATAAGCGGGGGATTGTTGGAAAATTTTAATAAAAAATACAATTTTGAAATTTTAAAAAAAATTAATTAAATGGAAAAAGTCTACAACACTAATTTGACCAACAATCAAGACCCATAAAATTCATTCATTGTACAATAACGTAAGAAGCATTCCAACGGCAATTTTTTAATTAATTAATTTGTTGGTTTTCATTGTAAGTTTGTAGTATAAAAGGAAATATCTTGAATTGGCTGGGAGGTGAGCAAAAATACAATTTTCACCTTGTTATGTACTTTGCATTTTAAAGGCTTTTGGGCTAAGGGTGTAGGGTAGAATTTTGGCCTCTTGAATTAATGCAGAGTCTAGGAGTGATGGCTTTTACTGAGCGTTGTATCCTGGGGATGGCGCGCTATATACCTACTGCATCGAGTTTTACTCGTAGGAGCGTGGAAACCGTTTTAAAGAGAGCGTGATCCGTGCCTCGCTCAGTAATTACATCATCGGTATTTTTATCGTTTTCACGTATTTCAGGTAATATCTTTCCGTTGGTATATGTTGTGAATGTTATTTTTTGTTTATCTCCTACATGATGTTATACAAAATTGTTGTATTGTACAACAAACCTTTAATTAGGATGACATTGTTATTTTCTATTTCTAATAATTATAATAGGTGAAATAAAGTTATTTAAAATATAAATGCTAGTCGTGCATTGCATGTGAAAAGACTAATATACATCATACTTAAATTAGAGTCTTGGACAATTCAAATTTTAATTGCACGTCATACCTTCTTTTTTTTTTCAAGAAAAAAGGGGGAAGATATATTTAGATCTCATTTGATTGTCATATAGATTGAATTCCTATTAAAAGTTATACTTTTCAAAAATTCGTTTCACGTGATCAACTTTCTGTTAAATAGGTATAAAATGTTTGATTGTCATGATAAAAAATAGAACTATTTCTGTTAAATAGGTATAAAGTGTTTGATTGTCATGATGGAAAATAGAACTATCTTGAGGAAGTTAGTTAAAAATAAAGAAATTAAAATTTATCTGAAGGGACTAAATAAGTTACTTCATGTCTTTTACAGCCAAACAAGACGACAAATTGCTACTTCTCAAGAATTCATACTTCCTGTATCTACTTATTGGCAACCAAACGAGGCCCTAAAATAAGTTCCAATTCATCTATTTTAGGTAAAGGATGCAGGGACAATAAAAATATTGAAACGTCAAGGTACCATATAAAGGAACATACCCAGTGCCTCAAGGGCTCCCACCTACGCAGAGTCTAAGGGGCGGATGTACGCAGCCTTCCCTCTTCAAGGTGTTAACCCGAAGAGAGGCTGTTTCCCAGTGCCCCAAACTTGAGGGTGAGGACTTTCCAGGAGGTCATCCATCCTGGTACTACTCTCGCCCAAGCACGCTTAACTTCGGAGTTCTCATGGGATCCTGTGACGGCGTGTTGGTGCCCTCTTTGGTTCAAGGTACAATATCATACATTAAAGTATTAGATATTTTAAATTTCCATAAAAAAAAAAGAAAAAAAATAAAAAAACAAGCTATAAAAGGCTTAGATCGGTTAGAGAAAAGAAAAAAAGAACTGATATAATTAAGATTTGGAAAAGTTATTAGGAATTAAGAATAACAATTTAAGATTCAAACATTAAGATCAAGTCGATATAACATATTAACATTTTTTTAATTATAAACATTCTCCATACATCACACAACTGGGCCTAGAAGAGTGAATGTTTAGCCCGGATGTGGGTTTGTTTTTGCTTTCTTTTTGTATTCGTATCCCCGAGCTTGGGATCCCGCTTTTATATTGAGCATTAGCTCTTTATTTATCGAAAAAAAATCACACAAGATAATACTATTAACATTATTAGAAAGAATATTATATATAAATTTTTATGGGGAAAATAATATATAGAAGTACCAAAGATTCCAAATAAAATGAGAAGGATCCTAATCAATCATACAGAGCTTGAAGTGGACGCACCCCCTTACAATTTAGAATCTTTCTCCTCTATGCGACTTCTGCTGCAAAATTAGCCTATCAATTTTGAAAAGTAAAAATAAATAAAATAATCTTTTTTTAATTTGTATTTTGGGAGGTCAAACTTTTATGTTCTGTTCAACTATTTTTGCAGCTTCTAGATTGCTCACATGCTTCCTAGAATTTTATTTTGCAGTTTTATATTCTTTTTTTCAATTGAATGATCAACAACAACAACAGACCCAGTGTCTTAAAGGTTCCCGCTTAAGCGGGGTTTGGGGTTGGATGTACGCAGCCTTACCTCTTCAGGGTATAACCCTGTCGAGAGGCTGTTTTTGAGGACCCCCAGCCTTATAGGGTTAGTAACACGAGGACTTCTTAGGAGGTTATCCATCCTGATACTACTCTCGCCCAAGCACGCTTAACTTTGGAGTTGTAATGGGATCTGGTTTGCCCAGTAAATGAACCCTTTTCAATTGAATGATGAAAAATATAAATGTTTTGGTACAAGTTTGGTAGTATGGAAGACTAGGCTAAAGTCATACTGTTTCGCTTTATTGTCGTCGTCTTTTTTATTGGTCTATTTATAGCTGTGAGGGAATACGGGTCAGTGGGCTTTTTTGGGGTGGTAACATGGTGGGTGAGTTGGATTCTAGTAAGTAGGATTCATGATCTGTAAGTTTTGGCCTCTAACCACCGGGAGTTGCCAAAGCTACCTAGCGGATTGAGTTCTACTCGCCATTACTTTTTATTTTTGATAAGCAAGCAAAAAGAGTTATTTAGAACAGAATCCTCCTAGAGATGCAAAGAATCATGCATGAAACAAAAAGGTATGGGCTTGAGTGTAAATATGCATACCATGATAAAAAAAAAATGTCAAGAAATCAATACTTCTCAAAAATTTAAGCTGATTGGCAAATGGTTGTAATTTGTTTTATACTCTAACATTCATGCAAATATTTCTTGGGCTTGAAGTGTGAATAATAATATATAAGCCTACCCATACCATATACTTGAAATATATTGATATTTAGAGTGGAACTGTTAAGATTCAAACTATTGACCTTTCAAGCAACAAAACTCTAATATCATATTAAGGAACTATTTATCCTAAAAATTTAAGTAAATGGGTGAATTGGTTTATACTCTAACAAAAAAGAGACAATAAAAAAGTTAGGCCTTATTTGTAACATGTAATTTAATAATGATTCCAACAAAATTGATGAATATATATATATATATATATATGTACTCACACGCCAACAGTATAGAGGCGGCCAAAAAGTCGGTCTTTTGTCAACCCATCTGCAAACTTTTAACCCGACCTGAAAAATGACTTGACCCAGTCCGACCCACTAGGGTGGCAGGTCAAATCAGGTTGACTTGGTCCTTGTAGCCGGCTAGGCTAGGTTCTGGGTCTTTGTTTTTTTTTTTTTTGTGGCTAGACATGGACCTGTCCCAATCATGTAGGTGACACGGGGTTCCCGTTGACCCGTGTCTAACATGGGTTTGACCCGGTAATGGGTATATATATATATATATATATATATATATATGAAATTATGATTTTATTTATTTATATTTATATTTATACATTTATTTGATAAAAAAAATCCGAAAAAGGGTAAAAAAAAAGTTCAAACCCAATTCAGAACCTTGTGGGGTAAACTCATTAGACCCAAGACCTATGTCAAACCCGCAGCCAGTTCAACCGAACCCGTCACAGAATCATACATGTTACAGCCCAATCGGGTTAGGACATCTTTCCTCTCAACCTGTTGTATGGACAAGTATGACCCATATCGACCCATCTGTACACCTATAACCCACGGATTAGATCACGGGTTAACCCACCCGTTGGCCGCCTCTACCGGATAAAAGTTTCGAAAAAGTTAAAAAACCAAAGGGTTGCCTTACAACTGGGGTGGGAGTCAAATCAACAAATTAAACCCCAATCCATAAGGCTGCCAAATTTTAGAAAACAAAGGAATATTAGTAGAAATGTGCGTTTGGATGTTCCAAAACCATCACTTCACTATCCCCACCACATCATTTCCCCATTTTTCTTTCTCACTCCATTTACATTGCATTAGCACCCTCTTTTCTCTCTCTCTTCTACTAGTCTCTTTTTTTTGCTTTTTTTTCTTTTAGAAAATCGCCTTCAAAAGTTTAAATTATTAAAAAAAAAGAATTAGCTAAATAACCGATATGACCCAAAGGAGATCATAGTTAAATATTGCTATATAAAATTACAGTAAAATACTGTTTAAAATTACTGCTGAAAATACTGCTAAAATTGCAGTAAAATTTCTCGGTATAATAATTGCAGAAATAATAAAAAATAACAGCAGAGAACGCAGCGAAAATACAGAGGAATTTTTAGTAAAATTTCCAGTAAAATTCAGTGAACGACCAGTAAAATTTGCAGCAGTATCGGTTTAAATTTTCAGCGAAAACAACAACAACAATATTGAAGAATTGCAGTGAGGATTTCACTTAAAATACGTCAACACGGAAATCAAATAACACTAAAAAAAAGGGGAGATTTATTTGAATACCGAAGGTACCGTGCCGTGGTAAATAGCCACTGTCCTAAAAGACTATTTCGCCGCTGCTCCGGTGCAGATAGTTGTATCGGCGGCCGTCCTCCAGGATTAACACAATTCGACTAGTACCGTGCACTCGTTAGTAGCCGGGTTGGAGAGCCGAAGAACAATGCCCAAATATTTGAAGAGAGAGAGAGAACGGAACGGATAAAAGAAGGAGAGAGGACTACTGTTGTTTTTTTTAATGATAAAAAATCAGTACCCAAAGCCCCTATATATACTAACGATGAGTGCAGCAACTACTTTCTAAAAACAAGGCCAGATATAGTAGTGCTTAACAGCCAAATCCCAACGTGTGAGTGATTTAAGGAAGAAGTTGGAGTTAACAGCCTAATCCCAAGGTTTTGGCGATTTAGTTAATGGGTATATTAGCAAATTTTGAAGACTTATTCTTCTTTCCATAAAAATAAATATACCTGGTAATAAAAAGATGACCCACACCCTCGCCCGAGCACGGCGGGTGGGCGGCGCATGCGCGCGGGCGGTTCCCATTCTCTCGTCCATGACTTGATTTAAATGGGAGGCTTATACTATTTAAACTCTACAATATATACTTCCTTCTTTTTCCATTGTGGGATAGCACTCTATTTTTTTAAATATGATTGTAATTTTTTATAAGACTTATGTTTAGCTTGTATCATTTTTCCAACAATCCCCCACAAAGGATACAAGCGGAAGAGAAAAGGAAAGAATAGATTGGGCAAAGGGAGTTTAGCTTTTTCAGTGCCGATGCCTCACGACTTGAATCGTCATCTAGTGTAACCCAAGTTTATGACCAACATCTTGCAAGGTGACTTTCGTCTTGAACCTTACAAGGGGTTGTATAGTCTTCCACTTGGACACATACCAAACTCCAGATCTCGGCAACTCCTGCGATTTGGCGCGTTTAATCGGCCATGTGCTTGTCCTGGATATTCATAGGCGCTCTAGAAGGCAAGTCTTAAACCTTTATAGGGAGCGGCCACACTCCCACACCTACATAAGTGAATCCCATCAAGTGTGTGTTACCCCACACCACCAAACATATGGATATGGGTCCATTAAGAACCAAAGCTCAACCTCACCCCTTGGTAACATACAAACAGTGTCCATCAAGTGCAAGCCTTGCTTACACCACCAAACATATGGCTATGGACCCGTTTCCGCACTATCACACCATAGGGAGGGACAACAAAAACATAGTGCACTTCTAGAATAAAACCATGACTTTTCACATTGAACCTATTAAAACCAGGTTGGATACATCACAATTTATTCATGTACAAACTTTAATCCCATCCCCCTTGATGTTTCTACAATCATTTTATGACAAAGGCTTTTTGTCAAAGGATCCGCAAGATTCTTTTCTGACTTTACATAGTCTAGTGATATCACTCCACTCTCTAGAAGATCCTTCACGATCTTATGTCTGAGATGAATGTGTCTCCTCTTGCCATTGTAAACCTTGTTCTTAGTTACAGCAATTGCAGCTTGACTGTCATAGTGAAGTGATACTGACGGAGCTGGAAGCCCCCACAATGACACGTATACCAATAAACTTCTTAGCCATTCGGCTTCATGACCTGCCAACTCAAGAGCAATGAACTCAAATTCCATAGTAGACGTAGCTGTACAAGATTGCTTAGACAATTTCCAGGATATCGCACCTCCAGCTAGTGTGAACACATATCCACTAGTGGAATTAATTTCATCATTATCAGACACCCAATTGGCATCACAATATCCTTCTAAAACAGCGGGAAACTTTCTATAGTGAAGTCCACAATCCATAGTTCCTTTCATATATTTAAGCAACCTTCTTAATGCGTTCCAATGCTCTTGATTAGGATTATGTGTGTATCTACTAAGTCTACATACAACATATGCAATGTCAGGTCTAGTGCAGTTCATCAAAAACATAACACTGTCAATTATTTTCGCATACTCAGTTTGGCACATAGCAACACCTCTATGTTTCATTAGATGTACACTTGGATCATAGGATGTTCTTACAGTGTCAACATTATTCATGTCAAACTGTTAAGTATCTTCTCAACATAGTGAGACAGATTTAGGCTTATGCCTTCAAGAGTTCTCATAATTTTAACTTCTAGAATCACGTCTGCCTCACCCATGTCTTTCATGTCAAATTTGGAGCATAGAAAGTTTTTTGTTTCATTAACGACATTCAGGTTTGTGCCAAATATCAACATATCATCAACATATAGACAGATTATTACACAACTATTTGAATTAGTCTTAAGATATACACAAGAGTCTCCATTATTTACATGAAAATTGTTAGCAACTAGCACGCTGTTAAATTTTTCATGCCACTATTCAGGTGCCTGTTTGAGACCATATAGAGATTTTATAAGTTTACAAACTTTCTTTTCATTACCAGGGACAACGAAACCCTCAGGTTCTTCCATATAAATCTCTTCGTCTAGGTCACCATTAAGAAAGGCAGTTTTAACATCCATTTGATGTATTACCAAACTATAAACAGATGCAAGGGCAATTAAGGTTCTAATTGTGGCTATTTTAGAGATGGGTGAATAACTATCGAAATAATCTAATCCCTTTTTCTGGGTATAACCCTTAGCCACTAACATTGCCTTAAACGTATCTATTGACCCATCAGCCTTCACTTTTCTTCTAAAGACCCACTTACAACCTATTGGTTTACAACCTCTTGGAAGGTCTACCAATTCCCATGTGTGATTGCTTAGAATTGATTCTAGTTCGCTATTAATAGCCTCTTTCCAAAATATAGAGTCAATTTATCTAATAGCCTTATTGTAGGTTTTAGGGTCTTCTTATAACATATAGACACTTACTATTTCCTCATTTATGAAGTTATTTTCTGCTAGGAAAGTAGTAACATAATCGGGTCCAAAGTTGGTTACTTTCCTAACTCTTTTACTCCTTCTAATTTCAGAAGTGTCTATATCGTTAGTAAGATCTTGATTAACAGTCACATTATGAGAAGGCAAACTTGATGGTTGTGCATCATTAGATTTCAAGGGGAATATATGTTCAAAAAATTCAGCATCTCTAGATTCAATGATGCTACCGCATGCATATGAATTATTAGATCCTTTGATCAAGAAACGATAAGCAGCACTATGATAAGCATACCCAATAAAAATAGAATCAACAGCCTTAGGTCCAATTTTACTTCATTTAAAGTCGGGTAATCCAACCTTGGCTAGGCACCCCCACACTTTCAAGTATTTTATACTAGGTGCATGACCTTTCCACATTTCATATGGGGTTTTATCTAGCCTTTTATGAGGAACTTTATTTAGCACATGACAAGCAGGTAATATCGCCTCCCCCCCACATGTTATCAGGTAGTCCAGAGCTAATTAGCATTGCATTCATCATGTTCTTTAAAGTCATATTTTTCCTTTCAGCGATGCCGTTAGATTGTGGACAGTAAGGAGGGCTTCGCTCATGTATTATTCCATTTTCCTCACAAAATTTTTCTAGAGATGTTGGATCATATTCTCCTCCTCTATCAGACCTAACTCTTTTTATTTTCTTTCCTAGTTGATTTTCTGCTTCAGCTTTGTATTTCAAAAACATTTCTTCGGCTTAATCTTTAGTACTTAGAAGATATACCATTGAGTATCTAGAGTAATCATCTACAAAGGTCATGTAATATCTCTTTCGACCTCTACTCATTAGGATTTTATAGTCTCCTAAGTCAGTGTGGACTAGCTTAAGAAGTTCAGATTGTCTCTCGATAGACTTAAAGGGTTTTTTAGCATATTTAGCTTCTACACATACTTCACACTTATTATAGCTGGTATTACTGAAGTTGGGAATCATATTCATTTTCTTAAGTCGTTTAACTAATTCAACATTTTTGTGTCCTAAGCGAGCATGCCACAATTCAAGTGATTCAACGATATAAGCAGAAGATGTACTAGCATTTTCATTTAAGGAAACAGCATCAAGGACAAACAGACCAGCATTACAAAAACCCTTGCCCACAAATTCACTATTCCTAGTTAGGACTAGTTTATTTGAATCAAATGCTAATTTCAAACCAGCTTTAATCAAGAGACTACCCGAGATCAAATTCCTACGCATTTCAGACACATGTAGCACATTCGTTAAAGTAAAAAAAATTTCAAAAGTGAGTTTTAAAGAGATCTTCCCTTTTCCGAGGATAGGTGCTGCCGCAGAATTTCCCATGAAGACTACTTCCCCATCGATCAATTTCTAGTATTCTTGGAACATACTTCGGTTTGCGTAGATATGCCTGGTAGCCCCGGTGTCCACGATCCATTCAATCATATTGTTTATCAAGTTCACCTCTGAGACAACAGCTATAATGTTTTCTGTTTCTACAGTATGAGCTTTGTGCTTTGGATCCTTAGACTGGTTCTTTTTTATTCTGCAATCCCGTGCCATATGTCCACGTTTTCCACAGTGATAGCAATCTCCGAGAAATTTGTTGTTTGGCTTTTGAATTTTTCCACTAGGTTTGAAACTTGAATAGTGCTTCTTTCCTTTATTTTTAAACATGTCAGATGCATTGGTCCTCGCTTCTACAATGTTAGCCTTAGAAAGATCTGAATATGAATACCTCCTGTCCTTAAGTCTATTCTCTTCTTCAATCTTCAAGTGGTTTACTAACTCTTCTAATGTCAGGTCTTTCTTTTTATGCATAAGTTGGTTTCTATAATCCTTCCAGGAAGGGGGAAGTTTTTCAATTAAAATATATGCTTGTGTAATTTCACAAATTTTAAGGCCTTCTGACAATAGAGTAGTTACTATGTTTTCATATTCATGGACTTGATCAATTATCGGTTTATTATCCATGAATTTGAAATCTAGCCACCTACTAACAGCATATTTTCTAGTCCCTACATCATCACCTCCATATTTTTTCTATAGAGAATCTCATATTTCTTTTGATGATTTTAATTTTACATAAATATCAAAAGACCGTCACTCATATAATGTAATAAATTTCCTCTACAAGTTCGATCATCTGCGGTGAATTTTTCTTGATAAGCTTTTTTCTCATTTACACCGTCAGGTTCCTTTTTTCCATAGAGTACGTAATCGATACAAACTTATTGAAAGAAAAACAAAATTTTCTGAGACCACCTTTTATAATTTTTTCCGTCAAGTGGTTCAACTTTAAACATGTCGGGAAGCGGTAATTTGGTTGCCATGTTTAAGTATAGATATGCAAACAAAATCGTCTTTTAGATTGTTGGAAAAAAAAGGAATTAGCTAAATAACCGATATGACCCAAAGCAGATCACAGTTAAATATTGCTATATAAAATTACAGTAAAATACTGTTTGAAATTAATGCTAAAAAATACTGCTAAAATTGCAGTAAAATTTTTCGGTATAATAATTGCAGAAATAAAAAACAGTAAAATAACAGTAGAGAACGCAGCAAAAATACAGAGGAATTTTCAGTAAAATTTCCAGTAAAATTTAGTGAACTACTACTAAAATTTGCAGCAGTATCGGTTTAAATTTTTAGCAAAAACAGCAACAACAATATTGAAGAATTGCAGCGAGGCTTTCACTTAAAATACGTAAACACAGCAATCAAATAACACTAAAAAAAGGGGAGATTTATTTGAATACCGAAGGTACCGTGCTGTGGTAAATAGCCACTGTCCTAAAAGACGATTTCGCCGCTGCTCCGATACAGACAGTTGTATCGGCGGCCGTCCTCTAGGATTAACACGATTCGACTATTACCGTGCACTCGTTAATAGCCGGGTTGGAGAGCAGAAGAACAATGCCCAAATATTTGGAGAGAGAGAGGGGGAACTGATAAAAGAAGGAGAGAGGACTACTCTTGTTTTTTTTAATGATAAAAAATCAGTACCCAAAGCCCTTATATATACTAACAATGAGTGCAGCAACTACTCCCTAAAAACAAGGCCAGGAATAGTAGTGCTTAACAGCCAAATCCCAACATGTGAGTGATATAAGGAAGAAGTTGGAGTTAACAGCCTAATCCCAAGGTTGATTTAGTTAATGGGTATATTACCAAATTTTGAAGACTTATTCTTCTTTCCATAAAAATAAATATACCCGGTTATAAAAAGACGACCCACACCCTCGCCCAAGCATGACGGGTGGGCAGCGCATGCGCGCGGGTGGTTCCCATTCTCTCATCCATGACTTGATTTAAATGGGAGGCTTATACTATTTAAACTCTACAATACTTCCTTCTTTTTCCAATATGGGATAGCACTCTATTTTTTTAAATATGATTGTAATTTTTCAGAAGACTTATGTTTAGCTTGTATCATTTTTCCAACATAAATTTCTTCAATCAACCATCTATATTTACAAATTATATGTTTATATAACAAACAGGAAGATTAAGTCGCATGTTAGTGGAGCTCGCTTTGTAAAGCAATATGATCTTAAATAGACTCTACGTATAGGTTCGAGTCTCATAACGTTTTTGTGAGTAAAGATTTGAATATGTGCATTGAACTACCTTAGCAGTATAATCTTTACCAATTGAGCTTGCTTAGTCAAGTCTTATTGGTTTTATACTCTAACATGCTCCTTTCACGTAAATATTTATTGAGCTTGAAGCGTGGATATTTCACATGCCCACATTTAACCTTGTGCTTAAATTCCATTAATATTAAAAAGTCGCTGCTGGGATCTCAACTTGTAACCTCTTGGTCAACAAGACTCTATTACCATGTCAGGAAATTACCCGTTCCAAAAGTTTTAAGTTAATGTATGAAGGCCAAATTTTGTTTTATGTTTTAACCATTAACAACAACCATTCCAGTGCTACAATAGCTCCCACCTAAGCAGGATCTGATGTTGTGCTTTAACAGTTATTTTTTTTAGAAACCCTTTTTTTTCTTTTCCCCATAATTTTCGGGGAGCTTTTTTTTAATTTAATTTTAATTTTTTTAAAGTAGGTGAGGGTACACGTTTTGTTCTGAGGTTTTTTGCTAATGGCATAATTGTAAAAAATATTTAAATATTTAACATAATTTTAAAAATATTTAGAGATTCGGCATAATTATGTCAATTTGTAAAAAATCTCTTTTGTTCTTGTTAATGTACCTTGTCCTCTGAAATTGGACCCACTAGCACCCCCTCATCATAATCTTTAAACTTTTTCCTAATTTTTATATTATCAGTAATTGCACTTTAGTTGTATAAAAATCATTCATATCAACGGCTATTTGTGATAGGGTCTATTTTTTTGCCCATTTGTTAGGCGGCAATGATGGTGAAAGTGAATGATCTTGACGGAAAGAGTCAAAAGATCTTACTTTATGATTCTTATAATATGGGTAGAAATGTAAACGAGTTAAAAGTTTGATGAATTACTCGTATTTAATATCGGTTTACGACTTGCTCATGTTTTTTATGGGGACACAATAACTTATTGAGCCAAGTTTGCGCAAGCTTAATAAGCATATTGAGTTGAGTTCAAACAAGGTGTTATATACCAAAGATGGTTCTATCCCAAAACTAATTGACAATGAGTAGAAAAGCTCCTATGGTATACAATTGGTATATTTCTACTCCACCCACCAATGTGAGATTGTATCAATTCACCACGCTTCGTGTCATGGTCCTAGGAACTAGGAGCCGTGCGGCACGCGTTGTTCACTAAGGACACGCAAGTCCGCGCTATAGATCACTTTGAGGGCACAGCGGTCTAAGAAGTTCGGACCTTCCTGGTCCCGGGACTTCGGGTGTGCGAATGTGGCGCTGCAACTCCCACTCAAGTGCATGACAAACAATCACACATGAACACAAAGCTTGAAAAAAAGGCAATTTGTATTCCTTAACAAAGCATACAACGGATATGAGGTTTACAAGTTGAGTGGACTCTCCCCCATATATATACAAAACAGGACTCTATACCCTTGACAGGAGGAAACATCAAGGGGGTCTCTGCAATCATATACCCCTATTTTTAAGGAGGACAAAGGATACAAAGAAACTAAAAATTTTCTAAGCTACTATATACATAAGGCTATCCTAGGACCCACAGGGACGACGCTCAAGACGCCCCATCGAGTCAAACAAAAATAAGAAATACCAACAGTGTCACGGATCCTGCAGCAGGCCCTGGGCCCTTACTGGGACGCGCGCGCGCTGGTGTTAGGACGTGCACAGGGGCTCGAGCACGAGCCCAAGGATGCGCACTGGGGCGGGACCTGGGACGCGGGCACTGGCCCGGGGCCGTGTGCAGGGGCCCCAGCGCACCTTGCGACTTGTCAGGGGGTCGCGGACACTGGGCAAGCCTGGGACCATGACACTTTGCAACCTTCGTCCTCGACGGCTTCACTCGAGGTAGCTTCACTTGGAGTAGGTAGCTCTTTTATCTTGTAGATGGCTTCACTCTACTCTACATAGCTCTCTCTTAGGTAGTCCTTTTTAGAAACTTGGGCTCGTAACACGTGGCTTGATTCATTTCTTTTTATGGTCAATATTTTGACTTGTATCAAACCACCATGCTCCGCAACCATTGTCCTTGACGGCTTTACTCTAAGTAGCCTCACTCTGAATAAGTAGCCATTTTTTCCTGGAGATGGCTCCACTCTTCTCTAGGTAACCGTCTCCTAGGTAGCTCTTTTCCGAAACTTGGGCCCATTACATGTGACTTGTCAAGCACGACCATCGAGCACAGTCTCTCCTATACTAGACCGAGCACGACTCCAGAGTAGGGTCCGTCCCATACTAAACTGAGCTCCTTGGAATTGATCCGAGGATCGATGGCTCAGATACCATATTCCAAAGGAGGTTCCATCTCAAAACTAATTAGCAATGGGTGAAGTAGCTCCTATGGAATATAAGTTGGTATATTTCTTCTCCACCCATAAATGTGGGATTGTATCACGAGGAGTATGCTCACAAACAGTTTGATAAGAGCTCATTATTAAACGCTCAATTGGAGCTTATTAAAAGCTTAAAAAAGGTTCATTAAAGGTATGTGTTAACCTTAAAATGGTTCAATAATGGCTTAGTAGTAACTCGAATAGCTCAACTCGACAACGAGCTCGACTTGATAGCAAGTTCGACTCTGTTATCAGGTCGATTCGGTTCAGTAACCAGCACGTCTCAATAAGAGCTCGAACTCGAGATCACTAAGCCTTTTTCAAGCTTGAGTCCAAACAGGGGGATGCTCGAATTAACTTGGCCTATTTACACCTTTAATTATGAGTGCAGGCATACATGCCACGTAGCTTTGATGATGGTCTACAATAATGCTCGCTTCCTTAGGGCAAGTATATGGGCAAAGCTACCTAGATCTGGATGTAGTTGTGGAGACTAATTTGCAGAGATTTTCCGTGCAATGATCACTAGAGATGTCGTTACAATCAAATAATGCCTTAAACTATGAAATGACCCTCAACCTTATGTTGTCAAGGGTATGTGATGAATCAAGATGTAAATTTTAGAAGACAAGTGCATTTCTGAAGTCCCATATTGCATAAATGATGAAAAGATGTCATGACTATGCTATCTGAGTTAGGCCATTAAGGAAAGGAAATTGCCATCATTGGAAAATGTTTGTGAGGTTATTTGGACACATGAAGATTATTCCCCACCAACTCATGATGGCAGTCGAAAGTCTTCATGAGGTCCTACAAGGGACATATATATGTTTGCACAATTCAAATCATATCAGATAAAAAGGAGCAAAGAAGTTGGTTAGTATTAAGTACCACGATCCTCATTAGTCTCTCTTTTGTATTGAACCTATTAAGAAGAGCCAACTGCACCAATAACTCTTTGGAAAGAAGGCCACACAAGAACTCTTGTACCCGATCTTTGGTCAAGCTACTGGATTCCAAAATAGCGGCTTTATAAAATGGGTTGGCAGAGAAAGTACTTTTTGAATCATGCTATCATGTCAAGATATCATCTGCTATGGAGTAAACAGAAGCTTCCTGTAGGTCATGAGTAACACAAGCCAGAGGTCGGAATCCCAGCCAAATAAACTACAATACCATCCATTTTCTCAGTCGCTTGGAAGGCTTTCTAAAAATGGAGAGGTAGAATATTGGGAGACTAGATTAGACATATCTGACTAGAATGAGTCAGTCGCCACATGGCAGAAGGTTTGATTTCCAAGAAGCATGACACATTTCACATTGCGGAGGCCTTTGTCGTCCGCTTTGCAGAAATGAATAGATCATCAGCGTGCTAAAAATGTGTCAGGTTGGCAGTGGGCATGCTTCAATTTGATATTCGTATACCATTGAATGGGGCCATTGATGCTGCTCAAATTAGCAGAAAATTTAGAACTTCAGCAATTATGATGAAAAGTAATGGTGAAAGAAGGTCTCCCTATCTAAGTCCTCTTTGCATTTTGAAGGGCTTCGTGGGTGAGTATTCACAAAAATCAAGATTGATGCTGCAGAGACATGGCTGTTAATCCACTATCTCCACTTGGCTCCAAACCCCATTTGACCTAGGGTCCAATCAAGGAAATTTCAGTCCACAAAGACAAAGGATATATGAAAGTCTATCTTGAAAAGAGTAGCCTTGTCTTTTTTTTCTTTTTTTTTTCTTTTTGATCCAACTATCTACTTCATGGCAATAAGGGTTGCATCAAGGATTTGCCTGTCTTTTGGAAAAGGTCATTTAGGATTCACTTATCAAGGAAGAGATGACCCAACTAAGTCCATTGGCGAGGATTTTTGACATGATATTGTAGAGACAACCAACAAGCCTAATGGGCCTAAAGTCTTTAAGGTCCGTGGCAAAAGAAGTATGGAGATCGGGGTGATCCAAATGGTGTAGCAAATGTAGGGATTGTTCCTGTTTCTTCAAATGCATTAACAAATTGGATGATGTTAGGCCCTAAGATGTGTCAAGCGTGCTTGATGAAGGTGAAGTTGAAGCCATCAAATGTAGAGGCTTTGTAGCCATCAAAGCTCCAAAGTGTGTCTTTTATTCTTCCTACTCAACTTTTAACATGGCGTTAGAGCCTGTGAAACACGCTATCTTTAATATGCGCAAACCCCAAAAATTCCAATGTCCTCCTCCATGGGAGTTGCCTCATGTTCACCATCAACATCGCTAGCATTGCGATACAGATCACTACCACCTCCTTTTCCTATTCACAACCATCATTTAGCAGTGTGGCTGCTTTGATAGTAATCGTCATGTCTCCTAGTGTTCAAACCCCTAATCAAAGCCCGATAGTTTACTATCGCTACTCCTCAGAGCAGTTCTCTAACGTCTTCGCAAAGAGTTTCTCTCTTTCCCGGTTCACTCAAATTCAAGGCAATTTATCTATGATCTCTCCAACTCCAAATTAAGAGGGCATATATATAATCCTATATAAAACTCTTGTATGACATTCATATTCCTTTTTATTCGATAATTAGTGACGAAGTCGCTATAAAAAGCCAAGTACTTATGCAAACAAGCCCCGAGCCAAGGACTCTAATTGAACTTATCAAGTACTTGCCCATTTATTTCCCGTATATACGATAAACTGGCAACTATATTATCGAAGTTGCCAACTCCATTCTTTCTACTTTAAATTTTCTCAGTAAAATAAACTTTTTCTTGCTGCTATCTATGATTACATGAAAAATTATAAGAGAAGCATCTAGAATTTGACATAATGGTAATTCTCTACCCATTGAGATATGTGTTTTAAATTCAAACCTCAATTTCTTCTTCTAAATTTTAGTTATTATCCTTCCAAAAAGAAATACTAATAAATTTTAAAATGTGTAAGAATATATATATAATTTTCTTTTTGACTTCTTAAGCAAAAAAAGTACGAGAAATATTAAGTTTTGGTGTTTGTTTCTTTGTTTCTTAAGTCTTTGTGCATTCGAAGTTTTTACTTGTGTAAGCTTTTAGATGTAGGAGCTATTTCTCTTTTTGTTCTTTTTTCTATCCCGCTTTTGTGGGATTTCTCGGGCTCTACTTTCGTGGGTGTGCTGGTTGTGTATCTAGAGTTTTTTTCTCTATTTATCAAAAAAAAAAAAAAAAATTGAAGCAATGGCAGCTAACCTATATCTGTTATTGAGTTAATCCTTATTGTGAAGAATGCTAAACAAATCTGATATACTCTGATACCAATTTGTTAGGAAAAACTTAATGCGAAAGCGTGAACCCTAATAGCTTGATTCGATTCAAATAATATGACTCACACAAACGAGAAGTGAACAAATATATGGAGAAAGAAAGAACAAAAACGAACACACAATATTTACGTGGAAACTCCTCTACAATCGACAGGGGAGAAAACCATGGGAGGAGATGGAGATTCTTTATTGATACTGAACGGAAGAATTACAACGACACTTCCTCTGAACGAGATCTATGAAAGAATTACAATCACTATCTTTAAACTCTCGTAGCTCTCAAAAAACTGAATTAAAGGAATTACGAAATCACCTCTGGCGGCGCCTCACTCTTTGATTGGATACTGATCAATCGGCCCTCTAACTGTCTAAACAATCCGAAATCTTTCCTTAAATCACCCGATCGATCGGGCTTCACTCCCGATCGATCGGTGACCATACGGCAACCCCATAAACATAAAAAAAACAAGTAATTTGAGACATAAACCTAACAAATCTCCACCTTGGCTCAAATTACATACATAAAAGAATTTCCTCCACCTTCTCCACTAAACCCCCCACACACGGGGTTATCTCAACGAAGTACGAAACCTAACTGAGCGATGCTTGAACTTCCTGTTAGGTAGAAACTGAGTGAACATATCTGAGAGGTTATCAGCAATGCAAATCTTCTTCTTCTCTGAATTGGCTCTTGACACACTATCTGAAACAGCCACCTGCTGCTGAACTGTGTTACTCAACTGAACTCCTTCTGGCTTACTCACCTGACCTGAATCACAAGCAACTGATGATATCTTCTGTGGAGATAGCAATGAAGACTCATCAACCGTGACACGTCTACTCTTCAGGAATTGCTTGAAGCGAAAACCTTTCTGCTTCCCATAAAGCCCTTGTTCACAGACCACTAGTCCTGTAGACTGACCACACAAAGAACCCCTCATACTGTGCTCAGACAAACCTCTATCACCTGAATGATCCAATCTCAAACGTCCTAAATTTGTGATTCTGGTTCTGTCAACAACAAGGATAATGAAGATACTGCAACAGATCTAACAAGTGTGGAACCGAGAAGCTCATACAGCGTACCTAACCTTCTGCCCTTCATAACTGTCAAAGCATCCTTAACGACCCTCAAAACTCCACCTTCAGCTGTGTACCTGTACCCTTTAGACTCAAGAGTACCTAAAGAGATGAGATTCTTCTTCAAATCAGGAACATAACAAACATCGCTCAAAACCCTGATAGTGCCATCGAACATCCTAAAACGATTTGTTCCTATACCCAGAACTTTGCTTGGATTATCATTACCCATCAAAGCAACTCCACCTCGAATAGACTTGTACGTGGAAAACCAATCCTGGTTGGGACAGACATGATAGGAGCAACCCGAATCCAAAATCCAACTATCTTTCAAATTGGATTGAGGTTCAGACACAGACAGTAGAAGATCTTCATTCTCACCATCCACAACACTAGCTGCTATGGATCTCTGGTCAGACCTGTTATCTGCTTCTAATTTTCTCTTAAAGCTTGCAACAGTCTTTCTTAATGTGTCCTTTCTTATGACAGTAGTTATAGGTTAGGTCTTGATACCTAGACTTAGACTTGTTTCCACTATGATCATACTCAGTTCTCCCCCTCACAAATAAACCACTACCTGAGTTATAAACAGAATCAGATAATTCCCTATCTACTCGTTCTTTACTCAATAGGTTTCCCTTAACTTCATCAACAGATATGGTTTGTCTACCACCATAAATCATGCTTTCAACAAAACCCTTATATGAAGCAGAGAGAGAACATAACAACAACATAGCCTGATCTTCATCCTTAGGAACATCATCCAATTCTTTCAAATCTTGAATTATTGAATTAAATTCACTGACGTGATTCTTAAGTGACGTACTTTCTAACATACGAAACGTGAACAACCAGAGCTTAACTGCGAGTTTGTTGAAGACAGACTTGAAACAGAACATATCCTACAATTTCTCCCACAACTCCTTAGCGGTCTTCACTTCCAGAACTTCTAGCAAAATGTCATCAGTAAGACACATCTGAATTGCAGTGAGCGCCTTCTTATCTAACTCCTCCCATTGTGCTTCTGTAAAATCCTCTGGTTTCTTCTCTTTCTCATCTAAAGCTTTCTTCAAACCACTCTGAGTCAAGAGGCCCTTAACGCGAACCTGCCATAAGCTGAAGCTCCCTTGACCACCAAACTTATCAACTTTGGTCTTAATTGCGGACGTCATATTACCAAATCAAAATAAACAGAGCTCTGATACAAATTTCACCCAAGGCTCTGAACCTGGCTCTGATACCAATTTGTGTAGAAAACTAAACAAATCTGATATGCTCTGATACCAATTTGTTAGGAAAAACTTAATGCGGAAGCGTGAACTCTGATAGCTTGATTCGATTCAAATAATATGACTCACACAAACGAGAAGTAAACAAATATATGGTGAAAGAAAGAACAAAAACGAACATACAATATTTACATGGAAACCCCTCTACAATCGAGAGGGGAGAAAACCACGGGGGGAGATGGAGATTCTTTATTGATACTGAACGGAAGAATTACAACGACACTTCCTCTGAACGAGATCTATGGAAGAATTACAATCACTTTCTCTAAACTCTCATAGCACTCAAAAAACTGAATTAGAGGAATTACGAAATCACCTCTGGCGGTGCCTTACTCTTTGATTGGATACAGATGAGGAAACCCTACGACCTAATTTATAGGCGCAAGTCAAGGAGGTCCCGATCGATCGGGAAACACCCGATCGATCGGCCCTCTAATTGCCTAAAAAATTCGGAATCTTTCCTTAAATCATCCTATCGATCGGGCTTCACTCCCGATCGATCGGTGACCCTACGGCAACCCCATAAACATAAAAAAAATAAGTAATTTGAGACATAAACCTAACACTTATCTTTCGCTCTAAGGATCTTTGGAATGTCTTAGTTGTATCACATGCTATTTTTTAATTCTTGATTCTTTTAATTAAATTTATAAAAGTATCACTTATGTACCTTAGATATGATCTTTTTTTGAACAGACTTAGATATGATCTTTTACACCATAAATGTCTCAATATTACAACACATACGGTACATATAATAATTGAGTGAGTATGTCCAACAAAAATTCTATATATACTGGGGCGATGTTTGGTTGTAATTATTAACTTTTGGCATTTAACTGTTAGCTGATGGGTAATATATTTAGTAAATTAAAATGAAAAAGAGGGGCAAAATGATAGACATAATTCGACTACATAACTTTTCAAAAGCTAAACGCTATAAAAAACGCTAACAACAAAACTTTTGCCAAACAATACTATTACCTGTTTGACTAGTAAAAAGCTAAAAGCTATGAAAAATTGCTTGTCAAACATAGCTTTATACAGAGAGAATTCGGAATGTAATTACAATAGTATCTCTAGTGAATATTACATGAGATATCACATAATAACATTAAATATTGTGATCTAGGATATTATATATCCTAATAGATTAAAGGAACATACCCAGTGCCTCAAGGGCTCCCGCTTACACAAGGTTTGGGGGGGGGGGGGGGGGGGGGAAGAGGGGGGGGATGTACGCAGCCTTCCCCCTTCAGGGTGTTAACCTAAAGAAAGGCTGTTTTCCAGTGGCCGCAACCTGAGGGTGAGGACTTCCCAGGAGATCACCCATCTTGGTATTACTCTCGCCCAAGCACGCTTAATTTCGGAGTTCTAATAGAAACCGGTGACAGCATGTTGGTGCCCTCTTTGGTATATATCCTAATAGATTCTTTCTCCTAAAACCTAGTATTGTCAATATATACTAAATAAGTACATTTTTTTTTCAATCAGCCCAAATTTTAATTCTAGTCTTGCTAACATGGTTATATGTATATACACACACATACATATTATTATCTATCATATCAATACTTTTTGAAAAAATTTCATCTTAATCTCAATAGAAATTCTTTGGATTCTATATAATAATATCAAAGTGATAATATTTTCAAACTTTAAAATAGCTCAATTTATATATTAAATTATCCATGTTGACAGTAATAAATATTTAGAACTCAAATATATAAGTAAAATTAAAGTTACTTTAAATTTATGCTTATGTATAAAATTAATAATATGTTATTATTGTTTTGTTCTCTTTTTCTTTTTTTTGCCAATGAAGAACCCGGTTACCGGTAAACCTTGTTTCCTGCAGTGACCCACACACCATAAGAGCCAGTTAAATTAAGGATTCATCAGGAAAATATTCAAGAAAGGAATCAAATTTCAGACATTTTGATCTAAAATAATATTATATTCCGTCACTTTCCTGCTATCACTAAAATAAGGTCTTAGTGGGTACCAAGTATATATATATTGTTTTAAACTGATCATAATATTTTTCTGAAAAAAAAAAAAGAAAACTTAAATGTGAGGAAACAAAAATGAGCTAATTGGCCACAACATATGCAAAGTCAGAAATTCTGCAGTGACGTGGCATCCGCAACCGCCACATGAACTTCTCGGATACCTCTCTCGCATCGGCAATTTCTATGCAAAAAAATGATAAATATATCTAATTTATATATTTAATATATTAATAAATATCGTTATAAATATGTCTTTCTCGGCATTTTTGTTAAGATCAAATATGATATCTAGAAGGATATTGTTTCGTTATATATGTGATTTTGTATATGTTATATATAAAAGCAGGGAGACAAAATATTGGTGTGAATCGTAATATTGTTAATGTAGTTGTATATGAAGGCGCCGTCTGGTTTAGGTATTTGTGTTTTGTTACGTGTTGTTGACTTCTTTTTTTTTCTTTTTTGTTTGTCTCGGTCTATTTTTCTTCGGATCTCTTTTTGGAGCGTCGTGTGTATTTCTAAAGCTTTGCTCTATATCTATAAAAAAAATAACATTTATATTTATCTCCTTAATTTTATATATGAAAATATAAAATTATATGTATAGCTTAAATAAAAAACTAATGTTGTCAATATAGGCAGTTGATAAAAAGAATTTTAAATTTTAAGGAGATTTTCAAAAAATTAAAAACATTGTGATGACCGTATAAAAAATGACAACTTTTTACTATAATTTTATATAACAAGACCATAGAATATATGGTATCACTACATGTCATATTAATTAATAAAATTATTTATGTCAAAGATTCTTATACTTTTTTTATAATATCAGTTTAGTTCTTATACTTTTAATTGTGTTAATTTAATTCATGTGTAATTTAAAATGTGTCAATTTAGTCTTTTAATCAAATTTAAGTTAAGTTAATAACGTAATTTTAAATGGTAAAATTATATTAGATATAAGTAACTTATTATAAATTTATCCGTTTACTCAATTTAACCCAACTTGCGGCAAGACTATTTAAAATTTTATTAAAAACTTAATATAATTTTTTTCTAAGGAACAAATTGACGTATTTTGAATTATATAGGGATTAAATTAACACAATGGACAAAGTATATGGACTTTTAACATAAATAATTTTAATTAATATAAATATTTAAGTATTGTATAAATATAAATATGTAAGTAAAAAATTAATTATGTAAAATATCAAATAATTTATTTTATTTATTTATTTATTTTTGTAAACTTGATCTATATTTTCTTATTTTACTAGCTATCCAAGGCTAAGCAATTTGTTCAAAAAAAAAAAAAAGGCTAAACAAGATCCCACGTGCCAGTCCGTTAACCAATCATCACGCACGTGTCTGACTCTTTTATATGAACTGAAATTACAATTCTACCCCTTGAAACGTCTTAACGTCGTGATTATGCCAGGCTAATCTGCATTAAATAAGTCCGTTTTCCGCCGCCATGAAAAATTCTGTTTTCATATAAAATGGAGTAGGAAAAGTACACTTTGGTTGTGAGAAAGTGTAAATATGAAAATAATAGGTACTTTTAAAATAGAAGTTATCTTGTATATTTATAGTATTTATATAAAATATAGACTACATACAAGATAAGTCTTATGAGTCTAATATATACAATTATAACCTAATATACATTGTACTCTAACATCCTCCTCAACTGAAGCAGAGATAAACGAATGCGAAGGTTGTGTCTGAATAGGAGAAAGAGTTGCCACGACAGATTCTTAATAAAAATGTCAGCTATTTGTTGTGATCACGGGATGTGGAGAACCCGCACAAGGCCCATGTGGACGCGCTCGCGGACAAAATGAATGTCTATCTCAGTGTACTTGGTGCAAACGTGCTGCACATGATTAGTGGACAAGTATATAACCGATATATTATCACAATAAAATAAGGTAGCACGTCGAAGAAGAAGACCAAGCTCGCCAAGAAGAGAGCGAAGCCAGCAACCCTCAGAGACGGCATTTGCAACCGCCCTATACTCGGTCTCGGCGCTGGAGCGGGAAACTGTAGGCTGGCGTTTAGAAGACCAAGAGATGATGTTACTGCCAAGAAAAACACAAAAGCCAGATGTAGATCGGCGAGTATCAGGACTTCCACCCCAGTCTGCAACAGAATATGCCACAAGTTGATCCACACGAGAAGGAGATATGGTCAATCCATAAGCAACTGTGCCCTTAATGTACCTGAGAATGCGTTTAACGGCCATCTAATGAGGTAAATGCGGAGCATACATAAACAAACATACTTGTTGTACAGCATAAGAGATATCGGGGCGAGTAAAAGTAAGATACTGAAGAGCACAAACTGTAGACCAATACAAGGTGGGATCTGACATGAGGTCGCCATCATCTAGTGAAAGTTTAGACTCGGAGTCTGTAGGTGTAGCCACAGGCTTGCAGGAGAGCTTGTTGGTCTTATCAAGTAGATTGTGAGCATATTTGGACTGATATAAAAGGAGACCATCTGAAGAGTGCGAGACCGAGATTCCAAGAAAATAATTAAGCCACCCCAAATCCATCATATCGAATTCAGAATGTAGAGAACGAAGTATAGCTTAAAGAAGCATAGCAGAAGATGCAGTGAGAATTATATCATCCACATAAACTAATAGCATAGCCATGTCACTGCCACGACGTAGGACAAACAGGGATGAATCAGACTTACAGCCAGCGAAGCCAAGCGTATGGAGAAAAGAAGCGAAGCGAGTGTACCATGCCCGAGGTGCCTGCTTAAGACCATAAAGAGAGTTATTTAGCTTGCAAACATGATCAGGGAATTGAGAACTGATGAAATCTTGAAGTTGCTTCATATAAAATTCTTCATTAAGATAACCATTCAAAAAGGCATTCTTCGCACCAAGTTGATGAATAGGCCACAGGCGAGAAGTGGCGAGAGCTAGAACCGTACGAACTGTAGCGGGCTTAACAACGGGACTAAAAGTTTCACCATAGTCAATGCCATATCTTTGTGTGAAACCTTGTGCAACCAACTCAGTTTTATATCGTTCAACTTCACCCGTAGAAGTTTGCTTAATGCGAAAAATCCATTTAGAACCAACAACGTTACCATGAGTGGGTGGAGGAACAAGGTCCCATGTGTGATTACAAATTAGGGCATTATATTCGTCGAGCATAGCATTCTTTCAATTATCATCTGTAAGAGCCTGCTTATAGGAGAACGGAGCCTCGGGCAACATATTATGAGCAAGCATAGACAGTTTAAGAAGAGGTTTCACAATACCAGCTTTGGAATGAGTCACCATGGGATGATGAGGTCGGGATAAAGCATCTCAATCCGGGCATGGGGCAGTGGGCTCGGCCTAAACAGGGAGTGAAACGGGCATGGGTGTGCTAGCCCGGAGCGGTGCAGCCACGTCATGGGCAACTGCAGGTGAGGCAGCTGCGTTGGCCGGTAGCGGTGGAAGCGACAGCAAAGGCGGCTGCTCAAGGCTGCTACGGGCAAAAGGAGAGAGATGAATGGGCGATGAAAACACCTTACGAAGATGAGTCATCGTAGCTTGAGAAAAGATACCCAACCGAGCGAAAGGAAAATCTTGTTCATCAAACACAACATGTCTCGAAATAATGACTTTGTTAGTGGAAAGATCTAGACATTTGCAGTCCTTATGATTTGATGGATACCCTACAAAACACACAAAGTAGAACGAGGCGCAAGTGTGTGTGGAGCATTAGCACTTAAATTGGGATAGCTGGTACTCCCAAAAACACGAAGGTGAGCATAATCAACCTTTTGTTTATATAAACATTGATATGGGATCTTTTTCTTAATAGCAGTAGAGGTTAATAAATTAATAATATGAGTAGCAGCAGAAACAGCCTCAACCCAATACTCGAGAGGCATACAAGTATGAAAAAAAAGAGATCGCATCATATTACCAATAGTTCTATGCATTTGTTCAGCCGTCCCATTTTGTTGGGATGTATGAGGGCATGAGACCCGACTAAAAATACCCCGTTGTATAAAAAGTCCATTAAAATCATGATTAATATATCCAGTCCCATCGTCACACTGAAACTGTTTAATTTCTATGCCAAATTGATTTAATATAAGTGCACGGAATTGAAGAAACAAATCAAACGCCTCCGATTTAGAACGCATTGGGTAAATCCACACAAAATGAGAATAATCATCCAAAAATAACAAATAATATTTATAACTATGAAACTAAAAACAGATGATATCCATACATCGGAATGGACAATGTCAAAAGGACGTGTAGTAGTAGAAACAGACTTCTAAAAGGGTAAACGACTATGCTTACCTAGTTGGCAAGCATGACACAAGTTGGACTCTAGAACGGGAAATAAATTTTTGCTTATCTAATGAGGACAAAACGGGCTCTCCTGGATGGCCTAAGTGACGGTGCCAAAGAGAAGAGGAGACTCGTGAAGCAATGAACGATGTAGTGGTAGGTGATCCTAGTACTGTAAAGAGAGGCCCCGGACTGACACAGCGGATGATTGTGGACTTCAATTTAGGATCCTTGACAGAGAAACCAAGACAATCAAATTCGAGAAGACAATTGTTATCTGACCAAAATTGATGAACGGAAAGTAAATTTTTGGAGGGACGAGGAACAAAGAGAACTTTGTTTAAAACAAAACGACCTGCAGGAGTAGAAATAAAACAGGATCCAATACCAGCAATACAGAGACAAGCACCATTACCAACTAAAATTTTATCAGACACGGTATATGGAGACAAGGACATTAGAATACCTGGATTATTTGTCACGTAGGAGGAGGCCCCGCTATCCATGACTCAAGAGGGGTCAAGAGTAGGGGTGGAATAATATTGTGGAGAGAACTGACTCACATCAAAACCTGGATCGAAGCCATAGCCAGTGGTATAAACATTATTTGCAGGACCTGAGGGGGAAGAACCAAAAGGAGGAGGTCGATATTGCATGTTGAATTGCGGGATAAATGGCATGTACGGCATCCCCCTAAAATTTGGACCCCATATATTCGACATCCACTGATTTTCATAACCGCGACCGTTTCTACCACAACCACGACCATTACCACGACGACCACGACCATTACCACAGTCGTTACCATACTGATTTCCATAACCAGACTGTTGTTGTTGAGCGGGGAATGCGGCTTGCTGCTCAGTGGCAACTAGTTGTTGTGGCGCTGAGAGGGCTGGTGCAGCCGTGGCAGGCTGAGGGTTCGGATTCGTGATTGGTGTACCAGGGGCGAGCAGAATGGAGGAAGTACCTACATTGGCGGTCATAAGGCGAGACTCTTCATTCATCAACATAGAGCGAGCCTCAATTAAGGACGGAAAGGGAACACGAGATGTAATAGATGTACACACTGCATTGAAGTCTTTTTTTCTCAGAAAGGTCGTCCATAGCGGCTAAAACCATATCAACATTAGTGGTGGAGACATTGACAGATTTAAGATTTTTAGCCGGGGATTTAGTTTTTGTGAGATAGGTTAATATAGAGAGGTTGCCTTTCTTTATACTGGTTAATTCACATTTAAATTGCAATTGACATGATTGTGCGAAATCAGTAAAAAAACGGGTGATAGAACCCCAAAGTGATTCAGCAGTGACATCATCATCAGTACCACACACAGCACTAGCAAGATCAGGAGAATAGTACCAAATATGTAGGAAATAAGAAGATCACCAACCTATCTCCAATAGCGATAGTGGGGATCTGATGTCAAAGGTTGAGAGGAGGTGCCATCAAGGTGATCATCCACAACATAACATTTACAAGGAAAATGAAAAGACCGGCACCAAACTAAATATGTAGATGGATTGTTCAGATCTAGGGTCGAGGAAATTTGATGGCGAATATTTGAGACGTTAAATGGTGTGGGGAGAGAAGGACCACGAGAGGGAGGGGGCGGTACCGCATCATGGGGAGCACTGATGGAGGAGGTTGCGTCTGCCATGAGAGAGACGAAGAAGAAGACGATGCGGTGGTAGATCTGGTGGTTTTGTGCACTGGTGGTCATCGGAGAAGCTTCGAAAGTGAGACTTGGAGGCGGCGTTGGAGTTGCGTGGTGATTGTCGGTGGTTCTATGCGAGATCGAGACTGGCGTTGAGTTCTGGCAGTGCGCGGCGTCGGCGGTGCTTGGTAAGGACTTAGAGGATTTCAGAGACCGGTGAACCGGCTGTTGTTCGAGTCGATAGTGGCCATGGTGCGTCATGGTGGACCTCGGTTGTCTAACAGAGATGATGACACGAGTGAGCGGCGCCGGAGTTGTTGCCCGCGACGAAGAGAGACACAGGACAAGGACGAGGCGGCATTCTTTTTTTTGGGGAAAGTTGAGTGCACTGCTTTTGGGTTTGAGAAAAGAGAAAATGGCTAGGGTTTGTCTTATTTTTACGAGAGTTAGAGCTAGCTCTGATACCATGAGAAAGTGTAAATGTCGGAGTAATGGGTACCCCTAGAATAGGTGTCCTCTCGTATATTTATAGTGTTTATACAAAGCATAGACTACATACAAAATAAGCCCAATGGGCCTCATATATACAATTATAACAGAATGATTAAAGTCAGACTCGGATTCTGGATAAAAGTATAGTGTAAGTTATTCCCATATTCTGCAGTCGATGCTGCTTGTAACATACAATGCTTCAAAGACAGGAATCCGAAAACGCGAGAATAGCTGTAGTCACTACGCAATTCAAGTTCAACAAAGCTGGACGGGTGTTCCAACGACCTGGGTGCTGCAACAATTGGGATGGCTACTCTAAAATGGGAACTTTGAGTGAAATGTAAAGTTCTGCTCTTTATTAATGAAAAAAATAAAAGTTGTCTGTTTAAATACTGAAGGTTATTGTCATAATAAAAAATATTATCATCGGTATAATAGTATAAAATTTCAAATGTTAACGCAATCAAACATAGTATCAAATTTTAAATGACATAGATATGATATCATATGAAGGAATCAGATATCCTAAAAGTTAAGATTAGTTTATTCTCAGTGATAGTTGCTAGTGGGAGAGTAAACGAGCCGAGTCGAACACCCCCTTGTTCACACTCAAGTTCAATAAGGCTTATCGAGCTCGAGTTCGAGCCAATCTCTTATTGGGCATTTCAAACCCTTGATGGAACTCGGTCCGATAAGATTTTAGTGCGTTCGATACTCTACTCGGCTCGGCTCGTAAGGCTTATCGAACCGAGTTGAACTCGCTATTGAACCGAGTTGAGCACGTTATCGAGTCCAATCAAGCTCAAAACTGAGTCGAGCTTGCTTTCGAGCTGAGCTCACTATCGACCCATTTTTAAGTTATTTTCGAGCCATTTTTGAACCATTTTCTAACTAATATCAACTATTAACGAGCCTTTAACGAGCTTTTAACGGGGCTCTTATCGAATCTCTTAACAAGCTCTTATCATACTGTTCAGGAATATTAGCAAACCAAGCACCCCTCTGTTTCAACTTGGCTTGTTAAGCTTATCGAGCATTGCTCGAACTCGGCTCGATAAGCTAACTAGCCCTCATAGTGAACAAGAATGAGCCCCAATCGATTTCGAAAGCGAGTAGTTCATTGAACATTCGGTTCGTTTACACCCCTAGTTGCTAGCAGTGCTATTGATCACGCGATCAATTTGGTATTCAAGGACATTGAGGTAGTAGAAGATAGATAGGTTGTTATCAAGGCATTGAATAGGTTATTTGCAATTCCATTTGATATCAATCTCAAATTTTTTGGAGAAGAAACTCATGCACTTTTACCTCACCAAAAGAAATTATACACTTAAATTAGGTATTTAAGAATGTGTTCTATATAAATAAAAATAATTTATCACTTAGGTAGGGTTTATTTACCAGGAACTAATGCATCGGATCCCATTCGAATTCTGAAGTTAAGCGTGCTTGGATGAGAGTAGTACCAAGATGGGTGTCCCCAGATTGCTAGCCCTATAACGTTGGAGGTCTTTGGAAGCAGCCTCTCAGCAGGGTTACACCCTGAAGGGGTAACGCTACGTACATCCACCCCCAGACACCACTTATACGGGTGCACTTGAGGCAGTGGGTCAGTTGTTATTATTGTATCACTTAGGTATATGAGATTTGAGAATTTTTAATCTAGTATCCTAACATTTTAATATATACATAATAAGGTAATTTAATAAGATTTGGCATTTTCATACTCATGAACCCAATATGAAATTGAGTATATCTTTGTCAAGAATCGGCCAATTTTCATAGAAAGTTGCCAATATAATATGTGATTATGATAGTATATATGAGAGCTTATGTTGGCAAAAATTCAGTAACATATAATAAAAATTTAAGGGATATATCAAAGATATATATACATTTTCAAAATACACTTATGAGCTTATCTATTGCAAGTTTCTTGCTAATTATCGAAAAAAATACAATTTCAAAATAATATGTCATATCAACATTATTTATAAAATATCATCAGTTTTGATAAAGAATACCTATAAATTATGTTCGTCAGTTAATATATTCAAAGAAAATGGGTTAAATTCCTGTTAATTATTCCAGTTTGTGATAGAAGTTTAAAACTTTAAGATACATTGTGAGTTATAGAATTTTGGGTTATTTATGCTAAAGGTTCATGTACTTTATATACTATGTTAATTTGATCCTTATACTTTTAATTGTGTCAATTTAGTCCCTCTACTATTTATATTGTGTCATTTAAGTTTTTAGAGTAAAATTTATCTTAAACTTTTAATAAAATTTTTAATGATTAGACAACAATGTATACAGTAGAAGGACTAAATTGACCCAATTAAAAGTACAAAGACTAAATTAACACAATAAGCAAAATATAGGACCTTTGTTACAAATAAACATAAAATTTTTAAATCCCATGACACATAGTATGTATATGTTTAAATAATAGATAATCAAAAATTAAAATATATGTATCTAAATTAATTTAAGTAATTAAATAGATACATAAGTAGTAGTATATCACTTTCCGGCAAAGTCGGATGGACCAAACGATTTTGCATTTAAAAAGTTAGTTTCACACACACAAGCACTCTCCCCTCATTACAAACCAACAAACACACCAAGAAGCTCCCCTCTCTCGAGGGTTCCCTCTCTCTCTCTCTCTCTCTCTCTAGATATGTATATATATATGAAGAATCAAACAAAAATCTCTAAATCATGGCTCTCCTTCATTCTCATACTTCTCTAGCCCTACACAGATTCTCTCTCCTCTCTTCCCCCGATCCCTGGCCTTACGAGCATCAGGTCATTTAGCGTTTTATCTGTTCTTTTGCTTCTTTCTCACTTTCGTGGGTTCTTTCAGCCTCAAGCGTTAGAAAGAATCCAAAACCCAGAAAAACCCATATTTTAGTTTACTTTTTTATTCACTGAAAAGTTATGGGCTTCACCGGGCTCCGACATGGTGGTGGTGGCAGTGGTGGCGGTGGGAAGGTACCGAAGGGGTGTTTGGCGATAAAGGTGGGGCAGACGGCGGAGGAGCAGCAGAGGTTTGTGGTGCCGGTGGCGTACTTTAATCATCCTTTGTTTATGCGCCTACTGAAAGAAGCTGAGGATGAGTACGGATTTGATCAGAAGGGTACGATTACGATTCCCTGCCACGTGGAGGAGTTTCATTACGTGCAAGGGTTGATTGATAAGGAAAGATCCATCCAACATCATCATCATCACCATCATCATCATCATAATCATAATCATCATCATCATGTGAGTCTTGCTGGGTGTTTTAGGGCTTGATGAGATCTGATCAGATCCGACGGCTATCGTTGAGTCTTGATTTAGTTTATTAGGGCTTTTTCTTTTCTTTTTTTTTTTTGGGTTTGGTAGGAGAATATTATGATGCGGATGATGATGAGTGATGATGATAGCATGGGGATAATGGTATGATGATGTTGAGAAATTATGATGATGATGATAATAACGATGATGATGAAAAAATATGAATTTAAATGCAATTATTATGGCTTTATTTTCCAAGTACAGTAATGATGGAGAAAGGGAAATAAATTCCTACTTTCTCTTTTTTAATTTCTTTTGTTTATTCTTTTTTCTATGTGCCTTTCATGTTTTTTTCTTTTTTTTTTTGGGGTTTTTTTAATTTTTATTTTTGTTTATGAGTTTTAGGTTATTGAATTTAAGTATCTAATTAATATCACAAATTTTGGATTATTTTTTTGATAATTAGAGAGAAAAGCTCGTGGTATAAAATTTTAATACAATTCACTAGGTGATATTATGGAAAGGGCAATTAACTAAGGCTTGTTTTATATGATTTTTATTTGTAATTTTTAATTTTAAAATTTAAGACTCTATATTTAGCGATGATTTTATCTTGGCTTAATAGGAAAGAAATTGAAAACAAAGAAAAATTAAAATTAAGACTCTATTTGTTTATGAAATAATTAATTTCTAAGACTCCATCTTTCAGTTTTCTATTGCTTGAAGTGCGTTTTTTTATGTTGGAGTGGGGGGAGTCATAATTCCAAAGCTCCAAGATATTTATTCGTCTGAGTTTGAATCAGATCGAGTTTGGGTTTATTACAAAAAGCTATATGATAATTGGTGGAGATGTTTTCTCTTAAAATAAGCAAAGGAATATATTATAAGGTGTGACCAATCAATTATTATCTAAAACTTTTTTTGTGATAGATAGTGAATAATAATATTCTCTGAAAAAAGAATTTCTCCTCTAATTATCAGAGCTTAAAAATTTTGATTTTTAAACGAGTCGATACCAATCAAGCATTAATTTTAAGATTTTCTATAAAGATATTGTTTTTTTTTTTTTTTTTTTTTTTTTTTGCTTATAATTTCTTTTAATAAAGAAACCTCCATTACACTATTTCCTTTTTTATGTTGTCATTGAAAAGGATAAACATGTTTCCACCATATACTTTGCCCTTTTTTTCTCCTTCAAATGAGGGCCAAGCAATAACCTAGTTTCAAAAGTCAATATTAATATAACTAAATTTAATTTTATAAATTTAAAACAAGTCTATATATGATAAATTTAAAATTTTATTACACTTATAATAATTTTTCTCGATAATTAGAGTAAAAACTCTCAGTATAAAAATAGATGCAGCCATTAAAGTAGAACCCGAAGGCCAAAAAGCGAAGAGAAAAAGAAATACAACACTATAGAAAAAAGAGTTGCTCCCAAAACTAAAAATAATATTTCAAAGATTCACACTAAACTTCATAAGGGTTTATTTACCAGGCATAAATACACCGGATTCTATTAGAATTTCGAAGTTAAGCATGCTTGAGTAAGAGTAGTACAAGGATGGGTGACCTCTTGGGAAGTCCTCGTGTTGCCTACCTTTTTCGGTTGAGGGTCCTCGGAAGTAGCTTATCGGCAGGGTTATACCCTGAAGGGGTACGACTGTGTACATCCATCCCACAGGCCCCACTTAGATGGAAGCCTTTGAAACATTGGGTCTGTTGTTGTTGTACACTAAACTTTATAAAAATCAAACTTTTTTAAAATATGAAGAAAAGCTACATGATATTTCTCTAATGTAAAGATGAATTTTATTTGATTTCATTTCAAAAATAAACAAATAATATATATTTTTATATAATAATATAGACAAATATTCAACAAGAAGAAATATAATTAAAGGGGAGAGAGAGAGAGAGAGACGAGACGAAGGTAGTGTAGGGAGGGACCAAAACAGGCTGCTGTATGGATGGGACCATTATGTTTGACTTCCTTTTGCAATTTCATTCCTATTAACTTTTGTGTTTGATAAGTATAGCATATATTATATACTTGTTTTATCCCGTATAATATACGAAGGATCTTTATATATATAAAAAGGTACTAATTTACATATTGTCATATTGAACTTTTATCGAATGTCTTTTATCTTATTTTTGCTTTTGTTTTTTTTTGTAAAGTTATGTGCAATTTTGTCTTTAATTGTATCGATTGAGCATGCCCTATTTCTTGACAAAAAGATTAAGCTTGCTTTTATCATTTTTTGATAAATGGCGCTGAAGTGCAGCGCAGGACAAGTGCACTCACAAATACGAGGTTTGAATCAGTCAAAATGACCGGCAAAAACGAACAAAATAAAACACATAAAACAGAAAAATAAAAACAGTAAAGCCTGCTAGAGGCAACTGCACGCTCAAGCAACTGGGACCCGAACAATTTGAGCAAGCTTTTATGTTCATTATAGATTGTGACATTTATCTTGGATTAATGATGGATTTTGAATTTATATGGCAAATTGATATAGTGGAAAAATATGTAATCGAAAAAAATTAATGATGTATTTGACAGAGGAATAATGTGATTTACAAATAATGAGAATCACAAAAGCCTACCCTAACATTTATATATATATATAATATACTAAAATTATTGATATATATAACAAATTCACTTTTTTCTATTTTAATAAAGATTATTCAATTAAATATAGATATTATGTAAACAAAGTATTTTCAATCTAAAATAATACTAAATTATCTAATTTCACCTTATATTTCAAGCTTATCCTTCTTAAGTTTTCTTTCGTACATTTTAAATTTACTTCACTTTTTTTAATTGTTTTTGAAATACATCAATTTTAGCATATTTTTTGACTTATTTAATTTAGATGTATTGATCAAAATAAAAAATTCATTTAAATTGATTTTTATTACTTAAGTGAAACACTGACTTCGAGCTAACTCAATTTGAGAATTGGATAGTCTTTTAATTAATGTTCTAATTTCTTTTTTTTTTAAATAAACCAATAATATAAATTATGAAGTCAAATTTAAAATTTAGTTCAAATTAGCAACTGAAAATCTGAAATTAAGATAATAAAAGAAATATTAATTTGATCAAAGATATATTGTACAGCAAGCCCATTTCAACCAAAATTTCGGATCCGCCCCTGATTGCATTGCATGTTATTTCTCTCAAAATAAAAATACATCACTTTTATATTTCCATACGAGTTACTAGTGTTATTGTGCGATGCACGGAGAGTGGATCACTATTAGGCATGCCCGACTTGACAAATGATCCAAACCTACTTGACCAGTTTGGTTGGTAGGTAAAATTAGGGCTACCCAAGCACTATAACAAGTTGGGTCAATAGGTCAATAACTTATTATACTTGAACCGAGCTTGCCCTGACCCAAACCCAAAACCTGTTGTTACCATATCTGATACATTTGATCTATTAAACTTGACCTGGTTTGACCTGTTGTGTAGATAGGTCTAACACTGTTCAACCATTTCAAGCCACTTCAGTATAACAATTATTATGTTTATTATGGGAGATTTATAGCAATTTATGACATATTTTCGAATTTTAATTATTTTTTTATAAATATTTGAAGACCCTCTCTAGAATTGCTTTTAAAGAGTTTTGAGTGAGGGGAACTTCTCTATAATATATAGAGATACATTTGACCAATTAAACTTGACCTGGTTTCACCTGTTATGTAGATAGGTCTAACCCTGTTCAACTATTTCAAGCCACTTCAGTATAACAATTATCATGTTTATTATGGGAGATTTATAGCAATTTATGACTTATTTTTGAATTTTAATTATTTTTTTATGAATATTTGAATACCCTCTCTAGAATTGCTTTTGAAGAGTTTTGAGTGAGGGGAACTTCTCTATAATATATAGAGATTCTATATGCATTTTACTTCAGCTCTACTTAACATGTTTTATCACAATATTTGACGATAAATATTTTAACAATTAAATCGATTGTGTATTGCACGGAAAAAAAACTAATTTTAGAATAATTTATTAAATGATTCTTGTCCTCTCAATATAAGGAACTTTCAATAAGGATTTGAAAGGATTTTTGTTGGGGTAATTTTAGAAGGTTAGCATATACATTTATCAAAAATCTAGGTAACATATGATATGCTAATAATTAATAATATCATAATATATCATGCGTGTCCTGATCATTTAAAGATAAGAATATGGAATATATAATTTGAAATACTAATTAGATTGAAAGTACTTCTTTCTATTTTTAAAAATAATTATTATTTTTTAATACAACGACAAATTAGTTTTGTTAAAAAAAAAACAATAATAAATTATATTATGAATGGTCATTGGCATTAATATATTGGGAGCCTTTATAACATATCAGATCTGATGCAGATCATGTTTAAAATTGGATCTTTACTTGCATAATTTTAATCATGATGCGCATTCGAATTTGTACTTTTGTTTTTATTTTTTCTTTTTACCTTTTCTTTCTGAAATTCTATGTTGCTTTATTTTAGAAAATAGAAAATCATAATTTTCAATTTTTGAGAGAAAAAGAGATTATAGTGTATATTTCCTATTTAGGGGTAAAAAAGAGAGGAGGGGCGGGGGGGTAATTGTTAACGGGGTAACCATTACCTCATAAAAAAAATTTCCTTTCACCTTGTTTGGTTGTGCACTTTTAAAGGAGTAAGTACATAAATCTTTCAATATATATGGTTTAAGTGTAATGTACTTCTTTTATCTTTCATATGCTAATTCATTTCTTATATTATTTTTAATTTTTTAAAATTTAATTATAATAAAATACAACTATTTATTAAAACACTTGATTAAATCACCCTTATAAATTAACGTTGCTTTAAATATTTTAAAAAATAATTTCAAAATTTTAAAAAAAAGATAATCCCTAGTACAGCACTGACGACTTCTCCTAGCCGACATTGCTATTATTGCCGACCTCCGTTCACCACCAGCACCGCCATAGTAGATCTCTCCTACTTTCTATTCACTATTTTGAATATTTAATATATTTTTTTACATCTTTGAAATATTTTTTAAGTATTTAAAATACTTTTATAAATACATAAAGTATTTTTTTAATATTGAAATAATTTTAAGTATTTTTAATATTTAAATATTATTATATATTTTTATCTGTTGAATTTCTATACATAGTTTTTTTATTTTATACGTAAAATATTTTTTAATATATAAATATTATAATAATATTTAAAGTATTTTAATATTTAAATATTAGTATATATTTTATTTGTTGAATTTTTATACATAATTTTTATATTTTATAATTAAAATATTTTTAATATATAAATATTAAAATAATATTTTAAATATTTTGTATATATTTCAAATATTTTATAAATGTTCACTAGAGGGAGTAGTGCAAAGGTTTTATAAATATTTATATAATATCCAAATTCTCCAAACCAATGAACAAGTTAAACATATTTTACCCCTTCCCTTGTTATGGATGTTGCACTAGGGGGAGTAGTGCAAAGGTTTTAACCCCATTTGGGGGTAAATTTTTTTTTTTTTTGATAATTCTTGAGCAAAGCTTAGTACAAAAGACGGCAGCCTAAAGAGGCTCCAAGAGGCACAAAAGATCGACAAAAGAACCCACCCAAAACATAAGATTACAACCATACAGGATCCACCCAAAACAAAAGATTACAAACGTACAGAAAACTAGCTCCTCCCCGATAAGACCTGAGGCTGCCTCTAACCTTCATGGAGACAAGTTTGTCAGGCAAGCTACGTTGCACGCAACTTCTGAAGGAGAGTATAGAAAGCTCTGACACCACACTTTCACCCAAAACCTACTCTGACTCTTGTAGACCATATTACATCTCTCAACCTCCAAACCCCTCCTTGAAAGACAATTTTATTCCTAGCACACCACAATTCCCAAATTACTACAAAGAATAATGACAACCAAGCCTTTCTTTGGAATTTGCCACCAACTGAAAATGAAGACCATTGAAAGAAGTGATCCTTTACACTGGCAAGCAACGCTGATGAGAGGCCCCACCATTTCAAACATGAGCACCATACTTTCCATGGTAACGAGGGACTGGGTTGCCCCAGCCAACCCTGGCCCATAAAAAGGCCCACAATCTTTATGAGCAAGTAAGTCATGAGTTTATCCTTATCAAGAATCGAACTCCGGACTCATGGGTGATGATTGCATGAACATGAGACGCTGCCAATTGAAACGTCTTCATGATAGGCCCCAAATTTCAAGATTACTATGACACTTTTTTTTATAATCATTCATAAAATTGCCTTATTGTATTTGAAAAAAGAATCCTAATAATGTTATGACTCGTTTGATTTTTAGTAATCATTCAATATTTAGGGGTGATCCTAAAACTTTTACGTACCCATTTTGTGACTTTAGATTAATAGGACATGTATATAAATCCTTCTACTGTTGAAGAGGCTTGCATATTAATATTGATTATTCTTCCGGCGCCTACATACTTTGTCATCAGGACATCGTGTTGATTGAATGGGTTCACTCAATCTTGATAAGGATTGAAAAAGAAAAAAAAGAACAAGGATTTTAGGATCCAAAATAAGTTTTGGCCAAAATATGTTTTGCCCGGCCTTGACAAGAACATTAGATCATTTGGGGTGGGTTCGTATTTTTGGTTGGTTTCAACAATTATGAGGTTGCAGTTTCGTTTTATGAGGTGTTCAGTCTCAGTTTTGCATTGTAATGGTTTTTCTGGAGAGGTATGATTTTGGATGCCAGATATAACTTCTTCGATACTATACTCAGTCTGGTTCATGTGGGTGGTTTTGTTATATTCCCTCAAGAGATGCAGGCTTTTATATTATTAGCTTTCCCTCGTAATTATCAAAAAAAAAAAAAAAAAAAAAAAGCAAGGCTGGCCCTAAGGTTAGACGAGAGAGATAACCATGTCGGGCCCTCGAATTTTGCTACCGCTAGAAGCCTCCAAATTGAATTTTGTATTAATTGATCGAGGCCCATTTTCAACTTCAAATACTTAGTCAACAACAACAAAAATATATTACTAGGCTCAATTTCTTAATGATCAAAGTGATCCATAACACTAAATACTTCTAGAGTCCAATAACAAGTGGACTAAAATTTTTTTAAGCCTTTTTGTTGATATTGGGCCCATTAAAATACTTCTAAAGTCCAATAAGCCTCTTTGGTGCTAATAGCACTGGATCAGATTATCAAAGCTCTGCGTTTCACTTACCTGACTTTGATCGTAGTGCACATTTAAACTTAGAATTAAGGATTTATTATAGGATTTATTTACCAGGCACTAAGGCGCAGGATCCTAATAGAACTCTGAAGTGAAACGTGCTTGGGTGAAAGGAGTACAAGGATGGACGACCTCCCGGGAAGTCCTCGCGTTGCCAACCCTATAAGGTTGGGGGTTCTTGGAAATAGTCTCTTGGCAGGATTACACCCTGAAGGGGTAAGGCTGTATACATCCACTCCTTCCAGGCCCTGCTTATGCAGGAGCCCTTGAGACACTAAGTCTATTGTTGTTATTGTTATAATTAAAAATTTATTATACCCTATTATTTTCTCTTTTCCTTTTTGTTTTTCCTTTTGAAAACTTCATATACTAAGAGGACTCCTCTCTTCTTAATTATCAAAAAACGGAACATTTTTATGTGGTGAATATAGTAATGACCGGGAGGACAATCCCTAAAGGGTTGTTCGAATCAGCTGCACTTGTTTATACCAACATATTGCAAGTGTATCTGATACAATGATTGTTCAAATGGAAGCTTGATGCATCAAGAGTCGAGTTACAATTTTTATTGTTAACTTTGCACAGTTTATTTTTACAAAAAACTTCGAGGTTGGCTTCTCGCTGAATATTTGGAGTTGTTGCTAAAAATTTTGAGCAGTGGAATTTGCATGAATAATTCGTTTTTATAAATTGAGAATTTATGTTAAAATGTGTCGTGTCGAGTGCGTGTTGCTTGCTCATCTATGTTCAAGGGACTAGCAATGCTAATAAGTGTTACAAAACTACTGTTAAGAGTCAAGCACCACAAGTATTCAATAAAGTACATATGTCCAAGCTGGATAAAAGCTTGTTCATGTTCATTTTAAAGACTTCAGAAGAAAATGAAGCCGTTGTCCAAAATATTCCAAAATAAAAAAAAAATATTAACTAAAATGGCCCATTTCAAACAATATTTTTCCAAAAAGCCTCCACGTCAGCAAATTTAATTTTTTTTTTTTTTTGGTTTTAGGGTACATGACACTTTAAACTTTTTTAATTTAATTTTTAATAAATTATTAATTATTAATAAAATTAAATATATTAATTATATTTTTAGTATCATGTTATATTTAGTTTTATGAAAATGGCTTGATTGGCTTATTGACACCTTTACTTTCATCTTACAAACAATCACTCCTTCATTTGTTCCTGGCGAGGACCAAACCCGAGTGGCTGTTCTGGCCCTTAAAATTCTCCGCCACCAAGTCATGTACATAAGAGACAACAATCACTCCTCATACCTCAATTTTGTGGCTCTTTTATTTCTCCAAAACTGAATATTAAAACTCATACATGAAAATGAGATTGATGGATTGATACAACGTTTCCCACTCTCAAATACGAGGTATTAGGTTCAAACTCACCTTTCGCTCATCCCAATTTTAGCAGCCCTGCGCTAGGCAAAATACTATATTCCTTACCACTATAAATTTTTTTTTTGATAAATAGCGACATGGTCGCGGTACAGATCCGGCCACTCGACAAAGTGAGGCCAAGGACACCCAAATGGAAACAGGGACCAAAAAGGACAACAAAAAATAACAGATTAAAATACAAAGACAGGAAAGCAAGAAACTGAAAACAAACACGGACAACACATGATAGAGGACTCTATACCCGGGGAAAAGCATGGCGTGACTGGACCAGGCTGGAAGGTGAGGGCATAGCAACAAAACTAGGTAGGATGGGATATACTCAGATTTAAACAATCTAGTCCATTAGTGTAAATCGCTCGATCATAATATTGTGTATTATATTACAACGCAAACTTTACTGAGTCATTTAGGTCGGTTCATTTCGGGTCAATAACCCAGTGTTCCCCATCCACTCTAACTTCAAACCCATGAACTTGAGCAAACAAATGGACTGCCCTTCTAACCCCATAATGATTATTAAGCATGAAATAATCATGCCCAAACATGGTCCCACCCGGTCTAAGCAGCTTATAAGCCCGGTTTATGTCAGCCCAAGCCGAGTGAAAATCATGACCCGCATCCACTTCTATAAGATCCGCAAACACCCCCCATTCACAAAGATTATCCAGGCCTGCTGAAGACGAAAATGGTACAGGCACGATCGACCCGGTTACATTTAAGTACTTGACGTTTTGTAGGAACTGGAATAGTATCAAACCCTCGCCGTGCAGGTTCGCAATGTCCTTGAATTTACCTATTCGGAATCCGGGCCAGGCCCGGAAATCGTCCAAACAGACAATCTGGGTTTCAAGCCCGAGTCGATTCGCTATTTGGGCCATATGGGTTGCGGATGCGCCCACAAACGAACCCACTTCAATAATGGTTCTGGGTCGGACTCGTTTAATGAGGTTTTCAAAAACGGCCCCAGTTGAACCCCAGCCTACGATGCTGCTAGGCTTGATATGTTTAGCAGAAAAGGCCGGGGGAAAATTGTCATACGGTGAGGACCCGTTATAGACCTGGTCCTGGATGACCTGTCGGACCTGATCAGGCCCGACAGGGTCACTGCATTTGTAGGTGAACAAGTAGAAGTCGCGGTCCCAGACGCTGGAATGCGATACTGCTGCCATGTTGGTGGCAGCAGTGATGGGGTTGTAAGCGATGGTGGTGGGACTACTGGAGTTGAAATACGAGGCGATGAAGTAGCCGAAGGCGACGGCCAAGACGAGGAGGCTGACATAGGTGGTAGGCTTGGTGGGGGGTAATTTTCCGGCGAGAATCGCGGCCTTGCGCTGGTGGTCCGGTCTCATTGTGGGGTGAGTTAGTGTTTTGAGCCAGAAATTTAGTGATGAGGGAAATTTAAAGGGGAAGAAATGATGCAAATATTCAAATTGAGTGGAGGAGATTAAGATTTAAATGTATGGTACTTGTTGGGATTGGTTACTTTTGATTCCTAGCACAAATGATTAGGGTATTATTTGGTTACCACAGAAACTAAATTCACATGAGAAGTATTAATCAGAAATTCGATTCTTATGTTAGTGTGAAGAAAACTAAAAAATCTGATATACTTTAATACCAATTTATTGAAAAAATCTTAATGCGGAAGCGTGAAACCCTGATAACTTGATTCGATTCAAATAATATGACTCACATAAACGAGAAGTAAACAAATATGGAGAAAGAAAGAACAAACCCAAACACACAATATTTATGTGGAAACCCCTCTACAATCGAGAGGGGAGAAAACCACGGGCGGAGATGGAGAATCTTTATTGATACTGAACGGAAGAATTACAACGTCACTTCCTCTGAACGAGATCTATGAAAGAATTACAATCATTTTCTCTTAACTCTCGTAGCGCTCAAATATCTTGGAGGAATTACAAAATCACCTCACTCTTAATGGCGGCGCCTCACTCTTAATTTGGGTCGCAATTGTGACAAAACCCTACGTCCTAATTTATAGACGTTGGTTTGGGAGGGCCAGATCGATCGGCCCTTTAACTGCCTAAAAATACCCAAAATTTTCTTAAATCACCCGATCGATCGGACTTCCCTCCCGATCTATCAGTGACCCCACGGCAATCCCATAAACATAAAAAACAAGTAATTTGAGATATATTCCTAACAGTTAGTTTTGTACGTAATAGATGCAAAGTGTTTAGTTGCTCTAATGAGAAATATAACTTTTCATGAACTAGAACTTGCCTAACCATCTAAGTAACTTAACTCATAGAAAGGATATTAAAGATGTATGGTGTGTGGTGTGGATGTCAAGTACAAATTTTAATTTTCCAATTATAGAAAGGATATTAAAGATGTGTGGTGTGAATGTCAAGTACATTTTAACCCACATATATCATATATGTCGAATATTTATTCTTGGAGCTGTTGCCCAAAATAGCCTAAAATAAAAAAAATATTACTCAAAATGACTCATTTTAAAAAATATTTTTTCAAATAGTCTCCACGTCAGCAAATTCCTAAACCCCAAAAAAAAATTTAATTTAAATTTTGCTTACGTGGAGGCCATTTGAGAAAATATTTTTTGAAATATAGGCCATTTTGGGTAATATTTTTTTATTTTAGGCCATTTTGGGGAAAGGCTTTTATTCTTGCATTACAATATCGGTTTCGTTTTCCTAACCTTTTTAAAATGATAATATTTTTATTTTTTTGTATTTTTAAAAAGGGAGTGCTCTAGGAATATATAGGGCATGTTTAATAATAGAGAATTTTTTAATTTTTTAGAAAATTTTTTTCTGAATTGGAGAACTTGTTTAGCAGTTTAGTTTTCTAGGCAATAATGCAACCGGATCCCATTAGAACTCCGAAGTTAAGTGTGCTTAGACGAGAGTAGTACTGGGATGGGTGACCTCCTGGGAAGTAGCCTCTCGACAAGGTTACATCCTGAAGGGGTAAGGTTGCGTACATCCACCCCTCCCAGACCCCGCTTATGCGGAAGCTCTTAAGGCACTGGGTCTATTGTTGTTGTTGTTGTTGTTTTTTAATAGTTCAGTTTTCTAATTCCAGAAGTTAGAAAACATTTTTTTAATTTTCCTTATTAATTCATAGATTTGAAAAACAGTTTTAAATTATTTTCCAAATTTTTTCATAAAATAAGGACCCTATTCTCCAGTTCTTCCCCAACTCCCCTCTCACATTTTCACACCACTCACTCATTTTACAATATTTTCTATATACCCCATCTCCTCCTCCTTTTACTTAAATAATTTTGGAGTACTTAAGGCTAGATTCCTTTTTTTAAAAGTGATACCGAACTATCCCCTAAGATAGGAGTGTAAACGAACAAAACATTCAATGCACTACTTGTATTCGAAATCGATTAGGGTTCATTCGTGCTCATTATGAGTGCTCGATAGCTTATTGAGCCAAGTTCGAATAGAGGGCATTCGATTCGTTAACACTGGCGAACAATTTGATAAGAGCTCATTAAGGGCTTATTAAAAGCTCGTTCAAAGCTGGTTAACAATTGATATTGGTTCAAAAGTGGTTCTATAATGGCTCAATAGTAATTTGAAAAATGTTGATGGTGAGCTCGACGCAATGGCAAACTCCACTCGATTTTAAGCTTGATTGGACTAGATAATAAGCTTGACACTGCTCGATAACAAGCTCGACTTAACTCGATATGATTAACAAGCCGAGCTGAGTATCGAACATACTAAAATCTTATCGAATCAAATTCGAACAAAGGTTGGTAAAGCTCGATAAGAGCTCGGTTCGAACTCGAGCTTGATATCAAGCTCGAGTTAGAACAAGAGGGTTCTCGAGTCGGTTGGTCTCATTTGCACCCCTACATTAAGACGGCAAAAGTTGATTCTTATATCGTGTTGTATGTCATTTATGTATCATTTTTAATTTTCAGAAAATTGGGAAACAGGGATCACTTGAACCCATTTTCCAGTTTTCTATATTGCAAAACTGGAAAAGAAAAACTATAGGTGAAAAGGAAAACTAAAAATGGAAAAGGAAAATAGTTTTCTGTTACTAAACAAGCCCATAGTCTTCCTAATGAAGAAGAGTTCTCCCTGCAATTTTATCTTCAACAGGAAAAGAGAAAGTTTCAAATCAAACACTGCAGTTACTATCATGATACGACCGTTTAATGAAAAGGAACTATGTTTCATGCGAGGAATATGATAGACATTATTTTAAAACAAAGGACGGAAAGTTGTAGGTGCTATAGAGGATTCAACATGCTTAATACAAGAAGCGTACCATCACTTACAGTAATTTTTATGTCACCAATATAAGTAGAAGAAAGAGAATAAATATACCTTGACTCGAGCATTATATTTGGACTAGCACTAGAGTAAGGTGACCAATAACCCGTAGTTTGGTCACCTGCTTGACATAGAAGCCAAGTATTAAGGCAATTGACCCGTGTAAGATCAGTTAAAGTGATTAGAACTATGATTGGCTTCATGACTTGGATTTCATCATTTCTCACAAACGAGGTAAAATGATGCGGTCTCAGAATACACAGTCTAGCATTTGAAGGGTTACTAGTAAAACCCATGTTGGGAGGTGGGGGTGGATTGGGCATCCTGGGTGTTGGCCACTTGCAGGTGATCGAGCAATCAGGGCACCATCCCTGCTGGGTGGCCCCCAGCAACGATTGTGGCCCCTCCCGGTTTTGCCATCGCGGCTGCCCTTTTCGTATCACTAACCCTCATTGTCCCAATTGTTCCCCTAATGGGTGTCAATGGTTAGGGTCGTGGAAGGATCCATGCTGATAGACGGGTGTTGAAATTTAAGATATTTTTCCTCCTAATGTTGATTAATTGGTCTAAAGAAGCTCAAGCATTAATCAAAACGTACCAAAATTCATGGAAGTAACAAAAGAAAGATAAAGAAGGCATTGGCAAAGAAGTCATTCTCCGACCTCAAGCAAAGTAACCAGCACCCAACTCATCAAGCTTTCCTAAATAGATCAAATTTTTTTCGAAGTCATGGCACATACCCCACTTTGGACAATGTCCTCACTTTGCCATCATGCATCTTAATTTGGACATTCGCAATGCCTTCAATCTTGGTACTTCATCATTGACTAATATAACCTTATCATAAGAGACATACATTTTTCTCTTTGTCCATGCATGATGGGAACACACTGAACCACATGAATTTAAGAATCCTTACTTATCTTTCTCTCTTGAACTAAGAAAAGGTCATCATTATCATTTAGGACTATGTTGCTAGATGTCTCGGCTTTCTCCCCCTCTCTCATTGCCCCCTTCAGAAGTGTAGTCCACTTTCATTTATTTGCAAAATACTTGAATACGGTCCTTCTCATAATAATAATAACATTTTTTGTCACTATAATCACTTTTGGGTTTAGAAATTGACCTAAGATAATCTCTACCGCCCTACCCAATGAGGGCAACTTCTCCTCTTGAACTCACCACCAAAACTCGATTACTTCTATCGTTATTCCCATTCACCAACTTTCATTAACTACCAAGACTGTCATGGTTTCATTTAATTTAAAGTCATTTTCCCAACTAATAATGCCGTCATCACTATTTCATAAAACATTGAAAGAGATTCCAATAAAATCAAAGCTTGTCTTCCTCCTTGAACATTTCATCCAAGCTAGTCAATTAAAAAATTAATCTACTGAACATGTTTAGATGAACTCTCAAATCGCTATCCTCTTCTATCCTTAATCAGTATAAATCGCCGTTCAAATACAACTTCTTTGTAAGGGATTTTAACATTTAAATGTTTTCCAACTTCTGCTACAACAACTTAAGAGAATTTTCATCCAATACGATACAATTAATATCTGAGAAAAGAGCAAGAAGAATTGTACTCGCCACTTTCTTATGCATCTCTCCAAACCATCACCGCTAATTTTTTCATACCTCATCAATTAGTACTTTGTACAATCCTTATTGAACAAAGACAGCTTCCACCGTGCATTGCCAAAAAGACAAATTATTTATGCCATCAAACAACTAGATCTCAAACTTCGGATCTCCGAACAAATTAACAATCTTCAGCATTTGCAAAAACTCTAGGCCTCAACAAACCCGCTCTAACACCACTTATTGAAAAAAGTAACATGCAAACACAAAAATAAAAGCATAAATTACAAGGAATAACGATAAAACAATACACAAAATTTTATGGGGAAGTTCCCTCTCCTGACTGAAAGAAAAAAAACAAAATCGAATATGAAACTTTCCCTATAAATTTTATAGTTACTATCGCTAATTGTACTAAGTCAAAACACCTAAAAAACCACCTACAATTACAACAACAACAAAACCAGTGCCTCAAGGGTTCTCGCCTAAGTGGGATCTAGGGGGTGGATGTACGCAACCTTACCCCTTCAGGGTGTAACCCTACCGAGAGGCTATTTCCAAAGACCCCCAACCTTATAGGGTTGGCAACACAACGACTTTCCAGGAGGTCACCTATCCTGTTATTACTCTCTCCCAAACATGTATAATTTCGGAGTTCTAATGAGATCCAGTGCATTAGTGCCCACCCACGTTACAATTGCACCGAATTCCTCTCTCTTTATTAACCATGGTCAAACATTCACTTTTTATTCTTGACATGAAAAAAAAATGAACGTCGAGTCAAGGAACCCACGCATTTTTTTTTCCTTTTCTTTTTCTTTTTTCTTTGATTTGTATATTTTCTTTTTCTTTCGCTTTTTGATAATTAGCAACAAAGTCGCGAAACAAGTAGGCCATTTGACAAAGCGAGACCTGAACCCACTCGAACAAGAGCGGGGAAAAAAAGAGCCAACCAAAAAAACACAAAGAAAAACAAAAACAGGGAAAACAAACACACCACAAACACGAGTACACAAAAACAATGAAAACAAAAAACCAATCAAACGGCAGGAACAAGGAGCAAACCGACGCACAGAAACCAGCAGAAGACCAGGACACTCACAACCAAAAACTGAATGCAAGGCACTAAGAAGCCAAAAAAACCCATCACAGCCTTCCATGAAGAATAGCACTCACCATAGTCGGATCGAAACCCTCAAAATCTAAGCCTAATCTTTCTCCCATCTCTATTGTTCAGACTGCTTCCTCGATTTGACCAGCATCAGCGACGTGGTTGCCCTGATTCACCAAGTTCTTCTTCTTCTTCTTTCTAGTGTTCTCTGTCCGCTTTTGCAAATTACTATCGGGCGACATGTCCTTCAGAAATTCCTGAAATTCCCGCTTCTCCTTCTCTTTCGCTCACTTTAGGGCTCGCCTCCCCCTTTTTGTCATCTGCAATTTTCGGTTTTTCCTCCGAGTTAAGCTAGGTCCCTCCCCAAACGGCACAGGCACGTGGTAGTTCTCAGGTGTACTAGCCTCTATATGACGGTACCTAAGCGAGTCCGGTGGCTCGAAGCCTAGTGGGAATTCAGGACCAGGGTCTGAAGAGTCATTGTCGCTGATGTTTTCTCGAACTTCACCATCAGAAGGCGATATCTGAGCATGAAGCTGTAAAGCCTCAGGGTTAGCCTCCTCGACCCACGGGAGGGAGAATTGACAGATGCGGAAAGAAGCACTCCAAAGCCGATCTCCAAGAGTATTGACCATTGCAGTGGATAGAGATCTGTCCCATCGAATGCTCTAAGACCCACATACCCTCATTTCTGCCCCTAGATGGAGCTATATTAAGCTCTACAGCATCCATCATTTGAACAGGGAGAGATTCAGCCCGCGAGTATTGCCGAGTCACTATTGTGTCATGACTATCTCGATTGATCTGCGTCACAAATGAGGCATGTTCCCTGGTCAATCTTGCCAAAGCCGCTAAAGCAACAACTCTGGATGAATAGTCGGGAATTACCTCAGAATTACCCTCCTTGATAAGAACCAAACGTGATCCCCCAATAGACTGAACTTAGACTGTTTGATGAATGTATGTAGTAGAGCAAGTGTCAATAAGGATCCTAGCAACATCAACACACCTCATAGCGGATGTCCTTGCATCCATTCTGATGAACTTTCCCCACAATTTTGCGATATCAGTAAAGCAATCATTCGACCAACATTGAAGAGGAAATCCATAAACCTCAATCCACACACTTCTCTCAACAGAGCCAAGGGTCTCGCCGTTGTACTTATAAACCTCTTTGAATTTCCACAATAGAATCTCAAGGCGCGGCCCACTGTACGACTCAAGGGTGTCCACAGAATCACATACCAGGATAAAGGAGGAAATGCTTAACCCTTTAGGGGTTAACTCGTAGAGATTGTTTTCGGTGATAAATGTGAGAATATCGTCAAAGCTAGCCTCCTCAGACGTATGCGCAATTAGAGCCCGCTTAAGCCAAGCCTCCACACACTTATTGGTATTTGATACCACAATCTTCGGAATGTTAACAAATGCAGACTCGTCAGCCCTCCCCTGATCCTGAATGTCTTCCTCATTCCTGAACTGATGGGGAGCCCTAGTTTGAGGCTGGTTTCGCATAGTAGTAGTAATTGGTCTTCTAATTGAGTTAGCCCATTGAACTCTGAGTTTAGCCCCCATCACCCATGTACCATCCATGGATGTAATCGTCTGCGCCGCTTCGCCATACTCCGAAAACTGGACAAAACCATAAGACAACCTTGACCTCAACCTTTTCTTAACAGGCACAAAAGCATCGTAAATTGACTTAAAGCCACGAAAAACAGCTTTAAGCCAAGAATTTATCGTTCTTTCAGGTAATCCATCAACAAAAATAGATACCCCCATAGCAGCAGTAGTACCGTTGGGGATGGGAAAAAAGAGGAGAGAGAAAATGGGAAAGGGGGTTTGCACCTGGTGGTGGCGAAGCTGGCCGTAGGCAGGCGGAGGTGAGGATGACGGAGGGCCATGGTGTAGATGGATTTGGCGTAGGTGGCGGTACTGGTGAGAAATGAAGGGAGATGGAGATTGGTGGTTGGTGGTTGAAATTGAAGGGGGAGGGTTGATGGGAGCCGGTGGTGAGTGTTGGACCTTGGAGCTTGGAGATGGAGGGTGACGGAAAGGGATGACCGGTGCCGGTTAACGGGGGTAGGCGAAGGAGGTGTCCTCAGCAGATCTAACTGAATGGCCTTGAAAATCGCACGATCGAACTGGCATGACCTGGTTGCGTTCGGCATTTGACCTCCGGCCCCTGGGTGGGCGGCCACGCGCCCGCACGCGCCGGTAGGGGTGGGGAGTGGGTGGGAAGGGGAAATTCCCGTTGGGAATCTGAACGAGAGGAGAGATAACAGAGCGTTTATTTTACAGTGAGTTTAGTTTTTCTTTTTCTTTTGCTATTTTGAACATAGAAAAGAATTAGATTAAAAAAATATAGATTGAACTTAATACATTTGTACTAACAAAATCAAACTTTCAAGTATAATTGATATACTGGTCCACGTGTCTAAAAATTAAACTAACAAACATGTCACATAAATCTTTACCTTATTATGCTAATATTTGTTTGATATTTATACCTTGTAAGATACACAACTCGTACGGTCCATAAGAGAGAATATATGCTTCTGCAGGATCTATATTTTAACTAAAAATGACCAAATTTTTTTCTATCAGTAAGGAATACAATATCTTTTCTTAAAGTAGAAAGCAATACTTAGGTGATGATGAACTGTGAATCCAAAATTGCTTAGAAGTTGTGTAACAAACCACTGGATCAATGCCTTTAGCTTCGAAAATGGCCAAAATTGGCGCAAACTCTAGTTGACTTACTTTATTACTTGACTAAATTTTATACTTCCATCATGCAATCAATCAAATCTCATGTTCTATCGTATTGACCTTTTGTTTCTTTTAAAACTAGGAATTAAAAAAAACATGTAAAAAGCAAGAACATTAATTTTATACAACATTATAACACGACTTGAACTCGGTCCAACCATCCCCGTTCATTTCGAGTCGATTACCCAGTGTTGTCCGTCTACATCGACTTTCAACCCATTAACTCGAGCAAACAAATTGACTGCTCGTCTGACCCCTCTATTATCCGCAGACGTAAAATAATCGTGCCCGAAAATGACCCCACCCGGTCTAAGCAGTTTATAAGCCCGGTTTATATCAGACCAAGCCGAGTGAAAATCATGACCCGCATCCACTTCTATAAGATCAGCATACACTCCCCACTCACAAAGCTTATCGAGACCCGACCCAGTTGAAAACGGAACGGGCAGAACCGACTCGGTTAATTTCAAGTGTACAATGTTTTGTAGGAACTGATAGAACAACAAAACGTCACCGTTTACCATTGGGATGTCCTCAAATTTACGCACTCGAAATCCCGGCCATCCCCGGAAGTCGTCGAGGCAAAGAATCTGGGTTTCGAGCCCTACCCGGTTCGCTAACCGGGCCATATGAGTAGCCGATGCACCCAAAAACGTACCCACTTCGATAATCATTTTGGGTCGGACCCGGGTTATAAGATTTTCAAATACGGTCCCATATGATCCCCACCCTTTAATTCTTTTACTCTTTAGGAGTTGACCCACGTGGGCCGGGGGAAACCCGCGGTAGGGTGAGGACCCATTAAAGATCCGGTCCAGTATGACCCGCCTTACCCGACCCGGTTCAACCGGGTCACCACACCGAGTCCCGAACAAGTAGTGATCCCGGTTACCAGAAACAGACACCGCAGCAGCAGTGGCGGGGCGGCCTGGGGTGGCACGGAAGAATGAGGCGGAGAAGTAGCCGAAGACGAAGGACAAAAGAAGGAGGCCGAAGTAGGCGGCGGGCTTGGCGGGGGGTAATTTCCCGGCGAGGATCGCCTCCGCTCTGCGGTGGTGGTCGGGTCTCATCGTTGTGATTTGAATTAAATCTTGGAAATTAAAGATTTGAATTTGGGTGTAGAAGAATGAGATTAGAATTGTGATTTTTTAAGTGCAAATTGTAGAAAAGAGGGGTTTGTTCGTGAGGAAAAGGACAGGGAAACTGCAAATGACAAGAGAGAGAGAGAGAGAGAACACTCTTAACTATATCTACCTTATATATTATTATTAAGTATTTTACTTTTAAAAGTCTTAAACTCCAAATCAAATAATTCTAAGAGATTGTCATTAAATATTTTTAAATTTTAATCGAATCAATATTTTAAAAGAGTGATATTTAATATTTTAGATCATAGGAAGCAAAAACAAGAAATTCAAGTTTTTTATCACTGTATTTTGCAAAGTATATTATTGTATTAACTATAAACTTATAATAAAATTTCAACAAAATTCATTTATATTTGAAAGTGACAATATATAATATTATATTTTATAATTTTATAAAATATAAACATCATTCGTACATCGCACGAGATAATACTACTTTGTTAAATAAATACTCTAGTGTCGTTTTTCTTTTTAAAGAAATAAAAGACAAACTCTCTATTGGGGATACTTTTAAGACACGAATTAGAGGGTGGTTGTTAAGAAGATGAAAATCCCACAACACAACTCAAGACCTTCCATGATTCGCATTTGCTAACCAATCAGTCGATCTATAGTATTGTATTATGGGTTTTGTGTTTTTTTTTTTTTTTTTTCTTTTCAAATGATAATTATCTTAGTTTTTTTAGTTATTTGAAATTATAAAATAATGGTGTTATTGTCAGGATAATTTTGCTAAAAACGAGACAATTTTAAAATTGAAAAATTCAAAAGTCATTGTAATTATCATGACATTAATAAAAATTACTATAGCAACAATATTAGCCTAATAAAAATATATATTTTTTGAATAACCTATGATGTTTAGTTATATAGTATTTTAGTAGTAAATAAAAGTGGAATTAGTGATTTCTTTTATTGTATGACATTTATCTGGTCGTTTGATAATTTTTTTTTTTTTTTATATATGTATTGTTTTCTTATAAGTAAAGACTTTATTAATAATAGACAAAAACGCTGATACAGTCACGAATTCAACAACAACGAAAGTGTTCCTAATTTTCGACCTTACAAACAAACAATCAAAGCAAAAGACCTATGAATCCCTTTTTTGCCAAGACATTTGCATGAGTGTTTGCTTCTCTCCGAGCATGTACAAAGGTCACAGATTTAAACAACTCCTTCAGCATACAAATTGTATTGACGATCGGGTGTTACTTCCAAAAGCACTACTAATTATAGGGAATTTATTACAAGTATCCAAAAATTTGAGCATTTATCACCTAGGCACCTGACATTTCAATGTATACAATGATACAGCATGATATTTGAATATTTTATCACGTAGGTATCCTATATTGGAATTTGATGAATTTTGTAAGAATCTAACCAACTTTATACAAAAAAAATGCTAATGTAGTATACGATTACGATGATATTTATAAGTCATGCTATTTTTTCCAGCAAATTTTCCTCAAACTATGATAAAAGTTTTACCAAATGTTGATATGAACTACCTAAATAGCATTGAAATCATGTGTCATGTTATCATTTTAGACCTCTAAGGTATCTTTTGTTTTTTTTAATAATTGGATACAAACTCTAAAACAGGTGCATAACTCTAAGGTATTTAAGTGATAAAATATTTAAACCTCAAGGTACCTTATTATATATGTTGAATCATCTAAATGATGAATGATCAAACCTTAGGTACCTAAGTCATAATTTCACTTAATTATATTGTATTAGAATACATATAGAAATTTATACCCCATTTTTTTAATGGATTTTTTAAGGACTTGCTAGCTCGAGCGCCTGAATTGTTTCGCGACCTGGACGCTAATTATTAAAATATATATATATATATATAAATTTTAAAAACCTAAATAATAAATGATCAAACTTGAACCATCTGGTGATGGTGTTGGTGACTTCTTCCTTTAAATTTGTGAGCTGTTGTTGGCAATAATAATATTCAAATTTATTTTGTTGGTGAAGTTACCTCATGCAACAATAATTCTTATTTTCTTATTAGTTTAATTAGTTAGATGACAACACAGACCATGACTTCAATGACTAATTAAAAACGGTTCCTTCTAGTTTAAATTGTATATGATATATAGTGTTAAAAAAAATATATATGGTATATAATATATGCTAAACATCCATCCATAAAAAACACTGAAAAGCTTGACATTGTTGAATTTTTTTTTTAGGGCTTTTACCGAAAATTATCTACATTTTAGATGAGCTATATGAAAATCACCTAAATTTTCTAATTTTTTAAAGTCACACTTAAACTTTTAAATACTTTTTCAATGTCACACCCAATGCTAACACTGTTTACTTTTTGCCAAATAAAACCCCGCATTTTGGGCATAAATATATCAAAATATCAAGTTTAGCTTAATTTAATTAAATTATATTAAGTAATATATTTTGTAAATTACGAAACTACCCATCACCTTTGAATTTGTAACGGGGTTCAGCGCGCCTCTTCCTGCTTTTGCCACCAAAAAAATTTAGAAGCATTTTTTATTTGTAAACTTGTTTATTATTCATTGATAAAAATAAGTTTTAATAAAGGGAGTTCAGTAATTTTGTATTTATTTTAACAAACAATTAACCGTGTTAACATTGGGTGTAATATTGAAATTTTTTTGAAAGGTTTAGGTGTGACTTGAAAAAATTAGATAAGTTATATGATTTTCTAATATCTCACCTAAAATATAGGTAATTTTCAGTAAAAAATTCTTTTTTAATTTTTATTATGAGGATTAACCATGACCTCGTAATATTATTGTGAAGAATTCTTCAGTTATACTTGGCTAGTGTTATTACGAGAACATTTTTGTTAATATCAAAGTAACAAAGACTTTAAAGTCTTATCATGCTAATATTATCAACAAATTAATAAGAAATGTCGTATTAATAACAATCCCCTTATATTTTAAGGATAATAATTTATACCAATAAATATTCTTATAATACTAACTCACCCAGGGCTTTGCCTCAGTAATTGGAGGCAAGTAAGGGAATAGAGTATTGTTTTAAGCTAAAAGATTTGGAGTTCTATTCCTCGCATAAACCTCTCTCTGCACAATCCTTGACTTAACTAACTCATATAGTGTGTGGATTGTCACATAAATTGGGGTTACCAGATAACCGAGTTCCTTGTTAGGGGTAAAAAGAAGTTTCTTATAATACTAGATGATTTGCAAAAAGTAGTGCAACTCATATGTCAACTATATAATTTACTTTTTTTTATTTTTTTTCAAAAAATTTATGCCACTAATTTGTACTGCAAATCATAAATTGCATGGCCTCAGTTTCAATTTGTTTCATACTAATTTTAGTAAAGTACTTCGACAAAAATATCATAAATTACACAAAGAAAATTCATTTCATGCTTTTTGTCAGGAATATGCCTCAAATTTGTGTATTTAGGATTTATGGGTTGCCGAGGGGTCACCGATCGATAGGGAATCTGTTTTGCGTAACCCTAGCGGTTTAGTATAAATATGGGGTTAGGGGGTACATTTTAGGTATCCAATCCAATCCAATCAAAATCCAATTAAAAGTGTGAGATCAGCCGTCGTCATCAATTTGAAAGCATTATGAGAGTTAAGAGAACATGATTCATAATTCTTTCATAAATCTCGTTCAGAGGAAGTGTTATTGTAATTCTTCCATTCAAGTATCAATAATGAATCTCCATCTTCGCCAGTGATTTTCTCCCCTCTTGATTGAAGAGGGGTTTCCACGTAAATCATTGTGTGTTGTTTTGTTTGTTCTTCCTTTTACCTATTTTGTTTACTTCTCTTTTGTGTAAGTTATAGTATTTGAATCGAATCAAGTGATTACGGTTAACGCTTCTGCATCAAGTATCCATATTACAAATTGGTAGTTGAATACCAGATTTGTCAAGGTTAGATTTTTCTAACAAGTGGTATCAGAGCCCTGTTTATTTCGATTTGATATTATGGTGTCCACAATTAAGACTGAAGTTGAGAAGTTCGGAGGTCAAGGAAGTTTTAGTTTGTGGCAAGTCCGGGTTAAGGGTCTCCTAACACGGATGGCTTGATGAAAGCCCTAGAAGGAAAAGAGAAGAAACCGGAGAGTCTATCTAATACACAATGGGAGGAGTTAGATGAGAAGACACTCACAACTATTCAAATGTGTCTTACTAATGACGTTTTGACAGAAGTTCTGGAAGTGAAGACTACTTAGGAGATGTGGGAGAAATTGCATGATATATTCTGTTTCAAGTCAGTCTCCAACAAACTCGCACTTAAGCGTCAGTTGTTCACGTTTCGTATGTCAGAAAGTACGTTGCTTAAGAATCATGTTAATGAGTTTAATTCAATTATTCAAGAATTGAAAGATGGATGATGTGCCTAAGGATGAAGATCAAGCTATGCTTTTGTTATGTTCACTCTCTACTTCATATAAAGGCTTTGTAGAAAGCATGATTTATGGTGGTAGGTCAACTATCACAATTGATAAAGTTAAGAGAAACCTACTGAGTAAAGAAAGAGTAGATAAGGAGTTGTCCGACTCCGTTTAGAACTCGGGTTGTGATTTATTTATGAGAGAAAGAACTAAGTCTAAAGAATATGATCATAGTGGAAACAAGTTTAAGTCTAGACATCAAGACCTAACTTGTAATTACTGTCATAAGAAAGGGCACATTAAGAGAGACTGTTACAAGCTTAAGGGAAAACTAGAAGCAGGTAATAGGTCTGACCAGAGATCCGCAGAAGCTAGTGTTGTTGAATATGAGGATGGAGATATTCTGTCAGTGTCTGAACCTAAGTTCAGTTTTAGAGAAAGTTGGATTTTGGATTCGGGTTGATCCTATCATGTTTGTCCCCATAGAGGTTGGTTCACCACATACATGTGAATTCAGGGTGGAACTATTCAGATGGGTAACGATGCAGTATGCAGAGTTTTGGGAATAGGAACAATTTGTATTAAGATGTTCGATGGCACTATTAGGACATTGAACGACGTTCGTCATATTCCTAATTTGAAGAAAAGTCACATCTATTTAAGTACACTTGAGTCTAAAGGGTACAGGTACACAGTTGAAGGTGGAGTTTTAAAGGTCGTTAAGGGTGCTTTGACAGTTATGAAAGGCGGAAGGGTAGGTACATTGTATGAGCTTGTCGGTTCCACAGTTGTCAGATCAGTTAAGATATTTTCATCATTGTCGTTGTTGACAGAACCATAGATCACAAAGTCAAGGAGCTTGAGATTGGATCATTTAGGTGAGACAGGTCTGTTCGAGCACAGTAAAAGGGGCTCGTTTTGTGGTTTGTCTACAGGACTGATTTCTTATGAACAAGGTATTTATGGAAAGCAGAAGAGTCTTCGCTTTAAGCAATTCCTGACGAGTAGAGATGTCACATTTGATGAGTCTTCATTATTGAGTGCACATAAGATGTCATCAGTTATTTGTGACTCAGGTCAGGTGAATAAGCCAGAGGGAGTTTAGTTTCACTTAAGTAACACAGTTCAGCAGTAGGTGGCTGTTACAGAAGATGTGTCAAGAGCCAATCCAGAGAAGAAGAAGATTGGCATTGCTGATAACCTCTTAGATATGTTCACTTCAGTGCTGCCTAGTAGAAAGCTCAAGCATCGCTCGGACTAGGTTAGGTTTTGTGTTTTGTCTAGATAATCCCGTGTGTGGGGTGTTTTGTGGAGAAGGTGGAGAATTGTCTTTATTTTTGAAACTTGAGTCAAGGTGGAGGTTTGTTAGGAATATGCTTCAAATTTGTGTATCTAGGATTTATGGGATGTCGAGGGGTCACCGATCGATCGGGAATCTGTTTTGTGTAACCCTAGCCGTTTAGTATAAATATGGGGTTAGGGGGTACGTTTTAGGTATCCAATCCAATCAAAATCCAATTAAAAGTGTGAGGTCAACTGTCGTCATCAATTTGAGAGCATTACGAGAGTTAGGAGAAAGTGATTCATAATTCTTTCATAGATCTCGTTCAGAGGAAGTGCTATTGTAATTCTTCCATTAAAGTATCAATAAAAAATTTCCATCTCTGCCCGTGGTTTTCTCCCCGCTCGATTGAAGAAGGGTTTCCACGTAAATCATTGTGTGTTGTTTCGTTTGTTCTTCCTTTTACCTATTTTGTTTACTTCTCTTTTGTGTGAGTTATAGTATTTGAATCGAATCAAGTGATTAGGGTTAATGCTTCCGCATCAAGTATCCATATTACAAATTGGTATAGTGAATACTAGATTTGTCAGGGTTAGATTTTCCTAACACTTTTATATACTGACAAAATAGCGTCGGGTTTTATAAGTGAGCCTAGCAAAAAAGTCAAAAATTAGCCTCAAAACGCAATAGGATAAAAGAGCCGAAACCAGGGGTAGAACTAGGGGCTTCTAGAGGCCGGATTACCTAAATTGATAAGAGTTGGAAACCGATGCCCCCTAAAATTTCAATTAGATCCATGCCATATAATTAAGCAGTATACTCCTTATGACTCCATACATGTGTTATAAAATTTGCTGCTTTACTGTGATGGGAGTTATGCCATTCGTAATAGCTCGAATAGTATAAATGATGAGACAATGCTTCCAAGGAGACAAGTGACTACATCTCGATATAAACATGGCCACTTTGAGAACATTCCTAATGAATATGCAGCTCTAATGCATACATGATAACTCCGAGTTCCGCTTTATTGGAATCCCAAATATCTAATAATCTACCTTACGAATTAGGAAAAACTAAACCAATACCCGATGGTCCCGGCTTGTCCAACAACTGCTTCATCAACATCCCACTTAATGGAAGAACTTTCTAGCAACTCTAATTTCCTCTCTGGTCTTTTTTTCCTACTCAATCTCTAAAGGAAAATACATTGGATATCGGCAATAATTTCGTAAATTGAAAACGGTCACTCCTCAATGATAAATAACCTTAAACCAGAAGGCCACCCATGCTTGATCAAATCAAAGACTAACTGTCAGAATGTGCTTTGTTGATGCTGAGTACAGTGATATTATTACATAATATTTATCTTGTTTTATTACACCTAGAAGTATTGTTTGCTGTAATTTTTTTTAGAGTAATGTAATTGTTAATGCTAGAACAAATTTATAAAAGTAGTTATTGTTCACTATAAGTCCTATCATCACGAATGTGGAGGCCTTGCAGAGGCTTAACAGGATAGTAGAGCAATTTTGTGAAGATTCAGGAGTAGTGGTAAACAAAACTAAATCCTTAGCTCTGTTCTCCTCAAATTTGGGTAGAAATTGGAAACAACGTGTCTATGATATTTTTGGAATTCATGGCGGTAGTTCCTTGGGGAGATACCTGGGGTGTATGTTTGGTCCGGGTAGGTTTCTCTCCCAGGTTGCTAGGAATTTGGTAGACAGAATGGATATTAGGATCTCCAATTGGAAGGCGGGGAAACTGTTTGAGGCAGGCAGAGCCACGTTGATCCAGGCCTCTCTAGAGACAATGCCCAGTCATGTTATGCAGTGTTTCAAACTTTACAATAAGGTATGTAAGAAAGTGGATAGACAATTCCTTTGGAATTCCTTAAACAAAAAGGGATTAAATCTTGCAGCCTGGAGCAAGATCTGTAGACCCAGAGGATCAGGAGGATTGGGACTCCGTAAATTGGAAGTGGTTAATCTTGCCTTCCTTTGCAAGCTGGGTTGGAAAATTATCAAGGAAAAAGGAAATCTATGGGTCGATGTTGTTAAAGGGAGATACCTTAAAAAAAAAAGGCTTGTTTGAGTATAAGGGGAAGAGGTCGGACTCATCGGCCTGGAAAGGAATTGTAGCTATTAGGCCGCTGCTAAAAAAAGGTCTGAAATGGAAAATCGGCACTAGGAAAGAGGCTAATTTCTAGCTTGACTAGCGGGTCAATGATGGCCCTCTACTGGACGCAAGGGGCGGGGAAGATGAGGCAGTAGACGTTTCTCTTAAGGTAGCGGACTTTATCACTGAAGGTGAATGGAATAAAGAAAAACTTGAAAGGGTGGTGGACCAAGACTGTTTAAATAATATTTTGGGCATCCCTATCCCTAAGAGGCCAGTGGAGGATCATTTGCATTGGGGCTTCACTAGCACCGGAGAATTTAGTGTGAAGTCGGCCACGTGGTTAGCTCATAAGCTTAACTAGAAGGATAGAAATGGGTGGGAATTTCGATGGATTTTGAAGTTGGATGTCCTCCCCAAAATCAAAGTGTTCTTATGGCAAGCACTTAATGGCTATCTAGCTACAGAGGACCAGATGAAAAATGTCTTCTAGAGAGGGAGTTCGGTTGTACCTGGTGCAGATATTGGAATGAAGATGTGTCGCATACCCTCCTAAATTGTCCAAAGGCTATTGACATTTGGAATGTTGCAACAGCCGCCAAATGGATACATTTACCTCCTAACAAGACTAGATTGGTAGAAGAGATGAGACTATGGAAAGGAAGAAAGAATGTCAACAAATTCGTAACGCTTTGTTGGCAAATTTGGAAAGACAAGAATAATTCCTTATTTAATAGGGAGAAGCCGAGTTCTGTGCTTCCGGTCAATTGCGCAAAAATGGCAATTATAAAATAGAACTGTAGGAACTCTGTTGAGTAGGAAGGGGGCTTTGGGGGCCAAAAAGTTGTAACCAGAAAGACGTATAATAAGTGGATGTCCTGGTCTCCCTGACCAAGGGTGAATCAAAGTCAATTTTGATGGTTCAAAACGCTCCAACAGAGTAGCGTCGGGTTTTATTATTCGAGACTCGAATGGTGATATCATTACAGCTGGGGCTAGAAAGCTCGGTATCGCTCAAATTATAGATGTTGAAGCCATTGCAGCTAGGGATGGACTCTATCAAGCCTTGAAGAGGGGGGCGGAGAAAGTTATTCTTGAAGGGGATAGCAAAGTGGTGATTAAAACTTTGCAAAGGTGATTTTTCGGTTCCTAGTGCCATCAGAGTTATTGTGGATGAGATCAAAAGCATCGATAAGAGTTTAAGGCATATCAAATACTCCCAAGTGTTCAGAGAAGCAAATCAATCAGCAGATTATCTAGCTAATGAAGGGTATGGGAGAATGGGATTCCAGGCAAAGGAGATGGTGCCTTCAAGGACTCTCCTTCTTATTTCTAGAGCTGAGGCCTTGGGTCGTCCTTTGCTTAGAAGGAAGGCCTAAGGAAGTTGCTTGCTTTTATCATTGTAAAAAAAAAAAAAGTCTTATCATTACTTTAAGAGTTATTTATATTTTACTATCCTGACATTTTTAGTAATTATAAAAAGGACCCTGACTTTTTAAAATTATTAAAAAGAACCCTGAGGTTTTATCATATTAATAAAAAAGGACCCTATCCAACCATATGACGTCATTTTCTATCATCGGTGCTGACGTGGCAAGGCTATTTTAAAATATGCTACAATATATTTTTCATATTACCCCTTAGCCAAAAAATTAAATAAACCCAATACCCTCCACCAGTTTTTTTTTTAAAATTTAAAATTCTTCTTCATCTTTTTCATCTTTTTCATCATCTTCATCTTCTTTATTTTATTTATTTTTTATTTATTTTTTTAAAGCTCAAGTATTTTACCCCTTTTTTTTTTATAAAATTTAAGCATTGAAGGCTACCTTAAGCTTTGTTGAAATATTTTTTTAGTGTCATTTTTAAGCTTTATTTATTGTGATAGATATAAATTTTTTTTTTTTTTCAAATTTCATTTTTTCACTCTTTTTGGTTTAATTTTACTTTATACAAACCCATATTTTTATTTAATTTATTTTTTTAAAACTAAAACGACGCCGTTTTGGTAAGTATGCAGAATCAAACCCAAAACAGCGTCATTTTGGTAAGTATGCAGAATCAGACCCAAAACGACATCGTTTTGCTTAAAGGTATTTTCGTCTTTTTATTTTTTCAGGATGTCAGATGGCTGGAGAGAGTCCTTTTTATTAATACGATAAAACCTTAGGATCCTTTTTATTAATTTCGAAACGTCACGATCCTTTTTTATAATTATCAAAAAGGTCAGAGTAATAAAATATAGAGTCGGCTCCCAAAATAATGCTAAAAAATAAAAAAATATAAAAAATAATGCTGGAAAAAAAATATTTCCAAATCTACTGTTGAACCGCGTTTACTAAACGCGGCTTTGATAAACCGCGTCAAAAAATAGCGTTTAATATTAGCATAAACCGCGTATATATATTAAACTGCGTCTTAAAGACGCGGTTTATGCTGAACAAAAACGCGTCTTAAGGACGCGGTTTTATGTTGTTATAACCGCATCTTTATGACCCGGTTTAGAGGTTTACCTAATTCACGCGTGTTCTATCCGCTGCTTTCACCATCTCTCTGCCTCTTTCTCGTTAACCCACCACCAGTCACGTCGTTCGCCTTCTCCTTTCTTTTGCTTATACACTGGAGATCTTTCAAGTACTATTATTGGAGTTATTTGACCTCCACTTATGATGTTGGAGCTTTATTAAGAGAGATATGGGATCAATATCATAATCATCATAAATTACGGCATAATAAAAACTATAAACGAACAAAAAATTAGAGAATTGCGGCATAATGGTAAGTATAAGTGAAAAAAAAGGGGCTTTTGGATTACTGACATTAAACCGCGTTTTGTAAACGCGGTTTAGATACAAACCGCGTTTAGTAAACGCGGTTTTCCGTGATATAAACCTCGTTTAGTAAACGCGGTTTATACTGATATAAACCGTATTATTTTATCCGGTTTTATTGAAATTTAAACGCGTTTAGTAAACGCGGTTCAACAGTAGATTTGGAAATATTTTTTTTCAGCATTATTTTTTGTATTTTTTTATTTTTTAACATTATTTTGGGAACCGACTCTAAAATATAAATAACTCTTATTTTAATAATAATATTTTTTTACTCCGATAACAACAATATATATATATATATATATATATATATATTTTTAAATTTTGACACTCCAAATTAGTCTCTTTCATGTATATAAAACAATCTCATTTTACTTCATAATTAGCCACATAATCATCTTGGATCTCGTGAGTTTCCTAGTCAAGCTGCATTTTGCTTGCTTAGAGCTGTAAAAAGCTGCTTCCCTCAAAACGATGCCGGTTCTTTTCTTTTCTTTGGGCTTTCTTTTTTCTTTTTTTCTTCTGAATAATTAAAGTTAATACTCTACATCGATCAAGGTAGGTATAAGGAAAGATGAAAACAGCTTGCACGACTCACTTACAAGATCCAATGAAAAGATACAAAAATAAACGTGATAAAGAACTGGTGGCATACGATAAGGGAGCCTCGAAGCAACTTGATCGACACTCTTAGCAGATATACTATAATTTTTATGTCTTCAACACACAACAACAACAACAATCCCAGTGCCTCAAGGGCTCCCGCTTGTGCAGAGTCGGGATTGGGGGGCGGGGGGGGGGGGAGGATGTACGCAGCCTTACCCGATCAGGGTAAGACTCTAACGAGAGGCTGTTTCCGAGGATCCCTAACTTGATAATAAATAGATGAATAGTTGGATAGTTATAGTTAATAGTTATGAATAGCATGTAAAGAATGTAACGTATATAGGTCATATTAAACAAGTATGTATGTAAGAAGTCACATGGGCAACACAAGGACACAACACCCAAATGATGAGAGTGGGATTTGATCCCAAATTTCGGGCACCGCCTCCTCCCAAATCCTTTGCTAAGTTGAGCTAGCTAGTATCTTTAAACATGTATACCATATACTTTTTTGTCGAAGAATCATCTGTTCCAAAAGGTTAAGTTGATAATTAAAGGCTCAAGGTTGGTTTTATACTAACATGCCTTCTCATGCAAATGCCATTGGGATTGAAGCATCGATATCAAGTTAATTGAAAGTTGGGACTGTTGGGATTCGAACTCGTGACCTCTTGGTCAACAAGGCTCTGATACCATGTTAAATAACCATCTTTCCTAAAAACTTAAGCTGATAAGTGAAGGTCTATGATTCGTTTTATACTCTTAACACTTTTCACCTTCTATGACACACGCTCTTCCTATCAAAAGATGATCTATGGAGCCTCTCTACAGCCACAAACAAGAGAAAATTGTCAACTATATGGTTGACACTCTATGTTTCGATTAGAGTCACATACCCTGACATGAACGGAGATAAGGCTCTGAGATCGCAGTCACCCATGACGCAATGCACATAAATTTTGTTCTTGAAAAAGGAACGGTTCCAACTCGTACCAATCCCTGTTGTCTCACCACCACTATTGATGCTTCGATTGTAAGTCTCGGCTACACAAAGTTTCTAGCCATCGGTGTATGATCAAATTTTAAGAAAAGTGCGAGATCTTGCTAAGTAGGAAACTGAAAGAGAAAAGGGAACTCCAAGCAAAAGTGCAACAAGGTCGAAGGAAAACTCGAGAAACAAAATTAGTAAGATCAAAAGCGAAGTTAAGAAACTGTAGTAAAATATTAGTTATAAGAAAATAATAAAAATATCTTCAACCTCCATAAGAATTTGTTAGTGCATTAGAAATGGCCAAACACCTATTTTCAATCGAAAGATAACATTTTTCTATACTTGTGAAAATATCATATCAGTTATTAATAGTGAGTTGACAGGGTGACAGTAAGGAATACACAAATTTAGCCAATTATATAGAGCATCTTAAGAAAAATATAACAAAGAGACGATGAGCATTCATAATTCGTCCCATGGAGAACTTCATCTGTTTCATTTTTGTTACGTTTTTGCATAAGTTTATAGGAATCATTAAATAAATAATATTTTCTCCACTAAATGTAAAGCTAAGAGATAATATTTTCTTCCATCCAAGAAAATATATTTTTTGCTATAATTTTACGTCATATGCCATGCTTTAATCTCAACTTAACTAAGCGTGAAGTGACTGATACAGTTTTATAGAACAAAGTTATTTATTTAGCTAGAAAAATAAAAACTCTAAAAATATATTTTTGATTACAAATATTTAAAGTAAATAAAAATTCTATAAGCATAATATTTCTTTCAATCAGAAAGACCCTTAAACTTTTAGTATTTAATTCTTCTTTGCTTCTTTTTCTTTCTTTATTTTTTTGCTTTTTTCCCATTTATTTAACAAAATCTATTTGAGGGTTTCCCTTTAACTTTACTACCTTTCATTCTTCTTTCTAATATTCCAACATTAGTGAGGCTCGGTCCTTTCGTAAACAATCTTTCTCCATGATAGCATCATATAGAGGTCAAGCAAAGTGGTGCCCCCTATGTGGTAAAACTCCGGAAAATGTTGAACATCTCTTTCTTAGATGCGAGGAATCCTGGAAAGTTTGGAGCTCATGTTTACAATGGTGGGGCATATAATCGATGCAGCCTAACTCAATTAAAGAACAATTCTTCCAATGGGCATCATATGGGACGAGTAGAAAATTTTAAAAGAAAGTATGGTTGACATTTTTCTTTGTGATTATTTGGAAAATATGGTGTACAAGAAACACGATTGCCTTTCAAAACGCTCAATGGGGTCTGAAGGATGTCATTTGGCCAAGCAGGCTTAGAGCCGGGTTTTGGGTGAAAGCGTGATGCGCCTCTTTCGCAGTTGAAATTCTTAAGTTGGTTATGAGTATGTATTGTGCTTTGTATTGTTAAAGTATTGTTGGCTATAGGTGCATATGGTCTAGAGGTCCTGCTGTAATTTTTCAGAGGGTTTTGTGTATCTTTGTTTTTGTTTTTTAGATCCCCAATTGTTGGGTTGTCGCTTTTATATTGAGCTTTTGTTCTATATTTATCGGAAAAAAACTCCCAAATCTTGCAGTGGGGAGAGTCTCTATGAGATACTGGATTGTTATTATAGCAAATGATATTCATAGTATAGAATTTGCATCTATGTACAAAGTATGAGTAATTCTATGCATGGCTAGAAAGTAAAATTGAAAAATAATAATCTAAGTTAAGCATGTCAAAATAGCATAAGAGCTAATAAAAATTAACACAAGAACATAAAATGTCAAACACAATATAAATTTGTTAAGACAAATATGATATATAAAGTATGAATCAATTTTAACTCAAATTTAATAATATTGTCCTAAAATCCAATAAAAACACAAATATTTCCTTCTAGTTATCCTTATTTTATAAAATGAATGGTTTTGGCTTGTAATTCACTTTTGTTTTTAGTTTGGTAAATCGAGATAAAACAAGCGAGCCTAGAGAAACTTTTTAAAATCATCTATATAGTGGGATTTGCCTTTGAACTCCTTGTTTGACCAATCATCTGTAACTTGGTTTGACTCCCTTATACTTATGAATGAAAACAATACTCGAATACATGAACTAGGTGCATGAATCCCAATTGGAATATAGAATATAGTTTAAAGATCTCACTGTTATCTTTAAGAGCATCGCCAATTCTAACTCTTTCCAACTTACCTTTTGATAACTTGTCCACGTTCCACTATGTCGGGGAAGCCAATTGTGGATAACTTGAACTCATAAAGCACTTCCATGTAATATAATCTTGGACCTATCCTCAATGATCTCATTAACTGCTAACAAAACGTCGATAGCACCCAACTTTTCCCAAAGTGCAATCTTGAGTTTGATGGATTCATCTTGTGAAGTACGTCAGCTAGAGCTCTTTACAAAATGTTGTTTTGCTTCTTCCAAATGGGCCATATAATTGCAAAGGTCTAGTTCGGCTTGTATATGGAGCATAGCTCGAGTTGGATAGGGCTAACCCAAAGACCATAATAAATCAGCATGGTGAAGCCTAAGCCTATAAAATAGGACATGAAGAAGCATCACAAGTGTTATGTTTACAACATATGATATCTTATAAGATGTGGACTTTGACGAGGAATCACCAGGATGGTAGCAAGGTGTAACATCAAGCATTTGATCCATAGCTCCAATTCCGTGGTGAAGTAAGAATTAATTTGCTCCGGGGATTAGATAAATTCTAATTCCTAACAGATTTTATTTTTTATCCTCAACCAAATAGAAATACCTACTTGTTGAAGAGTTCATACAATAACTAAAATTTTGGAAAATACTTTTTATATTAATTTGTGTTAACCAAACAAAGCTTAAATGTGTCATGTAACAAATAGGAATGGCAATGAAGCGGGCGCAGGGTGGGTCCTCCATATTCCTATCCGCCACCAAAATTCATACCTATTCCTGCTCCCATTACCCGCTGTCATCTGGCGGGTATCCATTTAAGGCCCCGTACCCCCCTAATCTGAATACCAAAAGACTATCCATATGTGCACATATTCATTGTTTAGAATCAAACTATAATTTGCTATTATTTGATAAAAAAAATAGAAATTAGAGTTGGCATGATGAATACAGGGTAAGTCAGAGCAGATATAAAGTGGGGTGGGACAGGTACAATATCATATCCATACCCATCCCTTACCTCTAAAATATTACAATTCATTCCCGACGCATACCCGCTACCCACTCCACTTGTGACTGTAGAAGGCAGTAAAATCATGTCAGTAATGTCTTACAGGTGAAATTGCAATGTGATAGCGATACCAAATCTTCCCCAAAATTTCTCATAATCCTCTATCATTCCTAGAAACCCTAAGTTCCGCAATTCACACTAACAAATCCCCAAATCTTAAAATCCTAGATCTCGCAATTGCTAATTTCTCCCAATTGAATCCCCCATTTCTTCCTTCAAATCAAACCCTGGCTTCCGATATCTGGAAGATCCTCTTCGGATCTCCGACTAGAAAGTCCCCTCCTCTAATTCCTCCGGCAATCGGAATTCCCCGCCGGCGAACTCTACCGGCGATGAATTTCAACCCTTTCCGGTACTGCACGTGGCTGAAGTCCATTGGGTATGTGATGATCTTGTTGGTGTTGGCAATTATCGGCGTTTCATACTCTGCCGTTGTCGTTTTGGGTTGGGCTCCGCGGTTGCACCGTGGAGGTGCCGAAACGTCTCTCTCGGTGCTCATCATTGTGGGTTTTCACGTTCTGGTTAGTGATCTTATTCTCTGTTTGACAATTGGGTAGAGAGGGGTAGAGAAGGTAAAGAGGGAGAGGGTATCTAGGTTATCGTACCCTGTTCGGATATGTTAAATAAAGAGGAGTAAGGGTAGAGAGGGCTAAGTGAGTTATCTTGTTTGGCAATTGAGTAAACGAGTGAGGTAGTGAAAGTGCTATGGTTAGAGTTTATTTAATTTTTACCTTATTCTCCTTTACAACCGATGTCGGGGTTAAAGAAACTGGGGGCAATGGAGGTTAAAATTTTTCCACAAAATTGTCCACTTTTATGCTATTTTCAGTTTCTATTATCATTGATTTTGGGGGGATGTTGTTAATTGACATTTCTGATGGTCTAATTTGGTGTTCATTATAGATTTAGCTAGCTTTGCTGGATACTTTTGCTGAAGCCAATTCAGATTTTGTGCGTAGTTGAGTTTGAATGATGTCTCCTGTTGAAGTTCAGTTATGTTCGACATTGTGTTTGAATTTTTCAGTTCTAATGGGGAAAATTTAAGTAATAAATCTCAAGTTAGAGTTGTGAAAAAAATAGACCAATATATGAAATAATAGGGTAGCCCCTTAGGCTCCATTTGATTCAACGAGTTATTTTTCTCTAAAATTATTTGTCTTTCTAGCTAAATTCAATGGTTTCATTCTATAAATTGGCATGAGGTTTATGCTTAGCCAAATTGAGGTTAAAGTGAAGCATATCCCCTCCACGAAGTAAAATATTTTCTCCTTTTATTGGGAGGAATTTAATTTTCTCTCAATCGAGGATAATATTTTCAACATTGTGGTTGTTGCTATGAAGTTATACAAAGAAACCATAAAATTGAACAAAAAATATTTTCCATCAAACGAACGGTGTAGTTGATTAGTTTTAGGGTGAAACGTACTTGTGCTTGTATGTGGACCTCACATATAATTTTGTGGTTTGGGTTGAGGGCGTCATAAAAATTTCACGCCCCTACCCCTTGTGGCTTGGATGAAAAATGAAAGGATATAGTTTCTGTCATAATACTTGCATAAATCTTTATTGGTTATATCCATTTGTATAATTGCTAGTGTAAAATTTTCATACTTGGGTGCCTGTTTAGTTTACTCTTAAACAAGAAAAAAGGGATAAATGGTTACTGAAATCTCCTTTGGTCGATGTCATGATAACTTGATAAGAAGGCATGCTCATATAAGCAACATAAACAATCCTCATTTCACAGAAAGCCTTCTTCCACCAAAGTTATAGCAAGGGGCATTGCAATTATTGATGTTTGCTTATTTCTTTCATGTTTCAAAAATTGATGGCCAATCTGTTATGAAAAGAGTAGTTATTTTAGAAATTATAATCAAGTTTTCTTATGCGAACTACTATAGTTGAATGAAGCGAATTTTGGCCAATCTCTGTATGGACATGTTCAGATTTTTCATCGAGACTTCTATCCATCCTTTAAGTAGTTACATCTAATTTTTGCAAGCTTTAATGAGACAAGGGAGGGGTTTTACTATGTCATATCAGCACGGAAACCTGGGGTAAGCTTATCCTTTCTCTGTTAATTATAGCTTTTAAGGCATCAGTTGTCTATTTGTGTATTAAAAATTTAACAAAAAGTGATATAATTTTAGTCGAAACTGATGGGCAATTGAACCTTTCTTACTCTTTACTAAAACCTCTGGTTTTGTCCTATTGATATCTCAATTAAAGGTCCTTAATAGTTTTTGGACAATCATTTATGGTTGTGAAAAAAATTAAACAGAAGTTCCCATTCTAGTATTGGTTCTGCTGGATTAGTTGATCTTCGAAGTTTGAATTGTCGCATGTTCATAAATTTTGTTGGTGGCTTTAAGACCTGCAAATTAATCTAATTGTTGCTAGGCTGCTCATTTGTAGCTTGTAATGTTGACATGGAGCTACTTCATGGTTGTCTTCCAAGACCCGGGTTCTGTACCTGAAAACTGGAGTCCTGTGCTGGAGGATAATTTGGAGGAAAGTACTTCCATATCAGAGTCAGGTTATGTGGTGCCTGAGGTTTCAGCATCCGTGATGCCTTCTGAGAGACCGGTGCGCTATTGCAATCGGTGCCAGAATGGCAAGCCACCCCGCTGCCACCATTGCTCAGTTTGTAAGTCGCTTTCATGATCCTTTTAATGAAGTCTATATCGTTGAAACTCACCAAGTATGGCTTAGTCTAGTGGTGAAGATCACTGGGGGCCAAAGACGCCTCCCTGTATCGAAACATATTAGCACCAAAATACTCGCTCCCCCTTCCTATCTTCGTAAACAGCACAAAATCCTGGAACTCATAATGATAGGCAGGTTTTTCTTTCGTGCCTTGTCTTCTATGCGTTTCTTCAAGCCTTTATCTCTCTGGCAGGCCCATTTTTTATTTATCTTTTATTAGCAAGTGCTCCTTACCTAGTTGGGCTCTTCAGGTCATGATGCATGTGTTATCATTGACACATTTAGTAGCTTCAGATTAGTTGTCCAGATTTTGGAGCAATTAACTCCGTTTTTGCCCATCTGTACTATAGTAGATGCAATAATGGTTTGCCCGGTTAATAGACTACAAGATTTGTTTTTGAGTTGCAATCATAATATGGAAAGAATTTGAGTACATGGTTTGTTGCTTTAATCCCCATATGTAGCTGGTTATAGCTTCAATGATGATGGGTGTAAACTTGGTGTTTCTTGTAGGCCAAAGATGTGTTCTCAAAATGGATCACCATTGTGTATGGGTGGTTAACTGTGTTGGAGCACGCAACTACAAGTTTTTTCTCTTATTTCTTGTAAGTTAACATGCTCTTCACTTTCATCCATCATGTTATGCTAAGAAAAGAAGAGAAAAACCTTTTCTAGTCAGTGCGCGGTGTTCATTCTAACTTAAAGTTAAAACGTTGGGAACAGTAGAATTTCTTTATATTCAATGGTTTCACAATAGGACTAGCCTTGTGGTGAGTACGCTTGTTATAGGGTGTTGTGATGCAAATAAACTGTAATGAATTTAATGCGAGAAAGCAATGAGCAATTGAAATATGAACTGCAATAGGTAAATTGAAGGGGTAACTGATTCCCTCAATTTCTCGGATGATTAACACGACTACTTAGGATCATATACATAGAACTCATGCTAATCCTTGTAATATGCCACTCTCTCTACTCACTTCTCTCTACATGCTTCCTTTTCTCTCTCTATATTCAACAACTAACCTACTACCACTTAACTAATTATAACTGCTAGATTAGTTGGGACTGAAACACTGGAGAAAGTATTTAAAACCAAATGCGTTGCCAGGTTGTGTTAACAGAATCTTCCCACGCTGTCTTGACGCCAGTTGAGAACACCTTGGTTTCAGTGCCATGTACAACATGGTTTTTGAAAGAAAAACAGAAGCATGTGATTGCCAATTCACTCTTTTTAGGGTCGGGGGCCCTTTTGAAACAACCTCTATACAGCATAGCATCCTATAGGGTTGAGGCTGCATACATTTTATACTCCCCAAACCTTGTCTTCTTAGGAGCCTCTTTGAAGCATTGGGTGGTGGTGGTTGTGATTGCAAATTCACCGGATCTCTACCCTTGTTGCTTATCTAGATTTGACTACTGACATTAGATTACTCTAAGTTCTCTAAGTGAATACGTATTGATTAGTCCTGACCGCATAAAGGAAGTGCAGCTAAGGAAATCCTCCTGTCTTAGGTAAATACACGTCCCCCTTTTTGGTGTCCAGACATTCATAACTTCTCAAAATTACTCATAATTGACATCCCCCGACACTAGCCTTTTCTCCTTGAACCTCTATTGTCCCCTCAAGAGGAGAGCTGGATTGCTTTTTCAAGGTAATGGTTTGAAATTTTCCTGCCTCAGTCCGACAAAACCTTCTGGCACGTATCTATTATTATTCTTTTTTTGATAGGAAAAAGAAATAATATTAAGAGAGAAAGAAAGTACAAAGAATTAAAGACAAAATGTTCTCAAAATTATGAAAAGCAAGAATAAAAACCATAAACTATAACATAAAGCATTCCAATCCCTTTGCAAATCTACAAAGGCTATATTTATGACATTATTTTACTTTTCAATTAACCTTAATGAAGAGTACAAGGGCCATGAGTTCTGAGCACAAGTCGTTTCTTCACCCAAAGGACTGTAGGGGAACTAAGACGTGTTCGGTCCATCCAATGCAACAGAATTAATTCTGAACTGTTTGTTTTGAAGACAAGTTTAAGATCATGTGAACATTGTCCTTACTCGTTCTTATTCATGTCTGTTGTGCAGCTCTATACATTCCTAGAGACAACATTGGACGCTGTAGTGTTACTGCCTAGCATTATTGAATTACTCGGAGAAGCTAAGAAGCATAATGTGTCTCCTGGTAGTCTCGCTGTCACCGTTTTGGCATTTGGTAACTCCTTCCTTCCTCATTCATCATGGTAATTCCTCATTAATCTCTGCATTCTCATTACTTTCTTGTGTTCTTACAGATGTAATTGTACCTTCAATGCAGTTCTAAATTTGGCATTTTCACTTAGTCTTCTTTGTTTCCTTGTCATGCATGCATCTCTCCTCTCGAGCAACACCACAACAATAGAGGTAATTACATTACTTTATGCTCGATTTTCATGTTGCCTACATTAAAACTACGTTGTAATCCTGCATAATTAGGCTTTGGATCAAGAGGGGTTTGTGAGCTCTAATCAATATATTATTTAGTTGCTTCTAAGGCTCTATTTGCTTTGATAGACAAATTTTCTATCTCACTCTAGTGTTTCTTAGCATAACTTCACGGAAACAATGTACTTTTATGGGAAATATTTTCCTTCATTAAGGGGAAGTGACTTTCTGTCAACAAAAGGGATAAACATTTTCCCTCACTGAGAAGAAAATGTTTTCCATTGTAATCTCACGTATATCTTCACTTCAACCTCAACTTGACTAATCGTATACCTCATACAAGTTTGTAGAAAGACAAAAATTTTGATTAAAAAAAAAATTTTAATTGAAAATACTTCATGAGGAAAAAATTTCCTTAAGAAACCTCTTTTTGGTGCGTTGATGAAAAAAAATACTTTAATTGAAAATTTCTGATTCTTTGGATGAAATTAACCCTATTTGTCATTACAGGTCTATGAAAAGAAAAGGGAGAAGGAAAGAGCAGCAAAATGGAAGTATGATCTCGGTTGGAAAAAGAACTTTGAGCAGGTACTACCTCAAACTAATAAACCAACTTGATCTGTGACTCAAAACGATCAAACCAACAATCTACTTCCTTGGTTGGAATTTTTAAGAAGTCAACATGTGAGTATAGTAAGAAATCCCATATCGGAATTCTGAGAGAGAAGAGATCAACACATAAGTTTAGTGGATTACTCCAGTTAATACTAATTAGTTTTAGGATGAAACCTCACTTGGAATTTATGTGGACCTCATATATGCTAACTCCGGGTTGAGCCTAAGGTCCAGTCAAATTTTAAAAAAACATCCCTAAGTCCTCTTATAGAAAAAGTCTGGTACTCCAACATCAAGAAGGAAGTCTTACCAACACACCGTCTATTCTAAGTCAAAGAGAACATTGGATTTTTGAAATAGAGGGGTTCAGTGTCCCGTTTGTTATTAGCTAAGTTTGAGCAGTAACTAAATGTCTATTTGGTACTTTTTTCTATTTGCAATTTTTGGATTTTGAAAAATTAAAACCCAAGTTTTGAAAATAGTTCTCTTTGCTTGTTGGTTTTCTATTTTTAGTTTTTAGTCAAATTAGAAAAAAAAAATTATTAAAGAAAAGGCAGAAGAAATCATTTCCTAAATACAGTCTTGAATTTCTAGAAATCCAAAAAACAAAAAACGATACTAAAGGCTAAGCAAACAAACTGTTAAGACAATAATTTTCCGCAGAAAGGGTACATACGCAGAAACCGTTTTTTTAGGTTAAGAAATTATTGGGGGCTGGGGGGTTTGAATATAGGATTGATCCTCAACTTCACTAGGGCAAATCTCCAAGTTTCTCCGGGGTCTAAAATTTAATTCTTCACAAAATATGCTTCTTTGTTATGGTGCAATGTATTGGCAAAAAGGTAAAGGTGGCTAGAGAGGACTTTAGAGGGGGGAAGTAAGGAATCATTCCTCCTTTGTTTGGGTACATTTGATAACGAAGGATCAAAGTAAAAAGCGATAAATGTGTTACATTTGTTCGATAATTGGGTGAAAGGGTAAGAAGTGTCAAGCGAGTTATATAGTAAAACATGGATAAAGGGCCCTCTATACTCCCCTCACTCAGTTGCCAAACAGGAGTAAACAACTAGCATGTTGCTGGAACTCCTAAGGCAAAATTTGTTAGGAAACAAGTAAAGTTTGTGTATGCAATATTAATATTACTTGTTTCCATTGGCATTTGGGAACTGTTTTTGTTAATTTATTAATTTGATCAAGCACATTGTGGTCCATTCTTGGAGATATGATTTAAGTCTTTTTTGTTTAATTCATTGTTTGAAGGTGTTTGGCACAAAAAGGGCATTATGGTTCCTACCCGTGTTCTCGAAAGACGACATCAACAATCCTGCCTTACAGGGCGTCTACTTCCCCGTGCGCGATGACATTGAACCTTGAAAAAAAAAATGCCAAGGTAACTATTTGTATCATAGGAAAATGCTACAGGTACACAATTGAAGCACACAATTATATGACAGAAAATCATTACATTATGGAAAGTAAATAAATACTTTATGATAAGCTAATCTTTTCCTGACATATATGTTGGATACATAAATCGAGTATATTTTGTGTGTAAGATTGTAGTCTTATTGTTGTATCATATTTGCAAGGTCCGGATGGTCGATCAAGGTGTATCATATCATAACATGTTGCATGTTTTATTTGGGATAATTTATCTTTCACTATTTTCTGCTTATGCGTTTGTATTTCTCCATTTGTATTTCTCACTTATTTTCATTCTGCAATAGATATTATTGTCAGGATTTGAACTCAGACCAGCAAGAGTTACATGGTTCTTATAACCATAACTTTTGGCTATCATCACTTGTTTTCTTGCATTGTAAGTGCCCGATTCGTCACTTGAATCGAGGTTATTTATGGGTTGGGGCAAAAATTAAAGCCTTATTTCCCTTTTCCCATGGTTATATGGTGGTTTGGTTGTACATGTTTTTTCAATAATTAGCGAGAAACTCAGAATGATTTGGTTTGGGTGTCCATGATTCTCATGCCTACAACTTTGATTATGTTATTGCGGTTGACAGAGTAAGCGATTGCCACGGCATAATATTGTTTATTTAAAGTAGATTAAGAACTTGTTTGGTCAAACTTATTTTCTGAAAAAGAGAGTGGTTTTTTAGGGGAAAGCCCTTTTTGTAAGGATTAAAAGATGTTTGATATGGAAAGAAAATTGCTTTTAAATAGAATTAGAAGTCGTCTTTTTTTTTTCTTTGTTTTTTTGGGCTTTTAAAGTAAAAGCAGAAATAAAACCTCAAATTTTTTTAAGAAAAAAGACCCTTACTGAAAATGTTATTTTACAAGTGTTTCTTTAAAAAGTGTTTTTGAAAAACACAATTTCTTCAATGTTTGGTAAATAAGCCGTTATTTGAAAGCGTAATGCAAATAGCCAATTATATTAAGTAAATACTATAGGGTTAATCTTATTGACATTGCAAAACTCTTATCATCATAGCAAAATTATCATTTTAAGATAATTTTGTTGCTTTTTTTTTTTTTTTTTTTTTTTGTAAGTGATATCATTTCATGCAATAACAATTTTTAACTTGACGGTAACACTATTTAGTTAATGTACAAGTTATATTTTTCAATTTGGTCCTTGAGTAATATTCATCAATGACATTTTAATATTCCGGTCACTTGTTTGTTAAATCAGGTCAATATGTGTATTGGGTTATTTATATCTAATATAATTTTGCTATTCAAAATTATGTTATTAGTTTAACTTAATTGGCTATCTTACCAAAGAGGGTATCAATACACTGTCACGAGATTCTATTCGAACTCTGAAGTTAAGCGTGCTTGAGCGAGAGCGGTACCAGAATGGGTGATCTCCTGGGAAGTTCTTACCCTTAGGTTAGAAGCACTCAGAAACAGCCTCTCTTCGGGGGTAATATCCTGAAGGGGGAAGGCTGCGTACGTTAGCCCCTTCAAGGTTCTGCTTAGACGGGAGCCCTTGGATTATTGGGTATATTGCTTTTCAATTGATCATTTTGAACTAAGTTGATACAACTCAAAATACATAGAAACTAAATTAATATAATTAAAAATATAAATATTAAATTAATATAATTAGAAAAATATAATGACCTTTTGTGCAAATAAATTGTATCTCTTTTCTATGGTTTAGGAAAATCTGTTTGCGGATGGGCCCAAGCGAAAAATAGAGTGGGGACACGTGGCAGAAAATTATGGGGTCTCAGATGTGGCGGCGACCAGTCAACTTTCGGTCACTGACAGCCAATGCTCATTTGCTATAAATGACGTCATAAATACTTGCCTCTCTTTTTTTTTTTTCTTTTTCTTTTTGGTAGATCGAGGTTTCTTTATATATATATATATATATATATATATATGGGTAAAGGAATATAATTTTTCTTCCGTGGGAGCCATTAGAGGCATAGGGTTTATTGTTGTTGTTGGTAACGAAATATAATTTTTATATGACAATGTAAAAAGGTGAGTTCGAATTTAATATTTTATCTATGGAGATGGAAAGCCTTAATGATTATACCAACTAATCTTGATATGTATTTTTCCAACGTATGATGCACGTAATTCTTCCTCATGAGTTTCTGGGTTATTAGGTGCTCGATTTCCCACTTTATATGTCTAATTGGAGAGAGAACTTTTACGCATATAATTCTCTATAATTGACCATATATAAGGTGATGTAACTTTACATAATTTCGCAAAATTAAAGTTTATGAAGTGAAACTCTTTATTTTTGAACTTCTAATTTGAAACCGATATGACATGATGAAAGTCAAGAATTCGAAGCTAGCTGATCATTTTCTTTCTTTTATCTAGGGTAAATTGAAGGGATTGAAAATTCGTATTTAGAATTAGCACAAATATTAGGGCTTGTTCGGTACTACAGAGTATAGTTTTAATTTTTGAGAAAATAAAATTGAGTTTTAAAAAAATCATTCCAAAGCATATTTTTATTTTATTTTATTTGCCAAACGGAAAGAGCATATATATAAATCAAAGAGAAACCTAACAAAATACAATGCCAACCGAGAACAAGAGGCTCAACCAGACCGAGCCACACCAACAAGATCAAAGGAATATTTTTTTTATTTTTTAGAGAAAAAGCTAAAAATAAATAAGAGAAGTGATCATTTACGTGCCGTAAGGTTTTATAATTTATCATTTAGGTATCCTGATGTTTCAAAATATATAATAGGGTACCTTGATGTTTAAATTTTTTTCACTTAAGCACCCTAATGTTTTAAAATTCCATCGATCAAGCACCCTTCTTCTAAAATTCAATAGATTTTCGTTAAAAAATATTAAAATATGTGAAGGAAATTATACCTAAGAACTGGATTCGATTTAAATACTAAAACAAATATGAGAAATAAACAACAAGGTAAAAGAGAACAAACAAAGAAGACAATAATTTACGTAAAAAACCCTCAAACGAGAGGGGGAAAAACCATGGGCAAAAATAAAGAACTTTATTAGTTGAAATTGTGTGGAAAAATTACAAGAATATACTTCACTTCCTCTCTCTTTTTATTTGGCTCTCTCGTGCGGCTGCTATCTCTCTCTAACTCAAACTCATGCTCTCCTCTATTTATATATATACCGCAGCCGTGACCTAAGTCACGCTGCAAAGCGGTTCCCGATCGATTGGCAGAGCTTCGACGACCTTTCTTCTTCTGCGTGCTTCCCAATTGATCGGCAATACTCTCGATCGATCGGCATGCTCCCTGCAGTGTCCGTTCCCAAACCAAATAATTTGAGACACATCCTATCAAATCTCCATATTGGCTCAAATTTCTCACAAAAGAACTTTCAACCTTCTCCACAAAACACCCCTTTAAAGGGTTACCTCAACAAAGCAGTAAACCCAACCAAGTCCAAGCAATATTCAAACTTGCTGCTAAGAAGAACCTTAGTGAACATGTCTGCGGGATTATCAGCTGTGCCAATCTTCTTCAATTAAACCTTGCCCTCATCAATCAGATCTCGAATGAAGTGACGTTTAACATCTATGTACTTTGTCCTGTCATGATGGGTTATCTGATCCTTGGCTAAATGAATGGCGGATTGACTATCACAATGAACAACAACTACACTCTGATCAACACTGATCTCTCCCACTAGACCCTTCAACCACACAGCTTCTTTAAATGCTTCTGTTACTGCCATATACTGTACCTATGTAGTTGATTGTGCAGTAAATGACTGTAAACATGCTCTCCAACTGATAGCGTAGTTCCCAAGGCAAAAGACTTAACATGTGGTAGATCACCACCTATCAAGGTCTCCACCATAATCTGAATCAACATAGCCAACTAAACAATCACTGCTCCTTCCAAACTCTAAGCATTTATCTGAAGTGCCACGTAAGTATCTCAGAATCCATTTAACAGCTTGCCAATGCTCTTTTCCTAGATTTTTCAGGTATCTACTCACCTTGCTAACGGCATGTGCGATATCTGGAAGTGTGCAAACCATAGCATACATGATGCTACCTACTGCACTGAAGTATGGAACATGTGACATATACCTGATATCTTCCTCTGTCTGTGGCGAAGCTAAGGGTGAAAGCTTAAGTTGAGTGCTAACTGGTTTGGCATCTTTGATATGAAAATGATCCAGGACCTTCTCAATATACTTTTCTTGAGTCATGTATATCTTTCTGGCTTTTCTATCTCTCTATATCTCCATACCAAGGATCTTCTTGGCTGCTCCTAAATCTTTCATTTCAAATTCACCCTTCAGCATAGCCTTCAAATTGTTGATCTCAAACATATCTTTAGCTGCAATTAACATATAGTCAACATATAACAGAAGTTAAATGTATGAACCTGCACTAGTTTGTCTAAAATAGACACAGCTAACATATTGGCTCCTGAAGAACCCATGACTGGTCATGAACTGATCAAATCTCTTGTACCACTGTCCTGGCGATTGCTTCATACCATAAAGAGACATCTTCAATAAGCAAACATGGTCCTCTTTTCCCTCAACAATGAAACCTTCAGGTTGATGCATGTTGGTACTCTTTTCTGGCTCACCATGCAAGAATGCAGTTTTCATATCAAGTTGCTGTAGCTCTAAGTCATGCATGGAAACTAGGGCAAGTAATGCTCGAATGGAACTATGTCTAACAACAGGTGAGAAAATATCATAAAAATCAACTCCATGTACCTGACTGTACCCTTTGGCCACCAAGCGAGCCTTACACCTTGCATCTTCAACTCCTGGAATACCTTCTTTTCTTTTAAAGACTCATTTACAACCAATGATCTTCTTCCCAGTTTGAGGTTTAAGCTCCTAAGTCTGGTTCTTTTGCAACGATTCCATCTCTTCGTGCATTGCTATCAACCACTTTTCTGAATTAGCTCTAGACACAGCTTTTGAGTAGGTGGAAGGCTCACTGTCTTCCATTGTCTTAGCCATTGTAAGAGCATAAGCTACCATCTCTTCATAACCATAACGTTGTGGTGGTTTATCTTGTCTCTTCTGTCTTCCACTAGCTATAGTATACTGCTCCACCTACTTATTGATTTCAACCACTTCATTTCTTTCTGAAATCTGTACTGGTGGTGCCTTTATGCTTTTTATGGGTTTATTTTGTTGCTAAGCTGTGCTACTTAACTGTAGGTGAACTATTTCTGGCATCTGCATCTGACTAGAATCGCTTGTAATAGAGGGCGTCTTCTGTGGATGAAGTAATGAAGGCTCATCGAATGTGACATCTCTACTTGTCAGAAATTTATGAGACTTAAAGTCCCATAAACGAAATCACACCTGAAGTATAACCAAGAAAGATGCACTTCTTGCTCTAGGCTCGAGCTTTCCTTCATTCACATGAACATATGCAAGGCAACCGAAAATTCTTAAATGAGAATAGTCTGCAGGGGATCCTGACCATACCTCCTATGGAGTCTTCAACTAAAGAGATGAATGAGGTGAACGGTTCACCAAGTGACATGCCATGTTTACAGCCTCTGCCCAAAATTCTCTGCCCAAACCATCATTTGATAGCATACAACAAGCTTTCTCTAGCAACGTTCTATTCAATCTTTCTGCAACGCCATTCTGTTGAGGTGTCCCTGTGCAACTCCTATGTCTGATGATACCTTTATATTTATAGAATTTGGTGAAGTCACCCTCAACATGTTCAAGACCATTCTTTGTCCTCAACCTTTTGATCTGATTCCATGTCTACATCTCAAGTAAGGCCTTCCATTTCTTAAAAGTGTCATACACTTTATTTTTCTGCTTCAGGAAGTAGAACCAAACTTTCCTCGAGAAATCATTAGTAAACGTTAGAAAATATCTGAAACCATCTTTGGAAGCAACCTTGGAAGGTCCCCATAAATCTGAATGAATGTAATCTAACGTCCCCTTTGTCTTATGCACTGCTTATTTGAAGCTAACCTTTTTCTGCTTCCCTAAAACACAATGCTACAAAATTCTATTAGTCCTGTAGATTGACCACAAAACAAGTCCCTTTTATTGAGCTCTGATAGTCCCTTATCAACCATATGACCCAGCCTCATGTGCTATAACTTAGTGATAACTGAATCTGTCATTGAAGATGAAGATACAGCTATCGACCCTGTTACTGTGGAACCAACAAGTTCATACAAAGTTCATACCCGTCTGCCTTTCATTAGAATTAGAGCACCCTTACTGACCTTCATAAATCCACCTTCAGCCGTGTACTTGTACTCATGAGAATCAAGGGTACCTAGAGAGATGAGATTTTTCTTCAAATCAAGAACATGACGTACATCACTCAAAGTCCTAACTGTACCATCAAACATCTTAACACGAATTGTTCCTATACCCAAAACTCTGCATGCTGCATCATTGCCTATCAAAACAACTCCACCCTGAATTGACTTATATGTCGTGAACCAGTCTTGATTGGGACATATGTGATAGGAGGAACCCGAATCTAGAATCCAATTGTCTTTAGATCCAGATTGAGATTCGGTCACTAAAAGGACATTAGCATCACTCTCATCTTCAACAACACTAGCTTCAGTAGATTTATCATTCCTTTTCTGGTCCTTTTTGTTATCATCTTTTTTTTTTCCCCTAAGCTTGTAACAATATTTTTTAATATGCCTTTTCTTATGACAATAATTACAGGATATGTTTTTATGTCTATACTTTGACCTAGACTAGTTTCCTCCACTATCAGATCCTCTTGTTTCAGTTCTTCTTCTAACAAATAAACCACTTCTTGAGTCATAAACAGAGTCGGACAACTCCTTATCAACCCTTTCTTTACTCAGCAAGTTTTTCTTAACCTTATCAATAGTGATAGATTTTCTACCAACATAAATCGTACTTTCAACAAAGCCCTTATAAGAGGTTGAGAGAGAACACAATAATAACATAGCCTGATCTTCATCTTTTGGGGCATCATCGAGTTCTTTTAACTCTTGAATGATAGAGTTAAAGTCATTAATATGAACTTTTAAAAGACGTAGCTTCTGACATACGAAAGGTGAATAACTGTCGCTTGATTGCAAGTTTGTTGGAGACAGATTTAACACAGAACATCTCCTGCAATTTCTCCCACGCGTCCTTATCGGTTTTCACTTCCAAAACTTCTATCAAAACGTAATCAGTAAGACACATCTGAATAGCGGTGAGAGCCTTTTCGTCTAACTCCTCCCATTGTCCTTCTGACATACTCTTTGGCTTCTTCTCTTTAACATCCAATGCTTTCTTCAAGCCGTTCTGAATCAAGAGGCCCTTCCTGTGAATTTTCCATAACTGAAACTCCCTTGACTACCAAACTTCTCAACTTCAGATTTCACAACGGACATCATCATATTAAATCGAACAACTAGGGCTCTGATACCAATTTGTAAAGGAAACTACAACCAAGAACTGGATTTGATTTAATACTAAAACAAATATGAGAAGTAAACAACAAGGTAAAAGAGAACAAACAACGAAGATAATGATTTACATGGAAAACCCTTAATTGAGAGGGGAAAAAATCACAGGCAAAGATAGAGAACTTTATTAATTGAAATTGTGTGGAAGAATTACAAGAATATACTTAACTCCCTTTCTCTCTTTATTTGGCTCTCTCGTGCGGCTGCTATCTCTCTCTGACTCAAACTCACGCTCTCCTCTATTTATATATATAATGCAACCGTGACCTAAGTCACGCTGCAAAGCGGTTCCCGATCGATCGGGAAGGACCCCAATGGCCGATCGACCGGCAAAGCTTCGGTGACCTTACTGCAGATCGATCGGCAGAGCTTCGGCGACCTTTCTTCTTCTGCATGCTTCCTGATTGATCGGCAATATTGTCGATCGATCGGCGTGCTCCCTACAGTGTCCATTCCCAAAATCAAGTAATTTGAGACACATCCTATTTAGGATAGTATAATTAGTTGCCTTATTTGCTCCTTTGATGGACCATAATTTCCTAAATTTGTGATTCCATTTTGTTCTTCTTTTGTAAAGGAAGGTTCATGATATGGAGAAATTGTTAGAACGCGAAATTTCACATTTAAAGCAAGGAAATTTACCCATTTCCACCTATTTCACCAAATTAAGGTCGTTATGGGATGAATTATATACGTTAATCGAAATCCCGCCTTGCACTTGTGGACATGTTAAAGCGTTCTTGCAGATTCGTGATGTGGAGAAATTGTTAGATCAATTATGGGCCTCTTTTGGAGTTCTATACGAGTCACGGGATTCAATTCCAAACTTCCTTGGTAGGGACACCACAACAAAATGGGGTAGTCGAGCGGAAGCATAAGCATCTTTTGGAAGTAGGACGAGCACTTCGAATTCAAGCAGGATTGCCGAAGAAGTTTTTGAATGAATATCCTCTTGTACATCTTGGGAATTTATACACAAAAATGGAAGAAATAATTAAGGAAGGGAGAATATCATGAACCTTCCTTTACAAAAGATGAACAAAATGGAATCACAAATTTAGGAAATTATGGTCCATCAAAGGAGAAAATAAGGCAACTAATTATACTATCCTAATTAAATTACAAATTACTCTAATGCCTATACAAAATTAAACTAGTAAAATACAAGAAAAATACTATTCAACACATCCTAACAAAGTAAAATATGATGCCAAATATATATGTATATTCATTAGAATTTGATTATTGTTTTAACCAAAAAATGCTAATGTGGCACATAATTTCAGCATCATAACGGTAATTTACATCCGAAACTAGGCGAACATTTTTATAGTAATTCATTAATTTTTGTTGAAAATATTAAAATGACGTATATATATTATTATAATTATGTACTACATTAGTATATTTTGTATAAAATTGATTTAATTCTCATAAAAACTCATCAAATTCCGACATAGGGTATCTAAATAATAAAATTTTCAACCCTAATGATACCTTATTGTATATATTAAAAAGTTAAATTTCAGAATATTTAAGTAATAATTTTTTAATAAATAAAAACCTAAGTCTATGGGGAGACTGTGATATATATGATAAAGACGGGGAAGAATGGACAAGTCTCGCTATCCAGAGGAAGGTTTAATTGCTATTTTGATTCACTGGGGTAGCCTTCCACCTGGGAAGGTGTTATAATATAAACTAAACCGTTACTTACGTCAAATATTTCTATACTTTTGTTTTTTAAATTTTTAATTGTATCAATTTAACACTAAGTATCGAAGTCAGGATAGGTGTAATCCAAGACAAGCACTATTAAGCTCATGGGCACCATCCATGATCTAGTTCTTTTTGTAAAAACTTAAAAAGACTATGAAGAAAAAGATTGAATATATTAGATGATCAAGTAAAGAAACAAGACTAGCCTATTTATACTAGATGAAGGACACACCCTTTCACCTTCACAAGCTAAGAGTTACATAAGAATAAATTGCATAAATAAATCAAGTAAATGCCTATAGTAAACACCCCATCTTGGCCGGTTGAGGAGGAAGAGGGAAAGCCAAAAAATCTACCAAAAAATCTACCTATTCACTAATTACATGGAATAGTGTAGAAAAGTATGTGCCAAGAATAAAGACAAATACTAAAGCGTACAAATACAAATATGAGAATACAAAAGTAAAATATTAATTTCTACACTCCCCCTCAAGTTGGAGCATGCAAGTTTACGATGCCCAACTTGCAGAGAAATGTAGCATGCGTCGAACTGCCAAGTGCTTTAGTGAAAATATCGGCTACTTGCTCCCCGGTGTGAACGTAGGCTGTGGTAATCTCCTTGGATAGTAATTTGTCTCGGACAAAGTGACAGTCGATTTCAATGTGCTTCGTTCTTTCGTGGAATACGGGATTAGAAGCAATATGGAGTGCTGCCTGATTATCACAAAAGAGTAAAACGGGTTCGTTAGTGGGAACAACAAGATCATCTAACAATCGGCGTAACCAAGTGATTTCACTAGTTGTCGATGCCATGGATCGGTATCGGCGTAACAATAGTTTGTTTCTTGGACCGCCATGAAATAGGCGCATCACCCAAGAAAACAACAAAACCTGTTGTTGACCGTCTGGTAGTGGGACATCCAGCCCAGTCGGCATCACAATAAGCACGGAGTTTGAGATCACAAGCAGATGGAAAGAATATTCCTTGACCCGGAGTTCCTTTAAGATAACGCAGGACCCTCATGACGGCGTCAAGATGAGGTACTCGAGGATCATGCATAAACTGACTCAAAATTCGAACAGCATAACAAATGTCAGGACGAGTAATTGTCAAGTACAACAACCGCCCAACTAGCCGCCTATACTGACCCCCATCCTCCACGGGCTCTCCCACTCCATCTGCTAATCCATGAGTCTGCACTATCGGTGTAAAAACAGGTTTTGCTCCTAGAAGTCCGGTCTCACTAATGATGTCAAGAGCATATTTTCTTTGACTCAACATTAACCCCTTTTGGGAACGGGCGACCTCAATTCCTAAAAAATACTTTGCCGGGCCCAAGTCCTTTATTCCAAACGTTTCATTCAAAGCATTTTTAACTTCTGCAATATGATTGATGTCATTTCCAGTAATGAGGACATCATCAACATAAATAAGAATACCAGTATATGTGGACCCACGCATGAAAGTGAATAAGGAATAGTCAGCCCTGGATTGTTGAAAACCAAGTTTAATCAAGGTAGAGATGAATTTCTGATTCCAGTTCCGAGAAGCCTATTTAAGTCCATAAAGGGACTTACGAAGGCGACAAACCTTCCCTTCATGTTTACGTTCAAAACCTTGTGGTAATTTCATGTAAACTTCTTCATCCAAGTCCCCATGAATAAAGGCGTTATTTACATCTAATTGTTGGATTATCCAACTTCGAGCCGTGGCAACGGCTAAAACGCAACGAACAGTTACAAGTTTAGCTACAGGGCCAAAAGTATCATGGTAGTCTATTCCCTCTACCTGAGTATACCCCTTTGCAATAAGACGAGCTTTGTACCTCTCAATCGTCCCATCTGATTTATATTTGACTTTGTAGACCCACTTTGAGTCTATAGCTCTTTTTCCAGCTGGCAAAGCCTCAAGTGTCCAAGTGTTGTTTTGTTCAAGTGCCTTGATCTCCTTCTCCATAGCATCCCTCCATTGTTTATTTTGTACGGCCTGATTAAAATTTTTGGGCTCATCACATGAAGTAATGGCATTCAAAAGTGTCGAGTGAGCGTTAGAAAATTGTACGTTAGAAACAAAATTGGAGAGAGGATATAAAATACCAGAGTTGACTGACGGAGTGGGAGCGGGAGAATGAGCTATAGAAGGCGGAACCTCTGTTATATAATCTTGATATTTGACGGGCATTGACCGAACTCTCGCACTTCTTCTTACGACCCCGTCTTCACTGAGGGGAACACCCCTGTCCTTTGCTACTGGTCCCTCGGCCAGAGCCTCTTCCGGTCCCTGAAGGACCGGTTCGGGTGCTGTCGGACCGGCCAGACCCTGGTCGGTTCGCTGCTGCTGCAGAACCGGTCCAGTGGGGACTGGTTCTGCAGTGTCAGTGCACAAAAAATCGTGCCTTGTGACCTTGTTAGGCCCTTCATGCGTTACCCCAAATGTATCAATTTTTAAATAAGGCATATTATCTTCATAAAATGGAACATCCCTAGAAACAATGATCTTATGTTCATCCAAGCTATAGATCTTATACCCCTTTTGACCATGAGGATACCCTACAAATATTCCCGGAGAGGCTCGTTTATCGAGTTTGTCACCTTTTGGATTTTTAACATTGTAATAACACAAGCATCCAAAAACCCTCAAATGATTATATGACGAAGGTTTGCCCATTAACAACTCGTAAGGACTCTTATTACCAAGTAATGAAGAGGGCATCAAATTAATCAAGTAGGCAGCTGTTAAGACACACTCACCCCAAAATCTCTTAGGAAGTCCAGCCTGAAAACGAAGTGCTCGCCCAACTTCTAACAAATGCTTGTGCTTGCGTTCAACAACTCCGTTTTGTTGAGGTGTCCCGGTTAATGACGTCTGGTATTGAATTCCATGTTTTGCATAGAAGTCCAATAATGGCCCATATTTAAACTCCTGACCATTATCGCTTCTCACCTGTTTGACCTGCAAATCAAACTGAGTACCCACCATACGACAAAAATTTATGAGAATCCCATGTGCTTGGGATTTTTCTTTCATAAGATACACCCACGTGCATCGGCTATAATCATCAACAATGGTAAGAAAAAAATGTGCACCAGTCAAAGATAACTTTCTATAAGGCCCCCAAATGTCACAATGAATTAATTCAAAACAAACCCGAGTCTCAGAAACAGACAAAGGAAAAGGAGATCATGCTTGTTTCGCACGATGACAAGTATCACAAACAACATTAGTCCTTTTAATGTTCAAATGCGGAAAAAATGAAAGTTTGTTGAAAGCAACGTGACCCAAACGGCAGTGCCACAAAACTGCATCTTTAATATTCTGTACTACGTGTGCCGAGGGAGCAACCGGCTGCGTCTCGAGCAAATATAGCCCATTTCTCATTCTACCCACTCCAATCAACCTCCTCGAGTGTCGGTCCTGAAAGTAACAAAAATCAGGATAAAGGGTTAACGTATAATTTTCATAACGTGTGAGTTTGCTCACTGACAACAAGTTGCAATAAAAACCCGGCACATACAAAACGTCATGGAGAATAAAATTTTCAAAAATCTGAACTTTCCCAATATGAGATACGGTCAACGTTGTCCCGTTTGGTAATCTAACGGGTTTAACAATTTTATTTGGCACAATGTCGAACATGAGTGAAAGTGAAGAAACCATGTGATCGGTGGCCCCGGTGTCAACAATCCAACTTTGATTGGAAATAAAAACTTGACCTGTCAGATTTATACTAGGTGAGACCGAACTTTGTCCAAGTAGCGACAAGAGGTGCTGATATTGGCTAGCGGATAACCCGACGATGGGGCTATCACTCGTGGGATCCTCACTGCAGCAGCCACGGTCCACTGCAGCAGCTGCGGTTCCCGGTGCCCCGACCATCTTTGACCCCTGCTTCTTCCAACCCGGAGGATATCCAATCAATTCAAAGCACCTCTCCTTGGCGTGTCCCTGTTTCTTACAATGAGAACAGGTAAAACGGTTAGTTCGTCGGGAATTATTTCCCATGGATGAGCCTCCTGGCCCTTTCGCTGTCAATGCCGCAGCCTCGGGTGTCACAAATGACCCCGCTGCCACGCTTTGCTGCTTCTCTTCCTGACATAACACCGAATAAGCACTTCCCACAGAGGTTAAAGGTTTAGTGTTCATAAGCTGTGAACGCACAGTTGAAAAAGAAGGATCAAGACCCATCAAAAGGTCCAACAATTTTTCCATATCGCGAATCTGCACAAATGCTTTGGCATGTCCACAAGTACATGGCGGGATTTCAACTAGCGTATACAATTCATCCCAAAAGGATCTCAACTTAGTAAAATAAGTTGAAACAGGTAGATTGTCTTGCTTCAAATGCGAGATCTTGCGTTTTAATTCGCAAATACGAGGGACATTACCTTGAGAAAATCTCTCATGCAAATCAAGCCAAATATCATGCGCAGTTTCTAAATAGGTAATACTCTCATTAATCTCTTTAGACACAGAGTTTGAGAGCCAAGTTGCAACCATGGAGTCACATGCACTCCATGTTTCAAAATCCAGGGAATCTTCATCCGGTTTGGTAATACTACCATTAAGAAATCCAATTTTTCTCTTTGCCTTAAAAACTTTTAGTATTGCCCTTCTCCAAGAAGGATAATTGGGTCCTGTTAAAGTGTTTTGAACAAAAACTAAGCCGGGATTGTCCGAGGGGTGCAAATAAAACGGTGAGTTAACATCAATGACTCCCCCTGTCGGGCGAGCCGGCATGATAGTTTGATCATCATTAGCTAGAGTAGTCTCATTGTTGTTAACGTTCGCCATATTCTACCAAATCAAAACACAAAAAACAAGCACAAGAAGCAAAGGAAAAAGGAACAACTCACAAATGCACTTTAAAAGTGCTTCGGCCACTTAGTGGAAGAAGGGAAAAAACGCCTCTTAATGCAAGATCGAAACTTGCTCTGATACCATGTAAAAACTTACAAAGACTATGAAGAAAAAGATTGAATATATTAGATGATCAAGTAAAGAAACAAGACTAGCCTATTTATACTAGATGAAGGACACACCCTTTCACTTTCACAAGCTAAGAGTTACATAAGAATAAATTGCATAAATAAATCAAGTAAATGCCTATAGTAAACACCCCATCTTGGCCGGTTGAGGAGGAAGAGGGAAAGCCAAAAAATCTACCAAAATATCTACATATTCACTAATTACATGGAATAATGTAGAAAAGTATGTGCCAAGAATAAAGACAAATACTAAAGCGTACAAATACAAATATGAGAATACAAAAGTAAAATACTAATTTCTACACTTTTCCTGCTTTTTGTTTCGATTTTTGCGTTTATGATGTCTCCCTTGGTTGTTTACTTGCTACTCGTGTGATATTGAAGGTTTGGTAGGAGTTAATATATTTTTGTTTTTTGGTATATTTGGGTCATTAGATACGACTTTTATGCATATTTCTTGTTATTTTCTCTTTTCTCAAAAAAATATATATTACCTACTCAAAATACACAACTTCATTGAATACTCGATCTAAATTCCTCTTTATATTTTCTAGAGTCCTCGTTTCAATTGTTTGAAGTTATAATAATGCATGATTTTCATCAAACAACATATGATTGAAACTACACGAGATCGCACCTATATCCATCTATCTTTTTCAAGTTGTATTTAATTTAACACATGAGTATACATTCATTAATCATGATTTTCACTGGTAAGAGTCTCTCCAAATTACACCTCTTTTTTATTATATGAAATTATAGAAAACTCTCCCTGTTTTTTTACTTCAAAAACAAAAAATTCCTCTCACAAATAAAAGCATTCACAAAACTCCTTCACTTTAAAAATTTATCACTTAACCCACATGCTACTTTTTTTTACCAATTTGCCCCTTAAAAGTGAGGAGGTTAAATATTTAATTATCTTTTTATAAGGGGCTTTTATATTATTAGGCAAAAATTAGAAAAATTTACATTTTTTGCAATAGAATTAAGGGAATTTTCTATATTTATAAAAAAAATATAATTATTTTAATTAATTATAGTAAAGCTATTATAACTTTGGTAGATAAAAAATATTAATTAATTTTTATAAAAATATTATAAGATAAAATATAATATTTTGTTGATATTATAATATCACTACTATATAATTAATTAAAATAATAAATTTTATAAATATTAAAAAAAAATTTCTAAAATATAAAAAAAAAATTATTTTTCCTCAAAACATGAAATCCTATCTAAAAATAAAATCAAATACTTAACTATTTTATTTTGAGGGGCAAAATGGTAAAAAAATTATTTGGGGGTAAAGTGATAAATTTTTAAAAGTGAGAAAATTTAATGAGTGAGATTTTTTTGTTATTGAAGCAAAAGTCATATTTACCCTTTTTATTATAACTGGGCAACATTATAAAATTATTTCGATAATAGAAAATGTTGAGGCACCAGATATCACTTAATTGACTGAAAGCAGTAATAATTTGATCGGAAACGTCGGATTTAAGCTTTTATTATGATATACCATTCTCCTAAACCATGAATTTGACATGCCCATAAAATTTGGAATCTTACCCAAAGATTCTCTAACAACTTAATTAAATAAATTTTACAAAAAAATAATTAAATAAATTGAAAAAAATATATATTTTACATGCCATTGTTGTCATAATTAAATAAGTATCATTTAATTTCATCACTTTGAATCATTATATCATATTAACACATACATATAATCAAATATATTCGACTCAATATATCCAATTCTACACGGATCATCAAGTGGCCGAGTCCGGGTCGACAACTGGGCGGGCAGATAGAGGAATTTGGTTAGATACAACAGATAAAATTGGGTCAGGTTTAGGACAGAGAGCTTTGGAAACGAAAAAGGAGAAACAGACGAACAGAGGAGTCGTACACAAAATAAGGCCGAAGGGTACCATCCATAGTTGTTGGTTTTTTGGGTGGTATACTATTCCCCAATACACTAACATTATTCCCCCTAACAAGCTTGTTATCAACATCGCGAGCCATGTCTTCCAGCTTGCGTTGTTGCAATTGCAGTTGTTGTTTCTTAGTGTTCTTGAATGTTCGTCTTCGTCTTTCCCAGCTATATCCATTTGTTGAGAATTTTATGTACGAGTCTGTTTAAAATGTCCTACATGAAAGATGGAGATAAGAAAGAAATACAACTTATGTCCGGAATGAGTAGTAAGAAATAACACATAATTACCCTAGTGAGCTACTCTACCTAAGCTAATCAGTATTACGATGAAATCTTACCTAAACTTATATGTGAATCTCAAATATGTCAATTCCATTAATTAGGCTTAAAGGGCAAGTGAGATTTCACGTATATACATATTGTTAGAGGATAAAACTAAGTTTAAGCCTTCATCCCACATCAGCTTAAGCTTTTCTGAAAGTTGTTCGTTTACATGATATTGGAGCTGTATTGACCAAGAGGTAATAAGTTCGAATCCCAATATCTCCCCCTTTAATATTAACAAATACAAAGTATCAAATGAGCATGTGCAATATCCACGCTTCAAGCCCAATGGACATTCATGTGAGTAGGCAGGTAAAACCGATCATGGGCCTTCACCACCACCACCACCACCAACAGACCCAGTACCTCAAGGCTCCCGCATAAACGAGGTCCAGCAGGGGTGGATGTATGCAGCCTTACCGCTTCAGGGTGTAACCCTATCGAGCGGCTGTTTTCGAGGATCTCCAACCTTATAGGATTGGCAACACGAGGATTTCTCATAAGGTCACCCATCCTGGTATTACTCTTGCTCAAACATGCTTAACTTCAGGAGTTCTAATGGGATCATGGGCCTTTAAACTTTCGGAAAAGTTAGTTCCTTAACATATCAAATAATGAGCAATCCATCAACTGAAAGCCAAGCCCAACGAGCCCATATATATACACATATTACTATGATCACATATACATATAGTCTAACAAATATGGACGAAAAATTACGTTTGGATAAAACCTCAGTTAGAGTTCTATGCATACCTCAATTCTTCCAAGCATCAAAAGTGTTCTTGTTCATCAACACTTTCTTGGTTTTACTGTACCAAGGCAAAAATAAATGAAAATAAATTCATTAAATTAGCAAATTAAACAAACCCATAAAAGGAACAATGATTTAAAAAATTCAAAACTTCATCGCTCATCACAAAATGTTCATCTATGTAAAGGGACCAACTTTACGAAAGCTTCCATGATTGATTTTATACTCCAACATATGTCCCGCACGCAAATGCCCATTGGACTTGAAGCGTAGATATTGCACAAGTCTTTCTCTTGTACTTAATTTATATTAATATTAAAAGTTGAAGCCGTTGAGAATCGAATTCTTGATTACAAATCAACTTCTCCAAAAGTTTCAGTTTATAGGCGAAAATCTTGATTTTATACTCTAACAAAATGATGAATATAACTAAATGGAAAAAAAAAAAAAAAAGATAAAGCATACCTTTAATATTGATAATGAACCAGAAATTTTGAGAAAATTAGGGGAGAGAGCGAGAGAGAGAGAGAGAGCTGGAATTTGGATGAGGCTGCTGGCTGCTTTGGGTTTAATATATATTATATATTATATATAGTAAAATGAAAATTAAGTATAATTTGCATTTTTAATTGTGTATTTAATAATTTAATTTAGGATTATTTGTACGACCAATTTTTATATTTTTAATTATGCCAATTTAATTCTTTTTAATCTAACAATTTAGTTCTTAAATAATTAAAAATATTTGAATCAAATCTTATGTTAAAATTAATATTAATTTTTGACTGAAAGTATAATAATATTTTCAGTCTATGTAAAGGTTCACCTTTTTCTAAATACCCTATGTAAGTGGAAAACACATGCAAATACTAATTAATGTTACAATTCTTACTAAAAATTAACACTAATTACAAAACATTAACTAAAATGCAAATACTAATTAAAAATGCTGCTGACAAGTTTCTCATGTTGGGACTCCTTAGAAACGGCCTCCCTTCAGGGTAGCTCCTGAAAGAGGGAAGGTTGCATACATCTACCCCCAGACCTTGTTTAAGTAGGAGCCCTTTGATGCACTGGGTTTTTTGTTGTTGTTGTTGATACAATTAAAAATATAAAAATTATGGATTAAAAAATCCTTTAATTTAAAATTATTAGATTATAGAACATAATATATAGTTGGTAAATTTATAATTTAATAACTTTTTACTATATATACTGACATATAATATGATTTATTTTTGAATATTTTCTGTAATAAAATATTGCGGGTCATACAAGGATGCACATTGCATATTCGCTCATTTAGCTTTCAAACAAACGTGCCTTTTTCATCCAACTTGATCAATATCTTAAAATAAATATCACCACTTTTATTTTTGATTTTTTTTTTTTTTTATGAAACTATTGAATATGCTTAATTTCTCTTAAAAATATTATCCAACTAATAATCATAAATAATAAAAATTAGGATTATTTACGCTAATGGTTCTTGTACTTTGCCCATTGTGTCAGTTTGGTCCTTTGTACTTTTAATTGTGTCAATTTAGTCCCTGAACAATTCAAATGTGTCAATTTAGTCCTTTATTAAGTTGTGTTAATGACGTAATTTTGAATGGTAAAATTATGTTAGATATAAGTAACTTATTATAAATTCATCTATTTACTCAATTTAATCCAATTCGTAGCTGAACTATTAAAACTTTCATTAAAAACTTAACATTGAATTTTCTATAAGGGTCAAATTGACACATTTTGAATTGTATAAGGACTAAATTGACACAACTAAAAGTACAAAGTAAAAGGACTTAATTGATATAATGGACAAAGTACAGAAACCTTTGGCATAAATAATCCTAAAAATTAAGTATCAACTGTTAGAAAATTGAAAATACCCACTTAAAGCTGCTATATATTCATAAATTTCTCTAACATTTTGATCACTTGTTATAATTTTAGGTTTACAAGTTTTCTTTTTACAATAATAAGAATGATACGACTTTTCCCATAACAAGGTTGCTAACTATCACAGAGAAAGGACAAGCTTCGAAACCAAGATATCCAACTCAGGGTAGCCTACCTAACCACAATACAAACTCTAACAACTTATAAATGAATATATGAACAAACCGAGTATCAAACTCTTTTATCAATTTAAAAGTAATAGTTATTTTTGACAAAAAGGAAAGTATATTACTCTTATCTTTCTCATATCCTAAGCGGGTTGAATACAATAAATATAAACTATTATTTCTGTTAGCGGAATTCCTAATGTGTTTGTTAATATAAAAAAGAAATACAAGTAATGTATTGGTCTTTTATACTGCATGCTTTTCTGCTTGTACACGCGGAACTCGCTCTTATGAGTGCGCCTACTTTGTATAGTAATTTTTGTCGCTAATTATCAAATAAATACAGATAGAAGTTACGTGGGAAGTTTGCAAATGGGGGAACGTAAGGGCTTTGCTTTAAGAAAAGGGTGCCAACTGGGGAAGATTGCATATATGTATATCAGATGTGGTGGTGGTGATGCCTTGTGGTGGTCTCTACTCACAAGTTGCATTTTGTCTATTTTTTATGAACAGTCATTTCTAATTTTCTTTCCCAAAAGAGACCAAAACTAACAACTTGAAAACTAGTGGTGGTCAATGGGACGATTCGGGTGGGTTCATAACCTAACCCACAAGTTGACCGGTTGAACCGAGTCTGATTTGGGGAAAAAGTTTCACTCTTTTGAGTTGAGGGTTGCAGGCTTTGTTACTATTGTATAGTTTACAATATGTCTTATTTGTATATGACTTAAGGTAAAATACTTTCATATGTGACTACTGGTTTGTTTGCTAGTAGAAGATGTCGCTGGATTTTGATCGACGGATTCTCTAAATTAGGTGTTTGACCCATATGATAGGAGCAGGTCGAGAAGGTCCTGCACTTGCTAATTCAGGATGGAATGATTGATTCAGTTTGAAATCATATTTGAATCATATTCTTTAAATAAGCGACAATAGCTACAAGGGTTATGAGATCATATTTAGATTGATCTAGTTCCCAACGTAAGGAGTTTGTATCGACTTAGGTTCTAAAAAGATACGTTTTTGGTGTAAAATGAACTCATTTGAAATCAATGGAGAAGAATGGCTACTGCCAATGATCCAAAGGAACCTTAGACAGTTGTGAATGTTGTGACAAGTCAAAACTAGAACGGCTAACACCAAATGAAGGTATTCTATGTGTCATATTATAATAAATATGAGAATTTAGAAAAAAATAATAATACATTAGTAAATATTAATTAAATAGAATGTCTTAGAGAACAATTGAAAGCAGTATAATTAGAGAGAGAATATACATCACAAAATACATAATGAATAGAGAGAAGAGATGATGAATGATGTTGGTAAAATAAGAAGAATTTGTAAGTATTTATAGAGAATTTTTTTTTTTTTTTTTTTTTTTTTTTGTGCTTCTCCAACTGCAAAACGAGCCTTTCGAAGAAAGTAGCCTTTGCGCCTACTAGCGATGTAATCCAACGGCTACTTAAACCTTTTCTTTCAATTTTTTAAGTTGGACCAATGTAATGATACATATATCAGACCTGCATGGACCCGTAATAGGTCAAACTCGTATGGAACCTTGACGGGTCAATACACATGTTGGGTCATAAACGGAAGAAAGTTTAACCTGTGTCCTGACTTGGTACAGTAGATGGGTCGACCTACCAGCCTAGCAGGCTGGGTTGGGTACTTCACGGGTCGAGTTGCACCACTTGAGTAAGGTTGCACGACTTGTAAGAACAATCAAGCAACAAAGTGACTTGTTGGGTTTCACCTTCGTGGGATGCCACTTTTTGTATAGTCATTATTTCGCTCATTATCGAAAAAAAAATTAAAGGCAAAGTCGTTTCTATTATGTGAAAAAAAATTGACTTCTTTTTAGGGATTGAGAAAACAGGATGCAATGACTTCTTATTAAATAATCAACATAAATAAAAATTTTCTAAATGTATAAAATTAAAGGTTATTTTTATTGAATACCTCAACTTTTGTAGAAATAATAAAAAAGCCCCTAATCGTTTCGATCTATTTTTTTAGTACCTTATGTTTTCTTCATATTAATAAATAGAATCATTTCCAACTTGTTTAATCATATTACGAGAAGTAAATTGATGCAGTAGATCACTTCAAATACACACTACAATATATTGAAGAAAATACCCCTACCCTTTTTTTAAAAAAGAAAAACATATATTTTCAGCCGTTAATATCTCTTAACTTATTTAAAAAAAAAAAAAAAAACCTCTGAACTTTAGTAGATATTTAAAGTGATCTGTCACGTCAAAAAAAAGTATTTTCGGTAATCTTTTTTGAGTAGTGGGTATTTAAATTGACCGGCAAAGTTAACTTTCTCCTTAGAATATGGCATCATCAAGAAAGAGGGTCTTATTTATTAATATGAAAAAAATTTAAGGCACTAAAAAAATTAACTAAAAAGGTTACGAGCCTTTTTATTATTGTACAAACGTTAAGGTATTAAAATATAAATAATTCTAAAATTAATGTACATGTGGCACTACTCATTACCTTGTGGATGCAAAGGCTGCTTTGGTGTCAAACTTCTTTTTGAAATTCCAAACCCCGTGTGCATTGACATCTTATGGCTGGCTTGACTTGACAGGTAAGATCGTAATTTTTTTTTTTTTTTTTTTTTTGATAATGGTAAAGACAAAGGAATCAGCTTCAGTTCCCCCCTTTAAGCAGAGGGCGGCCTGAAGCTTCAAAACGAGAAATTAGGATGAGGGTGCTAGAAGGATCCGAATTCCCGACTAGGAAATCCGATCGCTTGTAACCCTCACCCACCACAAAGTCCGCAGACCTGTTAGCTTCTCTAAACACATGAGAGAAAGAGAAAAAATGTAGACTTTGACATATACATGATGGCACGGATCTCACTGGGGCATGCAAACTTGCCCTGAAAGATTCTGATCACATCCTGGTTATCTCCTTCCAAAATAACACGGGAAGCACCCTTCTGAACAGCCTTTAAAATTCCATCCCTAACAGCCAACGCTTCAACCACAATGATTGGGGCATTACCCATTCTTCTAGAGCCACTTGCAATGATCTCACCACAATGATTGCCATACACAGCTGACTCCCTTTTTTAAATTCAAACTAAAACCAAATATCCCGAATCGGAAAACAAGGTGGTTATGGGATTGATCTGTAACCTAACCTGTGAGTCAAGCACGTACGATCTGGTCGAACTAGGTTAGACTCGTTCCTGGAACAGGTTCAGTCGGGTTGGGTCTTCGAAGGAAACTTCCTTTACTTGGTTCGACTGTGTGACACATATCCTAGGTGGGTTGGGTTAAATTTGATCCCTGTTTTGACCTAAGTAAGAGATGGTTTGAAGCAACTCGCAACTTAGTTAGTGGGTCCAGTCAAACCGTGGAAATGAATTCTTTTTTAACCTGTGACCCAGATTTACCAACCAATGTGGCAAACCGGGTCGAATTGGATTGGCGGTCAATCCAACCTGTTGGACTCCTCTATTGAAATGAAACTAGATTAATTATTCTAGTCCACGAAAATTGGGTAAAATATGTTTGTTTACAAAAAACAACAAAGTAGGAATAGACGAAGTTCAATGAATCCACACTTGACCAAAAGACTACAGTTGAAAAATAACAAAAATCTCACTGGCACATGATTTTGAACTAGTACAACACCCCCCCCCCCCCCCCCCCCCCCCCCCCAAAAAAAACAACAACAACAATAACATGCCTAGTGCCACATGGGCTCCCGCTTGCGCGAGGCCTGAGGAGGGTAGAATGTACGCAACCTTACCCTATCGAGGTGAGACCCTGACAAGAGACTGTTTCCGAGTTTCAATGTGTAGATCTCTTAACATGACCAATGCCAACATTAACTGCTCATCTTAGCTTATTTAAAACGTTAAACTCTTTTTACCTTTCTGTAGATAAAATTCAACTGTCATTTTGACAACAAATATTAAGTTATTACTCAACAACTCCCAAGCAACTCCTGTTTCTACATAGATGGTGCTAAACATTTTTTTATATAGGCCCAAATAATCTTACATGGACGACTAAATCAAATCAATAAAATTCTACAGTGATTTTGACCCCCAAAAACAATAATAATAACAAGTTCTCATTCAACAACTCCCAACCAACTCTTTTTACCCTTAAATTAGATCAGACGTACATCTAAGGCCTAGATCGAATCCCGTCTTCATTAAGGATGACAAGATTTATGTGGGATTTAAAAAGGTTGCCCCTCTATGCAGTCCAGTGAGACTTCTTACCATTTGTAAAAAAATTGTCTTCTTTTAGTTCTTTATGTTCTACCAAAGAGGGCACCAACACGTTGTTACCGGATCCCATGAGAACTCCGAAATTAAGCGTACCTGGGTGAGAGTAGTATCAGGATGGGTGACCTCCTGGAAAGTCCTCACCCTCAGGTTAGGGGCACTAGGAAACATCCTCTCTTCAGTTTAACACCCTGAAGGGGGAAGGCTGCTTACATCCGCTCCTCCCAGACCCTGCGTAGGCGGGAACCCTTGAGGCACTGGGTATGCTCCTTTTTCTTTGCTTAGGTTCTTGTTCCCTAGTTTCATTTCTTTCATCTTCTCGATTGGCGGAACCTGTATCCAATTCTTAACGGTAATCAACAAAAAGAAAATAAGAAGTGGTGTTTTTTCTCTATTACTTTTTTTTTTTACAATATTAATAAAACGGATACAATTTTCCTCGTATAAGAATACAATGAGGAATAAACTTGAAACCCAATTTTCAAACAAGGAATAAGCAGTCATATATAATTCTATTACAACTAGCTGACTATATAACTTTAAAGTGAGCGGTTTACAGATAGTGTCAAATAAGAAGAGAGGTTTTATTTTGCTTTTCTTGTTTGAAATGACATTACGGCTCCGTTTGTTTCAAGGGAAGTGCCCTTCCCCTGGAAATCATTTTCCTTTGAAAAAGATTTTCCATGGAAAATGCAATTCCTACTGAGCTTTTCTTTTGTTTGTTTCAACGGAATAACATGTTCTCATATTGCGATGTTCTTTGTTTGTGCTAGAGGAATCATTTTCTACTAATCATCTTATACCTAATCATAGAATAATATAAGAAGCAATACAATATATTTGAAATTATCTAAACTTCGTGTGGTTGTGAAATTATTACTAAGGTACCCTGATATTTAATCATTTATCACATATTCTGACATTTTAATATATACAATGAGGTACCTGTTATTGAATATTTTATCTCTCATGTACCATATATCAAAATTTAGGATTCATTTACCAAGCACTAAGGCACAGGATTCCATTAGAACTCCGAAGTTAAGCGTGCTTGGGCGAGAGTAGTACCAAGATAGGTGACCTCCTGGGAAGTCCTCGTATTGCCAACCTTGTCAGGCATTGAGTCCTCAGAAACAACCTATCGTCAGAGTTACATCCTAATTGGGTAAGGCTCCATACAACCACCCTCCCAGACCCTCCTTATGCAGGAGTCCTCGGAAACAACCTCTCGCTAGAGTTACATCCTAGAGGGGTAAGGCTGCGTACAACCACCCTCCCAGACCCTCCTTATGCAAGAGTCCTTGAGGCACTGGATATGTTGGTATTGTTGTTGTACCATGTATGAAAATTTGATTAATTTTATTAAGAATTTGACCAAATATAAAAGTGCTAATTATATAATACTTAATTACGATAATATTTACAGATCATGTCAATGTTTTCAACAAACTATGATAAAAAGTTCATGGCATATTAATGTAAATTACCTAAATATGGCCGAAATTATTTTAGTCTGATCCACATTCAAACCGATGTATACCTTCTAAATTCTTTGGATCACTTGAAATAATGACTTCTCATGTTTTAAAAGGGAAGTCATTTTCCCATATTTGAGTTGGAAAACCTTTTCCGTCAAAAAACATGCGTCAAACGATAATACCTAGAATGTAGTTTTTTTCCATAAACAAACGAAGCCTACATGTATACCCTTAAAAATTCGCTCAACAACTTACTTATAAAAAAATCGAAAAAGAAGAGAGAGAGAATCCAACAAGATATAGTATCATCGTCATCTTCATATGTGAGCTTATTATAGTCATGAACCAACAACTTGACATGCCCCGCCTCCCAATTTGATGCCTTTTTCTGGCAACAGTATTTAAAAATAGAGAGAGAGAATATTAAATTTTATGACATGTTTTTTCTTTTTAAACATGTTATTTTTCTTACTTTTTTAATCTAAAGTATGTTATATATATATATATATATAGTAAATATTGGAGTTATTTATCGGAAACTGAAAGGTCTCTTTACTTTTTATGTCACGTTAATTTCATCTTTTTATCTTTAATTATGTTAATTCAGGATCTATATTGGAGTTATTTATCTGAAAGTGAGAGGTCTCTTTACTTTTTCTGTAGCATTAATTTCGTCCTTTTTTTAATTGTATTAGTTCCGGATCTATATAGTTAATATGTTTTTTAGTCATATGAAGAAATTGAAGATAAGTTAATGATATAATTCTTTATTTTCCTGTCATGTTAGATGCAAAATAAGCCAAGATGAACATACATGTGATCCGACTTCTAAAAATTACGTCACCAACTTAATGTTATTTTTACTCTAATACTAAATTGATACAATGTAAACTATACGGTGAGTAAATTGATGCTATTAAAAATACAAAAGGCTAACTTAATACGTCGAACAAGCAAACTGCAGTGGTTGGAAGTGAAAATAGATCATAATGATGAAGCTTGCAGATTAATATAGACTTTTAAAACATCTTTAGGAATAAGTTGTAAACAATCGAGTTTAAAATTTTTTTTTTTTAGTTAAGGCAAAAATCCTTTTTATCGTTTTCTTTAAGCTCGAAAAAATATAGAATACGATATTTTCTGTCAATCAAATACAAGTCTTTACAATTAATTAGAACATCTTTACAACTTTATATTGTCAAAAAGATAAATCAAATGCAATCTAATAATATGTGTAATATTCTTTTTCTTATGTTTATTAATAAAGGGAAAAAAAAAAAAAAAAGAAACTTGGGCATAAATGACAATTATATTGGGCTGGGCTGACCCATTAAAATATAGATGGTTTTGCCAAAATTCATATTGGCCCATGGTGCTACCCATTGGCCCAATTAAGAACTACACTAAATTTGAGGATCATATAAAAAGCAATAATTATGTAAACTATTAAACTAGATTGTAATAGTAGTTACATCAAATAAATTAATTATTGAATTTAGCCCTCCTTGCAAAGCAGGTCTAGAGACTTTTGAATAATCCGAATGCGTTATGGGCTTGTTTTGTCACGGGCATCGATTTATCTGTCGGTTCCATCTTAGAGGCCCTAATCGTGTCCCGCGTATTGTGATGTTGTAAGAGCATTATCACAAGGAGGGAATAACGGGAGGTCAGTCAATATGTTGTCTTATAAATAGCTTCAGAAACCCCATTTAAGATCCTTAAGGTGCCCGAGATGGGGAGATGAGTTTGATTCGATCTAGCATATCATATTTTTCTGCCCCTCTTCTCTCCAAACATGGTTTTTATTTGAGTTTTGGATTCAAGCCAATCATGAATGCTTTTCGAGCTTTATTGCGTGATGAGAATACATGTGTGATCGCTTCTCGTTAGCTAATGATGATTAGTTGATGGATATGGAAATTGCGTTATTGAGAAATCATGCTAAGGAAAAGATGTCTCTACAAGTGGAGTTATCCGAAGCCAACAAGGAAAAGGTGGAAATCCTGCAATCTAATGGTAACAGAAGTATCCTCTCGGCGGGGAGATGCAGCATGGACGTCCATCATGGAGGACATGAGCATTAGTGTTGTTGCCAAAGACTCGAGGGGGTGTATCATCAGGTCTTGGTGTGGTTTGGTCCCGACAACATCCCTAGAAATGGCTAATGCGTTAGCTATTCAGTTTATGTTTGAATTGGACAATGTGGATGTAATTTTGGCTCTCTCTCACATGGATAGGGACTCTCCATGGAATTTCCAATTCGCGGTGAAGGATAGTTAAAACCTTCTGGATCAGCTCAAAAACTGCAATATTTTAGGATGCCGAGATAGATCAATCAAGAGGCTCATCAAGTTGCTAACAAGCGTAACACTCGTATTTATAAGAACCGTGGACAACTATCTTCTCCTTTCATTGCTTTATAGTTGTTTTGCCTTCGGGATTTTATTATAAGAAAATAATTTCACTGCCTTGGCTATTTTGGGTTTTTTTGTTTTTCCTTTTTGTCTTCAGGTCCTACCCTACACTTTTGTGCTTTCTGCGATTTGTATTCAAATTATCGAAAAAAATCGTATCAAACTTTATCATACATAAACATGTCGATAAAGCCTACTTCCAGTCCACATAAGTGGAATTTCTCGAGTAACAAAATTCAGACTCTAGTTAGTTGTTTTAATAGTATACAATTTCTTCATTACCCGAAAGAAACCCACTATGTTGTAAACCATTGTACAAAATAAGGTGTCTCGAGAATTAATTCTCTCATCGCCTGGCTTTAACTAGGGTGCTTAACCTCTTTAGTTTCCTCTATCTTTGCATTTTTGCCGTTATAATGTATATTCTTTTGGTACAGCATGCTTACCGCACTATCTTTTAATTATTAAAAAAAAAAAAAAAAGATGATAGTAAATAGCCTCAACCCTCAAGCCATGTGCATGCAAAGGCAAACTGCCTGGGTGAGTGGGTCCAATTAGTACACCCAATTCAGATTACACAATCCACACAAAAAAACAATTATTAAAACGGCATGTCAGAGAATTAACAAAATATAAAAATAAAGTAATTTGTCAAATGTATCAATTTAGTTCTTGTATTTTTAATTGTGTTAGTTTAGTCTCTATACAATTTAAAATTTGTCAATTTGGTCCTTATAGAAAATTTTATGTTAGTTTTTTAATAAAATTTTTAATAGTTCGGCCACAAATTTGGTTAAATTGAGTGAAATAATGAATTTATAATAAGTTGTTTATATCTAACATAATTTTGCTGCTCAAAATTATGGTATTAACTTAACTTCAATTTGACTAAAGGACTAAATTGACACATTTTAAATTGTTCAGTGACTAAATTAACACAATGAACAAAATACATGAACCTCGTAAATAATCCTAAAAATAATTATTTTAAATGCTCATCTTTTTACAATGTAATAGCCTTAATATTAGTAAATTTAGCTTAAGCTGATAAGAACAGTTACTACTTGAGATATTCTGTTTCTAACTTGGGGAGCTACTCCTTCTTTTGTATTGTGAGATTTCTCGAGCTCCGCTTCAGTGGATGTACTGATTTTTGTATTGTGAGTTTTTTAATAATTATTATTAAAAAAAAAAGTAAAGTAAACATAAAAAATATTTTTGTAAGAAGTGGATGCCAAAGTAACCAATTTGGCCACTGGCAACTAGAAAAGCGACCTCTTACAATTGAGTTTTGGACCTTCTCAATAATTAGGTACTTTTGTACGTATGGTTCAGGTATTTCTTTGCTTTTCCATTTTGTGTTGAAATACGACTTGTTGGATTCGGTGTACTAATTAGATTAATCATCCTTTCGTGTAGATTAATATTTGTAGTTATTCTCAGATTCGGTGTAAGGCTGGGGGTCCCCGGAATCAGTCTCCTTTCCTGCCAGAAGGGGTAAGGCTGCGTATATCACCCCCCCCAGACCCTGCGTTCTGCGGGACCCGCAAGGCACTGGGACTGTTGTTGTTGTATTCTCAGATTCGGTGTGGCGGGCTTCTTGCACCTTATTGGAAGAGCGTCTCCGTCATGGGTCGTGTTTAAAGTTGGGTGATATTCTGGTGACCTAACTTTGATCTTGTTGCGCAATCTCGCTTCAACTGCTAGATTGTTATTTTCTAGGTTTTCAATTTCATTTTGATCTTGTGTCTAGTGGAAGTATCTGACTCCCACTTAATTATAAAAGGAAAGATTAGATTATCCGTCCTTCAAAATATGAGGTCTGTTAAATTTTTATCGGGTCTTTAGGTCTGAACCATTGAATTGGTATATATGAGGTTTACATATAAGCCCAAATAGGATTCCATCATAAAACTAATTGGTATTAGGCGAGGTAACACAATAATTGGTAGTTCTTTTTTGGAAATTGAGGGTGTTAGATTATTTTAACTAGCACACAACAAATGGTACACATACCAACTAATATTTGGGTTATTTGTATCGTATATGTGTTTAAGCGTTTATAACGCATCATATATAGGTTATTATTTTTCAATTATGAATAATAATGTGTAGTAAATGCAAAATGATAATATAAAACAATTTTCAAAAGGGTCCTTACTAACATTAAGGGTTTCAAGCAACTGTTTCCCTTATTTGAATTCTTGACCGGCCATATAGTTAATTAAATTTTACGTCCCTATATATATGTGTGTGTATCAGAATACAAATCATAAGACAGGGCTTTGCTTGCAATAATAATTAATGGAAATATACTATATTAGAATAAAGGGTATTTTACTGAAAACTATCTAACTGTTTTAATTTTTCAAAGTTACACCTAAATTTTTCAAAAGTTTTTTAATGTCACACCTAATGCTGACACCGTTAACTTTCCATTAAAATTTACAAAATTACCAAATTACCTTTAATAGAACTTGTTTTTTATCAATAAATTATAAGCAAGTTTACAAATAAAATACAGTTCTACATTTTTTTGGCACAGGCTCGTAGCAGTACATCGAACCCTTAATACTTTTACAAAATAAATCCGAAGGGTAATTTCGTCATTTGTAAAATACATTACTTGATATAATTTAATTGAATTAAGTTAAACTTGGTATTATGATGCATTTATACCTCAAAACGCAGTATTTCATTTGATGAAACGTTAACAGTGTCAACATTAGGTGTGAAATTGAAGTTTTTTTTGAAAAGTTTAGGTGTGACTTTGAACATTTATAAAAATTAGATGATTTTCTGATATCTCACCTAAAATATAGGTAGTTTTTAGTTAAAAAAAACAGAGATAAATATAATAAGTGAGAGATAATAAATAATGGACATAAAACCAACAACAATAATAATAAATGCCTTTGCTTGTTGATTCTATTGATTATGAATGCAAGGTCATTGGTGTATGCCTTTATGGTGTTTTGATGTTAGGTATGTTAGTACTATGTCTTCACTTTATATTTTCTATATTTACTTTTATGTATATGATATAGAATGAAAATGCAGAACTCGATATTAAATGCTTCAAAATCGAAGAAACTTAGAATCTATGGAACTCGAGAGAGTAAACATTCAGGTTTGTACTTGAGAATTCTAGAATGCCAGTAAAGTAGCCGCTAAGGACTATTTATGGCAAACTGACATGAAACCTTAAAATTACAAGATTACTAAAATGTCCTTTCTGTAATAGCAAAACATAAAAGCGGCTCAAAACACTTCCTCAAAGACCAATTTGGCAAAAAGGACGGGGTTATTGTCTTTGCATAAGTTGGTATGAGAGCTTAATTTTGATATATAACGGGCTAGTTGCTCCCTTAAGAGTCAAAAGTTATGGTTATTTGAAGTCGCAGATATGGATCAATGTTTCCAACCAGCTTGTATAGATTTGTAGTGGTCTAATTACTCCATAAACTCTTCACTTACTTGTCTTATATCATATATAGTGATTGATGATCGATCTCATATTAAATCAAACGCAAGTAAACCCTAATCATATTTGGTTACTTTTGGAGTTAGAAACTCATCAAAATTTTCTTGCCCGTTGTAACTCGTTTAATAATTTCATATTAAATCAAACGCAACTAATCCATACTTTCTTGGTTGATCCTTTAATGTAGGAAAAGTGCCATTCGTGATAAAGGTTGAGATTGTCCAAGAAAATAAAAAGGTGATTCCCACCATATTTTATAGGGTACTCAATTGATAAAATTTTAAAACCTTAAAATATTTTATTATATATTTTAAAATATCAGAGTATTTAAGTCATTATTTTCCTATAATATATATAGACATTAAAAATACTTAAATTATAAAAAAATAATAAAAATAAAAATCTATTATTATAACTTAATATCTTTACGTATATGTTTGGCATGGGTTACTGTGGATTTTGGCTATGGGTGTATCGAGTCGGTATCTTGCAATTATTTAGGTGTTTCTTGTTATTTTTTCTTTCCCGCACTGTGTGTGTGAGATCTTGAGTCTTGTTATGAGATGTCGGTTTTTGTATTGCAAGTTTTCATGGCTAATTACTGAAAGGAAAAAAATGTATCCTTATAGTTGGAATTGCATTATTATGCAAAAAAGAAGGTAGAATAAAATGTGAGGAGAGAAGCACACAAAAGGGACCCATGAAAGTGACAAAATTTGCTCAAATTCAACAATAATTCTGGTGCTCCTTTAATAATTCAGATGCTACTTTTTATTTGGGTAAGTTGTTAAATGATTTGGTCCTTCATATACTATATAATATAAATTATATAATATATGTGTCTTTTGGTCCATTATTATATGAAGTGATAATGAATATCCCTTTTGCTTATTTATTGGCAATCAAATTTCTAGGTAAGACATTTGAATCATGATTTTAAATTGTAGACTTTTTGGTTTCATGGTACTAATCAATCATGATATTTTATATGTTGGTTTTGTTGAGGGAGTAATTGTTGTTTGGTCAAAACTGTTATTGTTAGGGTAATGATGTGACTTATAACTAATAAGAGTCACAAAAATTATCTTAAAAAAACCGATTATACTTTGGTAATAAAAATTTTGTTATGACAATAATATTACTGTTTGTTAATTCGATTAAATTGTGCTCTTAGAAATGACCCCGTTTCGGTAAAGTAACGCATGTGACTCGCACGTGATTGAGAGCAAACCGAGTAAAAGATTTATGCTTGAGGAGGATGCTGTTGTAGTTGATGTGCTTCAGGCAGTTATCTTCTTTTCCATTATAGTAGATTGCGTGGGTGCGACTACATTAACCTTTTCGAAAACAAAAAAAAAAGAAGTAGATTTTGAACAGTAACGTTATATGAGTAATTACGATAAACTAGATAGTCTCTTGAGTCTTATTTATAGAAAAAAACGCAACTTCTACTATAAAATTTCAATTATACATTTTTACTATACACTACACTGCATTTAGGGGTGGCAAATGTGTCTTGTCGTGGCGTGTCGTGTTTTGTTTGTGTCCATGCTATGTGAGGGGTCTTAAGAATGAGGTCAACCAGAACCCAAACCGTTTATTAAATGGGTTAGAAACTCTCAACCCTTACCCAACTCAATTATTAAACAGGTAACCTGTGGGTTACCCATTTAATTATATCGGTAACCTTTTTTCATTAAATACTTATTTTTTAACTTACAAACATGTTAATAATGCACTTTATGGTTGATAATACTAATAAATATTTGTTATATTTATAAATGTTAAAATAAACTATCAAATTAATATTACTAAATATAGTTCAAATTATCTTAACTCAAATATATATATATATATATATATATATATATATATATATATATATATATATATATATATATATATAACAATTATGTATTCCTTAAATGCCTACATAACTATATAAAACGGGTCAATCGTGTCGAAAACAGGTTACACGGGTCAAACCCAATTTCAACCTAGTTACCTAAACAAGTAAAATGGGACAACCCAAATTCAACCCGGCTTCAAAACCTCCGACCCGAACCCGCTATCTTCGTGTCGTGTCTGTGTCGTGTTATCGCGTCGTGTTAGATTTTTCCAGCCCTAACTACATTGCACTGCTTTTATGTACATTTATTGCTGAATTGTTTTGCTAGGAAAAAGCTAAAAAACACGAAAAACAATGGGTACGAAAAAGCCACGAGAAAGGATTCAAACCCAAGCCTCACGCGTGTTGGGCTCAACCATCCCCCATCCCAGCTACCATTCCCTTAGTAATTTATTAGGGTAAATAAAATATTTAAATATTTTTTGGATGATGTCCACTCGTGTGCTTTCGTGCCCTATTTTCTCGTGACATATAGCACTACTCTTTTTGCTAAAGGTGTTGGATATTTTAACAAAAAAAATATATTTTTTAATGATATTAGTTATGTCTTTTAAATTATGGATAAATTTCTATTTACTATTTACAATTATATTATCCCTGTAGCATTGATTAAATTTAAAGGTATACTATTACTAATTTAAGTGTAATTTACATTGAATTGAAATTATAACTGACCGGTTACAAGTAGCCGTTCGATGCTATAGGAATTCACAAAGTAAATGCAAATAGCTTGAAGAAAAGATGAATTATTGAATATAAAATTATGGTGCTCAAGTCGAGTCAAAAGAAGTTCTCATATGAATGAAGAATTAGATTTTTTTTTTTTTTTTAAATAGTTGTTTTTATTTTGGCTAAGTAAGGTGCCGTGGAGGCTTGAATTTTTAAGATTGTGCAGACCTAAAAAGTATTAACAGTGTAGTTGAGGGTTGTATCTTGGAGCCTGCGCGTCAGTACCTGTTGCACCGGTTTAGATCCGAGAGGAGCGTGAAACCGTCTTAAAGAGAGTATAATCCGCACCTCGCTTAACTGTTACATTATTGATACTTTATCATCTCTACGAGTTATTAGTAATATCTTTTTATTTTATACTTTTGTATAATATTTTTTTTGTTAGTTCCTACAAAAAGTATCTTCCCTTTTAAAAGGGAGAAACTTGCTTTTTGCAGGCTTTTGTAGATACCCTTTATTATAGACTATTCATAAGGATATGCTCTTGCCCTGCAAAATTTTTTCGATATTTTGTCATGTTTCTGCATCCAGCAACTGTTCACTATCGGGACGGTTATCATAATTCATTTAGTTATCTCGATTATTTTATTTGCCTTCATTGCTAAGTCGATAGGGATATCTACTTACTTTTTTAACAAATCATGAGCTTCACAAGGCACCATCTTTTGTATTGCGAGTTTCTATCTATTTATCAAAAAAATATTGATTTTTGAAGTCCATTTCCTTATTAGTGATGAAAAATGTGTCGACCATTAGTTGTTTCAAACTGATTTTCTAATAAGTATTGTTGTGCTACCATTGATAGATTTATAAACTAATTCATTCCAGAGTTGTTTTGAACAGGATTTATTAACTAGAACATCTGCCCAATAAAGCGGTTCTTTTTCAAACTCACTTTCTTTAGTATCTGAAAACATCCATATCCGGTATGTTTGAAGAATTTTCCTTCGGATATCAATCCAAGTGTACTATAACTTTCTTTTTCTCCGTTGTGACTTATCGATTTCAAATTAAGGCTCTTCTTTGCTTTATTGTAACGTACGGGGTCGGGTTCAAACATCAAAAGTAGCAACAACAACAATAACAACTACTCAGTGCCTTATGTTAAACAAAATGTCTGTGAATTGTAAGAAAATGACGAGCGTTATAAAATTATTAACTTATCAAGATAGTTAATTTAATATTATCTTATAATAATATTTGTATTATAACTAATAAATTAGTTATCTGAATTAATTATATTTTTATTATCCTAATTGATAACTCACTCGCGTGTATATTATCATTTTTAATTTAAAAAAGAGTGCGTCTAATATATGTTTAAAAATATTAACAACACATTAATTGCATTTTAACTTTTTAATATTATCAAAAATATATTTTATATTTTATTAACTATAAGTAATATATTTCAATTTAAATATTGTTAAGAACTTCACGTATAAGTCAAATATGAATATCACATAGAAGTTGTAGGAAAAAAGGAGATCAACTTATAACTTTATTAGGTTATTCCTCCTAGTGCCAATTAGTTTTAGAATGAAACCCCCACTTGGGCTAATATATAGATTTCATATCTGTCAACTTCGTGAGTTAACATGGCATCAGAGCGTTTTGAAGATCCCTGGCTCTTGTTTGTTAGTATTGTGTCCTCAGAAAGAGGGGTGCATTTGAATTTGTTGCTTCGAGTACCTCTACAATAAATGTTGGCGCCAACTAGATATAATTCCCAGCTAGAGCTAAGAAGGCGAGGGGTGTGATTGTTGAGAAATCACGCTTGAGAGGGAGTGTTCACAACTCTACATGTCAGTCAAATATGAATCTTATAATTTAAACTTATACTAATTAAAAAAATAATTTCATATTGGAATAATGTAATTATAATTTTGACCAAATAAAAAAAAAATTAATTATAATAATCCAATCTGATTGTGCATAATTAGAGGCATTTATTGATTCAGATTGTAACTTGAGAATTAATTAATATCCGAATTAGTCAACCCACTCCATTTATTACAATTTTTAATCATTATTTCAATATCATTAAGAATAAATTACCAAAGTGGCACTATTTGCAAAAAAATTTACCAAAATGGCATAGTTGAAAAAATATTTACCAAAATGGCACACTTTACTGTAGCGTCAATAGGAAATGCCGTTTGAAACGGCGTTCGTTGAGCAGTGTTTTTCGTTACCTTTCGGACGCCGTTTCAGGAATGGTAAGGCGACATGTGGGTATGTCATCAAAAGTCACCTTAGTCAGTATTTAGATATAGGTTGTCGAGGGTTGGGTAATGCATTAGTCTTAGTGGTAGAAGTCCTAGCAGTCAAGGATGAAATTTATCAATGTTTAAAGAAAGGATTTAAGAGCGTATACATTGTAGGAGATAATTTAGCCGTTACGAAAGTCATTAAAAGGGAATATAAATGTCTGTAACAGATAGATACCCATTAGAGACATTTAGGAGATGCTAGGGGCTTTGATGAGATTTAGGTCGCGCCTGTGTAAGGAGATGGTGATGTATACTTTTTTAGTTTAATTATTTTTTAGGTAATAATTTATATCATATCATATTTCTTGTATAGAACTACAATTAAAAATAAATAAATAAGGAATACAACCTGAAGATCTTTTCTTTAATTCACCAACCTATCTCTTTCCTTAATTTTATCCTTCCCTTTTGTTGAGGGCTTCACATGTGAGTCTCGTAAAATCCCATATTGGAGTTGAGCGAAAAAAGAGACCACCTTCCAAGCCTAGTGGGTTACTCCACCTATTACCAATTGGTTTTAAGATGAAACCTTAACTTGGGCTTATATGTGGATCTCGTATGTTCAAATTCCGTGGCTTGGGCCTAAAGGCGCAATAAAATTTAACATCTTTCCTTATTTTCCCCCTCCACTTAATTTTTGTCGCCTATGGTTATTAATACAAAAAGGTTAGGATAAAAAAGAATTAAATGCATTATTTATTCTCATTTATTATCAAATGAAAGAATAAAAGTAAAGAATTTTTTTTTTACATTAACAAGGAGAGTACAACAATTTTTTTTTTTTTTTTTTTTTTTTGACAAATACCATAGTAGAGGTTCAAACCCGAATGGCTTATAAGGCCACCAATATTCTCTGCTACTAGACTATGTCCCTAGGGGACGTGTACAACAATTCCTCTAAAGAGACAAACCAACTCTCAGGACCGGTCCTGACATTCCCAAGGCCTCAAGAACACATTTCAAATGTGGGCGCTTTATATGTAATAAAATTCTAACAATTGTAATATTAAAGCTTATTAATATTAATAACTAAGACTTTAAAAATATAATCTTCTAAAATTTGGGGCCCCTAAATTTGGAGGGCCCCAAGCGAGTATTTGGATTGCTTGGGGTTATGTTCGACACTACAAACTCTTTAGAAAGGAGGTGATGAGTTTTAAATCTAAAACGTCTTCCATGGGAGTTGGGAGATAAATCATTACACCAACACCGTTATAGTTCAATAAATAAACTTAAATAATAAAATAAGAACAATTTTATGAAAATTTGCTGGAAAAAAAGAGTTATTATTGCTAAGATAATAAATGTCATTATCAAGGATAATGATATCACTTGAAGTGAATAATAGCCACAAAATTTCATTAACTTATTATGATAATAACATTCTTTGCCCTATGAATAACATTACTAAAAAAATTTTGCATTCTCTATTAGTTATTTTTTTTTTCAATTTTAGGGTTTTTGTACAATTTAAATATTTTTTAAATTAATAAAATATATCAAATTTTACATATAAATACATCTCAAATTTTACTAAATTTTTACACAAAGTTATCTCTCAGAAAATGAATTCCAATTTTTATAATATTTGAATTGTGTTTGTTTTCAATTTATTTTGTCATATATCTTAAAATAATTAAAATAAATTAACTATTAAAATAACCTAAAATATAAACTTATGGTTAAAAAAAAGAGGACTGTTGGAGGAGAGAAACTTTATTTTTAAGTAAAGCCCCATTTTTATTGATATGACAAAAATAGGACTTCAATTGAAATTAACCTTATTGTCAAAGCAAAAATTAATATTTTTAAAATAATAATATAACTTATAAAAAATAATAAATAAAAATTATTTTAAAAATAATAATTGATAAATTATCACTTAGGTAACCTGAGGTATGATCATTTATTACTTAGCTATTCTTACATTTTAATATATACAATGAGGTATCCTGATGTTTAAAAATTTTATCATATAGATATATGTCAAAATTTGATAAAATTTGTGAAAATTGGACCAATTTTATGCAAAATATGATAATACAATGAATAATAATGATAATATATACAAGTTATTTCAATGTTCTCAATAAAAATTTAACAAATTGCGATAAAAACGTTCACTTAGTCTGGATGTAGACTATTAACATAGTGCCAAAATCATGTGTTATATCAATATTTTTTGATAAAAACCATCAAATTCTAATAAATATACTTATATATTATAGAAATTATGTTTTATTTTAACATTTTTCAACGAATATCTATTGAATTTTGGAAGAAAGGTACATAATTGATAAAATTTTAAAATTTTAGGATTACCTAAGTGAAAAAATTTTAAACCTCAAGATACCTTATTATATATTTTAAAATATCAAAATATCTAGATAATAAATGATCAAATTATAAAATATTTAAATGATAAATTTCCGTAATTATTTTAACGCAGCTTTGGTTTTTTTGATTATAAGACAAAAGATTAAACGTGATTTGTCTGGCATGAGAGAGAGAGAGAGAGAGAGAGAGAGAGAAGGAAGACCACGGAAAGCACACGGCCACTGTCGAACCCATTTGCATTATTTGGAATTGTGGACCCCCTCCCTATGTATTTTTCTGCATTCATAATCATAGTTTAACACCGGGTCCCACCTTCCTCTCACACACTTATATAAATCTGGTTATAACCCCCCGCTTAAAAGTTGTGGGATATAAGAGATTAATTTATGACATTAAAGACTACATACAAATGTTGTTAGTGGTAGTATATAAGGTTTTTGTATTTTAAAACATAAAATTTTGATATTATCATATTAGATTAAATACATGAATATTTATTTGTTTTCTTTTTTACTCTTTGATAACTTCTATATAAAACTTTAGAATTGTAATATTTGATGTTCGGAGAGTTTTTGAAAGAGTAGAAAACTAAAAATAATATATAAGAGATATATAATTATATATTTTACGAAATAATATAGTAAAAAGTTTAAAATTACTTAATTGAAATTTAGAAACTTTTAATAATTACCCTTAGAATTGCTTCGGTCGAGATTTATAACATTTTGGTAGCGGGAATACAACAACAACAACAACAACAACAATAGACCAAGTGTCTCAGGGCTCCCACATAAGTAGGATCTGGAAGGGGTAGATATACGCACCCTTACCCCTTTAGAATGTAACCCTACTGAGAGGCTGTTTTCGAGACCCCGAACCTTATAGGATTGACCACAAGAGAACTTCCCATGAGGTCACCCATCTTGGTACTACTCTTGTCCATACACGTATAATTTCGAAGTTCTAATAAAATTTGGTATTTTAGTGCTTCATAAATGAACCCTTTTTTAGTAACGAGAATACAGGGCTATAATATATAAAACTTATTAAATTATTTTATAATAAAATTGTATTTATATTTATATTTATATGTAAATTTTATGTATATCAAACCTATCAAATTTAACACCCTGCCTCTCAGGGTCCCACCCCCTCTCTCTCTTTATCTCTTCCATCTCTCCCTCCAATCTCATCCTCCTTCTCCTTCAACCCCCCACCCGCAACTCCACCACTCTCATCTCCATTCATCTCTACGTTTCCAGTCGTTAAACGCGGTCGTACAAGTCGCCGGAGAATGAGCGCGAACGTACCGCCGACGAGGACGCGGGTGGGGAAGTATGAGCTAGGGAGGACGTTAGGGGAGGGAAGCTTCGCAAAGGTGAAGTTCGCTAGAAATGTGGATACTGGAGATGCGGTTGCCATCAAGATTCTTAATCGCGATAAAGTTCTTCGTCATAAGATGGTTGAACAGGTCTCTCCTTTTTTGTTTAATCTGCTGAATTTTTTTGTTGATTTTTTTGGTTATTCATATGTTTAATGTCGCTGATGATTTTGATATTTCTAGGTCAAATTAATTGTTGTATTTTGGTTGCATGTATTCGTCCAAAATTGCGGTTGTTTGTCTAATCATCAATTATTTCAAATGTTTAAGCTTATCTGTGAAGAATAAGCATTGATTTTATACTCTAATGTGTGCCTCGCGTAACTGCTTATTAGACTTGAAGCATAAATACTCCACATGCCGGTCTCGTATATTGTGTTTATATTATGTTAATATTGAGAGGTGGGGTTGTTGGGATTTGAATTAGCTCTAATACCATATAAATGAGCGAACTTTCCGAAAAGTTTAAGCTAATGGATAAAGACCTATGATTGGTTTTATACTAAAAACAAATAGTCTGCAGGTAAGAATTTGGTGTATTAATTTTTTAGTCTACAAACTTTATAAAATAATTTTTTAGTCTGAAAATTACATGTATTTAATAAATTATTTCAAATTAGGAAGTAAAACTTCTTGCTTTTTGTTGCTAAACACAACATATCCTCGATATTCCCCTCATCCCACATATGAACCGCAATGTTGTAATATTGTTGATGAAGAAAAGTTGGATGAGACTCATTAGAGGCCCATTTTAAAGACTTATACACTGCTACTTGAACTATTTTATTAAAATATATGCAACTTTTGGATTAAAAAATTATTTCATAAAGTTTATGACGGAAAAACTAATGCAATAAACCTAGGATTTTAATGTGTAATTTACCCTATTATATAGCGCAAATTTCATAGTCATCTGTTCTCCCAGGGTGGTACCATTGCAGGCAGTTAGTCGATCAGATGCATATTCCTCTCAATTTTGGGGGGTTGGATTCATTAAACGGCTCAGCGGCATTGTGTTAAAGTATAAAATTATTATTGGATCTTCAACCATCAACTTAAGTTTTTAGAATAGTTAGTTTTTTGACATGGTATCAGTCTTGTTACCTAGTAAGTCACATGTTCAAATTCGAATAGCCTCCACTTCCAATATTAACATAATTTAAGCAAAAGGTATGAGGTGGGCTTATACAATATCTATGCTCAAGCCCAATTGGGCATTCGCTTGAGGGGGCATATGTTAAAGTATAAAATCATTCTTGTGCTTTCATCCACCAGTTTAAGTTTTTGAAATAGTTGGTTCTTGAGACATTGATCATTATTTCATTCTATACGGCTTCTTTGGATTGGAGCTGAGTCCAAAAGAGTTATATTAATGGTAGCATTGACCACATTGTGTAAAATAGGTTCTTAATTAATCATTTGCTTAAAATGTCTTTGAGTACATTTGATCAGGGGGACAAGGGGTGGATTCTGTATCAAATTTTCCCTTTACATAGATGATTTGTCTTTCCTGTATTTACTTTTTCTTTTTTTGGATTGCTATATTTAAGTGTTGTTACAAAAACAACAAACTCCGTGTCACAAGGGCTCCCACCAGAGCAGGATCTGGGGGGTGAAATGTGCGCAACCTTACCCTATTAGGATACTACCCTAAAGGAAGGTTGTATCTGAATTGTTATGTGTTGTTATTACCTACTTATAGAACGTTTCTTTTTTCCCAAATAGATAAAGAGGGAAATTTCAACAATGAAGGAGATCAAGCACCCTAATGTTGTCAAACTACATGAAGTGAGCTCTTTCTTTCACTACCTACTATTTTCTTTTTACTATCTTGGATCGTCGAACTCGATATTTTATATGGGTTGCAGAGACTGTATATAGTATGAAACTTGTCCTTAGCATTATAGTAAAACTTTAGGAGACATTTCTATTCTGACTCCATGAAGGTTCTCGAGCAGTTGTTGGGATCTCGACGTCGCAATAATGAGATGAACTGAGAAATTTTGTGAGAATGTTCTATGAACTTGTTCAAACCCTTTCTGGAGTTCGTAGTTCAACTGGTATTGTCATGTCTTTGTAAACATTCCGATTTCCTAGTTTCTGCTTTGGTTGAATCATCATGCATATTCTCTGATGAATTTTATTGTCATGTTAGATGTACAACAGAGTGATATAGGGTATATTCTAGGATAGGGATTTGATTTCACTAGTTGATTAACAATACAAAAGAAAACCTATTTTATAAGCACAATCTCACTCGATTATTCCAAAATTATATTAACCAAGGCCTCATGGAATCAAATCATAGTTTCTGGTCATAGTTATAGTGTTGAATAAGCAGGTTGTCACATCATGTGACATGGGTTCTGGTGGAAGTTTGCAGTCCACTTTATTCCTTTTCTTGCAAATACTGACCTTTTGAATACCAGTGTCCTTTACGGAAAGGGTTGTCATTTGATTCCTGCCAATATAATTTTCAGTACAGCATAAACATGCTAATTTGGTCATATGTTATGCTGCAGGTGATGGCAAGTAAAACGAAAATCTATATTGTGCTTGAATTAGTTGATGGAGGCGAGCTCTTTGACAAAATCGTGAGTTCTTTATGATCAGAGTAAAATTTTCTTTACGACCTTGGACACAGGAACCCTTGTATGTTGTTCCAGCTTTGTGTTTCATCTATTTTGGTATCAATGTCAGATGTTGAATGTCCAGAGTTCCTTCTGACAATGACGGGTATTTCATGGGTTCTCTTTATTCTAGGCCAAATATGTGAGGCTTAAGGAGGATGAAGCTAGGAGGTACTTTCAGCAGCTTATTAATGCCGTGGATTATTGTCACAGTAGAGGCGTGTACCATAGAGATCTAAAGGTTCGTATCTTTTCAGTTTCCCTTTGTATTTGGAAATTGGATACTCGGCCATCATACGAATGTAACACATGATTGTATATATAAATTTATTCATTTGCAGCCTGAGAATCTACTTTTGGACCATTATGGCGTTCTGAAAGTTTCAGATTTTGGATTGAGTGCATTTGCACAGCAAGTACGGGTGAGTGATCTTGTGGAAATCCTTCTCTTTCCATGCCATAGCATGTCTATTGTTAGCCCATGATTCCTATGCTTCAGGCTCATCTACAATTGTTTTTTTTCAGTATCTGATTTTTGACATTTAAAATCACTTTCCTTGTATATAAATGGGTCCACACATTAATTTAAAATCAGTGAAAATGCAATTTGTGAGCATTGATTACCGTGGTTTCTAGACATCGAGGAATTACTGATCCCAACAACTTAATGGGTGATGACCCAAGAATTATTTAATATTCTAACATTTCTTCATGAGAATGCACATTGGGTTTGAAGTGGATAATGCATATGCTCACCTCATACCTTGTGCTTTTAGTTATGTTAATGTTTAGAATGAGGGCTGATGGGATTCGAAGTCGTAACCTCTACGTCAACAAGGCTCTGGTACCATATCTAAAATCCAACTATTCTAAAAGCTTAAGTTGATGGATAATAGCCTGACAATAATTTTCTATGACACTAAAAAACTGTATGTAAAATTGAGTTAGATTGCCTTTTGTAATCTTAGTTTCTAGTTTTTGGAAGCAGTAAGACATGACCACAAAATCTCTTTCTGCAATATTTCTACTCCACGACTGGAGAAAATCTGAAGCTTCTGGCTAGCTTTTCTATCTCTTTTTTCTGAATATTATTCAGATCGGGAACACAAGATTGTTTGCTTTATCTCTTAATTCTATGGTAACAAAACTAAACCAAGGAGGGCACCAACACACCGTCACCGGATCCTATTAGAACTCCGAAGTTAAGCGTGCTTTGGCGAGAGTAGTACCAGGATGGGTGACCTCCTGGGAAGTCCTCACCCTCAGGTTGGGGCACTGGGAAACAGTCTCTCTTTAGGTTAACACACTGAAGGGGGAAGGCTGCGTACATCCGACCCCCCAGACCCTGCGTAGGCGGGAGGCCTTGAGGCATTGGGTATGTTTCTTTTTTCCTTTTTTTAACAAAACTAGTGAATATGTCATTCATGAATTTGATTACTTGTTCTTACAAGAACAAATAAAAATAGAGTAATTGTTAATTTCATTGGAAAATGCTTCATTATAAAGGCTAATATGTACTTTTAACTGCAATGTCCTTGCAGGAAGATGGACTGCTTCACACTGCTTGTGGAACTCCTAATTATGTTGCTCCAGAGGTAATATCTATGACTAACAGGATCTGATTCCTTTGACAAGTATACATTTGCTAATTTCTTAACTTTTTTCCTGCCAGGTGCTAAATGATAAAGGTTATAATGGTGCATCAGCAGATGTATGGTCTTGTGGTGTCATTCTTTTTGTGCTGATGGCTGGGTTCTTGCCTTTCGACGAGCCCAACCTCATGGACTTGTACAAGAAAGTGAGTATCAGCGTAAACTTACTAGTTCGCTTAACATTCACCACCATAAAACGCTTAATTATGCTCTGTTTACTCTGTTGCAGATCCAAAGTGCAGATTTCTCCTTTCCGTCATGGTTTTCATCCGGTGCAAAGAAATTAGTCAAACGTATTCTTGATCCAAATCCTCAAAGCGTAAGACGTGAAATCTCTATATTAGATTGAAATTCGTTATATCCCATGTTCGTCGCTATAAAATAATAGCTTTTCTCTTACCTTGGCAGAGGATAAAAATACCTCATATTCTAAAAGATGAATGGTTCAAGAAAGATTATCAACCACCCCATTTTGCACCGGAAGAGGATGTGAATCTTGATGATGTAGACGCTGCTTTTAATAACTCTGAGGTAAGACATATGTTGATATCTAGTGGTGTTGCAGTAACTAGTGTGCTGTGGAATATCCCTTGGTTTCGTGGTCTGTGTCGAGTCCTTAAACAACCCAAGCAGTCACTTGAAGCCCCAATTTGTTAAAGGTCTCTTTTGAAAATTAATTATATTATGAGTTTGCTTCTATCGTGTATTACATTCATAACTGGAGAAATAACAACCTATATATAATAAATTATAAATATGTAAATACATATATAGTATATGGATTATTTGAGATGTGTTTAAATTGACCCGGACACCTCCGTTATCAACAAGGGTCCCACCAATCAAAACTTGCCATTTTCTAATTTTACATAGCAAGTCTTTGATTGTGAGTGACGGCTTAAATTTGGAAATTAGTTTTATTTTGGACCCATAAAATAAATCCTTACAACTGGTTCTACACTTGGACAATACATGAAGAACTTTCTAATATGTAATTCTTTTTCCTGCAGCAGGAAAATCTTGTCACAGAAAGAAGAGAGAAACCTGTATCTATGAATGCTTTTGAGCTTATTTCTGGGTCAAAAGGTTTTAGTCTTGAAAACCTGTTTCAGAAAGAACATGTATGTCACGTCTCTCTGTCCTCAATTTTATACTGAACTTTTATGCTTTAAGTTACGCAGCTAGCACTCATGGGTTAGCCATTCTTGTCGATTTGCACAAAAGTATTCTGTGTTGTATTCATGGGACTCTTACATGGCATTCCGACTCTATTTGGTTCGAAGGAAAAATATTTTCTTTATGGAAATTTTTTCTATATAAAGTATTTTTGATGAATTTTTTTAAAAATTTGTCTTCTAGCTAATAAAATTATGATTTCATTCTATAAATTTATATAAGGTTCAAACTTGGTCAAGGTGAGGTTATTGTGAGACACGTGAAATGAGATTATCATGGAAAACGTTTTCCCCTCAACAAAGAAAAATGTTTTCCCCTGTGGTTGAGGGGAAGTTTATTCCTTTTTAATGAAGGAAACCATTCTCCATATTTGTTATTGTTGTAATGAAGTTATACAAAGAAGTAATAGAATTCAGACAGAAAAGGTTTTTTATCAAAATAAACTAAGCCCGAGTAAAAGTCTAATTCGGTTATCTTTTTCCTTTCTAATGGAATACAGGGACTTGTAAAGCGAGAAACGCGCTTTACATCCCAGCGTCCTCCGAATGAGATCATTTCTAAGATCGAGGAAGCTGCAAAGTCATTGGATTTCAATGTTCGGAAGCAAAACTACAAGGTGAGTGTTTCTAAAATGTTCTAGCTTGCATTTTTTTGCGAGTTACCCCAATGGAGAGACTCGATTTTCATTAAAATTTTCTGTTTGAAACCTTGCCAGGTGAAGTTGCAAGGTCACTCAAGTGGAAGGAAGGGACATCTTTCTGTGGCCACAGAGGTACATAGTTTGCATTCGCTAAATGTGACCTTTCCCTTGTTTAAATATGATGTCCATGAATACCGTATAGACGTGTTTTCGACATGAGTAACCTCTGTTTGGTTAATAGGAAGTTTTATTTTGCCCGTTCGTTATTGCTTGTTTGCATGAATGAGTAGCAAAAGTTACATGCAGGGAAGGCCTCTTTCCCTGTATTGGAGAATGTGACTTCCTCCTCGACCATCAAGCCATATACTCCTTTCATCCGAGTCAAACGTTAAATGTGCTACACACTTGCCCCGTGCAAAGTTATGTGAAGCAATTTATTTCCACAAATAAACAAAAGAAATTTTAAAGCGAATAATCTCGAGAAAAAATATTTTCTGGAAAGAAAGTTTTTGGGTCAAAACAAACGGGGCCTAGGATTTGATGAACTTTGTTCGGCTGTCATAATTTCCATCTGAGAAACATGTTGACTACTGATTAGTCAATATGGAAGATTATTGTTATTCATTAGTAAAATTTCACATTTTTAAACGCAGATAGAGCCAATAATAAGAACTGAAACAGCCTTCCTACAAGTAGCACCCTATAGGAGTACGCCTACGTATATCTCACTTTTTTTAGACCTTGCTTTTGTGGGAGCCATTTGTGTCATTGGATTTGTTGATGTTGTTGTGGGGGAAATTCTAACCTTGGGATTTATCTATCGAGAGCAGGTGTTTGAAGTGGCTCCCTCTTTGCACGTGGTTGAGTTGCGGAAAACTGGAGGCGATACATTGGAATTTCACAAGGCAAGCTGCTCGTCTTTCCGAAACTTAATTTCTTTGGACCTGTTTGGTATTGTTTTTAGTTTTTGCAGTTTTTGGTTTCTCAGAACCTAAAATCTAGGTTTTAAAAACAATTGTTTTTATTTTTTGGTTTTTTTGCTTTTAGTTTTTTCCATGTTTGAGTGAAAACTGTAAACAGAAAACAAAAAAAGAAAAAAAATCATTTCTAAAACTTAATTTTTTAATTTCTCAAAAGCAAAAAATAGTGAATAGAAAATGATACGAAACAGACCCTTGAGATAATGCTCCTCTTTTCACCCTTTAGCTTGCAGAGGATACCAACACGCCATTATCAGATTCCATTAGAACTCCGAAGTTAAGCGTGCTTGGGCGAGAATAGTACCAGGATGGGTGATCTCTTAAGAAGTCCTCACCCTCAGGTTGGGGGCACTCGGAAACGGCTACTCTTCAGGGTAATACCCTGAAGGGGGAAAGTTGCGTACATCTGCCCCCAGACCCTGCTTAGGCGGGAACCCTTCGGGCACTGGGTATGTTGCTTTAGCTTGCAGAGATGAGAAAACTAACAAATGTTTTCATATTCTGTCTTTTATTGGCAGTTCTACAAGAACTTCTCCTCAGGATTAAAAGATGTTGTTTGGAAATGTGATTCCATTGATGAGAATTCAAGGTTATCTCTCTCTCTCTCCACCCCTCTTCGTTCTAAAACGAAAGGATAATGACTGTTAGGCGACCAACTATTCTATAGGCTTAAACTTATTATTAAATATCCATAAATGCTTCTATAGTGACAGTCCCTTCTCATGCTTATCACGTGAAATTATCGAGGGATATGTGATTTTAACTAGAAACCTCTCGACCAAAAAGGCTTCTATACTATGTCGGGAAACAACTATCACAAAAGCTTAAGTTTATTGGCGGTCGACCACTCTACTTGTGCATTTCTCCAATACTCCTAAACAATTTTCCCATAGTTGCAGAAAACTCCTAAACTTCTTACATTTATTTCTTAGAAACGCGATTTGGCATTTCGAAATCAAATTCGTGCTTTAGATGCATGTCATACTCAACGGAAACATGATTCAAACAATTCTTGAATTGTCTTTGATAAGAAGATACTTATCAGTTGATTTGTTGGCTAATTGTGTCTCTTGAATTAAAGAACCGTTGAATCGTGTTGGCATTTTGAAGCCATTTTTCTTAGTTGTATTCATTGGAATACTCAAATTTCTTGGTTATTGCTGAGTGATAACTTTATTTTGACATCTAATGCTTTAACAATTCAAGTAATGACATTTTGTTAAAATTTTCTTGTACACATAATATGCAGTAGCATAAACACTCCTTCCACGCTTGAAACCGTATGACCACCTGCTCCCCATTTTCAGCTTCTATTTCCACTCCCGCTCCTGCTCTGTGCAACTATGAATTTCCCCAAAATTTATGACATCCGTTACGATTTGTGCAGGTAATCAAGAATAAAAGTTCTGTTTACTCATTCCTATTATCGGGTAGCCCTAAATAGGGCCACTACAATCTAGCAAAGGTAGATATATCCCTTCCTTCATTGGCTTCCCTCCTTTTAAAATTAAAATTTAGGGCTTTTTTTCCATTGTAACGAAATTGGATGCCCTTGTTGTTTGTAATGTATATGTGCAGTGGAGTGGGGCATGTATCTTTGCCTATAACCCCTCATTCTTGTATTTTTAATACAAGTAAAAATGAAAAAAAAAAAGAAAAAGGCCAAGGATAATCTTGTAAATTCTTCCATTTTTATTGTCACATTCTTGTATTTCATTTTATGATTTTGGTGGTGTTTATTTAGCAAAAGTTTGTAATTTGTATGAGGTTGTTGTAATTTCAATGTGCCATTGGGCTGGTCAAAACGTCGAGCAATTTTAGATATTGGGTATATGATTTAGTGTATGATTTTGCTGGCATTTATTAGTGAAAGTTTGTAATTTGTATAAGGTTGTTGCAATTACATTTCAATGTGTACTTGGAGTCAGGTAAGAGCGGGTCAAAACGTCAAGCAATCTTAGCAGCTGCTTGGGTCTTCAATTTGTTAAGATCCCTTTTGAGAATTAATCGTATATGAGTTTACTTTTATAGTATATTACCATTTATAAAGAAATGACGAACCGACTTTGTAAAGTCTTATTAAAACGATGATAGGTACGATACACTAAATGCTGAGTTTGTGTATCTTTGACACGCTTTCTTAGCTAAACATAGAGATATAGTTATAACTTACCCACACAACGGTTCAATGTAACTTGGACATACTTTTAGCACAAATGAATCATATTATATTGATGTAGAACAAAAACGTAGACTCGATATTGATAGCCACCAAAATCAATTGCTAAAGACCATTTATAGCCATCGATAAGAAACCCTAAAATTTACAAAATTATAAAATTGCCATTATAGTAGCAGCAGAACACTGAAATGGCCTGAAAACAAGTTGAGAGGCTTAATTTGGGAAAAACAGGTGGGGAAAAAGCGATTGACTGTGCATAGTTTAATCCGAGTGTTTTGTGTTTATATGTAATGGCCTCCTAACTCTTTACGGATCAAAATTTATGGTTGTTTTTAAGTCGTAAGTTCTCATCAATGTTTATGAACTATTTATTTGAATTTTGGAGGTCCAACTGTTCCATAGACTTTTTAGCTACTCGTCCTACATCATAGATACGTACATGTAACTTAAAACTACAAACATATTCAATACATAAACATAGGAAATGAATAAGCAAGGTTCTAAAGCATATAATAAATAAAAAAATAATTATTTACACTATTGGTCCCTTATGTTTTTTAAGTTTGTTCAAATTAGTTCTCTGTCTTTTTTTTTTTTTTTTGTGTGTTCAAATTGGTCTTATCTTTGTAACTTTATTCAAATTAATCCCTTATCTTTTCTTTTATTCAAACTCACCTTCAGTGTTTTATTTTATGACAAAATTGGTCCTCATATTTTTTATTTTTACCTATTTTTGTCACCATATGATGGACCAATTTTCCCATAAGCAAAAAATTAAAGATAATTTTGAACAAAAAAAAAGATGAGAAACTAATTTGAGCAAAGTTATAAAGATAAGAGACTTTTTTTTTTTTTTAATACCCAGTGCCGGGTCTGGGGGGCAGATGTACGCAGCCTTCCCCCTTCAGGATGTTAACCTGAAGAGAGGCTGTTTCCCACTTTTCCCAACCTGAAGGTGAGGACTTCCCAGGCAAGTGACCAATTTGAATAAAGTTACGAAGATAAGGGATCAATTTAAACAAAAAAAAAAGACGATATACTAATTTGAATAAACTTAAAAACGTAAAGAGCCAATGAAGTAAATAAATGTTCAATTGACAATCTTAAAAATGTTATAAATTATTCTTATGGTAATAGATTCCCAAATCAAAATATCCATTAATTTATAATATTCATAGTACAAAAATGTCGTTACTTGCAGCTTTACCACACGTTTTAAACAACAATTCCCCCGTACTTGTTATTATTAGAATAATACGGTGTCCCGTAAAAGATAATAGTTATATAATTGTCCTTGTAATAATATAAGTAGTCTAATAATAACATTATGTAATATAAATTTATTATGCTATATAAGTTGGATGCACGAATGGAGTGTAAACAAATCGAGCTGAGCATCTTCTTGTTCGAACGCGAACTCGATAAGTCTTATATTGAGTTCGAGGTTCAATCAAGCTCTTATCGAGTTTTCAAACCTTTGTACTAGCTAGTATTAAATGTTAACGAGCCCTTTAGCAAGCTCTTAACAAGTTTTCATCGGGCTTTCAACGAGCGCTTGTTAAGCCCTTAATGAGCTTTTATCGAGCTGTTTGCGAATGTTAACCAGCCGAGCACCATCCAGTTCGAACTCAGCTCAATAAGTTATTAAGTCCCTGCGTTGAACACAAAAGAGCCGCAATCAATTTTAGACATAAGTAGTTCATCAAACGTTCAATTCGTTTACACAATAGTTTCGAAGTGGCAAAAAGTCATTTTGGCAACGTATTTCGAGTTACGTGTCATGCTTATTTGAATGACATATCAGCAAAATGATAGAACTAAGCATTTAATTATCTCATTGTATTATTATTTATTTTAATTTTTTGCAATTGAATGCGGTCTACAAAGAATTTGTTAGGGCTTGTTTAGTATTACCGGAAAAAAAGGGCTTTTCAGAACTACTTTTTATAAAAATACTTGTGTAAAATTTATTATTTCAAATAAGTAGTTTATGTTTGATTTAACCAATAAAGAATCGCTTAGAGCAATATTTTGAGTGTTTGAACAATGTTTTTTTCCTTTAAAATTAAAAGAAATACATTAACAGAAGTCTTTTATAGTTGAAAATAATTACCCAAGAACCATTTTAAATATTTAATATATTTTTTAAATGTTTAAAATATTTTTTATTATTTAAAAATATTTTCTAAATATATAACAACAACAACAAACCTAATGCCTCAAAGGCTCCCGCCTAAGCGGGGTCGAGGGGTGGATGTACGCAGCCTTACCCCTTAAGGGTGTAACCCTGCCGAGAAGCTGTTTCTGAGGACCCCCAACCTTATAGGGTTGGCAACACGAGGACCTCCCCAGAGGTCACCCATCCTAGTACTACTCTCGCCCAAGCACACTTAACTGCGGAGTTATAAAGGATTTCGTTGCATTAATGCCTGGTAAATGAACCATTTTCTAAATATATAACATATCTTTTAAATACTTAAACTAAGTATTAATGCTTTAAAATATTTTTAAGATATGTAGTTTTTCAAAAAAAAATTAAAATATTTTCAAATATTTAAAATATTTTTCACAAATATTTAAAATACCAACAATACCCTTCTTCCTCTCTCTCTTCTTTCTCCCTTCAGCCCTCCTCCGCCTTCCCCCTCTAATGATAACCTTATTATCACCTTCAATAATAATGTTTTGAACACCTTATCTTAAAGCACATATGAGTGCATCTCTTGAAACAGTTTTTTCGGCCACAACAACTGGGACCTGACCTAGATTGCAAACACCCGCACAACAAATCTTCCCATCGTGGGAAGAATATTTGTAGTTATGTAAAGATTATATTCGTGTAGATCTAAAATTGTATAATATTCTCAAGATCCTTTATAATCTTGCCATATTTGCACCGTATACAATACTTTTCCACCTCATACCTTTTGCATTTAATTATTTTAATGTTAAGAGGGGGACTGTTGGGATTCAAACTCGTGACTTTTTAATCAACAATGCTCGAATACTATGTCAAGAGCCAACTTTTCCAAAAGATTTGGAAATAATTTTATATTCTGACAGTATCAGCCAACAACAATAACAACAACTGTCCCAGTGCCTCAAGGGCACTTTAACAGTATCAATCCTATTTGATAAAAGACATGTATACATTACCTTCTTATCATAATCTGTTGAATTTTCGCTAAATTTTAATCGGTTACAATTATGGTCGTTATTCTTGCTCATTGGCAAAACTCTATCACATGAAGGCTATGTTTGACCAGCAAATTCTCATAACTTCTAGCTTTTTAATTAGTCAAACAACTAATAGCACTGTTTGGTATAAATTTTGTTGTTAGCGTTTTTTATATCTTTAACTTTTGAAAAACAGCTTTTCAGAAGTTAAACAATTTAGCTGTAGCTTTTTCAAATGCTATATAATCAAATTCTGTTTATTATTTTATAATAATTTACCAATTTTAACAGCTAATTTTATGAAATATATTACTTATCAGCTAACAGCTACGATCAAACATAGCTGAATTGCTCGATAATGAATGTGCATGGGAAGCTTTGAAAATTGCAAAAAAAAAATAAATAAATAAATAAATGTATAGTCAACGCTTACTGTCTTTGGAAAGTGGAAAATTTATTCCTAAAACATAAATAAAACAATTACAAAATTATTATTGATGTAAAGTTTACTTTCTGAAACCTATATAAAGAAAGGGGAAAAATGCATTTCTTATAATTTAGATTTTACATTTTTTTTAAAGGAGTTTTAAATTGAAAACTACCTAAATTTTAGATACGATTTTCAAATATTACTTAGATTTTTTTAATTTTTCTATATTATACCTAAATTTTTTAAAAATTTTCAATGTCACACCTAAATATGACACTATCAACATCCGTTAATTTTTGCTTATTTAGCATTTAAGAAAATATTTTTTGAAAAATATATTAAAACCATTTTTTAAATATTTACAAATTTTTTATGTTTAAAATATTTTTTAAATATTTTAAAATTATTTTAAATAGAAATTCCAATTTTTTTTAAAAGTCACATCACTAAAAATTAATGAATATCACATAGAAAAGTTAGAAAATCTAGGTGGCTATTATTTAAAAATCTCGTATTTCGTTCTTCTGCACTTTTGTTTAGTGTTAGTTTTTTGCTCGAATAGGGTGTCAGGTTTTGTATTTCCTTTTGCTATTTATCGGAAAAAAAAACTAAAAATCTTATTTTTTTTTGTTAAATGATAAGAACTTTAAGATAATTGATAGATAGTCTTGCAGTTTTTTTCTATAAATTGCGACAAAATTATGATACAAGCAGACCACTCGTTAGGCGAGGCCTAAGTCCAACAGTAACAAAACGGGGAACAAAAATAGACAAAACAAAACAAAAGGACAGACCAACAGGTACAGAGGCTCGCCTCAAGCACAATACAGCAAACACTGAGAACAAATCCAAACAAGACATAGGGACCAGGACAAAACAACGAGCTAGATCAGACTTCAGACAGGGACCTCAGCTGAAGTTGAAACAGAGGATCAGCACATGGAACGAGAGCAGGACTGATGATGCCCATTTGCCTCGACACTAAAACCCATCTACATCATTTAGCAAGTATGTCTGCCACCATAAGTGGGTTGAACCCCATCAAAATTAAAATCTACACTTTTTCCCATCTCTATTACTCGCTCCGCTTCCATGATCTTCTCATCATACTCCACTTCAGTAATCTTCTCATCATAATTAGCGTTATTTACCGGATTCACCATAGCTAGTCCTGCCTAGTATAACGTTACAGACAATCTTACGTAGAGTTCTTATATATTCACCCTCGATTGTGCTTCTTCCTTTTCTGCAATGACCAATTGAAACTTTCAAATCTTTCGTTTGGTTTAACATAGATTTTAGTTTTTATGTCGATAAGGTCTAGCTAGTAGTATTGATATAGATATATAGTATTTTTCCGTTATAGTTCTTATATTTCGTTATTGGGAGAGGATAGTGTAAATAGTGGTTAGCTTCAATATTATACTGGTATATTGTAAATCTTCCTATGCTTACATGGATTATACATACGAATTGCTCGTTTGCTTCTTGATTATTTGGTTGAGTATTTTGATTGTGTATTGGTGCGTACGATTTGGTTGCTCTCAAAAACACTATAAAAATCAAAGTTTTGAATATTTATCACCTAAATAAATTGACATTTTAATTTATATCATAAAGAACATTAATGTTTGAAAATTTTATCACTTAGGTACCCTACATCAAAATCTAATGAATTGTTCTAAGTGTTTGACCAATTTTCAAGTGATATTAATTATGACAAACTATGCTAGTTATTTCTCGTTTTTAGTGAAAATTCAACAGAAGAAGTCAATACATTGTGATGAAAGATACTTATACTTAAATTATTGTTATGTCAGCATTTTTAATATTAACATCGAATTCTCATAGAGGACAGAGGTGGATGAGTAGTGTCATGACCCGAGGTGGATCTTTGAACATGACTAAGAAGAATTGGAGTTTGGGGAGAAGAAGAATTGAGGAAGAGATGAGAATTAGAGGGAGAAATAGAGAGAATAGAGAATAGAGGGAGAAAGTATTGTTTGCATTATCGTTTGAATGAGGATTACATGTGTAGGATCTACTGCTTATACTGGCTAAAGCCTAGGGAGCTATCTTACTAATGTATTAACTAATACAAGAATCTCCTAAACTAATACTATAACAACCATACTAATGAATTACAACAAACAAGTACTTAGGCTATCTTACACGATCTAGTACAATTATGGACTAATACAATCTAATGTATTCCAACTATCTTAGCTAATACCAATGAGTTGAGTACTTATCTACCATGTTACAATCATGACAAGTAGATCATATCCAAGAAGCATGCAGTTGCTTGATTTTGGTTGATTAGTTGTTGCCTTCGCAGAAGTTTCTCTTTGATTCTTTTTCAATCCTTCAGAGGTTGGTTGTTGTCTGGCTTCTGGAAGTTCGCATTCGGTGTCTTCAATGGTGGATTTTTTGGCTTGTTTCGAGTTGTTTTTGGGTGGTTGCTTTTTTTTTTTTCTTTGCCGTTCATTGCTATGGTTAGGAATTTTTTTTTCTTTTGGTGTCTTTGCTTTTGCTTGTGGTTTTTTCTGTTGGCTATTGCGGGAGTGGTTCTGGGGGGTTGGACTTGTCTTTCTTATTTTTGCAGGTTTTCTTGTTATTTTTCCTTTGTCACACTTTGTGTGTATTCTTCGGGTCTCTTATTTGAGGTGCTAACTTTTGTATTGCAAGTTTTCGTCGCTAATTATCAAAAAAAAATATTTATATCAACAATTCCAATGAAAGCTGCTGAATTTTAAGGATATTTAGATGATAAAAACTTTAAATTTCAAGGTACTTGAATGTCAAAATTTTTTAACTCAAAGGTAATTGATGTTGAAATACTAGAGTATTTGGATGATAAATCTTCAAATTTATATTTGTTTGCATATTTTGGTTTATGAGAAATTAAAACCCAATTATTGTAAAATATTTTTTTTCTAATTTTTACTATTCTGATTTTAGTTTTTGCTAAAAGTAAAACTGAAAATAAAAACTAAAACAAAGAAAAGTTATTTTGAAAATATATTTCTTACTTTCTACAAAAACTAAATAATCTAATAAAAAATAATGCAAAGTAGACAGTCTATAATAAATTTTCTAGATTTAAAATCCACTCTCGACTCGATAAAAGAAAATTATCTCAAAATAGATAAACATAATTGTCACAACAATTAAGTACACTGGCTAATTTCAAGTAGGGTTATTTACGGTAAAGATCCCTATATTTTATCTGTTATGTCAATTTAGTCCCTGTATAATTTAGAATGTGTCAATTTGGTCCTTAGAAATAATTTTATATTAAGTTTTTAATGAAAGTTTTATTGGTTCGGTCACGACTTGGGTTAAATTGAGTAAACAAATGAATTTATAATAAGTTGCGCGCATCTAACATAATTTTGCCATTTAAAATTACAACATTAACTTAACTTAAATTTGACCAAAGGATTAAATTGACACATTTTGAATTATTCAAGGACTAAGTTAATAAAATTAAAAATACAAAGATCAAATTGACACAATAAATAAAGTAAATGAACTTTTGGCATAAATAATCCTTTTAAGTATTAGTGCATGTTGAATATATTCTCTCTTTTTTTTGGGTCAAATCATGTTGAATATCTTCAATTTGCTTGTTATTGACAATTAATAAAAATTTGAATGATTCTTTTTGTTATTTTTTTATTTTTCATTGTATTTAAATAATACTTATTTTATATTAAGATCATAATATACATTATTTATCGGAAAAGGTTATTTTATTAACCATAGTAAATGATTGGTAAGTGTCTATTTCATCATAAAAATATCATACAAAAGAAATTATAAAGGATAAAAAATATATACAAAAAAATTAAAGTATGAAGGAAATTTTTTTTTTTTCTTGAAGGCTAAGAAAAGTGTCAAGAAGAAAATACAGAAAAAAAATACTGGAAGCGAGTTTTTGAGAAGAAGCTCTCTTCGACTTTCCAGAGCAAGAACTTCAATTAAGTCTCCTACGTACAAAATGTTGATGTAACTTCCAATATATACTAGCTTAATTAGTATGGGTAGAATACTAAACTCACTATTATCTGTAACAACCACGATTTCTATTGAGGCTTTGAATTTTGATTCTTTTTTGTAATAAGAATTAGGAAGAAAAGTATCGGACATTTTTAAAAAGGATCTGCCTTATATGTCATCAATAAGAATATATGATATATGTGCAAGTATGTCGACGGTTAGCTACAAACCACTCACCCAGGTACATGAAAAAGCCCATGTTGCTACCCAATTTGCTGCCCTATTGACTTCCTTATAAATATAAGAAACAAGTGCCATATCTAATCGAGTTTTCGATGTGCTATTACATCTTTTGTGATTTTTTGTTTTGTAATTACAACGTTGGAGCCCACATAGAAGCCAATACTAGAAAGCGCGGCTCAGTCTAACAAGGAAGTCTCAAAAAGACACCACAATGCCACAATAATCCCGATACGAAAGAAAAATCAAATCGAGACAAGTAGAAAACTTTACTCCTAGGGTCTTATTTGGTATGCAGGAAGTAGAAATTCATGGAAAGTACGGATTTTAACTTTTGTTTGGTGAAAAGGAACGATAATGTTAAAGATGCCGGTAAGTTTCTTGCTGTAGAGCGCACGTGGGAGCTTAGGAAAAGGCTAGGGCTTAATTTTGATGGTGATGAATCGATTATGATTGAGCATTTTGTTTCAATAGATTAGAGGCTTAGTTGTCCTCTATTCTTTCTTCTGGTTTGCTCCCGCTTCCCAATCCTCCCTAGTGATGTTTAGGGCTTTTAGTGTATGTCTGTTTTTTCTTGTATTTTTGCTTGTATAGGTTGACTCAGGGCTCATTTGTACGAGTTGCCCATATTTTAATTCATTTATTTTTAACTAGCCATCCAAAAGAAGTTATATTTTCCATCCTATTATTTAAACACGTTTTGCCTACTTCCTTTTTATTAGTCTTTTTCTATAAATATGTTTGTTTCTTGCCTTCCAAAAATAGTTGCAAAAAAGGAATTCATCAACAAGACTCAACAATTTGATTGGATAGAGTATAGCAATGTACCACCTTTGACTTTCTATAATTAAATATAATATATAATATAACTAAAAGAAGAAAACTATAATATATTTATAATATAAAGTTATAAATGGGACATATATAGGTGGATTGTACTCGGGGCCAAGTTGCCACCATTCAATTCTACATTAAAGCTAGTCACCCAAATCTCACCCACCTTTTGCCCTAGGGCCCACACCTCCCCCATCCCTTATTTTAATAATTACTGTTGATGTTCGGTATTAATACAAGGTGAAATTTATAACTTATATCGAACTCGAACCCCAACATGTTCAAAAGATTCAGGTCTGTTTGTACAAATTACGAAAATAGATTTCTTAAGAAGTCTTTTCAGGCATTGAGTTTGTTGTTGTTGTTGTTTTTTTTATAACAAAGAGGAAACAATTCTCGAGTGGTACATTAGAGGTCTGTTTGTACAAATTACGAAAAATAGTTTCTTTAGAAGTCCTTTCTGGTACTGGGTTTGTTGTTGCTTTTTTTTTTTTTATAATAAAGAGGAAACAATTCTCGAGTGGTACATTAGAGGTAGACTCTAAGAAAGCACATACATCAAAAAGCAGAAAAAGAAGAAATTACATTTTTAAAGAAAATTCTTAAATTGGGAAAGCAACATGGGCAAACTCGAGCAACTCTTTCCCGCCTTTACCCATGGTCCACATCTAGGTCCGATGTCTGGGGAGAGAGAACTATGAAGCACAGGAAGTGCACATTCTGAGTCAAGATCTACTCTGTGGAGATTGAACATGAGATTGAGCAACGGAATGTGATACAGTAGGTATGTATTTTTTTGGTTCCAAAAATTTTTAGATCTTGCTAAGCACTATATTTCTGCTTCTTCTTAAAAAAAGAACACAATTTCTAATTCTTTTTAAAAATAATTTTCTCTCCAGATCAAATAACATCAAATCTTGAAAAAGTGTTTCAACCTAAAAGTCGTAAGAGATGGGAAACCCGCATTAAACTGAATACCTAAGTAATCGAAGGATAATCTCTGAAAATTTAATACACAATAAAAATATCCCTCGCATGTTACCTTTTTTGTCTTGCGTTTTGGAAAATTAGTATATATTGAAAATACTGTATGTATTTAATTTAGATACTTAACATAGATATAGCATATTAAGATAAAAATAGTAATATTATAGAATATGAGTTCTTTTTTGCCAGCTTGTATTTTTTATTATATATACTAAAAAGGAAAAAAGGAACATACCCAGTGCCACAAGGGCTCCCGCCTACGCAGGGTCGGGGGGGGGGGGGGTGTACGCAGCCTTCCCCCTTCAGGGTGTTAACCTAAAGAGAGGCTGTTTTCCAGTGCCCCCAACCTGAGGGTGAGGACTTCATGTGAATATATAAATTAGATATTTATTACACAGGTGAATATATAAACGTGTGGGACCGAAAATTGGGTGGGAAAAATGAAGGCAAAACGTTAACTTGTTAAGATTAGCAATGTGATTAATAATGCAAAATCAAGTTTAATGTAAATTCAATTAAATGTGGAAACTTTGTTGTTCTCTTAATCACTTCATGTCTTACTTGAACGAAATCACTTTTTCTCTCACTATTTTCATCAACTTGAACCTCGTTTTTTTTGGATAAGTAGGATACGAGCTTGAAAAAGTATAAATGCATAGGGTGGGATTAGAAGGCAAGTAATACTGAGACATTTGAACTAATGATTGAATCCTAAAAAAGGGTAAACTGAAAACTCAAATACACCGAAACCAATAAAACAAAAGCCCCCCAAGAGCATCAAAACTCAAATTACTTGAAGGGAGCATAAACAGATGATGGTTTAAGAAAGCGCTACAGCCTTCATCTTATTTTGCCGTCAGTAGGTAATTTCATTGATTACGTATTGCCGCCTATCATGTCTGAAAGGGTTCTAATGATAACTTCATCTTCCCCGTCAAACTAAAGACCGAGCTTACGCCCAAGGTTCCAGGCTCATTCAGCAGAAAGACTGATTCGTACTCAAACTTTTAAACGTGTTTATTGATCAAAATCGTGTTTAATTGAATTAGATTGAAGATCAATAAAGATTCACATATTGGACTAAAGATTAGAGCAATGTTCTTACGGAGATAAAACAAAACAACAATGGGGATTTAATTATGTGGTTAAACCATTTGCTATAAAATTGTAGAGATCTTTTACTATCTTTTGAAAAGAGTACCAAATAATTTTTTTCTTCCCCCTCGCAAACTGATTGTTCTCATTAGCTTAATAAAATACGCTTCCAGACCATAACAAAAGGATTAGGTAATACAAATCAATATAAATGTATGTAATTTATTTATAAACAAAACATAGGATAAAATTTTCAAGGGTTACATAAGTTCTTTCATTTGAAGAAGTAAAGCAAAAAAAACAAAAACATCAAAATCTTGACGTCATAGTCAAGTTGTGCAACCTGATCAAAACTAAGCATACACTGAGCCTAACTTTAAAGACAGTCCACAACAGTAGAGATTAAGTATTGAAAGAAACGATAGATGTTAATCAAATAAAAATATCAAATGCATGTCAACTCTAAGCTATAAAGGCATAACACTAGAGATGGTACACGACAAAGCCAACTATCTATGGTTGTCCAGATAGACAACACTGGTGTTGGTCCTAGGCCACGACATAGGTGTGAGAACTAATTTAAAGGGATCCTTCATGCAATGATGACTAAAAATATAAGGATATCCAATAATGTACAACTCATACCCAATTATGAGGCAGAAAAAAGAAGGGGTAAGAGAAGAAAATTATTATTCTTTCAATACTCAACAAACCTTAGCCGTAAATTGTTATGTTTTTAATGTCCAACAAATCTTAGCCATCCATTACAATGGAAGGCTATGATTCGCCTCTCTCACGCTCTCACCCTCTCATAATATATATAGGCGGCGTTCTTATGAGAGCGTGAGAGGGGCGAATCCTAACCCTCCATTGTAATGGGAGACCAAAATTTTTTGTATATTAAAAAATAATAATTTACGGCCAATATTTGTTGAGTAAAATAAAAACAATTTTGCTCTCTTACCCCTTCTTTCTTTCTACGCCATGAATAGCTATGAAGCATAAATTGTTATTTTTTTTTAATGTCCAGCAAATCTTGGCCGTCTATTACAATAGAGGATCATGATTTGCCCGTCTCACGTTCTTATTAATTCTCTCATAAGAACGCCACCCTATATATATATATAATTGATTATTAGTTTATAAATAAAAAGCAAAATTTGTGAGAATGAAGAAGTAGGATTGTTCTCCAACATGTTGGGATGGGTGATGACCAAACTCTTTTTTTCCTTTATAAAATTCTCAATATTTTTACCATATTTTCACACTTCCATTTTAATAAATTATTTTTAGTTTTTAATTTCTTATAGAGGTGGTTGAGCTATCTCGATTGGATAAGCGAACCGCTGTCCACTCTCATTAAATTCTACACTCTCCCATCATCCCAGCTTCATTGCACCTCCTTTTCTCCCTTTACTTCTTTTTTTGTATTTAATACTCCCATAATTATTATTAAATTATTAAAAATGTAAGTTTATTTACGTTCAAGATCTTTGTGCTTTCTTCTTCGAGTCAATTTATTCGTACTGTGAAATTGAAGTTAACTCAATGAAATGTAGGTCTTAACTGTCTGGTTATATTAGATTCGAGTGACTTAATAGAAGCTCCCTTGTTGGCCCGGTTTAAACCCAACCATGATCTACCCATTAAAACTTGTTGCCCTCGACTTAAAATTAATTTTACTCTAATAACCTGTTTTGTTAAGGTTTTTCCCGGGAAAAAATAATTTTTCAGCAAAAGTAACTTTTTACATAGTTTGAGGACGTTTCTCTGAAAATAAAAATATTTTTAAATAAAAGTAAAAGTTATTTTTAACTAAAAGAAGAAAAAAAATAATAATAGTATGTCTCCTTTAAATTATAGGTAAAACCAAAACCTTAATATTCTTCAAGAAAATACCTCTATTAAAAACACTTTTGTTTTAAAAAGTCATTCTAAAAAATAAATTGATATAATGAACAAAGTATAAGAACTAATAAGTTACACCAATCAACCTAATAAATTTTCTAAATAACTAATTTTTTATAAATATACAAATTTGAACAGTATATATTAAATGCATAAATTAGATAGCAATAACATTATAACATAATGGACCCAAACTCCCAACCTCTACATATACAATATTAATATTATAAAGTTAATTAGTTCTCCAAAATCGTACTTCTTCTCATATATATAACTTTGTCTCTCCCTCGTTTTCTCTCCCACCCCAACCAACCATCTCTTTTAGTTTTTCTTCCTCCCTCATTTCTCTTCTTCATTCTCTCATTTTCCCCTATTCTCAGCTCGTCTCGTCTCGCTTACTTACTCGAAAAAAAACAAACCCGGAAAAACGTGTTATTAGCCTAGGAACGTCCTCCTAGACATGGCGAGTATCGAGATGGAGAAGGAAAGATTAACGGCCGAGATGGCCTTCAAAGACGAGGCATCCATCGTGATTAGAATCCAACGTCGGTTGCCCGATTTTCTCCACTCGGTTAAGCTTAAGTATGTTAAGTTGGGCTACGGCTACTTTTTTAACTCTTTTACAAAGATTCTATTTTTCCTTTTCGCGTTACCCTTCTTTTTTTCCACTTTTATTCCACTAACGGGGCTAAAATTGGACCGGGTTTCTGATATTTGGACTGACCAGGCAGTTTTCTTGGGCACTCCAATCGGTCTGACCGGTCTTCTTATGATTCTTTTCCTCATGGGACTATACTGGGCAAAGAGGCCCAAGCCCACTTACTTGGTGGACTTTGCTTGTTACAAACCGGAAGACGACCGGAAAATGTCGGTCGAATCGTTTTTGGAAATGACCGAAGAGTTGGGAACGTTCGAGGACGAAACGGTAAATTTTCAAAAAAGAATTTCCCGCCGGTCCGGTTTAGGGGATGAGACGTATTTTGCAAGGGGAATTACTTCTAAACCGCCCAATCTCTCTATGGCTGAAGCCCGGTTCGAGGCTGAATCTGTCATTTTCGGAACCCTAGACCAGCTTTTTAAAAAAACCCAGGTTAGACCGGAAGATATCGATATCCTTATAGTCAACTGTAGCTTATTTAACCCGACCCCGTCTCTCTCCTCCATGATTGTAAACCACTATAAACTCAAGCCCAACATACAAAGCTTCAACTTGGGCGGAATGGGCTGCTCCGCAGGCCTTATTTCGATCGATTTGGCCCATCATCTTTTACGGGCCAACCCGAATAAATATGCTTTGGTTTTTAGTACAGAAAATATAACACAAAATTGGTACTTTGGAAATGACCGGTCCATGTTATTATGTAATTGTATTTTTAGAATGGGTGGGGCCGGGATTTTATTATCTAACAAGGCCCAAGATAAGACCCGGTCCAAGTACCAACTGGTCCATACGGTTCGAACCCATAAGGGGTCCGATGATAACAGTTATACTTGTGTGTACCAAAACGAGGACGAAAAGGGCTTCATTGGGGTTTCTCTTGCACGTGACTTGATGGCGGTTGCTGGCGACGCGCTCAAAACTAATATAACTACCTTGGGTCCGCTCGTTCTACCGTTGAAGGAACAGTTTATGTTTTTCGTGACACTGGTTAGGAGGAAACTATTGCAGGCTAAGGTTAAGCCTTATATTCCGGATTTTAAGACTGCGTTCGAGCACTTCTGCATACATGCTGGGGGGAGGGCGGTATTGGACGAGTTACAGAAGAACTTGAGGCTCAGTGAGTGGCATATGGAGCCGTCGAGGATGACACTGCACAGGTTTGGGAACACGTCCAGCAGTTCGCTGTGGTATGAGTTGGCGTACACCGAGGCAAAAGGAAGGGTGAAAGGCGGTGATCGGGTTTGGCAGATCGCATTTGGGTCTGGGTTTAAGTGCAACAGTGCTGTGTGGAAAGCGTTGCGGGAGATTCCTGGGATTGGTGGTGGTAATGGGGGTGGTGAGTGTGAGACTAACCCGTGGCTCGACTCGATTGATAACTACCCGATGAAGATCCCTATTGCATAAAAATTGGAATTGTAATTGTAATTTTTTTTTAACGATTTGCCTAAAATATTTGGAGTTAAATGAGGGCCAATTGAAAAAATGTATTGTTTTTGAAGTTGGCCCAAAAATTACAGTTGATTTTATATTTTAGTTTTATTTTGTCGTTAATTTTTAAATTATACTATATCTTATTATTTGAACAAAGATTCACTGAGAAGTGTATCAAATGCAATTTGTAGGAGATAATTTGATGTGATAGATTATGGTTAATTTTCAGTTTCTGTTTTACAATTTTCTTCGTTATTATTGGCTTGTCATCTGTATTTTAACATAATATTTTAAAATTTAGAGACAATTTGACGTGATTTATATATCAAATAGCATGAAGCACTTATATTATTTTGTATATATAAGGCATTTACTGGTAAGATGTTAGTGTTTACCCAAAGAGTCGAGATAACAATGCCCTTTGAACAAGGGCGAAGTCTTTTCTGAACCTTTCTCTGACTTTCATTAGTCCCTTTTTTTGCTACTCAATCTGTTGTTATGTTAACATTTCCGAAAGCATGGTTAATAATGAAATTGTTACATACTAATTAATGATAACTTATTGATGTCAAAGATGATTTTCTTGGTGTTCTGTGTGTTAGAAAAGACTCTTCATAACTATCAACTATCGGGTTGGGGATCCTCGGAAATAGTCTCTCGTCAAGGTCTCACCTTAATGGGGTAAGGCTGCGTACATCTTAACCCTTCCAGACCTTGCGCAAGCGGGAGCCTTAAGGCACTGGGACTGTTGTTGTTGTCCGTGTGTTAGAAAAGAAAATTTGTAATCATGTAAAGATTATATTCTAGATTTTTGTGTATATTTATGATTGTAGAATATCCTTCATGATCCTTTTACATTCTTTCCTTTATTTTTTAATAATTTGAATGTAATTTCGAGGAGGCACAATACTGCAGAATAGGGCCAGTAGGAAAACAACCAAAAAACCAAAACACCCAACTCGGAAGGTTGTCCGAAGCTCAGACTCTAATACAAAAACGCTTAATCAAAGGCTACAGCAAACCTATCGTGATCGTCACCATGACTTTACAATATTTTCCTATTTACATTGGATACTGCAATCTTTCTCCATGAATACTGAAGGGCCTCAGTCCTATCAGATAATGACTTTCACCTCGAGACTTTTTCACATGAAGTCATAATCATCCAAACCTAATAGATATGTCCTTATATTTCTTTCTGTACAGCTGCAATTTGTCTTCTTTTTTTTCTGCATTTTCTCTCTCTTTGTATTGTTCATGTTCGATTTTAAGATATATACCTCCTCTCCTTTCCCTTAACTCCTCGGTTCCTCTCTCTAATTCTCTCTTTTTCCTCTTTGTTCTCGCACCATTTTCTTATAAAACTATGTAACTTCTTTATAAAGCACCTCAACAACGGGGCCAAATAGAGCATAATGGTCTATTTGGTCATCTTAAAAAGTTATTATTTTTTCAAAATTATTTTTTTGTAATTGTTTTTCCTAAATTATGAGTGTCCATATTATGTTTTAATGTTTTTAAGCCTGCTTTCGATTCTCATTAAAATAAAATAACATATCTATGCTTCACTTTGAAAATAGAAAAATATGTTTTATTTTTGAAAATATTAAAGAACTATCTGTCCCAAAGGCTTAAGCAAAAGGCTCAGGAATAGTTTTAAACTCTAACATGCCCCCTTATACTAATGCCAATTGGGCTTGAAGTGTGGATAGTGCAAAGGCCAACCTCATACCTTGTGCTTAAAGAAGTTACTGCGAATCGAACTCATGACCTCTTGGTTAACAAGGCTCTGATACCATGTCAAGGAATCATCTATCCCAAAAGATTAAGCTGATGGGTGAAGGCCCGGGAATAATTTTATATTCTAACAGAAAATATTTTGATCGGTAAGTGAAATAATAAGAAAAACTCAAATAAACTATATTTTGTGTCAACTATTTTATTCCAAAATACAACCAAATTGTCACTAAAAGTCTCTAGTATTTATAGTTTTATTGACATTGATCCTTTTTTTTTTAAATTGTCCTTCATTTTTTATGAAATGACAAAATTAATTTTTAATACAGGCCCAACACCATTTAAGTTATTTAAAAATCAAGAATTAATTTTATTATAAAATAAAATAGAGGGACTATTTTAAACAATAAAAAAAAACTAAATTAAATAAACCTGTAAATATTAAATATTATTTTTAAAAACAAAGAAAAACAAAGATTAATTTAAACAAATTTATAAATGTTAAAAGAATCGTATAATAAAGCAACGGAATAGGGCCCGCTATGTAACCTAATGGGCCAGTATGAACTGCGCCGATTACAAACTCTCAAAGGGCCCAGTAAGGCCCCTTCTATTATATATATTCACGTGTTATTCATTCTGTTGATTTTTTTTTTTTTTTTAAATCATATTCCATTGAGGATTCATTTACTAGGCACTAATACAACTGAATTCTATTAGAACTTCGAAGTTAAGCGTACTTAGGTAAGAGTAGTACCAGGATGGGTGATCTCCTAAGAAATTCTCATCTTGCCAATCCTATAAGGTTATGGGTCATTGGAAACAGTCTCTCGGAAGGGAAGGGGTAAGGTTGTGTACATCCGCTCCTCCTAGACCCTACTTATGCGGAAGCCCTTGAGGCACTGGGTCTATTATTGTTGATCATATTCCGTTGAAACTTTAGTCCAATGGTTAAAATATACAACAACAACAACAACAAACCCAGTGCCTCCAAAGGCTCCCACAAAAGCAGGGTTTGGGGAGAGTAGATGTACGTAGCCTTCCCCCTTGAGGGGGTTACCCTGAATGGAGGCTGTTTCCGAGGACCCCCAACCTAAAAAGTTTATCCGCATCAATCAGCCCAAGGCCTGGCATCAGGAGAAGCATCAAAAAGTGCATGAGTATGGCCCAAAAAAAAAAAACCCTCATAGAGTGTGCACAGGCATCGAACACAAATAAGGTGAAATAAAGAAAATGATTTAAAGAAAGGGCAATAGATAGAGGATAGAGATAGAGGTAGAAAGTCCAATGGTTAAAATATATAGCAAAAAATCTATATCTATACTATACATTAATTTAAAGTTCTCCTTTTCAAAAACTTCAACTCCACCATTCTTAAATTTCTAGAATATCGCTTCGTCTTTGCTTCTCTTATTTTTTATTTATTTTAATATTATATTTATCAATTATTTAAAATTTAATTACACACTATGCATTACACTGAAAAACTCTAATATTATTGAAATTGAAGTTCTCGAACCCAAGGCTTTAACTTCAAATCCTCCATCCTAAGTATAGGGACATTATTTTTACATAAAACTACGTTATTTGTTTATAAGCACAGAGACGTTATTTCAAATCTTTAAAAAATCCCTAACAGAGAACAGATCTACCAAGTTTTTTTAACTTCTGTCGACTCGACCTCATCAACTACAGACAATCTAGACTCATCTTGCAGTCCTTTGACCAAGTCTTTCTTCTTTGCATTCAAACGATTTGTTTATTTTATGTTTTTGTGTTGTTGTGGAATAATTTTTAATTTGATTAAAGTTAACCCAAGAACTTGTTTGTTTAATGATTTTAAAATAAGATAACTTTTCAAATACCTTTAGGAAAAGGAATATTGTCAAATTTGTTGGGTGTCGTGTCCTTAAAAGAATTATCTGATGACGTAATAAATACGGTATATTACATATTAATACCAATGTCTGGTGTATTAATTTATAATTCAATAATTTTTTAGTGCAAAATATTATATAAATTTAATAGAATAATCCAAATAGTGATGTATAAGGGTACAAAATAGACTCCGCTTTCATTCTTTCATATCGTCGTTTGGATTATTTTATTAAATACACGAAACTTTTTGGAATAAAAAATTATTTTATAAATTTTGTGAATTAAAAAATTAATACACTAAACTTTAGAGTGTTAAATGGAACTTACCCTAATAAATATTTATTTCGCTAATCAACTTAAATTTTAGGGATAGTTGAAATATTGACTTGGCGTCAAAGTTTTAGTAAATCGAAGTTGGGTGGGATACATCTTCAATCAATTGCTTGAGACCCCTAAATTTTAGGAGTTGTGATATAAAATCTTAATTATTAATATTAATAAGTTTTATATTTAAAATTTATATAACTTGTTGTATTAGTATTTTACTGTTAAAAGAAATTTTATTATATAAGAAGAATCTTATTTGAAGCATTCACACAGAGTTTTGAAAAAAGTTATGATTGGTCCTAATTAAAGGTCATATGTTTAAATCTCTACAATCTTTAATCTTAAAATTAATATATTTTATTTATAATTAAAATACGAGCATTAAAATAAGCCTATATAATCCATATTTCAAACCCCATACACATTTTTTAAGAAATAGTTAGATTATGTTTGACAAGTAATTTCTCTTATCATTTTGACCAATCAAACAGCCAATAATGTTGTTTGTTAGGAATTTTGTTGTTAACATTTTTTATAGCATTTAGCTTTTAAAAAGTTACTTTTCAAAAGCTAAACAATTTAGTTTTTAGCTTTTCAATTTATATGTAATTAAATTCTATTTATCATTTTAAAATAATCTACAAACTTTAACATATAATTTTACCAAAGGCATTACCCATTAGCTAACAGCTAACAATTATAACCAATCATAAACTCTGGTATATTTGGTTCAACTTATTTCATCTCATTTTTTCTTAGCTTATCTATTTCAATAACATCTGTCCATTTAAGATTTGTATCTTTTTACAATGAAGTATTTAGTTGTGCAGTGTATAAAAATCTTATTTACAAACTAAAGCATTTTAATACAAGTTAAAAAAGTAACTTACCTACTATAATCACAACAATGACTTAATAATATAAATTATCTAATTATAGTAGGTAAGAGAGAATAATGATAATAATTGGTCATTGTAGTAGAAAGTGGTGAATGTAGCAACTCATGACCATAAAAGGTGTGGTGGTCGGTGGGAATGGTGATAACAAGTAGGTCATAGTGGTAAAAATTTAATGTTAGTATAATATTTTTAAAGCATTTCTATGAAATAAGCTGTGAAAAAAATTCAGTTTTGCATCTTTTTCTACTTAGTTATAAAATAATTTTTTCATCTTTTTAAAGCTATGAAAAAGATATAAAAATATTTTTTCTATCAACCAAATGCAAGTTCTGCAGTTAAAAAAAAAATTTTATAACTTTAAACTGTTAAAAAATTGAGGCAAACACAGCCTTAGTTTTGCTTAGTAAGAATTAAACACGCGCTTTCTTATCATGGAGGGTGATTGACCGAAAGAGCCCAACGTTCATTTTCCCTGCAATCCTAAGCAAATGTAAATAAAAATTGGACAGAGTAAAAATAAAAATAATAATAAAAAAAAGGGCCATTGCATTTTACTATTCAAATTATATTAATTTTTTAATTTATAAACTTTGGGTAAAAATTTCGGTCCATAATATCATCTTAACTGCATGCAATTTATCATTTCAATGTGCAACATCACTTTTTTGTCATATAATATCATTCTTTTGAAGAAATTCAGTTAAAGAATGACCGGTGATTGAACTGAAAAATTCAAATGCGGAAGTTATAATCTAATGCCTTGTTCCATTAAGGAATTGAATTCTTAAGAGAAATTGTATTTCGTAATAACTTAATTCATGTGTCAACTTTCTAAGAAGTAGGTACAAAATGTTTGGTTATTAGAATAAAAAATTAAACTTCATAGGAGGCTAGTTAATAACAAGGTAGCTAGAACTTACCTTAAGGGACTAGGTAAATTACTTTCAGCATCTTAAATAAATTGAAAATAGTTAAGGAATTTCAACTTTCGATGTTTAATATATTTTCTGTTAATCAAACAAGAGGGCGAATGTCAACTTGCCACGTATATCTATTTCCCAAATTTACTTCATGTTTGGGTCATATTGTGGAAGGTTGGTATAGGTCTACCCCCGCTCATTCGCTTCTCATTGCTGAATCTATGGCTATCCGTGCTGCTTTTTCGTTGGCTTCCTCTCGTGGTTGGAAAAGAGTGATCGTTGAGTTGGACTGTAAGCAGGTTGTTGATTTTATTTGTCGTGCTGTTTTCCCTTCGTGGGACTGTAAGGCTATAATAGAGGACATCGCTATTATGTCCTCATCTAGTATATTTGATGCTATTTTTATTTTGTTGGGTGCCTCAAACGGGTTGCTCACTTTATTACTTTTAATCATTTAGCTAGTTGTTATTCGCATGGCCGGTGGGATATGTGTCTCCCTGCTTGTTTCCTTTGTAAACAATAATCTTTTAGTAATATAGTTTCGACCTGTAGTTTCTTAGTGTTCAACAAAAAAAAAGGCCTTGGGCCTCATTTGTTATACAAGAAATAAATGTGGAAATAAATTAATGAAAAGTATGGATTTTCAATCTTGTTTGGTTGGCAAGAATTATGCAGAATGTAGAAAGTAAAAATAGCTAAATAATTGTCATGGTTGAAGCCATGCATGTGAAATTCAGACCAAAATCTGGAGAAGAATGAGCCTGCGCTCGGAGGGAGAGAAAGAGAGAGAGAGAGAGAGAGAAGAGAGAGAGAGAGAGCGTAAGAATGTGTTTGTATTTGATTGAATGCCTTCAACGAGGTTAGGAGGTATGCTTATATACCTCAAATACATGTAACAACTCATGCAAAATATATCTAGCTAATGCCTAACTAACTCAATACAACATAACAACTACATCTACCCAATATAAGAATATCTCTAACTGACTAATAATTATCATTCCCTCCAATACTAACACTTAATAGTAATACTAATGTCTTTATACTACTTATCCTACTTATTACAGTCATGACATAGAACGTAGAAAGTAATTATACAGAATGTAACTTATGCGGAATGCAGAAAGTAGAAATAACTAAATAATTTTCAATTCTTTTAAAATATACAACGTAACTTATTTAACCCTCTAAATAAGTTCTAATACTTTTATTTTTAAATAGTCTCTCGACAAAATTTTACCAAACATATTTTATATATTTTTTTAAAAAATTGATACATAAATTAAATTATAAAAAAATATAATTTTTGTAGGAATGTAATTCATATGTAAACAAACGAATAATTTTCTCTTGCTCAGTACGCCTCTTCTTTTCAGAAACTTCCAAGAACCACCCTCATTTTCTCCTCCTCGATCTCCCTATAAATACCCAATATATCTCATCTTCTCTCTCTCTAAAATATCATGACCTTACTCAATCGACTAGTAACCGCTGTCAAGAAACTCTCACTCCTCCTCCGCCTCAACTCCTTCCTCTCCCGCTCCACCTGGCGCCTCGCCGCCGCCCTCCGATCCTCCTCGCCGTCAATCTCCAGCCGGAACCGCCGATCGGTGAGCTTCAACCACCGTCCTGGCCTGCAGGCTTGGGAGGACCTCGATATGGCTGCAGATCGGCAATCCGACGGTTCAGATTACGCGATCGTCTCTCCGACTCAGATGCGCCGTACGATGAGTAGTCCGATGGAAGAGGGTGTGGATAAAGAGGCGGAGAGGTTCATCACGAATTTCTATAGGCAGTTGCAACTGGAGCGCCAGATATCGATGGAGCTCCGATACTGTCGCCGGCGAAGCTTTGAGTCGAATTCACCGACGATGAGTAGTATCTCTCCTTCTTCTGTTAGTTCTGTTTCTCCTACTACTGCTGCTTGATTATGTATATTTGTGTTGTATGAGCGATTTGTTTTTGTGTTTGGAGGTTTTTGATTGATTCTTTTTGATTTTGACGAAACATGTAGAAGAAGGCGTGTCAACTTGTAAAACGAAAGAAATATACTCATGTTCAAAAGAAAGAAATATACTCAATTTTATAATATTGTAATATATATGTGTACATAATTTTTGACTTTAATAGTTATATTTTACTTATCTTTTTGTACATTTGATTTAGTTTTTAATTGTTAATGTAGTCAAAGAATATTCATTGGTCTAAAATAATGTTTATTATATGTTATTTTATTCGAATTATGCAGTTGCCTTTTCTTATATTTAAAATTATACAATTAATTTATTTTATGATAAAATTACGTGTCATTCAGTCATCAAAATTTGGTAAAAGTTTAAAAAAAATAAGGGTACAATTTTTTGATGAAATTAAATATTATAGATTATTTTGAACAAAAGATGGAGACTTAGGCTCCGTTTGTTTCAGGGGAAAACCACATTCTAGGAAGTGGTTTTCCTGTTTGGCGCGCCATTAGCTCAAACGAGGGAAAATGACTTCTCTTTTAAAATGGGGGAAGTCGTGATTCTAAGTGACTAAAAAACCTTCACGGTTATCATTATGCAAATCGAGATCAAATCAAAATAAACCAGACTGCACTGTAAATATTTAATGTCAACATCGGATAAGAATTAGACTGAATAATTAAAAGCAGCTTCGATATTACTTTGTTATTGTTGCAACAGAACAACTTTAATCAAGTTGAATTGTTACATAATATTATAAAGGAAATTATTTAGGTAATATTTTAGCATTTATTACATAAGTTATGTAATATTTCAGTAATATACAGTAATATACCCTGAAGTTTAAAAATTTTCTCATAAATCAGGTATCTTTTACTAAAATTTAGTATATTTTAAATGAAAACAGTAATCTATATGTATCCTATATCATAATGTAATAATTTCTTTTGTCCGAAAATGGTAATATGACACATTTTTTGATAATATATAAGTAATTTTTGTTAGAATGTGGACAATCTTTTGATAATATGATATTTATACTACATCAATTTTTTCACAGAAATTACCCGAATTTTAATGACAATTCACCAGATTTTGACACAGTATATACACAAGTGATAAAATTTCTTATCTCATGACACCTCATTGTATATAATAAAATAATAAAGTATTTACATGATAAATGCTCAAATTTTAGAATACCGAAGAAATAATTTTTCTAATTTATACAGCTTTGATATTTAACTTTTTATTTTATTACTTTATGTATGTTATATTATTAGTTATGTTGTCCTATAAAAAGATATAAAATGATTGGTGAAAAATATTTTTTTAAAAGATACACAAAGACATCTCAATGAGAAATTAAGTTTTCCTTTGAAACAAATAACGGAAAACCCCACTCGGAATTTATATTTCCTTGGAAAACTTTTTCGAAAAAAAATCAATTTCTAGATTCTACTTTTCCGTCAAAACAGACGAAGCCTAAGTCTAACATGTGAGCACATGTTAAGAATGCATTAATTGTACTTTTATTAATTTATTATCATCTTTTTTAATAATAATTATTATAATTTTATAAATTACATGTGTTATCTTGTAACTAAAATACTGTACATTAATTAATGGTTCAATTTCAATAATAATTAAGTGATAAAACAACAAAAAATAATAACTTTAATAAAATAAATGTTACGAAATTACTAACTGGGAAATCATTTTGAACAAAAAAAAGTTTAATTTAAACAAATTTTAAAAAATTAAGGTTCAATGGAGTAAAAATATGATGCACAAAAACAACAATAATAACAAACCAAGTGCTTCAAGGGTTCCTGCCACTACAAGGTCCGGGAGGAGTGAGATTTACGCAGACTTACCTTGTGCTACCTTAAAGCGAGGCTTTGTCCAAGAACACCTAACCTGAAATGCCTACAACTACAGCATAGAGATAACATAAAACAACAATAAACAATTAGGCAACAAAGCAGCTAGCATCAAAGTACATAGCTCTGCTAAGCACAATACACCGCACGAGCATCAAGTATCAAGCAATTTATAGCATAAATTTTTATTTTAGATTATCCCGCTATAATTTTCACATGATATCTTAACTAACTAGGAATTTATGTATCTGCTCTTCGGAGCTCCATATGTGGGGTTGCCGCTAGGGATGGCAATGGGGTGGGTAAAACCTGTTACCCGTGGATATCCACCCCGTTTGGGGCAGGTATGAATATAGATGATGCGGTAATGGGTACGGGTAGGGTACACATTTTAATACCCGTCACCGGTATGGGGCGGGTACGGGTATAGGCTTTTACCCGCCCCGCGCCCGCCCCAACCCGCCTCGTACCTGCATGTATCCGCCCCGCTCTTCCCCGTGCCCGTATATCCCCGTTGTGTTATTTTATATAAAATAAATTTCTCAGGCAATTTATATTTATGAAGTAATGGTTACTATTAAAGGGAAAAAGAAAAGAATTTTATGTCTAATAAGTTGGACAATGGATAGGTAACAAAATGTGCACGGGGAGCGGGTTTGGGGTGGGTACGGGCGGGTACGGGGCGGGTAATGGGTACCCGTTGGGTACCCGCGGGTAATGGGGTGGGTAATGGGTATGGGTTTGTACCCGCCGGAGCGGGTACGGGTACCCTTTTCATACCTGTGGCGGGTAATGGGGCGGGTATGGGGATAGAATTTGGGTGGCGGGTAGGGGTATGGAGGAGGCTCCCCCCGTACCCACCCCGCCCCATTGCCATCCCTAGTTGCCGCTTTGTATTGAGCTTTGCTCTTTATTTATCAAAAAATAACATCTTAACTAAATAATTTTTTTAATTTTTCTATAAATGTCATGGCTAACGAAAGTCAAATAGTACTCATTAAGAAAACAGAAAACCTAACCGAGTCCGAGTGATGCTTGAACTTTCTGCTAACCAAGTCCGAGCGATGCTTGAACTTTCTGCTAGGTAGCACTGAAGTAAACATATCCGAGAGGTTATTGGTCATGCCAATCTTCTTCTTCTTTGGATTGGCTCTTGACACATCTTTTGAAACAGTCATCAGCTGCTGAACTGTGTTACTTAACTGAAATTGAACTCCCTCTGGCTTATTCACCTGACCTGAATCCAACTAACTGATTACATCTTCTGTGGAGATAGCAATGAAGACTCATCAAACGTGACATCTCTACTCGTCAAGAATTGCTTAAAATGAACTCTTTTTTGCTTTCCATAAATGTCATGGTTACAAAATTTCAGTACTATAGACTAACTACACAACGAGCCTCTTTTATTGTGCTCAGACAGACCTTTATCACCTGAATGATCCAATCTCAAATGCCTTGACTGTGTGATACTTGGTTCTGTCAACGATGATGATGAAGATATCTTAATTGATCTTGCAACTGTGGAACCGACAAGTTCATATAATGTTCCTCCTCTTCTGCCTTTAATCACAACTAAAACATCCTTAATGACCTTCAAAACTCCACCTTCAGCAGTGTACAAGTACCCATGAGACTCAAGTGTGCCTAACGAGATGAGATTCTTTTTCAAATCAGGAATATAACGAACATCACTCAACATCCTGATAGTGCTATCGAATATCTTAACACGAATTGTTCCTATACCTAAAACTTTGCATGTAGCATCATTGTCCATCAAAGAAACTCCACCTTGAATTGACTCATACGTGGAAAACCAATCTCGATTGGGACAAACATGATAGGAGCAACCCAAATCCAAAATCCAACTTTTTCTAAGACTGGACTAAGGTTCAGACACAGACAGTATATCACCATTATTCTCATCTTCAACTACAACACTAGCTGCTGGGGATCTCTGGTCAGACATGTTATCTGCTTCTAATTTCCTCTTAAGCTTGTAATAGTCTCTCTTAGTGTGTCCTTTCTTATGACAATAATTACAGGATAGATCTTGATGTCTAAACTTATACCTATACTTGTTTCCACTATGATCAGATTCTTTATTCCCAGTTCTTTCTTTTACAAATAAGCCACAACCTGAGTTCTATACAGAGTCTGATAACTCCCTAATAGTGCTTACATGCCATGCCCTGCACAACCATTGCCCATGCCGCACCAAAATTATATATACATATATATATATATATATATATAATATTTTATATATTTAATGTATTTAAAAGTTATGAATTTTAAAAAAATATTTATAAAAAATATTTAAAAATATTAATATAATTAATTTACCTTAAATTTCTTTTCATACCTGTGGCGGGTAATGGGGCGGGTATGGGGATAGAATTTGGGTGGCGGGTAGGGGTATGGAGGAGGCTCCCCCCGTACCCACCCCGCCCCATTGCCATCCCTAGTTGCCGCTTTGTATTGAGCTTTGCTCTTTATTTATCAAAAAATAACATCTTAACTAAATAATTTTTTTAATTTTTCTATAAATGTCATGGCTAACGAAAGTCAAATAGTACTCATTAAGAAAACAGAAAACCTAACCGAGTCCGAGTGATGCTTGAACTTTCTGCTAACCAAGTCCGAGCGATGCTTGAACTTTCTGCTAGGTAGCACTGAAGTAAACATATCCGAGAGGTTATTGGTCATGCCAATCTTCTTCTTCTTTGGATTGGCTCTTGACACATCTTTTGAAACAGTCATCAGCTGCTGAACTGTGTTACTTAACTGAAATTGAACTCCCTCTGGCTTATTCACCTGACCTGAATCCAACTAACTGATTACATCTTCTGTGGAGATAGCAATGAAGACTCATCAAACGTGACATCTCTACTCGTCAAGAATTGCTTAAAATGAACTCTTTTTTGCTTTCCATAAATGTCATGGTTACAAAATTTCAGTACTATAGACTAACTACACAACGAGCCTCTTTTATTGTGCTCAGACAGACCTTTATCACCTGAATGATCCAATCTCAAATGCCTTGACTGTGTGATACTTGGTTCTGTCAACGATGATGATGAAGATATCTTAATTGATCTTGCAACTGTGGAACCGACAAGTTCATATAATGTTCCTCCTCTTCTGCCTTTAATCACAACTAAAACATCCTTAATGACCTTCAAAACTCCACCTTCAGCAGTGTACAAGTACCCATGAGACTCAAGTGTGCCTAACGAGATGAGATTCTTTTTCAAATCAGGAATATAACGAACATCACTCAACATCCTGATAGTGCTATCGAATATCTTAACACGAATTGTTCCTATACCTAAAACTTTGCATGTAGCATCATTGTCCATCAAAGAAACTCCACCTTGAATTGACTCATACGTGGAAAACCAATCTCGATTGGGACAAACATGATAGGAGCAACCCAAATCCAAAATCCAACTTTTTCTAAGACTGGACTAAGGTTCAGACACAGACAGTATATCACCATTATTCTCATCTTCAACTACAACACTAGCTGCTGGGGATCTCTGGTCAGACATGTTATCTGCTTCTAATTTCCTCTTAAGCTTGTAATAGTCTCTCTTAGTGTGTCCTTTCTTATGACAATAATTACAGGATAGATCTTGATGTCTAAACTTATACCTATACTTGTTTCCACTATGATCAGATTCTTTATTCCCAGTTCTTTCTTTCACAAATAAGCCACAACCTGAGTTCTATACAGAGTCTGATAACTCCTTATCTACTCTTTCTTTACTCAGTAGGTCTCTCTTAACCTCATCAACTGTGATAGTTGACCTACTACCATAAATTGTACTTTCTACAAAGCTTTTATATGAAGTAGAGAGTGAACATAACAATAACATTGCTTGATCTTCATCCTTAGAAGCATTAACGAATTAAATTCATTAATACGATTCTTAAATAATGTACCTTCTGACATACGAAAGGTGAACAACTGACGCATAACTGCGAGTTTGTTGGAGACTGACTTAAAACAGAACATATCCTGCAATTTCTCCCATAACTTCTTAGCGGTCTTCACTTCCAAAACTTCTGTCAAAACGTCATCGGTAAGACACATGTGAATTGCCATAAGAGCCCTTTCGTCTAACTCATCCCACTGTGCTTCGGATAAACTCTCAGGTTTCTTCTCTTTTCCTTCTAAGGCTTTCTTCAAACCACTCTGATCAAGAGGCCCTTAACGCGAACCTGCTATAAACTGAAACTCCCTTGACCACCAAACTTCTCAAATTCAGATTTAACTGTAGACGTCATAGTATCAAATCAAAATAAACAGGGCTCTGATACTAGTTGTTGAGGTAATCTGGACAAATCTAATATACTATGATACCAATTTTGTGAGGAAAAATTTTGAATAATCTTAATATACTCGGATATCAATTTGTTAGGAAATCAATACCTCTTTAATGCGGAACATAACACCCCAGAATTAGATTCGATTCAAATACTATAACAAACACAAGAGAAGTAAATAATAGGTAAAAGAGAACAAACGAGGGATACAGAGATTTATGTGGAGACCCCCCTTCAATCGAGAAGGGAGAAAACCACGGGGTGAGATGAAGATTTTTTATTGAGTATGAATAATTGAAGAATTACAATAACACTTCCTCTTAATGAGATCTATGGAGAATTACTGAATCACTCCCTCTAAACTCTCGTGATGCTCTCAAATCAATGTGACGGCGGCTCTTTCTTAATTTTAGATTGGATACCTAAAACAGAAGTCCTAAACCTATATTTATACTAAGCGGCTGGGATACGCAGAAAACGACTCCCCATCGATCGGCCCCCCTTTTGCTGCTTCCATGCTCCAGCGCTGCACCCCATTGATCGGACATTCCCTCGATCGATCAGCTTGCTGACGACAAGACTTATAACTAAATTACCTAAATTTGAAACATATTCCTACCATTTTCAGTTTAATAAGTGTAAACAGAAATGCTTTGATGAATTCGGAGAAATTATGCAAATAAAAATAATATAATTAACTTCAACACTTTAATATCTTCACTCGATGCATCAAATGTAAGTAAAAGTAGAAAATACTAAAATTATTTATTCAAAATGCAGTTCTAATACTTTGGAGTTTATGTATATGTTATTCGAACCAATAATTGTTATAACAATTTTTTTTTTCTTACTTGAACAAGCAAAATTCTTATTATCCGAACACTTTATGACGTTATGTTCGATTTATCGCAAAATTCAAAAGCTCTACTAGTCTTCTTTTTACTTCTCGACTCACTTCCATCTCTAGATCATGAGGTGTACAACAACAACAAGCTCAGTGCCACAAGGGTTTCCAAATGAGCGGGGTCTGGGACTCTAGATCATAAAGTGTATTTACTAAAAATTGAAAAAAACTATATATTTGTTGTTAATTTACAAAAAAAAAGCCACAACAAATTTCTCCTTTAAATTACTAAACTCCAATTTTCTTAATTTACTGTAGTCACTCGGACACAACCTCCTTTTAGGGTAGCACCCTGATGAGGTAAGACTGCGTACATCCTATCCTACTTATGCGGGAGCCCTTGAAGCACTGGATCTATAGTTGTTACTTCTTCGTTTTGCTCTCTTGTCTTTAATTTTGTTGTGTTCATATTAGTATAGTTAACAGTCGATCATTTCTGTCAAAAAGAATGGATTTCATGGGTTCAGCGACGCTAACACAATTAAGCCCAATGGAATTTGCTACATTATCAGATTTGAATCTCCAACATAATGCAAAATGTAAATACACCATAAGAACAATCAAATAAACAATTTGTTATAACTTAATGAATTCATACAATGCATAGTTGCAATACATAATTAAGTTACAAAAAATAAACGTATACAACATTAATCATGCCCAATTACTAAGTCTATACCTTAAATGATTACGCTATCCTTTACTCAGGTTGTTTTTCAGTTGTTGGAATTCAAAGTAATACTGAAGCAAAAATGGTGAATAAGCTTTATCTTGCAAAATTAGTTTCGGATATTTGTTAAATGATTAAAAATTTTAGAATAATTAATTTTTTTAAGGAAAGTCATAACAATTTTTTGATAAAATAGGAGAACATGTTAGCAAGCCGTATCAAAACTCTAATTCAATATCATCATACTTAACTTTTGAGCAAACCCTTGCCTTTTTGTAGATTCTTCCAGATCGACAGACGTAGCCCTTATCTGGAGCACAATGAATGTCCTTCGAGCATATGCACAAACCTTCTAAGGCACATCCTTCCCTATAAATAGACAATCCTCGCTTCAACCCTAGAACTTGGTCCGTCCACTCACTCGAAAGCAATCCAGATGGATGATAATCCTGCTTGACCTTTAAAAACTTAGTTGCATTCTTATATTTAGCGATAGGCCCCTTCAAATGCCAAGTTCCTATTCTTTCCCCAGTGAGGCAACCCTCCATATTTGAACACAGCCAACTGCTCTATCTCCGCTAACACATCTTCATAAAGCCTGGGACTTAGGGGGTCCTTGCTTCTGTAGTATGTGATATCGAAGTCTATGCCTTCCTCTTGCTTGCCGAGGTATGCAGTGGAACCCTTAACGTACCTCATTAGGATGCCATCGTAGATGTTATTGTTGGTAAATATATGACGTAGTTCGGGTAAAAGAAAATAATTAAAATAAGGGAGGACAAAAACGTAGCGTTTTAGGTTGAAGTAATTCTTTGAATTCTGTTTTTTGGGGCAATGACTGAATTGCCCCTCACTTGTGAAATTAATTACTTGTTTGTATGAGATGCCCAGCTGCCCGGAAGTACTGTTTCCTGCCCGAACAGGGCTGCCCGCCCTGACCACCTGTACAGCCTGCCCGAAAAGGGGCTGCCCGTGCTGCCTATGTGTACTGCCTGCCCGGATTACCATTTAAGATGTACAGCTGTTACTGTTGGGTTATTTCATCCTCAGCTCTCTCTCTCCAAAATCAGAACTGCCCGTTAGGGTTTTCTCCCTTCCGTTTGAAATTGTTTCTAGAAGGTTATGTTGCTTCATCGCAGCCGTTCGAGTCTTGACACGCGTCAAAAGATCCGGGGCTCCTGATATATGAACCGTGTGTAAGTATTGTCCGTCCGATCGTTGCGTAAATCAAAGGCTGTGATGAGCTTTAGGGTTTCTTAGGTCGTAGCTTGGGGGTATTTAATGCCGAGTTGGTTGAGTCGTAGAGGTAACAAAAAATCAGTTTTCTTCTCTTCTCCCCTTCTCTCTCTGGCGATTTTTGCCCTTGAAGGCTCCCTTGAAACCCTCACCCTAAAAACGAATCTTTGAGCCATAATACACTTAGGTTCCAACCTCGTGAGCCTCGGATCGAAGTGTAATCGTGTTCGTTGAGCTCCGTTCGTGCTATTGGAGCTCCATTGCTGGCCAGAAGCTCGGTTCGTGTTCCGGTGGAGGTCCGGTAATGGTGTTCTTGGAGTGTTCTTGAGCCTTACTTGTGGTGTGAGCGACTTGCTTGCAATTTCGGTAAAATCTAGTTTACAAGGGGAGGTATACTTCTAAACCTACTAGATTCGGTTGTTCTCTTGAGTCTTGTGTTGTATTTGAGGTTTATGAAGTGATTTGTGTTGTAATTAGTCTAGGTCTAGTTTAAGTTGGTTCTTGTGGGGCAAGATCTGAGATCTTGAAGTTATTGCTGTGTGTTAGCTTTCTGTGTCTTGTTTAAGTCGTTTATCTGAGTCATTTTGTGTAAGATTTGAATAATTACACATAACAGTAGAGTTCGACCCCACAAAGGGACTCGGGGACCAAGTTTACCAGCTCTTGCACGTCTTGGATGAAGCTCTTGACGTTGGTCATCGAAATGCTGATCGCGGTTTGGTGATAGAACACTCCCTTTATCCTTGGGTCCCATGGGCAAGATGTGGCTAGAGCATCGTCTAGGTCGTCAAGGCAACCACCAGATGATTGTATGTGGTTTTGGTATCCAATTACTGGGTGTCCCGTGAAGACAATTCCTGTAAATAATGTCATTTAAGCATGATGTTACTTGATGGAGGATTAGGGTATCTAAGATGTAGAGCTGAGGATGGCAATGGCGCGGTGTAGGTAATGGAGGGTGTCTTTTCCGTACCTGTGTCGGCTCGTACTCTCTAGTACCCAAAGCCGTACCCGTGACCCTCCCAATTATCCGTTACAATTATGAAGTGGGTTCAATACGAATCTATATCCATAGCTGCTCCATTACCATGGGTATCCAATAGCTATATATTACCCACCTCACACTTACCTCATAGACACCCCAATTTTGTATCCAATGGCTATTCATCTCCTCTTGCGTGTAATTATTTTAATAAATTTATTACTTAGGTACCCTGAAAGTTAAAAATTTATCATTGAAGTACCTTAATGTTTTAATATATATAATAAGGTACCCTATGATTTAAAAAATTTATCACTTAGGTACTCTGATGTTTAAAAATTTTATCAATTAGGTCTCAATTTCAAAATTATATATATATTTTTTAAAAATTGCTAACATAGCAATATGCAGGCATCTTCTATCATTATATTATAATTTTTGTGGTAAAATACTAACATACCGCATTATTTCACTAATATGCAGATATCTTCCGTCATAATTTAGTAACATTTTCGTATCCTATTTGATTTTCTTTGAAAAAATTGATATAGCTCCTACATATTATTGTAATCATTTAGTGTATCAACGTTTTATGGTGAAAAATGTTCGAATTTTCACAAAAATTCACCAAATTTTCGTATAGGGTACGTAAGTAATAAAATTTTGAAACACTAAGGTACCTTATTGTATATATATATTGAAATGTCAGGATACCTAGGTGATAAATGACCAAATCTCAGGATATTTAAGTGATAATTTTCCATTATTTGAAACGTTTATTTAGTTCAATTATAACTTGGCTTACAAATTTGGGTAAATAAATTGGGCACATATATTTTCTCCACTTTAGCTTAATACAAGTTGAGACGTATATAAGGTGGGTGTGACTGGCGAAACATCCTACCCGTGGCACATATTTTTACATATATATATTCTCTTTCTGTACCCATTACTCACCTCACTTATACTCATATATTCCGAACAAGTTAAATACCCACGGATAATGAATTTTACCCGTCTTATATAAAGAGTATCACTTGTGGCTCTTTATTTCACTCAAATGAGTACGAAAATGGCTAGAAAGATAAAAGAAGCATTAATACCATTATTAGTTAATCCAAATGAATTAGCCTTGAGCATAGCTCCACTAACCCTTGAATCTATACATTTCCCTTTTTCATCTCCCATTGCTTCCCTCATCTCCTCTACATACAAACCGTAATTAGGATACCGTTAGGCGAAATACCCAAATTATGAGTTTGATTTAGATACCCAAAAAAAAAAAAATTTCTGAGTTTGATTTGTACACTCTAACATGTACCTGTGGTTCTAAGGCTGGCAAGCGCAAGGATGGGAGTGGGGCGAAACCCAGTGTAATTGTAGACTCCGTCACCATTGACAGTGATCGGGACACGGTCGTCTACATGGTATAGCACGGTACGTTTGCTGGGAAACCACTTAATGTCTGCAAATTCATGTTGTTTCCTAAATGATAAAACTTTGTCCCCCAAATCTTGATCGTCCAATGCCATGTATGTAATGGATCTCTTGAACATTGGTTCCATTTTGAATGTCACCTTCATTAATATAATAGAATTTAATAGAATTTGAATTCATATTTAGGTTTTATTTACCCTGGTTTAAAGAATCTCATAATAATATTTATTTTAAAATGAAGAGAGCATATATATCAGTATATTTATGTTCTGTTTAGAAAAAAGCAAGATAAATTGCAGATCATGTACCTGAGAAATGATACCGAGAACACCCAGGGAGACCCTAGCGGCATCAAGGTCTGGATTGCTCTCATTAAGCGTTCGTACCTGTTGTCAACTCCACATATGAATTTTTTTTATAATTAGTGATGAACCGTAATACAATAATAGGAGCAATTGCAGGGGTAGGGCTTGAGCCAACACGTCAATTGATATGAAGATAAAATCTTACTATATAATTTCTACATGAAATTTATCTCAATCTTATAGACTAAACATATGACATGATGAAATTTGACAATACTTTAACATATCCTTCCTCGGGCGGTCCAGGACTGACAATCCTCAACTCGACCACACGGTCATGAAGAGCACTGCCCTTGCCCCATAGCGAGCTCCCGTGGGCGCCTGTGCCGAGCATCCCACCCACGGTGACACCCCACCAGAAGGGCGAGTAGGGCAACGCTAGGCCGACCTTTGCTGCCTCATGGATCAGCTTCTGAAGTGTCATCCCACTCTCTACTGTTATCGTCTTTGCCACTATGTCATACCTCACCGCCTTATTGAGCTTCTTAGTGCTTATCAGTAGCTCATCACACTAACTTTGGGATGCTGTGAGAGTACCGTGTTGTTACCTGCAATTAAAATATTTTTACAACTATTTGAAGTGTTCTCTTGTCGAGTAGGATTTTGCTATATAGATCAAAGCGTAGTATTATGTCATGAATAGTTTTAGAGCATGATCTTGTAGGTGCCAAATTTTAGAATGATTGGTCAAATTTGAAAGACAGTCGATAGAGTTGGTCAAGACTCTAAGCAATCGAAGCAGTTGTTTAATTGGAATCCCGAATTTTATTGAACTCTTCCTTGAAAATTAGTTATATTATTTGGTTACTCTTTGTATATAGGCTTCCTTGGGAAGACAATTGTTGCAGACCACCTTTTAAAATTGGGTTTTCCAGACGCCTAACTTTGATTTTGGTACGCAATTTTCGACTTGAGGATGCATGCTTCTTTTTGTTTTGTTTTCCTTTTTGTGCGCAATTCGACTTCTACTTTATGATTTGATAAATAAATTCGATATATTTAACATTTCTCATAAATTTTGTTACCCGCATCAAAGATATATAACTCACATAGACAAATTCAAAAAATGAAAAACAACAAATAAAGCACACCTTTATTTTCCTCCCAAGCTTGGAGGCCTCAGCAACAAGAGAAACAAGTTCATCCTCGGTGGCCGGGTACGCCACGTTGGCAGCCCGGCAGGTGGTCCGGTCAGGGAACGCGCCAATTGAGTTGGTGACGGTGCAGTCAGAGTCACGTGTAACGCACGTGACTGGATCATCGGGAGGGGTACAGTACCCAACAATACACAAACATAGTATGATGTTGCTTAATATTAGCATCATTGGCCTTCTTGACATGATTATAACTTGCATTTTTTGCATTTAATGTCTAATTTTCTTTCTTTTTCTTATGAGAGGCACTCGAAAAATGTGTAAGAAAGAAAGATAAAAAGTGTTATTGTCCTAGCAAATTCTTATTATGAAGTTTTAATAATAATAATAATAATACCAGTTGGTGGTGACAGTATTCATAAGGGAGCTGAATGCACGTTATAAGTATTTTAAGCAATAATCATTAAAAAGTTTTTTTTTAAAATAATTAAGAGGAGCATAGAGAGAATTTCTATTATAATAACGAAGCAAAATAAAAAAAAAAAAAAAGAAATCTCTAGAGAAAATCACAAGCTGAAAGGCATGAGCAAAGCAAAGCAATGCAAGCCGGCTTTGCCCATGGTCCACCACTGGAATCGTTACTATGAAGATTGTAATCTAAGTAATGCATAGAACAACCAATCTTTGTCTTAATTTGGAAATGGAATTACAAATCGTAGTCACTAGAAAGTAAATCATATTCTGATTAAGGAAGGATTATTTATAACAACAAAAATTTGTTCACTCAAAGTTTACGATGAAAGGAGAGGAGTACATTTTTATTTTATTTTTTTTTTTCTTTTGAGGAATTGTGTTTGTTAGAGTATAAAATCAATTCTTGGCCTTTCCGCATCGACTTAAACTTTTGGAACAGTTGGTTCTTTTATATTATATCATAGCCTTGTCGACCAAGAGGTCACGAGTTCGAATCCCTAGAGTCCATAGTTTAAGCACAAAGTATGCGGTGTACATTTGCATGAGAAGGCATATTACTATCAGCCTAAATTTTTCGGATAGTTAATTTCTTGACAGTGTTAGACACGACTTAATACTTTTCTTATCCATCTTGTACAATTTTGGAGCGTGTTCATAGTCATGCAAAAAATATGAGTGCACCACGAACCTAACTTGAACGGGCTCAATCTTTTATCCCATAAACAGTGTTCGTGAGTTAAATCAGGCTCCATACACAAGTCTAACAACGATGCCCCTGCATGAACATAGACAGATAGAGACATTGATAAAGAGTTGTGCTTCCGAACGTAAGTGGCTGGTCTTTATACTTTTAATTGTGTCAATTTAGTCTCTATACAATTATAATATGTCAATTTAGTCCTTTGATCAATTTTAAGTTAAATTATTGACATAAATTTGCACAGCACAATCATATTATATGCAAGTAACTCACTACAAATTCACTCAATGACTCAATTTAATCATGTACAATTTAAAATTTCATTAATAACATAATATTAATTTTACTCAAAGGACCAAATTGACACAAGTTCTACAAGGATTAAATTGATACAATTAAAAGTATAAGAACTAAATTGACATAATAAAAAAAGTACAAAAACCTTTCATATTAATAATTCAAAAATGTATATAATTTGAGCATTATATTGTATATAATTGTAAAAAGGTAATTTGAGTTGGGTTTAAATCAACAAGTCATTTAACTTCTCAGTTACTAAAGGGAAAAGATGTAACCCACTTCCTTGGTGATAAAAGACAAGTGAAGGAATAGAGTGTCGCTTTAAAACAAAAGATCAGGAGTTCGATTCCCCACTTGAACCTCTCTTTAAGAAATCTCTGACTTAAGTGGCTCATGTGGTAATGTGGGCCGCTGTATGAGTTAGAATTTACCGAATAACTAGGTTCCTCTTTAGTAAAGAAAAGGAGAAAGATGCAGGAAAAGTCAAATTTCATGGGACATTTCAAAAGAAGGCGTCCTCGTTCACCCCATCATCTATCGTATATTTTTTAATCCTTTATGGAAAAAGTCCTTATACTTTATTTATTGTATCAGTTTTTATATTTTTAGTTGTGTTAATTTAATCTTTAGAATAAAATTTATGTTTTGTGCATGAAACTTTTAGCGGTTCGATTATGAATTGAGTTAGGTTAAATTTCTATTGGATATTACTTACATCTAACATGATTATATTTGTACTGTTAAAAATTACATTATTAATTTAACTTTAATTTGTTTATAGGATTGGATTAACATAATATAAATAGTAGACAAACTAATTGACACAATTAAAAATACAAGGATAAAATTGAAAATACAAGGACTTTAATACAAAAAAAACTATTATTTTTTTACTTTTGTTTATTTATTTTGGTAGCCGCAACTAAATTTTTGGAAACTTTATCCATCTTTTGATAAATTCAGAAAAAAGAAATTATGAATCCCAATTCAAAAAATTATGAGGTTGAGTATATATACTACTGATGACAAGGTATGTACAAAAGTAACGTATTGTGTCTCCATTGGTGTTGGAACAAATACATAAAATATTATCCAAATATACAATAAAAAAAGATATTACCTGGCATGCGTGGAAACGAGTAAATACCGATGAAGTTACAACTGAGCGAGGCCCGGATCAAGCTCTCTTTAAGACGGTTTCCACCCTCCTACGAGCAAACTCGATGCAGTAGGTATACAGCGCGCCGTTCCCAGGATACAATGCTCAGCTTTATGCTGTCACTCCTAGACTCTGCATTAGTCCAAGAGGCCAAAGTTCTACCCTACACCCTTAGCCCAAAACCTTGTAAAACATAAAATACATAAAACAAGATTATATTTTTTCTTAAACACCGGCTCCACATTTTCTTCCTTTTATATTGAAGCCTTGCAAATGAAAACCATTTATTAAATTAAAAAAGATCGTTGAAATATGCATTCATTTAGCCATAACATTCACCGGTGCGTGCGTTATGTAATCAATGAATTTCATGGCTAATGATTGTTGGTCAATTGCAGTTGGAATAATAGTAATATGCATTAATATTTTTATTTCAAATAAATTATTTTTATTAAAATATTTCAACAATTGGTATGTACGCGTATTGCACTAGGGTCGGAGGTACATGCTTTAGAGTGAACCCAATATCTTGTCTGTAAATCTGATCTTACCTATATTCACCTATAGTTACCCCAACGAGCCCCGGAGTATCGAAGATAGAAACATGTGTATTCTGAGATCTGGAGCCAATAAGGCAAGCACTATAAAGCTCATGGGATCATCTATGGTCTGGTTCTTTTCCTACTTTTTTTCTTTTGATGCGTGCTATTTTGACGTCCCTTTGGACTGTTTATTTACTTTTGGTGTGGCATTAGGGATATATTGGAAGTTAATGTATTTTTGTTTATGAGTATATTTGGTCTGGTTCTTGTCACCTCATACCTTGTGCTTCAATTGTTTTAATATTGAAAGTAGGAACTGTTGATATTCGACTTCAGGATCTCTCGGTCAACCATGCTCTGATACCATGTCAAGGAACCAACTGTACTAAAAGCTTAAGCTAACAGGTGAAGGCACAAGATTGATTTTATACTCTAACACTTTTTTATCATTTATACTTAAAAGGTTATACTTTGAGATGCTGGCATGTTACTATATGGGGCATGTTAAACGAGAAGTCACAATTTAGAATTCTAATAACCTACATTCCCAATATTAAGATAAGTTTACAGTATAATTAGAATCTACTCAACCCGTAGTTGGGACTGTATTTTAGGGGTCTATTCGGTTTTGTTTTATATTTTTTGTTCTTCATTTATGAAAAAATTAAAATTTATTTGCATTTTTAATTTTTAATTTTTGACAAACATCCTTTAATTTTAAACAAACGGTGATAGGGCAAAAGTGGCAAGGATCACAAGAGAGAATGCCGATGGCAGGCAGCAAATAAGAAAGACAAACGACTGTATTGGAGCAAAGATTGGAAATGAATTTAAAAAAAACACCATTTTCAAGTTTTTAAAAACGGGATTAATATTTTTCTAAAAATTACATGAATTGCAAACTATAAACGGGAATAACCGAACAAGGTTATATCTTATTAATTATCAATATGAGTTCTAAGGTTGAATGGCTTTATGGGCTAGGCCAGCTGTATTTGGATCCACCTTGAAGCCAATTTTGAGATGGGCCCGATATAAGATCATATGAACAAATGCATTTGCTTTAGGCTCCGTTCGGTTGAGGGAAAATCATTTTTTTTCAAAAATTTTTCTCGGAAAACAAAACCCACTTTAGATTTTTTATCATTTGTTTCAAAGGAAAATTCGTTCTCACCTTGTGATGTTTCTTCGTTTATTTAAAAAAAAATATATCTTCCACCAATCATCCTATAACATTCAAAGGGCCAATGGGATTCAACACTCAAATTTTTTTCAGATGCTCGGACCCATTTGAACTGGTTAATTTACAATTGCATTAATTCTTTTACTTTTTGCTGAGCTGTTGGGTTTTTGGTGTAATGGTTAGGCTAACCCCACCAAGTATATTTTACTTTTGTCTGACAAAGTCTAAAACAATTAAAACGCAACATAAATATGTTTCAAAAATAAATTCATTTGTGAGTTTTTCGAATGGCCATGTAAACATTCGTAAATATACTTGTTTAGAAGTAAAGAACGAGATTAGAGTTCACTTTTTCAAATCAGTATATTTTACCTGCATGCACTCACCTTAATAAATGTAGGTGATAAGGTGAGTAGTAAATATAGGTCAGAAAACGGTATTTAAAATGATACCTAACGGGATGTGGGTACTAGAGGGACGCCCATGCCCTTTCCCATGTTAACAAGAGCTTAAAATTAGGGATGACAATAGAACGGATAAGGGTTTAGTGTACCCGTTTTGTACCCGCCACGGGTATGGAGCGGGTATGGGTATAATATTGCACCCATCCCGCCCCGCCTCGCTCCATACCCGCTCCGTCCCACCTCATACCCTCCATGTTCATTTTATTTTGTACATAGTTAACTTTAAATTAAAAAATACGTGCTTAAGTTTAATAACCTAAATTTTTTTATCAATGTTATAAAAAAAGTGTAAGTGGATATTTAAAAATAGTATTAAAATTAACATGGGTGGATATACATAATCGTATAATACACACACAAGGGCAGTACGGGGCAGGTAATGCATACTTGTTGGATACCTGCGGTTAATTGGGCAGGTACGGGTGTGGATTTGTACCCATCGGGGTGGGTATGGGTATTCACCTCATACCCGTGACGGATAATGGGGCATGTATGGGAATGAATTTTAACGGTGGGTAAGGGTACGGAGGAGGCATTCCCCGCCCCGTCCTATTGCCATCCGTACTTAAAACTCGGCTGAGAAAGGAAGTTCGTGTCTCAATACATGCATAAATAATAGACAGAACAATATTGAACAAGTCGCTTTCTTGTCTTTTTTTTCTTCGAAACAACAACAACAACAACAACAGTCCCAGTGCCTTGCGGCTCCCGTAGAACGTAGGATCTGAGGGGATGATGTATGCAGCCTTACCCCTTTCGGCAGGAAAGGAGACTGTTTTCGGGGACCCCCAACCTGAAGTAGCTATGTGCCTGCAAATATATCACTATAAATCTCTTTGTATTGATAAGGCAAATCTTATTCTTTAAATTTTACCTTTTAGGGGGCAAAAAAACACCAACATAGATCATGCTTTTTCTTGTAGTAAATATGTTGAGGATACGATCATGTTTAAGCTTTTATCTTATAACCACTCCCTCACGCGACTTGGACTTGAAGCGTAGACAATACACAAGCACGTCTCATAACGTATGCTGAAATTTTATGAATATTGAAAGCAAAGCCATTTGAGTTTGAACTCCCGACTTCTCAATCAACCATGTGGTGATACCATGTTTGTACGTATACATAGAGTAGTGTTATTTTCAGAATAATTTTTGTTAATACTAAGAAAATTTTAACATAAGAAGAATCTAAAAGTTTTAGTCATTGCCCTGATATCAACAAAAAAAAACTGACAATAACATTATATATATATCCATTTATATATAGGGTGGCATTCTTATGAGCGAGTGAAAGTGTAAGAGGAGCGAATCTTGGCCCTACATTGTAATGGACGGTTAAGGATTTGTTGGACATTAAAAAATAATAATTTACAACTAAGATTTGTTAAGTATTAAAAAAAACAATTTCTTTCATTTATCTCTTCTTTCTTTTTGCCTTGTGAAGGGGTATGGGCCGTAAATTGTTATTTTTTTCAAATGTCCAATAAATCTTGATTGTTAATTATATGAAGAGTCAAGATTCACCCCTCTCACCCTCTTATAGAAACGTCACCCTACATATATATATATATATATAAATAATTTATTTAAGCACCTAACGTGATTAGATATGTGCAGTTTGGTGTTTAAAATGATAGGACTGTTGAATTAATTTAACCAATGATTCATTAACCGATATCTTTTCAGACAGCTACCCGATTCACCTAATTTTTAAGATAATTGATCATTCTTATTGTCTTAAATTATTGCTATAATTTAATTTATATACTCAATTTGATTATTTATTTATTTATTAGAAGATATTAAATCTAATTTTATCTAAAATATTAAGCTATTATGGTAGAAATATTCAGGTCATATCCCTGATGGGGAACATCTACGATATACTATTGAGAATCTTATCGTTTTTATTATAAAAAAAAAAATTAAGGTAGAAATATTATCATCAACAACAATAATAGCGCAGTGTATCAAAGAGACTCCCATCGAGGCAGGATTTGAGGACGATAAGATGTACGCAGCCTTACTCCTACATAGTGTTATCCTGTAAAGAGACTGTTTCCAAATGGACCCAACCCGAAAAAGAAAAAAAGGGACAGTATTTAGAAAATTAAGTCAAATAAAATAATAGCAGACATGCAAGTAATAATGGCATAGCAAAAATAACACATATGCAAGCCTATGGGTATTGTGAACAAGCATCACGAGCTCCTCTCTTCTAACAGTTACGTACACGTATTTTTAACCGCGTCACTCATCTCTATCTAAGGTCATTTCTTTAGTAAGGTTAAGCGGTAAGGTCATATGACCACTTCTCTCCATCAAACTTTTCTTTTAGGCTACCTCCACCTCTCTGTCAGTCTATATTATGTAGGTGTACATGTTTCATAATATGAACGGTAATCGGTCTTCTCATAATATGTCCAAGCCACTGCAGACATCACTATCTCAACTTATCGTCATATTGTTAGAAAAATGATACAAGCTAAGTCTAAATTAGTAAGAAAGTTGTATCCCAATTCCATAGTGAATACAAAACAAATGCCCCAATCCCACACTGATAGTTTAGGAGGGGGTGGTTGGGTTTATAAGGGAGGATATTTTTTATTCATTTGAATTAAGTCTTGGGTGAAGGAATGGAAGGAACCACATGCGCGCGCGTGCCGCCCGCCATGCCGGGCTCGGGTGTGGGTGAGTTTTTTACACCGGGTATATTTATTTTGCCAAAAATCTCTTTATTTGTTGCATTTTACACTGCACTATTAAGTACCTGGATTATGGCAATTAAACAAATTATAGCTGTTAAACCTGGATTTATTATTGGACTGTTAATTCTCGTTGAGCATTACTGCCATTCTCTTAATTCTTCAGTATAAATTAGCATCCCCACAGTGCTCAAAATATATAGAAGCAACAGCAACCAGCATCCTAATCTTCTCTCCCATTCTCGTTTCCGTCCTGTTTCCAATTTTCCTTCGATTTCTGGGCAAAGTTTGAGGCGTTCCTAACCGGCCGCTAACAAGTGCACGTTAAGGGTCGGATCGTGTAAATCTTGGAGGGCGGTCGCCTACTCGTCTGTTTGCACCAAAGCAGAGGCGAAATCGTCTTTTAGGACAGTGGTATTTTCCACGGCACCATATCTTCTGTATTCTCTAACCTACCTTCTCTTTTCGGTAATTTTGCTTGTCGTGTTCAACATTTTGGCTGCGTTTACTGTGACACAAATTTACTGCAATATTATACTGCATTCAAAGTATAAACGCCGGATTTTTACTCGTTTATGCTGTTTTAATTTTATACCGATTTAGCATTTTTATTTACTGTAATTTGTCGGTTGTTTTATTGTATTTTCAGCAGTCATTTTCGATTTTGCTCCACTATTTTTTCGCTCTTTTTTCTTGTAATTTTAAGCTATTGTACGTATTATTATACGCAGTATTGTCATTGTACACGCTATATTTCCTACAATCTAAAAGACGATTTGTTTTTTACGCACTGATATTTGAACATGGCAACAAAAATACCCCTTCCCGACATGTCTAAGATTGAGCCTCTTGACGGGAAGAATTGTAAGAGGTGGTCCCAAAAAATTCTATTTTTCCTACAATTAGTATGTTTGGATTACGTGCTCTACGACAAAAAGACACCCGAAGGTGAAAACGAGAAAAAAGCCTACGAAGAAAAATTCACCGTAGATGACCGAACCTGTAGGGGAAACTTACTGCACTATATGAGCGGTGGGTTATTTGATATTTATGTAAAATTAAGTATGGCAAAAGAAATTCGGGATTCCCTACAGAAAAAATATGGTGGTGATGATGCGGGTACTAGGAAATATGCAGTTAGTAAGTGGTTAGATTTCAAATTCGTGGACAACAAACCAATAATTGAACAAGTCCATGAATATGAAAATATTGTAACCACTCTTTTGTCAGAAGGCCTTAAGATTTGCGAAATAACTCAAGCGTATGTTTTAATTAAAAAACTTTCACCTTCCTGGAAGGAATACAGAAATTTACTCATGCACAAAAAGAAGGACTTGACATTAGAGGAGTTAATAAACCACTTAAAAATTGAAGAAGAAAATAGGCTTAAGGACAGGGGGTACGCATACTCCGACCATTCTAAAACTAATATTGTTGAAGCTAGCCCTAGTAATGCAGATAGGTTCAAGAACAAAGCAAAAAAGCATCGCCCAAATTTCAAATCTGGAGGAAAGATTCAAAAGCCAAACAACAAATTCCTCGGAGACTGCTATCACTGTGGAAAGTATGGACATATGGCCAAAGACTGCAGAAGTAAAAAGCCTAAAGACTCGAAGAATAAAGCCCACCTTGTTGAAGCAGAGAACACTGTAGCTGTTGTCTCAGAGGTAAACCTGGTCAACAACTTGACTAAATGGATAGTGGATACCGCGGCTACCAGGCACATCTGCACAAACAGAAGCATGTTCCAGGAATACCAAAAGATGTCCGATGGAGAGGTGGTCTTCATGGGCAATTCCGCAGCTGCACTAATCCTTGGAAAAGGGAAAATTTCTTTAAAACTCACTTCAGAAAAATTTCTTACTTTAACGAATGTGCTGCATGTGTCTGATATGTGTAGAAATTTAATTTCGGGTAGTTTCTTGATCAAAGCTGGGTTGAAATTATCCTTTGACTCAGACAAATTAGTCCTGACTAGGAATGGAGAATATGTGGGCAAGGGTTTTTGTAATGGCAGTTTGTTTGTCCTTGATGCTATTTACATGAATAACACTGCTAGTACCTCTTCTATTTATATTGTTGAATCTCTTGAATTGTGGCATGCTCGCTTAGGACATATAAATATTGAATCAATTAAACGGCTTAAGAAAATGAACATGATCTCTAGCTTCAGTGATGTTAACTTTAATAAGTATGAAGTATGTGTAGAAGCTAAATATGCTAAAAAAATCCTTTAAGTCCATTGAGAGACAAACTGAACTTCTTGAATTAGTTTATACTGACTTAGGAGACTATAAAAGTCTGATGAGTAGAGGTGGAAAAAGACACTACATAACCTTTGTAGATGATCACTTTAGATACTCAATGCTGTATCTCCTAAGCACTAAAGATGAGGCAGAAGAAATGTTTTTAAAATACAAAGCTGAAGTAGAAAATCAGTTAGGAAGGAAAATTAAAAGAGTTAGGTCTGATAAAGGAGGAGAATATGATCCAATCTCTCTAGAAAGATTTTGTGAGCGAAGCCCATCCTACTGTCCACAGTCTAATGGTGTTGCAGAAAGAAAAAATAGAACTTTAAAGGGTATGATGAATGCTATGCTCATTAGTTCTGGACTACCTGAAACCATGTGGGGGGAGGTGATATTATCTGCTTGTCATGTACTTAATAGAGTTCCTCATAAGAAATTAGATAAAACCCCATACGAAATGTGAAAAGGTTATGCGCCTAATCTAAAATATTTAAAAGTGGGGGGGTGTCTAGCTAAGGTTGGGTTACCTGACTTTAAGCGTAGCAGAATTGGACCTAAAACTGTTGATTCTATTTTTATCAGATATGCTCATCACAGTGCTGCTTATCGTTTTTTAATTAAGGGATCTAATGATTCATATGCATGTAGTAGTATCATGGAATCTAGAGATGCTAAATTCTTTGAACATGTATTTCCCTAGAAGTCTAATGATGCACAGCCTATTAGTTTCCCTTCACATAATGTAACCGCTAGTCATGATAATACTAACGATATAGACACTCCTGAAATTCAGAGGAGTAAAAGAGCGAGGAAAGAAACCAACTTTGGACCAGACTTTATAACCACTTTCCTATCAGACGATAACTTCATAAATGAAGAAATTGCAAATGTCTATATGTTAGAAGAAGACCCTAAAACCTATGATGAGGCCATAAGATCAGTTGACCCTACCTTTTGGAAAGAAGCCATTAATAGCAAGCTAGAATCAATTCTAGGTAACCATACATGGGAATTGGTAGACCTTCCTAGAGGTTGTAAGCCAATAGGTTATAAGTGGGTCTTTAGAAAGAAAATGAAGGCTGATGGGACAATAGACAAGTTTAAGGCGAGGTTAGTGGCTAAGGGTTATTCCCAAAAACAGGGGTTAGATTATTTTGATACTTATTCACCTATTGCTAAAATTGCCACGATTAGAGCTTTGATCGCCCTTGCGTCCGTCCATGATTTAGTAGTGTATTAAATAGATGTTAAAACAGCATTCCTTAATGGTGACCTAGACGAAGAGATTTACATGAAGCAACCTGAGGGTTTTGTGGCTCCTAGTAATGAAAATAAAGTTTGTAAACTTGTAAAATCTCTATATGGTCTCTAACAGGCACCTAAACAATGGCATGAGAAATTTAACAGCACGTTAGTAGCTAATAATTTCCTTGTAAACAATGGTGATTCGTGTGTGTACTCTAAGTGTGATTCGAATGGATGTGTAATAATTTGTCTATATGTTGATGATATGCTGATATTTGGCATAGACTTGAGTGTTGTCAATGAGACGAAAAACTTTCTATACTCTAAATTATAAATGAAAGATATGGGTGAGGCAGACGTGATCTTAGGAGTTAAAATTATGAAAACTCCAGAAGGCATAAGCCTAAACTAGTCTCACTATGTTGAAAAGATACTTAGAAAGTTCAATATGGTTAATACTGATCCTGTTAGAACACCTTATGATCCCAGTGTACATTTAACTAAACATAAAGGTGTTGCTATGTGCCAATCTGAGTATGCCAAGATAATTGGTAGTGTTATGTTTCTAATGAATTACACTAGACCTGACATTGCATATGCTGTAAGTAGACTCAGTAGATACATACATAATCCTAATCTAGAGCACTGGAATGCGTTAAAAAGATTGTTTAAATATTTAAAAGGAACAATGGATTGGGGACTTCATTATAGAAAATTTTTCGCTGTATTAGAAGGATATTGCGACCCCAATTGGCTGTCTGATAACGATGAAATTAATTCCACTAGTGGATATGTGTTCACACTAGCTGGAGGTGCTATATCCTGGAAATCATCTAAGCAATCTTGTACTGCCACGTCTACTATGGAATCTGAGTTTATTGCTCTTGAGTTGGCGGGTCATGAAGCCAAGTGGCTAAGAAGTCTACTGGGAGACGTGCCATTGTGGGGGCATCCAGCTCCATCAGTGTCGCTTCACTGTGATAGTCAAGCTGCAATCGCTGTGGCTAAGAACAAGGTTTACAATGGCAAGAGGAGACACATTCATCTCAGGCATAAGATCATGAAAGATCTACTAGAAAGTGGAGTGATATCACTAGACTATATAAAGTCTGAAAAGAATCTTGCGGATCCGTTGACAAAAGGCCTTTGTCGTAAAATGATTGTAGAAACATCGAGGGGGATGGGACTGAAGTCTGTACACGAATAAACTATGATGTATCCAACCTGGGCTTATCAGGTTCAATGTGAAAAGTCATAGTTTCATTCAAGATATGGACAGTATTTTATGTTGTCCCTCCCTATGGTGTGACAGTGCGGAGACGGGTCCAATGCCGTATGTTGGAGGTGTAAGCACGACTTGCACATGACGAACACTGTCTGGAGACGGGTCCAATGCCGTATATTGGCGGTGTGAGCACGACTTGCACATGACGGACACTGTCTGTATGTTACCAGAGGTAAGGTTGAGCTTTAGCTCTTAATGGATCTATATTCATATGTTTGGTGGTGTGCGGTAACACACACTTGATGGAATCCACCTATATAGGTGTGGGAGTCTGGCCGCTCCCTATGAAGGATTAAAACTTGCCTTCTAGAGCGCCTATGAACATCCAGGACGAGCACATTGCCAATTAAAAGCGCCAAACCGCAGGAGTTGCCGAGATCTAAAGTTCGGTACGCGTCCAAGTGGAAGACTATACAACCCCTTGTGAGGTTCAAGACGAAAGTCACCTTGCAAGATGTTGGTCCTAAACTAGGGTTACACTAGGTGACGATTCAAGTCGCAAGACATCGGCACTGAAAAACCGAACTTCCTTTGCCCAGTCTATTCCTTTCTCTTTCGCTTGTATCCTTTATGGGGGATTGTTCGAAAAATGATACAATCTAAGCCTAAATTAGTAAGAAAGTTGTATCCCAATTTCATTGTGAATACAAAACAAATGCCCCAATCCCACATTAATAGTTTAGGAGGGGTGGTTGGGTTTATAAGGAAAGATATTTTTTATTCATTTGAATTAAGTCTTGGATGAAGGACTGGAGGGCATCACATGCGCGCGCGCGGCCCTCCCGCTGTGCCGGGCTCCTGTGTGGGTGAGTTTTTTACACCGGGTATATTTATTTTGCGGAAAATCTCTTTATTACCGTTGCTTTTTACACTGCAGTCTTAAGTACCTGGATTATGGCAATTAAACAAATTATAGCTGTTAAACCTGGATTTATTATTGGGCTGTTACTTCCCGTTGACCATTACTGCCATTCTCTTAATTCTTCAGTATAAATTAGCATCCCCACAGTGCTCAAAATATATAGAAGCAACAGCAACCAGCATCCTAATCTTCTCTCCCATTCTGGTTTCCGTCCTGTTTCCAATTTTCCTTTGATTTCTAGGCAAAGTTTGAGGCGTACCTAACCGGCAGTTAACGAGTACACTTTAAGGGTCAGATTGTGTAAATCCTAAAGGGCGGTCGCCTACTCGTCTATTTGCACCAAAGTAGAGGCGAAATTGTCTTTTAGGACAGTGGTATTTTCTACGGCACGATATCTTCGGTATTCTCTAACCTACCTTCTCTTTTCGGTAATTTTGCTTGTCGTGTTCAACATTTTGGCTTCGTTTACTGTGACACAAATTTACTGCAATATTATACTGCATTCAAAGTATTAACGCCGGATTTTTACTCGTTTATGCTGTTTTAATTTTATACCGATTTAGCATTTTTATTTACTGTAATTCATCGGTTATTTTATTGTATTTTCAGCAGTCATTTTCGGTTTTGCTCCACTATTTTTTGCTCTTTTTTTGGTAATTTTAAGCTATTATATATAGTATTATTATTATACACGCTATATTTTTTACGCATATAAATCAGATCATATTGATATTCTCAAAAAAGATATGCAACTTGAGAACATTGACTTACTAGCCAACGTCTAGTTGTGATGTTACCTTTGTCGGTCAATCCCACTTCTCTCTTTTAGCTAGGAAAATATTAAATACATTTACTATAAAATTTAATTTATTTACATTTGATAATATAATATAAAGTTAATATATAACAAAATAATACTAAATTATTAATTTTAAAATAAACTAAGAAATTTTTGTTTTCCAAAATGCAAGTAATATTTTCATAATCAAAGCCGGATATTTACACAATACTATAAATGCTATCATATTTGTTGTTAATGTCTGTATAATGACAAATACTTTTGAAGTCTCGTTATGCTAAAGTTACTTTGATCTCGACCAAAAAATTCTAACAATAACACTACATTGAAGGAAAAGGCAATTATCTAAGAGTAAAGCTTATTAAATGTATACAAAAGAAAATCTGTCTTAATTTTCCTAGATGAGACCGAACGATCACAAGATATACAATAAAAGAATCTCAAATTCTGTTATGCTCAAAACGCATAGTCATGGCTATCAATTTAATTCTTCTACACTTGTTGTGGATCTATTTGAACTTAACTCTTAAACACTTTAATGCCTTGACGAGACAATAATCACATTGTGGTATCCTAATTCACTTACTGATCTCACCCTGTATCTCCATCGAGAAAAGGCTTACAAAAATGAGATTCCTTGTTAATTCTTTTCCAATTGAGCACAAGACATCGGGTTCACTAAATTCCTCCCACACTTCTGCAACTAGTAACTGTTTATTATATATATATAATATATAACTACGTATGTATTTCTGTGACATATATATATATACACACGCATATACATATATACATATAGAGAGAGAGATCATTAGCGAAGACCAAATATAATCTTCGAAATTGTATCAACAAGTCAAATAAGAGGACAAACTGTTGGAAAAAATTATACAATCAACACAAACAAAAGTTAAAAACAACAAATAATGAAACAACCAACACCGATATTTACTTGGAAACTCTCTTTTAATTAGAGAGAAAAAATCACAATCCAATTAAGTATCAAACTCTCTATTTGAATTTGGAATTATAATATTTAATTAAACCCAAAACTCAATACTCCCGAATCTCCAACTCTTCTCACTCATCTAAACTAAACTCTCTAACCCCTTTTATAAAAATAACTTAAACATAAATTCAAATTAAAAACAAGCAAAAATATGAATAAATCAAATCATATCTAATCTAATCTTCTAAATTTTACTCAAAACATCAATCAAGCATCACTATTTATTTTTTTTTTTTTTGGGTCTATTTTTTCTTTTTTATTTTAAGCTAAAAAAAGTATAATTAAAAACTAAAACTATGAGTTAGACCCAACACAAACAAACCCAAATCATTATCATCCTAATGTTATGGTCGAGCTCCGAAATTTGAAATAAAAAGGTATGTACTCTAGTTTGTCTAGGGGTGTACCAGTCATTCGGTTCAAGACCGGATCAAACCGATTCAATTTCAGTCCGTTTCTTGGTCCTCGTGTTAACTTTATTTTGGGTTTCGGTTCTGTCCGGTCTAAACCCAAAAAACCTGAGATCGGACTGAAAACCCGAATTATGTTGTTGGGGCTCCTATAACTTTTAGTAGATTATAAGTAGAGTAATCTAGACTTATAATGTTTGGGCATAATTACTTGAAAAATAGCCCATAAACACCTGTATTAACTTGTCTTTTCACCTTTATTAACTTATTATAGACTGTTGCATTATGTATATTTTTATGACTTATAAGCATAATTATTTTTAGTTAATTTATGAAGAATTTTGTTGGGTACTAGTGGAGAACTGAGAAATTGTTAATCAAATCAAAATGGCCAAATTATCAGGGTTGGATTTAATAAATATAAGTTGTTTTGAACCAATGTATTTAGTGGGTGATCATTTAACATTTCTATATTTTCTCTTATTTATATTTTATTCTTTTTTTCCTATTAGATGCCTTTAAAATTGTCCAAAATCGTCAAAACGCTAAATTCAACTTATATTAGAAAAGTAAGAAATGATAATCGGTCCAAATGGTCCCATGTATGAAGTAACCGGTCCAGCCTTTGGTCTGCAACAGAGGCCAGTTTCGGTCTTCGATCCAATCCAATATGGTCCGATTCGTTTCGAATTTGGACCGATGAACACCCCTAAGTATGTCGGCTAAGGCTATCAGCCTAAACCTTGCTTAAATTTTTCAAGATTGAAAAAATGGAGTGATTTTTTGGGATAAGTCCAAATTCGTATAATTAAATTACGAGAAATCATAATATTATATGACTAAGAAGTCCTAGGGAACTTTTTTTTATCTCATCAACTTTAATATATCCCATCAACTCATTGAAAATTAGAAGAATTAACATTACCTTTATATACTAAAGAGGGTACCAACACGCCGTCACCGGATCCCATTAAAACTTTGAAGTTAAGCGTGCTTGGGCAAGAGTAATACCAGGATGGGTGACCTCCTAGGAAGTCCTCACCCTCAGGTTGGGGACACTCGGAAACAGCCTCTCTTCAGGTTAACACCTTGAAGGGGGAAGGCTGCGTACATCCGCCCCCCCAAACCCTACGTAGGCGGGAGCCCTTGAGGCATTGGGTATGTTCCTTCCTTTTTAACATTACCTTTATATCTTAGAAGTATGCATGTAATTTAAGATTAGGCTTTCATAATTGCTCTGATTTGGAAAATTAGAGAATTATTATGTTATATTCGTTATGGTTTTCAGTAACTGTATATACAAAAAGTGTAAATACATGATAACATAAAACTGATATAAATATGATAAAGTTAAATCTCTTAATAATGTCCTTTCTTCCATTGAGGCTAATGCGGGTTAGAGTCTTTTTAAGTCAGCCAAAATAAATTGACAAATATTGAAGTTTTAATTTATAAAAATATAAAATATGCATACATGCATGTAAAATTAAAAAAAGATAAAACGTGCATGCATGCGAGCCAAGCCCAAAATAACACTAAAATAAAAAATATTTCTAAAACTAGCTTTCAAAGAAAAATATTTCTCCAAATGTCATTCATATTATCATTGGACTTTTTTATTTTTTATTTTTACTTTTTCTACATTCTTATTTGTTTTCAATATATTTATAATTTTTAAATTTATAATACTTTCTTAATCATAACATAATTTTTGCATAAATAATTTTATTTAAAATTTAATAAATAATTTTATTTAATTTAATTTATTTATTATAATACATAAAATATTATAAAATTAAAATTATAAATGTATTAAAAATAAAAAAATTTAAAAAATAAATGATAACATGAATGTTATTTGGCAAAATAGTTTTTTAAAAAGCCAGTTTTGAAAATATTTTTTATTTTTATTTTATTTTGAATAATGGCTCTATGCATACATAAAAAATGTGCACAAACTATTAGTTGCTACCTCTAAAAAGAAAATTATGAAATAAAAACAAAAAAGAAAAAAAGCGTGACATCCACGTGGACTAGTTGGTCTAAGAACTTTTAAAAAAAATGTTATTTTTCTAAAATATTTTTTAAATAATATTATTGTAATGACAAAATTGTTATTCACAGAGAAATATCAAAATTTTTAAGGCAATTTTATGGCTGACATTATTTGTAACTAATAACAACAATTTCCTTTTTTGTGTAATTTCGGACAACTTTTAAAAACTAATCATATTTTTTTCGATAAATAGCAACAAAAAAAATATATATATTTTTTTTAATGAGTGATAGAAACATTTGGAAGTCTATATTTTTTTTTTCTTTTTACAATAAAGAAAAAAAATTTCATATCTAGTGCATTGTCTATAATTTATAATCGTATATGTTCGGCTTTTCCTAAAGTGATAATTCTAAAGCCATGTATTTAATGTTTGTACTTTATTTTTTTATGTAATTTGCAATTAATACATCAAATAATATTTTGTAATACTTAAAACAATAATTTTACAATATCTAAATAAAACGTTCATAAAAATTTCTAATATAATTAGCGTATTGTTATTATTAGAGCAAAAAATATTATTGTTAAAATAATAATATATCTTGTAGAAAATAATAGTCATAAATATTTATAAAATTATTCTAATATTAACATTTTTACTCTGATAATAATATTATTTTATAATTAGGATTGAACCATATAGAAACAAATGACAAAATCTTTCATCGGACAATTATACAACGACAAAGTCTTTCATTGTACAGATGACAATATTTTGAATTTTTATATCACCCACTTCATCTTACACTATGATTACATGCATATAATATATACTTTATTATTTCAACTCACTATATGTCACCTAAAAAATCTTTTTTTGGGTCGAAAAGTTAACAAAAAATGAAACCATATAATTATTGTAATAATTACAGGGTAATGTTATTATCGAATATTTTTTTTATTAAAGTCGGAGCAATTTTAACATTACAAGTTCAAAAAAGTTTTTGTAATTGCTCAAACTTTAATAAAAATTGTTATAACAATAATATTATCGTAATTATAACCTTGTTTACTTTATTCCACCTTTAACCATAATTTCTAGCTCGTTCTCACCAGCTGGCCATGATGATGACGTGGATCTCATTTGATGTTGACTCTCATGGATAGCTGTCGTGGAAAATATTGAGTCCGCGTTATTGTCCATGAACCAGCCAACACCAGATAAAAACCCGGTCTCGGTATCATAAACCGGGTCATGTTCCACATGACTAGTGTTAACCCCAACAACATCATTTTCATCAGCAGAGTTATCAAAACACGGCGTATAATAAGCACTCTCCTTGAGGGGGCTCCCAAGTCTAGGAAGCTTCATGAAGTTCTTCCCATTCACGGGCGCCACCATGACACGGTGGGCATCGGTGGCACCCATGTAACGGAATATTTGATTTAGGGCTCCTTCAGCATTATTACAAAGTGGGGAGTTAAGGGTGGTTATGGGTGTGTCCGTGGTGGCAGTGGACGAGCTCAGACGGGTGTTTGCAGTGGCGATAGGGTGGGGCTTTTTCTTGAAGATCCGGCATACCACCCATCCTGCTTCCTCTTGTATAGATTCTCCGCTTATTGTACTGATGGTTGGATCCTTCATAGGAATATACAGATAATATACATATTATATTAGAATATAAAACTACTGTTAAAATTCCACCCATTAACTTAAACTTTTGTAATAGTTAATTCTTTTCACGTGGGGTGACAAATCCCATTTGAGTTCTAAAAATAAATTACTATATTTTTAAATTTCCAACATCTCTTTCTACTAAAAAATCATTAGGAAAATCTAAATAATGACACTAAATTATTTTCTATTCAAGAATTTACTTACATTAAAAGGGGCGTCGTAGTTGGAATGGTGGTCATCAAGCAAGCGATATTCATGCATAATCCAATCGGATTTCTGGCCATGAGGAGCTCGGCCTTTATAAAAAACTAGTGTCTTCCTCATGCCTATCCTCTCACCCTTCTTGTTGTATATCACCTTGTCTCTCCCGGTTGCCTTCCAGAATCCAGCTGTAGTTGCCCGGTTTGTTCGAGTCCCTGTTGGGTACTTCTTATCCTTGTGGCTAAATATGTACCATTCACTCTGTAGCGATGTTCCTATCTTGCACTTCTCTATAGTCAACCCAAAATCAGAGATCAAGCGAGGATGAAACTATTCGAACACATTTCAAATGTAAAAAGTTCAATGAATAAAATCAAAATGCTAATCCTCGAAGAGAATCAAATTTCATGGTGTACCATTTTTGCTAACCAAAACCTTTCTAGAAAGTCATAGCTTATTGTTTGGCTTTGATTTTAGTGTACTCCCGACTAACGCCATTTTCTTCGTATATATTTTGTGCTTTCATACAATGTACAATATTAACAAAAAATCCAGTGCCTCAAGAACTTCCGCATAAGCAAGGTCTGAGTTTGCATACAATGTAATGATGTGCATTTCTTTAAAAAATGTACTCACTTGTATTTTCGAACGACTTCATTCTCATACATTTGTCACCTAATCCTTCAAATAAGTAATAAAGAAAAGAAAAAAAAAAGTAAAAAAGATCCTCCTTTTTATCAATTGATTTCTTAGTACCATACCTTGAATGTCCCAAGGCTCGAGCTTGTTGAGATCGACCTCACAAATGACATCCAAGTCGATCTCCTCATTTCCCACCCTCTTCTTCAAATAATATTGTAGGAGCTCCTCTTCTGTCGGGTGGAACCGAAACCCAGGTGGCACCCGAGTTTGTCCGTTCACACAAATGCTCATTTGTTTTCTCATTTCCGAGCACTAGACAAACAATAGAAATATGAAAACAAGAAAGAAGATAAGATCAAAGTTGTGATTTTTAGATTAAAATGAAAAGGTTTGGATAGTATTGAGGAAAATATATAATCATAGAAGAAAAGCTAAGAGAGAAGTGATTTGTCTACTTAGTGGTTAGCTAAGCTTTAGTGTTATTTATATGAGGAGGACATGTAGAGCACAATTGGCCACTAACAAAAAGGGGAAAATATATAATCCTCATATTTTTAAATGTACTAATTTAGTCTCTGTACAAGTTATATTATGTCAATTTGGTCCTTGACTAAAATTTTAGTAAGGAAATTTTAATGTTTCAGTTACTTGTTAGTTTTAATTGGGTCATCACCTGGGTTTGTTTAGGGTACTTGTATGTAATGTTATCATGTCGTTAAAAATTATGTCATTAGTTTGACCATTTTGGACTAAGTTGACACAATTTAAATTTGTAGAGGAATCAAATTGACAATAAAAAATATAAGAGTGAATTGACACAATAGGCAAAGTACAAGGACTTATGGTACAACTAACCGAAGATTTAATTATTAGGTTATTTTTTGTTTATGTGTGGACCTTGATTTAAATTCGCCTTATCTGTATGGTAGAGGATTAGACCGATCATCCAATTAGGCCTGTGACACTAGCTTGTGTGTGCAGTTATATATTCCTAGTAAGGTTGTATTAGTTAGATGAACCATCAGAAATTGTGTCCTGACTATCTAACGCTGAACGCTTCTAAAATGAGATTAGAGGATTCTTATGATATTCCATTGCACAAGGTCCCTCGGTTGTTCCCATGGGCGCCAAACCCTGTAGAGCAACAGAAAATGAGATCAGTTTATTATTGGTCGACTCGGTGGGTGCTGAAGCCTACCAATCGGCGATAGGTGAAGGTGGACATGTTGTAACTTGGGACGTAAGTTTTCGCTTGAACCACGTAAACTTTGTATCTCGTATTTTTTCCTTTTTCTATTATGCACTTGTTAATTAGATTATTTGGGACCTAGTGTTCATAGTTGTGGCCCCGATAATATTAGTTTTCAATTTTTGATAATCCTTCGAAGTATACTGTAAGAGATAAACTTTAAAAAGTTACAAGAACCAATTGCAAACAAAAGAAATAGAAATAGATAAAATGTACCACCTTAGAGGAGTGCGCATCATAGGAGAATGCCAGAGAAACGAACCCTAGCTTTGCTCATGTTCCGCCAATGGAAATGCTATCTAGGATTTATATTAAAAAAAAATTACATTTATTTATATATAAATAATACGATGGTAAATTATCAAATTACAAAAACATAATAAAATTAAGGGTATGTTAGAGTATAAAACTATTCATGGGTCTTCAGCTATCTGCTTAAACTTTTGGAAAAGATGGTTACTTGATATGGTATCAGAGCATTGTTGACTAAGAAATCACGAGTTCGAATCTTAACAGCCCTTACTTTTAATATTAAAACAATTTAAGCACAATGTATGTGGTAGTGGGCGTGTGCACTATCCACGCTTCAAGTCTAATTAGCATTCATGTGAGGGAGCATGTTATAATATAAAACTATTCTTAGGCCTTCATCTATTAGCTTAAGCTTTTGGGAAAAAATGCTTACTTGACAGGTTATTTACACAAAAGGTCCCCGTACTTTTAATATTGTGTCAATTTAGCCCATCTACAACTTATAATAATATCTCAATTTAGTCCTTTAATCAAATTGAAATTAAGTTAATAACATATTTTTAATGGCACAATCATATTGAATACAACTAAACAAAATCCATCAGTTGAGTCAATTTGACCTAAACCATGGATGAACTATTCAATATCTCATTAAAAAATTAATATAAATTTTACTCTAAAGACCAAATTAATACAATATCATTTGTATAGTGAGTAAATTGATACGATATTATTTATACAATAACTAAATTAGTACAATTAAAAGTACAATGATTAAATTAACACAATCGACAAAATATTCGTAACTTTAGTAACTTTATAATAATGTAATTAATTAAATAAATATATTTTTTATAGCTATAATATGGTGATAATGCAAGTATTAGTAGAGCAGGCAACGGGGTAGAGGAAAACAAAGAATGTAGGACGCAAGCCACTGTCCCAACACTGACCCCCGACCTTAAAAAAATTCTACCTTATAAAATCTGGACACACAAATAAACACACGTTTTATTTCCTTTCTATTTTTTCTCTTCGATTTTTTTACTGAAAATTACTTAAATTTTAATGCAGTTTTAAAAAATTACCTATATTTTTTAAATTTTTCAAAAAGTACCTAAACTTTCTAAATTTTTTTAATATACAGCCCATATCTTGGCAGGTCGAAGAAGAGGCCCATGTGGGTTGAAGAATGGGCGAGTAGGGACGTGCCCACACAAGAAGTTTAGGAGGGCTTGATGAAAATTCGATTCACCTTAGAGATAGACTTATGTTTAAATAAAGATGTATTTTTTTTTAAATTTATTTTAGTCTTTTTAAGTATGACTATGAAAACTTTTCTATTTAAAGAGGATAGTTGATTAGAGTTTATTCATTCAATTTTCTCGACTTTCATTTATTTTTTATGAGAATGAAGATTATAATTTTCCCTTTATTTTTTATTCACTTTAGCAATAGAAATTTAAAGAAAGGTTATTAAATCCTTACATTTCAAATTTTTCATCTTTTTGGTGATACATCAACACCTTAACATTAACGCCATTAATATTCGTTAGTTTTTGCTTACTTGGCTTTTGGGGAAAAAAAAAAAAGAGAGAGAAATTTCCACCCGGAAGGGGTAAGGCTGCGTACACCACCCTCCCCAGACCTTGCTTTCTGCGGGAGCCGCAAGGCACTGGGACTGTTGTTGTTGTTGTTGTTGTCTAAATACATAAAAATATTTTTAAAATATGAAAAAGTTGTATTTTTTAAAAAATAATTTTTAACACGTAAATAGAAACTAACAGATGTTACTAGTATTAACATTAAGGTGTAATATTAAAAAATTTTAGAAAGTTTATGTATTTTTTAAACAAATTAAAAATATAGGTTATTTATTAAAACCATATCTAAAATTTAAGGTATTTGCAATTAAAAAAACCTTTTCTCTTTCTCTCTCTATGTATTTTCAGATTATGACATACGACAAAAAGATAATTAGATACAGGACTAAAAATTTTTAACTCTAAGTCGTTGTAGACTATAAATTTTGTAGATTAAAAATTTATTTCACCAAATTTATACAAATATATAACTTATCCTATTTTTTCAGGTTTCCAAATATGTATGTTACCTATTAGTATAATATCATAGATAGCACAGATATGATAAGACTGTGATTATGTCAAATCCTCTGTAACATTTCCGGCATCCCTATTAGACATGCTCTCTGAACTAATACTTCATATTACCATATAAAAAGAGGAGGTTCGGGTAAAGCTAAAAATTAGTTAATTAAGCGCATGAGCCATCTATAACATATAAGTTTGAATTAGATTCTATTTTATGTAGAAATTAGTTAGACGTCCGATAGTGTAATTCAGCAGCAGTTCAATATAAAACTTACCAAAAAAGAAAAAAAAAGAGGTCGATATGAAAGTTTATTATTATTATACTGACATGTAAAATCGGAAACGAAAAAGTGGGTGCAGAGAGCGTAACTACCGCAACAAGAAAGGAGATGATGGGGTTGGGAAGAATGGCGCTTTCAGAGGCACTTGTGGGGTCTTCTCGTGGAAAGGGGCTGTTTTATCATATGATGAGGGTGACACTTTCTCTATATGATATAAATATAAAATTAATTTAGAAAATATTTAATTTTATATGATCAAGAATATATTATTATTATTATTACTACTACTAATATATAGGGTTCATTTATCGGGCATTAATGCACTGAATCTTATTAGAACTCCGAAGTTAAGCGTGCTTGGGCGAGAGTAGTACCAGGATGGGTGACTTCCTGAGAAGTTCTCGTGTTGCCAACCCTATTGAAAGGGTAAGGCTGTATACATCCACCCATCCAGACCCCGCTTAGGCGGGAACCCTTAAGGCACTGGGTATGTTGTTTTTGTTGTTGTTGTATTATTATTAATGACATACTGATATATAAATCGTAAAGCATAAGGCTAGTTTACGCACGTGTTAATAAGTAGCATGTATTCAATCTCACTCTCGTACATTTTGGATTTGAATTGTTAGATCTTCTAAGAAAATAAATTATTGCATAGATCGTATGTATGAAATAAATGCTTACGTGTTCGATCACGTACAATATTCAAAAGGGTAGAAAGTAGTGGATTAATATGTCAAACTATTTAATCATGATTGAGTTGATTGTGTCTTTTTTATTTTCATGTTGTCCCGTTCTAGCACGAGGAATGTATTTTTGGTGTTTGTATTCTAATTTATTCTTTTTATTTACTGATAAGTAAAAAGATAATGGTATCCTTAAAAAAATATAGCCAAAAAAAAAGGTATTCTAATTACTAGAAAAAATGTATAGACTCATTCGACATTATTAACATTTTTTGGGGGATAATTGAGTAGGAAAAGTGACAGATGACTTCTCAAAGAGACAAGTCGAAACAATGTTATAACAAACATACAAAAATTCCTAATATTGATAATTAAAGACCATATACGAATTCAAATAAAGTTTCATTTAAAAATTAACAAGTAGATGCATTAGATGGGACAATTCAATATGCTTATTTTTTCTTTATTCTCATAACTATAACGTAAATTACTTTTTATACTCACGTTTAAATCCTTAACATATATCCTCTTAATAATTGAATAATTTATACTTTTGAAAAAAAAATTGCCAATTAACTAGACCATTGAAATATATTGTATTAATGAAGTCTTATATGAGTTATTCCAAAAAATGAATCACACACATACACACACACACACACATATATATATATATATATATAACGTTCTTATGAAAGGGGGAGAGCGTGAGAGGTACGAATACTAGCCCTCCATTGTAATTGACGGCCAAGATTCGTTGAGTATTGAAAAACAAAATAATTTTCCTCCCTTACCCCTTCTTTCTTTTTGCCCTTGTTGAATAAAAGTTATGTTTTACATGGGTCTTTAGGAGTCAGTTATCTTGTCCTAGTCTTTAGGCTTTTGTTAGTTTGTTTATTGTTGGAGTGATATTATGCTGATTTTTAGGAGTTAGCTTTGGAGTTAGTTGCTATTTTATTGTTTTTCAGTTAATGTACTGCCTATTTAAAGGCTACTTGTTATTCATTTGAAATACAAGTTTATAAGTATTTTCTTCCAACAATTTGCTTTTTTCTTCTTCCTTCACTGCTAAATTCATTTTTCTTCATCTATCATTTCCTTCCAACAACCCCATAAAGGGGTATAGGCTATAAATTATTATTTTTTTATTTAATGTTCAATAAATTTTGGCCGTCCATTACAATGGAGGGTCAGGATTCGTTCCTCTCACACACTTACCCTCTCATAAGAATACCACCTGTATATATAAAAAATTATCGATCTAACTTCATCTGACGTTAGTTTATATATATGCTTATTTCATAGAAGCACTAATGCCGGTATGGTCTGGACAATAATGAGAAAAGATCATGAATAAATTTGACATCATTTTTTTAGTTTTTTATGCTAAAGGTTCCTAAACTTTATCATTGTGTCAATTTAATCCTTATAATTTTAATCATATCATTTTATTTATTATACTTTAGTTCATAGAGTAAAATTTATGTTAAATAGTCAACAAAATTTTGATGATTTGGCCATGAATTTGATTAAATTAAGTCAATAAGAAAATTTGTATTGGGTTATTTACATATAATACGATTACACCATTAAAAATTACGTCAATAACTTAACTAAAATTTGATCAAATAATTAAATTGATATAATAAAAAAAGTACAAAAATATTTGATATAAATTCAAAATTATTTTTGTTAATGGAACATAATGTGTTTAGTTGGGAACATAAGAGTGCACTTTCGCATTAAAACACCAACTTGGAGCAAAAGCATTTTAGTTAGTGTTTCTTTTGTGTTCTCTGTCTCAATCATTACCACTTTACCCCTTTTCCTTCCCAATTTCCCTTTTTTTTTTTTTTTTTTGACTAACAACGAACCCGATTACCCGATAAACCTCGGCCTCTGCGGCGACTCACAAACCACATGTGCCAATTAAGTTAAGAATTTCTCAGAGAGAGATTCAAGAGGAGAATCAAACTCCAAACCATTTGATCTAAAGTAATATTCTATCCCCCTTACTTGTCTCCAACTACTGAGAAAAGGCCATGATGGATTTCTTTTCCAATTTCCTTAACGAAAATATTATTTATCTAATTCACATATCTAATGACGTTATAAAATCTAATTAAATTCAAAAAACATCATTATTTAAATAATCATTTTTCATAGTTGAATAATCTCAGGCATGTACATAGGATTTGCATATTATAAAATGGATAAAATGTAGGATAACGTTACGAACATGACAGAATTATTATTTTTATAAAAATATTATAATTTTCAAAGCAATTTTGTGACATTCATTGTTTGTAAGTAATTGAATGTGCAACCGCTGTTAACTTGTGACTAGCTATTACAAGAACAATACCTATCCCAAAATTCGTCATGTATTTGCATTAATTTATGCCATTTTTAGATTCTACGTTATGTTATAGTGTATTTTATTTGATTATTTTCAATATATTTGACCGACAGACAACTCTAATATTTAGGCTCTTATTCTACTTATCTTCTCTTAGATTTGGCCCGGCTATGCCACTCCGGGTGTTGTGCCGCTTTCGCAGCTAATTCCCATTGCTCTCTCCACCTTCACAACTGTACCAAGATCACCATCTCTAGTTTGTCCCATTTCCGAGCCCACTCACACCACCATCTCCTACCCTAGATGTTGCCACCATAGCCCACACTGCAGACTTGCGTCTCCCTCCACAGTCCCCCCAATGGCGTGGCACACTCTTGACCAGGTCAAACCTATCTTCTAGCCCTTGTAACTCCGCCGTACTTCATTGTCGCCCCAAACCTTGACATCGTCACAATACCCAAAATACTAACATAGCTCATACATTGCTTTAATCCAATACCACATCGATGTGTTCTATTGGAAATTTGTAGGAACCTAACAAAAATTCACCAAATTCTAACATAGAATACCTAAATGATAAATTTCTTAAAACTCGAGATATCTTATTATACATATTTAAATATAATAATACACATAATAAATACTTAAAATTCATGTACTAAATTGACGAATTTCTTTTGTTTCTAATTAATAGTGCTATTAACTATTACTTAAATGGCATAGATAATATGGCATAGAATTTCAAAATAGTACAGACCTAAAAATAAACTCAATCCCAAATACTATTGTGTTGTGCCTCGTATTTATATGTTGATTTAGAACGGGAGTCTAAGACAGTAGTGTAGGTACATACATTTTATTTTTCATGCCTCCAGCCAGTAAACTCATTAAGCGAAAATTAAGATTTCCATGGTGTCTATACGCATGAGCATGACGATGCGTGAGGCGCCCAGTTATAACTTCCTCCTCTAAGTTCAGTGCCCTGATTTCTCCTCCGCCCGTGCTGTTTCACTCATTTGAGGGTTTTTTGGGTAATCTGTTACCTCTATTCCCTTCTCTTCTCCTCTTCATTGTGTTCAAATCGAAGTCAATTCTTGGGCGCTTGCCCTAGCAAAAACAAACACCGGAAAGCTCGAGAGCTTAACACCTAATGCAACACATAAGGGGTCAGACTTAAGAGTCCACTCTCCCAGCAAGCACCACGAAGACTCGAGCAGCACTTGAAGGTAGAGATTCAACTCCTCAAACATCACTTGTGGGCATATGACCCAATACACCCCGACAAAACGGGATGATAGAGGACACCACCCACGTTCCGAAATAACCATAGAAACACCTGGCTATGTGGGTCGTTCCAAAGAGCACCGGGCTCATTTTGCCTTCACGCAGCTTCGGCGTCATGGATGTCAATTCAATCTTTCCCTAGTCTCTTCTATTGAGCGTCCTGTGTGGACTTGATTTTATTAAATAATGAGCCACGCACATGGAGGGAAGAATCAGACCGATAGGCGCGACCTCCCTTTTTTTTTTTTCCTTTTGATAATTGGGTACAAGTCCAAAGATAGGTGCTCAGGACGAGAGCCAAGAAATAAAGATCAAAATACACAACAAAAGACACCGCTATACGCAACAACAGCAAAATAGGAAATACAAATCAGTTAGACCACCTAAGGATAGACTCGATATTTCTAGCAACATCAATTGGTTTATAACGCAAGTCCTAACACCAAACTGAAGCCCAATATCCAGCCCTCATAGAGATGCTACAAAACAGATCAACCTCATCCAACTTGTCGTTATCAAAGATCATCTTATTTCTTTTGTCCCATAGCACCCACATCGTTATAAAGAACAGTGAAATCCAAATCTTCTTTTGAAATTTACCTGATATTTCCACCAATGTCCATTGGTCAAAAAGCTCTCTTGATCGTTTCCGGTAGTATAAGTTGCAGTCCCCACCAACTTAATAATCTACCCCATACTTTCCATACTTCGGATGCAGTTAACAAAAAGACGGTTGAGATTCTCGGGATGCTTGGAGCAAAAAGCACAATTTACTGGTTTGCAAGTTGCTATGTGAAATAAGAAGAATTCTCTTGTACTCCTTTTATAAAAAAAAAGTGAAAAATGCATAGATGACAAAATGACGACAACAACAACAAAGGGCCAGCCCTCGTTTGAGCAAGACTCGGCATTACACAAACTAAGATCTTCACATAAACAAACTATTAAAGACTCCACATGTACGTCTACAAGGAAATAGCACATTGAAGTTCTTAGATAGAAAGGATCAACATATAAAGCTAGTGAATTACTCCACCTAATATCAATTGCTTTTAAGATGCAATCCAACTAAGACTTCACATGTGGACAACATATGTCAACTCAATGGGTCAGACCTAAGGTTTAGTGTTATAACAAAGGCGAAATTGAACCAAGAAACAAGCCCAATTTACAGAAGGTAACGTTAAAATCAGTCGATTACAGCAGTTGTTGACGGTGCTCCAAGTATGGCAGTAACAATGGAACGACACTTAGAACATCCAAATAAAGGCTTCTATCAACATGACAATAATGGTTATTGCTGGAAAATTGATGTGACTTATACAAAATGATAGCCACAAAATTATCCAAACAATAACATTGTCCTCAATATATGCTAAATTTTTACAGTCTACCAGGCAATTGGTCAGATCAGAATCAGAAGAATTATTCAAATCCCCCTATCCCCAACTTTCTTGTTTCCCTGTTAGCTACGTAAATAAAAGTACGCCATTGTGTTCGATCATGAATAATATATTTGTTTTTTTTTTAAGGTGAACAAGTCGGGGATATGGGGATTTGAATCGTATCTTCGTATTAAAATCTGTAATTGAACTACATCCGATAGTAGCTTAAATCAAGGAAGCAACAATCAGACTATCCACATATCACAGTGTCGCAACAATCACCGAGATTTAGGCTCCATTTATTTTGACAAAAAACATTTTTCATCTCAATTTTATTGCTTTCCTACATAACTTCAATGCAACAACCACAAATGCTGCAAACATTTTCATCCATTGAGGGGAAGTCAACTTCCCTAAACAAAAGGGGAAACCATTTCTATTGTAATCTCAGGTCATAATGGGTTACTTCAACCTCAACTTAGTCAAGCGTAAACCTCATACAAATTTATAGAATGAAACAACTTTCCTTAGCTTGAAACACAAAAGATAGAGAAGAAGTATTTGCCTGAGGAAGTATGAATGGGCTGAAGTTACCAAGGAATTAACAAAATGCAGAAACATGAGCTATCAAGAAAATCAAAGGACCTATGCTGTGATAAAAACGCTTCCTCCCTGAATTTGAAGTGTGGATAATATACAGGCAAGACTAATACGCTTAAATTATCAAAACATTAAGAGAGAAGGCTACAGGGATCCAAACTTGAGTTGAGTTCTAATCAAAGAGGCTCTGATACTAAATCTATGAACCAATTATTCCAAAAGTTTAAGCTACTAAGGAAAAGTCAGGACATAATTTGAGTCTCACAAGAGTCATATCTCGTGAGACAACACTTCTTAACTATTATGTCATATCTCAATAGGAGCACTGCCAAAGCTAAAGAGCACACAGAGGTTTCATTTCAATAATAAGCATGTATTCGAACACATTCATTCAAAACGATTTCTCGACAAAAGAACTAGCCAATAGCCAGCCATGGCATTTGTCAAGTGCTCATGTCAGGCTTCTTGTTTCGAGCCTGATTTTATTCTATAATGCGCCATATCCATGAAGTGAAGAGTATTTTCATACACAATAGAGTTTTGCGGAGCTATAGATACTCATGCCAAGAGTTTGCGAGGTGTAATATCAGAGAATAAGAATTCTCTTGTACTTTCGAATCGATAGTGGAATCCTTAAAACTCTATAGACGTAAGTACAATTGACTGAACTACGTAAATCTCATGTCTTGTTTTCTTCCCTCATTCCCTAACAGCTTATTCATTCTAAACCATGTATACAGTACTGCTATTAAATTTCAACAAGCCTTTGGGCCTGACCCACAAAGTTGAAACATATGAGATCCACATATAACCCAAGTGGGGTTCCATCCTAAAACCAATTGGCATTAGAGGGAGAACTCACTAGACTTATAAATTGATTTCTTCACTCTCATAACTCCAATGTGGGATTTTTATACAAGACTCACATGTGGAGTACTCAATACTCCCCCTCACACGTGAGTCTACTTCAAACGCACCCCTCGTCTTCTCCAAGTCCAATTGGATCCAACACATTAGAGAAGCCCTCGACACAACAATTTCAATCGCACCCCTCTTTCCGAGGACACAGCACCGACAAACAAAAGCTTGGGATCGTCCACCTGCTCTAATAACGTGTTAAATTTCACCAGGCCTTAAGACCAAACCCACGGAGTTGGAACACATGAGATCCACATATAAGCCCAAGTGGAGTTCCATCTTAAAACCAATTAGTATTAGGTGGAGTAACCCATTAGACTTATAAATTGATCTCTTCACTCTCACAACTCCAATGTAGAATTTTTATACAAGACTCACATGTGAAGTACTCAACAACTTCCAACCAGCAAACTGTAACAGAATATTCCAAACCAAACAGATGGAGGCTAATATCGCATTAGAAAAGGAGAAGGATTATTATACTTATTTACATGCACGGTTAGCCTAACTATGTCATAGACATCAGCAACACCCAATTCAACAACGTTCCCTGAATTTTGAGGGCATCATTGATCACAAAGTTGTCAGACTAAATAGAAAACAAAGTCCAAAATTGAAAGAGGAAACCCTGACTAATGTACCTGATTCGCTCCCCATATCAAAATGTAGTATTGTATTTCTGGCTTCGAGTTAAGGATATTTCAAAGTTCAAGCTCACAACATGAGCCTCAACTTGAATAGTGTTTTTCATCATCAAACAAAGGTCTCGCTGCCTCTATTAGAATACAAAACTATTCTTGTGCCTTCACTCTATAACTCAAACACTTAGAACAGTTGGATTCTTGACATGGTATCAAAGTCTTATCAACCAAGAGATCATGAATTAGAATCCCAACAACCCTAATTCCAATATTAACATAATTTAAGTACAAAAGATGAGGTAGACTTATGCATCACTCAAGCTTCAAGTCCAGCACACATTCACATGGGAGGACAACAACAACAATAAACCCAGTGCCTCAAAAGCTCTTGCTAATGCAGGGTTGGGGAGGCGGAAATGTACGCAGCCTTGGCCCTTCAGGGTGTTACCCCAAAGAGAGGATGTGTCCGAAAACAGGAAACCCTGACTAGTGTACCTAATTTGCTCCCTAGATCAAAATGCAGCATTGTATTTCTCGCTTCGAGTAAGGATATTTCAACCTTCAAGCCCACCACATGATCGTCAACTTTGATAGTGTTTTTCATCTTCAAACAAAGGTCTTATTGCCTCTATTAGAATACAAAACTATTCTTGTGCCTTCACTCTACGACTCAAACATTTAGAACACTTGCATTCTTGACATGTCCAAGAGATCATTTGTTAGAATCCCAACAACCCTAATTTTAATATTAACATAATTTACACAAAAGATGAGGTAGACTTGTGCATCACCCAAGCTTCAAGTCCAGCACACACTCACATGGGAAGAAGTTAAAGTATAAAACCATTCCTTAGCTCTTTACCTATCAACTTAAACTTTTAGATAACTAAAAGTTGACAACCTCCTACAACGAACCCATAAAGCATAGGGGGACATGTCAGAGTATAATATAACTAATAGGCTCTTCACCATGAACCCATTATGCAATCAAATAGCAATCAACAAAGCAGAAAAACCCCAACAAAGTTTCCAATAACTCATTTTCCACATACCCTTCATTATTCAACATCACAAAACACCACATACACTACACAACAACAACAAAAAAGGGAGTTAGTTATTTTCAGCGAAAAAGTTGTTATTGCTAGAGCTACGCGACTTATAACAAATGAGACCTACAAAATTTCCTCAAAAATAACGATCTTCCTGTGACAATAACAATTTTGCGATGGCAATAACGTTACCAAAAAAAGCCGAAAAAGAACGAACCTGATCAGCTCATTCTAACACAACAGTAGCACCCAACTCCTTCAACTTAGCAACAATGGCTTCCCCTTCTTCTTTACTCACCCCTTTCTTCACCACCACCGGCGTCTTCTCCACCAACTCCTTCGCCTCTTTCAACCCCAGCTCCGTAAACCCCCTCACCTCCTTTATCACCTTTATCTTCACCCCCGCATCGTACTTCTCCATCTTCACATCAAACACCGTCTTCTCCTCCTCCTTGGGTTTCGCGTGAGCCGGCCCAGCATCTGCCTGTGCTGGACCGGGCCCAGTGGAAAGGAGGGAGGATGGGCCGGAGAGGCCCAGTTTAAGGCGGAAGAGGATGGAGTAGTCGTAGCGTTCGAGTTTGTTTAGGGATAAGAGCTCGTCGGCGATGCGATTGAGCTTCTGGGTTTGAGTCTCGGTGGCTGTGGATGAGAACGGGCGGTGGAGGAGGGACTTGATGGGGATTTTGGAGAAGATTGGGGGCATTTTGGGGAGATTAGTGGAGTTATAACTAAGCTCTGAGCGTGCTCGGCTATGGCGGAAGAGAGACAGAGAGAAGAATGAGGGTTGAATTAGAGGTTATGAGGACGAAACGTTTCTAGTTTGAAAATGGGCTCAGCCCAAAATTGTGAAAAGTGTATGGGCCGGAAAGCCCATATATTAGCCCATGGTTGTTTTGCAACTCATGGGTAAATTAGTTAGGTGATGTTTGGTAACATTTTCTAATTTTAAATTATAGCATTCCGAATTATTTAAACCATATGTCTTAATATTTGTGAAATTATTTAAATTAGTCAATTTTTTTTTTAATAATAGTTCCTAATATTCATAAATTTATTTATTGTTCGAAATAGTCTCTCACATTTTAATTTATGATAAAATTGGTCACTCGTCCTAGGACACAGCTTTTCCTTAAGAGAACATCTTGAAGAGATAAGATTGTGTACATCTCACCTCTCTTAGACCCCACAGTGGCAAGAACTTCTTGAAGGGATAAGATTGTGTACATATCACCTCTCTTAGACCCCACAGTGGCAGGAGCATCTTAAAGGGATAAGATTGTGTACATCTTACCTATTTTAGACCCCATAGTGGCAGGAGTAGTTAAGCCATTGGGTTTGTTGTTGTTGTTGTTGCTGTACAAAATTAGTATCTCATCTTTTTAAATTTTAAATGATTTTGGTCACTAGATGGCGACCAATTTTATCATAAATTAAAATATTATAAATTATTTTAAATAAAATAAAAATTAAAAAAAAACTAATTTAAATAAACTTATAAATATTAGATACCAGTTCATGAAAATGAAAATATGGGGAAACAAGAGGGAAGCAAGTGGGCTTGAGAGTTGAATTAGGGCCAAAAATTATGAGATGCCAAAAAGCCCATATTAGCCCATGGATGTCTTGCATCTCATGGGCACATAGAAGTTTATTTGCTTTGTTTGCTCATTTTTAATTTTATCAAAAAAAAAAAATTAAAAATTAAATTTTAAAAATGTTTAATTTCTGACTTTTGATATATATTATTTTTTTTGGCTTTTGTTAAATTTTTTGAAAAAAATGAGAACAAAAAACCGGAAGAACATAAATTCTTACCAAATCATTGTCTATAGTTTCTAAAAATCGTAAACTACAAACGAAAAATAATACTAGACATGTTGTTAGTTCATGGATACAGTTAGAATAATCTTTTAAGGGCTAAAAAATGTATCACTGTCACGTGAATGAGAGAGATTTTAGAGAAAGGGTCGACCAAATAATCAACTCGTGGGTTAGGAACTATCAATCTTTATCTAACCCAGTTGATTAACTAATAATTTGTGCATCATTATTGGTACGGAAAGTTCCTTTTTTACAACTTTAATGAGGGGCAATATTGGCAAATTAAGGCATCAATGTTTAAGGAAGGGGGCGATAAAGTTTGAATCGATAACCTAATATTTAAATTGTAAATAAATAACTATTACACAAAACCTAACAAATGTAGCTCAAAAAGTGTAACACAAGGTATTGATTCAAGCTGCTTAATTAGGGGTGGATACAAATTCAATGTTGAATGAACTACTTGTGTTCGACATTAATTACGACTCGTTCGTGTGATTTTGAATGCTTGATAAGTTCAAACAAGGAGACGCTCGGATCGTTAACTTTCACGAATAGTTCCATAAGGGCTCATTAATTAAGGGTTGGATAGTGGTAATATTAGCTTTTAATAACATTGACTCAATAACAACTCGAACAGCTTGCCTTCGTAGCAACTCAACTCGATAGCCAACTCGCGTCAACTCAATAACAAGCTCAAATCAGCTTAATTAGATTAAACACACTAATGTCTCATCAAACCGAAGTCAAATGAAGGTTCAAAAGATAAATAAGAACTCGTCTTGAACTTGAGTTTTATAAGCCTTGTTAAGCTCAAGTCCAAATAAGAGATGTTCAACTCGACTCAACTCAGCTCACTTATACCTATAGTGATGCTGCGTGTGAATGGGAAATAAGGGCTACGATAAGGTTCAACGGCCTTCCCTTAAATTCTTTATTAAGAAAATTAACAAAAATAACAAGAGGGAGATAATCTCGAGTTCTCACACGTTGAGAAATGAGTCAAAAAATAAAAACAATCTAAGAATTTTAATTGAAAGCTAACGAAACTAGGTCCTAAGTCTCCCTTTATGGAGAGGAAGAAAATACAATAAAAGCAAATCTAAACTAAATCGGAAATGAAATCATATAAATCGGATAAAATCAAATCTTTTCTATCTAAGCTTGAAATCTTGCCAAAAACTGCCCCTTGATTGCCGTGAGGGTTGAAACGGCGGAGATCTTCCGTGATTCATTCGTTGACAGTTCCAAACGCTGGCCTTGGCGATACTGTCATGCTGCGGTTCAACCCGGTGCTGCCAAGTTGTCCCTTATATCCGGTAACACCAAGTGTGGTCCCGTTCCTCCCGCTAACGCATGCCGTGCTACATCATATAGTCTTAACCAAATCACAGTGTATTAATAAGTGCAATACCTTATAAAACTTCACTACATACATTATATAGTTCAACTGAGGTATAAGAACTCAACAAGAACTCGTTTCGAACATGCGCTTAATAAATCTTATAAAGGTCACGTTCGAAATAAGAAGTGTTCAACCCTACTCGGCTCATCTATATATATTATAGAGAAGTCTTTTTCCTTCAAAAGTTTTCAATCCTTAATCTGAGCATTCTCATTAAATCACGCACAACTTCATCAAAATTTGAGGAATTCTTCACATTCTAAATTAAAAAACAAAGTTTAAATAAAAAATAATTAAAATCTGAATTAATTACACATATTTTAAATAAAAAAGAAGCTAAAATTATGAAAGACTTTTATAGAAATTGATTCAAAATAATACTGAAAATTTGAACCCATATACAAATAAAAAGAAATCATATTTTCAAAACAAATTTGATTCGTTATACATCACAAATTGACTTTCACAAGATAGTTATAAAAAAATTATAATTAAAAGGAGTATAAAGAGAATCTCTACAAAAAAGAGCGTGGAAGCATAACACAAAAGGAAATCTCAAGAGAAAATCACGAGCTAGAAGCGTAATATGAGCAAAGCAAAGCAATGCAAGCCAGCTCTGCCCATACACGACATGAATAATCGAAGTCTAAGTAGCGTATGGAGTGGCCAATCTCTGTTATGAACTGGAAATAGAATTATAAATCAATCTATGGGGATCCTCCATGCATTAGTAAAAATAGTTATAAAATAAAAGCAAACAGTATATCGCATGCAAAAAATCTAGTTTACATGTATTATACACATATAATTAACTTATAAATATTTACTACACACATTATAATATAGTTAAATTATATAATAATAAAGGAAATATATAAGAATAATAATATAATTGGAGAGGCAAAGGGGGGGCATGTGCAAAAGGTCTGACGAGCCAGCCAGGCTGTCCCGCCATGCTTCCCCCCAAACACCAAACGGCCTTTTGCAGCCTTCATGTGGGTTTTTATGTACCTCTTTTTCTTTTTTTTCTTTCTTAAAATAAAAGATTTTATCTGTTTTCGACTTATCTGTTTCGAGATTTGTATATAAAAGATTATATAATAATGGTAGGAGGTAAGTGGCGTTCGGTCATGGTGATAGAGTGGATCATATGGGATGTCGAGTAACGATGATAGATAATAGCAAGCTTTTGCAGTAGTTAGCTACTAGTTGTGTGGACAAGCTATGTTAATCAAAAGGGCAGTGACATTAGGGGTAGAGGTGGACTATAGAGGTGACAAGGCATGAGATATGGCAAGCGATTGGATGGATTATGATGGTGCGGTCAAATTATAAAGATGGGGTGAGCCACAGTTGAAATGGGCCACAATGGTGGTTGGAGGGAGTTCACCCGGTTGATGGTGGGCTCAATATGGTGGACGGTAATAAACAAAGTGGAGGCCATGGTGAAAGAGTGGTAACGAGTCACGGTGGCTACGAGTGACAGACATATAGCGGCTAGTTATAGCAATGAAGGTTGTAATTGCAGCAAGTCATGTTAGTAGAAGAGGTGTTGATGGGTGCAGCTAACAGTAACCAGTTAGACAATCAAATTTTTTCAATCATAATATATACATACATACATACATATATATATAGATGAATAGTTAGAAATTTTTTGATATAGAACACTCATGTTGATAAAATGATTTGAATTTTTTATTGGAAAAATGTTCATCCTTTTTTTATTAAACAAACGCCAAATAAAAGGCCGAGTCGATGACTTACATATTACATATAAAGTAAGAAAAATTTTTGGATTTGAAGAAAAAAAGCAACTTTGCTCACAATTAGATATCTTTTTCTTTGGTCAAAAGAGTCCTCCGAATACTCGGGTTTTAGATTAGTAATTCATTTGAATTTTTATTAATTTAATATGAACATAAAAGAGAGGGTAGGTTCATTACATTCAAAAAAAGATATGAAAATTCACTATAAAAAAAAATTTGGAGTAATTGAGCGTGAGAGCCAAATGAATTAAAAGATTCAAGTTTGGTTCGGGAAGGAATCATGAAAATTTGAAAATGAATGGAAAGATAACCTACTTTCATTTAGTGATTTATTAGATAATCGAAAACAAAAGATCTTAAATACTATTAGAAATAACAAATTTCCTGTTTTCAATGATCTGTAAATGGATAAGCTGTTATCTTATATTCAATCAAAAAAGCATAGTCCAGAAATTTTTAATATATTATTATATAAAATTAAATTTATTTCTTATTTTTGATAATAAAACCCAATTAAATATTTAAATTACGCGAGAATTTTGCTTCATCACTATAGAGTTGCTCTTAAACTTTGTAAGACATAAAATATTAATGAAATAAGGTTTGATATTTTCGTATGTTATTTAGCTTTAGACATAAAAATTTTGGTCAAAAGTACATTAATTTAAAAATTTTATATATGATTGCATTCATGTTTTAAAAAATCATTCTAAAATATATATTAACAATGTTGAGTATGATATAATTCAGCAATTTGACTTTTTTGACCGTTTACTCATAATAGCGATGGTAAGGACATAATACATAGTAAAAAAAAAAAAAAGATATAAGTCAGTAGTTTATGAGTAGAAATATACATTTAGCAAAGTATAGATATGAATACTCTATTCATACCCGCCTGCCTTGTCTCATACCCACCTTACTCGTCCAATACCTGCTCCAATTTTATATCTAATGAACTTTCAAAACTAAATACTTAAATTCAACTGCATAACTTATATGTCAATATTATAAGAAAATATAATTAAAGTGTAAAAGATAGTATTAAATTATTAATACAAACAGGTATGAATAATTGTTTATACCCATATCAAAGCGAGTATTGGACGGCTAATAGAAATCCGTTGGACGCCCGCTAGTATTAGGGAGCGTATGAATATGGATTTATATCTGCCAACGCGGATATAGATATCCACTTCATACCCATAGAAAGTAGCGAAGCAAGTGAAAGTATTAAGACAATTTTTGTACCTGTCCTGCTCTATTGTCATTCCTAACATTTTTAAATTCTCGATATATTATTTTATTTTAAAAAATTAAAGAGTTCAAAATTTTCAACCTAATTATGTTAAAAAAAGTAAACTTTTTTAACAGTAAAAATTAATCACTCTAACCACGATATCCAACTGTATATAACTGTCATTCTCCGCTGATCATGCTTCTCAAAGCACCCTTTTTTTTTATTTTATATATTCATATTTAATTTCCATCACTTTTTTTATTTCTTTGACTGAATCTCCTTGCAGCCTTCCCCCTAATTAAAGAAAGTTTAGAGAAGTATTAAATATATTAAATTTCAATATATTTATAATATTAAATGATATACCTAATATGGTACCAACACGCAAGCACCAAATTCTATTAGAACTCCGAAGTTAAGCGTGCTTGAGCGAGAGTAGTGCCAAGATGGGTGACCTCTTGGGAAGTCCTTGTATTGTACCCCTCAGGTTTGGGGTTCTCGGAAACATCCACCCCCAAGATCCTGCTTAGGTGGGAGTATTTGGGGCATTAGGAATGTTACTTTTTTGCTTTATAATATTAAATGATATAACAAAAAATTATATCCAGAAAAATATTTAATAAATTATACCTTCCATAAACTAGTAACCCTTTTATCATAAACTACCAAGGAGGCACCAACACGCCGTGACCGGATCCCATTAGAACTCCGAAGTTAAGCGTGCTTGGGCGAGAGTAGTACCAGGATGGGTGACTTCTTGGGAAGTCCTCGCTCTCAAGTTGGGGGCACTGGGAAACAGCCTCTCTTCAAGTTAACACCCTGAAAGGGGAAGGCTGCGTACACCCCCCCGCCCCAAGACCCTGCATAGGCGGGAGTAGGCTTGGCAATGGGGCGGGGCGGTCCTCCGTACCCGTACCCGCCCCATTACCCGCCACGGGTATGAAGTGGGTACCCGTACCTGCCCCGGCGGGTATAAACCCGTACCCATTACCCGCCCCAACCCGCCCCGTGCCCGTCCGTACCCGCTCCCCGTACCCACCTTGTTACCTATCCATTATCCAACTTATTACACATAAAATTCTTTTCTTTTTCCCTTCAATAATAACCATGACTTCATAATTCTAAATTGCCTGAGAAATTTATTTTATATAAAATAACACAACGAGGATATGCGGGTACGGGGAAGAGCGGGGCGGATACATGCGGGTACGAGGCGGGTCGGGGCGGGTACAGGCCTATACCCGTACCCGCTCCATACCCCGTGACGGGTATTAAAATGTGTACCCTACCCGTACCCGTTACCCGCATCATCTATGCTCATACCCGCCCCAAACGGAGCGGATACCCACGGGTAACGGGTTTTACCCGCCCCATTGCCATCCCTAGGCGGGAGTCCTTGAGGCACTGGGTATGTTCTTTTTTTTGTTCAGATTCATTTGACCAAACTTATTTTCTGAAAAAAAAAAAAATATATATATATATATATATATATTTCTAAGAAAAGATACTCTTTTTGGGATTTGAGGGAAATTGGCTTAAAAGAAAAGTGTCTTTAAATAGACGCAGAAATTTCTTTTCTATTTTAAGCAGAAATAAAAACATAATGTGGAATCAAAATTTAAAAAAATTTCAAATAAAAATATTTATATTATTTTTTTGAACACTAAAAATATCTCTATTCAGTACTTAAAAAAAAAAAATTTAAATTTTCACAACTTGGTGAAACTAGTTCTTAATTAAATTATATATATAAGGGCTTGAAAATTTAAAAATGGGTTTAATTTAAGTGCATGCGCATATAAAGAGAGAACCCTTTAAATTTGAACCATGAAAAGAAGTGCTTCTTAGTACTTAAAAATAAAGGTCATGCAAGTATTCACAAATGAACCAATAAAATCATCCACTTAGTTTTATATAATCTAAAGTATATATTATTCATCTCAATTATTGTTGTTAGCTTATCGGGAAGGAATAACTGGACTCAAATTCTTATTTTTTTTCTTTATTTTTGGCGTTCTTTTAGGACTAGATAAAACATCAAGCGATCTAAGCAACTATTTAGGCCTCCAAATTTTAAGGGTCACCAATTTTTGAGATTGTAGTTTTTAAAGTATTACTTGTTAATATTAATATGCTTTGTCATTAGGAATTTATAATTTGTTGTATGTGAATAATCATAGAGCCTGCAAAAATATCAGGATTAGCCCTGTGTTCTTCCCTTTTTGGGTTCTCCTCTCTTCCTTTTATATTTTTTCTTGTTCGTATCCTTTTCTTTTTTTTTTTTTGTCCCTACTCTGCTCCGGTGAGTTGGAACCTTTTGGATGTCTAGTTATCTGCTTCAACTATTTGTCCACGAGTTCGTGTATGAGTATTTCATTGTTACTCATCTGCACTTACTCCTCGTGAGCTTTGCTTACAAACGCATTTATTGCTACTCGCCTAGAAGTGCAACATGCTCGGTTTTACTCATCTAAAATTTCTTTACTAACATATATGCTTTCCATAATTTGTTATGTTATTTAATTTATGCTTACATTCTTTCATCTATATATTTTAATCTTGCATGATATATTATTTGTTGTAATTACTAGAATCAAGCTCAACAAAGTTGCTTTTGCAATTGGTTTCGGTTCTGAATTTGATTGGTGGTAATGCAATCCACTTCATTGACAGTGTTAAATCAGTTTGCCTAATAATTGTAACAGTATGATCTCATAAATCTTGTGTCTTAATGAAGTTGAATTTTTTAGTCAATAAAATTCAATGACGAATCTTGAAATTTTACTATGGATGGTCCATACCCACAATAAGAAAAATAAAAAGAACATGGACCCTATAACATATTATAATACAAATAAAGTTACGGGCCACTCACCCCACTTGAATGAACATAGATCCGCATTGAGAAGATCAAATCTAAAGTTTTAAGATATGCGGATGTTCAATTTTCACGGTCACGAAAAAAGCAATCACATTCGACCAATCCAAAACCAAAAAACAAAATAAAGTTTATCCTATGTAAAAAAAAAACATATAATTTATATGTGTAATCAGTGCTGGTCCTGATATTTTCGGGATGTGAATCAAATATTTCAAATAGGTCTCTTTACATATAGCAACATTTTTACCAACATAAATACTTTTATAATAAACATTAAAAGTTCTTATAATAAGCTTATATGTTATTACCTTTAAGATACCTAAATGATTACTTAAATTGCTCCGGATTATTACAAATAGGAATTACCCACTAGGGTCATGCATCAGTGGTAGCAGGCAAGTGAAAAAAAGAGTGTTGTTTTAAATCAAAAGGGCCTTGAATTCGATTTTTCCGTTAAACCTCTCCTTGAAATATCATTGACTTAATTGACTTCTATATTATGTGGGCCACCACATGAGTCGGGATTTACCGGGTATATCTGATTTCTCATCATTAAAAAAAAATGAATTAAATAAAGGGGGCAGGTTTTGACGAATCAAAAATGACAGTAAAAAGCAAATGGCCGTTAGTGTCTGTGTGTGACATTCATGATTCCCCTTAGCCCTGGCGCATCTTCATTTTGACCTATAAACAAACGATCATGTTTACAGATATAATATTTATATTTATAAATATTATTTTTTAAATGTCGTGTCAGTAACAACTAACAGATATAAATGTAACTTTAAATAATTAAAAAATATGGGTAATTTTTTGAAAATACACCTCAAACTTAAACGGTTTCTATTAAAAAACCCTAAATGTTAATATCATAGTAAAAATATTAGTATTAAAATAATTTTATAAAAATGTGTGATTCTTATGTACTATAAATTATGGTATTGTTTTGATAGTAGCATTTGTTGCACCATGACAGTTAAGACAGTATATATGTATTATATTAATATTTTTAGTAAAAATTCAGTGCTATTATGAAACAAATCAGTGAATTATGATGAAAGATATCAGCATATTAACAAAATAATGTGTCGTACTAACATTTTAGCAAAAAATATTAGCATCGCAATAGAGAACACCTATATATTACTGTAATTATATTTTACATTAGCAATTTCTAATAAAAATCCTCCGAATTTTTGTAGAGGGTACCTATAACAACGTTATATTAAGTGGTAACCTTCAAAATTTTTTAAAAAGTTTAGTTGTGATATTGAAAAATGAGAAAATTAAGATAGTATTTTAAAAACACACATAAAATTTAGGTAATTTTTAGTAAACATCATTCCTCCTCGTTGTATTATTATGCTGTTTTTTATAAATAATTGTTTAATAATATGAAATAATTTATTAGTGCCGGAAGATTTGCCAACTAGGATTATATCGCATTCAATGATTTTGTGGGCCACTTTCGTATCAAAAATATGCATCCAATGTATAATTTAGGATTTTTTACTAAAAAAATCATTTAGATTATGTAAATTTTCAAATAGACTATCTTAAATTTACAAAAAATTTCAATGTTATACCTTAATGTTAATGACTTTAATATCTGTTAATTTTTGCTAATATGTCATTTAAAAAATATTTTTAATAATTTTTTTAGATATTTAAAATATATTCGAAATACCTTAAAATTAGTTTATATGTGAATCCTAATTTTTAAATTATTTTATTTTTTTAAAAGCCACATTAGCAAGAACTAACTGATAATAATGGGGCTAGCATTAAGGCCTGACATTAAAAAATTTTATATATTTTAGGTGATTTTTTAAAAATTAAAAAATTTAGGTAATTTTTTAAAACCGTACATAAAATTTTGATAGTTTTAGTTAAAAAAAAAAAAAAAAAAAACCAATAGTTTAACTGGTAGGTCATGTGATTTTTGAAATTTTTATTAAATTTTATGAAATATACATGCTTTACAAAAATTATTAAATATAAGATTTCCAACATACTAATAAACATTTTTGCCCAAAAATGCTTTCAATAAATTGTCACAACTCATTGAATTTTCACCGAAAACTTTTACATGTCTCATTTAAATAATTGTAATCATATACTCATTAGCATTTTTCAACAAAAATTGGCTGCAATTTAACTGAACTTCACTAGATGTCGACATAGTATACCAAAGTGATAAACTCTTCAAACCTCGTGGAATCTCACTGTATATATTAAAATGTTATAATATTTGATATATATATATATATATATATATATATGGGTGACATTCTTATTAGAGGGCGAGAGCGTGAGAAATGCAAATCCTGGCCCTCCCTTGTAATGAACGACCAAGATTTATTGGATATTAAAAAAAATAACAATTTACGGCCAAGATTTATTGAATATTGAAAAAAAATAATTTTTCTCCCTTACCTCTTCTTTCTTTTTGCCCCATATAGGAGCCGTAAATTGTTATTTTTTTAACATTTAACAAATCTTAACTGTTCATTATAATGGAGGATCAGGATTCGCACCTCTTATACTCTCACCTTCTTATAAGAACACCACTCTATGTATTTATATATATAAAACTTCCATTATAATTTCTTTTCTTACGTTGGTAAGTGTACAATGTTGAAGATTTCACATGTAAGTCTTGTGGAATCTCACATCGGAGTTGAGAGAAAGAAGAGATCACCTTATAAGCCTAGTGTGTTACTCCACCTATTGGCAATTAGTTTTAGGATGGAACTCCACTTGGGCTTATATGTAGATCTCATGTGTTCCAACTCCGTGGGTTGGGCTTAAAATCCCGATGAAATTTAACATACAACATTTTTTTAAACTCAGGATCTCGAACTTAGAGATTGAAAAACGAACCAGTACATCAACATCTTACGATAAAAATGCCATTATTGCCCCTTGCAACTTGGTGTATTTGATTCATTATTTTGTTTGCAGAGCATATGTCAATGGAGGCTGGTGGGTCCTTTTACAAGTCACCTGGCCCTATTGCTTCCATCCTCTTGGTCACCATTCTTTTAACACCCATTACATAATTAAAGGGTTATTTATGCAAAAGATCCTTATATTTTATCTATTTTGTCAATTTAGTTTTTACATTATTAATTTTATCAATTTAGTCCATATACTGTTTACTTTATGTCAATTTAGTTCCTAGATGAAATTAGCATCAGGTTGGTGACAAAATTATTAGTGTTCGAGTGACAATGAGTTTAGATTGAGTTGGCGGGTGGGTTTATATCGGATCATTTGCTTTTACATAAATAAATTGTTAAAAATCATGTCATTAACTTAACTTAATTTTTACTGTAAGACTAAACTAACTTAATTTAAATTGCATAGAGATTAAATTGACAAACTTAAAAGTATAATGACTAAATTAGATGGATAAGTAAAGTAAGATAAGCTCAATCAAATGGAAATCATAGCAACTTAGGGGCTATAGGGCAATAATCAGCTCCCACGTTGTATATGTGTCAAGTAAGATAAGCTCGAACAATGGAGGTTTACAATGGAAGGACAGAAGAGACAGAAAGAGAATTTAAGAGAGAAGAAGAAGATGACACACTTTCAACACGAGAAATCCCCTAACTAACTCCCACTTACTTATGGGGAGAAGTACAATTATCTAGCAAAATATCTAAAGTGACGTGGCAGGGGATGGAAGAATCTAGAAGATAGTTGACGATGTCGAGTGATCTGCGGCAGAGCTGATTGACGGGTGAGGAATGAGTAGCTGCATGAGTATTGGCGGTAAATCGCTTGACACGTGTTGGGAAGCCGCCATGTATGCTTCTGTAATGAGCTTGGCGAGTGCCGATCCACCAAGGTAGTATCAACCTATTATATATATAACTTTTAGAACTAAAATATTTTTTAACAAAATTTATAAACTAAAAAATTAATACGATAAAAAAAATACGAAACCTGAAGGTGGGTGTACGTTTTCCCAATAAGGGGCAGAGCATCACATTGCAGGGGCCTGCGGTCTGCTGCAGCTGCACTTGGTTGCGCGTTCAACGGACTCCTCCCCCAGTCACTTCCATTCTTCATCTTTCTATATCATCCTACTGAGCAAGAGAGAGAAAATAAATATTTTATATTTTAATTTTTTTTTTCCTCTCTTGTGCTCTGATGCTTTATACTTTATATTTGTAAGCTGTCATGCTTTTGTTCTTCTTAGGTTGGTGGTTCTCGGAAACAGCCTCTCTTTAGGGTGGGTAAGGCTGTGTTATGAATCATAATAGATCAAAATATCCAAGCATAAAAACGTAAAGATAATATTATATTGATAGAAGAAAATGGAAGAAATATAGAAGAAGATTGGGAGAGAGAGAACACGTCACGTACTAATCTCAACATATTATTCCTAATACTAATGACCCCAATTGGTGTTAAAAAAAAAATGACCCCTATTTATACTAACTAATTAGGGTTTAGGTTGATGATGTTGCATGGGTGACATGGCAGTCGGAAAGACTCGAGACTAATTTGAGTATAATCCTCGCTAATATTCGTATCAAGCTGGGTACATCCCTCCTACTCAGACTCTGCTTATGTGGGAGCCTTTGAAGCACTGAGTCGGTTGTTGTTGTTGTTGTTGTATTTTTGAAGTTATTTAAGATATTATTTTTTACATCGGTAATACCATAGGAGAGAGGGATGCCGTAATCGAACCCCGCATCTCCTGAAGTTTGGCAACTGCCACACAGGGCCAGACATAATCCAAGCAACCCAAGCACCAGTTTGGGTCCCCCGAATTTTAGGGGCCCCTAATTTTATAAGTCGTTGTTTTTAAAGTAACAATTGTTAATATTAATGAGTTTTAAGAGAAACTTTATTATATACGAAATAATTTTTTGATCCTATTGCTAGTGATTACTCAACCGTTTTTACAAAAAGATGATGTCAATGTGTTCGAAAAATAATGTTATATGTTGGATTTCTATCTAGAAATTATTTCAATTTGACAAAAAGAGAATGGGTGAGAGAAGAATTTTAAAAGGATTTTTTTTTAAAATACGTAAATTTAAGTCTTGTCAGTGCGTTTCGGCAAACATTTAATGAGTTATGATAAAGCTCATCAAACTTTGACGTAAGTTACCATATATTGTAGGAAACATATTTTATACATTATCATAACAATGTTCAAATCCAACGTTTTCTGACAAAAATCTATCATTTTTTAGAGTTTATTATACAATAATTTTACTAGCAATGCATGAAAGTTCTAATTAAGGTCTCGTTTGGTTATCAAGAAGTTGTCAAGAATACAGGAAATGTAAATTAATTAGCAATTTTTATTTTTTTCAAAACATATAAAGTAACTTACCTAATCTTCCTCAAGTAAGTTCTAATCTTTTATTTTTAACTAGCTCTCGAAGGAAATTTTGCTTCTCATCCTAATAATTAAATACTTTATACCTCTTTTCTAAAAATTTGACAGATAAATAGTAAATTATACCTATTTTTTTTTTGCCCATCATGAGGGCGTCTCAATTGGTGGCGTCTCCTATCCTTGCGGTCATTGCTCAGGGGTCAGGAGTTCGATCCTTATTGAGGATATACTCGTAACTTAATTGGTCATAGGGCTTATGAGCCTCCTCATGGCCCGAGGTTGGTTAGGACAACCTAATCTCTCGTTACCAACAAAATAAATAGTAAATTAGGAAATGAAGTAATATAGGAAAATATTATTATAAAGGTGGTCAGAAAGTAATATGGAAGGTTGAATACAGCGAAGCAGTCGTATGTCTTTCTTGCAGGCCCAGGCCCAGGCCCACTCGGATATATATATATATATATATATATAATGGAGTTCTTATGAGAGGGTGAGAGCGTGAAATGGGCTAATCCTGACTGGTCAGGATTTACTTAACACTAAAAAAAATTAACAATTTACGGCCTATACCTCTTCATGGGGTAGAAAGAAAGAATAAGGAAGAAAAATTATTTTTTTTCAGTACTCAACAAATTTTGATCATAAATTGTTAATTTTTTGTTAGTGTCCAATAAACCCTGGCCATTAATTACAATAGAGGGCCAGTGTTAGCTGCTCTCACCCTCTCATATATATATATATATATAAAGAACATACCCAATGCCTCAAGGGCTCCCACCTACGCAGGGTCTGGGGGGGGCAGATGTACGCAACCTTCCTCCTTCAGGGTGTTAACATGAAGAGAAGCTGTTTCCCAATGCCCTCAACCTGAGGGTGAGGACTTTCCAGGAGGTCACCCATCCTGATACTACTCTCGCCCAAACACGCTTAACTTCAGAGTTCTAATGGGATCCGGTGACAGCGTGTTGGTGTCCTCTTTGGTGTATATATATATATATATATATATATATATATATATATATATATATTTATTTATTTTTATTTTTTTTTGGTGTGTGTATATATATTTTATATACATTATTTACTACTATATTTAAATATTTAAATATTTTTTAAGGTAAACTATATATTAGTATCATAAGATTTAGTGTATGATCTTGTAGTAAACAAAATTTGTGAATAAATTTTTAGACCTGAAGTTACATGCAATTAGAAAGTTAAACCAAATGATGGTGTAAAAGAAGGTAAAATTCGCTATTCCGCTTATCCAACACATGAACTGCAATGTTACGACATTGCTACGAATAAGAGTTGCGTGAAAACATATTGTACATACATAAGACACAACGTTGTGCGGATAATTTTATCAAATAAATGGAACTTTTGGGAAACAAATTTATTTGATAAGTTTTTGGACTAAAAGATTAATACACCAAATTTTAAGATACTAATACGTTATTTTCCTATTTTGTATTATGAATTATTTTATAAGTAGGGACTTTTGTTGTAAAATTTATTAAGTTTTACTTCTATTTTAAAGAAGAAATATTATTTTTTTACTTCTATTTAAAAGTAAACAAAATAGTTTTATTTAAAAGATTTTTCTTTACAGGAAAACATTCTAAAATCGTAAAAAAGGTATTTTTTTAGGAAAAAAAACTTTATCTAGAAAAGAAGTTTGATCATACAAGTGTAAGACTTTTTGCACGAAACTTTTAATATTTTTTTAACATCCAATCATGATTTGATAAAGCAAAATAATTACAATATAACTATATTTTATAATTTATATTAAATACCAAATTTTGAAATATTAGTGCTACTAATTAATTGCATTGTTGTATTGTCATATGTGTATATGATGCAAATCGCCAAATTATCGGAAGGAAAAAAGAAAAGGATTCAACAATCTTCCTTCATTTTTATTGCAAATCATCAAAGCGAAGTTTTGTGAAAATAAAAAACTAATAGTCACTTTGTTTTGCTATAGGTTCTCCGACTGTTGGGATACTGTTTTTGTATTGAGTTTTGCTCTTCATTTATCGAAAAAAAGAAACTAATATTTTATTTATAGGCATTACTAAATTCTACTTTTAATTCGAATTAAACTCTAAAAACAATCTTATTCTAAATCTAACTAAACTTAATATAATTTTAATATAACTCAAACACCATAAACCTAATTAAATTACTTAATTCTTGTAGCTGGGTCCCCATCGTCAACGCCCAACTCTCCCAGCACCCCGGGCCAAATTCCACCTTTCTTGGCCGGCCTGGCACCGCTAATAGCATTTTGACCACTTCCCATTTTCTTTTTTCTCCATTTTTTTGATCTTGATCGAATAATTTTCATTCATATTTACATCAATATATAGCAAATGTTAAATATATTAAATTTTATGTACTATTTTATGTACCAAGTAATATATTATTATATGTTAAAATATAAAAATAATATTAAACTAATTTTTGTTTAAATAAGCTAATAAACTTTTAATATATATTTCAGAAATAAAATTTAGTGATTGGACAGCCTTGCTCCCGTCTGTCCGTATACCCCATTTGTTGCTGCTGCTGTGCCATATCTACTATTTAAACTTTATTAAATTACACCAAACTCTTGGTATTTTTCATATTATATTATTTTCGGCCTCATTTGTTTGTCAAATGAATTAAATTTCTATCAGAAGTTATATTTTTTGGGGATTCTATTCCTGTGACAACTTTTTAGTAGAACTTAGGGCTTGGTAATGAGTTATATTTTTTGGAAATTCTGTTCCTGTGTCAACTTTTCAATAGAACTTAGGGCTAGGTAATGAGTTATTTCCTGTGTTTTGAAAAAATTAAAAATTTTTGCATTCTATCCATTTCTATTCAACCAAACAAAAGCCAAAATTTGCAGTTCTTATAAATTTGTACTTTCTGCGTTTACGCCTTGCATACCAAACAAGGCCTTAATCTTTGTAACTTCAGTTGTGTTAATTTATTTTTTGTATAATTTATATTATTGGAACCAATCCATACTTTTAATTTTTAGTTTTTTATAAGTTAAAATATATATATATATTAATGAGATTTACTTATTTGATATTTTGGATAAGATTTAGAAAATTAGAATAGATAGAATTTGATTTGGAATTAATTTTGGTGGTTATTTGTTATGTTATCTTTTGCTTCTATTATTTTCTTGTTTGATTGTGCCTAACGCAAACTATGTCAATTTAATCCAATTATGAAATTGAAGTAAAATTAGTGACATAATTTTTAATAGCACAATCATATTAGATATAAGTAACCTAATAATGCAAACTAACCTATTAACCCAATTTAAACCAACCAGCGACCAGACAATCAAAATTTCAATGCTAACTTTACTGGTCAATCACTAAACTAACACAAAGTAACTACTGTAAAAACTAAATTAACACAATTAAAAGTACGAGTGGTATATTGAAAAAGTAGATAGAGTACACGGATCTATCATGTAGATAACCCGATATATTTAATTATATATGAAGCTGTCAACTGACTTATTAAATAAAGTTTCCGAAAGGTAGTGCAGATACTTGGGTTAAAGCCCGCCTTCATTTATGAGAGAGGGGTTAAAAGAAGATTCGGCGAGTATGTCTTTCTGGTGCAGTTTTGACAACTTCTTTACTATATATAATAAAGAGAAAAAATATTTATTCTATATTTTATAAATTATTAACTTTTGAATAATCCGTTAAAAAAAAACTTTTAAATAAAACTTATTTTATATGGTTATTTGCCCCCTGAAGGGGGAAGGCTGAGTACATCTACCTTTCCCAGACCCTGCTTTTGGCGGGAGCCCTTGGAGGCACTGTGGTTTGTTGTGTGTTGTTGTTGTGTTGTATTTTATAGGGTTATTTACACCAAAGGTCCCCATACATTTCTCATTGTATCAATTTGGTTCTTGTAGTTTTAATTGTGTCAATTTAGTCCATCTATAATTTATAATGTGTCAATTTAATCCTTTAGTTAAATTTAAATTAAGTTATTGACGTAATTTTTAACGAAACAATCACGTTAGATGCAATTAACTCACTACATATTCATCTATTTATTCAATTTAATCCAATCCAAGGTTGAACCATTAAAAATTTTATTAAAAATTAATATAAATTTTACTTCGAGAACTAAATTGATACAATTAAAAGTACAAGAACTAAATTAATACAACAGGCAAAATACGTGGACCTTTGACATTAATAACCCTATTTATATTACATTTTAATAAAACCCACCATATTTCACAATATTATCAAAAGATTTAAGGGTTATTTATATTGTAATCCTCTGATATTTTTTAAAATAATAAAAAGGACTTTGACCTTTTTGAATTATTAAAAAGACCCCTAAATTTTTGTCATATTAATAAAAAGGCCTATAAATTTTTGTCGCATTGATAAAAAGGTCCATCTTCGACATAATAATGTCATGTTTAGTCGACAAAGCTGACCTAATACTTACAATTTTATTAATACTACAGTAAAATTATAAAAGTACTCTATAATAACTATATTTTGAACTAAAAGTAAAAATAGATAACTTTTACTTAATATAATATCTCAAAATTGTGCTTATAAAGTACATAAATTCCAATAATTTTCCATGTTTGTGGACTCCCACTAGCTTCATTCTTGTCCTCTCCCCTCATATTTCCAATTGTTTTCCAACCCAGCTCTCTCTCTCTCTCTCTCTCTTTCCCTCTCTCTATCTCAACACTGATATACGATTCTCTTGTTGAGAGCATCATCATCCTTGTTGACGAAAAGGGTCTTTTTCTTATGATCTTGGTCTGCTAATTTGATCATCCAACGGCTATTATTGACTTTACAAACAAAAATTCTTTCTGGGTTTTTAAAATCTCGATCTGGGTGTTTGAGAATTTGAGTTAAATTTGGTGAAAAAGTTGCAAAAAAGATGTCACATCAAAGAAATGATACAAGATATACAAAGATATTTGTGGGAGGGTTAGCGTGGGAGACGCAAAGAGAGACAATGAAGATGTATTTTGAACAGTTTGGGGAGATCTTGGAGGCTGTTGTTATCACTGATAAGAACACTGGAAGATCTAAAGGCTATGGCTTTGTATGTACTTGTTTGTCTCGTTTTTATCTGTCTGTTTGATCTCTAATATTTGTAAGTTTGTTCGAATTGATGTTTCGTTTTCTTGTTTGGAGTAGTCATTTTGTGTTTTATTTTGTGATGGATTGGTTCCTTGTCTATTAGTGTTTACTTAGCATGGGTTACCAGACGCGGAACCGATTTGATCATAGTTAGAAAAAGATGAGAGACTGATTAGAACAAGTTTAAAAATATTAGAGACTAACGAAGGACTTATTTGGCATCAATTTCTATATGTTTTTTTTTAATCGATGAAGCCCGAAGGTGAATTTCTATGTGTTTTTTGGGTTTTCACAAAATAAAAAATTATATTTTAGAAATAATTTATTCTTAGTTTTTGATTTACTGTTTTTTTTTTAATTTTTCCTTAGTCTATGTGAAAATTTGAAAACCACAAACCCAAATCCCAAAGAAAAACCTATTTTCAATACTTGTTTTCAAGTTCTTGAAAGACAAAAGATGTTACAAACACAAAACGATATCAAACGGGCCCGAAGTAAATAAATAAAGTGTTTCTATATTACTTTTTTGATTCATAAGTCCTGAAAATTCAATCCCTTTTGGGCTTAAATTTCTTCCAAGAGTATTTCTTGCTTTCGAATTGTGAATGTTTTTGAGTTTTAAACCTAACATCTTTTGTGGCAGTGACTTAACCCCCGATAGATTATATGATATTTGAAGTTAATAAAAGATAGGTAATATGTTAAACTTAACTGGGTCTTTTTAGACTCGACCTATAGAATTGATATACATTAGATTCACGTATAAAACCAAAGGGTGTTCCATACTAAAATGAATTGGAATTACGTAGAGTTACACACCAGACTTTATACTGATTTGTTTTCTCTCACAACTTCAATGTCGGACTCCAGTAGACTCACATGTGCAGTACTTAACGTAATTTTTGTTCGGGATAATGATGAAGGTGACATTCAAGGAAGCAGAAGCAGCATATAGGGCATGCCAAAATCCATCCCCAGTGATAGATGGAAGAAGAGCAAATTGCAATCTTGCTGCACTTGGTGCCCAAAAATCCCAAAATGGTCCATCTCCTTCACATCCTCTTTTTTTTTTAAAGACATGTTTGGTATTGTTTTCTGTTTATAATTTTTATTTGGAAAATCATCATTTAGGTACTCTCAGGTTTGAGCATTTATTACGCAAGTAGGTACCCTGACATCTCAATATATAAGGCACCTTGATGTTTGAATGTTTTGTCATGTAGATTATGGGCGAATTTGATGAATTTTTGAAAGAATATAACCAATGTCATACAAAAAAGATCAATGTAGTACATGATTAATTATAATAATATATATAAATCATGTGAATTCCTTAAGTAAAAATTTAGTAAATTACGATAAAATCAGCAAATGTTGATATGAACTGTCGAAATACTGTTATAATTATGTGTCTTATTAGTATTTTTGGCAAAAAATATCAAATTTTAATGAAGATATTCTAATATATTGTCGGAATCATGTTTTGTACTAGTATTTTTCAATGAAAATCTATTAAATTTTGACAAAAGGTGTTTGATTGATTGAAATTAAAATCTTTTGGGTAATTAAGTGATAAAGTGTTTAAACTCTAGGGTATCGAATTACATATATTAAAACATCAAGATATCTAAATAATAAATGATCATACCTTAGAATACGTAAGTGATAATTTTTCTTTTTATTTTCAAAAGTAAAAGCCTGATTTTGAGAATATTTCTTTTTATTTTTAATTTTATATGTTTTGTTTTTACTTAAGTTAAATTAAACTCCTATTTTTAATGGCATTTTTGCCATTGTGTTCTTTTTACAGTTTTTTATTTTTAAGAAAGTAAAAACTAAATATTGAAAATTTAATTTTTGATTTCGTTTTTTTTACTAGAATAAGAAAAACACTTTAAATAAGAAATCCAAAAGGTGATTTCTTAAATATGATTTTAGTTTTCAAAAACCAAAAATTGAAACAGTAGGGAATACCAAAATAAGCCCTTAATTTTCTAAAAGGAAATGATTTACATACAGACACAATCAACATGCAATACACACGACGGAATGTCGTTAGATCATTAACAGACACTGTGGAATAATTATTTTTCTATAATCTAGTAATTTTCTACATATATTGTAAGTAAGGAGTACTTGGGCTATGTACAAAATATACAAGTACCCATAATGTTATTAATTTTTTGAATGTGTAAATAAGATATTATACGGTACCCACTAGAGCCTTGCCTTAGAGGTAGGAAGCAAATAAGATGATAGAGTGTTGTTTTAGGTTAAAAAGTCTGTAGTTCGATTCCCTCCTTGAACCTCTTCTTGAGAAATACCTAACTTAACTATAGCTCATTGTGGTGCGTGAATCGTTGCATGGGTTAGAGTTTACCAGGTAATCGAGTTCCTCGTCAGTAAAAATACAACATCATATGTCAAAGTAGGGGATAAAACAATGGAGTTTGGGTCTTGGGGGAAGTTTGACCGGTTTGAATTCAGATTTGGACCACAAGAACCTATAATTTTGGCTCTATTATTGCATCGCATCATGCACTGAGATTTAGATAATAACAATAATAATAATAATAATAATAATAATAATAATAATAATAATAATAATAATAATAATAATATTTACTATTATTATTATAAATTAGGACAAGAAACATAGGAACATAAATGCTTGTTCAATGTTGTTTTCTACCTGAGTTTTAGCTTTTAAGAAACTGAATATATGACATTTAAAAATAGTTTTCTCGGTTTTAGTTTTTTATTTTCAATTTTGACTTAAATTAAAATAAAAAATTATTCACAAAATATTTAATTACTAAAAGATCAAAAATTGCAAATAAAAAACAGTGCCAAGCGAACAACTACTTGCATTGCCACATCCCAAAACTTCTTGTTCGTTTCCCTTTCGAATGAAAGAGTAGTACTCAATTGCACGAGCAAATAAAGATTGCTACTTTACGTAACAGATTTTGAATATATTAAAAGGAATCAAAACGGTGTCAACATACCTAGAGGAACCCAACATGACTGACTATCTCAAACCGTTATATGATGTTTCGAAATAATGATTGCGATCAAAAAATGATCGAAAACTGATATTTGATTCCATGCTCACATGGGCACATGTGATATGCATATGATCATAAAATATTTCACTTTTTTTGTTATTTTCATTTTATTATTATTTGTATTAATTTTTGTTTTTTTTTGTTTTTTTTTTTTGGTGTATAGTTGGTGGAAGCACAGGAAGATTTAGAGAAGCAACAAGCATGGGAGCTGCAAACCCATTTACTGGGTCCTCTTCATCATACTTTCCTCACTCTTCTTCTCCTCAGTTTCCTTTTTCCTACTCCACTTACGGGTAAGCGTGCAGATATATAAAGTAACGCCGTTAGAATCGGATTTCCCAAACAGGATTAGAAATCATCGCACAGAGTCAAAACGAGAATGTTGAGAAAATATAACATACTGATTCCCGTGGAGAAATCTAATATCTGGGAAGAATATCTCTCACTCTCTTCCGCTGCTCACATACACCTAATGTTCCTCTTGGTTGCGCACTTGCAACCCTAGCACCCTTTGACATATACGCTAACTAACATAATGAAGTAAACTAGAGCCCGACTACCAAGCCCCTATACTGCACTACAAATCTCTGGTTTTCGAACTGCATCAGACCCACTTCTATAAATCTTTATAAAAGTCTATACTAAATCAAATACTTTATAATTTAGAGGTCTCTAAAATTTAAGGGTCCAAATAGCCGCTTGCACGTTTAGAATCTTGACGACATGGTCAACTACTAGGTTAATATATCCCTCCCATAGAATGACATTTCTACCCTTCTTCTCATGTGCCAACCCCGAGACCCGAGTTCAAATTCTGCATCCGCCCTCCTTCCCCCAGACTTTACTAGCGTGGAAAAAAATATAACACATAATGGGACAAGAACTGGGTATGTGTATGCATCTACTACTAAGATTCGTTTATGTTTCAAGACTTCTGTACAGATTAGTGTCAAAATCTGTTTTGAAGCAGAATGAAAAGACTAAGTTGAACATGAACATACCCAGTGCCTCAAGGGCTCCCGCCTATGCAGGGTCTGGGGGGCGGATATACGCAGCCTTCCCCCTTCAGGGTGTTAACCTGAAGAGAGGTTATTTCAGAGTGCCTCGAGCCTCAGGATGAAGACTTCCTGGAATGATAAGACTAAGTAACTATGAAAAGGAAAAAAAATAATTGTTTATTTATACAAAAGAAAATAAACTATATAATATATGAATTGTGGTCAAATGTCAATGTTGGTGAAAATCTAATGTAGTGGACCGACTTTGTATTTTATTTATTTATTTTATGTGGCCATTAATGCAATTTCTATTTTCTGCCAAACCATTATTGTAGGTACAGTGGATACTCTCATGATACAATCTACCCCATGGTAACTTTCTCCCTATTCAATTCTATGTAGGGTAACCGATTAATTTTAGCTTACAAACTTTGTGAAATAATTTTTTAGTTTAAAAAGTTATATATATCTAATAAAATGGTTCGAATTGTAGTGTGTAAAAGTGCATAATAGACCTTGCTTTCACTTTTTTCACACTGTTGTTTGAAATATTTTATTAAATCATGTAATTCTTTGGATTAAAAAGTTATTTCATAAAGTTTGTAGATTAAAAAATTATTATACTGAACTTCATGCCACTAAAATATATAAAGCCTGGTTTTTGTGATGGCAAAAATATTATTATTAGATCGTAATTTGGCTGAATTTTAAGGATTTTGTTAATTATAAGTCACATTATTACCATATTCATGCCACTTATGGCTTGTTTGATATGTTGTGTTTGCGGGTTTTAGTTTTCAAGAACTAAAAATTAGATTTTGAAAATAAATTTTTTTAAACTTTTTGTTTTCAGTTTTTTCCGGCTTGAATGAAAGTTAGAAAATCAAAACAAAGAAACATCCTTTCCAAAATCTAGCTTTTAACTTCTGAACGAACAAAAAATTACATAAAGAACAATACTAAACATGCTCTTAATAATCAAGTTAAAAGATTTGATATGAAATTTTCTTTTTTTTTTTTTTGAACTCTTACCCTTAATATTACTCAGTGTTAAACTAGGACTTTGTTTGTTATCGAATGCAGAGCTACTATGGTATGTATGGTCAACAATTCTCACCTTTTTACCCATCGGGAGCAGTAGCAACAACAGCAGCAACGGCAACAGCAACAGTACCTCCAACCGGGTATTTTCCGAATATGTACCAATATTATGGTCCATATGCACAAAGTAGCTACCATGGTCATGGCTATGGAGTGCAATACCCTACTCATATGCACCAAATTTACCCTTTCTTGCCCCATCACTTGGCTTCTACTCCACTCCCCATCTCTTCATCCTTGCCTATCTCAAGTGGTACCCAAGGTTTGTTGTTACTCCACCCTTTTGCATTTTCTTTTCCTTTCTTTTTTTTCGCTTTCACGAGCTTTTCACTTCGTTTAGGGGTTAGGATGGGCGTTAGCGTAGTCAGTATGGTTGCTTCATTTGACTTATAGGGTATCAGTTCAAGTCTCATAAAGATCGAGCTTACAAGTGATGGGTTGTGAGTAACTAATTCGTCTATGACTCTGTTTTGGTCTGAGTGGTGTGCATTTCATTTTCCTTATAGCATCCATCTAATGAGGCTCGAATCACTGGGTTGCTTTATGACTTAAAGGTCATAAGTTGCGTTGTCCTTATACCACCTATTGAGACTGACTCATTGGACTAATGTCCATTGCAACTTGAAAGTTGTAGGCTCAAGTCCAGTAAATTAATGACCCACTATAGTGAAGAAAATGTTGGACCTTTTCGATACTCGACAATGGTACGAGTCTTGTCAACTATTAGGTTACTTTTATACAACCTAGTGAGATTAGATTTACTTTTAGATGAGTTATTGATAGGATAAATTAATAATGCAGGTGCAACAATGACGATAGGTATTGCCGGATCAACATCAATGCCAGGTCCTTCTCAATCCACCCCGAGACCAGTCTCCGAGCAAAATTCAACCGCCTAACTTGCAACCATCCATGGAAAAACAAATCTACATGCATACATTCTTACAAGACTAACAAGACCCATGAATCGCAGCTACCAACAGAATCACATCCCATAACAAAGTGAAAGGACCCACTACAACCAAATTCACAAACTTGAGGCTCAACCCACTAACCACATCATCAATCGGAGCACCATCATTCTCATCAATCTTTACCATGAATGAAACGCATGGTAATTTCTGCAGGATCGTAGGAATTTTTTAGACATTAGCCAGTAGGTCAATAGACGAGGGGAAAAAACACTACAAAATTTATCATTTTGCATAATTAGAATATGGTAGAAACCCAAAAATTGGATTTGGGTTCTAACATTGGATACTTTTGGTGCCTTGGATGCACATAGCAAGTCAAAAGGCACATAGTCTTCTTGTTCATAGCATCTTGGTAATGTGGCTCATGAGATTTATTTTATACCTTTTTGGGTCACAAAAAAATTGTTATTTTTTTTTCTTTTTATAGGTAAAAAAATTACCCATGGTTAAGGTAACCAATGTGGGGTTAGGCCCTTTGACCTATATTTGTTAATTTCTAGTAATTTTAAAAAAAAAAATTGGTACTTTTTTTTATAGTCTCTTGTTTATTATTCATAATTGATACTTTTTTAATGGATAAGATTAGTTGAAAGAAAACAAGAATATATGTTGTCTTCATGTCTTTTAGTCATTTTTTAAAAGAATAAATTTAGTGTCATATCGTTTTGTCTATGATGCTTAGCTTTCAAAAGTTCAAATTGTTGCTTCGGATGCTTATCTCCTTTCAAGGAGATGTCTAGTATAGTCGTGGATTCATAACGTTTTCATATATGTTCTATTTTTCTAGGGGAAATGTCATTGTCGTGGCAACAAGCATTATTGAATCGGTAATGATGTAACTTGTAGAGTATGATAACCATGAGGTTGCTTTGTGAAATTTTTGCCAGGCTTGTACAGAATTGGCATATAAACCCAAGTAAGATTCAATTATAAAGCAATTGGTATTAGATGAAGCAATTTATAAGGCTTATATATTGATCTCTTTTCTCTCAGAACTTCGATATGAGATTTCTTACTATGATGTTTTAAGCGACTCCACTTTACAAAAACTATCAGGGTGTTTTGTACTTAATTTTTTCTCAAGTGGGTTTTGTGCAAAATGCAAAAACAAAACTAATATTTCAAAACTTGAGAAATGTTGAATTAACCGGTTCCTGCGATGTTTGGGTCGCCACAGAAGTTAAAGTTTATTGGGTAATCGGATTCCTCGTTACTAATAAAAAAAAAAAAACGTTTTACTGTGTGATTTCAAAGAACTTTTTTTTTTTGCTTCTAAAGAGGATGTCATGTCTGTTTTCTTTTTGGAATCCAAGGGGGATCTTCTCTGTTGCATGATATGGTTATGATACATAGAATTCAACGAGTGACTAGTATCAAACTTCTGGTAAACTAAAGGGAGTATCCAATGCAAGACAACATCATTGATGTTAATTATGGTAATATTTTGACTTCATTCTTCGTTGTTCTCGGTTTGGTTTGGTTTGGCTTGATTTACCGTCTTTTAAATCTTTGATGGGTTCTGTTTGGCATTTAAAATAGAATTCAGTTTTGTTGAAACTTTATTAGATTGTAAGTACAACCAACGGAGTTAGCATATATGACACCTACATATAGTTTAAGTAGGGTTTTATCCTAAAACTAAATAGCATTAGGTAGAGTTGTCACTAGGCTTATATATTAATCTCTTTTCTCTCACAACTCCAATGTAGGATTCTTTTTTTTTTTTTTTTATGTTAGTAAAGGGAGGGGAGGGGGGTCACTAGTGGGACTCGAACCCCGGCGCTCTCACACGGCAACCGGGCGCCTTACCACTAGGCTATGAGCTAGTTGCTCAATGTAGGATTCTTATTAGACTCACTTGTGGAATCTTTAACAGTAAAATTAGAGTGGAATTGAAATTTATTTGTTTAGACAATGAAAGGGTAATAGGTTAGGATTCTAGTTTGGTAACTAGTCAAGTCATCTCAGGCATTGGGTTAGTTAGTGTCATGTTTAAGTTATGTCGGATTTTTTTCAGTTCGAATCATCTTGAGTTTTTGGGTCAAAGTCCGATTTTAATTTCTAAAAATTAAGAAACTGTAGACAAAAATTGATATCATACAACTCAATGAGGAAATAAAAACAAACAGAAGGGTAATATTATTATCATATTAAAATTATTGTTTATCATATCAACATCGTTAATTCAAACAAAACATTATGTCTATTATTTTTTATAAGTTACGTCATTACTCTGACAATAATAATTTTTACTAAGGCAATAATAACTTCCATTTTTTTATTGTACAGAAGTACCAATAGTTTGGGAACCCCTTAAACCACCCACATGATATTAGGAAGTGGAACACTTGGACAGCATAATTCAATTTTGTACTCAAAACATGACCTTTGTATTCATTAATAAATAAAAAAAATTATTATTTTTTTAACATAAATTATTACTTAGATATCATAAAATTTGACCATTTATCGTTTAAATATTCTGGTAAGTGAAGGTAGGAACCATATCATACTTTTATATTAAAGAGTAGAGTTTGTTTTTTTTTTTTTTGATAATTAGCGGCAAAACTGCGCAACAAAACAGAGAACTCGACAAAACGAGCCCCTGGAAATCCCGAAACCGGGAGACTTATAGAACAAACCCAAAAGAGAAAAACAGGGAGACAACAACAAGAAACAGGCGCAACCAAACCAAAAACAGAACAAACTACGACCACCAAAACAGGAGAAGGGAACAAAAAACAAAAAAGACAGGACGACAGAAGAAGCTAAAGCAAAGCCACCCAAAAGACCACCTGGCTGGAACTCAGCTGAAGAAAAATCAGACAAACAAAACACGGGAAACAAGAGCTGGACTGAAACCTCAACCCCAAAACCAACCACCTCAGTTAGCAAGCAGCTTTGCCACCCTAGGTGGGTCGAAACCATCAAAATTAAACGCTACTAATTTCCCCATCTCAATAGCCCGCTCCGCTTGTATAATCATCTCGTCATACTTTGCTTCTGAGATCTTGTTATACGTATTTCCCCTATTCCATTTTTTCTTCTTCCCGGTTGTCTATGACGATCTTCCCCATTTCGCCTCATTCCCCTTTTTCCGCTTGTCTAAGGCCTTGGTCTTTTCCGGCGTGCTGTTCCTAGGCGACATATCTTTCAGGAACTCCTGAAGCTTCTGCTTTTCATTCACTTTTTCCTTGTGCTTCAAGGCTTTCCTCTCCCTTTTTGCCATCACTCCTTTTCCTTTTCGCTTTCCAACTCCACTGGGTCTCTCTATATAATTCTCTGACCTGTTTAAAGCAAAGGACTCAAAACCTGGAGGAAACATAAGTCCTGAGGATCCAGAGTCATCTTCACTAGTGGGATCTTGAGTTATATTCTCAAGATGCAATGAGTGCGCCTGACTGGCAATGTCACCCTCCACCCCTTGGATCAAAGGAGGCATATGTTGGTTTCCACAGATTTTCTGAACTAGAATAAGATCTCCACGTTGAGGAGACGGAAGAGGAAGAGAAGTATGTGCCCGACTGCATTCCCTAGACCAGCTATCGACATCTTCCTCCACCCACGGAAGTAAATTCGGAGGATGGGTCAAAGGCTGAAGAAGGCAAGGCTGCCGTGTCTCAAAGGGATAAGAGCATTCCAATGCTCATCTACCAATGATCTGACCATTGAGGTAGAAGGAGATCTGATTGAACGGCATCAAAGTAACCCCCGGTCCTTCATTTGTAGACCAAGGGATAGAAGTTTCAGGAACCTCACAAGCACTCGAGGAATCCGTGATCTGCTCCAAGGAGGGTTGAACCCATGAAGTATGTCGAGCTACAGCATTGCACTGACTTTCTGGTTGGGATTGTGTCGAAAAGGATGCATGCTCTCTAGCCATTCTGTTCGAGGCCGCACGGGCAACAGCACTGGGAGAAAAATCAGGGATTAAAACAGAGCTGCCTTCTTTAATGATGACCAAGTAGGATCCCCCACTAAACTGAATTTGGACTAACTGATGAATGTAAGTTGTGAAACAGGTGTCAATCAGTATCCTGGCAACATCGGCACACCACATAGCGGACGTTCTCGAGTCCACTCTTATGAATTTTCCCCGCGCTTTGGCGATATCCACAAAACAGTCCTTGGACCAACATTGGACAGGTAGACCATGAATCTCAAGCCAACACTCTTCTATTAAGGGATCCAAGGGTCTCACCAGAGTACCTGTACACCTCTCTAAACTTCCGTAGAAGAGTCTCCTTGCGCTGTAAAGTTCATTCTCCATGATAAAGGTAGTGTTGCTTAAGCCTTTAGGAGTTAGCCCGTAAAGTTCATTCTCCGTGATAAATGTAAGTATATCATCAAGACTGACCTCGCCTGACAAATGCGCAATGATTGACCACTCAAGCCATGCTTCGACATTCCTGTTGGTATTTGACACCACAATCGTCGGAGTAGTTGTGTTGACATCTTCCCCACCTCGATTAGGTGGTGTGTTCCCCTGTTCCTGAGTGTCAATTGTGTTTTTGACCTGTTGGGCAACCCTTTCCTACGGTTGGCTACATGCGAGTGAAGGTACTGACCGTCTGTCTAGGTTTGCCAATTGCACTCTAAGCTTAACACCCACCACCCATCGTCCATTCATGGATGTAACTGCCTGTGTAGCTTCATTGGAGTCATAAAATCGAACAAAGCCATAAGACCGTCTAGATCTTAGCCTTTTTCTCACAAGAACAAATGTGTCATAGATTGACCTGAAGCCACGAAAAACAGCCCTAAGCCATGAGTTTGTCGTTTTTTCTGGTAGGCCATCAATGAAGACCGACACCCCTGCATTTGAAGTCGGCATTTCAGGCAACGTTGCTGATGCGAGCAGTGGATGGGGGCAGAGTGAATGCCGAAGGGAGGAGGAGGTGTCGGTGGCAGAGGGTGGTGGTAAATTTGATGAAGGCTGGTGTTAGGATGTGAAATTGGAGATGATGGGAGACGTTGGTGGCGAGAGGTAATGGAATCTGCTGGTGGTCGCTGGAATTTGGTGGCGGTTGGGCCTGGGTGGCCCGGAGATGGCTGTGAGTGGTGGTGGATTTTGGTGTTAGAGATGGAGATGGTGGTGTTTGGTGGTGAAAATAGGGTCTGGTGGAAATGGTGTTGGGTGGGGGTGGAAACAGTGGAATTCGGAGGTGGATGGTAGAGTCTAGGGTTGGAGAGCGTTGGTGGAGGTCGTGGTGGTGGTGGTGGTGGCGAGCCAGGTTATTGAGGAAGGAGGCGATGGTGCTCCTTCGAAGGCCACCGAGCGTTGAAGGACGGCAGCCACAGCTGTACGACCGGGACGGCAGGTCGACGGCGAGTCGTCGGCGGTGACTCCGGTCCCCGGAAAGGTACCACGCGCCCACACGAACCGGACTTGGGTGGCGCGTGTGGTAGTTCAAGAGCCGTTGGGGCTTGGCTTTGAGGAGAGAGAAAGGAGAGAGTCGCATGGGTTTCTTAAGTGGTGAAGGTGGTCGGTGGTGTGGGGAGATTTGAGTGGTACGACTGGAGGGAGGTGCGCTAGCGACCTTCCGCCTCTGGTTAAAGAGGTAGAGGATGGATGAGTAGTGGCGTCGGACGATGGGTGGTGGCTTAAGGCGGTCGAGGTGGGGGTGGTGTTTGGAGTTTGGCGGTGGCGGAGGGGTGGTGGAGTTGGTGGTTGGTGGTTGGTGGTACGGTTTCGAATGTGGGGGTGGTACGGATTAATAATTAATATGATTAATAGGTTAGCGCAAATAATTAATATGATTATCGAATTATCTAAGGTAGGAAGATACATATATATAGAATAATGTTATTGTCAGGGCAAAACTGTAATTAATTATGAGAGCAAGATTGTTGTATTTGAGGCAATTTTGTGGCTCTCGTTTGCAAATCATGTCATTGTTCTGACAATAATAATTTTTTCCTTGCTAATTACAACTTTTGCCCTGAAAATTAGGGATGTTCAATACCAGTTTGGATCGAAAAACCAGACCGAACTGGACCGGTTCAATTTCGGTCTAGTCCTCTGTCTTCAAGTTGACCTTATTTCGGGTTTCGGTTGGTCTGGTCTAAACTCGAAAAACCCACGATCGGTTCAAAAACCCGAATTATCTTGTTGGGCCTCTTATATATTTTATTAGCTTATAAGAAGATTAATCTAGACTTATAACATTCGGGCCTAAAATTAGTTTAACAGCCTATAAACATCTATATTAAATTATCTGGTTTGTTTTAAGGATAAATTATTGCATTATCTATGTTGCTCCGTCTTATATGTGTATAACTATTTCTAGTTAATTTATGAAAATTTTTATTGGTTACATGAGGAGAATCGAGAAATGTGAATCAAATCAAAAGGGCCAAATGATCAGGGTCGAGTTTAGTAAATATAAGATGTTTTGAGCCGTTGTATATTTATAGGAGATTATCTAATATTTCTATATTTTCTATTGTTTAATTTTTATTCTTTTTTCCCCTATTAGACACCTTTAACGTTGTTCAAAATTGAGAAAAATTTGCTAAATTTAACTTATATTAAATCAAAAGAAATGATAAAAATTTGATCCGATCTTCAGTTTTTAAAAGAGGCCAGTTTCGATCTTCAGTCCGAGTTTGGACCGATGAACACCCAATAACAACTCCTTATATATGTACAATTCAACTCCGAAAACTCAAAGAAAAACCTCAAGAAAGATTTAAGAAAAACCTCTTAGGAAGATGTGAAAAACTCATTGTACACTCAACACTTCCAATCTGTTTATCAACAATGCTCTGACATCATATTAACGAATCAGCTAATAAAAAAGCTGAAACCGTTAAGTAAAAGTACGAAAATGACCTTATACATGGAATCAAGAGGATGAGTACAAAGGATGAAGTTAACCACCAAAAATAGGAAATGATCAAAGCATAAGAATCATGATGACAAAACACATAAAAGTTTAAATGCTTCTGTTTCACTCTTTCCTCTAATTGTGAAAATTGTAAGTTCTTGGTCAACAACATGTGAGGAGCCTTGTGTGTGCATTATTGGCTTTGGTGATAATTTTGCCTTCTGCCATCATGAGAGTTTTTCTTTTTTTTTTACTGACTAGAAACCTCGTTACCCGATAAACTCACACATTATAGGAATCGGTTAAGTCAAGGGTTCATTTACCCGGCACGAATGTACCGGATCCCATTAGAACTCCGAAATTAAGCGTGCTTGGGCGAGAGTAGTGCCAGGATGGGTGACCTACTGTGTCACCAACCCTATAAAGTTGGGGGTCCTCGAAAATAACCTCTCGGCAGGGTTATACCCTAATGGGATAAGGTTGCATACATCCACCCCCAGACCCCGCTTAAGAGGGAGCCCTTGAGGCACTTGGTTTGTTGTTGTTGAGTTAAGTCAAGAATTTCTCAATGAGAGGCTTAGAAGGGAATCGAATTCTAGATCATCCGGCGGAAAGCAATACTCTATCCCTTCACCCGTCCCATACCACTGAGACAAGACCCCGGTGGGAACCATCACGAGAGTTTCACCAAATGAAGGTTTGTATTTTGTTTATATTGTTTGAGAAAAACATAAAATATGTTATCTAACAGCCTATTTGGTATGGTATCGTTTTTAATCAGGTAAATTACATATTAGTATTACGAGCTTTGATGTCTTGATTTATTTTTTTATAAGCTTTGTGAAATACTATTTTAGTCCAAAAGTTACATATATTTAATAAAATAGTCCAAATAATGATATACAAGGGTGTAAAATGGACCATTTATCCAACTCTTCTTCATTAGTAGTGTCACAACATTGCAGTTCGTGCGTAGAATGAGAAAAACAGCGAGTGAAATGGCAGGTTTACCAATAAATAACGGGAAGTTTTACACCCTTCCACACTATAATTTGTACTATTTCATTAAATATACATAACTTTTAGATTAAAATATTATTTCACAAATTTTATGGATTAATAAATTATTATAATCATGTCTCACAATACTCATACATAATTTATCCTTTTAATTTGAAATTTTTAACTTTTTTTTTTTTTTTTTGAACAGGAAATTTTTAACTTTTTATGAAACTAAAATCTAGCTTTTGATATCATTTTTTTTTTAATTCTTGGTTTTGTTAATAAGAAAACAAAATGTAAAAAAGAAAAAAATAATTTTCAAAATACACTTTTTTTTTCTCAAAAAGTAAAATTATATATAAAAAAGATGAGTGGATTTTTGCGTATATAAATATTAACAGGAAAATAATGGATTAAATATAATCATTTTTATTAAAACATCTAACATGAATTAGAATATTTCGGTTTGATAGCTGGTAAAATTTTAGACTAAACGAAGATGCCTCTAATATAATTTGATTCTTCAATAATTTGTGCGTCTTGTGCCGATAATACTTTAATTAGTGATTAAAACACTGTTAGGGTTGGACATAATTTCAAGCAGCCGTTTAAGGCCACCGAATTTTTGGAATTGTGATTTTTAAAGTATTAATTGCTAATATTGTTAAGTTTTGTGATAAGAAATTTTACATTATTGTATATGAAGAGCCCAATTTAAAAATTTTGCTTAGAACCCCAAAAATGTCAGAGCCAACTCTAAACACTGTTTAAGTTGAAGTTCCAAAATAAGAGATCTAAGACTTGAATAATCTTCTTAATCCTAACTTGCTTACCTTAAAAAATAAAATTAGTATATGCTTGTGTGTCTTATTAGTTTAGTGGACATTGGATCCAACAAGATTAGGGGTGTAATTGAGCCACAGCTCACTTTCAGTTCGAGCCTAGCCAGCTTGTTTAACTTATTAAGCCGAGTCCCAATTAAGTGAAGGTCGAACTTATAGGCTCTTGAGCCTAAATGAGCTTATGCAAGCCTTTTCTTAATGCAATATTTTTGCTTACATATTGTCTAATCTAATTAAGCCAAATTTGAGCCTAAATGAGTTGAGCTCGAGCTTGAACATGTCCAAACGAGCCTAGACTGAGCTTAAATAAGCCAAAATATTGCAAGTTTAATTCATAGCTCGCTAATGAGTTTAGATCAAGCTAGGCCAAGCCTGAGTTTTTGATGAGTCGAGCTTGAACTTGAACTTTTCGAACTTGGGCAAGCTTCCAACTAAGCCCAAGCTAAGCTTAATGTCAACATCTGCTCAAGTACACTCCTAAACAAGACTAGACTTGAGTTAACCTCAACCTATTTTAAGATTACCTCGATTCGTTTAGACTCGATTTGACATATTTAGGCATATTTAAATTGATAGTGTAGCTCGAATTCATCTTTTCTTTGATGAGCTTTCAACTTCACTGGACTTAGCCATAGAATGGTCAACCAAACAAGCAAACTCATGCTGACTTGAGCTCACAGCATTTTGTTTTTTCAACGTATATATCTTTAACTTAATTATTAGAAACCACGACAAAATAATTAGATTACAAAGTAACTTTAAATTATTACATAACAAATTATAAATAACCGTTTGTACACAAATTATGGCAGGTACACGTGGGTAGAAGATACCTGTTAGATACCCACGAATAGTAGGGCAAGTATTGGTGTTGCTTTGTACCCGCTAAGAGGATTTGTGTATTCACTTTGTTTCCGTAATGAGTAATGAGGCAGGTGATAAGTATGGATTCGGGTAATTGGTATGGTAACGGAGGCAGTCCTTATACTAGGCCCACCCTGTTGTCATCCGTAGTTGTATCTAATATATATACACTCCAATTATATGTGCAATCTCAACCCTTCATTTTGAATTCAATGACTGAGATTTAAGCTCTCATATCTCACCATAGCCAATTGCTCTCATTTAATATTTACCATATATATATATATATTTTGGGTTGGTTTTTCAAAAGGCAGTGGGCTTTTGTTATTTTTATATTGGACCAGTTCAGTTTGTTAGAGATGTTGGGCTGGGTTGTTAGGTTTGTTTTCCTTTTGGGCCGCTTGTTACATGTGCTTAGTTCTGGCCCATTACTTTTGCTGTCTATTTATTTGCTGTTCCTGATTGTTTCTGGATACTTCTCTGGGCTCTTCGTTTCTCTCTCTCTCTCTCTCTAAAATCTTTGATACAAAAATTTCGCTTAGGTAGTCAAAATTTGATCATTTATTACTTAGTTATCATAACATTTTTATATATATAGATATATTAAGGTATTTTAAAATTTAAAAATTCTATCATTTGGATACCCTTAACAGGAAAACGACGTTTTTTTGTGCAACAACAACAAACCCAATGCCTAAAAGGCCGTCTTACCCCTACGGGGTCCTACTCCAAAGAAAGGTTATTTCCAAGGGCCTCCAACTTTAGAAAATAAAACAAAGCAATAATTATAAAATCAAGTTAGAAGTCAAAGTCGAGTAAAGTTAAGTAGTACCAGACATGCAAACATACAAGTAATAATAAAGTATCAGTAATCGAACATGAAAGCATAACGGCGCTGTGAACTGACATCGTTGTGTCACTCCTGACAGTTATGTTTGCCACGCGAATTTTGTGCAAATGTGTAATATGTTTCTAATAACATATAAATCCCCCCCTCCAGAATTCACCGTTTTAGTTTGAAATATTGACTTGATACATGATTTATACAATATATAAGTACCTTCGACTGGTATATAGTATTTTTTATCATAATCCTGTGAACTTCTGCCAAAAATGCTACTGTACCACATACATATCGTTAGAATCATTTCCCATGTCTTCTTTTTCCGACTAAAATTCACCCAGATTCTAATAAAAATTTACTGGATTTTAACAAAGAGTATTCAGATGAAATTACTCGTTAAGTCGTAGATTATTTCCATTTGTACAGGGTAAATTACATATATAATTTGGTGTATTAACTTTTAGGTGCAAACGAGCCGAGCCGAGCCGAGCACCCCCTTGTTCGAACTCGAGTTCAAGCCGAGCTCTTATCGAGCACTTCTAACTCTTGTTCGAACTCGGCTCGATAAGAATATACTGCGTTTGATGCTCGGCTCGTTAGGCTTATCGAGCCGAGTCGAGCTCGTTATCGAGTCGAGCCGAGCTCATTATCGAGCCCAATCGAGTTTAAAATCGAGCCAAACTTACAATCGAGTCGAGCTCATTAACGAGCCGAGCTTTATAAGTTATTATCGAGCCATTATCGAACTATTTTTTAAACAATACCAATTATTATCGAGCTCATAACGAGCCCCTTAACGAGCTCTTATCGAGCCCTTATCAAACTGTTCGTGAACATTAGCGAGCCGAGCACCCCCTGTTCGAACTCGGCTCGTTAAGCTTATAGAGCCTGCTCGAACTCGACTCGTTAAGCTATCGAGCTCTCCTAATGAACACGAAGGAGCCCTAATCGATTTCGAACACGAGTAGTTCATCGAACGCTCTGTTCGTTTACACCCCTAACTTTTAGTCCACAAATATTCTAAAATATTTTTGTAGTAAAAAAATTACATGTATTTGATAAAATAATCTAAATGACAGTGTAAAACGTTACAAAGTTTGTCACTATCAGTTGGTAACCCATCATCTCCTTACTATTGGTCTTATCAAACTCAAACTTCAATGAGGTGACACTATTAATGAAGAAGCGTTGGATGGGAGACTCATTTTACGCCCTTACACATTATAGTTTAGACTATTTCATTAAATATATATAATTGTTAGACACAACAACAATAACAATAATAGACCCAGTGCCTCAAGAGCTCCCCGACCCCCAACCTTATAGGGTTGGCAACACCAAGACGTCCCGGGAGGTCACTCATCCTGATACTACTCTCGTCCAAGTACACTTAATTTCGGAATTCTATTAAAATCTGGTATATTAGTGCCTGGTAAACCAGCCCTGTATATAATATATATATAGAACGAAAATATTATTTCTTAAATTTTGTGAAGCAAAAAAAATGTAAATTCCTCTTATTGGGCTTATTGCTCATTCCATGGGCCTCCAGCCCAGAATAGAAACACATCTCCCCTCAAGCAGCTATATATAAGAATGCGAAACCCTAATCCCCAAATCGGCCATTACAAAAGTTTCCTCGAGGAACCCAAGCGCTTCTTCTTGTCGCTCCAGCCGCGGATTCTTAATCAGGTAACTTATGCAATTCATAATGTCATATGCTCATCTGCTTGACGAATGTCCTCGTATTTGTTTCTTTGATTCGTTGTATTCAATTCTATGTGCTTATGAAACGGATTGTTTGCGCTGATTTGTGTGTTTTGATTGGCTGAAACTCAGTGAAAAACAATGTCGGTTGGAGAGCTTGCTTGCACCTGCGCTTCCCTCATCCTCTACGATGATGGCATCCCAGTTACGGTATGGCCTTTTCTTTTCTTTTGTTACAATTTGTGTGGATTTCGATGTTGTTGTAGATCTATTTGGATTTCGTTGTTTTATTTTTGAACTGTAAATTTTTGATAGCTAGCTAGTAATTGCATTCGATTTTCCATATCTAGGTAAAATAAACTGAAAAAAGGCGTTTCTAGCTCTAGATCATGTTCTAGATGTGGATTTTCAAGATGAAATTGTTAGGTGTAAGTACTTGTTATGTTTCAAATGTGGGCTCTTTTGCATATGTTGGAGTTATGTTGCGTGTTTCACACATCTTGCTTTATTCAATGTAGGAATTTCAACTGTTGGGAATTAGAAACATTTACTATGTAATCATTGAGTGCTGTCATAGTTATTTGTAAAATTTCCAATAGGAAGTAATGGGAACATTTTTATAGTTATATATCCAATGATCAACTACGTGACGCCAAGGTTAAGGTTAGTTGAAGATTTCTCTGGATAATTTATCCTTCTAATCTGTGGTATGAAGGTTTCTTCTTGTAAGATTTTTTGCTGTATAGTGTTAGTTCCTGCTATACTTTGATGAATGAATGTATAGGCAGTTGCTTGACACATTTTTTTGCTGTAATTCTCATCTATTTAATAGGTGATAATAGTAACAGAAAGGTGAGAGCATATAACGTTAATTTATCTACGTGTTCAAATTGAATTTGGACTAATGTGATTCATTTATTTCAGAAAAGTGGCATATTTTGCACATGATTTCCTACCCCAAGATGACTTTTTGTGTCACGTAACCTTTGTTTGCTTATCATCTTCGTTTGGATACGTGAACTGTTAAACAGGCCGAGAAGATCACAACATTGGTGAAGGCAGCCAATGTGAATGTCGAGTCATATTGGCCTAGCTTGTTTGCTAAGCTTATCGAGAAAAGAAATGTTGAGGACCTAATAATGAATGTTGGTGCTGGAGGCGGTGCTGCCCCTGTTGCTGCTGGAGCACCAGGTGCTGGCGCTGCTGCACCTGCAGCTGAGGAGAAGAAAGAGGAGAAGAAGGTACATATGATCCGCGGTTTATCGATTTGCAATTTAACTTATATTATATGCTGATATGGATAGAAATCTAATTAATTGATTCAAGTCTTTGCCCTTAATTAAATAGTTTATGTTTGATTTTTTGCAGGAAGAGCCCAAGGAGGAGAGTGACGATGACATGGGATTCAGTTTGTTTGATTAATCGCCACCTGCACAGTTTGATATGTTCCTTTAGAGTTATGCAGTGGGTGTGTTTTGTCGTCGATTTTTAATGTTGATGTGTTTGCGTCCTGTGACAAAGGAATTGATGAGAATTTTGGCTTAGCTTAATCTTTATGTTGAAGAACTCCTTTTTCTGAATGCCAAGTTTTTCTTTTATTTCTGGCCACTTGGCTATGTTTGTGTTACGTGCAATTTGATAGAGGTATGATATTGCTTAGTTTACAAATTTGCAGCCAATGTGTTGCGAGCAGGGGCATATTTGTGGTGAGTTTGAGCTCATTAGGCTTGAGGCTCGGCTTGTCAACATTTAGCTATGCTATGGCTTGACCTGGATCTTGCTGAGCTTAGGCTTAGTTCAGATTGGTTGATGCAATTGCAGCTTTGTGAAATTCAAGCTTAGCTCATCTTATTATTTAGGCTTATTTAAGATTTATGTAGTGTTGTTTATGCTTGTCTACGTTCAAACTTGATTTATTTGGCTTCAAATAAGCATATTTAGGCTATTGAATTTTGTTATATAGGCTCATTTATCTAACTTATGTTTTGTTTGGTTGATAAAACTTTTCATGAAATATAATTAAAATGACTATTATACCGTGGTTATCATTTATCTAACATAAATTAAAAGGGGTGGAATTGTCATATGGATTAAAAATTATGAAGGAACAACAACAGTCCCAGTGCCACAGGGGCTCCCGCACGAAGCAGGGTCTGGGGAGGGTGGATGTACTTAGCATTCCCCTTTTTGGGTGGAAGAGAGGCTGTTTTCGAGGATCCCTATCCTGAAGATAGCCTTAGGAATGCAATACATTTTAAAAAAAAAATAAATAAATAAATAATAAAATAGAGGACATAGTTCCAAACAGAATAGAAATAAAACCCAAAACAAAAAAGGAACATTAGAGCAGTCAAAACAACAGAATCTTAGGATTGAAGTAACAAGCACTGAACTCAACAAGTCCTATAAATATAAGGGTGCTTGACTTGGAAAGAAACGAGCACTCCTTAGAAGATACGGTATGGTCTGCCCATCGTCCTCTTCAAGTACAAGCACCGCACATTTTGCCAGTTCTTTTTCAACAGAGAAACGAGGAAGTTGACGCTCATTTGGATATTTTGGAATAACTGCTTCTCCTCCATACTGCAGTTCCCCACGGAAACCCCCATGCACAAAACCTTCTTCAGCTAGAACTTCACTGTCGCCTTTGATTCGTTCACCTTGTTCTTGAGTGGCTCCTGATGAGTAACGAGTGTCGGGAACTTTCCTGCCTTGTTAAGACCAGGGCAATTCTAAAGGAAGTAGAACTTATTTAGGGGGTTAGGTAAGTTACTTCTCCCATTTTAAAGCGATTGGAAATTGCTTGGCAATTCTAAAACAAGAGCCAAAAACGAACCTTCCATGAATTGAAACTTCCCGCCACTACTTTCCGTATATTAAGCTAGGCCTCAAATTGGAAAATAGTTCTTTTTAAATTGAAAATAAAAGCAAGAATTGGTTGAAGGCCCATCATGAGAACGTCTCAGTTGATGGCGTCTCCTACCCATACGGTTATCGCCAAGGGGTCAAGAGTTCAATTCTCGCCGATGATATACTCATGATTTACTTGCTCGTGGGGATTGTGGGCCTCCTCATGGGCCAAGGTTGGCAGGGGCAACCCAATCCCTCGTTACCGAAAAAAAAAAAAAAAAGAATTGGTTGAAGTCCTGTAAAGCAAAGATGGTTAGAGTTGGTGAGCTTTTAATTTCATATTTATCAGTTTTCTTTATAATGGTAAGAACAACGTAATTTTCCTTCTAACAGGCCACGAACTATCAAATTGATAGTAGATGAACTTCAAATTTACAATTTTTAACTCGAAGGATGATGGCTCAACCACTATATAACGTTCTAACATCTTTATGTTTATTTATTTGCTTTTGCTACCGCCGGTAATTTTTTGAGAGATTTCTGCAAATGAATTTGTTGTAGACCTTCTGAAGCAGATAAGCCACTTGTATGGTTATTTGAATTATTTTTGGAGATTGTTTTTGTAGTTTGGTTGTCTTTGCTGCTTGTGCGGTGAACTGTTTGCTCGTGTCCCTCTCTACTCTAGTGGTGCTCGTGTGTGATGCCTTGGGCATGTACAATTTCCCGTATATGGTCCTGTTAGATGAATAATGATTTGGATTGGAGCTTGACTAAAACTTGAGAATTATCTCCGGACAAATTAAACTCTATGAATTGTGGAAACTATTTATCTTACGAGGAGGAACCAATCCATGTTTAAGATTGTATATGATCCAAAGTTGATTCGAGTTTGTTAGGTTTAAGTTTTACAGTGTTCTTCATAACCAAAGCTTGGCTTAAAGTTTTGCAAGTTATATAGATCAAGTCATCATAAATTCGTAAGTAAATTGCAAACTATTTACTATTTAGATATCTCGACATTTTAATACAACAACAACAACAACAACAAAAAAAAAAAACCAGTGCCTCCATATCTCGACATTTTAATATATAGATAAAATTTGAATATCTTATCACCTACTCTTCTACCCCAAAATTGATTAGAATATATTAGACATAAGATATTTATAAATTACATGATCATAATAATCCTATGAGCTACATCAATATTTAATGTAAGAATTAGCAAATTTCAACAAAAAAATCATCTAATTTGATGAAAGTTATTTATATATTGTTCAAGTTATTGACAAATAACAAGTACTATTTTAAATAAAACAAAATCTAATTCATATAAATTTATAAATAAATGTTAAAATCAATTAAATAAAATCAAAAAAAATTAATTTAAATAAACTTATGAACAGTAAATCAATATTAATAACGCCAACCATCCGTTTGACAATGGGGCACAGAGGGTTAAAGGAGGTAAGAATAAAGGAGGATAATTTCTTACCTTATTTGGCAAATGCTTTTGAAAAGGTAAAAGGGGTAGCGCCCGGGGGAGGGGTTTAAAACTTTACCCACGTTTTTTTAACCTCAAAATTAGCGGCAAAGGGGGTAAGAAATTTTTTAAAATTTTTAACAATTTTGCGCTTATTTTAATTATAACTTTCCTTTTTCTTATTATTTTATCTAATTATCAAACAAAAATAACTCAGTCATTCCTCTTAATTTGATATATTAAATAAAAGTCAGGTATTACCTCTTTACCTCTCTTTATCCCCTGTTTGACAACAGGGTAAAGAAAGGTAAATGGAGGTAATTTTTTACCCCCTATTTGACAAATTTATTCGAAGCGTAAAAGGGGATAATGGTAATTTTAAAAAAATTCTAGATACTTTTATCCTTATTTTAATTATAACTCTCTTTATCCTTATCTAATTATCAAATAAGAATAAATTATTTATCCCTCTTAATTTAATATATTTAAATAAAAATATAATATTACCTTACTCTCCTTCTTTTTATCCGTCTTAATCCTCTTTTATCAAGTTGTCAAAGCATTAATATAGTCTGCTTAGCAAGTCGTAACCTGGTCTCTGAACTCTAAGCAAAATCCTCTTCTTCTTACCCTACAACATTCAAAATTAGGGTTCCTATGATTTCTTCAATTACATCCTCAATCGAATTTTTCTTCATATGTAAATTCCAATTCGACATCCACAGATGACTAAGAAATTCAAATCGACAACACCCCTAATGGAGCTCGACCTTGATTCCTTCCTTCACCACCACTCCGACGACGACGACGACGATCATATTCACTCTTCAATTCCTCACCGCACCGTCGACGACATCCTCAACGACTCCGATTCTTCCTCCTCCTCCTCGCCGCCGTCCCTCAAAAGCGACACGGTTTCGGTACGTAGCTCTTTAGCTGCTGAAATAACCGTTACTAGGTCGAATTCAGTGGAAAAGAGAGGGAATTCAGATGATAAATCTGGTTCGTACAAGTATAATCTGATCCAACGGTTGAAATCTGATGAATTTTCTTCATCTAGAAGGACGGGGTCGTCACGGCCGTCGTCGTCGTTGTCATCTTTGTTTGGTGGGGTGCGGTCGAGTGCCAAGCCTGGGGCGGCGCTTGCTGCGGCAGCGGCTGCATCGAGGTCGGTCCCGACTCCGCATGCTGCTGCCATCAAGTCGAGGAGAGCGGGCAGTTTGAATAATGAGATGTTAGGAGTTGTGAAAGATGAAGTTTTTGATCGCGTTAGTGTGATTAGTAGTGGTAGAACTGAGGGTAAATCGGAGGGGGAAGACGGTGATCAACTGGGTGAGTTTCAATCTGCATTAGTTGAGAAATCGGGGTCTGAGAATGGTGAATTGGAGAGTGAGAGAGGTGTAGTTGAGATTTCAAAAGGGGGTGTTGACGCTGAGAAGGAAGAGGCCCAAGAGGGTAAATTGCCAAACGAGGAGGACATAAAGAAACTGTCAGATCAAGAGGCTTCTGGGTCGAGTTTTGTTGCTGAATCAGAAAGAGGAAGTTCCCTTAACAATGAGGATGAGTTTAGTTTAGACAAGAAAATAGTTATGTCAAAGGATTATGTTGATGACAATCATAGTATTGCACCTAGGGGAGCTGATTGGGATATTGTAGATCATGTCGGATCCACGGCTCCAAACACAGAGGTAGTACGCGGGTCCTCCTCAGAATGCAAAAAAGATGAGAGGGTACATCAAGATTCAAACGTTGGGACATCAGGAACCCAGAATACAGAGAAAGCTCCAATTGGTTCTGAAAATGAAGCAGCTGAAATTATTAAGGATGACTTGAGCTCCATAAGTGATGATGTAACGGAACTAGTTCAGGATAGGATTGCGCAGTTAGAGAGTCAGAGGATCCGCAGGGAAGCAGAAAAGAAGCTTCGTCCTGCAAAGAAGCCACTAGAGTTGGCGGAGGAGCTTGAAATGAAACAAGCTTCAACTGGTTTGCACTGGGAGGAGGGTGCTGCTGCTCAACCAATGAGGCTTGAGGGTGTTCGGAGAGGTTCCACAGTCCTAGGCTACTTTGACATTGACGCTGACAATACGCTCTCCCGTGCTATCAAATCTCAGTCATTTCGGCATGATTATGGTTCCCCACATGTGCTGGCATTACATCCCAGTTATATTGCTGTGGGAATGTCGAAAGGCATCGTAATTGTTGTGCCTAGTAAATACTCTCCTTATCATCCGGATAACTTGGACGCAAAGGTTTCCTACTATTTCACTTCTGAACATACTTATTCTTTGTATTGTATCTCAAAGTTGTTCTCCACTGCAACATCTTGTTTGTACTTTTTGTTTGTTGTTTTATGAATTTTTTATTTTTCATGCTATAAGTCTATGAATTTGGCTTTGTGGGGAGATAATTGCTTAAAAGTCCTGCTTTAATGCTACTGATATGTTGGGATTTATTTAGAAGTCTTAGTATTAGTAATTCTTGAGCAGGAACAGCTTTGTCACATCTATAGATGCTAGGATGCAAATCAGAGTTTACCTTTTAGTTTGGTTTGCTATTCTGAACTAGACTAAGTGTGTTCTACAGATGTTGATGCTTGGTGCCCAAGGAGATCGATCCCAAGTCCCTGTGACATCAATTTGCTTCAACCAGCAAGGAGACCTACTTTTAGCTGGGTATGGTGATGGTCATATCACTGTTTGGGATGTGCCCAAGGCATCAGTAGCGAAGGTTATTACTGGGGAGCATTCGGTGCCAGTGGTTCATGCATTTTTTCTTGGGCAGGATCCTCAGGTTACTCGTCAATTTAAAGCAATTACAGGGGACAGTAAAGGTCTAGTTCTGTTGCATGAGTTCTCAGTGATGCCATTGCTTGGCAGATTCACAATTAAGACACAGGTAAGTTTTTGAATTTCTTTTATAGTGATTTGAGTGTTTCATAAGTGTATTTTTGCTTCGAATATGGATTGGGGAAGAAAAAATCTACCGGTTTATACTGTTTAGGTAGTGTTGTGTTGTCTTCTGGAGGTAATATATTAATGCCATTTAATTGAAACAGTGTCTTCTTGATGGACAAAGAACAGGCACAGTCCTTTGTGCCTCACCTCTTCTTCCCGATGAATTAGGCGGAGCTGCTTCAGTAGCTTCCCAGGGCAATATGACAGGTGCAGCTGGAAGTATAGGTGGCATGATGGGCGGAGTAGTTGCGGGAGGTGCTGGCTGGAGGCTCTTCAATGAAGGTGCCACTTTGTCTGAAGAAGGTGTGGTCATCTTTGTCACCCATCAGACAGCTCTGGTGGTATGAAGTCTTCAGATAACTGCACAAATTCCAAGTACTATTGTCTGAGAATAGATGCAACTTCATTTCGTTAAATTACATCTTGATCTTAGAATTAAAATCATATGGTATAGGTGAGATTCAGTCCCAGCTTAGAAGTCTATGCGCAACTTCCAAAGCCTGAGGGGGTGCGTGAGGGCTCTATGCCATACACAGCTTGGAAATGTACAACTCAATCACAAAATTCCTCTGCAGGTATATCTCTTAGGGGTTCTGTTTATTCATCTGGACAGGTTTTAAGATGATGAAATTGCTGCAGAAACTACAAATGTGGAAGCATTGGAGAAGATCTCACTGCTTGCAATTGCATGGGATCGGAAGGTTCAGGTTGCGAAGTTGGTAAAATCAGAGCTGAAAGTCTGTGGCAAGTGGACGCTTGAAAGTGTAGCTATAGGCTTGGCATGGTTGGATGATCAGGTATTGTTGCTTCTCATTTTCTTCTTGTGAACCAGTTGCATGAAATGCCTTACTTCCCCTCCCCCCCCCCCCCCCCCCCCCCAACCCCCCCAAAAAAAAATATGTTCGAATGTATTTCAGAAGCATCAATCCAAAGCAGAGTGGACAATGACATGTCTAGGCCTTTGCAGATGCTGGTGGTTATTACATTGAGTGGACAACTTTGCTTGTATTCAAGGGATGGCACCCTTATCCACCAAACAAGTTACGCGATAGATGGATGTGCAGGAGACGATATGATTGCTTATCAAACACATTTCACAAATGTCTTTGGAAACCCCGAGAAATCTTATCATAACAGTTTATCTGTAAGAGGGGCATCAATTTACATACTCGGACCTGTGCATGTGGTTGTCTCCCGCCTTCTTCCGTGGAAAGAACGAGTTCAGGTGTTGCGTAAAGCTGGTGACTGGATGGGTGCCTTGAACATGGCAATGACTCTATATGATGGCCAGGCTCATGGTGTGTTTGACCTTCCCAGAAGCTTGGATGCTGTACAGGAGGCTATTATGCCATATCTGGTGGACCTACTCTTTTCGTATGTGGATGAAGTCTTTTCCTATATTTCAGTGGCATGCTTCAATCAAATAGGGAAGATGGAACAATCGGATGGCTCAAAGAGTACAAGTAGTTCTGTGCATTCTGAGATAAAGGAACAATTTGCCCGTGTTGGTGGTGTTGCAGTTGAATTTTGTGTCCACATCAAAAGGACCGATATTCTTTTTGATGAGATCTTCTCCAAATTCGTTAAAGTTCAACAAAGAGGTATATAGCGCTTTTTTTTTTCCGTGTATAGCTATTTTTCATTTGGATTTGTGCTTCACTTGGGATTTATGTCAGAAATTCTGATGGTGGTATTCTCCAAATGAATGACATCTTTTGATGAAAATTTATCGGTAACTGTTTGAAGTTAACATGTCAAGAGTTTATTTTTTCTGTTCTTCATGAGCAGTTCGGCTGAGATTTATGTTATTTCTGCGTTTTGTTCAGAATGACTGTAAATGCAACTTGCCAGATTATGGGTCGAGTGGAGCAACTGATAACTGCTAACACATATATAAGCTCTTGATCATTTTTGTTTAATACCAGAGAGATGTACCACCTGTTCAGAACAACATATGAGAAGTCTTTGGATCGTCGGAGCTGGACATGGCTTGATTTGACATAGAGATGTGCAATAGGGGGAGGGACTGTTCTGCTATGTTTCTTTGATTTCTTCATCATACACCGACGTTCTGACTCTACTAGCATCAGTAGGCCTATTGCTTACATGATGGAACTGTTCTTGTAGATCGAAAAGCTTCGCATTTTTACTGTAGAATCTTACTTGGTTCCTTTTTTGGCTGGGGTGTGGGGGGAGATGAAAATTCCTTTCCTTTCATGCCCCCCTTCACCCATCAACATATGTGTATGATGTGTGATTTCAATTTGGATAACGCGAGACTTTTTATTTTGCCAAGATACATTTTTGGAGCTCTTGGAGCCATACATTTTGAAGGATATGTTGGGATCGCTACCTCCTGAGGTACCTGTTAAACTGAAGTCTTAACCAATTTTCAGCACTTCAAACTGAGAGATTTCATAAATAATCATTTTCCTTTTCTGAAGATTATGCAAGCTTTGGTCGAGCACTACAACAGCAAAGGATGGCTGCAGCGAGTTGAACAATGTATTCTTCACATGGATATTTCTTCCTTGGATTTCAATCAGGTAACATGGAAGTTATAGTTTGCACTTCTCTTGAGGACTATGCTTTAAAACAGAGTCAGCTGTTTTGGCATAAATACTTTGCCCAGGTATCTTTGCTCTGGCCATGCCCTTTTCCCTAATTAATTTTGGTACCAATAGGTGGTTCTCTTTAATTTTTTGTAGGTTGTCAGGCTTTGCCGGGAAAATGGATTGTATGGTGCTCTGATATATCTTTTCAACAAAGGTCTAGATGATTTCCGAACACCACTGGAGGAACTTTTGGTTGTTCTACGAGATAGTGAGAGAGATTCTGCCACTTCTCTTGGGTAGGTTATTGGAAGTGTTACTATGATCTTTCTATGCAATTCTACGACTTTTGCAAGATTTTCCTTACTTTTAAATATCTGGTTACAGGTATCGAATGCTTGTTTATCTGAAGTATTGCTTCTCAGGTCTTGCTTTCCCTCCAGGTACAAATACTGTGTTTTATTGGCTCCATTTCGGTTCTGTCTGAGGAAGTGTAGAGAAATTGCTGAATTCAACATTTTTGGCATTGTAAATTCATATGGGGACCTTAGGTTTCTGCATAAATTTTTCAAATGAATTACTGCAGAAATTTTTTTGTTCTGTCTATATCTTACATTACCTGAGCATACATCGGACTAGAACTGAGGCTTGAAGCTGGCCTAGCAAATTCATTGAAATTTCTTCGAGTTCTTATTGAGAACGTAGCGGTGTACTCTGTTGTTAGTCGTTATCTTTCTTTCCTCTATGTGATTGTCTCACTTTTAGCCTAATGACGTTGTGTACTAGACTGAAACGTCAAACATTCTTGTTCTGCAGGACATGGAACTCTCCCGTCGGAGCGGTTATTTTCTCTTAGGACAGAACTTGTGCAATTTCTATTAGAAGATTCTGGTGCCTGTAAGTCACAAACAGTTACCCACTTAATCTCGATGGGAGCATACTTGAACTTGTACTTTTTGTTAGAGTTGGATACAGAGGCTACATTGGATGTTTTGAGAATTGCTTTCAGTGAGGTTGAGATTCCAAGAACAGCAAAATCTTCTCTCGATACTTCTGATAGCTCTACAGCAAATCTTGGTGATGCGAAAGAATATGAATCTGCTACTAAAGATCAAAATCTTTGGGTACAGAGAACAGTTGATGCGCTTGTTCTTATTTTTGATGTATATATTTCCCAGACGTCCAGGTCTGGTGGCAACGATGATGCTGGAACAGGAGTGTGGCCTTCAAAGAAAGATATAGGTCATTTTATCGAGTTCATTGCAAGCTATGTAGCATTAAAAAGAGCCATTATCTCAAAGAGTGTGTTGGGGCAAATACTGGAGTACCTGGCATCGGAGATTAATTTCTCACAAGATGATCCCAAACAGAAGAAAGAATCTGTCAAAAGAAGGGAGAAAAAGGTGCTTGCTTTGTTGAATGCCGTTCCAGAGACCGAGTGGGATGCTACATATGTCCTGGATTTATGTGAGACAGCAGAATTCTACCAGGTGACTTTGTCAATCATTTTTGTATCTTTTGGTTTCCTTCTTCCTGTTAATTAATAGGAGGAACCAACGTCATATGCATATTCTAAGCTCTTCCAGCGTAACTATATTTGTTTGGCTCAAAATCCTATGTAAGTATTTGATATCTTCTTTTCCTGTGTCATGTTCCCATTAGGTTTGTGGCTTGATACATAGTATCAGAAGTCAGTATCTTGCTGCATTGGACAGCTACATGAAAGATTTGGATGAACCAATTCATGCGTTCACCTTCATCAACAGTATATTACCGCAATTGAGTGGAACTGAATTGGCTGCTTTCAGATCAGCTATCTTTTCCCGGATTCCTGAGCTGACTAACTTGAGCAGGTGCTAAGCTTGCAATCTACTGTACTTGATAAAATGTGTCCTATCTTGCTTCAGTGAAACTTGCAATTTCTTTGACTTGGCTTTTGTCTTATTGTAAATATTCTTACTCCTGTTTCATTATCGTCTTCTCAATATTGTCCCATGTGTTGGGTTTCAGGGAGTGCACATTCTTCTTGATTTATGATCACTTCAACAAAGAAAGTGGACATATTTTGTCTGAGCTCCACTCTTATCCAAAAAGCCTTTTCCTTTATCTGAAAACTCTTGTGGAGGTTCATTTATCAGGCACTCTTAACTTCCCTTCTCTAAGAATAGATGATATTGCCAATGATCCCGTAGACAGAAGGGTAAAGGTTGGGCGAAGTGCGATTGAGGCTTACTGGGAGAGGCTTCATGACTTTCCCATCGTTCTACGAAATAATCCTGTTGAAGTAACAGACGACATGATTGAACTTTATCTTGAGGTGATACTGCTGCTATTAAGAATAGTTGTCTGTTTCTCCTTTCAATGTTTCACTTGTGATGTTTGTATAGCTTAGTATCTGTTTAGTGACTGTTATTTGTGTAGTCATCTTTTGTTAGAGTAATGCTATGGGTACACAACACACTAATAGGAAAACGAAACAAAAGAATAACGAAAAAGTCAATGAGTAAAAGAAAAGAAGAGACGATTTACTTGGTTTGGCCAATTATGCTCATGTCCACGGAGTTTTAAAGATTTTGTTAACTTTTGGGAAGAGTACAAGAGAATTATTTTCTTCTCGCACATCACACCTTGCAACTCTAGGCGAGAATGTGTATAGCCACACTCCTCAAAACTCCTTCAGATGGGCCTGGCCCCAACTTAAACCCTATCAGCTGATTCCCTGCTCCATGCACATGGCCCATTACAGAATAAAATCAGGTTCCATGTAGGAAGTCCAACATACAAATGTTACAATGTCATTGGAACAACGGAAAGCAATCATCTAATGTTTTATTTTCATCATCCAATGGCTTTTTGTCGCATAATTGGATACTTAAAATGGTAAAGACTAGCATTTTCACTTTTGTCGTACTTTGTAAAATTTCCTGCTAGGTCGTCACCTGTCATCTGTGTGGCGTAGATGTACTTTCTTATTCTGTTCCTGCCATTAACTTGCTGCACTACTTTTCCTTGCTTCCTTCTTCAAACTACTTCATTCCTTCTGTAATATGCGGCAGCTCCTCTTGCTAGTTCAATGTATTGAACATTTCTTAATCTGCTTCTTTTGGCGTATTATCACTCGGACCCAAATGTTTTAGCCTTATATTCCTATTTCCTTACAAAAGCATCGACGATTAATATGATATTGGGGGCTTCTCATTTCAGTATTGTATTATGAATGATGATGTTTCAACTTCCAAGTTCAGACACTCGAAAGATTATCTTCGTAGGATTCTTTAGTGCTGGAAAACACTTTCTTTTTTAATGGTTAAAGTTTGATACTTGGCATCAATACCTGTTGGAAGAACTTGTCTCATCCGTCATATCATAGATCATTTGCATAGCACATCCTTGCCCTACGTGATTTTCACAGTTGTAGTGTCGTTTTCTTTCCTTACGTACCTAGATGTGCATCTTTTAACAAAACCACCTTATTCTCCTAGCCTAAAACAGATCATGCATTTGCCATGAAGTTTAAGAACACGCTGGTAATCTCTTAACAATATCCCGTCGTTATGTACTTGCAGCTTTTATGTCAGTATGAACCTGAATCAGTTCTCAAATTCTTAGAGACTTTTGAGAACTATAGAGTGGAACACTGTTTGAAATTGTGCCAAGAATACGGGATCGTTGATGCTGCTGCATTCTTGTTAGAAAGGGTTGGTGATGTTGGAAGTGCGCTTCTGCTTACACTTTCTGGAATTAATGGAAAATTTATCATGCTTGACACTGCTGTGCAAGATGTAGTTTCAGATGTGAAACTTTCGCATATGGAACATTTCAATGCTGCTTTAGGGTTGAAAGAGGTTGGTAAATTCTGTGTTCCTTGTAATTTTGATTAGCCTTTCTTCAATTGTCATACTAACCTTTATATTCTTTAATTTTGCAGGTACAAGATATAAGCAAAATATTAAATGCCTGTGTTGGACTCTGCCGGCGTAACACTCCACGTTTAGATCCAAAAGAATCAGAATCCCTCTGGTTCTATTTGCTCGATTCGTGAGTTAATTGCCCGATATTACTTCAATTTCTTTTCAGTTTGATTTACACGATTACCATTTTGGAATTCGCAAACAAAGATGTTATTTGTTAATAGTAAATCACAGTATTACCGATATCATTGATCTTGATATTTTGTTAGGTATTGCTCTTTGGCCCCTTGTTCCCATTAGATGTTCTATTACTTAAAATCAAAGTAATCTTGAAACTTTCAATTTCATCAAATACACTCCTAAAAAATCAATTGTTATCACCCTCATTTTACTGTACTAATTCTTTTTCTCCATTAGCAACCGGAATTACTTGAACATCATATCATGTGATGTGGAGGTCTAATTTTAGCTGATGGCATGATGTGCATATTATTCTACTTGTTGGAGTTGAAACTTTTATACAGAATTGCGATAGAGAGTCTAATCAATACACATTGCTATTTTAGAGGGCTTATTTCATGAAATTAGTTCAGCATCCCTTTGATTACAAGCTATAATTCCGGGGGCTGGAGAGGTACTAACCTTTTGTGGAATATATCATCATTAAAAGCAAATGGTTCACGGTTTTAAGTGGAACTAGTTATGCCCCTGTGATAAATCTTCCATTTAAATGCAGATTCTGCAAACCTCTGATGATTTCTGAAGGAAAATCCGATGTTCGAATGCTTGAAAAATCATTGGATTCAAAACTTGATGAAGAGAACAGTGTCATTACATGGAGGATCCCCAGAGACCAGCCAAATTCTCCCACACTGAAGAGATTGTTTTCACATTTCATTAAAGAGGTTGTTGAAGGAATGATAGGATATGTTCGCCTTCCATCTATTATGTCCAAGCTCCTCTCAGATAATGGAAGCCAGGAATTTGGTGATTTCAAGCTGACAATTTTGGGAATGCTTGGAACGTATGGTTTTGAAAGGAGACTTCTGGTATGTCTACTTTGTAACATGAATTGTACATATTGTTTGACCTTCCTGTACTCTGACCATGAGAATCTATTAGGATTTTGTCAGCTCGCACTAGAACTAAATTGCGGTTGGCAATCGCGTTGCAGTTTTGTGGGAGCATGTTGCTATGGCTGTTATGTTTGGGGATTGCGTTGGGGTTTTGCTTTTTAGCTTTGTGATTGCAAAAAGTTGAATGAAACTCCTGATATCTTTTAACATGAAAACACGTTTGTACTATAGTTCAGTAAATAAAATGCAAGCGTTGCGAAGACTGTTTATGAGGTACCATGGCGTAATGGTCAATTCTATAACAACTAGCTCAAGATTGATTACTTAACACTGATTCTATGAGCATAACTAACTCTTGGGGCATTTACAAATGTATAGACTTCTGATGTTCCTGTACATGATTCGATATGATTCATGAACATGAACAGCTTTTGGTACAGTTACTCTTTGTCTGACGATTCGAATAACTCGTAAAATGTGGGCTATCCTTTAATAAGGACCTCAATTTGCTTCCAGCAGTGCCTTGTCAGTGATTTGAACTTACTACTTTGTCTTGGAACACCTAGGCTCCGTTTGGTTCAAAGGAAAACATTTCCCTTATGCAAAATTTTTGTTTACAAAATATTTTCGACAATAATATTTTTTCCATAGATGTCTTTTTAACTAAAGAAAATAGTACAATTCTATAAATTTGTAGGTGTGCATTTGGCCAAGTTGAAGGTGAAGTGCGGCATATGATTAGATTACCACAGAAAGGTTTTCACCTTAATAAAGAAAAACATTTTCCCCTCGATAGAGGAAAATATTTTTCATATTTATAATTGTTGCTATAACATTATGGGAAAAAATAATAGAATTGAGACAAAAAAAGGCTGTCCATCAAAATAAATGGAGCTTAAGGCTGGATTTTTGAATGAATTTCATTTCATCTTCGCTTTTGTCTTCCTGGTCATTCATGTCAATTTATGCCAACTTCATTTTGTTAGGACACAGCAAAATCAGTAGTAGAAGATGATACTTTCTATAACATGAGCTTACTCAAGAAGGGAGCATCTAAAGCTTACGCCCCCAGAAGTCTAGTTTGTTGTTTATGCAATTGTCCTTTCAATAAGACTTCTTCGAGCTCTGGTATACGCTTGTTCAATTGCGGTCATGCGACTCATCTACAATGTGAAATCGGGGAGAACGCTTCATCCCATCAAAACACGTATGGCGGGTGCCCCGTTTGTGCACCTAAGAAAAAGATCCAGAAATCTAAAGGTAAAATGGTAGATCAAGGGTTGGTGAATGTATCTTCATCAAGACCGAGGCATTCTCGAGGGAACGGTATTCAACACTTGCATGAAGTTGATGCATTTGAGACCACCCATGGACTGAATCAAATGTCGAGAGTAAGTCAAATTTCCCCTTTCTGCAACTCCGATGTCCAAAAGAATACCATGTTTCATTAGAGATCAACGAAGAATTTGATTTTAACAGAGTTAATTACTCTATTGGCTCATGTTTGTAAGTTTGTTCAAATTGACCCCTTATCTTTGCTTTTGTTTAAAATAATCCTTAGTGGTTTATATTGTGACAATATTGGTCCCTCATCTTTTGATTCTACTTGGTGTTAGTCACTCGATGTGGGACCAATTTAATCACAAATTTAATAATGGACTATTTTGAACAAGAAAAAAGAAGAGGGACTAATTTGAACAAACTTACAAATACTAGGGATTAACGGAGTAAATAGCTCGATAATAATATGTAAGTCCAATGGGTTACTATCCATCGCCAAATAGTTGTGGGGTAAATCTCTCTTGGACTTATATGTCGACCTTACAAACAAAACTTTTTACCGTAACTCATCAATCTAAACTTTATCAATGCAGTTTGAGCTCTTAACCAATCTCCAGAAGAACCCAAGACTCGTTCAGATCGAACCTATGCCTCAGTTGAGGCTAGCACCACCAGCCATCTATCACGAGAAAGTAAAGAAAGGAACCTCTCTGCTTCTTGGAGAAGGGAGCAGTGATCTTACGGATGCAGAGAAACCGAGTAGAAACAAGCAAATCAGGGACTTGAAAGTCAAAGGCTCATCTATTCGGTTCCCATTGACTACACGAATATTTGGTCAGTCTTATCTTCTTTTCCTCAACGAGCCAGCTGAATTGCTGCAACCGCGACATTTCTCTTTTAACGCTTATTTGGTTTGACAGAAATCATTTTCCGTCATTTTAATATTTCTCTTTTTTGAATAGCTAGTAAAAATAGGCTAGACATTAACTTTTTTCTCCATCAAAGGGAAGATACGACTTCCTCTTAAACAAAAGGAATGAGATTTTCCTTCATAAGAGGAAAGCCTTCTATGTTTTGATCTTATGCCTTCAGTCTCAAATTGATTTCTAATGTTTCAGACATCATGACTCATATACAAATTTATACAATAAAATTAGTCTCCTAATCAAAGAAAGCAAAATCTTGACGAAAAAATAATAATTATCTAAAAAATTTTAGAAGAAAAGTTTTCCATTGAACAAACAAGCACATCTCTTTAATATATGAGCCTATTGTATTCCAGGCAAGGAGAAAACTCGCACCCAGTAACGCTCAAGCCAAGAAGAAACGCCCAATCGTGCTCGTGTATGCTGGCTGGCCTCATAACTTATACCAGCTCTACGGTCTTCAGAACCTGATCTAACCTTATACAGTTTCTCGTGTATATTTTTTCTGTACATCAGTTTTGTTTTATAAAGATGGGCTTGGTTCAGTTCAATAAGGTTGATCTACTATACTGGGGTGGTCATGAGTTCGAGTTTTGTAAAGTATTTATATACAAAAGTTATGTACTAGCACATCTCGAGACCTATTTTGATACGAGTCTTGCACACTTGTGACTAGTTCTTTTTCTTTGCCATAGCTTGCATTGTAATTTGTGGATGAGAATGATTCTTGTACTGAACAATTTTGAGGAAGGCATCAATTAGTGTTTAAGAGTTCGTATTACAGGACCTTCTGAGATTGTAGGCTCCTTACATTTTACCAGGGACATGAGCTCAGCTTGAGCTCGAGACTTGGCTTGGGTTGTGTACATTTAGCTCACCTTGAGCTCAATTTGAATCTCGACGAGCTTGGAAACTTCAAGATTAAGCAAGGCTCGGTTGAGCTTTAGGCTCATTTAAACTCGATCGAGGCTCATTTAGGCTTGAGTTCAACTCATTTAGGCTTAGTTGTGGCTTGATTGAGTTTATTTTAAGCAATAAATTGTATTAAGATTGGGCTTGTTTGTCATGATCATGGCACCCCGGGCACCGACAATGTCAGGACAGTGTCAACATCCATGCCAGACCGCGCCCCAGGGCTGTGTCAATACAGTGCCAAAGAACCATGCAGACGAAGGCCTGGCTTGTGCCCAAACAAGTGCCCAGACAGTGTCACGACAGAGCCTAGGCAGCGGCCAGTAGTACCAGCGCCCAGACCAGTGCTGCTCCCAGTGCGCCCTCAGGGCCTGGCCCGTGTCCAGCTCAGCCCCAGCGTCTTCCAGAATCGTGCCAGCTGTTCCTTGACAGCCTTAATCAGCCAGCTCACCCAAAATAGTACACAAGGACGGTACTTTTTTGGGATTATCCCTTTATTTTTAGATTTATCATTTAATTTCATATTTTCCTTGTATTTTTCCTATTTTCTATAATGTTCTAGGGTTTTCTTGTATTTTCTGCCTTTTCTATAAATAGTGGTGATTAGGATTGTAAGAACCAACAATTTGAATATTAATGAAATCAACTTTTCTCTCCTTCTACTGATTCTATTTGTCATCTCTAATCTTCTCCTTTCTCTTCCCATCTAAACCCTAATTTCTACTTCTCACCTAATTCTAACTCTATTTCTATTTCTCATCTAAAATCTATCTATTTTTTCTCTCATCCCATACTCTATTTCAACAAATCTATCCTTTTTGTGTAACGAACATCAAGGTTTGCTACGTTGTTTAGGCTCACAAGTCTACAAGTTTGAGCTTCATTTGGGCCGGGCTTGGTTAGATAAGCTAAACGAGCTAGCTCGCCTCATTTACACCCTTTACTCCTTATGACCCTACTTGAACAAGATTCGTTTTATAGGCTTGCACTTCTATATCCTTCAAATTGTAAGGAGACGGTGCCACTTCTTGTCTTTTTGGGAACGATCCTTGTCTTTGTTGTCGAGGGACGGTGATTAAAAATAGACAACATAATATTATTATAAATTTAGATCAAGATGATTAAAATTGATAAATAAGCATACACTAAAAATGATAAAAAAAAAAAAAAATAGAAACGAAGAGATTGAAGTATATGTATATAGATATTACAAAACTCATATATATAAATGATACAGTACAATTTGTATAAAACATCACAAAATATATTTTGTCGCAGATACAATGTATAAAATTACTGAATCTAATCTTATCTTTTACTAATACAAGGGGTAAAAGTTGGGTTTTGTCAAAAAAATTTCAAATTATTGAGGCACATGGATCCGACTTGTTTAACACCGGCTCCGTTGTACTATTATAAAATGTCGTGAATATATGTAAATTATAAATCTAATCTGAGTATCTAATTTAATAGGAATACTAAAATACCTTTCTATGTTAAAACTTTTACGGTGTAATGATTTTTTTAAACCATAAAACTGATGAATCTATGTTGCATAGATATAGCATTTTCGCTAACAAAGAATTCGGTTACCCGATAAATCCCACCCCATGCGGTACCCACACGTCACAGGAGTCAGTTAAGTCAAAGATTTCTCAAGAAAAAGTTCAAGTAGAAAATCAAATTTTAGACCCTTTAGCCTAAAGTAATACTATATCCTCTTATAGCATTTTGTTTTAGGTATAGGCCACAGATTTATGAGAGGGGTACAATTGGAACGTGCAAACGGAAGCAAAGTTTTTAGAGAACAAAAAACAGCAGAAAAAGAGGGCCCAACCGGGTTCGAACCGGTGACCTCTCGATCTGCAGTCGAATGCTCTACCACTGAGCTATGGACCCCCATTTGCTTGCTTATCCCTAAGTTTAATATATTAATCTTTACGAATATTTAAAATATTTGAGTAATTCGAATAATTTTATTTTAATAACCAATGTTTAAAAAATATTTTCTTACTTCTAATAAAACTTATGCTAAATTATACATTAGTATCATTCCTGCATTATTTTTCTAGTTCACAAATTTTGTAAAATAAATTTTTAATCCAATATTTACATGTGTTTAATAAAATAGTAAAAAAAAAAAATTGACATAAAAAGGTGTTAAACTTACCATTGTTTATTGGTAAACCTGTTATTCTCTTGCTATTTCCTTATCCCGCATATGAATTATAATATTATGACACTACTAACTTATAAGAGTTAAATGATAAGTCTATTTTACATTCTCTCACACTGTTATTTGATTATTTTATTAAATATATTTAATTTCATACTGAAATATTATTTCATAAAATTTATGAACTAAAAAAAATTAATATATCAAGTCTCACGGTACTAACGTATTATTTATCATATGACTTATACGAACAATATAAGCATAACCGATCATAATGGATATATTGTCTATTATTAGGGACATCCAGGCCATTAGTACATCCCTTGATCATATTTTGTTTTCCCATATATTCAGAGGGAAGCTAACCGATCGGCAGATGGGTAAGCCAATGTGGGTCACAAGAGTACCGGCATTTCTATCTGGGATCATGCTCCCTCCAGTACTCTCCTTTTTATTATAAGAGCTGATGCCCTTGGGTTCTCTCTCCTGAGAGGGTGTCCGTATGGGCAAGTAGCTTAGTCATTACCTTTGTAAAATAAATAAATAAATAAATAAAAAATAATATAAGCATTAAAAAAAAGTTGAAATAATTTGTGGTACGGAACTGCATTTAAAGCAATAGTTACTTAATGCTGCATTTGCGGTTGATGTAGTTGGAGTTGGGTCACTTGCCTCCCTTTTTTCTCATCAACTTCATCAATTATTACGGTCATTTTTTGGGTTATTTATGCAAAAAGTTCATATATTTTATTAATTATTTTAATTTAATTTTTATACTTTTAATTAAGTTAATTTAGTCATGTTACTATTTATATTATATCAATTTAGTTTTTAGTGTAAATTTATGTTTAGTTGTTGATAAAAATTTTAATGATTCGGCTATGGGTTGAATTAAAATGCATCGATAGGTAGATTTATATTGGATTATTTGCATCTAACATGATTGTACTATTAAAATTTTGCAACATTAACTTAATTTGAATTTGATCATGGACTGCGTTTTTATTATAATTATATATTATTTTTTAGAGAAGTTGTTATACTTCTTGCAAATAAAAAACTTATTTTAGGTATTAAATAAGGAACTAATTTTGTTATAGAATAAAATACTAAAGACTTTTTTGATAAAGGATAAAAAAAAGGAACATACCCAGTGCCTCAAGGGCTCTCGCCTACGCAGGGTCTGGGGGGGGCGGATGTACGCAGCCTTCCTCCTTCAGGGTGTTAACCTGAAGAGAGGCTGTTTCCCAGTGCCCCCAACCTGAGGGTGAGGACTTCCTAAGAGGTCACCCATCTTGGTACTACTCTCGCTTAAGCACGCTTAACCTCGGAGTTCTACCTTAATAAAGGATAAATATCAATATAAACAAATTTATAAATATAGAGAGTATTTTATATAAAAAATAGATAAATAACTAATTTAAACAAAAATATAAGCTACTCAAAAAAAAAAAAAATTATATATATATATAAATATTAGGACCACCAGAGTAAATAACTCATATAATTTTTCAAATATGTAGCTTATTTTTTCATATAAATCTTCTATATATTATTGTCAAGTCTTACCTTCCCTAAAACTTCATAAACTTCAAATCTTCCAATTCCAAATCCTCATATGCAAGTTTGCACTCAGAACCATAATTTCTACCTTTTAGTCTCACGGCTTTTTAATTTTATGGTGAAATTACATCATCTTCTGTACATAGCATGAGATAACAAACTAAATAGAAAGGTAATAGCTATGTTTGGCTATAACTATTAGCTGTCAACTGTTAGTGTTTAGCTATTAGCTGTTAGTTGATAAGTAATGTGTTTGGTAAATTAAGAAGAAAAGGAGGAGCAAATGATAAATATAATTTGAGTATATAGTGTTTGAAAAGACCAAAGAGTGTACCAACACGCCGTCACCTGATTCCATTACAACTCCGAAGTTAAGCGTGCTTGGGCGAGAACAGTATCAGGATAGGCGACCTCCTTGAAAGTCCTCACCCTCAAGTTGGAGGCATTCGGAAATAACCTCTCTTCAGGAGAAATACCCAGAAGGGGGAAGGCTGCATATATCTGACCTCCTCAGACCCTGTTTAGACAAGAGCCCTTTGAAACACTGGGTATATTGCTTTCTAGTGTTTGAAAAACTAAAAATTAAATTATTTAGCTTTTGAAAAGCTATTTTTCAAGAGCTAAACAATATAAAAACAGTAAAAACAAAACTTTTGCTAGATAATATTATTAAATATTTAACTAATTAAAAAGCTAAAAATTATAAAAAATACTATAAAAAATTACTTGACAAATATAACGAGATCTATTTTCGCAATCATCAATCAAAACTCCAAAAGCCACATTCACTTGTACACACGCTCTGTCCCTCTTCTCTCTCTCTCTCTCGTTTCCTCCGCCTCACCCTTTCCCTGTCCCCCTTTTAATTCTCTCTCTTCATTCTCTTTCCATTTCGCCATCTCCCCCAGTTCCAATCCCAAACCCTAACATTTCTTCCCCAAATTCGCTGAAAACCCTAATTGCCACTCCCTGATTCTTCAATTCTCGTTGCATTGTTGTTTAATTCGCCATGTCTTCCGCTTTCGCTGCTCCTAAAATCATTCAATCTGTGAATTTTGCTTCTCCGATTAGATCCAATGAGAAGTTTCTCTTTGATCCTCTCAAATCCGCCTCTACGAAATCGTTTCTTGGATCTTCTGGCAAGCTTCGCCTCCCTAGCGCCGCTGCTAGTTCATCTTCTAATCTTCTTCGATCCGCTGTTGTTGCTGTTGCCGAGACTGTCAAGGAGAAGAAGGGGAAATCCGGTGCTTCCTCTTCGAAACTGGTAAAATTGTCGAGTTCTGTTCGTTCCTAATATTTGTAAGTTTGTTCAATTGGTTCAATTTTTTTGGGAATTGTTATTGTTGGGTAAAAATTGTTATTAGTAGTGTGAAGATTATTATTGAGAGAGCAATGATATGACTTATTAATACGAGGGTTACTAATTTACGTTGAAAATAACAACTTTGCTATGAGAATAACAGATATTCGCATGACAATAACGTAACTTTTTTTTTTTGGTTCAAAATGGTCCTTAACGTTTATAAATTTGTTTAAATTGGTCCATATCTTTTTCATTGTACAAAATAGTTCCTCATTTTTTATTATATGACAAAATTAGTCTCTTGTCTTTTAGAATTTTACCTGATTTTGCTTACTAGATAGAAGACCAATTTTGATAAAAATTGAAATATTATGATCATTTTGAACGAGATATGCGGTCAATTTAAACAAACTTAGTGACTACTTTGAACATTGGAAAAGATAAGGGACCAATATGAACAAATTTAAAACACGAGGGACCAATACTGTAAACAACTCTAAATTCTCGCTTGTGCGGATTAGGTTTTTTCTGAAATTTGGCCGGTAATGACTCTTGTTTGTTTTGGATGTTTGGTGTTGGTTTTTCATGAGTAACTATTGATTATTCTTGGATTTGTGGTATTTACTAGCTTGGTATAATCTGTTGTATATGTTGATATCTTCTTTCTTGCACATTCGATGTTTAGGTTACTATACTCACATATGAAAATTTTAACCCGGCTTAAAAAACCTCGACCTAGATCCACTATCTTTGTGTCATGGTTATGTCCTGTTTTCGTTTCATGTTAGAGTTTTTCAGTGGTACCCAAAACGTATGAGTAGCGGGAACAATCCAAAACAGAGAGAGAGAGAGAGCACAGTGAAATTTTGATCCAACGACGATGAAGGAACGATAATTTTTAGTGAGGTCAAGTTAGATCTTGGAGTAATATGGAGTGGGTTTTCTAGATATTATTTGGAGCGGATGGATCAGAAGAATCAATTGTTTACGTACCTAGACAGGTAATCCTTGTATTACCCTAGTTGCTTTGGAGGTTTTACTTAGGGCAAACATCTTGGTGTGTCTGATCAATTTATGCGTGTCTGATTTTTGGGTTTCCAAAGTTCTGTAGACTTTTGTAGTTTGATATATTCCTTTTGTAATATATTGATTGAGTATCTTAAAGTTTGAACATTCATCACCTAACTACCTTGAGGTTTTAATATATATAATAAGGTACTCTAGAGTTTAAAAATGTTTGTCACTCAGTATTCTGAATTTCTAAAATTTTCTTGATCAAATACTCTCGCTAAAATTTGATGGATTCTTATTGCAAAATCTTAGCTTTTATCAGAATTAAGTCAACTTTTTTTATAATTTGCTGAATTTTTGTTGGAAACATTGACATAGTTCATATATATTATTGTAATCATGTACTACTTCTGCATTTCCTGTGAAAACTGGTCGGATTTTGACAATAATTTTAGTAGAGTACCCATGTGATAAAACTTTCAAACTTTAAAATACCTCATTGTATATATTGAAATGTCAAGTTACTTGGGTAATAAATGATCAAACCTTATGATACCCAAGTGATAAATTTCCTTCTTTTTTTTTTTTTTAAACTTTTGGTGGATCATTGAGGTTGGAGATTTAAATCTAAGACCTCTTGTCCCTAGCCTCATCCTTGTTAGTATTTAATCGTTCCACTGAGGCCTCGTTGGTTGTAGATTGATTGTTTTTTGTCTGTTTTCTGGGTTTAATGCAGCTGGTCACCAAACAAGAAGGGCTTGAGCTCTATGAAGACATGATATTGGGAAGATCATTTGAGGACATGTGTGCTCAAATGTACTATAGAGGTAAAATGTTTGGATTTGTTCACTTATACAATGGGCAAGAAGCTGTCTCAACTGGGTTCATCAAACTCTTGAAAAACGAGGATTGTGTGGTTAGCACCTACCGTGATCACGTTCACGCTCTAAGTAAAGGTGTCTCAGCTCGTGCTGTGATGAGCGAGCTCTTTGGTAAAAACACAGGCTGTTGTCGTGGTCAAGGAGGTTCTATGCACATGTTCTCCAAAGAACATAACGTTCTTGGAGGTTTCGCTTTCATCGGTGAAGGAATTCCTGTGGCTACGGGTGCTGCATTCACTATGAAATATAAGAGAGAGGTTCTAAAGGAGAATTGTGATGAAGTGACTGTGGCGTTCTTTGGAGACGGGACTTGTAATAACGGGCAATTCTTTGAGTGCTTGAACATGGCTGCTTTGTGGAAACTGCCCATCGTGTTTGTGGTGGAGAACAACTTGTGGGCAATTGGGATGTCGCATTTGAGGGCAACTTCTGATCCTGAGATCTGGAAGAAAGGGCCGGCATTTGGGATGCCGGGTGTTCATGTGGATGGAATGAATGTTTTAAAGGTGAGAGAAGTGGCCAAGGAAGCAATTGAGAGGGCTAGGAGAGGTGAAGGCCCTACACTTATCGAATGTGAAACTTACAGATTTAGAGGACACTCTTTGGCAGATCCTGATGAGCTTCGTGACCCTGGTGAGTTTTTGTCATTTACAGTTGCTGTTTGACTATCTTTATATTCATGATTTACGATCTCTCGCTTGGAACATTTCTGAGTGTTTGTTTTTCTTCTCGCTTGACATATAAATGCTGACAGTTCAGTAATGAGCAGACTTGAGTGGTAGAATTGGTTTTGTGATTTATGTCATCCTTGCTTGATGGTTTTAAAAGTCATTAATATAATAGTAGTGTGATTTTTTCTGGATTCATTTGTTTTTAAAAGGATAAGAAAAGGCCTTAGGAACCATTTAATGAGCAACCTAAGGCATTTTAAGTCGGGGAAGGGGGTGATGAGGCTTGAACTCAGACTACTTTCGGGTTGGGGTGGATTCTACGTTACAATCTCGGTCCAGTAGACCTATTAGGTATTTTCAGCTTTCCTCCTATATGTATGTAGCATTTTTTGCGGCCCTGGTTGTACACTCGTCTCAGAATTCTTAGTAGATTGCTCTCCTTCATCCGCCTGTGGTTATTCCTCGTAAACCTGTGTGCTATTGTCTTCTCTCCTATTTTCAATTTCTTTAGATATGTTTCTTCGCATCTAAATCGAACCCAATTATTGGGTGTTTTGTCTAATAGATGTTAATGTCACTTTCACACTTTCGATAGTTCAGTTAACGCCCTTGAATCACCCAAGTTTTATGCCTAAGTGCAGATGTACTGGCTGTTGCCTAGCATTTTGGCGGAGCCTCACATTGTCGCAATTATTAGTACCAGTGTGTGAATGAGATCCTAATGCTAGCTAATGATTTTATTCGGGTTATGTCTCAAATTTATGTCTTGATTTAGAAGCATCGATGGTATTATCTTTTCAGCCTCGGCCAGCAGGCCTGATAGGAAACTTAGGTCTTTTCCTTGTCGTCTATATATAAACTCATGTTTGGCTTTGGTAGGATCATCCTTCAGATCATTTATTTAATTATTACTTTCTCCATCAGCCATGGTACTTCCCTCAAGTTGAAGGTTTTTCACGTAAATTTGTGTGTTATTGTTTTCTCTTTCTTTCTTCCCGTTTAGTTTCTTTCAGATCTATTATTTCGTAACTAGATCAAATACAGTTCTTGGTTATTTGCCAAACACTTTTATATATTCATATGGCATTCATGTGGTATTAAATTTACATTGGAATCGTGAAGCCAATATCCATATCTCACCTATCGAAAACATCTATGGCAGCCGAGAAAGCACACTATGCGTCGAGAGATCCCATCACAGCGTTGAAGAAATACTTGGTTGAGAACAACTTAGCGAGCGAAGCGGAGCTGAAGGCCATAGAGAAGAAGATAGATGAACTAGTGGAGGAAGCTGTAGAGTTTGCAGATGAAAGCCCGGTTCCACCACGTAGCCAGCTTCTTGATAATGTGTTTGCTGACCCTAAAGGATTCGGAATCGGACCTGATGGTAAATACAGATGTGAGGATCCCAAGTTCACTGAAGGCACTGCTCAAGTCTAGCCTCCCTTTTCTTGAGGGCCTGTTTAGTATGATTTTCTATTTATAGTTTTTAGTTTCTAAGAAACGAAAAGTTAGGTTTTTCGAATTGATTTTTTCTGGTTTTTGGTTTTTTATTTTCAGTTTTCTTTGCAAATTTGAGTGAAAATGAAATTGAAAAACCCCGTAACAAGGAAAAAAAAAAAAGTTTGTTTTTAAGCCTAGTTTTACCAAAAACTGTAAATAGAAAATAATACAGACAAGCCCTAAGTTCCTTTTTGGCCATCCCCTAGTGCTGAATTATATGGTTTACAATTTCTTTTAATCTTATTGTTGGATACTGCTACTACTATTCTTAGATTTTCTTAAATGTATTGTTTATTTGTAATACAAGCAGGATGTTCTCTTGTAGTTGGTTGTTGAAGCATGTCAGTTTTATTAGTGCATCTGATCATGTTTCATATGGATATTTCTCATGTCTCAATTGTGAAAAATATTGTTTTTTTAAGAACTATTTTTTTTTATAAAAACACTTTGATAAAAGTACAATTAATAGGGGTATTTTTTTTTATCTAAAAAGCTTTTAATTTTTGTTTCTATTTTTATTTTAAAAAAGATGAACTATTTTCTTACTTCTTGTAAATATTAGAACATTTCATATTAATTTTTATTTAAAAATATTTTTTTCTTACCAGACAAAAATGGTACTAGTTGTAAGTAGGGATGGCAATTGGGCGGGGAGGGTATGGGGGGTGCCTCCTCCATATCTGTACCCGTCACCCAAATCATATACCTGTACTCGCCTCATTACCCGTCACAGATATGAAGTGGATACATGTACCCGTCTTGGCGGATATAAACCCATACCTATACTCGTCCCATTACTGCGGGTATACATTGCCTACCCCGTACCCTCCCTAATGTACGTAAAAAACGATTAACTATGTGCGTTCATATTAGTTATTTAATACTATATTTAAAAACTAATTATATATTTTTTATAATAGTGATAAACAATTTGAGTTATTGAATTTAAATGGGTTATTGAAATTTAAACATGTATTTTTTAATTTAAAAGTTAACTATGTATAAAATAAAGCGAGTATAGTTAGTATGGGGGAGGGTAAGTATGGAGCAGGGCGGAATGGGTACAAAACTATACCCCTACCCGCCCCATACCCGTGACAGGTACGGAGTGGGTACACCTAACCTATACCCATTACCCGTACCCTAGCCAAACAGGGCGGTACCTGTTGACGGATTTTACCCGCTCCATTGCCATCCCTAGCTGTAAAAAGCTTACTATTTCATTGATTTGGAAGATAACTGGACCAAAACGACACCTGTCATCTCCATCTGTTTTCATTACTTCATTTGACGTGCAATCATTTGCTTAATAATCCATATGCATACGAATTTGATACAGTAACAAATATACTCCCACGTTGAATGTAACGAGCAGGTTACTCTACCAATTGTCAACCGGTTTCGAGAGGCAAAAGGTGGGATTCATCGAGAAGATCTTAATCCAATGTGATCATGAAGGTTCAACAGACGACATCTACCTCTATACAAACACAAACATTTCTAAATCGCCAAGTGTTTCAATCCAACACTATTAACACTTGGAGAAACTTCGAACTTCGAACTCAAAGCCTCGTACTTAGAGTGCGGGTGGTCTGATTATTACACTGGACACAATAGCTTAGGATTCATTTAATATCATTAACATTTGAAGAAGCTTTTGTACAGGCACAGTTAGCTCTACTTCCCGTAATTGGCCAGGCAACTCTCGTTTTCTGTGCTGACGTTCAAAGGAAGGAAGTCGGTCTTCAAAACTCCAGAAGCTCTGCCCCTTACCTCCTCGTATCAAATTAGTACGACATTTTTATAAGCCTGCATCTGCAAGCCCAAACAGTTTACAGTCAGAATCCAGTACACGTTGAGCTATGGTTGAGAATCTAGGACAGATCTAAGAAGGGAAGTTCTTGCGGGAGAGCATAACACACATCTCATCCCAATGGTTTAGAGCCTGTTGGCATCGTTTTCAATTTGTAATTTTTAGTTTTCTTAGAAACTGAAAACTATATTTTGGAAAACCTTTTTTTTCTTGTTTTTGGTTTATAGCAGAAGACAATAAGAAATCATTTTCAAAACCTGGTTCTAATTTCTAAAAAACTAGAATAAATTACAAACATAAAACGATATTAAACAAGCCTTTAACATTTAGAAGCAATGTTTCTATCATGTTTTTTAGAGTTACGCTTGATTTAAGGTTCCAAAACAGGGGCCAAGAATAATGCAGATTGATATATAATATATAGTTTAGGCTTCTACTAATGGGGTGTTAAATAAAATTGACATGTGAAACCAAATGGTATCTTAACTGCAACGATCATAAAGCTCAAAAAGCCTGGCAAATTTAACCATTGTCTATCACTTAGAAAGTTATTTTCTTCTTAATTTGAATTATACGGACCGACTTCGTGGTGGCAAGAAATGAGCGCAACATCTCTCTTCTAGAGCAAAGGAAGAACATCACCAAGGATGGAAATGAAATAAATGTTCAACGAAGTACTTGTGTTAGTTATGAAGGCCCAATAGCTTATTGAGCTAAGTTTGAGCGCGCTCAATAAGCTTAAGGAGCCGAGTTCAAATAGAGAAGTGCTCAACTCATTAACGTTTGCGTGCAATTTGATAAAGGCTCATTAAGATCAATTTGTTATGGGTTTGTTTAAGGGTTCGCTAAGGTCTCGTTAACGGTTTGATATTAGCTTAAAAATGGTTTAATGGTGGCTCGATGGTAACTTGAATAGCTTTACTCAATAACAAGCTCGACTCAAAAGCAAACTCAGCTTAATTATGATTTCGACTTGGCTTGGCAATGAGTTCATCTCGATAATAAGCTCAACTCGACTAAATAACGAATTCAATTTGGCATGACTAGGCTAACGAGTCAAGTTGAATTGAACATTGAACATGCTAATTCTTATCGAACCGAGATCGAACAAAGGATAAAAAAAAGCTCAACAAAAAGTCAACTTGAACTTGAGCTCAATAAGGCTCATGGAAATTGAGTTCATGCTCGGCTCTGCTTAGTTCGACTCGATTCTTTGGCACTCCTAAACATCACATGAATGAGTGATGCTCATTTGAAACTATATGCTATAGAAGTTCTTATCAACAACTACTTACCAAAAAGATGATATACAAGTCAAAATAATTCATTTAACTTACCGTACCAAAAAATCAAGAACATTGCACGGTATTGAGCTGCTCTCACACCTGAATTCCGAAGAGGCCTGAAGCACCACATTAGACAAGAAGAGAATGATCCAGCCGCGTAAAGAACATCAAGCCTTCCGGGATTTAGCTTGTATCTTCTTGACGACATACTCTTCCAAAGCAGCACCGGCCTCCACTATTCTCGTATAAGGCGTTAGCTCAACTTTCACGACCTCATCCAACAAAGCACTAATCCTATCCATCTCCTCGACGTTACACATCCTAGGTACAATTTCGTCCCAAGTATCAACATGTGGCACTTCCTCACGTCGTAAGAGTTCTCCCAACACATCACAAGCATCATCTACCCTACCCACATTACAAAACCCCTTAATCAAAGAATGCGCAACCGAGAAATGAGGAGAAAAACCCTTCGACAACATCTCCTCCATATATTTCCTTGCTTCATCATGCATACCTTGATCACTCAACCCACCAACCAACGTTCTATACGACACCAAATTCGGCAAACACCCATTCAAACACATATCATCCAAAACCTTAATCGCATCAAGCGCTCGCCTTTCCCTACATAATCCCAATATAACCGTGTTATAATGCGTTATATTTGGGTTGCATCCCTTCACCTTCATCCTACACAACAACTTATAAGCCTCCTTAAGCTTCTTCTTCCTACATAAACTATTCAACAAAGTAGTATAACTCAACATATCCGGAACAAACCCTTTGTTCAACATATCCTCCAACAAATCCAAACCCTTATTCACCTGACTCTTCCTACAAAACCCTTGCATCAAAATCCTATACGATTCGACATCTGGCATCACATCTCTCTTAAACATCTCATCGAACAGCTGGTATGCAACACTAAGTTCATCATTATAACAAAAAGCCCGCATCATAATATTATAAGATTTCACATTAGGAACCACCCCAAACTTATGCGAAACCCTAAAAAGATCAAAAGCAGGTCGAATAAACCCGCGGTTCTCAACAAGAATCATAAGAACCCGATTCAAATGCTTCACCGTAGGTTTACAATTGAACTCAACAATCCCATAGAAAGTCTTCAACGCCTTTTCAGGCAAATGGGCATCCCCATATAATCGAATTACACGAGAAAACAAACCCGGGGCGACGTGAAATCGCCCGCGCTTAAGCTGAGAGAGAAGGTCCTCCATAAGAGAAAAATGGCGGGCATGGCCCAATTTGACGATCAAAGAGTGATAAGAGGAGTAAGAGTGGTGAAAATTGGGTTGTCTAGAGGCCAAATCGAAGATCTCTTTGGCTAAAAGAGGGTCAGATTGCATTGAAATGAGCTTATGGATTCGAGAAGGGGATGCAATTTGAGTAGAAGAGAAGAATTCGAAAGCGTTTATGGGTTGGTGCGGGGTTGATTGTTGATGGCGATCAAATGGGGTTGAAGACGAGTTGAAGGAGAGAAATGGGTGGAGAGAGAGAGATCGAATTGCATGGAGTATGGATTTGCAGGGACGAAGGAAGAGTGGGTGATGATGCATTGTTCGACTCTGGTCCCTCGTTGAATACCGTGGGAGATTTGGAGACCTTAGAGGAGAAGATTTGGAGGGTATAAAAGTAATTTTCTTTTTCGTTTTTTTTTTTCTAGATTTTTAAAAATGTTCGTTTCGTAAAATAAAGTCCTTTTAAATAAAAGCAGAAACCATGCTTATCCTTTAAAGTAGGGGTGTTCAAAAAAATCCGTAATCGAAATGCCGAACCGAAATCCCAAAATACCGACCCGAAAATGTGGTTAACCATACCGAATTTCGGTTCGGTTAACCGAACCAAAAAAATTTGAGGTCTTTCGGGACGGTGACGTTAGTGATTTTGTCCATTTCGGTTAATCAATTTACCGAAATAATATATATCATGTATATATTTTCACATATTCATAATATTATATTGTTTACTAAGCATATTTTTCTATCATATAAATGACTCTTCTATAATACATAATTGAGTAATCTTTTTCCTAGTTCATCCCCTATTACGGAGTATTTGTGCCTCATTATTATATCCCAACTACTAATTAAGCACTACGTTACTACAATTTAGCGCTACTCACTTGCTCACATATTGGTTAAAATGAGATATTATACGTTTAATTTTGTAGAATTGTATTATAAGCTCATAATTTGTTGAATATTCTCACAATTAATGTATTTTTTGACATTTACAAACCATTAAGGAGATAGATCATATAACATAAAAGAGGTGTTGCATTACTTTTCCGGTTACCGGTTAACCGACATAACCGAACCGAATTACTGAATTACCGAAATTCGGTTAACCGGTCTTTTCGGTTACAGTAACGGTTAGAGATATTTAAGTATTTTGGTTATGGTTAACCGAACCGAAATATTTTCGGTACGGTTAACCTACCCAAGAACACCCCTACTTTAAAGCATATCTAGAAGCAAAATTTTAAAGTTTTTTCGATAAAAGTATCCTCATTTATAACACTTTTTATAAAAATACTTTTGCAAAAAGTGTTTCTAAAAATAAAAAAAATAAAAAACCATTGTTTTACAGCTTAGTCAAATAGATAATAAGTCTCTTGATCCCAACTACAAAATCAAATAAAGGTCAATTACGTAATAACTGCTACGTCATAGATTTTGGACTAAATGACACATTATGGTACCCTTCCGATTATTTCCATAATACATATGTGTTGTAACTTTGTTTTTCAAAAGCCAGTTTGCAGCGTAAGAAATTATGAGATGAGGTTTTGGAGTTATGAGACACCCCCCTAAATCCTATAGTTTTTTCCTCCAGTCGAGAGATAATTTTTACGTAAATTTTGTTGTATCATTTTGTATTATTTCGCTGTTGTTAGTGTTTGTATGTTGCATTGCTATTGCAAGTTGTAGCTTGATGATACAAAGAGTGGGGAACACACACTTTGCACCCCGTGAGCAAAATTCACTTGCAATTTTTGTAATTTTATGACGTCATTTTTGTTGTGGCCCAGCTCTGTGTATAGCCGGCTATCGAGGGCCTAGTTGGATCAGCAAATAAAGCAACTCTCTCTCTCTCCAAATTTCGCACATCCCTTAGTTACTTAATATTTGTAAATTTATTCAAATTAGTCACTTAATTTTTTGGATAAATTACAGAAAACTCCCCTGTCTTTTGTTTTAAAAACAGAAAACCCTCCTCACAAATAAAAGCACTTACAAAACTCCCTCACTTCTAAAAATTTATCACCTAACCCCATACAACTTATTTTTGACCATTTTGCCCCTAATTTTTAATTTTATATTTAGAAAAATATTTTATATTATTAAACAAAAATTAAATATTTTATACTTTTAGCAAAAAAAATTAAGAAAATTTCTATATTTATAAAAATATAATTATTTTAAAATTTTCAGGAAAAAATATTGTGAGATAAAATATGACTTTTTTTTGGTTGAGGAGCAAAATGGTCAAAAAAATTTATTTGGGGACAAAGTGAAAAATTTTCAAAAGTTAGGGAGTTTAGTGTGTGGTTTTATTTGTGAGAGAGGTTTTTTGTTATTGAAGCAAAAGTCAGGGGGGTTTTCTGTTATTTACCCTAATTTTTTGTCTGAAATGATTTCTTATGTTTGATTTGAAGACGAAATTGATCCCATATCTTTCAGTTGTTTACCTAGTGACGGTCCTTGGACAAGGGACCAATTTGGTTACATATACGAAGGATGAGAGATTAATAAAAACAAACTTACAAATATTAAGGATTAATGGAGTAGATAACTGGAATTTGAAACTAGGCTAGTTGATACAACCAAAGCCAACTCGGTGATTCGCTCTAGTCAGAAACATAAAAACTTAAAAGCATTAGAGCTTAACTTGTACAGTAACACGATTGATATTATACTCTCCTTTTATATGGTCTATTACTTTGACGAGAATGTCAACATTCGGGTTTGGATGAATCTTTGCATAACAAGCGAGTAGGAACTTGACCACAGTGATGGTCCATATATGTAGCTCATGCACAGCCACCACTTCCTCCATTTCTACAAACTCGCCTTGCAGTTTCATGGTGGTTAGCTCCCTCGGTGTGCCCTCCCAGACTCTGCTTACGCAGAAACCCTTGAGGCACTAGGTGTGTTGTTGTTTGGTATGCCTTCCATCAATATTTCGAGTGTGTCTCTAAGCACTTTGATTTTGGTGCCCAAAACGATGATTGCAGAGAACTATGGTGTATAATAGATCGATTATTTTCCATTTTGGATTGTACTATATTATGATGCCTTTTATCATGTTGCAGATACTCTGAATTGAATATTAAGCAAGTGAAAGATACATAGTGTGAATGTTTATTTTTTGATTCTTGTTCACGTGTGAGTCTATCTATTTATGTGCGTCTTAGACGGATTAAAAAAAAAAAAAAAAAAAGGAACATACCCAGTGCCTCAAGGGCTCCTGCCTACGCAGGGTCTGGGGGGCGCTGATGTACGCAACCTTACCTCTTCAGGGTGCCAACCTGAAGAGAGGCTGTTTCCCTAAGCACCCAACCTGAGGGTGAGGACTTCCTAGGAGTTCACCCATCCTGGTACTACTCTCGCCCAAGCACGCTTAACTTCGGAGTTCTAATGGGATCCGGTGACGGCGTGTTGGTGCCCTCTTTGGTGTCTTAGAAGGATTATTCAGCAAAAAGTCAAAATGATTATTTTCATGAATTGGGTCATATGATGGTAGCTCTGGGTGGTCTCTAGGACCCCATGAACATGTCTGTGACTGTGGCCAGACCGTTGTGTTCATGGCCATGACTATGGCCATGGGTGTGGCTGTACCTAAGATAATGATCATGATTATGATCTGACAACAATGCTATCATGATATTGACCACGAGGCCGATAGCAGCACTCAAAGAACATCAAGAACCCATTGACCTCACTCGAGTCATTTATCAGTCTGAAATGACTTCATAAACTAATATTCCAGTAAAAATCCAAGCGAATTGAATCGAGACCGAAGATCCAAGTATATCAACCTTGAAACTTGTAAGATCATCAAGGAGTTGCTTCCCAGCTCAATGCTCACTACGAGCACAATGAGATGACAAAAGCCAAAACGCCACGAAAGCAAACAGTCGGCCTCAGTTAATATAGCAAGCCTATTGGCCATGATCCCACCAATTGTTTCAATGTTGATGAAGATAACACAAAGGGCAGCTACCAGGAAAAGTTTGTGCATTTAAGCTGATCGTTGTGAAGCTTCTTTTGAGCTCATTTTAGCACGTTTGAATTCACAAGGTGATTTGCCACAACAAGAAGTTGCTGCACTGAGTTCAGCAGAAGCTGCACAGCAGTCAACTTCAATATGCAAATTTTCATGGCAATTGTCCTTCGTGTTGTTTTCAGGGGCATGAAGTAGTTGGTAAAATCAAGGCCAATAGTCTTTCTATATTGATTAATGTTGGCCTTTTGCTTTAATGACATTATAGCTTTTGCCATCTCATTTGTTCTCCTAGTAGGCATCGGGCTCGGAAGCAGCTCCTTGAAAATTTTATGGGTTTTATCAAGGTTGAAAGTTTTGGAGGGTTTCGATTATGCTCATTTGGACTCTTGCTGGAATATTGGTTTATAAAGTTATTCACACACTAATACATGAATCTGGCAAATTTAATAGGTTCCAGATATTTTTGATTGTCACTTTCGATTTGTGGTGTATGTTATAAATTATAATGGCATTAATTACGGTCATAGTCATGATCACGAACTTGAGTACAACCACGCCCATGGACATGACTATTGTGGCCACGGTCAGGTGCATGTTCACAAGGTCCTAGAGACCACCCACAACCACCATCATGACCACATTAATGGAAGGAATCATTATGGATTGCTGCTTAAGAACCCTTTTAATGCACACAAACATATTTGATCTCCACATGAACAAGAAGCAAAACATAAATGTCCACGCTATCCTCACGTGCTCAATGATTCAATCCAGAGTGTCGAAGTCATGATTAGAGGCACCATCATATTATACAAGCCCAAATGGAAGATAATCGATTTGATATGCACCATAGTCTTCTCAATCATCGTTTTGGGAACGACAATCAAAATACTTAGAGACAAACTCAAAGTACTAATGTAGAGCATACTGAGGGAGATCGACACAACGAAACTACAGAGCGAGTTGATGGAGAAGGAGGAAGTGATGGTTGTGCATGAGCTACATATATGGGCCGTTACTATGGGCAGGTTTCAGTTGGCCTGCCATGCCAAGATTCGGCTAGACGCCTGTGCAGATGTGGTATTAAATAATGTCATAGACAATAGAAGGAGAGAGTACAATATCAGTCATGTTATTATATAGATTGAGCATATCTCTAGCTCTGGGAGGATCATTGAATTGGTCTTTGACTAAATTGAACCCCCATTTTGTGAATGAGAGAAAGCCTGAAGTACTCGGCTGAGTTAAGACGAGAACAAGGAGAGTCGAAAAATAGCTGATCAGTGAAATTTATGGTGGAAGTGAGTGTAGCTGGGACTTTATCTTCGCCTTTAGAGAGAGTGTCCAAATTGGACCGAGGTTCCATTCACCTCGCATGGACTAATAAGCACCCTGACTTAAGATTGAGGTGACTTCTCTACAAGCTATTCGACCACCATTGTTCCTTGCTCATCGAGTTTGGAAAGATCAACTGGGGTTCGATTCCTTTTAGGGCTTCCCAATTAATTGCATCTCAACCTTGAAAAAAGACCTTCATTCGATTCAATTCATCCACCAATATAGAAAGTCAAATATCCTAGTAGGCGAGGCTTTATTTTTTGTTTATAATTGAGGGCGTAGGGAGGTGTTTGCATGGTTGATTATATCCTTGCAGGTGAATTTCTTATTACCCCGTGTAGAAGTACTGAATTGGAGTGTTAGATCTTTATGTTTGTTTATGTTGTTAGTTGATTGTTATATTGTCCCGGTTGGACTCAATTGATCATTAAATTTTCAATTATCAAAAAAAAAAAAAAAAAAAAAAAATATTTGGTCAATCGAGCTTAATACTGATATTGCACAGCATATATGGTTATCCATATTTGCATTCCTTATTTCCCATAGAAAATGAAAGTTCATAAAAACATTCAAGATATTTAAAAAATATAGAAAAATAACCCTCTTAAATTTTAGGATACTTAAAGGGAATTTATATTGTTAGATCAAAAAATACTAATATTAGGATAATTAGTAAAATAAGAGCTAATTTAAAAATATTAATCTAATATTACTAATTTTTGTGTTGACAATATCATTGGCCTATTAACAACCACATATATGGTGGTTTTTTAAAAACTTCTAATGCAACGAAAGAAAATTTTAAAAGGAAAATATATCTTTTTGGGTTATTTACATTTTAGTATCATGACATTTTTAAAAATAATAAAAAAGACCCTGACCTCTTTGAATTATTAAAAAGCCCCCTAAATTTTTATCATATTAATAAAAAGGCCCCTAAGTTTTTATCACATTAATAAAAAGTTCTATCTTCGACGTGATAGTATCATTTTTAGTCGACAAAGCTGACGTAATAGCTATGGTTTTATTAATATTACAGTAAATGACAGAAATGCTATATAATAACCATATTTTGAAACAAATTAAGTCAAAACAAATAACTTCTACCTAATATAATATCTCAAATTTCGTGCTTATAAAGTAAGAATAAAGGTGTTTAAGCGTACTTTAAGTCATTTTTTTATTATTTTCAAAAATATTAGGGTACTAAAATATAAATAACAATATCTTTTTCTGTAAATTTTGAAAACCTTTTGTAACCCATTTTCCAAAATTTTGATAATATTAATATGAACATGTAGCACAAAGATGCAAAGCAGATATTTACGCCCAACTACAAATTTCCCGCTCAAAATTATAGACGGTGTCTTTCAATTTTTACCGAGTGTCAATCACCGACTCACTAGATAGGGAACATAAAGGCAAGGTTATTAAACTTCCGATTCGGACCATAGAATATCAATCGATCCTGATTCTAAGTACAATATTAATTTTGTATAATCTTACAATTCATTAAGGTTAAACGAAATAACATATAGGAATGTAACACTACTTTATGATTCTACTAATCCTATCTCGATTCTACCAAGACATACAAATAAAAGGTTTAAAAGTAAAAATAAAAAAATAAAAAATTAAAAATAAATATCAATTGTAAACTTAGTTTATTAGAAAAGTAAAAAATAAAAAATAAATAAAAATAATAATTAAACTAAACATTTATATACTCACACTAACTTGAATTACGAATAGTTGAGTTGTAACGTTACATTAGCTTATGTAAGGCATTAATAGCAATAGATTATCTTGAAAGCTCTCATAATTATTTGGATGTAAAATGAAGTATTTATGTTACATGATGACGTGATATCTTGTAAGTTAAGGTCTTACATGATAATTTTGTAAATTATGCAACTAATTCTAACACCAAAACAATTATATTATATATTTAGTAAAATCTTACAATTCTCAGCTCGATCATATGACTCCAGTTCTGAAAGCACCTAAAGATCCTAAGTAGAATCTTAATTCTGACAACCTTGCATGAAGGACTGTCTTAAATAAAAAATGAGGTATCAATACAAACAAAATTACAAGCATTACGAGCTAACAAGTAAATAACTAGAATCTAAAACTAGGCTAATTGATCCAGCCAAACACCAACTCAATGATTCTCTCAAAGTTAGAAGCTTAGATTATAAACATTATCGCTCAATTTGTATAGTAACATGACTGATCTTATATTCTCTCCTTATATGGTCGATTACCTTGTCAAGCACCATGTCAGCGTTCGCGTCTGGCCGGATCTTGACATGGCAAGCCAACAGAAACTTGCCCACAGTGATAGCCCATATGTGCAGCTCATGTACAGCCACCACTTCCTCCATCTCTACCAACTCGCCTTGTAGTTTTGTTGCGTTTATCTCCCTCGGTGTGCTCTCCATCAGTACTTCGAGTATGTCTCTAAGCATTTTGATTGTGGTGCCCAAAACGATGATTGAAAAGACGAGGGTGCATATCAGATCGATTATCTTCCAATGGGGCTTGTACCATATGATGGCGCCTCCGATCATGACACCTATACTTTGGATTGAGTCACCGAGCACGTGAAGATACGCAGCATGAACGTTTATGTTTCGCTTTTTTGTTTGTTTATGTGTGTTTTTAGACGGGCTCTTCAGCAGTGGCTTGGACTGATCATTTTCTTGAACCAAGTCATGATCGTGACCGTGACCATGATCATGGGCATGGCTGTGATTGTGATCATGATCATGATCATGGGAGTGGCTGTGGTGATCATGACCATGACTATGACCGTGATCATGACCCAGAACCAGAGCCATTATAATATTGACTACTAAACCAAAAGCGGCAACCAAGAACATAAGGAACCCATTAACCTCACCCGAGTCATGTATCAGTCTGACAATGGCTTCATAAACCAAGATTCCAGCAAGCAGCCAAATGAGTTGAATCGAGACAAGAGCTCCGAGTATTTCAACCCTAAAAAAACCATATGATTGTTGAGGAGTTGCTTCCCAACCTGAAGCCCACAGGGCGAAAAGCGAGATGGCAAAAGCTGCAACGTCAGAAAGCAAATGAGCAGCATCAGTTAGGATAGCAAGACTATTTGCCTTGATACCACCGACTACTTCGATGCTCATGAAGATAATACAAAGTGCAACTGCAATGAAAAGCTTGCGCATTGAAGCTGATCGTTGTGCAGCGGCTTCTGAGTTCGCTGAAGCGCCTTTGAATTCACACGGTGATTTGCCACAGATCTTGACTCCTCCTGCAAGGCTCATCTCTCCATTAGAGGGAGCTCTCTGTATTTCGACAATGTGCCCATCACGAGGACTATGTGCTTCCATCTAAACATGAGATTGAAAATCAGTTGAATCACAAAGAAAAGGGATTGAAAGGAAGAATAGAACACAAGTAAAAGAAGACGATGTTACGCATGCAGATAAAATTCACCAACTTTCTGAAAATGTGCAAGAAACGTTTGTTTTCCGGTAAGCAAGCACCTTGTCAGAGAACTACAAGGATCACTAACAAAGCTTCGGAAGAACTAGTCACCATTCCTATCACCCCTATAAGACTTCTGTAAAGAATTTTCCCCTAATAACAAAACTGGATTCTGAAAGAAAATAAGTGTGTAGTCCAATATAAAAATTAAGATCGCACTAAGAGAAACTCAGCTGTAGCATGTCAGACAGAAAGATAGGAGCTCCTTCTATGTTCCTGAAGATAGTCGTATAATTTCATCATTCGGTAACGAAAATCATCAGTAGCACAACGATTTCTAGGAGAAACAAAAGCGATAGCTTACAGAAATAGAGAGGGATTGGCCAGCGAGGCCTTGGTTTAGTGGTATAAACGCCATACAAGGTGAGGCCCTATGACTACATATGCAGCCCAATTTTTCATGTCCTACAATTCACAAGAAGTAGCTTGATGGTCACTAGTGAGAATTTTCATGTTCTTCTCGTACTTATAAACGCATGTAGACTATTCATAGTCATTCATCAAATACAATATGTGTGACTTCATGGTTCCTAGCATAGAGAATACAACAACAACAACAACAACAACAACAACAAAAAACCCAGTGCCTCAAGGGCTCCCGCCAATGCAGGGTCTAGGACGGGTGGGATTAAGTAGCCTTACCCCTCCAGGATGCTACTCTAAAGAGAGGCTATATCCGAAGACCCCCAACCTGAAAAGTATAAAGCATAAAAACAACTCCTCGTAGCAATAAAGCAACAAAGTCACAAGTAGCAGGGCACATAGCACCGCAGAGCAGCAATACACCACCCAAGCAGCAAGCAGCAAGCAACCGACAGCATCTAGCAATAGTAAGTAAAAGCAAACAGGCATAAATATAAGCCTAAGGACGCTAGGACTAGTTTAGTTGCGCTCCTCCATCACATACCTCTATATCGGCTACATCTATGCTAGTCCTCCACCCAACTCTATCTAAGGCTATTTCCTCATTTATTTTTAAGTGGGTGAGGTCGTGTCAAATCGTCTCCATCCAGCTCTTCTTTGGCTTGCCTCTCTCTCTCCTCCTGTGCAAAGTGTGGAGTTGTTCGCATCGCCTGCCAGGGGCAGTGGTCGGTCTCCTCCTTACATGCCCAAACCACCAAAAAGTTGCTCCCTCAAATTATCCTCTATTGGAGCCGCGCTCAATTTGCTTCTTATGACGTCATTTCTAATCCTATCCTTCCTTGTGTGTCCACAAATCCACCGCAACATCCTCATGATGGTTATGATGTCGTTTAATTGGCCAACAGTCCGCACCGTATGACATAGCCGGTCTTACTACCGTCTTATAGTATTTTCACTTCAACTTTCACAGGAACTTTCTATCACATAGAAGTGCTAGAACTAAATTTGAGGCAAACAACAGTTCCAACACAAACATGTGTCACATTCAAACAGATATATCTATACGTCAGTATCAGCAAAAACCCAGAAGAATAACTATCAAGGAACCAACTATCCCAAAAACTTAAACTAATGCTTGAAGATTCAAGAATGGGTTTATGATCCAAACACGACCTCTCACGCGAATACCCATTGTTCTTGAAACGTGGATAATACATAGGTCCACTTCGTACCATGCACTGAATGTTATATTAAGCGTGGGGATTGTTGGATTCGAACCCATGACTTTTCAGTCAATAAGGCTCTAGTACTATGTTAATAGGCTTATGCTCTATGAAGTAGGGAATTCACATCCAAACTTAAATTACATCCGTATGACAAAAAGGGGAAAACAAGAAAAGCAAGCGTTTAACAACATCATTTTCAAAACTGACCCATCAAATTGAAAGCAATGATGTTCTAAAACAAACCTAGAATGCCCCTCAACAGGCCCTAATCATATACAATCTCAGAGAAATCGAAGCAGAAAACCAAGAAACATAAAACAAAAGCACGATAAAACAGACAACAAATTCAAATCTTCCAATTTGCTATATCCTGAAAGAGAAAAGGACGACACGGACTTGACAACACATGCCCATCACTCCACCAATAATCTAGAACATCAAATACTATGAAATTTCACCAGCCTTAAACCAGACATACAGAGTTGATATATAAGAGGTTCACGTACAAATCAATGAGGGTACCATCCAAAATCAATTGGCATTAGATGGATTAGCTCATTACACTTCTACGTAAATCTATTTTCCCCTACAACTCCAACTTGAGATATTTTAATTATACTCACATATGAAGTTCTTAACAAATATACGTCCCAACATGAAGAAGACAGAGAAAGAGAATCCTTACAGCAGAATCTGTAGAGGCAATCAACAATTTTCGCAATTGCGACTTCTCCCCTAATGTCAAGACCCAAAATTAGGGCTTGATCCAATTCAATTAAACTAATCAAACATATAACACCAATTTCAAATAGCACACGATCCAAAGGAGAGAGATTTATGATAGAAACTTTTGTGATATTTTCGTACAAAGACTTGCTTAGGGTTTAAAAAACCAAATCAGACTCAAACTCAAACTCGAAACTCTTTAAAATAGATTATAACCCTAAATCTAAAAAATCAAATCAGATTCAAACTTATAAATATTCAAAATTACGCACAAATCACAAAATCACCCCCTCAATTAATGAAACCCAAAGTCAAATCACTGGCAAAAATTATGAAATTGAATGCGGCTGGAAATATTAAAATGGGACCTGCGTACCTCAATGGCCAGAGCTGATGCCCACGAAGTGTTTGACAAAATGCCAATTTCAAGTGTCCCCGAATTTCGACTAAGTCCTCATTTCTTTCCGCCATTGCCGCAATTTCCAAGCTAATTTAACCCCCAAAAAAATGGAAACAAATGGTGTCATTTTCGGTGCAAAGGCCCGATTTTTATTGGACCCGGATTGTAAGTTAAATGGGTCACGCTCACCGTGACGTTGGGCCCCCATAAAAACCCAATTTTGTGTATTTATTATGTACTTTGAAAAATGTATGCAATATGGTATATAAAATTTAAAATTTTTTATTGTTTGGGAACCTTTTGATAGAATTTGACAAATTTTTACTTAAAAATATTGAATTAATGTATGATTTTAATGAGATATATGTAGTTATGTACTATATTAATTTTTTAGAAAAAAAATTTTAGATTGTGACAAAAAGATAGTAAATAAAGATTATGTATTTTTTTTCTCTTTTTGGAATCGTGTATTATGTTAATATTTTTTTTGGCAAAAAGCAATAAAATTGTTACAGTGTAAAACTATATACTATTGGAAAGATATTCTAGGTAAAAATTTTCCAATGAAGGTTTATCTGATTAACTGAGATTAATAAAGTGAGAGATTTTTTAAATCTCAATACTTTGTCGTGTATATATAGTAAATTATCAATAAAATCATGTGATAAAAGACCCAGCTTTAATAAATATAAGTGATAGATTTCCATGGAAAAAGAAATAGCGTGCTTATTATATGAAAATTAACTATTCTAATAATAAGTTGAGAGCAATCCAACTATTTGCCCTTGCTCTAACCTGAGCTCAATAAGTGTTAACGGGCTTGAGTTTGAGCAAAGCCTTTATCAAGTTTTGGAACTTTTGTTCAAACCCGGTTCGGTGGAATATGAGAACGCTTGATACATGGCTCATTAGTCTTACTGAGCCAAGTTGACTTTACTATTTAGTCAAGCTCGCTATCTAGTTGAGTTATTTGAGCTACTGAATCAACATGAGCTATTAATGAGTCTTGACCACACGTTAATGAACCCTTATTAAAGTATGTTCGTGAATGTTAATAAGCTGACCACTCCCTATTCGAACTCTGCTCGTTAAGTTTATCAAGCGTACTTGAATCTGGCTTGATAAAGTTGGACCCCAAAATGAAAATAGACAAGCCCTAACCACTTCAAACATGAGCAAGAGGTTAACTTTGATACAAGTTCGAGTTAAATTGGGGATAGTTCTATCCATATTCTCTAGGAATGTGTCCATCGATTTTTTTGGTGCATCTACAAAAGATGTTAACATCAATCAAATAAATAGGTAAAATGCTGCAACATAAAAACGGACATGATAGGTATGTCCTAACCTATGATTATTAGGCATTTTTTGGTATTGAAAGTTGGAATATGAGTATGAGCAGTGCCGCAAATGGGCTACTTACTCATGCAGCGATGTCTATTTTATATGAGGCTGTTTCTTGTGTTTTGGGATACTTTGATTTTACTTTACTTTATTCATCTTTTATTACATACTTTTCGTATTAGCTCGATCCCCTTTCATAAGTGTATTTAATTTGTATCGTAAATTTTCTTACTAATTATTGAAAAAAAAACATTTCATTTGTTTACACATTTTTATTATGTACATCCTTACAACTAGTAAGAGGGAAAAAAATACAACGCAATAACAACAATAATAGTAAAAAAATACAATGAGAAACTAACAATTTGACAGCGGGAAACATGAATCTGATTCTTCTTGCACTACCAAAAATAATCTCAGCTTTTCTCCACAAATTATACAAAAAGGAGATTCTATCCTACAACAGCATTAATGTACGTCACGAGAAAGAGACACACGAAAATATCACAAATAGACTATAATTGACTGTTAATGGCCAACTTATCTCTAAACACCCTTCTTCTCATGATATTTTCGTGACTTTTTTTCTCGTAATACGTGGACTTTTTGGTGCTCCAATTATCTACTTTTTTTTGACACCAAAATTATGTTTTCAATGCCACTGCCTTCGAATACACATCTCTTTGTGCCTGAAAAGTCATTACTAATTTATTAAAACATTTGCATGCCCACAAACCCCTTTTTTAAGGGCATTTTTGATATTATTTTTTGTTGTATTTTTTGGTTTTTAAATAGTAAAACTCACATTTTACAAGTGAATTTTTAAAAAACTTTTTAACTACTTTTCAACTTCTTTTTATTTTAAGTGGCAATTGAAAATATAAAATGAAAAATAATGTTTATTAGACCATAAAAAATTAAAAGTTTTAAATAGAAAATAATACCAAAATCAAACTCTAACATAAATGGACTCAGGATACAAGTAAAAAGTAGTAAAGTTAACTTAAGTTCACAAAGGTCGAGGCTCAACTCACCAATACTTTACTTAGGTCTAGCTTGTTCTGGTTCAATAGCTAGAACTCAAACATGGCTCGCTTAGGCACCTCGATCACATATCCACTTTACACGGAGGAGTTTAGGATTACACACCGTTAATAATAATAAACGAGAGGTTTAACATTGAGTTCAGCATAAGCATCTCAAGATCTTCAGCCGATAATTGATATTAGATGTTTCTTTTTAGGTCGATAAGAAGAGATAAAAGATATTTTACTATTAATAAAATTTAATAATCATCATCGCTAGACCAAACGGGTCAAAATCAAATATCGACTTTACAATAAGGAGTCCCAAGCAAAGGCACTTGACCAGAGTACCCTTTCTTGAGCCCCAGCAACATGTCACACCTCACCCAAACCCCGTACGGTCCAGTCTTAATGGGCCCAGCCCAATACTTAACCCGGCCCATTAATACCACCTTCAACCCCATCGCTCCATACACCTCATCCGCCATCAACCCATCCACCACATCCGCCGACACCGCCACCGCATCGCCAACCACCATGGCTGACACCGTGACGGTGCACCGAGGCGCGTGCAGTAACGCGGGGAGCGCCTCCGGCGGGGCTATGGCCTGGTCGCGGTAGTACACGGCGGCAGAGAGGGGGGAGTAGTAGAGAGAGATGCGGGGGTTAGGATTTTTGGTGAGGATAGTGAACTGAAACGAGGAGGTGAGGAGAGGGGGAAGCGGCGGAGAGGTGGCGTTTAGGGCGGAGATGGAGACGGAGGCGACGGTGAAATGGGGGGTGTGGGGACGGTAGAGTAGATAAAGTATAAGGCCGGCGAGACCAGCTAGTAGGAGGAGGATCAGTATAATCACGCAGAGGCCGCGGCGGAGACTGGGTCCGGCAGGGGGTGGGAGCTTGTGGGGGCAAGGAGGCGGTGGGCGCGGCCGAGGCGTGGGCTTAGGGCGGTGGTGGGGATCGGAGTAGTGAGAGGTATTAGGAAGGTGGGGTTGGGGTGATTGTTCTTCTTCATATTCAGTCACGGGAACAAATCTTGAAGGTGGAGGAGGAGTAGGGCGGGGGTGGGGGTAGTTAGGGGTATTGGGGAGGTGGGGTTGATCATCTTGGTCATATTCCGCCATGGGTGCAAAATTTGAAGGTGGTGGATGAGGCATGGTGGGGTGGTGGTGGGGTTGATCATCTTGGTCATAATCCGCCATGGGAGCAAAATTTGAAGGTGGTGGATGAGGCATGGTGGGGTGGTGGTGGGGTTGATCATCTTGGTCATAATCCGCCATGGGAGCAAAATTTGAAGGTGGTGGATGAGGCATGGTGGGGCGGTGGTGGGGTTGATCATCTTGGTCATAATCCGCCATGGGAGCAAAATTTGAAGGTGGTGGATGGTGATGGGAAGTAGGAAAGTGGTGCCGGGTTTGGGGTAGTTGTTCGTCGTAATCCGCCATGGGAGTGGGCTGTGAAGGTTCAGAGAGAGAGGTTCTGGAGGGTGGGGAGAAGCTAAGAGAGGTATATATATAAGCAAACGGCTGGCTAATAGGTTGCTGCCAATTTGACTCACTATGGTTCTGGTATTTCTGTATCTAGGAGGGTACCAAGCATGAAATTTTATTAGAATTTTAAAATTAAGGGAGTTTGGGTGAGAATAGTATCAAGATGGGTGATCTCCTGAAAAATTCTCGTGTTGCACCCCTCAAGTTTGAGTTCTCGGAAACAACCTCCCTTCAGGGTAGCATCTTGAAGGGGGAAGGTTGCATACATTCACGCTCCCAGACTTTGCTTAGACGGGAGCTCTTGCGGCACTGGGGATATTGCTGTTGCTGTATGGTTCCAGTATTTTTGTGCGGAATTATGTCCTATGTAGAGCCTTTCTTTTCTTTATCCGGGTTGATGCTACAAAGTTTCCTCTTAAACGAGAGCAATCTTGAGGAGTCTTGTGGTGGCAAAACACTTTATTATCAAGTTTCAACTGGTTAGGTTTGACCTACGGAGTTGGAACATATGAGACCCACATATAAGTCCAAATGGAATTTCACCCTTAAAACCGATTGACATTAAGTCGAGTAACCCACTAAGTTTATATGTTGATCTTTTCACTTTCACATATGCATGGAGTTTTTAACATTTATGTTAGTTGCCTTTCTTCAATTTTATGAAATTATTATAGAAGGTAATAATGAAGTGGTGAATGAAGCTGTTAGGGATCCACACACGATTCCAATGGGCGTGCTAATTGTCGTTTTACAGGAATTAATATATCAACAAACAGGTTGGCTTAAGGTCATAGGGAATCTGTCCTTTTAGTGTGGCAGCGCTCGATGGATAAGATTCAATCAGAACTGATGCTTAAGAATTTTCTATTTGTCACGAAAGGTCCTAATGATGGTTGACTTTATCCTTTATTAAAAAAAATATTGGGTAATCAAAAATATCATAAAAATTAATTTATATAACGTTATTTTGTTGTTATTTTATCTAATATAATAATAAAATATGTATCAATTACATGCTCAAAATATTTTGCTCAAGGGAATCTGAAAAGCAAAAGGAGGCTTAAAAGAAATTCGTTGTCTATTTTGCTTTTTATTATGCAAGTGTTAATTATGAATTAAATTGTGAATTATATTTATTTATATAAACTAATCTTTATATATATTATAGTCAAATTTATCTCTCCCAAGCTTTGATACAGTATGATAACTTCCTCTACACCGGGTCTTATTCAGTGGTGATGCAGCTGTATAATGCCTATTTGATCATTTTGTCTATTGGTTTATGTTTTTTTCGGCATGTAATCCTGTTTTATTGATTATCTATTTATTTTTTGTTTCTCACTCTCGCTTTTATACGAGTTCATTAAGGCCTTGTTTTCACGAGTGACTTATTTTATACTGCAATTTTATCGCTAATTATTAAAAAACTAGTTTATCTTCTCTCATAACATCCAACTCTCGTACTATTCAATTTTAGACTAAACACCTTTTATATCCTAAATACTTTTCAATATGTGTAACTTTTAATTGTGCTTTTGAACTATACATGATTGAAGAGAAAACATTAGAATAAATACAACATATTTTAAAATGTAAAGAGAAAAAAAATACAATAAAATTAAAAGCAATACAAGAGTTATATGTGCTCTTTTCTATCTATAATTTACAAAAAAAAATTAAGTAATTCAAACTTAACAAACAATATTTTTAAAAAATACAAACTAGTACTAATAATAAGACTGAAGAGAGCAAGTAGCTCATAGCCTAGTGGTATGGTTCTCGATCACCTATGTGAGAGTGCCGGGGTTTGAGCCTCCACTAGAGCACCCCTTCCTCTGAATTTACCATGATAAAAAAAAAAAAAAAGACGGAAGAAGACTTTTGTCACTGGTCTAATGGAGCTTACATCTCAAAAGCCTACTTTTTAATATGTGTAAGTTGGCTTCAGTAATAAATGTGTATTGAGTATTTTAACTTTGTTATAAAATTATAAATATATTATACTAAAAAAAAAAGAGAATAAAAATATCAATTTAAATATATTTACAAAAATAATAAGTATTTTATATCAGAACTAAAGAATCAAAATTTTCTTTTTTCTATTTAAATTATTTTCTTAATATTTTATTATTAAAATTTCTCACCTCACTCTTCTCTCTCAATCAATTTACTCCTCAATTTTTTGCTTTTTTTCTTGCTGCTGTACTCTCTCAATCCTTATATATATACACACATAAATTTACATATGAGTCATTCACTGAAGTCACATATGGGACACGTGTCATACATATATAAATATTTTTTACATAATTTTTAATTTTTTAGAATATTTAATAACATTTAAACTCAACCATAAAAATTATACCCAAAAAATATCTAATTGTTTCGGTTAAATTTGGTTCCGTCAGTGAGTCAGACCCAAATGCCTCGAGCAATAAACATTTGTAGGTTCTAGATGAGAGCGGGACTCAACCCTCACTTGAGAAAGTAGCCGCTGGCGCGCTTAACCCGGCCTCTCCTGCAAAACGAGCAAGGCCGTTAGAGGGACCCGCGGTGATTTGGACTGCGGGGGACCCCTCCGATGCTTAAGTTGGTAGGAGAAGTGATAGCAGCAATAAGTAAGTATGCATAAGGTAAATGATACCTGGTAAACATAAGCCGGCTCGTGGAGAGGACGAGGCACATCGGGTGATAACCGCGGAGGGGAGGGAGCAAACCCGGATCCTAGTAAAGGGAGAGACGTGAGGTCCCTTGGGAAGAGGGTGAGGCGTGAGTGTGCCCAGAGGAGCTTTGGTTGAATGAGGGAAGTGAGGCTGGTATTTATAGGAGAGGGGGAGTTGGTTGGCGCTGGGCGGTATTGCTGGGTTGGGGTAATACCGCCTAGCTTTGCATAATGTGGAGGCGAAGGTAGCTGATTAGTTGAAGAGGAGGTGGTACCGACTAGGTGATGGTACCGCCTAGGTGATGGTACCTCCTAGGTGATTGAGGAGGTGATATTGGCTGATAGTGATTGGTTGAGAGGGGTGGTGGTACCGCCTGGGTTTGTGCATGATAGTAGAATGACGGTGGGTGCACACCGTAAGCGGTAGTTTAGGTTGACGGTACCGTGGTGGTGGTGAAGGTGGGCGGTAGTAGGGGAAGGTGATTGTACACCGAAGGTGGGTAAGCAGTAGTTGGGAGTGGCGGTATCGTGGTGGTGAAAGTAGGCGGTAACTAAAGTAGGTGGTGCGGTGGTCCTCCACGGTAGGCGGAGCCTGACGATAATGGGAGATGAGCATGCACTGTTAGTGTGCGGACGGTTAGCAGGGTTGGCGGTGCCGAGGTTTATGATAACTAGGGCTGGTGGCGATATATTTAGTGCGGCCGGGCTACTACCATCATGGCCTTACGGTAATTACTTATCGTGAGGTGTGTAAGTGCCGCCAGGTCTGATACCGTGGTTGACTTATTGACCTGATTCACATTTTTTGCCAACACTAATATTTACAACAAACTCTTAATTTAAATGTTATTTTAACATTGGCTAATTGCTAACTCACATTAAAGAACAAAAATATGGAAAAATCACTTACGATTCTTGGATAACGATTATTCCCCTACTTTTGACTTCGTTTGTGAGAATTGGCCTGTCAGCTAAACCTGTGTTGACAAATAACTAACTTTTGGGTTACTTGAAAACTTATTCAACTGCTTAATGATCGAATCAAAGGCCCTAATTATTTTGACAGACCATTTTTATATAGATAACAAGTAGTAAGAACTAAAACGAAGGGTATATTGACATATGGACTGTGATGAAATGGTTCAGATTAAAGGTACATAATAGATTGAGAAAGATTATGCCTTAGACGATTATGCCTTAGTACTTGTCGTAAAAATAGTAAGTAGTAATAGCAAAAACAATCAAACACAACAACAAAATTGATAAAGCGAGGAAAGATCTTACAAAACGATTAACCGCGCCGTGGAGCAAGCCACTGTCCTAAAAGATGATTTCGCCGCTGGTAGGGGTGCAAACAGATCAAACCGGCGGCCGTCCTCCAGGATTAACGCGATCCGACCTTTAACATACACTCGTTAGAAGTTGGGTGGGATGCCAAGATACTTTGCCCAACCGTAGAGTATGAAGCGGAGAGAAAGAGAGAGAAGAGAGAGACTAGAAGAAGAGAAGAGGAAGCCATCTTATTTTTGGATGATGAAAATGGTTGTGTATTTATAGCTCTAATTGTGACTGTTGGGAAGAGATGCGTCTCTTGGGAAGAGATGCGTCCATAAAGAGTGTCATGGAGAGGAGCGTTGGCAAGATAACGAAGCATTTACTGGGAACCAAATAGTGCGGTTTTACGAGGCCTGTAAATATCTCCGTTATAGAGAAGTTTTCTGATAAAATAAAAATACCCGTAGAAAAAGGACACCCACACCCGAGCGAGGTGGGCGGGTGTGTGGTTCCCTCCATTCTCTCATCCATAACTTAATTCAAGTCCTATTATTTACAATGGCATATATAAATAATCTCTCCCTATTTTAAATTGCCAATGTGAGATGTGAGTTTTAACTTAACAATGTGTTACTTTTTGTTACATTTCCAACACGTGCATATACCTCGTATGGAAGGAAAGAAATGTGCGAGTCTACGAAAGAAAGGTGAAGACGGTAGAAAACTTTATTAGAGAAGTACAATTGGTAGTGTGGTCGAGGATTAATTTTCTTGGTTTGGACAGGGATGGAGGCTGTGTGCTAGAATAGATAGTGTTTTGTTTCTTTACTTGATGGATGGGTTTTGCTAGTATAGAAGTGTTTTGAGCATGATGTAGTCAAAATTGAATTATGAGATGCAAATATGATGTAATATTTAGCGAAATTAATTAGAATTAGCGCTTACCCTTTAACAAAACAACAAAGGTTATATATAAACAAGGATCAATACTGAAAATAAAATAAAAGAACATCAATAATAATTTTTATTCTAATAATAACAACTTCGTAACTTAATTGTTCTTGTAATAACCAATGACAGAAAATAGATCTTTCATATTGTTGTTTATTCGATTTGCAAAGATTAGGTGCTAACATAAAAGATTCCATACACACCACACACACCTTATGTTCACACATAATATTTCATAAAGTATATTGACAATCAAAAACACCTTTGAGACACCCTATATATTTATTACAGTTTTTAAGCACCACCCAAATAAAAAATATTTTCTTAAAATAATTTATAGCCCTCGAAACCGAAGAACACTAATATTCTCAGTTCTTAGCACCCTTTTGTTCTATAATTAGAACTCATACTTTGCTTCATCACAATATAGAAAGACGAAATGTTGATCCAAGTCCGGATGATCAATCCACAACAGGAACACAAACCCCCCCCCCCCCCCCCCCCCCCCCCTCCCTCCAAAAAAAAAAAAAAAAAAGGGTGACGAAATATATATTACATGTTCGAAATTCAAACTTGAAACCAAAGATGTACTAAAATCGAGCTCGTAGAACAAGAGATCCTACATACAAACTTGGCAAAAATATGAAAAGAAGCACATATCCAAATAGTAATATTCACTCAGTCACTTGTATGTCTCCCCTAAGACTGCCTACTAATAATATACACAGATCCAAGTCTACCCATCTCCATATTCTCCCACTCTTCAAGTTCAAATTATTAAGGGGAAAAAAAAAAAATCCCACAATGCACTAAATCCTACAAAATCTAACAATCAGGATTATAATGACAGGGATGAAGACAGTCAACCAGAAGCATCGAGTGTCGTAGCGACATCCACAGAAGGTGGAACTTGACGAACAAACTGGCCTTTAACTCGAGGTCGCTGCTCTGCCAGTCTTTTCCTGCTCTGATACCTTACCTACACATTCATTTTTTTCCCATTTTTTCTTCGTTAGTATATAACTCAAACAATTGTATAGGCATTTATGTCATAACCGATTTTGAAATAGTTGTTACACAATTTGCAGACATAACGGCCATGTCAGTAATGTTCTTACATACTTGGAATGGTTTGAATATCTGTGGGTGCATTGATCCTTCATAATGTATAGGCATTAACATACTGATGATTGGTTTTACATGTTAGACACTAAGGTTTGTATGGTATAGTTTTTGTTTATAGAAACTGGAAGTCGAAAATAAATTTTTTCTTGTTTTTGGCCTTTTATTTTCAATTCTAACTCAAAGTATGAAAAATTATTGAACAACAAAACACTAGAAACAAGAGAAAATAGTTTTTGGAATGTCGTTTCAAGTCTCTAAAGCAAAGAACTACAAACAGAAAATGATACTAAACAAGCCCTTAGGTATTAGAGTTGATACTTGTGTGACTATTTGTTCAATTTGTAACATATATAAGACTTGTTTAGTTACCGGTTGACTGCAATAGCAGCAGAACATAGTAAAAGGCTCTCAGTCTTTAAAACTTTAATGTAGAAGTCTCTCTCCAATGTTTTGGTGCATCATTCATATAGGAACATTAGTGTAATGTTGATCTGACAATCAATCAGGCCTTAGTTATATAGTAAAACGCTACCAAAACCGAGGCACTATGGATAGAAGGTCCTAAGTTCAAATTCCCAACTGCATAAACCTACAAAAATTGTTAAAAGGGGTTACCTTTTTCTCAAAGCATCGATCTTTGCGCTTCAGCCTGAACTTTGCTAGAGCAGCTTCTCTTTCTGCCGAGTGATGACCCGTTCTTCTGAACTGATCATGTACCAGGGTACTACTTACATCATCTTTCACGCTTTCATCTCCACTGACTCTCCTGGCTAGTATGGTTGAAGTGGCATTTCCATCAGTCACCTCAGATATGCTTCCATACACGCCGCTTTGTCGCTGACTTGTAAGACCATTGCATAAAGTACTACTACCACTCTGATAAGCATCACATGACACGTTTTGCTCTCCATTTTGCATGATTTTTTGGTCATCCACAGCTTCAGATTCGCCAAACCCTTGATCTGAACTTGCCAAGACAGGAGATTCTTCTCGTTGGCTGGTCGATTTGGGACTTAATGCTGTTGGGATTTTTTGTGGATTAAAAACGGAAGGGCCCATGGGGTCGTAGCTGGTCCATGAGGCGCCATCAAAGGTAAGTTCGGGCGTAGGGGCAGGTACTTGTGGAGGGCTTGGGAAAACTCCATGAGAAGGGTGGCTGTCGATGTCATTGGTTGCATAATCCTTGTTGCTCAGTAGCTTGCTATGCCACGGAGAAGTAACAGCGGTTTCTTCCGGTGGAACTAGTTGTTTTTCTATATTAGTTTCTCGTTCTTTTTGAGTTTGAGCTGTCGCTAGCGACAGGGAAATATTCTGGACTTTCTTGTTATTGCTATACCTGCAGCAAAAACATCGATACATCATAAGCAGATTCCAAGTAATCAAACCTACTCCATTGCAAGTTGTACCCAAGAACATCGTTCAACTTAGATGCAAAAGAACATATCTCAAAGAAAAAAGGAGAGAAAGAAGAAATGATAACGTACAAATTTACAAACCTTCAAATTAAGGGGGGAAAAAGCCACGGGTAGAGGACAAAACAATCCACTAGAATGAACGACTACTAAAAATACAAACAAAATAATTCTGACTCTATGGTAGAATTTCCAAGAGATCAAGAGACAGGTAGATTCTTGGTAGCATGTCAGAAAGATATTTTGAAGTAAAATAATGCCATTATGCCAGCAATTCATAGTATATACCATCCATGAAGATGTCATCGGTGTGCTTTTTTATTGTTTTCGCATAAGTAGGGCGCATTCCTACGATATAACTAAGCGTACTACGATATAACTAAGCGTATATTAACCTAGTATAAGTGTTACCCTCATTCTCGCCTTACACCATTTGAAATCTACATGTAAGCGGACAGCATTCCAGCATAAGTGTATAAGAATTCTACATGGAGAATAACAGGACAAGAAAACTAGTTAATATAGAGGAGAACTCAACATTGTCTATCCTTCTCCAGAATTCGATGTTTGTTCGATAACCGATGCATCTTCACAACATCAAATCCTTCTTTTAGACACGATTTCTAAAATAAGGGACAAGTTTATGCAAGGAACTCACCACGAAAAGGCAGAGGCACTAGAATGATTTAGTTTCAGTGTATCATCCATCAACAGTTTATCTGGCTCGTAGAACCTGTGTAAAGAAAGCTCGAGCTGTGGGGCAAAACTGAAACCATTTAACTCCGCATTAGAACTTGACTCTCCTACTCTTTCGTTATGGTCATCAATTCTTCCAATCAAGTTCATGGCTTCTCTCGAAGGCTCAGCCAATCCATGATATGTGTCATTAGAAGTAACCCCATGCTCTCCTGGAACCATGCTTTCATATTCATTAGCGGTGCCAGTGCAAGATCCATCTTCTTCCATACTTGATGCAGCTGATATATCTGCTTCGTTGCAGTGTTCAATTCCTGCAAATTTTGATTTTTAGATGCCATTGATCGTAAATTAACTCACTAGACTAAAGATCGTAATACATGAACAAAATTACCAACTTACCTTTTGTGTTATTGTTATGTAAAGCTGATTCTTTCTCTGATTTGACGCACTCTCTGTGTTGTAGAAGTTCATTTTCGCTCAAACCGGAAGAACGCAAATGACTCTGTAGTTGTGAATGAGCCTGCATACATAGCAGTATACGATGTACACTCTCAGCTTCCAAATTAGCATATATACAATATCTCATGACAAGCATATGAAAGACTATAACACATCAGTAAAGCTCAATAGAAGCCAACCTAAACATCAAAACAGATATCCATGAAACTAGCCTCATTTTTGTGTGGCATGGAGGTTTAGTTACAATGCAGTGTCAATCAATTTGCCAAAGATGTTCCCAGAATCATGTTCGACCCAAAATAAAGTAATAACCATAAGAAACACAGATTTGACAACTTTGTTACGATTCCAAAGGGTGAAGCTTATCCTACTATGAAGTGTCATGTGCCACAAGACTTACCCAGGTCCACTTCATCATGCTGCTCACGCAGCCCGTCTTCTCGTGTATGGGCAAATTGTTTTTCAAGACGAGGAGAATGATGCATCATATTTTAATTGATTTGGTATATACCTTATCCTATTTTTAGAAAAGTAGTTTCCTATTTGAGTTAGTATTTATCTTATCTTATCTTATCCATTTTTATCTTAGGGATTAGCTTTTTAATGAATATAGTTTTGTAACTCATTATTTTGAACTTTAAAGAAATATTATTGAGCTTAGTTTTTGGACATCAAGTTGTGCAACATCAATTATCTACACCAGCAACCACTTTTTGGACATCAAGTTCTGCAACATCAATTATCTACACCAGCAACCACAAGCAACACTCACCTGGATATCACTTGCATCCTCAGTGTGTTTAGTGCTTCTCCAGCAGGAAGACGCATTATCGCTAGAACGATTGCTTACTGCATTGTTGTCAGATGCAGCTTCAACTTTATATTGTTGGGCTGCTAATGTTGGAGTGTGTTGGCTATCAATCTGGTTTATAAAAATTACGAAACGCAATTATGTCAATGATCAAGTTAAATGCAAAAAGCTAGGCAGAAACAAATAACAGATAAGACAACAAGATGAGCCATGAACATACAGCGAGCTTTCTCCAAACATGGCGCCATAAGTTCTTCAGTTCGTTTCGTCTCACCGGTTTTATAAGAAAGTCAGCTGCACCCTTCAACATACATTTGTAAACCATGCTAATGGAATCTTGCGACGACATCACTGCATTATCATGGGAAGAGATGTTATATTATCATACTGCTAAAAAGAATTGTTTACTGATTTTATCATACTATATGTTATGCTTGTAGCGCTTACTTATGACGGGGATATCTTTGCAACTATCATGCTCCATAATCAATGTAAGAAGTGCATATCCAGATATAGATGGCAAATCGACTTCAGTTAGTATGAGATCTACGTTACTGTGTCTTCGCCTCAGGATCTCCCAAGCCTTCAGACCGTCAGAAACAGCAGCCACTGCAGGGGAAAAAGAAAATTCCAATTTCGTACAAAATTATAATCTTATACTATATTAACTATCAGCCACTGCAGGGAAAATGAGAGACGGTCTCAATGGGACTGCAAACCGTGTTCTAGAGGTCGAAAGCCACATTGTCATCTAGCGAGTTCCTCAATGGTATTTATGCTGCAAGAGACAAGCTAGGTGCGAACTTTCACCGGGCTTTAGGTCCGAGCCACAAAAGTTAGCATATATAATATCCACATATAAACTCAAGTGTAATTCCATCCTAAAACCAATTATCATTAGGTGGAGTAGCCCACTAGACTTATATATTGATCTCTTCTCTTTCACAGCTCCAATATGAAATGTCTAACTTTACTTATATGAAATTCTTAACACTAGGTCACTGGGTCAGTACCTAATGAAACGATACTTGTATTGTCAGAAGTCTTGACCTTGCAGGGGCACTTTAACTCAAGGGATCATCAAGTTTTTACTCTATGAAAATTTATTGGGCCTTTAGTTGACCCACAGAGTTGTCATATATAAAGTCCATATATAAACCCATTTAGGGTTCTATCATAGAATCAATCGGCAATACATGCAGTAGCCTACTAAGCTTATACGTTGATCTCTTTTTTGTCACAACTCTAATGTGAGACATTTTACTATAACCACACATGAAATTGTCACTTATAAATAATTCTTCACTATACAAGTAGAAATTCCTTTAATATTTTCCCAATAGTGTTAAATTGTCAACTCAAGAAAACAAAGTGAAGAAGGGCAACTACCTAAAAGAGAGCCAATTTCATCCAAGCTCTACTTCCCCAAAGTAAAATTGCAGGTCCAATATCAAAGCATATAGCAAACATAACCCATATTACAGTATAAAACCATTCTTAAGGCTTCACCTATCACTTAAGTTTTTGCAACAGATAGTTCTTCTACACGCTATAGAACTTCATTGGCTTAGAGGTCGTAGCTACCAATCTCAACAGCCCTGCTTTTAATATGGGTATAATTTTAACGCAAGTTATAAGATGGACTTGTGAACTACCAACCCATCAAGTCCAATGAACATGAACATGATGACGGGTTCATCTTAGAAAATGAAACTGTTCATGAGTTTTACTCGATAGCTTAAGCTTCTAGAAAAGATACTTCCTTCCCTGTAAATCATAGACAAAACCCTTTTGCAACAGTAAACGAAAACACAAACCCATTTGCAATACTGTCAAAATTCAACATCAATCCATCACCAAAACACACAAATCCACCAAACAATCAGAGATTTGAACCAAAACAAACCTTTGTAGTTACATTTGCGAAGAAGAGCAGCAAGAATCTGCCTGGTAGAATCATCAGCCTCCACCAGCAAAACTCTAAGCACCATCCTCGGCATCACCTTCTCCCACTTCCCCATCTCATTTTCTCTCTCCTCCTTCTCCACCGCTGCTGCCACCGCTGCCACCGCTGCCACCGTCTCCCTCTCCTCCGCCTCCATAACCACCACCTCCATCCCCTCTTCCTCTCTCACCACCAATTTCCCCATTTAACTCTCAAATTTAACCACCCCCTTTATACTCCACACAACACCCACAAAAATTCAAACAATTCTTCACACCCTCCATGAATCAAACCCTACCCACTTAGTAAAAACGCTTTCTTTGCAAAATCAAACTCAAACCCATCTCAAATCTCCTCAATATCTCTCTGGGTTTGCTTTAAATTTGAACAAAATACCTTGATTTGAAGAAGGAGAAAAAGAAAGAAGTGGATAAATTCTAGTGGGATGACAAATAGTGAGGATGAACGAGATGGATTTGTTGTTATTTAGGAATGAGAAAAAGAACAATGATTTCTGTGGGCTAATTGCGAAAATTTGTAACCTCCTTTGATTTTGAAGCACAAAATCAAAGAGGATATCTACTTTCGTTCTTGGCCGCTAATGTCTCAAAAAAATATCTTGGGGGGTTGGCTCACATACCAAGCAACAAGAGAGAGAGAAAAAAAAATTTAAAAATTTTTCTTATTCTATTTGTTAAAATTTTGAGATGAAATTTAAAAATAAATGACTAATTTTTTTTTCATAAGATTGAAATATCGAAAATAATTTTAAGAGAATTATTATTAGGTAATTTGATTGTTGTAATAATTTTACAAGCATTAATTTTTTAAAATTATATTGTTATTTTAATAATTTATTATAATCATAAAAACTCTCTTATTATTATTAGTAAAATAGTATAATTTACTAAAAAAATAGCTATATAATTATTCAAAAAATAATATATTATCTAATAATATTAATAGCATGATCTTGAATAAAATAATTAAAAAATCTAATTTTTTTTATTAGTATTAGGATAATAACGAAATTTTTTTAAAAATATGCTATATTAAATTTACCCTTTTATTAATAAAAATTTGCTAGCAATAATTCCACCCTGAATTAAATAATTTGCAAACTTAAAGAAATTATTTTTTTTTTGGGGTTGGGGGGCAAAATAAGCTTAAAGAATTAATGGAATATAAAATTGGAGGAAAATAAAAGAATATCAAAAGAAGGGAAAATGGGAGAGCGAAATCAAAAGCAGAGCAGTCATTGGATTCAAAGGGTGAGTGCGCTGACGTGGCGAATTCCTGATCACTAGTTTTTGATTTTATGGCCGGATGGATGCCGCTAGATTTGTGCGGTTCATATGATCTGTAGTGGGGTCCACCATGACACGTGTTGGTTATGCTTGGCTCTTGGGGCTGGATATTTTCTCTTTGGGTACACGTCACCGGAAAGAGAATCGCACGGACAGGATTGTGCAACGTCGTCGACTGGAATTGAATCTTGAAGTTGGTGGCTCGGAGGTTAGCCCAGTTATAGATAGTGTATGCAAATTTATTGGTCCATCCAATAAGGTGGGTCCCACTTCCGTAGCGTTGAAGTCTCTCTCTCTCCTCGAGTAACGTGTTGATGGTGCTCTACACATTTTTTTAAAAATGAATATTATATATTATATTATCATCATTAAGTAACAATTTACGAGGATATTTGTATAGAAGATCCATGTATTTTGTTAAAAGTATTTTCGTCAAAACTAATATTTCTTATAGAAGTTTGAAGAAAATTTTTGAAAAATCGTATCATTTAGACCTCTCAACTCCCGTTTAATCTTTTATAGACCCTTATAATCCTAAATACATCCTTTTGGACAAAAATATCCTCCCACTTCAACCCCCCCACAGGTCCTCTTCTTCTCTCCTCATTTAATGTTCACAGCAGCCCCCGTCCCATCCTTCTCCCCTTCTCTCTCCTCGCATTTACTTCTACAGCTATAAAAATTTGAATTTACCCCCTCCCCTTCCCGTCTTCTCTCTCCTCCAAAGCAAACGTGTTTTGCAAGCCACACTCTCTCTCCTCTTTCTCTCCCCCGTTCACTCTCTCTCTCCTCTTTCTCTCACCTTTTCATCCTCTTTCTCCTCTAACTTCAGCTGCGATTCTCGTTCCCGTGGGTTGTGAACCTCTAGCTGCTCTATCTGCAGAGGTGTGTGTTCGGGCGATATCCTCTGTTTGCACACCTTCATCCTTGCTCTCTTCGTCGATCTAGGATTTAATCGCCATTTCCGAATGTGAGCACCGATTTCTGAAGTTATTTTGTAGGGAAATGTATAATATGCGTTTGTTTCATACGATTTCCTGAACATAGTGCATAGTATTGGTCAGGGTTTAGGGTTTTGGTGTTAGTGGCTTTGTGAGTAAGGGTTAGTGTGTTTTATCCTGGTTTGGTTGTTGATTCAGTGTCTTATTAACTTTATTGTGTAGATATTTTACTTGCTTTTTTTGTATTTTATGTGTGTGGTGGTTGAATCGGTTTTTATTAATAGTTCTCTATAAGTTGTGTGGATTTTGGGGGTGGAAAGCAGATATTGACGGTGAAGCATAAATGGTGGATGATTGATGATTCACGGCTTGTGTTTTAAGTCATTAGTAGTGTATGATCAATCATACACGGTGTATGATTGGTCGTGATAGTGTAAAACCAAGTTTTCTAGGTGTGTTTTAAGTAATTAGTGGTGTATGATTAATCATACACCGTGTATGATTGGTTTTAATGGTGTAAAACAAACTAGATTGTGTGTGTTTCTACTGATTAGTGGTGTATGATCAATCATACACGTGTATGATAGGTTTTGATGGTGCGAAATCAACTTGTGTTAGTTTGTTTTGAGTCATTAGTGGTGTATGATTAATCATACACCGTGTATAATAGCGTTTAATGCTGTAAAATGAACTTATCTAGGTGTATATCAAGTAAACAGTGGTGTATGATCAATCATATACCGTGTATGGTTGGTTTTAAGGGTGTGAAATTAACTTGTTCAGGTGTGTTTCAAGTAATTAGTGGTGTAGGATCAATCACACACCGTGTATGATATGTTTTAATGGTGTGAAATCAATTTGTGTTAGTGTGTTTCAAGTCATTAGTGGTGTATGATTAATCATACACTGTGTATGGTTGCTTTTAATGCTGTAAAATGAACTTATTTAGGTGTGTATCAAGTAAACAGTGGTGTATGATCAATCATACACCGTATATGATAGGTTGTATTGGTGTAAAACCAACTTGTCTTGGTGTGTTTGAAGTAAACAGTGGTGTATGATTAATTATACACCGTGTATGGTTGCTTTTAATGCTGTAAAACGAACTTACCTAGGTGTGTATCAAGTAAACAGTGGTGTATGATCACTCGTACACCATGTATGATAGGTTGTATTGGCGTAAAACCAACTTGTCTTGGTGTGTTTGAAGTAAACAGTGGTGTATGATTAATCATACACCGTGTATGGTTGCTTTTAATGCTGTAAAACGAACTTTATCTGGGTGTGTATCAAGTAAACAGTGGTGTATGATCAATCGTACGCCTTGTATGATAGGTTGTATTGGTGTAAAACCAACTTGTCTTAGTGTGTTTGAAGTAAACAGTGGTATATGATTAATCATACACCGTGTATGATAGGTTTTGATGGTGTGAAATCAACTTGTGTTAGTTTGTTTTGAGTCATTAGTGGTGTATGATTAATCATGCACCGTGTATGATTGCATTTAATGCTGTAAAACGAACTTATCTAAGTGTGTATCAAGTAAACAGTGGTGTATGATCGATCATACACTGTGTATGATAGGTTGTATTGGTGTAAAACCAACTTTTCTTGGTGTGTTTGATGTAAACAGTGGTGTATAATTAATTATACACCGTGTATGATTACTTTTAATGGTGTAAAACCAACTAGTTTATGTGTGTTTCTACCGATTAGTGGTGTATGTTTAACCATACACCGTGTATGATAGGTTTTAACGGTGTAAAATTAACTATTTACTGTAATTAACGGTGTATGATCAATCATACACCGTGTATGGTAGGTTATAATGGTGTGAAATCAACTTGTCTGGGTGTATTTCAAGTCATTAGTGGTGTATGCTTAATCATACACCTTGCATGGTTTGTTTTAATGGTGTATCATGAGTTTAATCTTTGGTTTTGTGATATTTTTCTTTTATTTCAGATGGCATTTTACACACGCAGGAAGAGCCGATCAGAAGTGGAGGTTGATTACATTTTCCCAAGGAGTTGCTGGAAATTCCTGCAAGTTAACCAGATGGGAGTATCTACCAAAGCTGTGACAGAGATTAGGGAAATCTTGAAGGACGACGAAGCAAAGGTTTGACACAGTATCCATATGAATTATGTTGACTTTTTACTATTACATTTATGATCCCTTATTAACTAAAAGTGTTTTGCATTATAGCTTGCCCTTGTTTCACAGTACAATGTCGGGCATCTGCTTGAGCTGCGTGAGACTAATGTTGGCTTCTGGCATTGTCTAATTCACGTTGTCCTTTTCCACCAGGTGGCCAACCCAAATCCCGAGGAATTATCATTCTCATTTGGTGGGAAGTTAGTTCAACTCGGGAGGAGGGAATTTTGCATTCTAACCGGCTTGAGATATGCCGGTGTGGAAGATGTACGCGGAGGTTCCAACAGGCTGATTGCCAAGTACGGCATGAGGGGGAGGATGAGTAGGCAACAGCTGCTTGAAGCATGCAGAACCTGATCCATTATGGAGGACCAGGTTAAGCTTGCTGTTGCCTACTTGGTTAAGGGTCTACTGTTCGCCAAACGCAAGAGAACAGCCATTGACTCGAACATCCTGGCCCTCGTGGACGACGTGGAATCTTTTAACAGTGCTGCTTGGGGATCCTTGAGCTGGAAATTTTTGGTGCGGAAGCTCAAGGATTTCGTGGCAAAAATGCAACATGGTTTAGAAAGGACCTACTCCGTCCACGGGTTCTATGATATAGTTTCCATATTTTCCATGGAAACCCTTCAAGAATTTGCCAAGGTTGGGGTGATGAGGGTTGGCAATCAGACTCTTAGGCGGATCCTTAACTGGAAGATATGTGTTAAGGTTTCGTACACCGCTCTACTCTTAACGGTATTTGATCAGGTAATAATACATTATGTTGTTACTGTTTTACTACTAGCTGTTTCATATCTTTTGGGTTAGAATTATGATTTGTAATTTTACTAACGTTCATATGATGTATCTTCCTTTGATCAGCAATTGAATGCCGAACCGATTAGACTGACGAGTGCGGAAGCTAATCAGCCTAATCTACAAGACATTCCCTTTGCTAGGGATGGTGAGGAGGGGGTTCAGTCTCCTGTTGAGGCAATGCCAGCAGATCCAAGTGATGATCTAGAACCATTGGCAACTCAACACCTCTTGCCGGCATCCCAGGAGGAACCATCTACTACGTCAACCAATTTGGCGTATCAATCGGTATTGACATTTCGTTTTGTGTTTATTTAATTGCATTTTTATCCTTGTAAGTACCATATTATTCAAATTCATGTTTATGACTATTTGAAGGACATATTGCAGGCTATAGAGAGACTCGAAGCGATGGAGAAAGATATGCAAATCATGCGGATGGACTTCGAAAGCAGACTTGAAGCGTAGCAGCTTCAGTTGCAAATGTACGAACAACGGTTTGAGGCTCAGGAGGCAATGATTAAGGAGCTCTCAGACCGTCCACCACATGCCACATCCCCACATATCTGTCCATCGCCTTCCTCCCATCCATCCCCAATTAAGCAAACAATTATTATTTCTCCTCCACGTACTGGGTAAGACACTACGGATCCTTGTTATTGTCCCAATTTGGTATGTTTTCATGCATGTTGAGGTTTATTGACTTTGGTATTTGCTCTGCCAACTAGGGACGAGGAAAATGTCTACAAGGAACCATCGTCAACGCATGTGGATGGTGTTGAAAACTTGATGACATTATCCAAGACAGTTTTGAGATTGGGGCAAGAGAGGAGGGACCCCAAGCCAAATCCCAAGTACAAAGATGAAGAATGGACCGCGGAGGGTATGAGCAAACGGGCAAGAATGACCCATCCTGGACCAGAATCGGTTCTGCCCTTCGATCCATTCCAACCTCCCTCCAAGGAAGAAAAAAAAGAGTTTGAAGATTTTTACAAAAGTTTCCATGCAAATGTTAAGAAGTAAGTGTGATTTTACACTATGCTTTTTGATTATCAGTATGGAAATATTTTCAGATTGCAATTTTCTTATGGGATGCTTATATATCATGCTTCTTATTGTATATTACAGAAATTTGAAGACCCCCTTCGAGTTACCTGAGGATCAACCAATGGATTTCTCTGTTTTGACTACCAGTACAGGTCAGTTTTGGTATCGGTTGAAAAACAACGGCGCCCGGCTTACGGATGAGGTATGTTCCCCATCATGATCCATTTGGCGTGTGATTACTGTAAGTGGATCCCATTATTTTTTGTTGGTGTGTCAACTAATTACTGGTGTATGATGAACAATACACGATGTATGATAGGTTTTAAGGGTGTGAAATCAACTTGTATAGGTGTGTTTCAAGTAATAAGTGGTGTATGATCTATCATACACCGTGTATGATTGGTATTAAATGTGTAAAATCAACTTGTATAAGTGTGTTTCAAGTAATTGGTGATGTATGACTTATCATACACTGTATATGTTAAGTTTTAATTGTGTAAAATCAACTTATATAGTTATGTTTCACTTATCATACACGGTGTATGATTGGTATTAAATGTGTAAAATCAACTTATATAGTAATTAGTGATGTATGACTTATCATACACCATGCATGATACATTTTAAATGTGTAAAATTAACTTATATAGTTATGTTTCATGTAAGTAGTGGTGTATGACTTATCATACACGGTGTATGATAAGCTTTAAATGTGTAAAATCAACTTGTATAAGTGTGTTTCAAGTAATTAGTGGTGTATGACTTATCATACACGGTGTATTATGAGTTTGAATTGTGTAAAATCAAGTTATATAGGTATGTTTCAAGTAATTAGTAGTGTATGACTCATCATACACGGTGAATGATGAGTTTTAAATGTGTAAAATCAACTTGTAGAGGTGTGTTTCAAGTAATAAGTGGTGTATGATCAATCATACACCGTGTACGATATGGTTTAATAGTGTAAATTGACTTATGTTATTGTGTTGCTATGTTCCAAGTGATTAGTGGTGTGTGTTGTGTTTGAAGTAATTTGTCTCATATTGTAGGAAATGGATGTCATTCTACACTACATCATGCAGAAGAAACATAAGTGGCCAGAGCATTTCGACCACAGGGCAACATGCGCAAATCCGCCGGTTTCTATTCTATTTGGACCCCTATTGAAATGCATTCAAAACAGGGAAATCTCCATCGAATTAGCTTTTGCCGATTTTGATTCGTTGATCATGAAGTTTCTTGCAGGGTGTTAAATATGGGGTCTGCTGCCACGACGTGGATCGGATATACATGCCCATCAATCAACCTAATCAACATTGGTTCCTTGCTGCCATCAATTTTAAAGATTGGCGGATAGAGGTAATTGATTCCTTATACTCCGCCGCATCCAAGGAATCAAGATTAAAGCATGTGGAGCCAATTGCAAAATTGATTCCACATGCTCTAGATATGGTTAATTTTTGGGACGTCTGGAATTCATGTATGACAGATGGGGTATGACATCTACTTCCATTGCTGTTTTACTATGTTTATTTTTTTTGGTTATTAAGTGGATGAAAATAGTCATTACTTACTATGATGCCTAATTTCTTATTGTGTCTTCTGTATTATTATGAACTGCGGGTCAGATTGTGGCATATTTATTGTAAAGTTTATTGAATTTTTGCTTACAAATAGACTCAGCATCTCCCAATGCACGCAAGGGCAGATGGGGAATTTGCGGATGAACACCTACGTATACTTGTACAGGCATGGAAGAAAGAAACAGATGAAAATGTATACAAGTGAATAAAATTATGTGATGTGTATATGTTATTGTATATTACCATAGGATTTACATTGTAATCATTGTACTGAAAATTGTAGAAATGATGTGATGGGTATGCAATAGTGTATATTTTCATATTGTTGTATATTCCTTTTGACGTATTTTCAAATTGTGTAATGAGAATTGTGAATGAAGTGTTTTGAAGTTGGTCCCAATTGTGTGTTCTAAGTGTTTGATGTGTTTTTGAAGTGTGTTATGATGTGTGCCGACACACAGGGATAGTGTGTCGACACACATTCTTACAGAATAGGGATGCAGAGTTGTGTGTCAACACACATTCTTACAGAACAGGGATGCATAGTTATGTGTCGACACACAGGGATGGTGTGTCGACACACATTCTTATAGAACAGTGATATATCCCCCCCCCCCCCCCCCCCCCCCCCCCCAAAAAAAAAATATTTGCGTCAACCACACCTATATACGTTCATTTGACACCTATATAAGTTAATGTTAACCCAATATAACCCATCCTACACCAATTAATAATTGAAAAACACTTATAAAGGTTGAGTTTACACCATTACACCAGCAAAACTTAAAAAATACATGCAAAAGTTGATGTTACACCCATAAAACTCATCATACACCGTGTATGATTGATCATACACCGCTATTTACTTCAAACACACCTATATAAGTTGATTTTACACCAATATAACCCATCATACACCGTGTATAATTCATTATACACCAATTATTAATTGAAAAACACTTATAAAGGTTGAGTTTACACCATTACACCAGCAAAACTTAAAAAATACATGCAAAAGTTGATGTTACACCCATAAAACTCATCATACACTGTGTAGAATTGATCATACACCGCTATTTACTTCAAACACACCTATATAAGTTGATTTTACACAATAAAACCCATCACACACCGTGTATGATTCATTATACACCAATTATTAATTGAAAAATACTTATAAAGGTTGAGTTTACACCATTACACCAGCAAAACTTAAAAAATACATGCAAAAGTTGATGTTAAACCCATAAAACTCATCATACACTGTGTATGATTGATCATACACTACTATTTACTTCAAACACACCTATATAAGTTGATTTTACACCAATATAACCCATCATACACCGTGTATGATTCATCATACACCAATTATTAATTGAAAAACACTTATAAATGTTGAGTTTACACCATTACACCAGCAGAACTTGAAAAATACATGCAAAAGTTGATTTTACACCCATAAAACTCATCATACACAGTGTATGATTGATCATACACCGCTATTTACTTCAAACACACCTATATAAGTTGATTTTACACCAATATAACCCATCATACACCAATTATTAATTGAAAAACACTTATAAAGGTTGAGTTTACACCATTACACCAGCAGAACTTCAAAAATACATGCAAAAGTTGATTTTACACCCATAAAACTCATCATACACCGTATATGATTGATCATACACTGCTATTTACTTCAAACACACCTATATAAGTTGATGTTACACCAATATAACCCATCATACACCGTGTATGATTCATCATACACCAATTATTAATTGAAAAACACTTATAAATGTTGAGTTTACACCATTACACCAGCAGAACTTGAAAAATACATGCAAAAGTTGATTTTACACTCATAAAACTCATCATACACAGTGTATGATTGATCATACACCGCTATTTACTTCAAACACACCTATATAAGTTGATTTTACACCAATATAACCCATCATACACAGTGTATGATTCATCCTACACCAATTCATAATTGAAAACACTTATAAAGATTGAGTTTACACCATTACACTGGCAGAACTTGAAAAATACATATAAAAGTTAATTTTATACCCATAAAACTTATCATATACCGTGTATGACTGATCATACACCACTATTTACTTCAAACACACCTATATAAGTTGATTTTACACCAATATAACCCATCATACACCGTGTATGATTCATCCTACACCAATTATTAATTGAAAAACACTTATAAAGGTTGAGTTTACACCATTACACCAGTAGAACTTGAATATTACAAGTAAAAGTTGATTTTACACCCATAAAACTCATCATACACCATGTATGATTGATCATACACCGCTATTTACTTCAAACACACCTATATAAGTTGATTTTACACTAATATAACCCATCATACACCGTGTATGATTCATCATACACCAATTATTAATTAAAAAACACTTATAAAGATTGAGTTTACACCATTACACCAGCAGAACTTGAATTTTACACAAGGAGAGTGGGAACGAGTCCACTTGTCCAGTCCCACATCTTCCAAGTAATCTTTAGCCCCGGTTACAGCACAACATAAACTGAAAAACAAACTATAAAACTCTTCAATGTTGTATGCTTTAGCTGCTTTGTAGTAGTACTGATCCAACTGCTTCGTTTTGCTCTTGAATTTGGCCTTCAAGTTGCTCAGCAAGTGGGACATGCACAGCTCATGAAATGTGTCGCGGAAAACTTCTTCCACCGCGCGTTAGATGCTTCGGTGTCTATTAGATATAATGACATGGCCAATAGGCTCCCCAATGACTTCCTTCAACTTACTGAGGAACCAATGCCATGATGCATCATTCTCTGAATCACCGATACCGACAGCAATCGGGAAAATTTGCTGGTTGGCATCGTGGCAAACGACAATGAACAGGACACCCCGGTATTTTCCCTTCAGATGTGTTGCGTCAATGCTCACAACAGGCCGGCAAAATCGGTACCCTTTCAGTGAAGCATCAAACGCAATGAAGAAGTACTGAAACCTGCTCTCGTCATCTGTTTGTAAATAAAATGTGGTACCGGGGTTAGTCTGTTGGAGGACTTGCAGATAAGCAGGCAAGAATGCATACGACTCTTCAGCGGTACCCAATCTAACATTGTCGTATGCAAACTCTCTCGCCCTCCATGCAACACTGTAGCTGATATCGACACCGTAGCAACTGCGGATGACATCTATGACATCCCGTGGCTTGAACACTCTTCCGAGGTTGACAAGTTTCTTGTGGACGCATTTCCCGACGACCCAACTGGTTGCCTGCCTGTGTCTAACAGTGGTGAGATCGGTAGGGTGGTTGTGGTTCTTTTCTAGTTTTGTAACTATCCAACAGCCACCATCTGCTACACACATAGCCCGAACCCTCCATCCTCTTGTGCGTAGCGAACAACCGTTAAGGATTTGTTAGACTTGTGGCTCCTGAATTCAAATTTTTCCCTAAGCGCAATTACTGCCAGGTTAGTCAACAAGTCCCTCTTCGTCTTAAATATTTGATTCACTTCAACATCCTCAACCATCTTGCCCTGCCCATATACCCCGTCAATTTGGCTCCTCTCATCACTGGAGCCAGCATCATCATCATAACGAGGATCACCAGCAGCTTGGACTTCGAGGTGGACATTTAGTTGACCGCTGGGTTCCGCATTCCGTTCCACTGCAGGTTCGACAATCAGAGCATCTTCAGGGGAAATATTATGATGCTCGTAAGTGTGCCCGTCTGGAGGTGATGCATCAGGTACAGTCGGTCACACCTGGGATAAATTGATATTGTCCAAATTGTCCCATGCACTTTGATTGGAATTTTCCCAATCTCCACCTGTTGCTGTTGCCGCAACCGTCGCAGTAGGCATGTCTAAATCGATTTCAGTTGCATCTCTGCAGGTTGCTTCTTCCATCCCTGCATTCATACATCCACCAAAAGTCTCGGGCACCTCAGGGTGCGAACCGCCACTGTTCTTGTCACCATCGAGAATTGTTTGAATGGGAGTCCGTTGCCAATCGAAGCAAGGATTCCTATCACCGGATGACTCAACAGTTACGATCAAAGTATGCTTCGCCCTATCTTCTTTGGCCAGTGCCTTCCAAAACATAACTGACCTATCATCGATGACATCGTACAAGGGCGTGGCCGGAACGCCAGTAAGAAATTGAAAATGCATCTTTGAACCCGCATCCACCTGAGCACCAATCACCTCCGCCATAGTCCTTTGCAAACCAGCGAAGTCGGTCTTCTCATCCACTAAAAAATAACCCAATTTTCCACCAACGTACTCTGCCCTCTCTTTAAAGTGGCCACCGTACAGAACACATGCAACAGCAACATCACCCATTACTGTGAACAAGAAAACAACATGATATCAGAGCAATAATGACATGAAACATACTAGGGTGGAATGGAAGTACAGCATTGAAACCACTCATACCCAGCGTATGATTGGTTTAAAACCATTATTGACTTGAAACAACCAACTAACAGTGATAATACACCAATAACACCTAACATAGACTGTGTCTATGTAAAGCTACAAAGCTAAAACCTGAAACACACCAACGCAAATGATTTTACAGAATTTAAAATGATTAATCATGCACCACTACCTACATGACTTAACACACACCAACAAAGCATGGTATTACATGTCAGCTACAGCGTGGTATTACACACCGACACAGCGTGGTATTACACCACTTTAAGAAAGAATACATGGTGTATGATTTGCGTTACAACCATAAACAAGTTTATCACACACCTTTTAAAGCTATCATACACGTTGTACGGTTAAACACACCCCATTCTATACTTGAAAGACCCCAAAACAAGTTCATCATACACTGTTAAAAGCTATCATACACGGTGTATGGTTAAACATACCCCATTCTATACTTGAAAGACGCCAAAACAAGTGCATCATACACCTTTTGAAGCTATCATACACGGTGTATGGTTAAACATGCCCCATGCTATACTTGAAAGACACCAAAACAAGTTCATCACACACCTTTTAAAGCTATCATACACGGTGTATGGTTAAGCATACCCCATTCTATACATGAAAGACACCAAAACAAGTTCATTTTAAAACGTTAAAAGCTATTAAACCCAGTGTATGGTTAAACACACCCCATTCTATACTTAAACGACACCAAAACAAGTTCATCATACACCGTTAAAAGCTATCATACATGGTGTATGGTTAAACATACCCCATTCTGTACTTCAAAGACATCAAAACATGTTCATCATACACCTTTTAAAGTTATCATACACGGTGTATGGTTGATCTTACACCACTATTGACTTGAAAGACTCCAAAAAAAAGTTGATTTACACCCTTAAAACCTATCATACACGGTGTATGATTGATCACACACCACTACTTGCTTAAAACACACTAAAGCAAGTTGTTTTCACAACATTTAGAACAATCATACACCGTGTATGATAAGTCATACACCACTAATTACTTGAAACATAGCTATATAAGTTGATTTCACCCCATTAAAACCTATCATACACGGTGTATGATTGATCATACACCACTAATTACTTAAAACACACTAAAACAAGTTGGTTTTACACCATTTAGACCAATCATACATGGTGTATGATTGATCATATACTGCTAATTACTTGAAACACACCTAAACAAGTTGATTTCACACCATTAAAACCTATCATACATGGTGTATGATTGATCCTACATCACTAATTACTTGAAACACACCTGAACAAGTTGATTTCACACCCTTAAAACCAATCATACACGGTGTATGATTGATCATACACCACTAATTACTTAAAACACACCTAAACAAGTTGAGTTTACACCATTTAAACCTATCATACACGGTGTATGATTGATTACACACCACTACTTGCTTAAAACACACTAAAGCAAGTTGTTTTCACAACTTTTAGAACAATCATACACAGTGTATGATAAGTCATACACCACTAATTACTTGAAACATAACTATATAAGTTGATTTCACCCCATTAAAACCTATCATACACGGTGTATGATTGATCATACACCACTAATTACTTAAAATACACTAAAAAAAGTTGGTTTTACACCATTTAGACCAATTATACACGGTGTATGATTGATCCTACACCACTAATTACTTGAAACACACATGACCAAGTTGATTTCACACCATTAAAACCAATCATACCCGGTGTATTATTGATCCTACACCATTAATTACTTGAAACACACTTGAACAAGTTGATTTCACATCATTAAAACCAATCATACCCGGTGCATGATTAATCATACACCATTAACGACTTGAAAAACACCAACACAACATGATAATACACCATTTAAACCAATCATGCACCATTAATGAGTTGAAATACACCAAAGAAAATTATAATACACCACCTATACCAATCATACACCATAAATGACTTGTAACACACCAACCTCATATGATAGAGATCCATTAACAACCAATGCATTAAATGATCATTTTACCTTCAATGTCTGATCTGAAAACCGTGAAATGTGTAATGACTCAACCTTGAACCTACTGCAATGTCACAATGCTTCAAACCAGTTCTTACAAAGCCTTCTTTTTCTTCCAAAGCCACCACAAACAACTATCCAAGGGCCCAAGTACGATGAGGAAACACGCAGGACGCTCAGAATGGAGCTCGGGAATTCGAAAATAATAGAAGAAGAAGAAAGAAGAGAGAATGAGATATGAGAGAAGGAAGACAAATGGGCGGGAAAAGAATGGAAAGAGAGAAATGAGATACTATTGTTGCATTAAATGAGGAGAGAGAAGGAGAGAGAGAGGGAGTGGACGGGTGGGGCAGTGAAAAGTTAAATTTACTGCTGTAACATTAAATGAGGAGAGAGATGAGGAGAGAGAAAGTGGACGGGTGGGGGGGGGGGAAGTGGGAGGGACATTTTTGTCCAAAATGGTCTATTTAGGGTTAAAGGGGTCTAAAAAAGATTAATGGGGGGCTGGGGGGGTCTGAACCGTACGATTTCCCAAAATTTTTCTACAAATATTTTTTTCTGCCACAATTTTAAAAATTTATCATATCATGTGATATACTAAAATTTAATAATTATTTTTTAAATCTTTATATATTTCTATCTGTTATTACTGAATCTCCCTTTCTTTAATATTTTTAAAATTTTAAATCTTACAATTCTAAAATACCACATGAAAGGTAGTAAAAATTTAAAAGTGAAAAAAAGATTCATGATATTTAATCAATTAAATAAAATGCAACACCAATACATAAAAATAAAAAATTGTAACTAAATTTTTAACAAAATAAAAGATAATTTGGAAAAATTCTAACAAAGTTCTAATATGATAATATATAAAATTGTAAATTTTAAATATAAACACCTTCGGTGTATCGCGCGGAGTAACACTAGTTAAGTAACAATTGACAAGGTTGTTTGTACAAAAGATCCATGTATTTTATTTATTGTATTAATTTAGTTACTGTGTTTTTGCTATTAGAAAATTCATACAAAGTGAATACAAGTGGAAGCGAAAAATGGAACAAAATTAATGAACGAACATATGAAAATTTAATATGGAAAACCTTCTCTTAGAGGAAAAAATCACGACCTAAGCTGAATTTTAGAATTATAATTTATAACTATAATTAAAATTTAATATATCAAACTTTACAAATTTTACCTCTCAGTTTTTTTTTCCTCTCTCTAACCGTGAATAAACCCTTGTTTTTAACCTTTTCACAGTATGTAGGATTAGAGGTGGCCAGTGGGCCGGACTGCCCCCTGAAAGAGCCGGCTGGGGGAAGTTTAATTTTTTTAAAAATTTTAATTTTTTCTATAAATACTAATTAAATTTTCTCATTTCACCGCACAACAATCATCACTTGTTTAGAAGCTTGTTGAAGTTTAAATTTTGATTGTCATTTTGGTAAAATTAGTATTGAAATTTTATTTATTTACTTGCATTCTTACTTGTCATTTTTGTTTCATATTCTTGTATAATAATAAATTAATAATATAATGGCACATAGATTATCTTTATCTTGAACTAGTCGAGCTAGTTCTAGCTTTTCTCAACCGCCTAAAATCTCTAAAATGGGTATTGGTAGCCAGTATTGAAGAGTTGAGCTTAATACCGAAAAATGTATTTTTTTAGAACCCATCAGGTCACCTCCATACACAGACACCTTTAATCGGGAATACGAACACGGATACGAGCAGGGTTATCCTAGTGAATCGAGTGATATGGGTCCCAGCAACGATGAAATTCAAAGCTCCCGATTCTGAAAACACGACTATCACTAATAGACGTCCTACGAGTCAAGTATGAAAATATTTTACACTAAATCATAAACATAATAAAGCATATTGTAATCTTTGTGATCCTCCAAAAACCTTCAGCCATCCACGTGGTAGTGGGACCGACACTTTACAATGACACCTAAAAAATCCCACCTCGACTTATATGCGGATACATCCCAACAAACCCTTGTACAACAAGCGACTGGTGCGCTTGCAAACTTCAGATTTACATAAGAAACTAATAGACACGAATTGATGAGATACATCATTTTGGGTGAAAAGCTGTTTACCACCGACGAAGACCTTAGATTTGTCTGGTACTATAAAACCGCATTAAACTCCGTAGCTCAAAGGATCCCTCGAAACACTTTGAAGCGAGATGCATTTAAAGAATTTGTAAATATGAAAAACGAGCTTCCAAAGATTTTTAAGATGAACACGAGCATGATTTCGTTGATGTCTGACACGTGAACGATGAAGTCCGACATGCCTTACATGTGCATAAATGTACATTGGATTAATTTTTCCTACATAATGAAAAATAATAATTATTCATTTTCGCCTATTCGAATATTCCAACAATGCTCATGCAGTCACAGGTGTCATTGTGAACGAATGCCGTGAGTAGGGGATAAACAACAAAATTTTCAGCATTGCTTTAGATAATGCTACTAATAACGCCGCGTCTATTAACTAATTAATTAGATATTTGAGGCCCATGTTAAATGAAAAATATTTTTATTTGCATTACATCTGTTATGTTTTGCATTTAATGATAATGTATGGTATGCAATTTTTATATTTTTCTCTTAAAGTTTTAAGAGAAGTAATTAAAGCTGTTAAAATGTCTGAAATTAGGCAACAAAATTTTAAAAAATGTGTCAATCACAAGGCATTCGTAGGAAACAATTTAAATTAGATGCATCTACTAGTTGGTCATCGACAATTTTAATGTTAGAAAGATGCATACCATATAAAGACGTCTTAATGAAATTTGTACAACAAAATCATACATATCTAAGAGATTTTAATTTAGATAATGTAGATTTAGAATATAATTAATAAAATTTGTAGATTTTTAGTTCTTTTTAAATATGCTACTGTATATATTTTTTTAATCTTATTACCCAACTATTCCACACGTAATATTTAAACTGTTAGATATTGTTGCATAGATTATGGAGAACTTCTCCAACCCCATGCCATAGAGGTCCATTGCCGCCATAATGGAAAATATTTTAAAATATTATATTGAGCTACCGTTGGCATATTGTATTGCCACCATGTTTGATCCACATTGTAAACTTACGAGTTTTCAATTATTTGCCCAAATATTTTACCAAAAAAACGTTACCAACTGTTGATGTCGATTCTTTTGTTGCTAAAGTTGATGAAAATTTACATAATTTATTTTTCATTTATTCTAAAAAATTATCAACTAATACAAACCTTTCTACATCATCTTCGTCCTTTTCTCAAGGACAGTCATATGCGTGGGATTTATTTAACCGATTAAAGCCCAAACAAAATCTCACGTCATATGATGTGCTTTTTTTGTACTTGCGTTCACCTCTGATCAGATTCCAATTGATGGAGTCTTCACTATATTTTGATATTTTGCTATTTTGGAAATCATATCAAAACCACTATTCCGTGCTTTACACCATGGCACGCGATATACTAACATGTCCAGTGTCCATACTAGCATCAGACTCTGTTTTTAATGTAGGTGGTAGATTGCTAGGATCAAAGAGAGCGAAGCTAGCACCGGCCACCTTAGAAATGTTGGTGATTTTGAAGGACTGGACCGCTGCAGTGGAAAGAAACCAAGACTGTATGAAATTGGAATCACTGAGCGATGAAGACGACGACGACAACACTAGCTCCTTTACAAGTACCACACCAATCATAGCAAGTTTAGATTGATTTATTTATATTGTTATGTTACGTGTAATTAGTATACAATAATAAATGTACTTAGTTCTTGGGGTTACTTGTGATTTTAGTATAAATACAAGTGTAATAGCTTCATTTGAGAATAATGAAAAACTAAATACTTCTCATCTTCTTTCTAACTTCTCATTTCCTTCTTTCTATTTCTCTCTCTCATCTCACTCTAACTCCCAAACCCTAACCCTAATTCAAGTTACACCAAATCGGTGTAACAATTGGAATCAGATTCAGGTACCGAGCTGCGGTTGATTGGAGATTGATTCCATGGCGGATGGTACACGCAGCGCCACCAATTTGCGCTGCCTTGAGACACTATTCGAGGAGTCCGAGACACGAAAGGAGGCTCGATTTCAAGCAATCCATGGTGAAATTGCTCAGATCATGGAAGTCTTACGTGATATACAGTAGCAGCAACGCCACAGCAACGTTCTTCTTCCGCGTCCTTCGGATCAGACTTCCAATCCGGTAACCGAATCGGTACCGGACTGTGGTATTGGGTCTTCTACTTCATCTACGTATCAATTTCATACTAGATTGTCAAAGATTGATTTCCCTTGCTTTGGAGGTAGTATTGATGTAAAAAATTGGGTGCGGAAGGTGGATCAATTCTTTGCAATTGATCAAACACCTATTTCGGCACAAGTAAAGCTCGCTTCTATGCATCTTGAGGGCGATGCACTTGAGTGGCATCGTACATTCCTCAAAACCCTACATCGCCCAATTGAGGATGTGTTGTGGTCGAAGTATTCGATGATACAACGTTTTGGCCTTAGTCATGAAGATCCTATGTCTGATTTAATGAACTTGCGTCAAAACAATATTGTCTCAACATATCAGGCCTAATTTGAGCGCCTAGTGCCGCGCATCAATTTGACCGAGGAGTATCTAATTTCTTGCTTTGTCACGGGACTTAAAGACTCTATTAGATACCCGGTCTTGATGCTTTAGCCCAGTTTGTTACATCATGCTATGAAACTAGCACGATTACAAGAAGACAATTTGCTTACCGGATTTTGTCTTTCGTTGTCCGGATCAGCTAGACACCCTTCATCTCCAGTGCCAGTTCCTTCCTCGGCCCCACCAGGTGGGTCTGTGATCCGTTGTTCATCGGACTCAGGAATTGGTCCTCGTCCTCAAAACCGGGAGGGACACACAATAACTATAGCTGAAATTGAGGATAGGCGTGAAAAAGGCCTATGTTTCTTTTGTAGTGAGCCATTTGTATGTGGCCATATGAAAGTTTGTAAGGCGAAGAACCCGCAGTTACGCATGATCTATGGTGATCTGGATGAGCCACCCATTGAGCGTACAGATGCATACCTGCTAGATTCGGTTGACACCAAGACTTGGGATGTTTCCCGCATCTCATGTCATGCATTAGCCGGTTTATCCGCTTATCGTACTATGCGTGTTATAGGTTATCACAACCGAAAACCTTTACATATTCTTGTCAACAGTGGCAGCACGCATAAGTTTCTCAATTTCGGGAAAGCCTGTTGGCTTGGATGTGTTATCAGACTCATCGCTACAACCTCTGTTGTGGTAGCCGATGGGACTCGACTTCCGTGCCGTGCCATGTGCCATGATTTTAATGGAGTGCACAGGGTACCGATTTTGTTTGTGATGTTCTCCTCATCGATCTTGGTGGTTGTGACATGGTATTCGGGATTCAGTGGTTAGCTCCGCTCGGGGCCATTGTTTGGAACTTCGAGAAGATTCAAATGTCCTTAGAGTGGCAAGGGGCACAGTGTGTGTTACGTGGTCAGCAGCCTTTGGTCTCCCTTGCGGTTGCGTTGACATGTGGGGATAGTGGCGGAAGGACACCCAAGCACATTACCTCATTTTCCCGGTCAGTAGTGGCAGCCTGAGGCTATTCTGGACCGTCCTCTCGTTAAGCGTCGCAGTACTACGGCCACTAAGATACTTGTGAACTGAAAAGATCACAGGGTCGAGGAGGCGACATGGGAGGACTACTATGAGTTATGCCTATGTTTTCCGAGCTTTCTTCCTTGAGGACAAGGAAGCTATCAAGCAAGGGGTATTGTTACGCATAATTATTATACAATAATAAATGTACTTAGTTCTTGGGGTTACTTGTGATTTTAGTATAAATACAAGTGTAATAGCTTCATTTGAGAATAATCAAAAACTAAACACTTCTTGTCTCCTTCTTACTATTTCTCTCTCTCATCTCACTCTAACTCCCAAACCCTAACCGTAATTCAAGTTACACCAAATCGGTGTAGCATGTTATAATTACATTTTTTAACAAGTTATACTATATTATTTTATAAAATATATTTGTAATTATATGTTATATTATTTATCAATAAATTATAGTTATTTTTTTGTTAAAATAATTATTTTTATGTGTATATATATAAACAAAAAAGAGAAGGAGCCCGGCCCAGTTCCTAACCTTGGCCCACGGGCTGGGCCACAGGCCTGGCCTGTGGCTACCTCTAGTGAGGGTCAAGGAGCCCCCACTATCATTTTCATTTTTTTTTTCCCTTCTTCTTTCTTTTTCTCTTTTCTCTCTGGTTGTTTTTATTTTTTTCCTTTTCATTTCAACTATACAAAATAAAATATGACACTAAATAAAATATATGAGTTGGACCCAACATTAAATTATGTCAATTTAGTTTTTGTACAACACAAATTGTGCAAATTTAATCCGTCAGTAGAAATTGAAGTTAAATTAATGACATAATTTTTAATGAATTGGCTATATAAAATGCAAATGACTATAAACTCAGCTAACTTAATTTAAACTCACCCGCCATCCAAACATTAAAAAATTTGTCACTAATTTGATGCTAATTTTACTCTAGGGACTAAGTTAACACAAAGTAAATAGTACAAGGACTAAAGTGGTATAATTAAAAGTATAAGAAATAAATTAACATGATCGCAAAGTATAGAGACTTTTACTGTAAATAACCCTAATTGATACTGTCCCGTTCGTAAAATTCGGTACAACAATTAAGTAAGATCTGATATAAAAGTATTTGTCATATATATGAAAACTTTAGTCAAACATGTTTTATAAAAGGAAAGGATAATGTTATTTAAAATAGCGATAACAAAAACACAAAACATAGTGAATAATGGGGTAAATTAATCAATAATTTGAGAGTTAAAGTGATAAATTTAGTAAAATAAATAATATAGATTTAGTTTAGCTCTAGTTGATGATTATTTTCAACTATGATTTATTTTTTAAATGAGAGAATAATGTTATTCGTTATAACACGTATATTATATGGATAACATTAAGAAATAAATTTTTTTTACCATATTATTAACTATACATAAACGCTTTTTTAAATGGGAAAGTACAGATATACATATGTTAAGTGTGTATCGTCCCTTAGGGACATAGCAGAGTGGTCATTAACGCCGGGTGCCAACGGGGTGGCCCGGATTCAAATCCTACTAAGCTCTAAAGTGGGCCTCTTTATGAGGCAGTTGAGGGGTATTATCCCCTCTCCCTCCCCTGTCCTTACTATCATAAAAAAAAAAAAAAATTGTTACGTGTGTTATATAGGCAAATCTTACTAACAAATACGTTTCATAGTGAATAATAACAAAAAAAAGTTGGTGGCTCTAACATAATAATTTTACTCTGACAATAAAATTAAGCTTAGAATATTATAACATGCGATGCCCTGACGACATTTATAAATTTAACTCATGCATTATTGCTCACAAAAAGTTAGAATTAAGATGTTTATTATAATTAATATGATATTATTTATTGTGAAAATTTTAGAATATTGACATTAATATATGTATATATATACACACATGCTAGTATTATTGTTAGAACAATTTTATTAATATCGGGCCAGCTTTGAGGACTTTTAGATTCTTCTTGTGTTGAAATTGCTCATGACATTAACAAAAATTGCCCAGATAATGACACTGCACTCTGTGTGTAAGTGTGTGTGTATGAATCTTGTGGTTTAAAAATTCATCAAGTCGATATTTTTTTATCAGAATTAGGTGAATTTTTACCAAAATTCGGCAAAATTTTCCTATAAATTACATAATTATGATAACAAATGTAACACACATTGTGTGTTATTATGTGATTAACATTTGCCTTAAAATATATGGTTGTAAAAGAACGTAGAGAATTGGGTCTATCTTGAGTTGGGTCCGAAACGGATCGAGTCAGGCTTGGGTTGGATCACCCTCGGGTTTGGGTCGACCTCGGGTTGGGTTAGTCTCGAGTTGGATTGACGTCAGATCGAGTTAACCTCAGGTCGGGTATCCTTAAGTCAACTCGAATTTCAAGTTGATTCATCAGATTATTTTGATAATATATTTATTAAACCTTGAAAGTTATAAGTTATAACTAAAATCACGAAATAAAATGACTATAATTAGCATTTTATTTAGATTCTATGATAAAATAAATTTTTAGTAGGTTATTTTCCAATATAGGACAGGTCTGATTAGGGTATCAAGTCATCATGGGTCTGGTCATTTCAGGTTTCGGATCACCTTGGATCGGGTCAAATTAGGGTTGGGTTAATTTATTTTCAGATTCAAATCCCTATAAATTTAAAATTTTTCCAATTACGATCATATCAAATAATAAGTTAAATAAATCGGATCACATTTTACGAGCTCTAATCAAAATTTACCCCAAGAGTAAGTTTAAATTCACCCAATGGGCCTTATGGAGTGTCCCATGTTGGAATAATTATCCAACCACCTTTGACAGCGATATTTTTATTCACCTACTTAACACGTGTTTAGTGCTATATCTACCAAAATAGTTTATTTTTTCAAGTTATTGTACTCACGACCTATTTGAAATTACTTATTTTAAAAAAAATATTTTTTAAAAAAAGTATCTTTTTGAGATTTGAGGGGTGTTTGGTAATTGAGAAAAAATACTTTTTATTAAAAGCAGAAGCTGTTTTTCTACTAATAAGCTGAAACAAAAATTTGGTACTTTTTTTTAGCAGAAGCACAAACAAAAACTAAACAATTGAGAAAATTCATTTCAGGTGCCCTAAAATTTATTAATATATTTTAAAAATAATTTATATATTTTACAAATAGTTTATATATTTAAAAAAAATATATTAAATATGAAAATAATATTTTAATAATTAATAATATATTTATGATATTTAGAAAATATTTTAATTTTCTTAAAAATTAAATATCTTTAAAATATTGAGAAAATATTTTATAAATATTAAAAATATTTTAAATATTTAAGAATATATTTATATATTTAGAAAATATTTTAATAATAAAAAATATATTAAATATTTACAATAGTTATGGATAATTTTTTCAACAATAAAAGACTTCAATTGGTGTTCTTTTTGATAGTATTATAAAAAAACACTTTTTTTAACATCGGTCAAATATTCACAATAATACTATAAGCACTTTTTTACTGGTTAATCAAACACAAACTACTTATTTGAAACAACACTTTTTACAAAAGTGCTTTTACAAAAAGTGTTTTTGAAAGAAGTAATTTTTTTACAGCAATCCCAAACAAGCCCTAATGATGTGACATATAAAAAATCATGTTTATAATCCTGAAAAATAACAATTTACTCCAAAATTATATCACTTTGTCGGTAATATTACTCTGTTTTATATAATAACAATAAAAGTATTATTAGCATATAACACCAATTATGAGTCTTATCCTATCAGTTTAACTTTTTGGTAAAGTTGGTACCTTAATATGGTATTAAAGTCTTGTTGACCAAGAAGTCATGAGTTTAATCAAAATAGCTCATACTTTCAATATTAAAATAATTCAAGCACAACGTATGAGATAGGCATGTGTGCTATTCCCGCTTCAAGATTCAATGGGCATTTGTGTGAGTGGGTATGCTAGAACATTAGTTTAAGCTTTTGAAAAAATTGGTTCTTTGACAAGTACAACTTTGTCCTTTGCGTCAATACAATCACTTTATTTTACTTATTTCTATTTAGTTCATGTACATTTTATATTATAGTAATTTAACCTTGGTGTAAAACCGACAATAAATTGGTGACGAGTTTTTCAATGAAGTGGTCATAGATAAGTTTAAATCCAGTCAACGCTCATCTGACATGATTAATTAGTTAACTTAGCTTCAATTTCATCATAAGACATAATATAACGTAAATTGTAATATACAGATTAAAATAACATGATTAAAAATAAAAGGATTAAATTAATATAGTGAGTAAAATATAATTACTTTGGCGTAGTATTATTTTTTATGACCCAAAAATATTTTATTATGTTATTTAGTATACAAGTTTTTAACATTAATTTGTCATATATTTGGCGTCCATGTTGCAATCATTTAGGATTGGACCTCCCACATATAATTATTTCTTACAAGATACCTTAACTTCTTGGGAGAATATTTGCACATGGAAGACTATTATTAAATTTATAAAATTATTATTATAATCCTAATAGGATAGCAGCAAGCAAGCACCGGATTCTATTAGAACTCCGAAGTTAAGCGTGCTTGGGCGAGGGCAGTACCAAGATGGGTGACTTCCTGGGAAGTCCTCATGTTGCACCCCTCAGGTTGGGAGTTCTCCGAAATAGCCTCTCTTTATGGTAGTACTCGGAATGGGGAAGGCTGGGTACATCTATCCCCCCTCCCCCCGACCCTGCTTAGGCGGGAGTCCTTGGGGCATTTAAAATGTTACTTTTTTGCTATTATTATAAATTTTTGATAAAAAAATAGAAGATTTGAGGTTGAATAGAACAAACTTATCTCGAATTTTGGTAATGAAAAAAAAAGAACAAAGATTCCAATGCTTTTGTCGAATTTGCCCCAATAATGATAGGCACTGGATTATTGGCAACTGAATCTTAAGGTTAAGATGGCGCCTGTAATAGTCGTGTATGTTAAGTCTATGATATTGATTAATCTAGGTTTATGATCAACTGGTTAATGCTATTTCAAATTTCATAGTATCTTATGTAGACTCAAACTTAGGTTTAGGTGAATCATTTTCGGTTTTAGTTATCCCAGGTTTCATTTCAATTAGGTTGGACCACTTTTGATTTTGGATTAGTTCAATCGGATCAATTTGAAATCAAGTTTAAGTCATTTAGATTGCATCAAGTTGGATCATTTCATACTTTGAGTCAAATCAGGTCGGATTTAATCCCAATCAACTCATTTTAAGTTTCAGTTATCCAGTTAGACCATTTTAAATTTCATGTTAAATTTAGATTCTCATCGGTCACCGCAAATCCAATGCTCTAGCTGCTAACCTTGATAAGGTTGGTGCTCCTTCAAGGACTCGGCACGGGGATGCTGAGGCTCAATTCAGTCCCAGAGTTGTGGTGGCGCATATTAATAAGCGTGTGGAGGCATGGCCTAACAGGTCTATACTTGCTCATTCTTTTGAGGAGTATATGCTCGATAGTGTTCTCACATTCATTACGGAGAATAAACTTCAGGGTTTGGTCCCTAGAGGGTTAAGCCGTAAAACCTTAATCTTGACATGTGACTCGATTGAGTCCTTGGATTCATACCTCGGACCTCAAAAACAGCTGCTGCTTTGCAAATTCAAGAAGGTTGATAGGTACTCCGGTCAGAGTCTCGGTTCCTTGTGTAGAAGAGTATGGATTGAGATTCATGGGTTGCCGGTCATTTTGGTTGAAGGAAAGCTTTTATGGGACAAGTTTATTCAGGTTAAAACCAGAACTTCTGCAATGAGACACGTTAACGTTGCATGGATACTAATTGAAACATGCCTCCAATCGTGTATGCATGAAACGATCCAAGTGCAGGATCATGGAGGATCCCATTTGGTGTATGTGAAAGAAGGTAATTCCAAAATTATCCCAAAAATCTCCTTTGAAGTAATTGCCCTTGTTGCCTCTGCCAGGCTCTCCAGGGAAATGGAATCATCTTCTCAAGTTGATACTGACTTTAGAGCGTGCATCATTCGGAGACCTTGCCATCCAATTGGTCCTTCCTTGCATGAGCGCTTGAACACGAGCATGGGTGGTTGTGGAGATTCCATGGGTCTTTTGTCCAGGTGGGTCAAATATAACATGAGGTTTGTGGAGCGCGGCATCGGTAGTTTTGACATTCACGTTGGTGGCCAGTTTTTCTGTAGATGGGCCTTGGATGATCATTAGTCATGTCTAGCTGTCCTGCCCACTTTTATCCAGTCAAGTTCCCGAGTAGCAACCCCGGCAATTCAGTCTCCTCTTGCCTTACCATGGAATGACATTAGATTGGACTTACACAATATTCAAATCTAGCCTCGATAATACCGCTAGTGATACTAAATCTGGATCTTCTGAACCTGAGTATCCATCGGTTTTGGCCCCCATTGATGATGGTCCCACCATTGGTGGAATCTAGTATGTCGAAGGAGAGAAGAGGGAAGACGATGACATGTTTTTATGGTACTAGCTGTGTTTCTTTGAAAAGAAGTCGCAGAGCAAAAAACTGCAGGGTTAAAGAACAAAATAGAGCAAGATCTACATGAATTCCTAAAAGATATGTCTCCCAAGAAGTGTGCAAAGAAACCGGTCAAATCCTCTGGTAAACAAAAAAAAAGGGAGGTTGGCGAGGAGGGGTGACAATGCTATAGAGGATGTGAAGCCTATTGGTGGTTGAGCTATTTGCAAGGTTGGAGTAGGGTTTAAGGTGTCCCGCCCCTATCATTTTCAACTCCAGTTTTGGTGCAGTTGGTCATTTCGCCTTTTCGAGGCCCGTTTCAATTGTAGTGTTGGATACTTGTAGCGCCTATTTGATTATCTTCTGTGTTACGATTATGTCTCAAATTACTTGTTTTAAATTTATGGGGTTGCCGTGGGATCACCGATCGATCAGGAGGGAAGCCCGATCGATCGGGTGATTTAAGGAAATTTTCGGTATTTTTGGGCAGCAAGAGGGCAGATCGATCAGGCTTCCGATCGATCGAGTGTTTCCAAATCGATCGGCACCTCCCAGACCTACGCCTATAAATTAGGACGTAGAGTTTGCGTCATAAGTATCCAATTAAAGTGTGAGGCGCCGCCAGAGGTGATTGTAATTCCTCTAATTCAGATTTTGAGTGCTACTAGAGTTTAGAGAAAGTTATTGTAATTGTTTCATAGATCTCGTTCAGAGGAAGTGTCGTTGTAATTATTCCATTTAGTATCAATAAAGAATCTCCATCTCCGCCCGTGGTTTTCTCCCCTCTCGATTGTAGAAGGGTTTCCACGTAAATATTGTGTGTTCTCGTTTGTTCTTTTTTTCTCCATATATTTGTTTACTTCTCGTTTGTGCGAGTCATATTATTTGAATTGAATCAAGTAATTAGGGTTCAAGCTTCCGCATCAAGATTTATCCTCACAAATTGGTATATGAGCATACCATATTTGTTAAGATTCCCTTACAAATTGGTATCAGAGCCAGGTTCAGAGCCTTGGGTGGAATTTTTATCAAAGCCCTGCTTATTTCGATTTGATAATATGACATCCGTAATTAGATCTGAAGTTGAGAAGTTTGGTGGTCAAGGGAGCTTTAGTTTATGGTAGGTTCACGTTAAGGGCCTCTTGACTTAGAGTGGTTTGAAGAAAGTTTTAGATGGGAAAGAGAAGAAATCAGAGAGTTTGACAAAAGCACAATAGGAGGAGTTAGATGAAAAGGCACTCACAGCAATTCAGATATGTCTTATCGATGACGTTTTGACAGAAGTTCTGGAAGTGAAGACCGCTAAGGAGTTATGGGAGAAATTGCAGGATATGTTCTGTTTCAAGTCTGTCTCCAACAAACTCGCAGTTAAGTGCCGGTTGTTCACGTTTCGTATGTCAGAAGGTACGTCACTTAAGAATCACGTCAATGAATTTAATTCAATTATTCAAGATTTGAAAGAATTGGATGATGTTCCTAAGGATGAAGATCAGACAATGTTGTTGTTATGTTCTCTCTCTGCTTCATATAAGGGGTTTGTTGAAAACATGATTTATGGTGGTAGACAAACCATATCTGTAGATGAAGTTAAGAGAAACCTACTGAGTAAAGAATGAGTAGATAGAGAATTATCTGATTTTGTTTATAACTCAGGTAGTGGTTTATTTGTGAGGGGGAGAACCGAGTATGATCATAGTGGAAGCAAGTCTAAGTCTAGATATTAAGACCTAACCTATAACTACTGTCATAAGAAAGGGCACATTAAGAAAGACTATTATAAGCTTAAAAGAAAACTTGAAACAGATAACAGGTCTGACCAGAGATCCATAGTAGCTAGTGTTGTGGATGGTGAGAATGACAATCTCCTACTGTCTGTGCCTGAACCTCAGTCCAGTTTGAGAGATAGCTGGATTTTGGATTCGGGTTGCTCCTATCATGTTTGTCCCAACCGGGATTGGTTTTCACGTACGAGTCAGTTCGAAGTGGAGTTGCTTTGATGGGTAATGATACTCTATGCAAAGTTTTGGGTACAGGAACAATTCATTTTAGGATGTTCAATGGCACTATCAGGGTTTTGAGCGATGTTCCCCATGTTCCTGATTTGAAGAAGAATCTAATCTCTTTAGGTACTCTTTCGAGTCTAAAGGGTACAGGTACACAGCTGAAGGTGGAGTTTTGAAGGTCGTTAAGGGTGCTTTGACAGTTATGAAGGGCAGAAAATTAGGTACGCTGTATGAACTTGTCGGTTCCACAGTTGTTAGATCTGTTGCGGCATCTTCATCATCCTTGTTGTTGACAGAACCAGAAATCACAAATTTAGGATGTTTGAGATTGGATCATTCAGGTGATAGGGGTCTGTCTGAGCACAATGTGAGGGGCTCTTTGTGTGGTTAGTCTACAGGACTGAAATTATGTGAACAAGGGCTTTATGGGAAGCAGAAAGGTTTTCACTTCAAACAATTCCTGACGAGTAGATGTGTCACGTTTGGTGAGTCTTCGTTATTGTCTCCACAGAAGATGTCATCAGTTGATTGTGATTCAGGTCAGGTGAGTAAGCCAGAGGGAGTTCAGTTTCAGTTAAGTAACACAGTTCAGCAGCAGGTGGCTGTTTCAGATGATGTGTCAAGAGATTGGCATTACTGATAACCTCACAGATATGTTCACTCAGTTGCAACCTAGCAGGAAGTTCAAGCTTCTCTCGGACTCGGTTAAGTTTCGTGTTTTGTTGAGATAACCCCGTGTGTGGGGTGTTTAGTGGAGAAGGTGGAGGAAATTCTTTTATGTATGTAATTGAGCCAAGGTGGAGATTTGTTAGGATTATGTCTCAAATTACTTGTTTTAAGTTTATGGGGTTGCCGCGGGGTCACCGATCGATCGGGAGGGAAGCCTGATCGATCGGATGATTTAAGAAAATTTTCGGTATTTTTGGGCAGTAAAAGGGCCGATCGATCGGGGTTCCAATCGATCGAGTGTTTCCCGATCGATCGGCACCTCCAAGACCTGCGCCTATAAATTAAAATGTAGGGTTTGCGTCATAAGTATCCAATTAAAGTGTGAGACGCTGCCAGAGGTGATTGTAATTCCTCTAATTTAGATTTTGAGTGCTACGAGAGTTTAGATAAAGTGATTGTAATTCTTTCATAGATCTCGTTTAGAGGAAGTGTCGTTGTAATTCTTCCGTTCGGTATCAATAAAGAATCTCCATCTCCGCCTGTGGTTTTCTCCCCTCTCGATTGTAGAGGGGTTTCCACGTAAATATTGTGTGTTCTCGTTTGTTCTTTCTTTCTCCATATGTTTGTTTACCTCTCGTTTGTGTGAGTCATATTATTTGAATCGAATCAAGTTATTATGGTTCACGCTTCCGCATCAAGATTTATCCTCATAAATTGGTATCTGAGCATACCGGATTTGTTAAGATTCCCTTAAATTCTGCTTGTCTGTTTTTATGTTCTGTTTTTGTCATGTTTTCCTTTTCGTCTTGGCTTCTGCATATTTGCTCCTTGTTTCTTGCCTTTATGCGAGATGTCTATGGCCTCATTTTTACGAGTTGCTGTTTTGTAATATGACCATATTGCTAATTATTGACAAAAAAAATGTTAAATTTAGATCGGATCCAATCTTTCACTTTTTGGTCATCAAAGATTTGAGTTCACTCGTATTAGACCATTAAAAGTGCGTTTGATTCATCTTATTTCAATTTATATTTTTTCAGCCTATTTGCTTGAATAAAATCAGTTCATTTAAGATGTATATTTTTTTATAGTGAATTGTTTCATTGTATAGTGCATAAAGATCTTTTTTGTATAATAAAGTGTTTATTTACAAGTTTAAAAAAACTCTTTTTATTATAATCACAAAAATGAGTAATAATATGAACCAATTAATAATAATAGGTAGTAGATGGTGGTGAGTGTTGCAACACAGAGTAACGCTGTGTTTGGCTTAACTTTTTAATAGCTTAAAATTGTGAAAAAGCCCTGGTTGACTGTAAGGCTTGCGTTTGACAGAAGATATTTTTTTGCATCCTTTTCACAGTTTACATAACTATGCAGAAAAAGATGCAAATTAAATTAGATCTTGTATGCAGCTTATTTCAGAAAAATAATCTAAAAAGATTATATTAATATTAAATTTCACCAGTATGATCCAATTTTACTTTTTATCACCGTCCGAACCTACCATTGTCCCTTTTTACCCCTATGGATTGCTACACTTACCACCTAATAGTATGATCAATAATGTTATATTTTTATTAATTAAATTAAATAAAAAAATTAAATTTTTTTGGGGGTGAGAGCGAGAGAAACTCTATGTATTAATTAAATTAAATATAATAATATCTTTTTATTATCATGTTGTATTTAGCTTTATAATATATGTTTTAGCTAAATTATATTTAATTATAAAAAATCTCGGGATTTCAATGATGTTATTTTTTTGCAACTTTAAAAAATAAAAAATTATATAAATGCATGTATATTATTAAAATATACAAAATATAAATATTTTAGGAAAATTAACACTTAGGTACCCTAAGGAGTAAGCATTCATCACTTAGGTACCCTCACATTTCAATATATATAATAAGGTATCCCGAGGTTTGAATATGTTATCATATACCCTATGTTCCTTTATTTCCTGGGAAGTCCTCACCCTCAAGTTGGGGGCATTGGGAAACAGCCTCTCTTCAGGTTAATACCCTGAAGGGGGAAGGCTGCGTCCATCCGCCCCGCCCCCCCCCCCCCCCCCCAATGGTGCGTAGGTGGGAGCCCTTGAGGCACTGGGTATGTTCCTTTATCACATACCCTATGTTGGAATTTGATTAATTTTATAAATGTGATCAAATTTTTACAAAAAATATTGATTTAATACATAACTACAATAATATACATACATGCCAATATTTTTATCAAAAATTTAATAATTTGCAATAAAATATTCACCGAATATTGATATAATCTACCTAAATTTTGCCTTAAAATGTGTCATGTTAGCATTTTTCGACAAAAATCAATAAATTCTTATGAATATATTAATATATTATCGAAATTAAGTTCAATTTGAACATTTTTCAACCAAAAAAATAATAATCCAAATTTGACAAAATATTAAAACCTGATTGATAAAATATATTTTATTATTGATTTATGGGTATTTAAGTGATATTAAAACCTCAAGGTACCCCATTATATATATATTGATGTGCCTCGGTACTTAAGTGATAAATGGTCAAATATCAGATTACTTAAGAAATAATTTCTCAATATAAAAAAAATTCATAATTATCTATATATTTGTATAATAATTAAAATATTATTGTTGAGATGAAAGGAGAGAGAGTTGTATTAATAATGATAAATTTAAAATAGGATAGAAGTTAGTGGTATTTTAAAGATAATAATTTATAGTAAATATTATGTAAAAAAATGACTATCATTAACTATAATAACGAGTAAATTAAAAAATTATTTAAGATAATATTTAATATTTAATAAATAACTTAATTTAAATTTTTTTATTATAAATTATATAAATAATTTAACTAAAAAGTATATTATAAAACTAGATATGACATGATAATAAAAATATAATTAATATATTTAATTTAATAATAATTAATAATTAACTAAAAAATTAAAAAAGGATTGTCAGGTACCCCCAAAAAAAAAATTACAATTTTAAATTTACTGACGTGAAACCCATTTGAGTACATATTTTTTAAAATGGACCATTTTTGGTAATATTTTCATATTTTGGGCCATTTTGAGCAACGACTTCTTATACATTAAGTCATTTTTTATGGTTATAATAGATAAATTCTTTCTAAACTTGTATTCAAATGCTTTATTGTGTAAAAAAGATCTTTATATATTGCACAACCAAACAACTCATTGTAAAAAATAAAGATTTTAAATGAACGGATCTTATTTAAACAGATAAGCTGAATCAAATGTAGTCTTTTTTTTTCGATAATTTAGAGCAAAGCTCAACACAAATAGGGGACCCAGAGGGCCCCGAAACAAAGCAACAGAACCAAATCACAAACAAAAGCAACAGCAGCGCAAAAGAGACAACAACCACCCAACCAAAACAAAAACAAGCCTAGACCTGCTGCACCAAAGCTCCCTACGAACAAGCCAAAATACCAGAGAACAACCAGCAAACCAAGCAACTCAAAACTACCACCCACAGGGACGACAAAACCAGCAACACCTCACACCAACAACCAAAAACAAACAGCACTGCCGCAGAAAAGAACAACCAGCTGAACGACCAACACAAGGCAATCTCAAACTGGAAAAGAAGAGCAAGCACCCAAAGCCGAACCAAAAAAACCAAAGACCAACCGAAACCCAAAAAGCCCAGCTAACGAGAAACAAAGAAAAAGAAAGCAAAAAGACCCCCACCACACCAAACAAAAACGAAGAAAGAGAAAAACCAGACAGAGAGCCCACCCGCACCAGTGATAAAATAATTTTTTTATCTTTACTTTTTAACTGTGCAAAAAGATGTAAAAAAATCTTTTTTAACTAAATGAAGACTTGCAGTCAACTTAAACTACTTCACAAATTTAAACTGTTAAAAAGCAAATGTAGATAAGATTTATGTTAGTAAGTTTATTATAAAATTGTCATATTCTTTGGCCCAATTCAGAAAATAAGACTATATAATTCTCAAGCCATATATATATATATATGGCTTTGTTTGGTTGTCACGTAAATTAAATTCCTAGTAGAAGTTATATTTTTGAGGATTTAATTCCTATGTCAACTTTCTAAAAAATAAGTACAAAGCGTTTAGTGTCCGGCATGAGAAATAGAACTTCTTTAGGGAGGTTGTTTTGAAGGAATTGGAAATTACTAAATAATTTTTACTTCTCGTTTTCTGTCAATTTTCTGCCAACTAAATAAGAAATAAAATCCAACTTTCCGTAAATTTCTACATCCCGCATCCACTTCTTACGTACCGAACAAGGCCTCTCTCTATATATATATACATGCAAACCTTGACTTGGATATCATTCCAACATTTATAGTACTCATTCACAACACATATAATCAACCCCATTTTCAAACCCTAAAATGGCAACGTACTCAAACCCTAACACAAATTCCACAATTCAAACCCAACAAGAAGATGAAAATTTCGCATACGCCATGCAAATCGGTAACATCACGGTGTTCTCCATGGCTTTCTACGCCGCCGTCGAGCTTGACCTCTTTGACATCATCGGAAATACGGGTCAACTGAGCGCCGCGGAGATCGTAGCCCAGGTGCCCACCCGGAACCCGGATGCGCCTGTGATGCTGGACCGAGTGCTGCGCTTGATGGCGGCATTTTCTGTGGTTAAGACCGCGGTGAGGAGCACCGTGGATGGCGGTGAGGAGAGGGTGTATGAGCTGACGGGGGTGGGGAAGTACTTCAGGAGGGATGAAGATGGGGTGAGTCTTGGGCCGTTGTTGTCGTTGGTTCAGGACAGGGTATCTATCGATAGCTGGTTCGTCTTCTTCGTTTTTCTCTCTCTTCATACTCTGTTCGAATATGGTAGAGTATAAAACTAATTCTGTACATTTAATTTTTTGAAAATGTTAAAATCGTAACATGGTATTAAAGTCTTATCGAGTAAGAAGTTACGAGTTTAAATTCTGACAGTCTCCTTTTAATATTAACGTAATTTAAGCGTAAAATATAAGGTGAGCCTATGCCGTATTTTCATCTCAAGCCCAATGGGCATTTGAATGATGGGACATGTTAAAATATAAAATTAATCTTAAACATTTACTCATTAGCTTAAGTTTTCAAAAAATTTGATTCATTGACAGTGTCTAATTTATATATATTTTTCTAATATTATTTCTCTTTATAAATAAATGACATATTGTATATTGAGTTTTTTTCAATAATTAACGAGCAAGGGCTGCGCTTGGTTTTATAATGGATTTATATTGTGTATTTCAAACCTGTGCTCGTTAATTATTGAAAAAAATATACAATAACAGGATAAAACTAGGCTCTATACTAGAAGTCTAACAAGATTTTGAGTATAATCTCAACTAAACTTGGTTAAGCTTCGGTAGATTTAATTTTGGCTCATTTTAAGCATGAAATTAGTTCATTAAGGCTCTTTTTAGGATAAGTAAGGAACATGGAGGATACCTTTAACGTCATAATGATGTCTTTTTGATGAAAGAAAGCCAAAAAAAATAAAAAAAAATAAAACTAAGATACTATAGTATCTGAAGCCAAAGTGTGCACCGTGATCAAAGCTTGGCATAAAATGGTGCCTAGCTTTAACGATGATCGGTGATGGAGATGGCTTCATGTGCGTATGTAACTAGACGAAGTGGTCTGAATCTAAGTTTGGAGTTAGTTGCGGAGACTAATCCGCGGGGATTCCATACAGTTACGAATATAGATGTTGTGACATTCAACTAGTTCTTGAAACCATTATTTAGTTTAAATTAGTTCATATAGACTCATTTACGCTCCTTAAGCTAATGGAAATCGCTTGATTGACCTCATGCTCGAAGCAAGCTGTACAATCCTTTCAACTAATTGACAAGCTGGCTTACAAAAGTTCGTACAATGATTATAATCTAACTCCTTTACACCAATTATTTTAGAAAACTGAAAAAAAATTGGAAAAAAAGATAGCAACACCGAATATACTTAATTTACATATTTAATTATATATGTGTTTAAATAATTCAACTATATTTCACTACGTTATTAATTGTTCAAGTAAAGTGAATACATGAACGTGCTAATTATTATTTCGGCAACTTTTGACCTAATACATTACCTATTGCGTTTGATGTATTATAATATTTTATTTATCGAAAAAAAATGTATTAGAATATTTTAACTATTAAAAACTATCACAAGAAATAATGGGATATATTTTAACATGATGAGTGGGTAAGCAGGTAAGAATTTTTTTAATGGTGTATTATAATATATGGCATTATTTGATGTGTATAATTAACCATTAAAATGTATTTAATCCATGTAATTTAATGATATTATATATCAAATCATGACTTAATAATCAAGTAACTGGCATGTTGAACATAAGTTATATATTTAACGTGTATATTACTAGAATCATGTATCATATTAGCAACTTTCGAAAAAATTGTGGAATCCTAGTAGACGGTACTCAGCTGATGAAATTTCTTAAACTTATGATACCTATGTTGTCCAAACTAGTGTTATTGTCAGTGTAATTTTTTTGTTAATGCTAGGATAATAACGACTTTTGGAATCTTTTTATGTGAAAACCATCTTGATAATATTTTAACAATAACAATAACCTCTCTATATTAAAATATTAGAGTACTTAAGTGGTAAACACAAACCTCAGGATACCTTAAGGGCATCCTTTGTGTGTTTTTTTTTTTTTTTTTCCCCCTTTTCTGTTTTCAATTTTTAGTTCTTTAGAAATTAAAAATTAGATTCTAAAAATAAGTGTTTTTTTTTTGTTTCTTATTTTCAATTCATTCAAATAAAAAACAAACTGAAAACAACCAAGAACAAGAAAAAAAAGACTATTTCTAAACCACTGTACTCTTCAATTTCTTTAAAAAAAAAAAAAAAAAAAAACACTTACGGACAGAAAATGATACCAAACAAACCCTTACATAGTAAACTCTTCACATATCTACAAAGAAATAGCAACATTTCTAGTGCCCCAAGGGCTCCCGCCTAAGCAGGGTCGGGGAATGCATGTACGTAGCCTTCCCCTTTTAGGATACTTTGAAGGGAGGCTATTTCTGAGAACCCTTAATCTGAGGGGTGCAACATGATGATTTCCTAGGAGTTCACCCATCTTTGTACTACTATTATCCAAGCACGCTTAACTTTGAAGTTCTAATGGGATCCGGTGCTAACATATTGGTACCCTCTTAGGTACATATCTACAAAGAAATAATCTTTAGAAATGCACAATTGATGTAGGTACAAGTTGAAAGATGCCATATTAGAAGGAGGAATCCCATTCAACAAAGCTCATGGAATGAATGCATTTGAGTATCCTAGCATGGATCCAAGATTCAACTCCATTTTCAACAAAGGCATGCGCAATCAAACCTCCATTCTCATGAAGAAGATCCTTCTCTCCTACCATGGTTTCGATCACATCGATCGCCTTGTCGATGTCGGTGGTGGCGTCGGTCACACCTTATCCATTATCGTCTCTAAGTACCCTCACATTCGTGGTATCAATTTTGATCTACCCCATGTCATACGAGAGTCCATTTCTCATGCTGGTACGATTGTTTTCTGTATATACTGAACCTTTTTATATGTATCTTGAAAGTCTTTTCTAGGGTTTAGAAAAAGAAAACTGCTTCTTTTATGAATCTTATTTTCTTGGGCTTACGTGCTTACATACATACATGCTTCGCATAACCTCATTGCCTTACATGCTCTATATTCAGGTACTTATAACTTTCAACTATCAGGTTGGGGGTCCTCGGAAACAGCCTCTCGCTAAGGTCTCACCCTGATGGGGTAAGGCTGCGTACATCTTATCCCCCCTGACCCTGCACGAGCGGGGAGTCCTTGTGGCACTGGGAATGTTGTTGTAGCCTGCTTGGCGAAGCTTTTATTTTGTAAAATGAAACTTTTTTCAAGATGTAAAGGTATTTGACATGGAAACAAATTTGCTTTCAAATATAAATAGAAATATAACAGAAGCAAAAACTAAGATTTTTCGAACAAAACTATCTTTATTTGAAAACAATTTTCATAAAAATTCTTCTACAAAAATTACTATTGAAAAATATAGAGTTTCCGTAACTTAGCCAAAATATGAACATTTACTTTGCAGGAGTGGAGCACGTTGGTGGAGATATGTTCGAAAGCGTCCCTAAAGGAGATGCTATTATGATGAAGGTGTGTTATCTGTATACTAACTTAAACTAGGGGGAAAAAAAAAAGCCCTATTCACCTCAAAATAAATATCAGATTTGTAAAAAGTCAAAGACAACACCTTTTTGGAAACAAAATGAGTACTTAAGACACAGTTTTTTGTCCTGTTTTCATATCATTCTTACTCATCCTTAAACTGACACATACATACAGTGGATTCTCCACGACTGGAGCGATGAACACTGCATGAGAGTGTTAAAGAACTGCTATGCATCCCTTCCAAGCATCGGAAAGATGATCGTTATCGAAGCAATAGTTCCAGAAGAACCCGAGACGACGAGTGCAGCCAAAGGGATAGCCCAGATGGACTTGTCAATGATGACCATGAACCCTGGAGGTAAAGAGAGAACTTACAAGGAGTTCTTAGGTTTAGCCAATGCTGCTGGATTTTCAAAAATCAACTTGAGTAGTTGTATTAGCAATTACTTCTGGGTCATGGAGTTTCTCAAATAAAATCGGGAATTTATCGCTTAGGTTCTGTTTGGTGTTGGTTTTTATTTGTGGTTTTTGGGTTTCGAGAAAATTAAAACCAGGTTTCGAAAACTTGTTTTTTCTAGTTTTTGGTTCTTTGTTTTCAAAGCTGAATCAAGTTAAGGAAAAAACTGAAAACAAGAAAACAAAAACAAGAAAGTAGTTGTTTGCAAAGTATGATTTTAGTTTTTATAAAACTGCAAATCATAAATGGAAAATGATACAAACAGGCCCTTAGATATCATCGTCACGTGGTTTAATCTTTTATTATCTAGGTTTCCTGATTGTATATAATATATAATAAGGTATCTCAACTTTAAAAATTCTATTATCTAGGTATCTTCTGCTAGAAAATGCTAACATGATACATATATGTTGTTGTACTCATATGCTATGTTAGCATTTAAAATTCTCTAAATTTTGATAAAAGTTCACATCATGATTCAACTAGAGGATACCAAGAAAATAAAATTTTAAAATATGAGATTATCTTATTATATATATTAAAATATTAAGATATCTATATAATGTTCTTTAAAATTCGAATATCTAAGTGATAAAATTCCCTTTAATAAGGCTACAAATAATTATTCGTTCCTTTTTTAGTATGGGTTGTAACTTTATGTATTTTTATTTGTATTGTTGCTTCAAATAATGTAACTTTATAAATTATAAAAATAAAAATGTAACTTTATATGTGTTATTTTTTTGTGTTAAGTTATGTGGAAAAATAAATCGAACAATTTGGTAATATTTTCCAAGTATTGTTGTACTATTTTTTTTTTAATAATTAAAATACTAATAGGTAGTATAACAATTTGGTAAAGACATGATAACTTAATTGAATTTATTGATGGCTCGTTTCATGTCTCACGTAGCATATTAACGGTCCTAATGGTTGAATTTATGGGCCCACAAACAAAAATTTTTAAAAAATTGAAAAATTAAAAGGTTATTTGAAAACCGAGTTCACCAATTAGAAAAATTGGAAAACTGTTTTGTCTGTTCTTTTAGAAAATTTAGAAATAATTTAAAATTATTTTTCGGATTTTTCGACCTCTATATTTTTCAAACCCTGCTTAGATGGGGGCCCTTGGAGGCACTTGGTTTGTTATTATTGTTGTATCTTTTTCAGAGATTTTTTATTTTTATTTTTATTCTATCTATCTTATTTTTAAGTTTATTATCTTTCTCTTTTGCTTGCTCCATTCCTCTCTCTCTTCACTTTACCTTCTTCTTCTTCACTAAATCTCTCGTACCATTGTCATCAATTCCACAGTAATTGTTGAGACTCCGCATATAAGCCTAGTAATTAAAATCTCACATTAGAGTTGTGAGAGAGAAGAGATAACTTTATAAGCCCAATGGGTTACTCCACCTATAGTCAATTAGTTTTAGAATGGAATCTCACTTGGGCTTATATGTGGATCTAGTATGTTCTGACTTTGTGGGTCGGGCCTAAAAGGTTCGGTGAAATTTATGCCGACGGGAAAATCTCATCGGGCTAAACATGGATTCTAAAGTAGTACTATGCTGTCAATGTAAATTACCCAAAGGTTGTTGTGTTCTTGGCACTATATTATGGTGAATGGTATCATATACATGATTTTTAAGGTCGGGGACACATAAAAGGTCCATGTGAATTAGCATGTGAACAATTAAACACATTGTATGCGTTGGCTATATTTGTATTATATTTTAACAATGAATTAGCCTTTTTTGGTCTTTCATTCAACATTATGAGTAGATGTTCAACACTTGAAAATTTTATATCCCAAATAATATTAGTACCCAAACCGTATCTGAACTTTTATGGGTCCAATATACTTGAATCGGTCATTTTCATATTGGTTACTCTAATCATAAAATATGGGTTCAGATGGACCGACGCACCGAGAACTGGATCTCTACCACTTTGGACTGTTGTATCCTATATGATGGTCTACACCATACCTAATTCTAGAGCCATTTGGGTAAAGCACAAACAGGCAGTACTTCCATTAATCTTTTGTCAAAAAGATAGCATTACATCAAGAATGTTGGACTTCAAGTGTGGAGCTCGATTTTATACTGTTATTGGGCGTAGGTGGCAGAGATACGAATGCTGAGGTGGATGTGCGGACACACAAGGAAGGATAGGATCAGAAACGACGTCATAAGGGGCAAATTGGGGGTAGCCCCCATTGAAGATAAATTGAGAGAGCAACATTTGAGGTGGTTTGGACATATTAAAAGGAGACCGGACAACGCTCGAGTAATAAGGAGGTGCGAACAACCCCTTACTACACTAGGCAGGAGAGGAAGAGACAGGCCAAAAAAGAGATGGATGGAGACGATCCGACAAGACCTCACTCACCTAAAACTTCGGGAGGAGTTGGAGTAGAGTAGTCTAGCTTATTAGTGCTAGGCTGTGTTATCCTTCTGGGGCACTTAGGTTGTATTCTTGCTTCCATGAGCTACTACCTGCATGCATACCTGCCTACCTATCCTTTGATTTCTGCTTGCTTTGTGTCTTGTGTCTTGTGTGCTTTGTGTCTGTTGTCTTGATCGCTTTGTTGATCTCCTGTTGCCAGGTCACATGCTCTTTGCGGCGGACTAGTCTCTCAGGTTGGGGGTCCTTGGAAACAGCCTCTCTTCAGGTTAGCCCCCTGAAGGAGGAAGGCTGCGTACATCTACCCCCCAAACCCTACTTTTGCGGGAGCCCTTGTAGACACTGGGTTTGTTGCTGCTGTTGTTGTTGTATTAGGCCTCTGAAAAATCTAGAGTTTCTATTGTGTGCTTATATAAACTCGGTTTTAGGATTTGAGAGAATTGATAGAAAAACTCTCTATAACAATTCAAAAGCAATAAAAATTTCCCTGCAACTCCATGGCATATAGGCAATTTTGGCCGAACCAGGTAAATCTGTGTGTTTGCTTTTATTTCCCTCGCTGAATTTTCATCGTGTTCAGTTGTTGCATTTCCTAACAAGAAACCTGCCACCATCTGCTTGAAAGGATCGTTGGTTGATGACTATATGTGAAAGCGTCAGTCCCAGAGCAGCTGCACAAAAATAAGCGTTGTTAAGACTAGGGGTGTAAATGAGCCGAGCTGAGCCTGAGCTTGTTGGGCTCGAGGCTCGGCTCGTTAAAATTTAGCTTGGTTCGAGCTCGAGCTCGACTCGTAATAGGCTCGAGCTTGGCTTGCCACTGGCTGGAGCTCAAGCTTGTTCGACTTAAAGTCACCACATTAGGTCATTTTAGCTTGATAATATGATTGAACCCAAATTTCAAATTGTAAAACCACAATAATTTTAATAGTAATATCAATATACTTTATGCCAATTATAGATTATGTAATCTTACTATATATAATTGTGGAGCCCCCCCCCCCCCCCCCCCCCCCCCCACCTTCCAATTCTTTTTTTTAGATTTTTCCTTTTTTTTTATTTACCTTAAGCTCCCCACCGCCAATCTTTTTTTTTTTTAGATTTTTCCTTTTTTTATTTACCTTTTTTCAATCTTTTTTAGATTTTTCTTTATTTATATATTAAACAACAATAATTGTTATTTATTTGTAAATTAAACAATAATTAATCTAAGAATAGTTCAACTATATCACAACGTATTAAAGGAATGGCAATGGGACGGGGTGGGTACGGCGTGTACCCTCCATACCCGTACCCGCCACCCAAATCCTATACATGTATCCGCCTCAATACCCTAATGTGCGTACAAAACGATTATCTTTAACTGTACCGGCCACCCAAATCCTATACCCGTACCCGCTCCATTATCCGCTACGGGTATGAAGTGCATATCCAACAATAATTAATCTAAAAATAGCACCAAAGGGATGGCAATGGGCCGGGGGGGCTACGAGGTGCCTCCTCCATACCCGTATCCGCCACCCAAATCCTATACCCATACCCGCCTAATGTGCGTACAAAACGGCTATCTATACCCGCTCATATTAGTTATTTAATACTATTTTTAAAAAAAAATTTTAAAAAAAATTACTTTTTATAACATGTACAAAACGATTATCTATACTCGCTCATATTAGTTATTTAATACTGTTTTTAAAAATAAATTATTTTTTATAACATTGGTAAATAATTTTGATTCTTGAATTTAAATATGTATTTTTTAATTTCAAGGTTAACTATGTACAAAATGAACCGATTATGGTGGGTATGGGGTGAGGCGGGGCGAGTACGAAGCGTGGCCAGCCCGGTCCCCACTTATACCCGAGCCCGCCCCGTTTCAATTTGGTTTATAAGATCTAAGCATTAGACAACAAACTAACCGTAATCGCCACCCAAATCCTATATCCGTACCCACCCCATTACCCGCCACCGGTATGAAGTGCATATCCAACAATAATTAATCTAAAAGTATCACAATTATATCTCAACGTATCAAATGGATGGCAATGAGGTGAGGCGGGTACGGGGTGCCTTCTCCATACCCGTATCCGCCACCCAAATCCTATCCCCATAACCACTTTATTACTCTAATGTACGTACAAAATGATTATCTATACCCGCTTATATTATTTGTTTAATACTATTTTTAAAAATAATTTTTTTTTAACATTGATAGATAATTTGAATTATTGAATTGAAACCCTTATTTTTTAAATTTCAAGATTAACTATGTACAAAATGAGCCGGATATGGTGGGCCGGATATGAGCAAGGTTAACTATGTACATAAAAAAATTAAATTTTTTTGGGGTGAGAGCAAGAGAAACTCTATGGATTAATTAAATTAAATATAATAATATATTTTTATTATTATGTTGTATTTAGCTTTATAATATATATTTTAGTTAAATTATATCATCTCGGGATTTCAATGATGTTATTTTTTTGCAACTTCAAAAAATAAAAAAAAATATATAAATGCATGTATATTATTAAAATATAAAAAATATAAATATTTTAAGAAAATTAACACTTAGGTACCCTAAGGAGTAAGCATTCATCACTTATGTACCCTCACATTTCAATATATATAATAAGGTATCCCGAGGTTTGAATATGTTATCATATACCCTATGTTCCTTTATCTCTTGGGAAGCCCTCACCTTCAGGTTGGGGGCATTGAGAAATAGCCTCTCTTCAGGTTAACACCCTGAAGGGGGAAGGCTGCGTACATCCGCCCCCCCAGACTCTGTATAGGCGGGAGCTCTTGAGGCACTGGGTATACTCCTTTATCACATACCCTATGTTGGAATTTGATTAATTTTACAAATGTGACCAAATTTTTACAAAAAATATTGATTTAATGCATAACTACAATAATATATATGCATGCCAATATTTTTATCAAAAATTTAATAATTTGCAATAAAATATTCACCGAATATTGATGTAATCTACCTAAATTTTGCCTTAAAATGTGTCATGCTAGCATTTTTCGACAAACATCAATAAATTCTTATGAATGTATTAATATATTATCGAAATCATGTTCAATTTGAACATTTTCCAACCAAAAAAATAATAATCAAAATTTGACAAAATATTAAAACCTGATTGATAAAATATATTTTATTATTGATTAAATTTTAAAATTTATGGGTATTTAAGTGATATTAAAACCTCAAGGTACCCCATTATATATATTGATGTGCCTCGGTACCTAAGTGATAAATGGTCAAATATTAGATTACTTAAGAAATAATTTCTCAATATAAAAAATAATTCATAATTATCTATATGTTTGTATAATAATTAAAGTATTATTGTTGAGATGAAAGGAGAGAGAGTTGTATTAATAATGATAAATTTAAAATATGATAGGAGTTCGTGGTATTTTAATGATAATAATTTATATTAAATATTATGTAAAAAAATGACTATCATTAACTATAATAACAAGTAAATTAAAAAATTATTTATAGATAATATTTAATATTTAATAAATAACTTAATTTAAATTTTTTATTATAAATTATATAAATAATTTAACTAAAAAGTATATTATAAAACTAGATATAACATGATAATAAAAATATAATTAATATATTTAATTTAATAATAATTAATAATTAACTAAAAATTAAAAAAGGATTGTCAGGTACCCAAAAAAAAAAAATTTAAAATTTAAAATTTGCTGACGTGAAACCCATTTGAGTAAATTTTTTTAAAATGGACCATTTTTAGAAATATTTTCATATTTTGGCCTATTTTGAGCAACGACTTCTTATACCATTAAGTCATTTTTTATGGTTATAATAGATAAATTCTTTCTAAACTTGTATTCAAATAATTTATTGTGTAAAAAAGATCTTTATATATTGCACAACCAAACAACTCATTGTAAAAAATAAAGATTTTAAATGAACGGATCTTATTTAAACAGATAAGCTGAATCAAATGCACCCTAATAGGGGCGATGGTGGATGTGGGTGGTGATAAAAAGTATAAAATAGGTTATTATGATGAAGATTTAATGGTAATGTAGTCTTTTTTTTTGATAATTTAGAGCAAAGCTCAACACAAACGGGCGAGAACCAAAAAAATAAAAAAAATATTAAGGTAATATATTATTATTTTAATACTTCTCTTATGTAATCTAAGAATAGGGTACCGGTTACACCTCCAACAATTTTGAATTAAGACTTTTCGTATTTAGTCCATAAAAGAATATCAAGTAAACCTCCCATAACCAAAAATAAAAAAATAATATATTCTTCATTTAAGACTTTCTGTATTTAATCCGGAAAAAATAAATCCGTAAAAGAAAAAAGAACAAATAAAGTCTCTGTTAAAGACTTAAAATGGGAAATATAGTTTGTCTTATTTTTTACGGAAAACTTTTACAGTTACAACTATGGGAATTACGTAAATTGAACAACATTCTGGACAGCTGATCAAACAAGATGTTAATTCAATACAAAAAATCACGGTTATAAAATACAGTTACCAATAAATATCATCCGTGTATCGCACGGGAACTAAACTACTAATATTAATAATTGTCAAGTTGATAATGTGCATAATTTGGACATAAAATGTTAGTGTCAAAATTAAAATAAAAAACCTTAATACTTTTTTTGAAAATTTAAGAAAAAACAAGGCATGCAATGCATTTAATATAATAATGAATTGTCATTGTAAAAAATTCTTGAAAGTTGCATCACTAGCCAATCCAGGAGCCAACATAAACATTAATTTCTCATGCTATTTTTCGATATCATTAATAGGTAATACTTTAATTAGTGAGCTTGACTGTTAATTAAAACATATTAAGTTTTAAATTAAACTATTTAAATAATATAAGTTAAAATTTAATTAAAAATTTAACCTTATTATTTTTATATTAGTGAGCGTTTAGGCTCGCGAGCTCGAGTTTTATTGTGCTCGGGCTCGGCTCGTTAGTTTAACGAGCTTTTAGGCCAAGCCGGCTCATGAGGGCTCACGAGCCGGTTCGCCTCATTTACACCCCTAGTTAAGACAGGAATTTAAACGTTAATAATATTTAAATTAGGAATCAAACATTAATATTTCCTTCTCATAATAAAATTAGGCTTATTTATATTTTTAGTTCTAATACTTTGCTTACTGTGTTAATTTAGTTATTGTATTTTTAATTATATTAATTTAGTACTTATATAATTGAAATTGTTTTAATCTCGCCTGATGTTGAACTTAAGGTTAATTTTCGAGGCTGGAATTTAAATGTTAATTAACACTTACATATGCTTTCTAAGTGAAGAAAAAGGTTAAAGTTTACAAAGAGTAAATGTATTGTTATAAATTTAGCCAAAAATTAATAATTGATTTTAATACTAGACTTGATTGAAAGAATTTAATTGTATATGGAGCTAAATTAACAAAATTTATAATATAAGGATTAAATTGACACAATAAGCAATGTACGGTGACCAATGGACAGTACTTGTATTTCTACATATTTATACAGTAACAAATTATAGGCTCCTACAGTTATCCATAGCAACAAATTAGCATCTCTTAGATTCTGTTTAATTTAGCGCAAAATATTTTCCTTACTCAAAAAAATTTTCACAAAATATTTTTAGTTAAAATATTTTATTTTTAAAATTTGGTTTTATAACTAAAGAAAATAGTTTGAACTTATAAAATTTCACGAAGTTCACATTTGGCCTAATTAATATTCATTCTTTAAAAGAATTTCATTTTCTCATCCGACAAGCGGGCTACGACGGAAAACATTTTCTCTCTGCAGAGGCAAATATTTTCCATCTTTCTTTGAGTAGACGTCAATTCCCCTCAATAGAGGAAACTACTTCCATACTTGTCGCTGCTATAAAATTACGGCAAAAAATAATAAACTTGTGTAGGTTTGTAAGCTGAAACAAGACAGAGGAGCAAAAACGGGAATCAAACATGTCTTTTGGCTACGGGACTATTTAGGAATTTTTTGGTTGGGTTCGCGAAGGAAAGGCTATTCTCAAGCGTACGGACTCAAGTGAAGGAAAGGCTTAGGGGGTGAGCTTGATCTCTTTTAACCGGGGACTGGAATCCTATTGGGCCGCCTTTGTTGGTGGCTTTGGACATCGTGGCTGCTGTCTGGGTTATTGTAGTTTTAGTGGATGGCGGGTCACTGCGTCGAGCTTCTACCCCGGGTGGTCCTAGGAATGGCGTTATGCTGGCTACCACGGCTTCTGCTGTTCATTGTCTCGGGTTCTCCTGCTGCTTTTCCCATGCTTCTCGGCTTTTACTCTCGGTGCTTTTTGTCCTTAATTCTCAACAGGGACCAAAGACTCAAGTGAACTCAAACAATACTTGTAACACTCACAGATTACACAGATTATCAAAGAATATTCGACTATATGTACATCTTCCCCGAGAATTTTACAGCCAACACTAAACAAAACAGATCACAAAATCTCGTCCATTGTTCTGGGTTTTCTCCAACAATGGCTTCCGATAACTGGGTCAGTAGTCGATAACGCCTGTATAATGGTGTTTCTCTAAGAATGAGTTCATGTACAATATCATTCTACTATCTACTTGGTCACAAACCTAGAGGATTGCCCAGAAGACATGTGAGAGCAATTCCTCAGTTGAGTCCTTACGCTTTTGATGTCCGATCCGAGTTCCTGTATCGCAGCTATTCGTCAAATAAACGAATGGCTCGGTAACAATGAAGGTGCTTCTTCGAGGAACGTAAGCAGATTCAGAGCTTTGGAGTAATATGTTTCAGCGCAATCCCAACTTTTGCAACTTTCAGCAACCTGAGACACATGGTGATGAGATTATAATCAGTGTATTAGCAAACACTTTTTACCCAAGACTTGGATATGAGGGTCAAACATGGTGTTTTACGATGGAGTAAAGCACAAGGATGGAGAGCATTTCCTCCCGATGCTATGACTATTAGGAAACGCACTACAAAAGCACAATGAATATTCAGTGAGAAAATGAAACACAACACACAAGATTTAGGTGGTTTAGCCAAATAAGTCTAGGTCCACGAAGTTGCAGGGATTTTCTTTATTGCTTCAAAGTTCTATAGAGAGTTTCTTCTGCTCTCACACATCTCTCTGAAATCCTAAACATGGTTTATATAGAAGCACAAGAAAAACCCTAATCACCTCAGATTAGCCCCTAAAATAAAATGAATTGATCTCCGCTCTATAGACATATGGCCTATAACAGTATAATAACCAGACTTCACACAGGAAGTCCAACATTAACAACCATGGGAGCCATTTTGTTCTTAACATAAGTAATTTTGCAATAGAGTAGGTACTCGATGAATCAAGTGCCCATAGTTTTGCATTCTGCTAAAGGTTCTCCACGTGAATCTGAGTTATTAAAGGTCTTTATAGTGTCAAAACAAACTGTTTTTGACAACAAAGACGAAGTTGCACTAAAATGAGAGTAGATGCTTACTTCTCCATCATTTCTTGCAGTATGAGCCGCCTGGTATATGACCTCCACTGCATTGGGAAGCCGAGTTACATCTGCTAAACACGGATCAAGTTTATCAAGTTCAATAAAACCCAGTTTCTCAAAACCCGAAAAAAGGGTGTATACAACAAGGGTGATGACTGTTGTCATTGGCAGGGTAAAAATCGTTATTACCAGAGTAATAATGTAACTTGTAACAAATAATAGTCACAAAAGTTCACAAAATTACTCTGACATTAACATTTTTGCCTTGGCAATAACATTATCCTCAAAAATAGAAATAAGCATTCTAACCATCTTGTACGAGGTTCGCTAACTTCGCTATATCCTCGTTAAATTGAGGCGCAGCGGAGATCTGCTAGCCTGGCGAGCTGGAAATACTCTGCGCTTCCTTGCGTATGGCTGAAACTACCAGTTCAACAGAAGTTGATTCCGGAATTTGGCCTCCATCAATCTGGAATCAAGCACATAGTGAATCAGTGATTAGTGAGTTATAAAGACTTTTTGTAACTACTAACTAATGCTCGTATATTGTATCGTATTTACATGTTAAAAAACCATCAAAAAGTTGCGAAAATTAACGATCATACAACTAATTGTTTAAATTTTACAAATTTGGGGCTTCAAAGATGAATGCTAAACAGTAATGCAAAAGAAAACAGCTCCTAACAGCCAGCATTTTAGGAAGCTGAAAGATTTCGGGTTAGCCATTTAGTGATCGGTTATTATGTATAGATACTTTACATGCCAACGTTTCTATTGCATTTTACCCATTAAGATACATCTATGAATATGTTTACATGTCAAAATGTTTCAAGTTGTTATGAAAGTTAATTATTGCAGGACTCTGCACATTTTTCCAAACATAAGGCTTTTACTCACTTTTTCTTGTGCAAGATCGGAAAGAACATCAGCATACTGAAGTAATCGTAGGAGCCTCGTTGAAGGGGACGATTCAGACGTTGGACGTGCATCTGCAGATGCATATGTCAAGCTTGAGGCCATTGATAGATCCGATCCACTACATGAAGTAGAAGCGAGTATGTTCTTCGGAATAACATCATACTCTCTTTCAATAGAACCCATAAATTCGTCACCTGATATGTCATTGTGTTCCATCATAAAAAATATTTGTTTGGCAAAATACCTTAGGTATCGCCGTACCGGGTTTAATTTAGATACCAAAACAAAATTTCAAACTTGAAATGAGAAGAAAAAGAAAAAAGAGAAACAACGACATCGAGATTTACATTAAAAACCCTCAAATGAGGGAAAAACCAAGGGCGCAATTATGAAAGCTTTACTAGATCTGGAATGAAGGATTACAAGCTCTCTCAAAATTCTTTGCGTTTTCTCTGCCTTTTTGGCAAAAGCCCTACAAACACAACTAGCTCAACACAACATCTTTATTAACTTGTAATATTGTTCTCTTTTTTACAATCTAACCATCTCTTGGGTGTACCTCTCTCGCTGTGGACATACCTAGTTCTCATCCACTCGATCCTCATCACGAGAACAAACACTAATCTCCGATTTATATGCCTAAACCTTCTCAATTGTGTTTTCGTTGTCTTATTGGAGGTTCGACATTTCAGTTATCTTGGATCTACTCATTTCCATCGTTTTTTTTTGGGGGGGGGGACCTTCCCTACCCCTGGCATTCTTTGCCACCAAGCTATATCCCTAAGGGACAACCTTATATTTTACTGTGTGCCCCACATCCATCGCAAATCCTCATTTCCAATTTTCTCGCCTTATGCACTTGTCGACACTTGATTGTTCTACGTTTAGAATCATAAAGCACAATCGGTCTAAACTTCATTTTGTATAATTTCCCTTGAGATCAGGCAAGATTTACAAACTGACCTCTAGGTTGACTTGATGATTGTGAGGCAGCATTCTTATGATGTGAATAAAGGGTCATGTAATCGTCTATGATGACCGTGGATTTGAATTCTGGAGCTATATAAGTTACAACCTCAGACCTAACCCTGTAGATACCAATGAAAGTATTGTTAAGAACTTAACGTGCATTTGACTCCAGTTACAAATCTCATCATTGGAGTTCTGAAAAGGAAGAAATTCACATATATGTCTACTAGACTAATCCACCTAATGCCAATTGATATTCGGATAGAAGGAATCTTTAAGTTCTTTCCAAGCTCGAAAAAAGAAAAACCAACATAGTCACTAAAGAGATGCTACAACAACAATAAACCCAGTGCCTCATCACTAATGAGATGATGACATAATTAAATGCTGCCAATCTAAATCACTTTTGGAAATAAATATAAATAAGAAGAAACCAAAAAAAAGAGTTCACAGACAAGATAGTCACCTTGGCTCCACCAAGAAATTGTGATTGAAAAATCCTTCATGTGTGAGCCGTTCCGCTGTGAAGCATAAAACAATGCATGATGAAAATCAGCTGTATTGGTTTTCAGCATTGTCTCAGAATGTCATCATCTCTAGGGGATTGGTAAAGCGGTAAGGCGCCACATGAAGTGTTAGGTTTGGAGTTTGACTCCTGCCATCATGGTGTGAACAATCTGTTGGGGTCATTCTGTTATTAGGTCTTTGGACACCAATTTACCCTACCATACGTAGACAATCTCCAAGTAGGCGATGTCGGCAACTTGGCCCTAACACCTTTGTTTACCTCAAAAAGTCTGAATTTCAGTGTGAATTCTCAACTCTACACGATCATGTTCAAAATAAGATACAAGTATTTTAACAGAGATAATCACAATACCTGGATTACGACGCAAAAGTGCTCTACAAAGGTCTTTGCAGTCAGGACGTAGGTCTTTCAAATCACTCTCAAGAACCTCTGAATCAAATAGAAGCTTTCTTGTCACCAACTGAAACAAAATTATCCCAACACTCCATAAATCAACCTACAAAGAACAAAATACAAGAATGAGGAATTTCGGAGACATCAAACACTCCAATAGTTGCTAAATTGAGACATTCCAGTCATTTGGATCACCTTTGCATCATATTTCTTGTTTTCAACGACCTCGGGAGCCCTATATAGAGGTGACCCGCAAATGCCGTCAGCTAAACCTTCAAGTGTCAAGTATCTAGGGAATAAGAAGTTGCCAATTAGTGAGTGCGGAAGAGAAGTAACAAAATAGTCAGAATATGAAATGAGAACAAAAGAACTTAGAATCAATTTCTGTTGTCATAGGAATGGCAGTGTCATTTTGAGAACATTATATTCTACAAGGTTCTTTTCAAAGTCACCTATATAAGTACACAACAAATGCAAATAGAATTCACAAAACATTGGATTTATATTACTACAAATCTGACCTGGCACAGCCAAAGTCACCTATCTTTAGCTTTGGAGGCAATCCTTCACCAAACAGGAGTAAGTTCTGCAAGTTGAAATAATGCAAATTTTGGTAAAATAATCCAATAGTAAAGGAACAAGCCCAAAGGTTCATGAATGGTACAGACATTCAAGCAAAATTTTCAATAATACAGATAAACACATACTTAGAACTAAAGTTAATTTATGCATCCCAAACAAGAATTACCACATGGCGCATATAAGTTCATACCTGGGGTTTCAAATCTCTGTGAATAAGACGTTTATCATGCAGTACTTTCAATCCTGCAGCTGATCAAAGGAAACCCAAAATTTCAGAATATAAGGAACATACCCAGTGCCTCAAGGGCTCCCGCCTACACAGGGTCTGGGGGGGGCGGATGTAAGCAGCCTTCCCCCTTCAGGGTGTTAACCTGAAAAAAGACTGTTTCCCAGTGCTCCCAACCTGAGGGTGAGGACTTTCCAAGAGGTCACCCATCCTGGTACTACTCTCGCCCAAGCACGCTTAACTTCGGAGTTCTAATTTATTGTACCATAAATGAAAATTTGCTAACATCAATAGGAGACCTAGGATTCAGATAATTGATGTGACTATACAGATCTCTTCTACCATCACTTGAAGCATCCACAATCTATCTTCAAAGTGACACTGCTAACATATTACCCAAGTGGAAACATCCACAATCTAATTTGAACATCTTGAATAAAAAACAAGACCTTGATCCAAAAAAAAAAAAAAAAGTCTCTTGTTTTTCTCAATGAAATTTTGTCAAAGATCTTCAGTTATGGACAAGGCCGGTCCTAACAATTTCAAGGCCCCAAAGCAAAAATTAACGTGACCCTTCATATAAAACAAATTATAAAAATTTTGATCACAAACTTAGTAATATTAGCAACTGATACTTTAAAAATCACAACTCTAGAGATTCAAAGGCCCCTAAAATTTGGGGTTCCGAAACAGTTACTTGGATCGCTTAGAGTTCGGCCCTGGTTATCAAATACCCAACCACATAGAAACAAACAAAAATTCACTTGCCCTGAACTAAAACTCATCCAAGAGAGATAATATATAAAGGAATAGAACACTGAACAAGAAGCAAGTTAGAAAATAATGGTGGCAGATGCATTTGCATAAGTACTGGGGTGTAATAATTTTACTACAATACTAGTACAAGTACATATTTGAACCTCATACACCCTCCCCAGTTAGTAAATTCTCACATAGTATACTGATTGATCAAGCATTGTTAGTAAATTTGAGTTCTATATTCGCTGGTACACGAACTATTGAAGATTATTTGAACACTTCCAGAAATAGTAAACTAATGACACCGTGCAGTTGAATATCTATTTCGACTACAGAAAATACAAATAAGAGAGAGAGAGAGAGAGAGAGTACCAAGTTGCCTCATGAAGTGCCTCGCAACATCTTCTGAAACTCTTCCAGGCTGGAGAACGTAAGACGAAAGGTCTCCGCGATTGCAGTACTCCAATACTAGGTAAGTTTTATTCTTATGCTACAACAATCGGAAGAGCAAAGCCAAACTCAGCATGATTTTAACTACTAAGCCTCTGGTTGGTTTTATAAAAAATATTTTCAACTATGGAAGATTTTCGTCTTAACCAAAGAAACTGGTTTCATTCTATAAATTTGTATAAAGTTCATACTTAGGTAGGTTGAGGTTGAAATGAAATATATGATGTAAGATTACCATAGAAAATGTTTTCCCCTCCTTGAAGGAAAATGTTTTTCCCTTTGTCGAGAGAGTCAATTTCCCATCAATGGTAAAAAATGTAATGAACAAAAACAACTAAATGGAGACGGAAATGATTCTCCATCTAAACAAACCGAGCCTAAGATAAAGCTAGAAAAGCATTGATATTCTTTAAACTTGAGAGAAAGATAGCCAAAATGCTTGCTCAGTTACAGGAACACAAAGATTTACCCAAGAAACGAACCCATATATCACCCGCATTAATCTTTTGACCAAAACCCCAAAAAGAAAGATAATCAAATTGCACGCTCATTGACTCAGTCCACAGAAATTCAAATCCAATAACCCATTTCGAATCATTCAATACATGAACCGCATTAATTTTAAAACCCAAAAACCAAAAAGGAAAGAATATAATGTTAGGTTAGAGAAGTAATAACTGAACATGAACCGCATTAATCTTAAGACCCAAACACCAAAAAGGAAAGAATATAATGTTAGGTTAGAGAAGTGATAACCGAATATGAACCATTAAGACTGTGATTTCTACCAAGATATCTAGATAGATAGATAAATAGAGAGACCTTGGATTTGATATATTATAACCACATATGTAAATATATATAACATAAAAAATCATATTAGTTGATATTATAATATAAGGTTTGACCCAAAAAATATTTATAATATAAAATGAATTATTCGAAATGGATTTAAACTGCTATGAACCCTTAAAATCTAGCAGTAAAGATAATCGAAATGCATGCTCAGTCCACAGAAATTCAAAGACGACCCAAGAACCCAAGTCAATATATCACCCCCATTAATCTCTTTGTCCCAGACACCATAAACTACAGAACATAGCGTTAGGGTTAGAGAAACTAGTGATAGACAAAAATATTAATCTTTAGACTTAAAAGAAACATAGCCAAAATGCTTGCTCAGTTCACAGCAATACAAAGATTTACCCGAGAACCCAAATTAATCATTAAACCCACAGAAGTTCAAATACAAAAACTCATTTCAAATCATTCAATATATGAAACGTATTAACCTTTTGACCCAAAAACCAAAAAGTAAAGAATATAATGTTAGGGTTAGAGAAAGTGATAATAGAATATGAAACGTCAAGCTATGACTATTTCAAATTATTCAATATATGAAACGTATCCAAAAACCAAAAAGGATGGAATATAATGTTAGGGTTAGAGAAAATCATAACAGAATATGAAAAACAATAACAGAATGTGGTAGCTTGCTTATATATACACCAATGTCAATACATAGAGAGAGAGGAAGAGAGACCTGCACTACGTCAAAGAGTCGAACAATATTAGGGTGATTAAGACTCCTCAGAATCGAAATTTCATTGGACAAATTCGCATTCTGAGTCTTGTTGTCAACCTCTTTGATGGCGAATTCTTTCCCGGTTAGGCGATGTTTTGCCTTCCATACCACGGCGGACGAGCCCGACCCAATTTCCGACCCGATTTCGTAGTCCCCCACTATACGCCGCTGCTCGCCGGAAGCCATGAAAAGTGGCGCCTCTCTCTCTCTCTCTCTCTCAATCAGATTCAAATTTCAGTTAGAAGAAGTAGTAGTCGTTAAGTGGTCACTACAAGTAAAAAAGGAACTACTTTGTAGGGGAAGATCTTGGCGCTTTCTTTCCTCCGGGGCCCATTTCAAACTTGAGACCCAAATTAAATTAGGGTTTGTTTGGCAACAAAGTTAAAATTGGACTGTGAAATTATAATTTTAGTTTTAATTTTGGTTGAATTGGAGTTTGGATGGGAGGGAAGTTTCTTTGTTTGGTTAGTCATAAGAATTGGCAGTCGGAATTATAATTCAAGAATGGTTTGAGTTATAACAGGTTTTTAGTTAATCGAGTTTTAAATTAATTAGGGTTAGATTTTGGGTCGGGTCAAATAACATTGAATTACTCGAGTTTCGTGCCAAACGGGGTTGAGTTTTAATCGCAACGAATAATTTCGTGTTCAAGTCATCTCAGAGTTTAGATTAATCATGTTGGGTTTTTCTAGTATTTAGATGGATTAAGTTTGAGTTGATTTAGGTCATTTTGAGCTCAAGTCGTTGTTTTTGTGTCAAACGGGTTCCACCATTCAAAATTTAAGACGAGTGAGATCGGTTGGGTCATTTTGGGTTTGGACCATATTTTTGGACAGCTTGGTTATGTAGCATTTAAGCCAGATAGTTTCATTTCTTGGGTTGGCTAATTTTGAGGTATGGGTCAAATCTAGGTCATGTCAAGTCTTTCAGTTTTTAGTCATTTTAGATTTGTGTTAATCAAATTGAGTTATTTTGAGTTTTAAGCTAGTTGACTTACTATGTAATTGTAATTCTTTAATCCTACCCTAACGAACCAGAATATATGATTTTCAGTTAAAAACTGATTTAATAGAATAGGATATTAGAATTGTAATTCCAATCCTAACTCGTGAACCCAACAAATAGGACCTTAAGTTTTTACTTAGCTTAATATTATCAGTAAGTGTATAAATTAAATATATTTAGTATTTTTCTTAACTTTAATCGTTAAACATTAAAATTAAAGAAAATTGGATGCATGCAATTGAGATTTAGCAATATATTTTTCAAGTTTTAAAAGACCGGACTAAAGACCGATCTACACTAATTTTTTTCTAGTTTCTGTCTGAAATTTTTTTCTTGTCATTGTACTTGCAAGCAAGAAAACCGGTTCAAATTGATCCAATCTAGTATAGTCAAGATTCTAACTGGTCTTGGACAATACTAACCCGGTTTTAATCGATCTGCTACTTGATTTCTTGATTGGAGATACTTCGGGCTTCAATTTATTGCAATTAGCTACATTCACTTCTTACACTTCTAGTTTCATTTAATAGCTCATGAACTTTTGTTATTACGTATACAATACGCCCTTAAACTTTGTTATTAAACACAACTTACTTCTTACAATTTTAATTTAGTTTAAAAAACTATGATACTAAACACAACTTGCTACAATCACGTTAAATTTTAAAAATAAACTCTTAAATTATGTTTTTAGTTAGAGAGTGAGTTGTGTTTGAATTAAACTTTAAATTTAATGTATTTGGAATTGAGTTAAATAACAAAGATAAAGGGTTACTTTTTAATAACGCAATTTATATTTTGTACTTTTTAATCTATTTTTTTCAAAGGAAAATTTTTATAAAACCACCTTATTTTTTGTGCGGTCTCATAAAACCATCTTAATTTCTTTTTTGGCAAGAAACTACCTTATTTTGCAAAATATTTGTAAGGTCACACTTTATGACAGTTTCTATTAGTTCCATTAGTTCAAGTGCTATGAATTGGCCTTTGTTTTACCAAAACGACGTGTTTAGATATTATGAATTCAGCAACATTTATAAAATGACTATTGTATCTTTGGCTTAAAAAAAAAACACCCTCCACACCTTTAATTTCATAAATAGCCCCCTAAACTTTGGTTTTTGAAAAACAAATTATGAAAAAGTATTTTTTGAAAAAAAGTTTTAAAAAATATAGTAATATTTTTCCAATTTGGTGTTTCAAATTTTTAATTTTTTACTATTTTTAGTTTTAAATTTATTATTCTAATTTTGAAATTTATACTTTAAAAAAATTATTATATTTTATTTTAGTATTTTTTATGAAAATTTTAAAAATATTTTATTATCTTCTTAATTTATAATATTACTACTATAATTAATTAAAAAATTACTTTTTATAAATATTAGAAAATATTTTTATATTTTGCTTAAAAGCATTAAGATCCTATCTTTCACCTTAAAGTATAAAATTTGTATCTTTTATATAAAAGTAGAAAATTTCTAATTTTTAATTTGATACATTTTTTAATTTTAAATTTATTAATCTAAAATTTTCTCAAGTTAAATATTAGTATATTTTTTCTAGATTTTTCCAAATTTTTTTTTAATTTTTTTAAAAATTTTTAATTTTGTACAACAACAACAGTCCCAGTGCCTTGCGGCTCCCGCTGAACGCAGGGTCTGGAGGGGTGATGTACGCAGCCTTACCCCTTTCAGCTGGAAAGGAGACTGTTCCGGGGACCCCTAATATGAAGTAGTTGAATGCCTGCAGATAAACCACAAATCAATCACCTTGCATTCTGATAAAAAAGTCAAAGAAGGAGAGAATAAGGAGAAGGAGGAGCAAAAGAAGAAGAAGAATAAGGAGAAGCAGCAGAATGAACAATAAACAATAAATAATAAACAATAAACAATAAACATGGACTAAACTAGCCTAAAAGTGCCCCACTAGAGGTCATGCCTGCCTAAGGATCTTGGACTACCAACCACTCCCCGCTCTACACTACTCTGCCATCTTTGCTACCCTAATGCTAGCCCTCCAACGAGCCCTATCTGAGGCCATCTCCTCTCTTAGGTTTAGGTGGGTTAGGTCTTGACGAATTGTCTCCAGCCAACTCTTCTTTGGTCTGCCCCTCCCTCTTCTGCTTGTCGCTGTGTTGAGTTGTTCGCACCTCCTGACTGGTGCTGAAGTTGGTCTTCTACTAACATGTCCAAACTATCTGAGACGGGTGTCTCTCAGTTTATCCTCGATCGAGGCTACACCCAGCTTACCCCGAATCACCTCATTCCTAATCCTATCGTTCCTTGTGTGGCCACACATCCATCGTAGCATCTTCATCTCTGCCACCTTCATCCTCTGTGTTTGGTTTTGTTTCATTGGCCGACACTCTGCCCCGTACAACATAGCCGGTCTTACTACCGTCCTATAGTATTTTTACTTTAACTTTAACGGGAATTTTCTATCACACAGCACCCCGGATGCCATCCTCCACTTCTGCCAGCCTACTTTAATCCTGTTGCTGACATCCTCATCCACTTCACCGTTCTGGTGTATCATGGATCCCAGATATTTGAAGCTCTCTTTACTCTGTAGGGCTTCTGATTCAATCTTAACCTCCTCGGTGCTAGACGCGGTGGAACGGTTGAATTTGAATTCCACATACTCTGTCTTAGATCTGCTAATCCTTAGACCTCTCGATTCTAAAGCACCTCTCCATAGCTCCAGCTTTTCGTTTATGTCCGCACGGGCTTCTCCTACCAAAACTATGTCGTCTGCAAAAAGCATGCACCAAGGTACCTCCCCTTGGATATGTCTAGTGAGCTCATCCATCAATAGAATGAATAGGAAGGGACTTAAGGCAGAGCCCTGGTGTACCCCTATTATAATAGGAAAAGTGTCTGTCTCCCCTTCCCCTGTGCGCATATTAGTATGTGCTTCTTCATACATGTCCTTAATGACCCGAATATAAGGCATCGGGATGCCTTTCCTTCCCAACACCCTCCATAGTACCTCTCTTGGTACTCTATCATATGCCTTCTCCAAATCGATGAAGACCACGTGGAGATCCTTCTGTCTGTCCCTGTATTGCTCTATCGTCCGCCGTAAGAGGTGAATGGCTTCTATTGTTGATATCCCAGGTACAAACCCAAACTGGTTTTCGGTCACTCTCGTCTATTGTCCTAGTCTCCTTTCTATGACTCTCTCCCACAACTTGAGGGTGTGACACATTGGCGCAGCTTTGGATATCCCCCTTGTTCTTGTAGATTGGGACTAGTGTGCTCTTCCGCCATTCTTCTGGCATCTTGTTCCCCATCAGGATTTGGTTAAAGAGTTTTGTTAGCCAGCTGATGTCCCTCTATCCAAGGCATTTCCATGCCTCGATGGGTATCTCATCTGGACCAGCTGCTCTTCCCCTACTCATATGTTTTAGGGCTTCCTTGATCTCCTCTGGGGTAATTCGCTCACAATAGCATTAGTTCTGATCTTCTTCCGTAGTCTGGAGCTCCCCTAACTCGATTTCTGCGCTTCCCTGGTTGTTGAACAGATCGTGGAAGTAGGCTTTCCATCTAACCCTAATCTGATGCCCTTCCACTAGCACTTGCCCATCCTCCCCTTTAATGCATTTTGCTTGCCCCAGGTTCCTCGACTTCCTCTCTTTTGCTCTGGCTATCTTGTATATATCCCTGGCTCCCTCCTTGGTATTCAGCCTCTTGTAGAACTCCTCATATGCTCTTGATTTTGCTTCACTTACTGCTTTCTTTGCTTCTTTCTTGGCTTGCTGGTATTGTCGTCTCATTTCCTCCTCATATACACAAATTTTTAATTTTGTATAGTTTTTTAATATGAAATCTGAATTTTAAAATTTTTTTATGAATTTTCGTACAATTTTTTAAATTTCATAAATTTTTTAATTTCACATATGAATTTTTAAAGTTTTTTTTTTCTATATTTTTTAATTTTGTATATTTTTAATTTCAAAGGGTATAATATTAATTTAATAAATATTGTTAAATTAATAATGCTTAAACATGTCGTTTTGGTAAAAAGAAACCCCATCACTTGAACTAACGGAAACTTTTAAAGGTGTGACATTGCAATTTTTTGCAAAAGTAAGATAGTTTCGAACAAAAAAAAAATTACAAGTGGTTTTATGTGACTGCATAGAAAAGAATCTTATACAATAAGAGACACGTTTATAATTGTAAAAATAAACAACCAAATTAACATGATAACTTATACTTTAAATTGTCTTATGTGATACAAACTAACAAAAATATACATAATAACAATAATATATCACTCAAGTAACTTAATATAACTATAAAAATGGGTTAAACGTGTTGAAACAGGTTGACCAAACTCAAATTTAAACTCAACTCAAGTATCTTAACGGGTTAAAAATGTCAACCCAAATTCACGTCGACTATAAACAACTAATATAAATCCATTATCTTATGTCGTCATATCAAATTTAAATATCTTTTGACTATCTTATGTCTAAAATATAATTATTTTCTATGACGTGTTCATATACTTAAATAAGTATTTAAATTAGTAATTACTAAAAAAGTATCTAAAATTGTAAATTATTAAAATTTTACTTCTATAATTTAATAGTTGTTATTTTATATATACATTAAATACTTAATATATTTACATAATCTTTCTAAAGTTTAAAGGGGGAATTATGTGTAACAATAAAGTCTATAAATAGAAGCTCTTAGCAACCTCTAGTCATCCATAAATTTATATTTTGAGGAGTTGCTTGGTTGGTATATGAAGGGGTTGAAGTGGGAGTGAGTAATTCATTTCTTGGGGGAGGCTGAGTGGGAATGAAAATAAGAATGACATAACTATAATAGTAATAATAATAATAATAATTATTATTATTATTATTATTATTACTATTTTTTATTATTATTTTGATTATTTGTTATTTTTATTATTATAATTGTTATTATCCTTGCTGTTGTTGTTATTTTTTTTTTTTTTATTGTTATTGTTGTTGTTATTATTATTATTGTTGTTGTTGTTCTTATCGTTATTATTATTGTTGTTGTTGTTGTTGTTGTTATCGTTGTTATCGTTATTATTATTATTATTATTATTATTATTATTATTATTATTATTATTATTCTCAAACTTTGCTTAGGCGCCCCCGGGGGGGGGGGGGGGGCCTTGAGGCACTGAGCTTAAGGGCCCCATTTTAAATATTCACTTTAGGAAATAAAACTCTCGAAATCGGCCCTATGCATGCACATGTACCAATTCTTTTAATTGTAAGTTTTTCATCCAAGGTAAATGAATAGGAGAAGAACCTAAAATCATGTTCTGTTGTCATAGGAATGGCTACGGATCTTGGTAAATTCGAACAAGTTTTCATAGGATTCTAACTTAACAGAGTCAAAGTCATCTATCACCAGTGACGAAGTCTCTCCTTTACCAGATAAGAGCAGATTCTGCAAGTTAAAATAATGTAAATCTTGGTAAAATGATCCAATAGTATAGAAACAAGTCCCGAAAGTTCATGAATGGTATGGATATTCAAGCCGAATTTTCTGTACTACAGATAAAAACCTACTTAGAACTAAAGTTAGTTTATGCATCCAAACAAGAATACAACAAGGCCTTTTTTAAGCATCCCAAACAAGAATTACAACAAAGCGCTTACAAATTCATATATGGGGTTTCAGATCTGTGAATAAGATATTTTTCATGAAGTGCTTTCAGTCCTATAGCTGATCAAAGACAACCTAGAATTTTAGAAGGTGCCTAATTTTTGTAGCATAAATGAGAAATCGCTAACGTCGACGGGAGACCCAAGGTTCGGATAATTGTTCTAACTATGCATGTATCTTCCAACCATCATCTGGTTCAGTAATAGTGCCAAGATATGGCATTACTTCATTTCAAATGACATTGCAAACATATTGCCCAAATGGTTTTCATAATCTTATTTGAACATCTTGAATCAAATAAGACCTCGATCCAAAATGTCTGATGTTTTTCTCGATAAGAACCGTCAAAGATCTTCCATTATGAAGAACCCAACCACATAGGTACAAATAGAAATTCAGTTGCCCTGAACTAAAACTTAAATAGAGAGAGGTAATACATAGAGAAATGGAACATTGAACAAGAAGTGACAGTAGCGAATACATGGTATATGTAGTTGCGTGTATGGACCTGTATTTTCACCACAATACTCGTACAACTATATACATATTACTATACAAAATAGAAGTTTTGGGGGTCGCCTATTGATAACTACTCCACGTTCACTCGGCAGTGGCTCAGGTTTAAGTCTCATCACTCCTCCTCGGTTATATGGAATGAATACTACTACAAGAAATTCTCTTATAGTGTATTGATTGATCTAGCATTGTTAATAGATTTGCGATCTAACATTATTTTGTTTCGCATTGATACATTCGCTAGTACAAGAATTATTATCAAATGCGTGTTTTGCTTGCAATCTCTCTCACTTTCTCCCTTTCTTATGTTTTAATCTTTTGTTTTTCCGATAAATAGCGCGGAAGCACATTACAAGACAAGCGCACTCAAAAACACGAGGCCTGGACCAGTCAAAACCGGCAAAAGCGTCTTATCTTTTAACTACTAAAGCTTCGGTTGGTTCAACAGAAAAAATTTTCATTTTGGGAAATTTTTGTCTCTCTAGCTAAAAAATAACTTGCATTCTATAAATTTATATAAGGTTTATATTTAGCCAAGTTGAAGTTGACATATAGCGGTGGTCATATAGTCCATGTTGGTTGTTTGCCTGTACTTTATCCTATTTTCTTGGTTGGTTGTATGGTTTTTCTCTTATCTTTATTTTCTGTTTGCTTCATGTTGAATCAGGTCTCGTTTATATGAGGTGTATGTTGTACCGTGGCTTTGTCTTTAATTATCGGAAAAAACTATAGCAAAACCAAAATCATTGTTTAATTCATTTGTTAACCAAACAAGGCATTGGAGGTTGTTAGCTTACCACGAAGTAAAAAAAAATTTGGAAATTATGGGAAGTGAGTTTTGGGTTTTGCTACTTTATTTTTTCCCACTCTTGTCAGTTTACTCGTGCTCTGCTTTGATGGATGCATCGGTTTTATACTTATCAAAAAAACCATTTTAAACCTTACAAAGTCTGAAAAATATACTATCAAGTCTTAAATACTCATATCAGATTTTTTTTATTTTTTTTTATTGGATGATTAAAGTTAAAAAATATATATAAACGTATCTAATTTAGAAATTTTTTTCATACGCCCCATTATATGACAAAAGTAATTACTTTATAAAATAACATTAAATTAAATATATCTTATAAACTAATAATATAATAATCTTAACATAAAAAAAGGTGTATTTACTAAAGATGTCACTATATATGGGACCCGAAGGAAAGAGAGCGCCCCAAGATCTTGCATTCAGTTACTGTGTTAACAACCACTTCTAACTGAAATTTGATTCGAGAGAGAGAGAAGTTTCCTTTTTATGGATTTCAGAGGCCGCGGTGGCAGCGAGTGGCCATATATAGTAGGGAACTACCTATTATGTGAAAACATCGGGTTGGGGTGGTTGGCCATGGTTTGGAGGTCAATAAATCTAGAGAATGGGAAAGAATTTGCCATCAAAGAGATTAATAGTTTACCATTTGTACTTTTCTAACGAAAGTTAAAACCATTTTCTTTAACGAGAGAGACAAAGATTTTATAGAATGATTATCACTAGCCAACCCTCAAAACTTCTATTTTCTACCGTAGTATGTATATACTCGTACAAGTATTATGGTTAAACTATAGGTCCACACACCCCACTACATATACCATGTATGTGCCACTATATACCATGTATGTGGCACTGTTATTTTCTAATTTTTCTTCTCATTCAGTGTTCCATTTCTCTGTATGTATCACCTGTCTCGATTTAAGTTTCAGTTCAGACAAGTAAATTTATGTTTGTGCCCGTGTGGTTGGGTCTTTGTAACAAAAGATCTTTGACCGCTCTTAAGGAGAAAAACATCAGATTTTATGGATCAAGATCTCGTGTTTGATTCAAGATGTTCAAATAAGATTGTGGATGCTCCCATTTGGACAACATGTTTGCTGTGTCATCTACAGTACATATCGTGCACTTTACCGAATCGTGTGATGGTAGGAAAAGACATGTATAGTTAGATCAATTATCCGAATCCCGGGTCTCCTATCTATGTTACCCATTCTTTATAGCTACAAAAAATTAGGCGCATTCTAAAATTATGGGTTGCCTTTAATTAGCTGCAGGATTAAAAGCACTTCATGAAAAATGTTTTATTCACAGAGATCTGAAACCCGAGATCTGAATTTATAAAAGCCTTGTTGTTATTCTTGTTTAGATGCATAAAAATGCCTTTTTCTAATTCTTGTTTGAGATGCATGGACTAACTTTAGTTTAAGCAGGTCTTTATCTACATTATAGAAAATTTGGCTTGAATGTCGATATCATTCATATGAACTTTTGGGGATTGTTCTTATACTGGTGGATCATTTTACCAAGATTCACGTTATTTCAACTAATAGAACCTGCTCTTGTCTGGTGAAGGAGAGACTCCAACGCTAAAGATATGTGACTTTGGCTCTGCGAGGTCAAATTTGCATTAAAGCCTGTTAGAACTTACCACGACTCATAGCCATTCCTGTTAACAGAAAATGATTGAAAACCTACAATTTAAAATAGTGGCACTTGCTATTGAGCATAGCAAGTTCCGAGAGTTGTAGAGTCCAGAGTGAATATTTAAAATAAGTCCCTTTATTTATATTAATACTCTCTGTTGAAATATAAATATTTGTTAAGTATATTATAAAATAGAATTCTGTGCTTTTATCGAATCAAGGACTTAATAATTTAAAGGTTCCTAAAATTTAAGGGTCCAAGCAGTCGCTTCTGTTGCTTGTCGTTTTGACCAGCCCTATACATGCATACCTATGTGCCTAATTTGCCAATTTTCTTCTTAATTCACTAAATATTTTGTTCCCTAGATACTTGACACCTCAAGGTTTTGCTGAAGATCTTTACGGGTCAACTCTATATGTGGTCTCTCAAATTGAGACATATGATGCAAAGCTGATCCAAATCGCTGTAATGTCTCAATTTAGCAATGGTTGACGTCTTTGATATCTCCAGAGTTTCTCATTTTTGTACTTTATTCTGGGTAGGCTAATTTGTGGAGCGTTGGTGCAATCTTGTTTCAGCTGGTGATATGAAAGCTCCCACGATTTGCTGAGGGTCAACCTTTGGAAAACCTACATCCCTACTGCAAGGACCTCTGCAGGGCATTGTTGCATCAAGATCCGGGTATTGTGATTGTCTTTGTAACAATGGTTGAATGTTGTTTCTGAACATGATGGGGTGATAATTAAGCAAAAGATCTCAAACCCTGCTTGAGACTTTTTTGGGGTAACTGGGGGTGTTTGGCCAGTTTGTGTGCATCTGAACTTATCCTTGATTGTCTACATCGCCCACCCGTAAGTTTTCCTAATATAATGAGGCAAGTCGGGGTCCAATCTATAGTGGGTGATCCCAACAAATTGTTTGCACACACGGCTAGATTTGAACCCTAGATCTAATGTTTCACGAGGTGTTAGGTCAAGTACCTTGTAGCTCGAGCCAATCACCTAGAGACAATGACATTCCAAGACAATCACCTCGTATTTTGCTGAAAAAAAATATGTCCACTGTTCATCATGCATTGTTTTGCGATTGCAGCTGAACAGCTCACATATGAAGAATTTTTCAACCACAGGTTCTTGGTGGAGCCAAGGTGAATTTTCTTTTCGATAATCAACGAGCAAAGAACTCATAATATAAAATAGGGCGAACCTACAAGAGTAGGGCCTCGAGAACAAAAAGAATAAATTTTGTCTGTAAACCCATTTTTTCCTCCCTTCTTATTTATATTTATCTCCTACTAGTAGTATACATTTTCTTCATTCTTAGAACTCTGTGATGAGATTTGTTACTAGAGTCAGATGTGAAGTCCTGACAACAATTTCATTAATATCTACAAGGTTATGGCTGATGCTGAATCTTCTTTAGTCCCACGATTACAATCCGTTGTCATAATAGATCCCACGAGGGCTCAACCACGTCACGACGACCAGTTAGGCACCGACGAGAGCGGAGATGGCTGTTCACACTCGTCGAGTTAGCCTAGAGGTCAATTCGTAAATCATAGCATCATTTCAAAGAAAATCGTACGGAATGATGATTAAATCTACTATACTTTATGAATCTAATTGTAGAAAAATCAAGTGTTCGACACATTCAAATACTAGAAGTAGGTAGCTTGGATGTACATCAACAATGCGTCTTACGAGCAGCCGAGAAGCAAGAACTCCGAATGTACATCAACAATGTACAGGATAAGCTGATTATTTGCTTGATATGTCTTCTTAGAGAAACACCTTTACATGCCAATTCTTTGAATCCAATTATTGGAGAAAACCCAAATTGGTGGACGAGATTGCATGATCTTTTTTACTGAGTTTTGACTATAAAAATCGTAGAAAAGATGTACATATAGTCATAAATTCTTTGTCAATTTGTATAATCTGTAAATATCATATACATTAGTTATACAGTCGAGTTATAATGAAAAGTGATGTTTGAATCCCTTTATTACTTCTTGAGTATTGCTATATATGTTATTGATAATATAGTATAAAATAGTGCTCGAAGCAAGCAGGTAATGAGACAACTATAAGGATAGAATCGTGATAATGATTAGTTATGATAGTTCGGTGATTAAAAAAAAGTTATGATAGTTCAGAATTGTGAGTGCAGCAACCAACGGGGAATAAAAAGGGCAGTAGTGGATACAGGTAGTGATAAAAAGTAAAAATAGGTCATCACGGTAAAAATTTAATATTAATATAATCTTTTTAAAATAAGCTATGAAAAAAAGATCAAATTTTGCATCTTTTTCCATCTAATTTTAAAATAATTTTTTTTATCATTCAATTTAAGTTGCGTAAAAAATGTAAATAGATTTTTTCTTTCTATCAAAAGCAAACCTTACAGTCAATTAAGCATTTTTTTTATAGATTTAAGATGTTAAAAGGCTATAAACCAAGCACATCCTTATACGGTTAAAGTAAAAAAGTAATAATTGTATCTAATTTACATATTTAATAATTCACCCTATAATATGACCAATTTTTTTTTTAATTTTTTGGATCAAATATAATATGACAAAAATAACTACGTTATCAAGAAGAAAATTAAATGTGTCATTGTTTTATAGAGTTTTTTTTTCTTACTAAAAACTAATTAAATTTTTGGTGCAGTTTCAAAAATTTTTCAAAATTTGTCGATATTATACCTTAATACTAACATCATTAACTTTCATTATTCTACTAACATAACTTTTTAGAAAAAGAGAACATGATTTGTAAAATTTTAAATTTTAATTTAAAATAATATTAAACTCTTTCAAAGACTTAAAAAATATTTTAATTATCTAAACATACTTTAAAAATTATTTTTCATATTTTAAAAAATGACATTTCAGCAAAAAGAGTGGATGTTAATGGCGTTGCATTAAGGTAGGACTGTAAAAAATTTTCGAAAGTTTAAATGTGACTTTAAAAAATTAGAAAATTTAGATAATTTTTTAAAACTACACTTTTTAGTAAAAAAATCCCTTAGATATGAGTAATGCTACACGATACGAGAAGAGGGTGCACGAAAATGCCACGACTAGGGCATAGTTTACCGTATAGTTTGTCGTTAACGACAAACCAGTTCCTAAGCGCCTGTTTTCGTATAATATTTTCGTAGATTTTTCTTTTGCGACATACAACATTTTTATACTTGTACCGTTGCACGGGGAGGAAAGTGAGCGCCAAGATCTTCCCCTGTAAAAAAGTTTAAAGAACGAGACAAAGATAACAAATTACAACAAACACGCACACTACTACTTCTAGAAGTTTCCTTTCCATATGGCTTCCAGTAGCAACAGCGGTGGCAAGCAGCAGCGTATAGTGGGCAACGACGTGCTAGGTAAACAGATCGGGACGGGCTCGTCGGCCATGGTTTGGAAGTCAACACATGTTGAAACTGGTGAAAAATTCGCCATCAAAGAGATTGATAACGAGAATCTGTTCTTGTCCAATGAAATTTCAATTCTGAGCAGTATTAATCATCCTAATATTGTTCAACTCTTAGAAGTAGTGAAGGTGTCTCTCTCTTTCTATATGTATTTGATGCCATTGTTGTTTTCTTTGGTTAGTAGCGAGGAAAACTCGCGATACAAAACTCAAGATACACTCGGGGAGCCATTGGTGTGTATATAAGATAAGCTATCATGGGCTTAAGGGTTCATATTCTTTTATTGCTTTCTTGAACCCTAGTTTTATGTTCTTGTAGTTTATGGTTTCTGGTTGAAAGAGATTAATGTGGGGTTCATACGTTGAATTGGGTTCTTGGGTCGTCTTTCAAAGACCGGTGCTGAGACTTTAAGGGTCAAAGATAACTTGAATTGGTTGGTCCGGGCCTTGCGATTGCAAGTGTGCCTGTCTTGTAATGCATTCCTACGCTATTTATCGAAATAAATAACTTGAATTGGGTTTTTCGATTTGAATATCTGTTCAATTTGATTATCTTTTCTTTTTGAGGCTCCTTTTCAATCAGTAGCGAGGAAAATTTGCGAAATAAAAGTTGGCAACATATAGTACAAGGAAAGGGAAAATAACAAAGAAACACCTTTTTTTCGATAATTAGTGAGAAACACTCGTGGTACAAAACTGGCATCTGAAAAGAGACCCACAAAGCATGCACAAAATGTGGAATACAATACGAAATGAAAATAACAAACGCCAAACATAATAACAAACAAAACAGAACAAACGAAACCCAAAAACCCAAGTGCAACCACCACATCCACCCCGAATCCAATTTCTTATTTCAGCCGCAACTTAGCCAAGTATGAACCTCGTATAAACCAATAAAATAAAACAATTTTCTTTAACGAGAGAGAGAAAAAATTTGTAGAATGAAATGTTTTCTGTAAAACCAACCGAAATCTAAGTAGTAAAAATCATGCTGAGTTGGGTTCTCTTCTTTGAATCTGTTGTAGCATGAGAATAAAACGTACCTAGTATTGGAGTACTGCAATGGCGGAAACCTTATGTCTTACATTCACAAGCGTAAAACAGTTCCAGAAGATGCTGTTGCGAGGCACTTCATGAGCCAACTGGGTAACTCTCTCTCTCTCTCTCTCTCTCTCTCTCTCTTTCTATTAAATTTCGCCAGGCCTTCATAGAGTTGAAACATATGAGATCCACATATAAGCCCAAATAAGGTTACATACTAAAACTAATTGGCTATAGGTAGAATAACCCATTAGTCTTATAAATTGACCATTTTACTCTTATATCCCCTATGCGGGATTCACATTTTAACTCACATGTGGAATTCTTACTCTTAACGTTTTCTCTCTATGTGATTGTTATTTTTCATTAGTCATATAGAAATTCAACTGCGCCATGTCAATGTAATAAGATCACCTAGCCAATTACCCTTAAAATTTTTATTTTCTATAGTAGTATGTATATACTCGGGGTTCAGTTACTAGGCATTAAGGCATTGGATCCTATTAGAACTCCGAATTTAAGCGTGTTTGGGCGAGAGTAGTACCAGGATGGGTGACCTCCTGGGAAGTCCTCATGTTGCCAATCCTGTAAGGTTGGGGGTCCTCGGAAACAGCCTCTCGGCAGGGTTACACCTTCAAGAGGTAAGGCTGCGTACATCCATCCTTCCCAGACCCCGCTTACTCAGGAGCCCGTAAGGCACTGGGTTTGTTGTTGTTGTATGTGTATACTCGTACAAGTAGTCTGGTTAAACTAAGGCCCATACACCCCTCTATATATACCATGTATGTGCCACTGTTATTTTCTAATTTTACTTCTTGTTCGGTGTTCCATTTCTCTATGTATTACTTATCTTGATTTAAGTTTCAGTTCAGGAAAGTAAATTTGTGTTTTTTGTAACGGAAGATCTTTGATAGTTTGTATGGAAAACAACATCAGACCCTTTGGATCAAGGTCTTGTGTTTGCAATGTCACTTCAAGTATGCCATATCTTGCACTTTACCACATACTGTGATGGTATGAAGAAACCTGTATAATTAGATCAATCATCCGAATCCCAGGTCTCAGACACAGCCTCCCTTTAAGGTAGCATCTTGAAGGGGTAAGGCTGCATACACCCCTACCAAACCCTGCATATGCAGGAGCCCTTAAGACACTAGATTTTTTGTTGTTGTTGTTGTTGTTGTTGTTGTACCTGAATCCCAAGTCTCCTAGCTATGTTAGCAATTCCTCATTTACGCTACAAAAAATGAGGCACATTCTAACATTCTGGGTTTACTTTAATCAGCTGCAGGACTAAAAGCACTTCATGAAAAACGAATTATTCACGGAGATCTGAAATTCGAGGTATGAATTTTAAATGCCTCGTTGTAACTTTGGTTGGAATGCATAAAAAAGTCTATGTTTTAATTCTTGTTTGAGATGTATGAAACTAACGATAACTCTAAGTATCTGCACTATAGAAAATTCGGCCTGAATGTTGATTCCATGCATAAATTTTTGGGGCTTGTTCTTATACTATTGGATCATTATACCAAAAGTCACGTTATTTCAACTTGCAGAACTTGCTCTTGTCTGGTATAGGAGAAACTCCGTTGCTAAAGATAGGTGACTTTGGCTCTGCTAGGTCAGATTCATACTAAAACTTGTCTGAATTTACCAAGATTTCCTATTACAACAAAAAATGATTTTAGGTTCCTTCTGCTGTTCATTTACCTTGGGTGAAAAACCCACACCTAAAATAAATTGGCACTTGCTGTTAGTATAGCTGGCCAATTACGAGAGTTTTTATGTCTGAAGTAGATATTTAAAAGGGGGCTCTTTATATATTAATACTCCCTCTGGACATATGTAAATATTTATTAGATAAATTACAAAATAGAAATGTGTGTCTATATCAAATCAAAGGCTTTATAATTTAAAAGTTCCTAAAATTTGAGGATTCAAGCAGCCGCTTGCCCTGCTTGTGGTTTTGACCGGCCTTGTACATGCATATGTTCACGCCTAATTTGCCCATTTTCTTTTTGCTTCACTAACTCTCTGCAATATTTTTTTCCTCTAGATACTTGACACCTCAAGGTTTTGCTGATGGTCTTTACGGGACAAAACTATAAATGGCTCCTGAGGTCTCTCAAAATGAGAACTATAATGCAAAGTTGATCCAAATCGCTGTAATGTCTCGGTTTAGCAATGGTTGAAGTCTTTGATATTTCCAAAGTTTCTCATTTTTGTACTTTATTTTATGTAGGCCGATTTGTGGAGCGTTGGGATAATCTTGTTTCAGCTGGTGACAAGAACGTTCCCACAGTTTAATCGGAGTCTTTTTAAAAACCTACGTCCTGACTACAAGGACCTCTGCATGGCATTGTTGCGTCAAGATCCTGGTATTGTGATTATCTTTGTAAAAATGGTTGTATGTCGTTTCTAAACATGATGGTGCGATAAGCAAAAGATCCCAAACCTTGCTTGAGACTTTTTTGAGGTAACTGGGGAGTTTGGCCAATTTGTGCTCATCTTAACTTATTGTTGATTATTCAAACCGCCTACTCGTAAGTTTCCATAATATAATAAGGTAAGTTGTGTTTCAAAGACATAATGACTTGAACCCCATACCTAATATTTCATGAGGTATCAGGTCGAAGTGCATTGTAGCTCGAGCCGATCACCTAGAGATGATGACATTCTGAGATAGTAATTTGGTGAAAAACAATATGCCTAATGTTCATCATTCATTGTTTTGTGTTTGCAGCTGAACGGCTCACACATGAAGAATTTTTCAACCACAGGTTCTTGGAGGAGCCGAGGTGAATTTTCTTTTCGTTAATAACCGAGCAAAGAACTCGCTATACGAAATAGGGTGAACTTACAGGAATAGGGCCCTGAGAACATAAGGAACAAATTTTGTCCGTGAATGTTTTCCCCCCTTCTTATTTATATTTATCTCCGTTCTCACAACTCTATGATGGGACTTGTTACTGGAGTCAGAGTGAAGCTCTTGACGACAATTTCATTGGTATTTGCAGGATTATGCCCGCTGTTGAATCATCTTTAGCTCCACAATTACAATCCATTGCCATGAGGGATGACACAAGGCCTCAGCCACACCACGATAGCCAATCAGGCACCGACGAAAACAGAGATAGCAGCTCACACTCGTCGAGTCAGCGTAAAGGTCAGTTTGTAAATCTTATCATCCTCTCAAGAGAAATGATACAAAACGATGACTAAACCTACTATGCTTTATTAATCTAATTGTAGGAAAATCAAGTGTTGACACATTCAAAGATGAGACTCAAAGTAAGTAGATTGGAATGTACATCAACAATGTGTCTTACGAGCACCCGAGAAGCAAGAACTCCGAATGTACATCAACAATATAATGGATAAGCTGATGATTTGCTCCAACATGTCTTCTAAGCAAGTCTCTAGATCTGTGAATAAGTAGATAATAGAACGAACACTGTAAATAAATTCGTTCTTAGAGAAACACCATTATAAGGCTTATCGATTACTAATCCAATTTTCTCAAGCCATTGTGGGAGAAAACCCAAGATGGTGGACGAGATTGCGTGAACTTTTTTTTTTACTGAGTTTCGACTGTAAGAGTATGAAAGATATACATATAGTCAGATATTCTTTGGTAATCTGTATAATCTGTAAATGTCAGATTTATCATTTGTATAGTTGAGTGACAATTTTTGACAGTTACATGAATTGGGTGCCATAATGAAAAGTCATGTTGGAATTCCTTTATTACTATTGTGGTGGTCTATTTTCACAGCGTCTTTTCTATTTTTCTTTAATTCATGATAATTCAACAACAACAACAACAGATCCAGTGCCACAAGAGCTCCCGCTTAAGCAGGGTCTGGGAGGGGTAGGATGTACATAGCCTTACCCCTTCAAGGTGATACCCTAACGAGAGGCTGTTTTTGAGGACTTTCAACCTGATAGGACCCATAATACTGTATAAAATAGCTGGTCAACGCAAGCAGGTAATAAGACAAGTATAAATATCTCTCCGAATATCCGCTACATATAAGGAGGCAAGAATGAGTATACCACGTAATTGGCAGTGTTTCCATTGCAATCTCGAACTATACATAACAATAAGGTTATGTTGGTTTGATGGACAATATTTTTGATCTGATTTCTATTATTTTTTCATAATTGTATAACAACAATAAATATGGAAAATATTTTTTTTTATTAAGGGAAATTAACTTTATGTTAAGAACTTTATACGTGAGTCTAGTTAAATCCCACATTGGAGTTGTGACTTGTGAGAAAGAAGAAATCACCATATAAGCTTAGTAAGTTATTTCACCTAATGTCAATTGGTTATAAAATGAAACCCAACTTAATTTCATACATAAATATTATGTATGTCAAATCCGTAGGTTGGGCGCAAAGGCCCGTAAAATCTATGCACTTCATTTTCTTTCTGTTATGGCATCTGATATCTATGTTTTGCTATTTAAATTCTTCTTTTACCATTTTTCTCTACATTTTGATAAAACAATATAAAACAAGGGGTCGAGTCTAGCAGTTAATAGGGGCTTGTGGCCTGCGGGTAATGAGCTGGGTATGGAATAGAACCGGTTGTAGATTTAGAAATTTTAGTGAAAATGGGTTTGATTACAGGGTCAGACATAATTCCAAACAACCGCTTGAAGCCCCCTGAAATTTAAGGGCCCCAAATTTTAGTCTTAATTGTTAATATTAATAAGTTTTAATATTATAATTTTTAGAATTTTATTACATATAAAGGATCCCCAGTTGAAATGTCTATTTGAGGCTCCGAAAATGTTAGGACCGGCCCTGCTTGATTATCTTCAAGAAGCGGCTTAGGCCTATTTCTGAAGCCTTACATGTTGCATTGAACGGGACCCAGAAGATTTTTATAAGTTTGTTTAAACAAATTCCTTATTTTAAGATTCAAATAGTCTTTAATAATTTTGAATTTGTTCAAACTAATTTCTTATATTTTTTGTTTCAAAATAATCGCCCATGTTTAATTTTATTAATAAAACTAGTTCCTTATATATTTTAATTTTACCTAATAACCCAATGGAGGCCAATTTCATTATAAAATAAAAAACACATGAGACTATTTTAAACTAAATAGCATATAAGTACACTGAGTTTGGAACATTATTATTTTATTGTAAAAAAAATGAATAAGTAATATTTTAATCCAAAAATTATATGTATTTAATAAAATAATCTAAACAATAGTATATAAGTGTGTAAAATAAGCCCCTTATCCGACTCATCTTCATTGGCATTGTCATACTATTGCGGTTCATTTGTGAGATGAGAGTAATAGTGAAGAGATGATGGGTTTACAACCAAATATCGACAAGTCTTACACCTTTTCGCACATTCGTTTTGATTATTTTATTAAATACATATAACATTTAGATTAAAATATTATTTCAAAATGTCTATAAACTAAAAGTTCATACACTAAATATCGGTACTAACATCAATAGAGTTGTTAATACCAGGGCAGAAATTATTCTTGACATATTAATAAAGTGACTTACAAACAATGAGAGTCACAAAATTGCTTTAAAAACTGCAATCTTGTCCTCATAATAACATTTTTGCCCTAACAATAATATTAGTCTATCACCCGCCTAAGCCTTGCCTCAGGTGAGGGGATAAAATATTGTTTTTGATCAAAATGTCTAGAGTACGATTCCTTCTTGAACCTCTCCCTAAGGAATCCCGATTAACTGGTGCTCATGGTGTGTGGGTCTTTGTATGGACCGAGCTTTACTAGATAACAAGGTTCATCGATAGAAAAATAAAAGTAATAATAAAATAAATAACATTACGATATCTAATATGTAATATCTAATCTTCTATATATTATTAGCCAAGTACCACTGCCCCCCAAAAGCTTCTGAACCCCAATTCAAACAAGTGTAAGGGGTGTCATCGAAAGTTTTCGAACTCCAATCTAAGCAATTCTAAGAAAGTACCATATAATTCTAGGTTATAGAAAAGAAAAAATAAGTATTTAAGTTCTTCGCTACGTTATTTTGTAAAGTATATAATGTTGCATCTTCTATAAATTTAATAAAATTTCAATGTGATAATATATATATTATATTTTAGGTTTGAACATTTATCACTTAGATACCTTGAGGTTTCAATTTATATAATAAAGTACATTGAGTTTTAGATATTTTATCACTTAAGTACCATTAAATTCTAAAATTTTATCAATCAAATACTTTTTTATCAAAAATTCGATAGCTTTTCTATGGAAAATAGTAAAATTGAACAAGATTTCAACAAATATATTAGTTCTCCATTACAATTTAATTTTTTTGGCAAAAAAACTGCAAAAATAACACATAATCGTGGTAGTTTTTAAGTGGTTTACAGCAACATGCGGTGGATATATTATCAAAATTCATTAACTTTTTTATGATAACATTAGCATTAGCCTATATATATTATCTTATTTATCTATTATATCAACATTTTTTATATTAATTTGATCAAATTCTTATAAATATTTATCAAATTCTGCCATAAGGTACTTAAGTTATAAAATATTCAAACCTTAAGGTACCTTATTATATATATATATATTAAACTATCAGAATACATAAATAATAAATACTAAAACCTTAAATTACCTAACTAATAATTTCAATATATTTTAAAAGCACTACTTTATATTAAAAAAAAAAAAGTGATGGAGAGAAAGTAGGAGCAGCGACGACAGCGCAGAAACAACCACGACAAATGGAGATGAAGCAAGATTGCATTTTTATTTTAATTTAATATTGTTTCGCATTTGTAGGCGCGATTTGTGGATACTTGACCAGATCTCGTCTTCTTCCTCACCTTAAATTAATGCTTAATTTTTCCCCTTAAATTCGACAAGAATCTCCCCATTTTCTCCATCATTTTCACTTTTTTTGATCTTTTGCATTTGCATTTCTTGTTATTTCTTCAGGTATTGTGAAATTCCGCTACTTTTTCTCTTCATTTTCATGTCCTTTTTAACTGTGATTGATTTGGTTTGATGCTTTTCCGATCCGAAGGCTTATTTGTACTTTGATTCTTTGTTTTGTGCGTGATTTGGAAATGTTTTGAGTTAATTGAGGCTTTTTTGAGGAGTTGGTGTATGTGAGGTCGTAGGTTTATATGAAGTTTAAACGTGATTGCGTTCTAAAATTGAATGAACTTAAATTTAGGGTAATAAAATTATTAGGGTAAAATTGTTATTATCAGAGTAGGATCATTGTTATTAAAATAATTTTGTAACTTTTATTATTTATAAGTTATGTTATTGCCCTAGGAATAACAATTTTTTCCTAGTATAACTCCCTGAATTTATATGTTGACTTGTTATCAAATGTGTCTGAGATACTTATACTATAGCGAATGTCATTTTGCTATCTTGTTTCTATTTGATCCCTATGAAACATTAATTTTGTCGATCCTTGATATATATATATATTCTTACGAGAAAATGAGGGGGTCAATCTTGGCCTTCCATTGTAATGAACGTCCGAGATTTGTTGGACATTAAAAAAAGATAATAATTTACGACCAAGAAAAAAACAATTTTCTTCCCTCACCCCTTTTTTCTTTCTGCCCCGTGAAGAGTATAGGCCGTAAATTATTAATTTTTGTTTTTTATGTTCAACAAATCTTCGCCCTCCACTACAATGGAGGGTCAGGATTCGCCTATCTTACGCTCTTACTCTTTCATAAGAACACTACTATATATATATATATATATATATATATAGAAAGCTTATCTGAAAAGCAGACAAATAGTGTATCTGTAAAATTTTGAACAACACAAAGTCTTCTTTGCGATCTAACTCTTTTCTATATTTACGATCTTAGAACTACTGTGTGCATGGAGCAATGTCTCATTGATTTTGCTTTTATAGGGTCTTTCTTCATATCTGAGAATGCGTTTCATTTGCAAAAGCATTTTCCAATTCTTAGTTTTTATGTTAATTTGATGGAGGTGAATTTTTGAATCCATAACTCCATAGATCTCACCGGTAAGGCAAAATTGTAACTCCATTTGTGAGTAAAGCAAAAATAGTAGGAGTTATTTACCCCGTTGATTTCTAAGATTTGTAAGTTTGTTCAAATTCACTGTACATCTTTTCCTTTGTTTAAAGTAGTCTTGAATAATTATAATTTGTTCAAAATAGTCTCTTGTGTTTTATTTTATGACAAAATTGGTCCATCATCTTTTAAATTTTTACCTAATTTCAATCATTAGGTGAAGGAATAAAACATTAGAGATTGTTTAAAACAAAAGAAAACAGATGAATGAACAAATATACAAACATTAGGGGCCAACGGAGTAAATAACTTGATCTAGTAGTAAAAACACTGCTATAATTGAGGTCATAAGAGAAGGATCTAGAATCAAATCCAATTAATTTTGCTTACTTACCAAAAAGGGGGTTAAACATGTTGCCAATGACACCCCGATCTAGTGTTGAAATTACTATGAAAGTCAGAGCTCTAGGACATAATTATGGATTCAAATCTACATACAGCTTACCCAAAGAAAGAGAAAAGGTTAAAGGGTCATAACATAAATCATTATATATGGCTGTACCAGATATGAGTGGAGAAGCTGTAAATGGAGCTGCATATGAAGAGGAACAGGGGCGTCGCCCGGCTCGTCTGAATGAGAGGATTCTTTCATCCTTGTCAAGGAGATCAGTTGCTGCACATCCATGGCATGATCTGGAGATTGGTATGTTTTTGTTTTGAGTATAAATCTAGTCCGAGTCCCCACATAACAACTTAAGCATCTGAGCTATTTGGATCCTCGATACAGTAGTAAAGTATCTTTGACCAAGAGGTCTTGAGTCTTGATCCTCACAACTCTCACTCTTAATATCAATGTAATTTCAGCTTATTTCAGCATAAGCTTGTGAACTGTAAAACTATTCTTGACTTGTTGACTAATAGTTTAAGCTTTCGTGGATAGGTTCAAGAAATAAACTCTCTCATTCATTGTAAAAATCTAGAATATGCATGACCGGCAAACTGACAATGTTGCCATATTTCTTTCTGCAGGACCTGAAGCACCCAAAATTGTGAACTGCGTAAGTCTTCTCTTGAACAAGATTTGTCCAGTTTATTTGTCATTAATAGATATGGCATGTACTAATTAATAGTTAATGGTGATTTAATGTCAAATTCAATGTTAAAGTTCTCATCAATAGTAAATTTACAAACAGAAATGAGATTTTTGACAAATGTGAGAGCAACAAAAGCATTATTCAATTTATGAAGAGTGAGAAAAGGAAGACAACAAGGTGGAACCAATATGACATATGGAAACTAGGAAGCCACTAACTTGAATAGAATCCCGACTATGGAGGACAAATTACCTACAGTAAGACTTAAGTGAGAGAAGGCTCCATGGTTGAGAAATTAGTTACATGTATACAAGTTATGATTGGAATCCACGTTGATGTTTTTGGAAAATGAGGGCTTAAGGGCTCTAATAGCTAATGGATCTAAGGCAGCAAGTTTAAATCTATAAGACTCAGTGGTTTCTCACTATGTCACTTTGCAATCTCCAAATCGGACCAAAAATACATGATAAATCTGAAATATATATCAATACCTGTTCCTTTTCTCCGAGTGTAAGCAACATAGGTTTTTTTCATACCATGCCCATTTCATCTTCACTTCAAGCGGTGCAGGTTGTTGAAATAACAAAAGGAAGCAAGGTCAAATATGAACTTGACAAGAAAACAGGGTTGATCAAGGTAAAACTGCCTATTTGAAGCTATTAGTCTATCATAACATTGTTGCTTATGGTTCATAACATTGATATAACTTCGTTTGCTTCTAAATTGTTAAGGGTCTATTTGATATCATTCTCTATTTGCAATTTTTGATTGTTGAGAATTAAAAGTTGGGTTTTAAATGCAGGTTTCTGGTTTCTAACTTTTAGTTTTCACTCAAACTAGGAAAAAACTAAAAACAAGAAACCAAAATGTAGAATTAGAAAAAAAAATTCCAAATATGGATTTTAGTTCAAAAATGTGCAAACAAAAAACGATACCAAAAGTGGCCGTAACATTTTGAAGATGTGATTTCTGTTTTATCATAGTTCTAAATCCTTATAATGAGATTCTTCCATTTCTAATGAATGTGTAGGTCGATCGCATCTTGTATTCATCAGTGGTCTATCCACACAACTATGGCTTCATCCCTCGCACGCTATGTGATGATAATGATCCCCTGGATGTGCTAGTCCTTATGCAGGTAACTTTCTCTTATCAAAATTGCTACCTAATCAAATGCAAAGTTCAAATTCATTTCTTGAAATTCTTTCCATTGGAAGCTCATTCAAGATCATGCAAGGGAAACATGTATATGATTGCAAACACCTTATTATATAGCACAAACGGCCATGAAAGTCCCATAAGCAATGGAGATGTTCTGTTCGATAAGTAATCAGGTTGGAGGATTTGAACGTAGGACTTCTTACCCTAGAGCTTTGATCTTAGTAGTTTTACTCGTTCACCACATTCTAATTGACAAAAGGAAAGAGAGTAATCGAGAATAGCCGGTGTGATACAAGGACTCTAACTCTTGTCCAATATAAGGCATATATTTTTTTTAATATTGGTCACAAAAGTATAACTTTTTCCCTAACTAAGAATACTTACTCTTGGGGAAGGGGGAACAAGCTTTGAATCTAAGACCTCTAACTTGAGAGCTTATAGTTAACCATGACACCAACTTCAGCAACTCCCAATATGAGGTGACTAGAATTGTTGGAGAGGCATGTCATTCTTCCCTCCAAAGCAGAGTTACTAGTGCTTCCAATAATAGGTATAGTATCTACGCCTCAGTCTAATAACCATATGAAATTCTATCAGACATGGACCTAAATGTGGAATTTGCATCAAGACATAATCCTATAGAAGTTTCCAACCTAGGATTAATCAACATTAAGTCCAGACTTACGTGTTACTCCCTTCTATATTAAATCTCACATATTTGGGAAATGTTAACTAGATTCATATCAGAATCATAACTTAATAGCTGAGATAGTGTAATTTCACAAACAAAGTCAGCATTAGACTCACTAAATAATTATCATGGACAGGAGCCAGTTCTTCCAGGTTGTTTCATGCGAATAAAGCCAATTGGATTAATGCCCATGATTGATCAGGTACTTTTGCTCTTTTCTCAAGCATCACTTTTCTGCTATAACCCTATTTCAATAATTCACATGTCCTCACAAGTGTAAGTGATCCGTTATGGTTAGGGCGAAGCGGATGACAAGATCATTGCAGTTTGCGCAGATGATCCTGAGTACATGTTCTACACTGACATTAAGGAGCTTCCTCCTCATCGGCTTGCAGAAATCAGGCGCTTCTTTGAGGACTGTATCCTTCACTAACCTCAAATAAACTTATTGATTGATTAACCTTTTTAAACAAGCGAATATATATGGAAAACAATGAGGTGACCGTATATTATAAATATGTGAAAAGAGGCAATCTGCTCCTATAATTGGCAATGATGTGACAATAAGGAGCCAAAGAGCTTACTTGGACTCCTGAAAGCTCACGTGACAGGAGGAAGCAAGCCCTCCATATAAGAAATTATGAATCATGTCAGCTTTCTGGCACAGTCATCAGTTTTTCGGTGATCTATTGTCCCATCAATATCTTTTTCTTTTTGGAAAAATATATTATCCCGTTTCATTTATTTAAAAATATTATGCCCTTTTTGTTTCTTTTCTTTAGTATAACACGCTTCAAACATAATTTAGCCAATCAAAATTAAAGAGTGATGTTTAATCCTCTTAACGAACAACATAGACAAGAAGAATGAAAACAAAGAAGTAGCTGTGAACGATTTTCTGCCTTCCAATGTTGCATGTGAAGCTATCCAGCACTCAATGTAAGTCCCAACGAATTCAACTGTTACATTGTTGTTGCTGCTCAATTCTTATGCAGTATTCTTTTTTCTATTACATGTGCACTCAAGGCCAGGCATAATTCCAAACAGCCCAAGCAACTGCTTAGGGCGTCGAAATTTTAGGGTTGTGATTTTTAAAGTATCGATTGTTAATATTAATAAATCTTATGATTAAAATTTTTATAATTTGTTATACATGAAGGTCCCTATTTAAAGTTTTCACTTGAGGCCCTAAAAATGTCAGGACTGACCATGTGTGCACTTTAAAAACCCGTTTGTGCTATTTTTTGTCTAAAAATAACCTAAGAATCTGTTCATATACTTGTAAGTGTGAAATTTTTTTTTTGAGTTACTGAAATACTAGAGTTTTTCTCCGTAAATGACTATTTTAACCCTTGACACTTTCAATGTTGACAAATCGAAACCCTTTTATTTCAAAAATAAAGTACATTGCATCAAAATAAAAAGGTGTTTTTACAAGTACTTTGGGATATATGAATAGAAAATGTGTCATTTATCTTGATATAATGGGAGCAGCTCTACCTAAGAGGGTACCAACACACAAGCACCGAATCTCATTAGAACTTCGAAGTTAAGTGTGCTTGAGTGAGAGTAGTACCAAGATGGGTGACCTCCAGGGAAGTCCTCGTGTTGCACCCCTCAAGTTGAAGGTTCTCGAAAACAATCTCCCTTCAGGGTAGCATCCTGAAGAGAGAAGGTTGCATACATTCACCCCCTAGACCCTACTTAAATGGGAGATCTTAGGGCACTGGGAATATTGCTTTTACAATGGGAGCAGTTCTAATGAAATCCTCATGGTTTTTCGCGATTTTGGACAGGGATTTGTATGCCGAGTACATTCTTCACACATTGAGGAGATAGATTATGTGAGTTCTACATTCTTCAACATCGAGTCTTATTATCATGGAGACACAGTTCTATGAGTGTTCATCAAGAGTTTTCTAGCAATTATAAATGTACTTTACAAATTTATTCATTTTTATTGCATAATAATTTGAATTTATAGCTGATTGAGATAAAAGAGCCAATAATTTTATTACCCCAAAATTGTATTACACATGTTTTATTAAATTCATTTAAAGATTTATTGAAATATTCTTATCGAGATGTATGGCTCCAAATACAAGCTCGTAAACTATTACTTGAGTTGTATGTATTGTCCACTTGAAAGTTTCATTCATGTAACGGTAAAATTGGATTTACAAACCCAATGAATGGCTTTAGGACATTATTTGCCATCAATTGTAAGATTTAAAACCAAATATGTTTATTGAAATTTATGATATTGGAGCTTTAAGAATCAAATGTAACAATCAATTTCATTCAAGGGTGTTATCTGTGCCAAGCCTGAGTTCGTCAGGTTTAAAGCTCAGCTTGTTTACATTTAGTTTGGATTGGGCATGGCTGGAAACTCACCAAGCTCCAAAACTTCAATCTTGAAATCTTCTAGCTCGTGGCTAGTCATAGGTTCGAGACTCATTCAAGAGCATTCTAGGCTCGTTTGGGCTCAAACTTGGCTTGGTCAGACATATTCAAGCTAATAATTTATTATTAATCAGATTTGTTTAGGCTCGCAAACCTGCAAGCTTGAGCTTCATTAGGATAAAATTTGGCTCAATAAGCTAAACAAATTAAGCCAACTCAACTCGACTTAGCTTGAGTTTAAAATAAGCCAAACTTTTTTGAGCTTTATGCCTCGCAAACCAGCTCGGTTCATTTTCATCCCTATTTTCAACAACAAATCTCTATAATTTTTTAGCATTTCTTGCTTAGTCCCCTTGCATGAACCATGCTTAGCAAAACACATGACACAATACACAATTGTTAAAAGAAGCATATGTTCGAGAACTCTAATAGGAGTAGTTTTGATCAACTTCTCAAAATATAACAAAATTCATAGTACATATGTTAAGCATATCTTACTTGTAGATCGTGTTGTGGGATCATCCTTCGAACAAAGCCTTCATTCTTATTCATGTCGATGCCTTAGTATTCCCTCATAAAAGAGGGCGGTCTTAAAGAGTTTGCCTTTACCAATTGAAAATAGTATCTTATTTGTCCTATTTCTTCTACCAATCGTGTCGACATATTTGCATTTAAAACGGTAATTTGTAAAGTGAAAAACAGAATTATCATGTAAGTAATTGAAAAAACTACAAAAACAGTATGAACTTCAAATGATTTGAATTTACTCACATAATAAGTTATTATTTTTAATATTAAATGTGCAGGGGATAGATTGTATCTAATACTAAAATTCACAAGGTTTTATACTTGTTTTAAATTTAATTTATGAAGGTCATTTAGATTTAAAAACATAATTTATCACACTGGTGAAAATTGATAGTTTGGGTTGCAGCGTCAAATGTAATATCGGTTAATTTGGATTTAGAAATTTAGGCATGTAGTTATATCCATTAGTTATCAAGTATGATATTATTAGGATATTTATTGTTTCTTACAATGTAGGTCGCACTAAACCACCAATGAGAATATAAATACGAATACTAATTTGGGCCCAACACATTTTTAAGTAAAGATTGACTCATTTTATTAGGTATAAGTCATCATCCTATGTACAGAGCAAAACATTTCTAAGACTATTACAACAAATTTCTTAGAAAATAGCCTCTCTATAAGGCTAAAGCTATGTACATCTTACCTTTTCAAACTCCGTCTTGGTGGGAGCCTCTTTTGAGGCAGTGGGTTGCTATTGTAATATTACAACAAATATCCAAGAACTGAACTCGATTTAGACATAAACGTAAAGAGTCCAAAGAAATCGAAGAGCCATCAAATAAACACTAATAACACATTTATTAGTAAAGAGAAACCACGAGCGGGACAGAAAGCAATCCACTAAACCTAAAGAAGAAAATACCCTACAAGGCTACTCATAACATCACATATATACGCCTAGAAACGGAAATTCTCTTAATAGGACTACTACCATCACAAACCTCCGATTTTAAAATTAAAACATAAATTCAAAACACAACACAAGAGAAACGGGTTAATTTGGTTGCAAATGTGTGAAGGCAAAAACCACTTCACTGGAGGGAGAGGAGAACGACATAGCTCAACCATTGATTGTCAAACCCCACACGTAGGACTGTGGTGTTGGGCCTACATTTTTAACTTCAAATGTAGGTGAAACTCTAATCCTCAACGACTCTATAACGTTAAAACTACATTTCTTTGATTAATACCCACCCAACACAACAGATGAAATTTATCTATCAAAGTTTCTACTTACAATTTTTCACATCTTCCAACTTTAATTTTTCAACAAATAATTTTAAGCATAATTTCAAACCCCCAATTTTCTTAAGAACAAATACGACAGAACTTACTATACAAAACACAGTTTTCTAGTTGTCCTTTTCTTAGTACTAAAACTTCAAATAACCCTTTCATTAAATTTTTTTTTTTTTATTGAACTGCTTTAAGCATCTATTTTCTATATTTCTCCAAAAAAAAAAAAAAAAGAATATAAACGTAGAGGGGGAAAAATAGGTATAAATATAAAGAATGCTACATGCGCACCTTTTTTAAATTATAATGGACGTCTTTGACTTAATTACATTAATGAATGGCGTCCTCCAACAACTCTGAAGTCTTAACAAATAACAACTAACCTCCCTACAAAAACATCATACATCCTTTCAACTTAAGCTACTCTGAAACTCTATACTCCCTCTCATATACTCTGGTGTTCACTCCCTTTCTAACTACATCAGTCGGAACCAAAAACCCTATATTAAAACGAGTTGTATAGTCACTATACTAGAACAAAGAAGTATTCATTCTAATCAGTAGTCCTTCGTCTAGATCCTTGTCAATTTTCGATCAAATCTAATCCGGTCTAGCATTTGAGTTCAGTTTAAGGAAAATATTATTTCACCAGGCGACATTTTCCATCGCATTTCTATTATTTCTTTGCATAATTTCATAGAAACAACTATAAATATGGAAAATGCTTTCCTCCAGACCAAATGGAGCCTAAACCTCCAGCAAAACCGCGATTCATTCAATACTCTATTCCGATCATGTCTAGTTAAGCCTAGTCCAACCCGGGTTAGGAAACTAATGTAGCAGCACAAGTTTCTTAGGGTGGAATGTCTCATCATTTCAGTGTGGTAGCCATAAATGGTCAAAATCCTTCATAAAACGCAAGAGTCTCTAACTGAACAATATTCACTCACTTCCTGCTTCCGTATGGGTCATCCAGATTCTACGACAACCTACCCCAACAAGAACTCTAACAAAATATCCATGATAATCATGTGTCTGTACCCCTAGATAATTTTATTAAACTCCTCTTATCTTAAAAAAAAGAGGAGTTATTTACATTATAGGTCATTATACTTTGCCTATTATGTCAATTGAGTCCTACTTTTAATTATGTCAATGGAGTCATGTACAATATAAATTATGTCAATTCGATACTACAGTGAAATTTAAGTTAACATAACTTTGCACGACAGGGTCACGGACGAGGTTAATTTAGGACCTATTTCGCTTAACTTATTGGAAAAAACACTTTTTCTGGAATTTGAAGTGTGTTTGGCAACCATTTTCATTAAAAGCAGAAGGAAAAACATAAATTTAGTGCTTCTCCTTTTAAGCAGAAGCAGAATCAGAAATTAAACAATTAAGAAAACTTGATTCAGGTATCATTAAGTTTGTTAATATATTTAAAAACAATTTATATACTTAAAATAGTTTTTTTTTTTAAATATATTAAATTTGAAAAAAAAATCTAAATAATTAATAATATATTTATGATATTTAAGAAAATATTTTAGATATTTGAAAAAAGTTTTAAATTTTTTTTAAAAATTAAATATTTTAAAAATCCTAAATAAATATTTTAAAAATATTAAAAATTAGTTTAAGTATTAGAAAGATATTTTATATTTAGAAAATATTCTAAATAATAAAAAAAATATTTTAAATATTTAAAAAACATATTAAATCTTTAAAATGATTCTTGGATGATTGTTTGCAACTATAAAAGACTTCTGTTAATGTCCTTTCTATTAATTTTATAGAAAAAAACTTTTTTAAACATTGGACAACTTAACAATATTACAATAGGCATTTCTATACTGGTTGGCCAAACACAAACTGCTTATTTGGAACAGCATTTTTTATAAAAGTGCTTCTAAAAAAAGCCATTTTTTCACAACAATGCCAATCAGGCCTTTAGTTATTGAGTGGGTTTGTATTAGATTGCTTGAAACTAACATGATCATGCGGTGAAAAATTGTCTTTAAGATAGCTTGAATTTATAACACAATGTAAATTTTACCGGGACTAAATTGGGAAATTTCATACCCTTGTGAATCTTAAACCCAATGCTAGTCTATGAAAAACTCCCCACGTATATAGTTTGTATATTCTACAAGAAATTTTATACGCCTAAAATAGTTGAATATATTAGGGCTATTTTCAAGACAGGTCTCATCAGTTGGTCTATCTTCATCCGATTCTCATTGAGCAAAAACAACAGCTCAACTGATTCAAAGAGGCCCCACCTTCCCTCCATTGCAATAAATAACACCAAGTAATAATGATATAAATCTAAAGTAGTTGCTATGAACAATAAATGTTTTAACATACCTGGCTAGAAGAAAATGTACGATCAATCTCTCCCCTCCACAAATCCAGCATTTCCGCCTACCGCGTTTCTCAAGTGCACAAAATGGCAGCTTGAAGAAACCCTTTACCCGACTCAATGCCCTTACCACTATTTCTGCAATAGCAGCTATCCCGGAAATTACCCGGTCACCATAGATGTTATAGTCATGGTTTTCATTGCAGCTTCATATATAGCGACAGTTATTTTGACGATGGTAGAAATAGTGAGAGAAGAACAGGTAAGCCGACTCAGTCGGGTCAGGGAATCAAGAAAATATATTGTACCATCAGGTCCAGTTTCATTACCTGTGATCCTCGTGATCATGGCTAAAGGGCACAGGATCAACACGGCATTTCCTCTCTCTTCTCATGGCCCCGCGATCCTCCAGCTGATTCTGATATCTGCTCTTTCCTTCAAAAACGAAGCTGAGTCAGACATCAAGTATGTATTTTTTGAAACATCGACAATATCAGGAATTCTACATGCAGCGTTATATCTAGATGCGATAATCTTACCTTACTATACAGGTCTAGACGCGTTGGTGTCGTCAACTTTCTCAGGTGAGTGCTCGACTTGTATCTGCAGAAAGGATACGTTGGTCGTGGGAGGCAGGCTCATTCTTTATAGGGGTTGGTCGCTGACCACCGCCTTGGTGGTCGGGACCCTAATCTTTAGAATTTTCTGCAAATTGACTGTAGAAAACAAAGGGATGACCGTGATAATAAAGTCCGTGATAGAAAGTTTGAGTTGGATTTTGATTACCGTGGAATGTGCTTATCTAGCACTCATTTCTCCACCTGACAGGACGTGGGTAAAAGCAGCTACTTCTGGTGGAATATTTCTCCTGATATGCCTAAACATTCTCAAAAGACTTTGCAACTGGCTTACAAATTCATACAGCAGCAATCACGACGCCAAAATGAGATGGTAGAGTGACGTAAACCATAAGAAAACACCTCCTTTTCGGTTTTTATTTGGGAGGGGTGGGGGTATGGGGTGTTGAGACGGTTTCTTGAAAAAACTGAAATTTTCAAAATTTGATTGATGAAGAGCAGTTTTACATTTTTATCATATGCAAAACGAATGGCTGACAAAACTTCTGTAGGAATCCTAAACAAAGCAACATGATACAATCTTCAGTTCGTCTTCTTTATCATCTAGACCATTGTTAGATTCCGACTCGTTCACTTGTACACATGATGACTTAGGAGTACACCATGATAATAAGATCAGAAAAATTTCGTTGGAGAAGTCACAGGAAAAATCTCCTCCGACTTGTGTCCATTTCAGGCTGTAAAGATCAAACAAAAGTAAATTAGTATCCAAGTGATAAAGGATATGTATGTTATGATATTTATGTTTATGCAAAATACAGCTAGCCCTGAAAGAATACAAAAGGCTACCTTGTGAACCCATTCGTACTCTCCACCTTTCGTATCAAATGTTCCATGCTGAAGGCTTGTCAGCTTCAGTACAAAACGAGGCCCACACTCCTGCAAAAAGCGGATATATTCAGTGGTTCTCAAGATACCTTTAGAAGCCGCATCTCTTCATAATCGTAAAGTATGTTAAGCACTAAATCTTTATCAAAGTGAAGGGATACATGAATCAAATAAGAGGCTAGGCAAACTAAATCCCAAATTGACAAAGATGAACCAGCTTCAGCACGAGATCTTCACAAAACATATCAAATGGTTTGTACAGGTAAACCATTAGACTACAAAAATCATCTATGGGTGACCTGTTATGTTTAAGGCCTTTACAGCTTCATAACACAAATCTTTTTCCATATTAGCGGCCCCCTCCTTTTGTTTCAAATTTGCATTGGGGTCCCGAGCATAGTTGCACAGAGCGGGAGCAAGAGCGAGAAAGAAAGCGGGAACAGGCCGGCAGTCAAAGGAGCTTCTAAAGTGGGATAGTGGAAGGATCATTTATATTGCTATATAGATGTGGAAGAAATACCATTAATTGAATCATTAAAGCAGAACACAATAAAACAAATTGCCCCAAAGATCAAGAAAATTGACTACAACATTCCCACATAATTCAATCTTCCCTTGAAGCAAGTGATATCATTTGCTAATAAATCATCTAATAAGTATCTTCTATCAAAATTATTCAAAGATGGTTTTCCGTTGCGTACAATACGCATTTGAAATGCGAATCAGTCTTTGAAATGTCAAATCACGTTTCTAAGCATGAACTATTAGCATTTTAAGAGTTTCTTGAAACTATGGTCCCAAGTCTGAGACATCACCCAGCCATTTCGGCAATCAGGCGCCCAGCAGCACTACAGAAAAACCACTTCCTTTTCCACTTATTCCACTTGTGATAGACAATCTATATGATGTAAATAAGTAAACATGAACCTGCAAACGGGCGATGACTTTCTTATCAGATGACTTGTCTGCCTTGGAATCCTTGCCTTTCTTTGTTTTCGAATCTATCTGCTTAGTTTCCTTGGTGTCAAAGACATACCTTCGTATACAATATCAGGATGCAAAAAGTTAATATACTGGACTCTACATATGGTCCTTAAGGTCGAATACGGACAGCACTACTAACCGATGATGACGAAAGAAGATAAAATCCCGTTGATTGTGAAAGGTGACAACCCGACGACCACGAAACTCTGGGTTTTGAGGAAAAATAGACTGAAACAACCTAAACAAAAAACACTAAGCCATCTCATGCTCCACGCTAATGAACAAGTGTTACACATAACTTCCGCATCTTAATAGGAGAGAAGAAAGAAATTCTGACCTTCCAATACGATAACCAAGCTTAGTTGTGAAATTATTTAACACCAGCTCGGGCCAATGGCTGGTTGGATTCCCGTGATTCTGCAAATGATCACAATGGGAAGTATAGCTCTGTTAGCACAAAGTACCTTTTTTCTAGATCAACATAGAACACCTATATGGTATAGTAGCGACAAAAAATGAAGATGAGGTGAAGAAAAATGAAACCAATTTTACCAAAACTGTAAGTGCTTCCTAATGAAGGTTCCGGTGAAATAAGACCTTAACATCTCCACCTAAATCAATATATACAGGAAACAGAGCTTCCAATTTTTTGCCAACCAACAATAACAAGTAACAGCAAGATGCTATAACAATACCTTATCGAACATAAATACTAACAATACATTATCGAACATAAATACAATCACTAAGTGAATGCATTATATCACAACTTCATATTGGTAACAGAAAGGATACAATGTTGAACAAAAATACTAAGGAACCTGGGGGGAACCAAAGAACCGACCATATAGTAGATTGAAAAAAATTACTAACCTTGATATCCTTCCGCAAAACAAGCTTAGAAAGTTTGAAATGGGCTGTTGGACCATCAGGTAAGCCGATAATTACGAGAGCATCTACAACAAAAACAGTGACACCAAAATTAAAGAACTCCAAGGAGATGGGATAAGTGTAAAACGGCACTCTGATGAAAAAAAACTAAAGTAAGAGTGCAAGAGTTAATAACAACAGATATTCAATTGATCTTTAGCCAAACGGCCTAGAAAGATATAACACTCACAGCGTTCCTCAATGACTCACAGCAAAAGACAAAATATAACACTAACCCGGCTCCCTTCGATTAGTGTGGACAACTACAAGAGAGGTGAAGTCCTTCTTTGTTGCATACTTGACAATCTGCAAAACACGAAAGCAAGGCAAATCATAAGATACTTAGAAATCTATGTTAAAAAGCTCATATTTCATGACGAAAAGCAGAGAAAATGAGTTCTAGCAATCTAAACCTCCTTCAAGTCATAAGTTCCTCTCTTGTAGTAATGAGCATTCGGGATCACTTCAAGTAATTCAGCAATAAAGTCGGGTCCCCTCTGCGGAACATAAAGTAAATAGACATCAGCGACCGGACAATGTAGACGAAATTTAAACCAAGTACGAATACCGAAGTGTAAAAAGGTAATAAATATCAAATCGAGACTGGAAAAACCAAGTCCCTATTATTTTGAGGACATTATAGTAGGAGAAATATGGTGAATGCCGGATTATGGTTCCATTTGTTTAAACGAAAAACCTTTTCCTTCTCAATTCTATTATTTGTTCATATAACTTCATAGCAATAATTACAAATATGGACAATTTTTTTCTTCGTTGAGAAAAATTGAATTCTCCAAAATAAAAAGGGAAAACATTTTCCTCATTGAAGGGAAAATATTTTCCATTGTAATCTCACATCATGTGTGTAACCCCAACCTCAATTTGGCCGAGTGTGACCCTATACAGATTTACACAATGCAGTTGTTTTCTTGTCCTTTGAACCAAACAAAGTGTATAATTATCCACTTCAAAGCAATGTAGGCTTCAAACATCAAATACACAGTTCTACACGATGAGTCTGAATTGTCAATAATCCAAGGTCAAGTTCTTAGAGACACAGAAGGCCAGCGAAGATGGACATACACTGGAATTGAAACGGCAGGTAGTAATCAACACTTTCGGATTGCGCTCACCCTTCAGAACTGAACTAAACTCATCGGTTTCTATTTCAGCAAACACCTGCATAAATTTCACATCATCAACGAAATCCCCCATAAGTAAAGAATAGAACTCAAAGTCACAAATTACCTTGCTTCAAATCACAAAATTAGCGTCAAAATCAACCAGATAAACTAAGAATTAGAAGGAAACCTCATCATCTGGCCGGCAAACCGTCTCATCAAACTCCCTTGTATTCTCTATAGTGCGTGGAACTTGCCTTGCCGGGGGCTAAAATCAACAGAGGGAAAAAAAAAATCAGCTGACAAAAACTGATCGAATCAACATTTCCATCAATAAGTACACATCAGTAACTTCAAATCAGTATATTAATTTTTTTAGTCTATAAACTGTATGATATAATATTTTAATCCAAAACTTACAAATACATAATAAAATAATCCAAAATGTAGTGAGACAAGGTGCCCAATGAGCATCTCGTCAAACTGTTATTCATTAGCAGTATCACAACATTGTGGTTCGTATGTGGGATGAAGGGAATAGAAAGGAAATAGTGAATTTACGAACAAATAACTAAGAGCTTTACCTCCATTTGCACCTTCATTTGGATTATTTTATTAAATGCATGTAACTTTTTGACTAGAAAACGAGATCACAAAGCTTGTGGACTAGAAAAGAGAAATTATCACTTAAGTACCCTAAAATTTGAGCATTAAACACATGCATTTACATATAGACAAAGAGATACCTGAGATTTAAATATTTTATCACTTAGGCAATCTATGTCAAAATTTAATGAATTTTTGTAAGAAACTAGCCAAGTTCATACAAAAAATACTGATGTAGTACAAAATTACGATAATATATATAAGATAATCTAGTTTTTCAGCAAAATATGATAAAAAGACTGCCAAATATTGATGTAAACAATCTAAATATGCTGAAATCATGTGTCATGTTAGCCATTTTTGACAAAAAAAATAATCCAATACAAGCGAAGATAGTAACATATTCTCAATGATGTTTCACTTCAGCATTTCTAATCTATCGAATTTCAACAAAAGGATAACTGATTGATAAAATTTTAAAACTTCAAGGTATCTAAATGATCAAATGTTTAAACCTCAACACACCTCATTCTATACATTAAAATGTGAGGATATCCAGGTAATAAATGGTCAAAACTCAAAGTACTAAGTGATAATCTCTCTAAAAAACTAATACACTGAACCTCATGTTACTAATACCTAGTTTACCATCAATAAAATTGAATTGAGATATAAACGGAGGGCTGTTATTGCTAGGACAAAAATTGTTATTGCCAGAGTAATGATGTGAGTTCCCAACAATGAGAGCCACAGAATTGTCTTGAAAACTATCATCTTGCTCAGACAATAACAATTTTGCCCTCATAATAACAGTATCCTGTATAGAGAGAGAGAGAGAGAAACCTCTTCGCCAAGCTCAAGCGCGTGCTTCTCGGTGGCAGCGCGGGCCTTAAGCTTCTTACGCTTCTCGATCTTCTTCTGACGCTTGAGCTTCAAGTGAATCTCGGACCTCTTCTCCTTGTTCTTAATCATCGACGGCAGAATTTGCTTCTTCTTCTTCTCAGCGCTTACCACCGCAGCTTCACTGCCATCGCCGCCGCCGGATTCTGAGTTCTCTCCGCTCTTTCCTTTCCTCTTTCCTCCCATCTCTCTCTTCTCTCTCTCTCTCTCTCTTCCGGTGGGCAGATTGCAGACGCCGGAAATTGGAATTAGCAAAAGAGGGTTTTTAGGGTTTCCTTTGCGGAGAAGGAATGATGAAAGGCTTTGGGCTACAGGCCCATTAACGTCGGCTTAACTTGTTAGCTGCTCTTATACAGGCCAATGGGCCGACACGATGAAGACCAGAGAATACTTAGGTGTTAATTTTTTTTTTTTGAACATTAAACCGTCTGAGGGCTAGACATTCATAACTAAACCATCCGAGTTTATAAGAAAAACAACCGAAGGTGGACAAACGTGCCACCAATCATGAGTACATCTACGACCTAGATGACACGAAGCAACAAAATGGGCTACCCAATTACAAGATCGAGGGGCCCCACGAAACGAAACATTACGTAAAGAACTAGACGACGATAATAACCTAATATCAGTAATAATAGCGCTACATTCCCATGCAGGGGATACAACATGAGAAATAAAATCAATAGCTTGTTTGCAATCCGACTCAATGATAACATTCTTCCAACCTCGAGAATCAACCAGAGAGACTGCAGTTCTAATAGCGAGGGCTTCGGCAATCAGGGGAGACTTTGCATTGAAAAAACCACACCATCCTTCCACAAGATTACCTTGATAATCACGGGCCACAATGGCAGCAGCGGAACACGAGCGGGTGGAGAAGGCGGCATATTCAATGGGAATTATAACTTTCCAGTAAATACGTATATAATATAGTTTTTGGTTATCATGACAGAAAATAGAACTATTTGGAGGAGGTTAGGGGGGAAAAATTAGAATTTATCTAAAAGATTAGATAAATTACTTCCTATATTTATAAGAATTAGAAATTGCTAAAAAAATTATACCTATTACATTTCACCAATTCTCTGGTAATCAAATAAAAAGATAAATGCTCATTTTCCATTGGAATACATAAAATACCAAAATGTTACATTTTTACTAAGTACTTAATTTCATCCTAGATTTGGGGGGGGGAGGATTGTGTTGGTGAGGAGAGAGCCAAAAAAAAAAAAAAAAGCGCCAAGCCATGGTATAGTTATTAGACATCCTCTAGTAGAATCTGGTAAGTCATTATAAAAATTTAACCGATTTTATATAAAAAATGCTAATATATGTACGTTATTACAATGATATGCAAAATTCATGTATAGTTTTCAGCAAAATCTTAAAATAATACGATAAAAAAGTTTACTGAATTCGAATGTGGACTACATGTATATTTTCAAATTCATATGTTGTGTCAATGCTTTTGGCAAAACCATCGAATTTTAATAAAGATATTTATATATTGTTACAAATCTATCAAATTTTGACAGAAGTATGATTGATTGAAAAAATTTTAAAACTTCAGAGCACCTAAGTGATAAATTTTTAAACATCAATACATCTCATTATATATATTAAAACGTCTATATACCTAAACATCCCCTACCACTCGACAACTTTATAGAGTAAAAAAAATAGTCAAACTTCGAAATACCTAAGAGAAAATTTCTCAGCAAGAGAAGAGGATAGAATAACAACAACAACAATCTCAGTGCCTCAAGGACTCCCACAAAAGCGAAGTCTGAGGGTAGATGTACGCAGTCTTTCCCCTTCAGGGTAAAAGAACATTAATTATATTGTAAAAGAACATTTGACTTATAAAAATTAAACAATTTAATGTCAAATTTTAAAATATCTAAATAATAAAGTTTCATTTTTTTTAATTATTAGGACGGATTACAACAAATGAAATAACTTTTCTTTTTCATACAAAGATTATTCAAGCAAAGAGATAAATTCCTCAGAAATTAATACACAATTTCTTGAATTTTGACATCATCTTATGATACTAACATTCTGTAAACCTGACAGAAACTACCAATTCACTATATAATAACTCAACAATCACGTAGACACAGGTACACTAGGGAACTGGATGAACCGAGCCGAGCTCAACCTCATCAGTCGAGCCTGAAGACTTTGAGCTTGAGCCCTGTTCTCCATGAACTGCACTTGGCTTTACAGTCGAGGTTTCATGGTGGTCTGCAATGGTGCCTGGCTACATCGCGTTTTCCTCTGCCTCCTGATTTTTACCCCATAAAAGAACGTATAGTCCAAAAATGACTAGGATCGATCCAACAACACTGTTAACAAAAATAATAGTATAAATAAGGATGTAAAGGAACTAAATATTTGATGAACTATTTGTATTTGAAATCTATCAATAATCATTCCTATTTTTTTCGAGGAGCTCAATAGCTTATCGAGCTGAGTTCGAGCAGGCTTAATAGATATAACGAGCTCACTTCGAACAAAGGATGCTCGACAATCTAATAAGGGCCTATTGAGAGCAAGAGCTGGTGAGGAGCCCATCAAATGGTTACTAGGAGCTCATCAAGGCTCTTTAAAAGCTCGTTCATGGCGCATTAAAAAGCTCATCAATGGCTTGTTAAGAGTTCGTTAATAGCTTCACATTAGCTTGGTAATAGATCGATGATGGGTTGATAGGAGCTCATACAGCACGGCTTGGTAGCGAGCTTGACTCAATAGCAAACTCAGCTTGGTAAGAACCACAACTTGGCTCAATTAGATTCGCAAAAGGGTACATTAATGCCACCTCGAACCAAGTTCAAACAAAAATTCTAAATCTCGAGCTGGAGTTGAAACAAGGGGTCCTCGACTTTACACCCCAAGTATAAACATTTTTCTTAGTAGGTAGTGTCAGCTGCATAAATCAAAGTACGACACTGTACAAATATTTTCAAAAGCGAAGCAGTTAAGCATCGGACGGACCTTCCGAGGTAGATCTGTTCATGTAAGAAGGCCAAATCGAGAATGGCAACAAATATCTGAATGAAAGGGCTAAATGCCGCAGTAAAGACTGGCCCTTTCTTCTCCACGCACCAGGACATTCCTACATAACATAACCCTGATCCCGCGATTCCCTGCATTTTCACACATTACAATATTATCGTCAAGAACTAAGAAATTGCTTCGAGCCTTATGCCGGGAGTTGGTATATCTGAAGTCCACATATAAATCCAGATGGGGTTTCATCTTAAACCAATTGGCATTAGATAGAGTAACCCACTAAGCCTATTTGTTGATCTTTTTTATCTTATAACTACACTGTAAAATTTCTTATTAGACTCACATGTAGAGTAGAGTCTATAACAAGAACAGGGTTAACAGTTCCCAACAAAGTGGAATCCTGGAAACAGCCAAATGTATACGACCTTAACCCACTTTTGTGGAAAGTTTGTGTTCGAGGTCCCAACCCGCAGTATCCATGTAATAGTGGAGCAACCTTAGTGATTACAATAGTTAAAGATATCATTAACACTAAAGTTTGTAAATCTTTAACACAAAGTGGAATCCTAGAAACAGCCAAATGTATACGACCTTAACCTACTTTTGTGGCGAGGAGGTTTTTGAGGTCTCAACCCGTGATATCCATGCCATAGTGGAGCAACCTCAGTGATTACAATAGTTAAAGATACCATTAACACTAAAGTTTGTAAATCATTTGAGATCATAAACCCATGACCTTCAGGTCATGACAGAGCAACCCTACCAATTGTACTAGTTTATGATAGCATATATATATCACTAAGGTTTGTAAATTGCATAATCTTTTATCCCATTATTGTAATGAAGGTCAAATGTATGCAATCTTATCCCACTTTTAACGAGAGACTGTTTTTGTTATCTTAAACCCATATGATCTCAGGAAGCAAACGTACTGATTGCACTAGTTCATGATACCATTACAACAACAGGCCCAGTGCCTCAAGGGCTCCCGCATAAGCAGGGTCTGGGAGGGGTAGGATGTATGCAACCTTACCCCTTCATGATGATACCCTAACGAGAGGCTATTTCGGAGGACCCCCAACCTTAAAAGCAACAGAGCATGGAGCATGGAGAGCACAAAAAGCATGCAAAGCATGGCAGTATGGAAGCAAGAGTAAAAGACCAAAAGCAAACAAGTCTGTAAGGGAAAGAGTCAACATCCGACACAAGGCAAGCATATAGGAAGTAAAAGCATCGAGTAGCAGTACATCACAAGACATCAAACCATAGAAGCACTAAGCAACCAACATACGTCAAAAACTGCGTAAATTGCATCGCATAATCTCGAATCTCATTGATAGAGATTAAACATCCGTGTATCTAATCAAGGAGATTCCTAGGCATCTCTATGCTTAAGAAATTGGAATAACTGAAGGCTTTGATTGCGTCAATATTTATATATGAAACTAGAATCCTTATAGAAAAGGAACTCCTAAACTAGTATAACAAACTAAACTAAAACTAATTTGATAAATGTTAAATAAACAGAATTCTAAAGATATTATAGTTCAAACATAAAAAATTCTTAAATATAGAGATCACAATAATTTGAATTATCATCAAATATCGTATATGAAACTACAATAGGCCAATATGCGTATCTTAGGGCTTGATTGTCCAAGTTATAAAAAAATTGTTTTTCATAAGGACTTTTCGCAAAAGCACTTCTGTAAAAAGTGTATTCAATATGAATGTTTTATCTAAAAAAATTTCGTTTTTGTTTTTCCTTTTACTTTAAAAGGAAAGCACTATTTTCATGTTTTTACTTAAAAGCAGAAAAATAGCCCATACTTCTATTTTGAAAACACTTTTCTTTCCGGACCAAACACCCTAAATCCTAAAAAAGTAATTTTTTCCTCAAAAAAAAATATTTTTTTAAAAAATTAAAATTTGACCAAACAGGCCTTAATTTATTTATTAGCAGATTGGTGCAAAATAAGTGCCCATCTGCAGAAAGAATATTTTGGAAAATGACGCCTTTGTTGAGCAAAAAAGTGAATTCTGAAGATTCCCTTCAATCATTCTCATGCCTAAAGAATTAGACGGCAGTGGATACTACTGGCTATCTATGTTAAAAAAAAAGAACAGTGCTGAATTTGAATAAGAATAAGAAATTAGAACGAGAACTTTCCCGATATTAATAAAACTCAGCCCAATGCACAAGACTTCCACCAAAGTGAGATTGCTGGTAAGGAGCCCGCTTCTATGGAGAGGTAGTTTTTTTAGTGTTGATCGAACATAGAATTGGTTAAAAACTAAGGAATTACACCTAAGATATGACTTTTGTAAGAAATGTTGTCCATGGGGGTATTTTTATCTAAATTTTTTTACTTTTTGCCTCTATTTCTGTTTAAATGTAGAAACAACTTGCTTCTAATTTAAAGCTCTTTCTTCCAGGGCAAACACCCTTAAAATTAAAAGGAAGTGTTTTTTCTATGAAAAACAATTTTTTCAATGAAAGAAACTTGGCCAATAAGGGCCTTAGAATATTTGAAGATAATTGGAGTTATTATAAGTTTAATATCTTAGAATGTCTTATTAATTATAATTATTTTAGGAATATAATTTTAGTTTTATTAGCATAGTTTGATTATCAGTTTACGAGTTTCTTTTCTATTAGGATTCTAGTTTTATATCTCTATATATACCAATACAACCAAAACCCAAAATAGACCATTAAACTATTTTCAATAAATTCAGTTTTATCTATTTCTTATCCACACGACTACTCAAAGCTAAGTTCGGGGACATATAGTTACTCAACTGTCCTTCTAAACATAGGGATACCTACGAACCCCCTCGATGAAGCACAAGGATGCATAATCTCTATCAAAAACCACACATTCAATCTAACAAAGTCCCCATTATAATTAAAAAATGCATAGAAAAGCACTTACAGCAAACAAGACAGTCAGAATCTGAAACTTTCCTCTGAGAACCCATATGCTCGTGTCTCTGTTGATGGCTAAGCATAGAACTACTGATTGAAGAGCACCAAAGAAAGACATAAAAGCCGTGCTTGAGTATTTGCACGGGTACTTCTTCCCAATTCGATCTTGTATAAGAAACCACGAAGACCAAAACAAGTCGCTCAGTATCAGAAAGATAGACCCAAGTATCCATCGTTTCATGCTATTCCCCTTAGCCACCATTGAAGTGTGAGGTTCCTTAGTGTGAGGTTCTTTGCTCAATGGAGTTCCTCTGTAGACAGTCAATAATATAACGCCACCTATGCAAATGAGAGATCCTAAAATCTTTGCCTTTCCGCCTTTGCTTTTCAAGTTCAGCTCCTCTACCCTGCAAGCGTTTAACCATTGTAAGTGTCTGGTTGTGCAAATTGTGAAAAGACTGCTTTTTTAAAGTAGTTTTGTAAAAGGTGCTTTCAACGATGGCATTTTTGCCCGAAATCTTTTCAGTTTTTATTTACTTCTGTTCGTATGGAAGCAATATTTTGCTACTTTGCTTTAAAGTAGAAAAACAGTTTCTAATTTTATTTAAGTTTGGCAAAACAGGCCCTTAGACAAGTTTTCTTCCCCAAATCGCCCTGCTGCCAAAGAGAGGTACTGACCCACATATTGTCGCCATAAGGAACGTCAAAACAGGAGTGATGTTGATGAATGCAGTAGCCAATGCCGCAGATGTGTGCTGAAGTCCAAGGAGATAAAAGTATTGTGTGAGAGTGGCCCTGAAAGACACATATGCACCAGTTTCAACTACTCTCAAAACTTTAACAACGAAAGCGAATAAGGAAGACTGCAAAGATTAGTGCGCAAAAAACTAACACCGGTAGGACTTGCTTACCCAAGAAGTGCACTGACGAAGAGAAGACATACGATTGAAATAGTAAGCTTGCTACCTTGTTTCCTGCAATTATAGTTCTGTTGTCAGTCAGACTAGTTTTGTCGTAGATTTTGTTTTAACTATCTCTTATCATCTATTTCTAGATAGTACCACAACTCATCAACTGATTCTGCAACATCAGTCGGTTCAGACCTCGCGGCGTATAGTCAGTAAGGGTATCATCATCAGAGATGAGAAGAGGTCTGCCTGAAAGGACTTCTCAGATTCTCATGTAAGCATATATGAAAGATGAGCTATTGGGTTGGTGTTATTAGTTTTTAGGATTTTATATGAAAGAACTTCTCCGATTCTCATCTTCTCCTTAGCTCTTTGTACATCCTCTCTCTCTAAATGATATTTTTTTCCGATAAAAAAAGGTTAGGCTACCACCCCAAACACTATGTCTTGGGTTCAAAGTTCATTTTCCCCCACCCCAGATATTGATGGCCCTTACCAGACCAATATTATATCTCCTTACCTTCTAAAAAGTATATGAAAAGATTGCAGGAAGGAAAAATACCGCTCCCAGAAGAAGGCAATGGGTGTAAGAAAGACAGCAGAAGACGCAAGTCGGTATGTTACAATGACCAACTGGTTCTCTCCCTCATTAAGAACTTTCTTAAAGAAAATGTTCAACAAAGCCATAGCAAAGTAGACAGCCAGTATGACGAACACAGGCCTCCATTTCTGACAACAAGCCATGGGAGGGTCAAGCTTACTCCTTGCTCCTCACTTATAACTTCATTATCAGTCGGTCCGCATTCTGCAATAAATATAGACTTCAAAAAAGGTAAGAATAGACAAACCCAAACAGGCAGGTCCACATCAGGTGCTTTTTCTAAACAACCAACTGTGCATATTGAACGTGTAGTTTTATTCGCTTTTTTCTCTTTTCTTGTTGATTCTTCTAAATAGTTCAGTTTATTATCATATCCAAATTCTACTACGATAGTCCTCTTTACTCTAGGAGTCTATTTGTATCTTATCTTGTATTTTATCTGTTTATCCTCTATAAATATGTTGGGGGTCCCCGGAAACAGTCTCCTTTCCTGCCGGAAGGGGTAAGGTTGCGTACATCACCCCCCCCCCCCCCCAGACCCTGCGTTCTGCGGGAGCCGCAAGGCACTGGGACTGTTGTTGTTGTTGTTGTATCCTCTATAAATATATGACAGACTAAGAGCTTCGATATTCAGTTTACCTATTCTATTTTTCCCTTCTTTAATTTAACAGTCGCACGCCTCAGATAGCCTCACATAGTGATAATTACTTTTGTATAATGCACTTTTCACTTACCCAAATTGGAAGATTTTCTGCATTCTATTTTAGAGTGTGATTCAAAACAAAGCATATCCTTCTTTTTTTTCATAGCATCTAATTCTTGAATGGGAAAAGAGTGATAAGCAGCCTCATGCATGATAGTCCAAGTAAGAATAAAATGTCGTATCACCCACAACATAAGTAGCAAATACACAGCACCACGATGCCTGCAACCATTCTAGTCAGGATCAGATTTTTTTATTGCTTATATAGTAATAGGAATCGTTCTCTTTTTTTTTTTTTTTTTTTAATTTATGCTTCAACCAGAGCCAAACGTACATAAGGAGACGTACCTGGTTTGCAAAAATAAAGGGAAAGCATAACTAGCAAGGAGATTTCCCGTTCAAGGCTACCAGTCCAAAGGGTCTCCATACAAAACGACGATATCAACAACCGCTTCTCCTACTGGATGGGGTCGGCTGCAGGGAACAAAGTACGCCACAGTGATCTATTGTCGATCACATCTTCATTAATTTCCAATGAAATGAGGTCTTGTTTTGCAACCTGACCATGTTCTTTAAGGAAGGATGATGATAAGGGAATGTAACAGTGGAATAGAATGAGAAAAGGGTCAAATAAGGAAGAAATTTACAGCTTTAGTGAGAGGTATGAAACCACAAATGACGGGAAAAAGCAAAGAAATGGTACTGTTAGTAAAACACCATAAGATTTTATTTGATCCTAGTTACTTTAGTGGAGAAGTCAGAGGTGTTTCACAGCTATATGATGCTAGTTCAGGATATATTTTACTTGTTATAACACCCTTAACCATTGTTGTTTTCACTACTTATCCTGGAATCAAATCCCGGTTCACGATTACTGTGTCACAAAGGTGGATTATCGTAAATGTTATGTAATGGGACCTACTAAACTATGATTACCTTGATAATAACAAAATTTGTTTTGGCGACAATAGCGTCCTAAATAAAATACAATATAAATGCATTATGGTAGTCACTATATATGCGCAATAGCATATCATGTAACAGTTGTTGGGCTTCTTGTGTAGAGCTTGGGTTTTATACTGTTATAGGCCAAGTCCATGGTAGAGGATAGGGTTGATAGGTCTAGGCCCAGGTCGAGTTCCAGGCCTGTTTTGGACTCATCTAAAGAATTTAGGGTTTTTTTATATGCGCCTGTCTAAGCCCTCTTTAGGATTTGAGAGAGCATAGTAATTGGAAGAAAAACTCTCTGTAAAGTTCCAATCAATAAAAATATCCATGCAACTCCGTGAATGTAGGCAATTTTAGCCACACCATGTAAATCTTGTGTGTGTGATTTCATTTTCTCTTGAATCTTTTGTTGTGTTTTAGTTGTTGCGTTTCTTAAAAACAGTTAGTTCAAAATCCATTATATAATGGCTTTAACTTGATTTCATTCTACTTACATCAGATGCACAGAAAGGAATACATGCAGAGGGCATAAATGGCCAACATGATAAATCAGGAGAGTTCTAGTTCCATAATTTCCAGCTTCTTGAAAGAAGCAAAAATCAAAAGGAGATACATGTGAGAATTCACAGCCTTCAGTGAGAGGAATAAAGTAAAAGAGTGGACAAAATGAGAAGATAATATAATATATACAAACACAGCATCAAATCAAATCAAACAAAGACTATTATATAACATAACGGCCTCATAGCATATTATAAATCAGTTGTTATGTCATGCAATCGCCACAACACAATACGTAACATATATGACATCCCACTCCATATTCTGTTTTCAGTTTTCCAAAAACTAAAAACAATGTTTTAGAAGAGGTTTTTTTTTTTTTTTTTTTCCATTTTGGCCTTTTTGTTTCTAGCTTTTTCCTAATTTATGTGGAAACTGAAAACGAAAAACAAAAAATCAAAAAAAAAAAAACACCGTTATCATGGCTTGGATTTTCAGTTTCTCAAAAATCAAAATCTACAAACGAAAAATGATACCAATTAGGCCCTTATTGAACTATCTCAAGTTCCTTCATGTAGCAGGTGCATCAGAACCAAATTTTTTAAGTTCTTCTGCAGATCTTCATTCTGAATAAGCTTGTCTACCAGTCTTGACCCAGTTGCAACAATAGGAAAGCTTAATGGTATGGCATGTTGTTGTATTGGGTAACTGAAGAATTGGAAGAGTAAAAATAGGAAAAAAGAACTAAGATCCACCAAAAATCATCTTGTTAGCATAAATATACTGAAGTAACAGCCATTCTTGTAGTCTATAACTTCTAATGACTGGTAAAACATCATTTCTTAATCAAGGTTTTGCGATTGGGGCCCTGTTTGCCCAAGCGCTAAAAACACTTTTTTCAAATTAAAGGGTATTTTCCCAAAGGAAAAGTATTTAAATATAAGAAAAAGCTGTGTTTTTTTTTTTTTTTTTTTGGTTGCAAGTAGAAATAGGAAAATAGTGCTTCTCTTTTAAAGTAGAAGCAAAAGCGAAAACTGAAAATTCTTTAGACAAAAACACCCCTATTGGAATCACTGTTTACAAAGGTGCATCTGCTAAAAGTGTTTTGAAAAAAAGTACTTTTTTCACAGCTTGACTAAACATGCCCTTAATAAAACTATACTACAAACAGGCCCTTTATAAAACTATACTACAAACATGCACTTAATAAAACTATCCTACTTCCTACTTCATTAAGCATAAGTGGGCATGGAAGGATTTGAACCAATAATTCTAGTCCAAGGGCTTCATACTTGATAGTTTTACCACTAAACCAATGCCTTGTTAACAATAAACTATCCTACTATTTTAATTTACTTTTTTCAAGTACAAAAGGCATTACTTTTGGATGAGAAAAGTGAAGGGTTTTATGCAATTCGGAAACGGGAAATGTTTATGTTACAATTCCCTATAGATGAATTCTTTTAGCTTATCCCATATTAACCACGAAGAGTTTTATTGTGTGAATCAAAAATTTTGCATTAGATCCAGAAATAGGAACTATGTGCAAAAACATAATCCACTGCCACGTACTAGTGACATTTTTACCTAACTCATAGTTGCAGAGAACTCCTAAAATACTATTATTTCATGCTGAAAAACACGATCCATTATTTCAAAGTTAGATTACGTTTCAAGCGTGTATCAAACTCAACAAAACTACGATTCCAACAACCATTGAATCATTTTGGTAAGAAGATACTTATTAGATAATTTGTTGGCTAATTATATTAATCAATTTAAAGAATGATTGAATCATGTGAAGATGTCAAAGTCAATTTTCTTAATTTTATTCATTACATTACTTAGTTTTCTTGGTTATTAATCAATATTGATTTTGTTGTGATATTTTATGCTTTGATGGTTTACTTCATAAAAATTTATTAATTTATGTTGTAGATATAGCAATATAAACGCTCCCTCCATACTCCTAACTTCAAAAATTTTTATGGTCCCTCCCCTATTCCCCTTTCCTTCCGGTTCCTATTTCCCGTCCCGGTCCCGGTCCCGGCTCTACTTCATGCAACTATGATCTAACTCACATCAACCCTCACCCTTTTTGCCAATAGATTTCATGCACGGAAAATTCTTTAATACAAAATTCAAATACACATTTCTTAAGAAAAATAATAGTAATATTAAATAATTACTCTTTCATAAGCTAGCACGTCCATTCTATGCGTACTTATAGCATTGATCTTGATGCAAACTCAGACAAGAGGATATTAAGATTCATCACTAATCCACTAATGACAATACTTATCTTTTTGGGTTCAGTTACAGGACACAACAGGGTTCAAATTAATTTGTCAAAGCCTAACATAGAGCAGCTCTACCAAATGAAAGAGAACAAGTAGAAGGCAATGCTCTACATAACTAGTACTTGGAAGATATTTGAATTATCTGAGTTTCAAGAAATCATCCACATCAACTGAAACTCTACAAGAAGTTTGGTAATTTGGTGTCAACGAACATGTTCCTTCTATGTAAATGGTCATGACAATTCCCTAGGGAACCTAATTTCCTTCGATACATGGTGATTGAGAGTAAGTACAATCCAAAAGAATGGGTTGGATGCATGGTTGATGGACACAGTGGGTTGTTTCTCCCCTTGAAAGTTTATCTCACAGTTTTACCCTTTTTTTCCTTCCCCATATTTGTTTTATGATTGGGTCAAGTGATTGTATTCTATTTTGGGAAGACAAATGGGTAAGGGATATTGTTTTCGCAGTTTTCACTTACTTATGGCCCAATTTCTTTCTTGACATCTCAGCGGGGTGACTCAATATCTTGGAACGTGCACTTTCCTAGGGACTTTACTATAAAGGAACTACATGATTTCATACAGCTAAGTCATATTCTGCATCAAGTATGCTTGTCTTTGTTGGATAGGTCTGACACTATTACTACTAGATCTCTTTTCCAACATCTTACATCACATAATTGTTTTTCAGTTTTTCCCGTATGCTCTTACATTTGGAAACCTAAGGAATCATTTAGAATCAAGGTGTTCATGTGGTCTTTACTTCTTCACAAGCGTAATACCCGTGATTCTCTACAAAAACACAGACCTGTCAAGGCTTCATTTCTAAGGACCTGTGTATCATACTTGGGATTTATTTATTTTTTTGCTATGTGTTGTGACTTGGGATTTATGGTGCAAGTTATTCTCTCTTTCTACCTAGATCTAGGTTAAACCAAGATTGATCGTATAGTAAAATTATATGGCATAGAAAAGACAAAAGACGTCTTAAAGTTAAACACCAATACACACCAGTTAATTTCTAATAAGAAAAGTGGTCTTTTCAGAAACTCTTCAGACAAAGAGTTTGACATAGCTTTAGGAGATTTGGAGAGGAATGGGCTTTATGTTATTAGTTCATTGTTTTTTTAGCGTTAAATGATAGTAATTTTGAGGACATTTTATCCTTAACACTTCGTACATCCATTTTCTCTTAATAGTATTTCTTTTTTTCAAAAATGAAGTTTATCTATGGTGCGAAATCCATATTAACATGTATACAATGCCCGCTTTTTTTTTTATTTAATATAGTACATAAGCAAGACTGGAGGCAAGAGGAATTTAATCTAGGACCCTATGGCACAAGGCTTCAATCTAAACAGTATATTTACCACTAGACCAATTTATCATCGACAGCACATGATGTCGACAATAAACATCACAAATTTACATTTCTAGATCTAGACAATTTCTTACTGATTTCTTGTAGAACTCTTTCATATCAGTGCAAGAATTTCCATTTGAACAGATTATTAGTACTAGATCTCATAGTAACTTTCTGCAATAAGTAACAGAAATCAATGAATCTATACACACTTTGCATACAACAGATAGGCCACAACAGATGTCAATGCGGAAATCATCAAATAAATAACCATTACGTTACGTAATCAAAGTACTGGACATGTCAAGATTCAAGGTACAAGAACACACAATACATTACAAAAGTACTAGAGAAAGGGAAGCACCAAATTAGTTGCTCTTATCTTTTGGCTCTTCAACAGATGATGATCTGAACCAAGGGATCCAAACCGAGGTTGTCTTTTGGTACCGTCTATATGCCTCAGCTCTGTAGGCTTGCTTCAGCATTCTTTCTTCCACAAGGCAAGTCACGTAAGCTAAGCACAAGCTGTTAACGAGCGCACCAATGAATGCCCACCTGTAGCCTAGACTCCAAGCAAATATGACAAGTCCCCACCACCATAACTGCTCCCCGAAGTAGTTCGGGTGCCGAGAGTACCTCCACAAGCCGTTTTCCAAAGTGGGTTCTGGGGACATCCCGCGAACCTTTAAGTCGGTGTTCTTGGTCACAAACTCGTGGAGTTGGGTGTCAGCATAGTAAGCAACAACAATGCCAGTCAAGCATACGGCAATTGCAGCGAAATCCCATAAGCTCAATGGCTTGTCTATAGTGTGAATAATGTAGAAAGGAAGGCTCAATCCAATCAGAAAAATCTGCACAGTTTTAAAAGACAACGATGTGTCAGTTGTTGATACATATAGGGTTGTATATGAGCTGAACAAAGCCCAAACTCGTCAGACTCAATGCTTGGTTCACCAACAATTTACTCAGCTACAAGTCCGCAAAGCCTTAAGACTTCTTTTCTGGCTTGGTGGAGATCAAACCAAACTCGTCAAACTTTAAGCTAATCTTGCCTCTTTTTGACACATTTTCTCTCAATTTAAGCTCATTTGGGCTAGATTATGCACATGTATGGCTCATTTTGGCTCGAACTTGGCTCAACTAGGTACATTTAGGCTTACAATTTAGCTCTGAATTGGCTCACTTAGGCTCACTAGAATATATGAAGCCTAGATACAGAGCTCAATTAGACAATCATCAAACCAGTTGCACCCATACAATAATTACACAATCAATACGTCTAGAATTTACACAGGACAACGTTTGCAAGAATCAGTGAGGGCAAGAAATAGATCATATTTGTAACAACACTATGACCAAGTATTCAAGATAAATCACAGAGGAGAAATTTGAAACCCAGTACCTGTTGGGCCACATAGATGGCAAAGAACGAGACCCACCACCAGTTCTTGCCATACTGGCAGCGCATATCGGTGAACCGCCAGTCCTCCCGGGCACCCCACTGCCAATTCTCACGGCGAAAGTAATTATGGGAGAGTCTAATGCTCCACAAGCATGTCAATATTATCACAATTTTCGATCTCCAAGCATTGTAAGTTGCCAAAGGGTGAGTTGCATAGTAGTGCACAAGCAACAACGGGATCACAGTCCAGTACGGATCAATCATCTGCACCCAACAACACAAATTGTAAGTGTGAAAACAAGAAATCAAACACAAACCCAAAATTGCTGTACCAACTGGGAAACTTTTGCTTGGGCCACCCACTTGGTCTATGGCCTCGATTTATGTTCATTAAGGATTACTCATGTGAATCTAAGAAGAATCTCACATCAGACTTGTAAGAAAGAAAAGATCACCACATAAACTTAGTAGATTAATTCACTTAATGCTAATTAGTTTTATAATGGAACCACGGGATGACTGTTTAGATCTTAGTCACCACGTGCGCCACCCAGTGACACCTCCGCTTGTGACACCAAGTCAGGCTACCGACACACCTAAGGCACAAGCCCTTAGTACGCAGCAGAAGATTGAAGTAAGAGACTTGGAGAGATGTGAGGAAATAAGAAGAGATGAATATATTACACAAGGAATAAGTATGTACAAGTATCACTTGGCTTTGGAGCTTTGATTGGTGGATGTCCCAAATGAGAGCCCTCCACCCCTATATATACTAGTGAACCCCTCTCCTTCCCTTGGTTGGTTGGAAGGTTCTAGGCCCTCCTAGGAACCTTGCCCTTCTAGCTTGCCCTAGAAGCTTCCTTCCTTCTTAGGATTCCTTAGCCATGTGAGCATGAGAAGCTTCTAGAGAGCTCTACATAACTCTAGGACATACAAGAATATACAAGAATGTTCCGGACAACTCTAGAACATTCTATACACATCTAGAACACTCCAGAAACGAATTGCTTCTTAAGCTGCATGGCCGAGAGCATTTTCGACTACACCTTCTCCCTTAGTAACGGTACAGCGAAGGTCTCCCGGCCCTCCGAAATGTGCATTACATTCTCCTCTTAAAATGACAAGGGCTTGACCCGATCCATGGGGTAGCTCATGAGGTGCCACTACAGTTAAGGAGTTGGAGAGGCACCGTGTGTATATATATATATATATATATATATATGTATATATATACATACAGGTCAAATGCCAGGTGAAAATGGGGAGTTTTAGCTAAGGATTACTCATATAAGCTTATATTTAGAACTTTAACTCTACAGGTTGTGCCTAACACCCAACGAATTTCGCAATTCACACTCTTAGGGAACTTATTGAGGAGTTATTTACGCCTTTTGTTTCTCATGTTTTTAAGTTTATTCAAATTAATCACTTATCTCTTATTTTGTTTAAATTGATTTCTAATACAACAACAATCCCAGTGCCTCAAAGGGCTCCCGCGTAAGCAGGATCTGGTGGGGTAGATGAACGCAACCTTCCCCCTTCCGGGAGCTACCCGAAAGGGAGGCTGTTTCCGAGGACCCCCAACCTGATTTCTGATCTTTGTTTAAATTAGTCTCTCATCTTTTCTTTTATTCAAAATGGTCTCGAATATTTTATTTTACAAATTAATTTACACGTGGTTGCCAAATTAGGTAAAATCAAAAAATACGAGAGGCCGATTCGTTATAAAATAACATATTAAGAATCATTTTGTACAAGGAAAAAGATGAAGGACAAGTTTAAACAAACTCAGAATGATAGGGACCAACGTCAATCTAAAATTAGTCAAGATGCGCATAAATTGAACCGAATACCCAATTACAAAAAAGAACAAGTCCACCAAGGACATGACTCAGTGATTGGGAACACCGAGGGCCAAAGAAGCCACTGGGTCGATTCCCACACATTTCCCCCCGGGCATTACCAATATAATGAAAAGGGTTATTTATGCCAAAAGTCTATTTGTTTTTCTCATGTACCGTCCTTATATTCTTAATTATGTCAATTTAGTCCGTTTATAATCTACCTTGTGTCAATTTAGTCCTTTGGTTATATTTAAGTTAAGTTATTGCCATAATTTTTAACAGCACAATCAAGTTAGTTGCAAGTAACCCACTGCAAATCACCCATTGACTCAATCTAACTTAATTTATGGCCGAATCATTAAAAATTTCATTAACCAATTAACATAAATTTCATTCTAGGGATCATATTGACACAACATCAATGGTATAACGACTAAATCAACACAATTAAAAGTATATGAACTAAATCGACACAGTCAGCAAAGTATATTCAAAAAAATGACCAAAAAGAGCAAAAACTTAACCAATAAACATAGGGTTGAAGGGGGTTTACCCAGTGACTAGATTGAAGGTGGCCAATGACCCAGAAGAGAACATTAACATTAAGAAAGAAGAAAGCATTGGCAAGAAGAAGAGGGTGTTGATAGCACCACCCCCACACGGCGGAGTCGCGGTGGCCATCATGGTTGAAGTGGCGGAGGAAGGCGAGGTAGAAGAGGATGGAGGGGAGTGACACCATGAATGCAATCCCTGCATTCTTCAAGTTATTGTGTGTTTTCTTCCCCATTTTTAGGAAATTGAATCGATGATTTAGGGTTTCAATTGGGAATTTGGGTTTGGATTTGGAGTGAGGTAGTGAAGAGAAGAGAATTTGATTGAAAGAAGCGCGAAGAAGTGAAGCAAGGGGTTGGGCCAATTTATAAGGTTTGAATTGGTAGCAAAAGTGAGCTGTAATAAGTACTTGTACATGATCACTTTCTTGGACAATTACCCCCGTTTGGCATTGCAAACCCAACGTTTAATAAACTACTTATATTCAAAATTAATTAGAGCTCGTTCGTATTTATTAGGAGTGCTCGGTAGCTTATTGAGCCAAGTTCCATCAGGGGGTGTTTGGCTCGTTAACATTAGTGAACGGTTTGATAAGGGCTCAATAAAAGCTCATTAAGAGGATCGATATGAGCTCGTTAACAGTTGATATTGGTTCAAAAATGATTCGATAACGGCTCAATAGTGACTTTGAAATCTCGGCTTGGTTTTAAGCTTGATTGAGCTGGATAACAAGCTCGATTCGGTAACCGAGTATGAAACACACTAAAATATTATCGAATTGAGTTCGAACAAGGGTTCGAAATAATCAATAAGAGCTCGGCTCGAACTCGAGCTCGATAAGAATAAGGCGGTGCTCGGCTCGTTTACACCCCTAACAACAGGGTAGTTGAGGATAAAAGGAAGAATAAATGAGATAAACTCTTGCCTTCATTTAGTAAATTTTAAAGTGTAGTAATGGGTTAAGAATCCTTCTTTACCCTCCTTTGCCTCCATTTTTTTTAACTCCAAATTGGGAGAGGGTAAGTTATTAAAAAAAATTTAGACAATTTTGTCCTTATTTTAACTATAACTCTCATTATTCTTACTTCTTTACCCAATTGTTATTCAAAGATAACTCATTTATCCATCTTTACTCTTACCCCTCTTAATTTGACATATCAAACATGGGCAGGATATTACCTTAAATTCCTTCTCTTGACTCTTCCTTACGCTTTTTATCCAATTGTCAAACAAGTCATTAAGATTTTAAGTAATTTAAACCGTTATTTGATATTTTTAATATAGTGTATTAGGTTAAATGTTAGTTGAATAATTTTTTATGTTTCTTATATTCTTTTTTTCTTTTTGAACACTTCTTATATTCTTTAGATATAGTTATAGAATAAGGAGATTAAAATATATATTGTACATATATTAGATGTAACTTTATATATTAAATTGTTATCCGAATATAGGGTTCAAGTTAAAAAATATTGTTATTGGAGCGATAATGTGACTTATAGTGAATCACAATAATAAATTTTTATAAAGTTGCTTATATTAATAATTTTTTCATGGCCTTAATATTATCTTTTAATTTATGAAAATGTTTTTTTAGTGCATGACTAAGTTATTAATAATTACATCATTAATTTACTTTAATTTTAGTACATAATTAAGTTGATACAATATAAATTACACGTAGATTAAGTTGACATAATTAAAAGTAAAGGGATTAGACTGACGCAATAAGTGACAAGCTTAGGCATGACTCAACTCAAATACACCTCTTAATCTAAGCGCATGGTGGATTCAGACAGTGTTGTTGTGAGCTGTGAGTGTAGTTATGATATTTCAAGATGCTGAACACTCACAAGGCACCAACGATGGGGGTTAAGGACCTTATCTGTCCAAGGAAAGTGCCATTTGCTAATCAAATGGCAGTTTAGCATGTGCAGGACTCTCGCACTCTTAATAAAACTAACCTAGTTTATCGTTCTAGCAGTCATATACTCGTCTTTAAATATTAAAACATACATATATAATATATGAAGTAATTCAGGCTACGCTTGGTAAGAAAAATATTTAAAATATTTGGCTATGACATATGACTGATTTTTTTTTTTAAAAAGGCCAATTTTCTAAATATTATTTTATTATATATAGCAAAATAATTTAGAAAAAGCAACACTATTAAATTTTAAAATTTTTAAATATTAGAATTCTCTTTTGTTTTGTTTTAATAATGAGTAAATAGATTTCAAGACGGCGCAAATGAATTTGCTTTATCTTAAGATTTGTTAGTTAGGCTTAATTTATTGTTTTTGCTAATGAGGACCCGGTTATCCGATAAATCTCAACTCATGCAGCGACTCACACACCACAGAAATCAATTAAGTCTGGGATTTCTCATGGAGAGGTTCATGGGGGAATTGAACTCCAGACTTTTTGATTTAAAGCAAATACTCTATTCCCTTACTTACCTCAACCACTAACGCAAGGCCCTGGTGGGTTAGGCTTAATTTGTTCAAGCCTAGTAGATTAATTATTTGTTCGATTGTGTTATTTAAAGTAAAAATATAGCATAATATTAAAAAGTATATATTTTATTAAGTTTTTCTTCACATAATTAAAAAAGTATAGTATATTTTTAACTTAAAAAAAAAAAAACACTCTTTTTAGGGGGAATCTGTACAATAAGATATCGGAAAGAGAGTATGATATGCTGATCTTACAAGCGGAGCGGTCAATAAAGATGAAAAAATTAGTAGGTCTTAACTTTGATGGTTTCGATCCACCAACGGTGGCAGATTTGCTTGCTAATTGAGGTGGATGGGTTGTTAGTTGAGGCTTCAATCCTGATCCTATTTCCCGTGTTGTTTTTCTGACGTTTCTTCTTTTAGGATCTTTTTTTTTTTATGCTTGTTTGTTGATTGTTTGTTCCGGTCTCTTCTTTTTCCCACTTCCGTTTTACGGGGTGGTTAAGGTCTCGTCTTCTCGAGTTGCCTGGTTGCACTTTGGCTTTGCGAGTAATTATCGATAAAAATCAAAAGGCTATAGTATGCAACTGTTCCTATATTATAATCATATATCATTTTTTTTAGAAAAATTATTATACTCCTTACAATTAAAAGAAAAAAATATATTATAGGCATATAGGCCATGCTTCACTAGAGGGCAATGATTGGTAATAATCTTTATAGTTACAATTATTGTTGATATTTTCATCCAATTGGTTATTATAAAGCTGACAATTAAACATGCTTTAATATTAATTTAACCTCATTAAATTTCAATAATATGGAAAATTCATGCGTTATCTTCTCACTTTCAAACAGTGATACAAATCTGATATTAGACTCGATTACTAAATTGGGTCAATAGAGGGTATTAAAAATATTATATTAATAAATAATATTAAATGGGGGTAACTAAGGTATTAATTAGTTGATATCATCATGAATTAATTGAGCTCTAATTATAATAATTAAGGTAGCTAAGGACCATAGTATATAAATAAGGGAGATTCGGATTAGAGTGGGTTATCTTTTGATGTGTGATGTAACCCGCTTCTTCTTTACCCTCAAATTCTCTCAATGTCTTTCTTTTCCCTTTTCTCTATGTAATTACTCCATTTAGGAGGTATACGTATCATGTATATATATACACACGCACACACACAAATATACGATGGGGCAACCGTTTGCTGCCCTGTGCCTTCGATTATAGCTTGTGTCAGTGTTGAATTCCATTGATTCAGTTAAATTTGATCTAAATTCGTATCAAACAGAGATCTTGAATTTAAAGTTCATCATCTCCATCTCCCAACTGTTGGATCTCTCTTTAAAAAAGTATCTTTTTTTATAATTAAAAATTCATTCCGTCATCAAAATAGTAAGGCTTATTTAAGATATACAAAATGCAATGCATTAAAGAACGCCAATTTTATGCAAGATACTCAGAACCGAACAGCTAGAGGAGTACTCCTATAAAATCCATTCTTAGCTACGACATTGGCGTGATGGTATAAGCTTCTCTCCTCATGTGTATAAAGGATACAAACCTAATATGTGATTTGAGGAACTCAATTTTTATTCATAAGAAAGTTAAGCCTCCACTAGGGGTGTATTTGAGCCGAGCCGAGCCCAAACCTGCCAGGCTCGAGGCTCGGCTCTGCTCGGCTCAGCTCGTTAGCTTTAAGTTGGGGTCGAAGCTCCCCGGGCTTTGAAAATTCAGGCTCAAGCTTGGCTCGTCAAAAGCTTGGGCTCGGTTCTGCTCATTTAGTCTCAATATAGGCTGGTTTGGACTCATTTAAGCTTGGGCTCGGCTCATTTAAGCTCCAATATGCATTTATTGGACAATATTTAAGCAAATATATTATATTAAAAAAAGCTCGCTTAAGCTTGCGAACCTACGAGCTCTAGCTTCAATAGGCTCGGGCTTGGCTCGATAAGCTAACAAGCCAGGTGAGCTTTTCGAAGTTCATGACAAGCCGGCTCGACTCATTTACACCTCTAATCTCCGCGGTTCAACATTGCATTCGCCTATCTTAAAAAAGGTGTTATATTCTGCCTATATGTGTAAAAAAATATTATGACATGATCAATTTTTATATTTTATTATTAGACCAAAGTGTTATAGCAACCTTCATATTCTATTTTTCAAAGACGAATAGCAAGTAAATGTCATTTTATGCACATATTATATTATAATATATATATATTTTATCGCCTAGCTTTGTAATTTATATGTATTAACAGTTAGAAAATTCACTATATATATAGGGTTTAGAATATTAGTTCATACGATATTTATTATTTTTAATGACGGGTAACAAGAAAAAAGATCACATGCATACACATAAATTCATAATAATGGATGATGTTGATCTATTTATTTTGTGATGCTAAATGGTTGGATAATGGTGATTATTAAAATCTTCGATACGAAAGTTATTTACTTACTTCGTCAATAAATCGTTATTTTATGAGAGTTTATCTTTTTATATGACCCTCAAATCTAGTAATATTTTAGTTATTATGAGGTCTTTGAGACAATTAATTATATTATGAATTTATTTCTACTACCATTAATAATTAAAAAAAAAAAAAACAACATTTACAGTGCCCCAAGGGCTCCTATCTAAGCAGGGTCTGGGGGATGGATGTATGCAGCCTTTCCCCTTTAGAGTTTATCCATCTTGGTACTACTCTCGTCCACGCACGCTTAACTTTGAAGTTCTAGTGGGATCTGGTGCTTGCGTATTGGTACCCTCTTAGATCAAAAACTTAATTAAAAAAGATGGTAAAAAATTAATCATGAATATTATATAGAAATTTCGATTTAAAATGATTAGAGGAATCCTAAGCCGAAAAGATCCCAATCACATTGGCATCCAGTTAATGAAAAGAAATCTCACCAAATCAAAGATAATTCATGTTTTGGTTTTTTTGTTTTTTTTTTAAACTGAAAATTACTTAGATTTTATGTCAGGTATCATAAAACTACGTAAATATTATAATTTTTTAAAGTCACACCTAAATTTTTCAAAAAATTTTAAATGTCACTTTTAATGTTAACGCCGTTAATTTTTCATTAAAATAAATACAAAATTACCAGATTACCTCAATAAAACTTATTTTTTAGTGAATTATATAGAAGTTTATAAATGAAAAACTCTTCTAAATTTTTTTTGGTGGAAAAAGCCTGTAACAATGTGCTGAAACCTTAAGAATATTACAAATTTAAAGATGAAGGATAATTTCGTCATTTGCAAAACACATTATTTAATATAATTTAATTAAATTAAGTCAAATTTTTTAATGCATTTATACCTCAAAATGCGGCATTTCATTTGACGGAAAGTTAACAGTGTCAGCATTAGGTGTAATATTAAAATTTTTTGAAAAGTTTAGGAGTAACTTTAAAAAATTAGAAAAATTAGATGATTTTATGATACTTGACCTGAAATGTAGGTAATTTTCAGTAAAAAACTATTTATGTTACATGAATATTTTATGAGAAATGTTAAATGTATCTAGTACCTTTTTTTTTTAATAATTAAGAAAGAAGAAGCAATCTTCTAGTTAGTCCATGGCGTCTTCCTGATTAAAGAACGCAAAAGCAAATAGCAAAAAAATACAAAAACATATAATGTGGAGGCTAATTGCACCCAGTGATAAAATTCGGGCATAAAAGGCGCGTAACTTTGAAGTCCATCCACGAAAAGCTGGCTGTTTATGAATATATATACATAGATAAAGTAGCCAAGATTTATATCTGAAGGTAGTTTTTGCGATTAATTTGCAAGGATTATCCATGCAATTATAGATAGAGATGCCAAGACATCCAAAAAATACTTGAAATCAAGTAATGATGATCGTCGATTTTATGGTGTCGAGAATGCGTGATCAATCAGGATATGAATTCTAAAAAATAAGCGTGTTCCTAAATTTCCAAATTGGGTTGATTATAACGAAAGAGATTGTGAGTTATGCTTATTTAGCTGAGCCTTCGAGAAAGGAAAATTATTATCGATGAAACAAATCTCTAATGATATGTTAAAAAGTCACTAAATTATAAATAATATTAAATTATTTATTTATATATATATATATATAAAGATTCAAATTAAGTATATTATATAAATACATATTTAATTGCTGGGGTAGGGTTAATGACTAAGAATAATGATGTCCCAGCGTGCTCTTGTAGCAGTGGTGTGCCTAATCATTGGCCCCCCCTAGTTTCATGTCAAAATAATTATTAAATATTGTTTTTTATATATTTATTAGTTTAATTTATAATTATATTGCTGAATAGACGTAACAATAACAACCAAAGAGGGTACCAACACGCCGTCACCGGATCTTATTAGAACTCCGAAATTAAGCGTGCTTGGGCGAGAGTAGTACCAGGAGTGGTGACCTCCTGGGAAGTCCTTACCTTTAGGTTGGAGGCACTTGAAAACAGCCTTTCTTCAGGGGTAATACCCTGAAGGGGGAAGGCTGCGTACATCCAACCCCCCAGACCCTGCTTATGTGGGAGCCCTTGAGACACTGGATATGTTACTTCAGACGTAACAATAACAACAATAAATTTAGTGTCTGAAAAGGCTTCCACCAAGATAGGGTATAATAAAGGTGAAATGTACGCAGCCTTATCCCTACAGAGTACTGTATTAAATAGAATCAGTTACTATATTGTTGGATAGTCATATTTTATAGTATTTTGAAAGACTTAAAATAATTTCAAAAGTGTTCATTTTGTGCCGGATATATAAAAGAAAATATATTATGTCTCTAATTTTATTAGTTTATCACCTATATAACATCCGATTGAATACGAGGTTTATAATTTTAATTACAAGATACCCTCAAATTTAAAATTTTATTAATCATGTACTATTTGCTAAAATATTATAGATTTTCATTAGGTTTTGTGGACGTAAAATATAATTCCAACAATATATAACAGCCTCTCTTCAGGGCGAAGGTTGCGTACATCTGCCCCCCTAGACCCTGCTTAGGCAGGAGCCCTTAAGGCACTGGGTATGTTGCCTTAATAATATACAACATCAACGTTTTCAGGTGAAAATTGCCTGTATTTTAACAAAAAATTTATCAGGTTTTCACATAAGATACCTATTAGGTAAAATTTTTAAATCTCAGCATTACATATATTAAATCTCAAAACATCTATATTATGGCCTCGTTTAATATGCAGTAAATGAAAACAGGGAGTAAAACTTCACAGAATGTACATATTTGGGCTCTTGTTTGATTGGTAAAAAGTTGGTAAAATACAGAAAGTAGAAATTTTTAATTCCTTCAAAACACAAGAAATAACTTATCTAGCCTCCTTGGTAGTTCTAATTCCTTCATTTTTAACAAACTTATCCAAGAAAGTTCTATTTCTTATCCCGACAACCAAACATCTTTTACCTACTTCATGAAAAATTGACAAAAAAACTAAATTTTTAAAAAATATAACTTTCTGTAGAAATTTAATTCTTATAGCAACAAAACGAGGTATATATATAAATTAAGTACCTAAATTATCGTAATTATCGTGACAAAGGGTATTTAATTTAAGTATGTGGTCCAAGAAATGCCACCATGCGCCGAACCTGAAAGTGAAAAAGGGGCTGCCTTTTTTAAGGTTTTTTTTCTTTTAATTTTAAATTTAAATTAATTAATTTTTCTCACCGCCGTGGTCGGTGGTACCCGCCGCCTCCGCAATCCACGCGGCTGCATCACGTTCAACAGTGCACCGCCGGCGGGGACCATGCAACCTCATTTTCTTTTTCAAGCTAAATATATTATAAATAAAGCCTCGTTTGGTATATAAAAAGTAAATGCGAGAATTACAAATTCATAAAAAGTACAGACTTAAGCTCTTGTTTGATAGGCAAAATGCAGGAAGAGAAAATTACTAAATAATTTGCAATTCTTTCAAAAAGTAAGAAGTAACTTACCTAACTCTCCTAAGTAAGTTCTAATTCATTTGTTTCTAACTAGCTTATAGAATAAAGTTTTGTTTCTTATCCCGGCAACCAAACATGTTTTATCACTTCCTGAAAAGTTGATACAAAATTGAATTCCTGAAAAATACAACTTTTTGAAGGAATTCAATTTACATAACAACCAAACGAGGCATAAGACTCCACATGTGAGTCTATTGGGAAATCACGCATCAAAACTGTAGGAGAAAATAAATTATGTAATATTAATAAGTTACTTTTTATTGTATCAAACAATATTAGGAAGAAACCCCGCTTAAATTTATCTACGAAACTCATATATCAATTATTTGGGATCAAAACTACAAAATTATTGCTGAGAAAGTTTGTGCCCTCTCGGACGTGTCTAAATGTTATCATCTAAAACCTTATTCATCGTACTTAGATTACATGCGTCCCTAATTACATTTTTGAACTCAGAGACGTAAACTACTTTTACTTTTAACATAGTGAATTATACAACAATTATCCCCTTCGAGTTCCACTATAATATCTTAAAACCCATTTTCATTATTTTCTTCACCTTTGCTTAAAGCTCGACGAGACTTGAAATGGTGTTGTGAGGTCGCAAATTAGTTAAGGGCTCATGCGTATCGTACTCGTGATTGGAGAAGTAAAGAGCTATATATGATATATTATAAATGAATATGCACATATATAACATATAACTTACATATTATCCAATGTTATAATACAAAGCGAATTAATCGAGCTATTTTTCATCTAACCTGAACACCTCAGTTCGTTACTAACGAAGGATCCACTGAATCAAACTTACTTCAACTGTTGGAAAATTATATATTTTTAATGATTTAAAAATTATTTATTGTGAAATAATTTTTTATAAAATAAGTGTTTCTTTAATTGCTAATTGTCATAAATTAAAGGTTATCAAAGTCTTTCAATATAGCATTAATGTGAAACGGAGGTTACTAGCCGTTGTATGCTAAGCATTAAGATGGTCAATATAGACTGACCGGCCATTTTGCAAAAGGAAAAAAAAAAACATTATTATACATACATACTTATGTATTTTATTGATTTTAAAAAAATAATAATAATAACTATTTTTATATTATTTATTTTGTTTCCAAAATACTTAATGTTCAATATTAATATGATATTAATTTATGTTCTAATTGTTTGGAACGTTATATTACCGGTGCATTGAAAGAGCAAATAACAATTAGTGGGATTAATTTGTGTTTGACCATAATAATCAATGAAGGACATAAATTAGGTACATACTTATGACTATATAAGCATATGTGTTTGATGAGAAAATTAGACAATAATATGAAATATTTTATTCTTTCAATCCTTTCTATTCTTGTACAAAATTAGTGAACTTGGTAGTTGTAGTTCGGGAATCTTTTATTGCTGCACTGATAGAGGTCCGACGGGTTGTTGAATCCTGGGAAAGGAGCGCGTTTAAGCTTAATAGCAATACTCGTGCAGGAGGGGCGTTTCCTTTCTAAGGAGAGCGTTCTCACGTGCCTCAACCCAAAGATATATTTTTTCTAAACCCTTTCTCTGTTTAGTTTATTTTTTTTGTATATATAATATTTGTTTGTATTGAGTTGTCGATTCATGATTTTATGAAATTTCGATGATGCTATATTGTATTTTCTGGTTCTACAATTATCAGTGTATTAGTACTATTTTTTGATTGATGTAAGTTAATATATTTCATGTTAATAATACTTCGTTTAAAAAATATTATAAAATATTTTCAACATCAACGGTCTAAAATATCGTTACCGGGAAACATATTTTCATTAGTTTTGCTAATGTAAAAGCATGCAAACTCACTGTATGCCCACACGCGGATTGAATCAAATCATTCGAAAAAGAATAAAATTAAAGGATCTCACCATTATTACTTCTTTCAATCACTTATAATAGCCAGCATGAGAATTTTACATGCATGCGAGTAAATACTAAAATTTTATGGACTTTTTTTAACTAAAAATTATCTAAATTTTAGGTGCAGTTTTAAGTACGGTTTCAGAAAATCATCTAAAGTTTCTAATTTTTTAAAGTCACAATTAATCTTTTCAAAATTTTTCAATGCCACACTTTAATGTTAACGCTGTTAACATCCGTTTGCTTTTGCTAACACGTGGTTGATTCAGCCAAGCTCGGGTCATTGACATTCAACATTGTCCAGTGTCTACTACATATTTTGCGAAAAATTCTGAAAGTTACGAGAAAAAATCTACAAAAATTTCACGAGAACTAAGGTGCTTAGGAACGACCAATTGTGCTGTATTCATAATATTTTCGTGCGCCTTCTTGTCGTGTTTGTAGCAAAGCCCTGTATTTTGCTCATCAGGTTGCACGTGTGGAACGTACAGCTGCGTATGAGCCTCATTATTGCTCGCTCCCTCTCTCCATCTACCCTCACGTGTCCTCCTGTGCTGGAGAGATGACCTGTAATAGACAACACATACTTGGTTGTTCAAGTATAAAATTAGGAGTTATTTACGTCAAATATTTCTATACTTTATTTATTATATTAATTTAGTATTTATATTTTTAATTATATTAATTTAGTTTTTAAATAATTCAAAATATGTTAATTTAGGGCCTGTTTGAAATTGCTATGAAAAAACTGCTTATTTTAAAAGTACTTTCTATAAAAGCACTTATATGAAAAGTGTTGTTTTGAAGAAGTAGTTTGTATTTGGCTCAACCAGTCAGAAGTGCTTTTTTTTGGATAATTAGCAAGGATAAACTCGCGATACAGAAGCCGGCGCCTCAAACAAGAGATCCGAAAAGCACACACAAAGTGTTGGAAGGGGAAAATAACAAGAAATAACCTGCAAATCAAGAGAGACAAGCCCAACCCCCATAACAACACCAAAACAATAAAAAGGACCAAATTGGTTGGGTAGAGGGTTAGAGTTTTGAAAGATAATAGAGTATGATGTACTTTTAATATTTGAGTAGGGATATTTTTATCCTAAAAATTTTAAGTTTTTTATTCTACTTCTGTTTATAATCAGAAGCACCAAATTTCTGCTTCTACTTATAAGCAGAAAAATAGTTTCTGCTTTTAATAAAAAAACGCTTTTTGATGTTTGCCAAACACCCTCCAGATTCCAGAAAAAAGTCACTTATTTCCCCAGAATAAGCTGTCTTAAATAGGCCCTTAGTCCTTTTATCAAATTTAAGTCAAGTTAATGACATAATTTTGAGCGAAAAAACTAAGTTAGATGCAAGTAACTCATTATAAATTCATTTGTTTACTCAATTTAATCCAATTCATGGCAGAACCATTAAAAATTTTATTAAAAACTTAACATAAAATTTTCTCTAAGGACCAAATTGATACATTTTTTATTGTGCAGGGACTAAATTGACATAATTAAAAGTCCAATGACTAAATTAACACAATGAACAAAGTACATGGACCTTTGGCGTAAATAACCCTAAAATTGATCACCTATATGTTTAAGTTTTTGTCACATTTGATTTATTAATATGACTACAAAGTTTTATTGACGAAAAAGTTATAAGTTAGATCCAGTAGCCCCAAATTTCAACATTAACATAATTTAAGCACAAGAATTGAGGTGCGTCTCTGTGCAATATTCATATATCAAGTCTAATGAGCATTTGCGTGAAAGGATATATTATAGTATAAAACTAATCGTGGGACTTCACCAATCAGCTTAAACTCATGGGATAGTTGGTTCCTTGATAGTAGTTCGGTTAATTGTGTTTATGTCGATGTTGTTTTACATAAATTTTTCATCGACTTTTAGAAAAGGTGCAAGAAAATTATTTTTTTTCTCACGTAATACACCACATATCCTAGAAGAGAATATATATATAGACACGCGAAATCATAATATTACGCCTTAAACCATCCTCAGTCAGGCAAGGGCTTAGGTCCTCGATCCATGGATATGCCTATACAACAATAACAACAACAACAAACCCAGTACTTCAAGAGTTCCCGCATAAGCGGGGTCTGGGAGGGGTGAATGTACACAGCCTTACCCCTTCAGGATGTAACCCTGTTGAGAGGCTGTTTCCAAGGCCCCTCAGCTTTATAGGGTTGGCAACACGAGAACTTCTATGAGATCACCCATCCTGGTACTATTCTCATCCAAATACGCTTAACTTTGGAGTTCTAATGGGATCTGGTGCCTTAGTGCCTGGTAAGTAATCCTTGATCCATGGATACGCCTGTATAGATTAAAATTAGGTTTTACATAGGAAGCCCAACATTCTGTTATACATGGCCTATGACATATTGGAACAAACTGATACATTTCTCTTAGAGTGGCACAAAGATACAATAATTTTCTCAACAAGACGCCAAATTTTGGGGATACAAAGAATGAACTTTGAATCCAAATTCCTCATTTAGGGAGTCCCACCGTACCAACTCTAATGGTTAAGAACAAACTGATACATCCAATTAGGGTTCCAAATGAGCCAAGCCGAGCTGAGTTGAATCATATTTAGCTCTGCTTGGCTTGTTTACTTCATGTGACTGGTTTGACTCAGTAACTTTTATTGAGTTGAGTAGCATATGTATGTTTGGCTTGGCTCAATAGATAATTTGAGTTAGCTCGGCTTCGGTATCATTTAGCTTCGATTGTTTGGCAAGCCAGCTTGTTGAGCTTTTTAGGCCCATTTATACACACACCACAAACGGTTAGGGGGCTAGGGTAAAAAAGCCAAAGCCTAAGGAACATTCGAATACCCAAATAACAACGCACACTGAGCGGTGGAGAAAGCGCCAAGAGGTGCAATCTGGACAAACGAGTCGAAAAACGACTCAGCCCACGAGCCGACTTGTGTGCATTTTGAGCCGAATGGCCTCATTTCGCTTGGGCTTATTTATATAATCGAGTCACCCTTAATCGAACCAAGCCAAGCCCTTCACAAGGCAATTCAAATCAGCTCACGAGTCAGTTCGACTCTGTTAGGACCAAAAAATTGCATCCGGAAAAAAAAGACATGTGGTCCCCCATAAACCGCAACCAAGGGATAACACGCGGCCTCCGGACACCGCGATGAGGGGGTGACACGTGGCTCCCAGACACCGCAGCATCTTGCCCCAAGATGCCCTCCTCCAGCAGCCGGCCGGGCACTAACGGCTACATGGCATCGCGACTCGGGTGGATGACGATTCGATGCTCGGAACACGGACGCAACTCTTGCTGGAAGACTCCTTTTTCGATGAGCACCTTTTCTGAAGGTCCTGGATACAGCTCTTGCCGGAAGACACCTTTTCCGAGGAGCACGGACGCAGCTCTTGCCGGAAGACACCTTTTTCGAGGAGCAACTTTTCCGAAGGTCCCGGACGCAGCTCTTGCTGAAGGACACCTTTTCTGAGGGTCCCCGGACACAACTCTTGCCAGAAGACACCTTTTCCGAAGGTCCCAGACATGGACGTCTTCCAAAGCTTTTGACGCGGCTTCCGTTAGACGCGACCTCCGAGGCCCCGGACACGGATCTTGTCCACCACGCCTTCCGAAGCCTCAGACGCAGCTTCCGTTAGACGCAGCCCTGAAGACTTGTCGGACACATCTCTGGAGACCCGTTCTTCGATGCCCAGCCACCCTCTAAATAGGGCCCTAGCCCCCATACTTCTAGACATTCACACACACCTACCTTCATACTCACCCGGCCTCTTGGACGTCCTCCCGACCCTTCCTCCGGGACTCGGTCGAAGGACTCTGGGAGTAGCGGAACCTCCCTTGTTTTTTCTTTTATTTTCTTGTACCCCATCAAAATTTCTTGTAATAAAAATGTTTATAATTAATAAAAATTTAAATAAAGATAAAGGATCTGTATTATTGCTCTTCATAAAAGGACTCTTATTACTGTTACCAAAACAGACTCATTTGCAGCCACATATGCCTTTATTTTCTAAACCTCATTCTCAGCTCACTTTCTCTCTGACCACTTTGTTTGGATCAACGGCCCAAGCCTAATATCTGTCTTCATGGGCTGACATTTTGGGCCCAATTCATGCTTTTTCCGGTTTTATTATTATCCCTCGGTAAACAAGTTCGATGAACTCCTCGTGCTCAAGTTCGTTACAGCTCGTTCGTGTTTGTTATTGGACTTGATGACTTATCAAGTCGAGTTTATATAGGAGGATATTCAGCTCATTAATTTCTTGAACAATTTGATTGTAGCTCGTTAAGGGTCAAATGAGAGCTCGATAAGAGCTTGTAAGGGCTTATTAACAATTAATATTACCTCGAAAATAGTTAAATAATGGCTCAATAGTAATTCGAATAACTCAGGACGATAGGGAGCTGGACTCGGTTATGAGCTTGATTTTGCTCGATAATGAGAGTGACTTGGTTCAATGACGAGCTCGAATCGGCTCTGTTGGCCTAACAAGTCAAGTCGAGCAAAGTATCGAATATAATAAAATTTTATAGGATTATAGAATTAGGCTCAATCAAATGTTTGAAAGACCGATAAGAGATCAGCTCAAACTCGAGTTCAAACACACGAGTGCTTAGCTCGTCCTGCTTTTAGATGTCATAACCCTAAATTATATTACTACAAATTAAATCAGTTGTGCAATAATCATTATTACCTGAACAATAATATAAGCTATAATAAACATTAATCACAAAATTTTTTAAAATTATATAAACATTAACAACAACAACAACAACAACAGGCCTAATACCTCAAGGGCTCCGGTTAAACGGGATTTGGGAGGGGGGATATCCTAATAAGAGGCTATTTATGAGAATCTACAACCTGATAAGTATGAGGAGCATAAAAAGTGACATAAAAAATATGAAAAGCATGAAAAACAGAAGCAAAAGGCAAAAAGTAAAAAAAATCTAAAAAAAAGCCTACTTACAATATAATACGAACATTAATAATTTTACTTTAATAATAACATTACCGATTTGCCGGTCCCATCATTTCTTCCCCGGGAAAGAAGAACCTCCTCGACCTTGCTAGCATTTCACAAACGCCAAACCTCACCATTTCTAATCCAACGGTCTCCATTCACCGCTCTCTCTCCATCCCACGATCATCGATCCTTCTAGACACCTCCCTCCGTAACCGTCTTCCTAGTATAAATACTCCTCGCGCTCTCTCTCCCCTCTGGTACTGCAAAACCTCAAATTCTCTCTCTATATCCATCAATGGCGGCCTCAGCTACTCAAATCAACTTCCTGTTTAGCTCAAAAACAAGCGCATACAACCACCACTCTCCGGCGAAAACCGCCTTTTTCGGCCGGAAATTAGGGCAAAACAACCGGTTACCGGCGGTTTTCTATTCAAATCCGGTCAATTCAAGGCGGCGCTATGCGGCGGCGCCGGTTAGAGTGGTGGCGGAGAAGGTGGTAGGAATCGACCTCGGAACGACAAATTCCGCGGTGGCGGCGATGGAAGGAGGGAAACCGACGATAATAACGAACGTGGAGGGGCAGAGGACGACGCCGTCGGTGGTGGCGTATACGAAGAACGGGGATAGGCTTGTAGGACAGATAGCGAAACGGCAGGCGGTGGTGAACCCGGAGAATACGTTTTTTTCGGTGAAACGTTTTGTAGGGAGGAAGATGGTGGAGGTGGATGAGGAGTCGAAGCAGGTGAGTTATAGAGTGGTTAGGGATGAGAATGGGAATGTTAAGCTTGATTGTCCTGCTATTGGCAAGCAATTTGCACCCGAGGAGATTTCTGCGCAGGTATGTGATTGATTTTATGGTGTTTGATTGTGATTTTGTCGTATGTTTGAATTCAATTGAGCTAAAATTGTTGATTTTTGTGATGTATGTAAGCTAGAGAGGTGTTGGGGTGTAAATGAAATTGATGAATGTTCGTTCCTTTTGATGCATGAGTGTTAAGAGTACAAAATCAATTCCGGACCTTTATTTATCAGTTTAAGCTTTTGAAAAAGTTGATTCCTTGACAATGAGCTTGATAAGTAAACGAGCTGAGTTTGGGTAGGGTAATGATCTGAGTTTGGATAGGGGATGTTTGGCTCGATATAGTTCGTGGGTAGTTCACCAAAGGCTTGCTAACTCGTTAATGTCTTCTTATGCGCTTCCTATTTAGTCGGTACGACCAAGGTTGGCTTGGTCCAGTGGCGATAGATCTTGGGGGCCAAAGACGCCACTCGGGCCTGTCAAGGTTGTGAAATGACAACCGTTTGATATGAGATAATGGCTTGCTTTGCTGGTGAACTGGAGTTGGCTTAATCAGACTAACGAGCAAAGCCGAGCGGTTATTGAACATGCGAGTATCTTATCGACTACATTCAAAGTAAAGGATTAAAAACCATTTGAAGGCTTGGCTCGAGCTCATTCTCTTTTAGACATATTGAATTGGAGTTTGTAAAAAGGGTGCTTGGTTTGACTCGGTTCATGTTCTTTTGTCGGTCAGCCAAACGTATACATTAATTGAGCTTTGTATTGCAGTATGGATAATGCTTTATGGACATAATTAAGTACATAACATATGTGACAGAAAATGATTGTATTATGAAAAGTAAAATGAGATAATTATTTGTCATTTGCTGGTGAACTGGAGTTGGCTTAATCAGACTAACGAGCAAAGTCGAGCCGTTATTGAACATGCGAGTATCTTATCGACTACATTCAAAGTAAAGGATTAAAAACCATTTGAAGGCTTGGCTCAAGCTCATTCTCTTTAGACATATTGAATTGTAGTTTGTAAAAGGGGTGCTCGGTTTGACTCGGTTCATGTTCTTTTGTTAGTCACCCAAACGTATACATTAATTGATCTTTGTATTGCGGTATGGATAATGCTTTATGGACGTAATTAAGTACATAACATACATGACAGAAAATTATTGTATTATGAAAAGTAAAATGAGATAATTATTTGTCATTGTCTAATAATTTGTGTCACTTGTATTGAGTACTCAAAGTATGTTCGTTTTGTTTGTGCCCGCAGCTTTAATATTGTGTAATATTCTCAAGCAATGTGACCTGTTTCATATCCTATGCTTTTTTGTTGTTCAAAAAAAATAAAAAAAATAAAAAAAAAATGAAATGACTTCATATGATGTTATAGGTGTTGAGAAAGCTGGTGGAAGATGCATCGAGGTTCTTGAATGACAGTGTTAACAAAGCGGTGATTACAGTGCCAGCTTACTTCAATGATTCTCAAAGAACTGCAACAAAGGATGCTGGTCGAATTGCTGGTCTAGATGTTCTTCGAATAATCAATGAACCTACTGCTGCTTCATTAGCTTATGGGTTCGAAAAGAAGAACAATGAGACAATTCTCGTGTTTGACCTTGGTGGTGGTACATTTGATGTTTCAGGTGAACTTCTATATTCCTGAATAATAATGTTCTTATCTTAAAATTGTGTGCAATTTCCTTGATATCATTTTTGAATCGAAAAAGAAATATTACCAAGAGAGAAAGAACGTATGAAGAATTAAGACGTACATGTCCACAAATATAAGACATTCTTTAATAGCATCTCACATGAGTGTAAAAAAAGTGGAGAGGCTGGTAGTATTAATTTCGTGTTAATGGGTTTTGTGGCTACATAACTTTAGAATCGTGTGGAAAAGGTTTTGTTACTAGAGTTCTTAAAGGCTCATTAGTAACATTTGTCATCTCATGTAATTACAATTCCACAATCTCTATATCTAAATGAAAGGTGAAAAGCAATGAGACATAACACGAAAATATAGCATAGAATGCAGTATTAGTATATAGCATGGTGTCTCAATCATAATTGTTAGGCATATTCCCCTGTGCGTTTGTATGTGAGGAGGCGTGATTTTGCGGTTTTTATGTTTTATCGCATTTGAACGTACGGCTGCTGAATGGTTAGGGTTGGTACACCCCATATTGTAGTAAAAAATAGTGCTTAGATACGGTGGAGAATATAATATTTATTTGTCATTGTTAGAGATTAAAAAAAATATAATATGTGCCATTTGTATAAGAACTTGTGCCTGATGTTTTGGGCCTCTGCTTGCAGTTCTTGAGGTGGGAGATGGAGTTTTTGAAGTGCTATCAACATCGGGTGACACTCATCTAGGAGGTGATGATTTTGACAAGGTTGGATCCTTACAAATCCATGTCAATATTCGTTCTATATTTATTTTCCGTTACATATTTACAATTGATAATATTTTATATACAGAGGATTGTCGACTGGCTTGCTGAAAACTTCAAGAGGGACGAAGGCATAGATCTTTTGAAGGACAGGCAAGCTCTTCAGCGTCTTACCGAGACTGCTGAGAAGGCAAAGATTGAGCTTTCAACTTTGACTCAGACTAATATTAGGTAAGCCATTGCTATTCGCCTCTTGGTGTTGCATAGTCATTTATCTTTTTGGTATTAACCAATGCATGCTTGCATTTTGGCAGCCTGCCATTTATTACCGCGACTCAAGATGGCCCGAAGCACATTGACACAACTCTTACTAGGGTCAAGTTGGAAGAATTATGTTCAGATTTGCTTGACAGGTACGAGATTCATTGTTTTCTGGCTCATTAAAATACTAAGAAAAGCCTGTGTATGATGGTGGATTTCTAATTTTGGCAGGTTAAAGACGCCAGTAGAAAACGCTCTGAGGGACGCAAAACTTTCGATTAAAGATATAGATGAGGTTATCCTTGTTGGAGGTTCTACGAGGATACCGGCTGTACAAGACCTAGTCAAAAAGTTGACTAGCAAAGAACCCAACTGCACTGTTAATCCTGATGAGGTGGTGGCGCTTGGTGCTGCCGTTCAGGTAGGAACTGGGAAGTCCTCAAAGTGTAGGGGTGTAAATGAATTGAATATTTGATGGATTGAAATTAACTACGGCTCATTCTTGTTTGTTTTGGGGCTCGATATCCGAGTTCAAATAAGCTTGATAAGCTTAATGAGTCGAGTTCGGATAAGCGGTGCCCAACTCATTAATGCTTGTGAACAGTTTGTTAAGAGCTCCTTAAGGGCTTGAAAGGAACTCATTAAGAGCTCGTTAAAAGCTCATTAACAATTAATATTAGCTCCACAATGATTCAATAGTGGCGCAGTAGTAACTTGAATAGCTCAAATTGGTAGTGAGCTTGACTTGATAGCAAGTTTGATTTGATAATGAGCTCGGCACGAGTCAATAATGAACTTGAATTGGCTCGATTAAGCTAACGGGCTGAATATCAAACACATTAAAATCTCGATAAGAGTTCGGTTCGAACTCGAGCTCAATAAGTGTTATCGAGCTCAAGTTCCGACAAAGAGGTGCTCGGCTCAACTATGTTCTTTTACGCCACTATGCGTAGTATGCCTGCTGTTTATTTCCCTACTTAAAAACTACAAATTTGGCTAATCCACTCGTCCACATGAATGTATATGATTAGGCTGGTGTATTAGCTGGAGACGTCAGCGACATAGTTCTTTTGGATGTCACACCATTATCTCTCGGACTTGAGACGCTGGGAGGCGTTATGACAAAGATCATTCCACGGAACACCACCTTGCCAACCTCCAAATCCGAGGTGTTCTCAACAGCAGCAGACGGCCAGACAAGTGTTGAGATCAACGTGCTTCAGGGTGAAAGAGAGTTCATCCGGGACAACAAATCTCTTGGGAGCTTCCGCCTTGATGGGATTCCTCCTGCTCCACGTGGAGTGCCCCAGATCGAGGTTAAATTCGACATCGATGCCAATGGCATACTTTCTGTCACTGCTGTTGACAAGGGAACCGGAAAGAAGCAGGACATCACCATAACTGGTGCCAGCACCTTGCCCAAGGATGAGGTATGTTTCTTCACATGCTATCTTAGAGTTTGACCGTGTCGATATAGGAGTGACATAAAGTGTTCAATTGTCTTACGATTGTCCAAACATCCTTAACCAACACGGGTGCTTCAAGATACACGAGTGCTCTAAGGTAGAATTGAGAGTCAAAGTACTTTACCAAATATTCACTATAACTAAATGAGGTGTAAAATTCTAATATGAAATGTAATCGTCAGTTTCTGTATCATTGCTTACTGGTGAAAGCCGAACAAATAATCCAAAAAGCTTAAGTTGATAGGTAAAAGTTTAGTAATAGTTGTAGGCTCTGATATGCTTCCTTACTTGAATGTGCATTAGGTTTAAAGCATTAGTAATGTACCGACCTGCCTCATACTTGGGGTGGATATTATATTAATATCGTAAGTGGGGGGATATTGAGATTTAAACCCGTGAACTCTCGATCAACAAAATTCTAATAGTATGTCAAGGAACCGTTTCAAAAGCTTAGCTAATAATAGGTCAAGACCCTGGAATGATTTTAGTTCGATTTTCTTGGACATGGCACAACAATGCTAATCATTGATTTCCACCATCTGAATACTTACGCAGAGGGAAACGAATTTTGCAGGTGGATCGGATGGTACAAGAAGCAGAGAGATTCGCGAAAGAAGACAAAGAGAGAAGGGACGCGATAGACACAAAGAACCAGGCAGACTCGGTCGTCTACCAAACCGAGAAGCAGCTAAAGGAGCTAGGTGACAAGGTCCCTGCCGATGTCAAGGCCAAGGTGGAGGCCAAACTAAAAGACCTCAAGGACGCCATAGACGGAGGTGCGACTCAGACCATAAAGGACGCAATGGCAGCATTGAACCAGGAGGTGATGCAACTAGGTCAGTCCCTCTACAGCCAACCCGGAGGAGCCGGACCTGGTGCCGGGCCTACAGCCGATGCTGGGGCTAGCGGAACAGGATCAACTGGGTCAAGTTCGAATGGGGATGGAGATGTCATAGATGCAGACTTCAGCGACAGCAAATGAGAGACGCATTTGGACCTGAATGCTCGAAGGGGGTTTTAGCTGTAGGGTGTAGGTTTTTATGTAGTAGGTAATAGGCTGGTGTTATTGTCAGGACAATTTTTGTTAACATCAGGATAATTTCAACGTAACAAGCTCCACAAAGTCTCTATAATTGCTGTAACATGAACAAAAATTGCTCTAATAATAACACCAGCTAGATAATATTGTATAGTTGCAATTAGGTTATATTGTTGTTGGGAATATGTGTGATATCCTTTTCCGCAAGCGAATGGAGACCCCCAATGGGAGGGATCATTTTTGTGTCAATAAACGGTGGTTTATGGGCCACACGTCCTAAGCATAGTAAAATATTGTAATTGTTAGTGTATTTTTAAAATATTTGTTGACAAATGTGTATATAAATGTGTTAAATGTTGTATATATATATATAAGATGTATTTAAGGTTGTTCCGATACTTGTATAAAAGATTAGAGCTTGTTGGGGGTGTGTGTCGACACATGGGCCATGTGTGTCGACACAAAATCCTACAGAACGCAGGGAAGACAGCTGTGTGTTGACACACATGGCCCGTGTGTCAACACACAGCCCATTACAGTAGCGCACGAAGGAAACCTGTGTGTCGACACACAGGCTTACAGAAAGCTGTGTGAAAGCTGTGTGTCGATCTGTGTGTCGATACACAGCTTCGACACATAGGTCGTTTTTAACGGTTTTCTGTGCGATTTTTTCCCGGTTCTTTTTATATGTTAAGGCTCTTCGTTTTGGTACTGAACTCTGAATTTATATACAAATATATTCCCCACTCTTTTGGTAAAAAAAGTTTACATGAATTTGTAGAGAAAATCATAAGAGAGAAATTGAAGAACATCATCACTTTGTTCTTGTGTTCTTGTGAAAATTTTCAAAGGTGTGTTGTCTATAAATCTGACCAATCTCTTTACATCTTTATCAATCTCTCCCCATACACATCTTCACTCCATATTTGGTAGTTGTTGTATCTCCGAGGATATTTCGTATACCGAAATAAGCCTTAAGGATAGTGATCACATGCCTCAACATCTAAGATCGTTTGGATACCCGGTTGCAAGGTTTTTGCAAGCATTTTCTGAATTTTTCTAACAATCTTAAGGCTTATTTTTCTGGTTTGGGTTATGGCTTCATCACTAAGGGAGATGACATCCAACTTTGTGAAATTGGACCGGTTTGATGGGGGAAATTTCCGACGGTGGCAGAGGAAGATGCATTTTCTCATAACAACGCTGAATGTGGTGTATGTCCTGAATACACCGTCTCCATCCCCCGTTTCTGAGGAGAAAGAAACGCTGGCCGAGCAAAGGGCAAGACTGAAGTGGGAAAACGATGATTACATTTGTAGAGGGCACATCTTGAATGGGATGACCGATGCCTTGTTTGACATTTACTCTAACATGTCAACCGCGAAAGGAACTATGGGACGCACTTGAGGCTCGTTACATGGCCGAGGATGCAACAAGCAAAAAATTCCTGGTTAGTCAATTTAATAATTATAAGATGATTGATGGTCGTCCTGACATGGAGCAATTCCATGAAATAGAACGTATATTAAATAATTTTAAACAACATAACATGAACATGGACGACACAATCGTTGTTTCTTCCTTAATTGACAAACTTCCTCCCTCTTGGAAAGATGTAAAGAAAAATTTAAAACATAAGAAGGAGGATATGCCAATTGAGGAACTCGCTAACCATTTACGTATTGAGGAAGGTTACAGGGCGCAAGATGACAACAAAGACCACCCGAGTGATGTTGGTAAAATCAACGTCGCAGAGGAAGGCCAATCTAGTAAGGGACCAAAGAGAACAGGACACTTCCAAAAGAACAATAAGCACAAGAGGCCGAAAGTTATTTGTTGGGAGTGTCAGAAGCTCGGTCATATGCGAAAAGACTGTTATCGCCTTAAAAAGAACAAAGGCAAGGGGCTTGATCATCGCACTAAAAATTCGAACGAGAGGTTCGTGGCGATGATTTCGGAAGTCAATCTAATCGAGAGTGATAATTCTTGGTGGATTGACTCGGGGGCCACGAAGCATGTATGTAAGGATAGGGGGTTCTTCTCCACTTTTGAGCCCATGGACAACGGAACTGAGTTGTTCATGGCAAATGGGGCGTCGGTACCGGTTAAAGGGAAGGAAAAAATTGACTTAATTTTCACATCCGGAAAAACCCTTACTTTAACCGATGTATGCTTCGCTCCTGATGTTAAGAAGAATCTTGTATCGGGTGGCCTGTTGAATAGGTTTGGGTTCAAGTTGGTTTTCGAGGCCGATAAGTTTATTTTGTCAAAGGGTGGTGTATTTGTTGGGAAAGGATACCTATGTAATGGTATGTTTAAACTAAATATTAATAATAAGATCGTTGATTCTATTTATATGCTTGATTCGTCGTTTTTATGGCATTATAGACTAGGTCATGTGAATTTTCGTAGATTACATGAAATGGATAATTTTTCTATTGATTCCTCACATAGATAAAGTTGTTGACAAGTGCAAGACTTGTATGCTAACAAAAATAACGAAATCTCCATTTCCTTCTGTGCAAAGAGAAACTAATTTACTTGATCTAGTCCATAGTGACTTATGTGACTTCAAGCGAACACCGAGTTTGGGTGGAAAGAATTACTTTGTTACATTTATCGATGATTATTCAAGATTTTGTTATGTTTATTTGATAAGTAACAAAGACGACTCGCTTGATAGGTTTAAAGCATATAAAGCAGAATCTGAATTACACTGTGAAACCTTCCTCAAGCGTTTAAGGTCGGATCGTGGTGGCGAATACTACGATCCTAAATATTTTGAATCCACGGGAATAATACATGAAATAACTGCACCTTATACGCCACAACAAAATGGCGTGGCTGAGAGGAAAAACCGGACTCTAACTGAGATGGTTAATTCCATGTTATCTTATTCTGGTCTCAGTGATAGATTTTGGGGTGAGGCTAAAATAACTCCATATGAGTTGTGGAACAAAAGAGCCCCTAATTTATATTACCTAAAAGTGTGGGGGTGTAGGGCAGTTATTAGAGTCCCTGATCCTAAACGGAAAAAAATTAGGTGAAAAAGACATTGATTGCATTTTTGTGGGTTATGCGTCTCATAGTAAGGCATATCGGTTCTATGTTGTCGAACCTAATGATTATATCAACGTGAATACGATGATAGAATCCAGAGATGCAATATTTGATGAGAATCGGTTTACTTCTATCCCTAGACCGAGGGATTATGTACCGGTTGAGATTGACACGCAAGTGTCTAATGATGTTCTTCGTCATGCGAGGGAGAGTGTCTCTGATAGTGCTCTAGAACTCCGAAGGAGTAAGAGAGCAAGGAAGGAGAAATCCTTCGGTTCGGACTTCTACATGTATTTGGTAGAAGGTTCGAGGAACGATGTGGACCAAGTGGTTCCATATTGTTGCGTCATGGAAGCTGATCCTATGATGTTTGATGAGGCAATGAGGTCTCATGATGCCTCGTTTTGGAAAGAGGCTGTAAACGATGAAATGGATTCCATTTTAGGTAATAATACCTGGATCCCTTGTGGACCTTCCACGAGGAAGTAAGCCAATCGGGTGCAAATGGATCTTCAAAAAGAAGATGAAAGTTGATGGAACGATTGACAAGTTCAAGGCCCGATTGGTGGCAAAAGGGTTCACCCAAAAGCACGGGTTGGACTACTTTGACACATATGCCCCCGTGGCTAGGATATCGACAATAAGGGTATTGATAGCCCTTGCCTCCATTTTTAAACTAGTGATACACCAAATGGATGTCAAAACGGCACTTCTGAATGGTGAGCTAGAGGAGGAAGTATACATGGAACAACCAGAAGGGTTTGTTGTTCCGGGCCAAGAGAGAAAAGTGTGTAAACTTATACGTTCTCTGTACGGGCTGAAACAAGCTCCGAAGCAATGGCACCAAAAATTTGATCAGGTTGTATTGAACAACGGATTCGTTATAAACGAATCAGATAAATGTGTCTATAGCAAGTTTGATAATGGAAAAGGGGTCATTATATGTTTGAATGTCGATGACATGCTGATTTTCAGTACTGATATGGAACAAGTAGAGAGAACTAAACTGTTTCTCTCTGAAAACTTTGCTATGAAAGACATGGGTGAGGCGGAGGTGATCCTCGGTATCAGAATTGTAAGGAATGGTAATTCCATTTCCTTGACACAGTCTCACTATATCGAAAAGGTGTTGAAAAGGTTCCATTTCTTTGACTGTGCACCGATTTCCACACCAATGGATCCTAGTGTGAAATTAGTACCGAATGGGGGTGCTCCAGTGGCACAATTGGAGTACGCTCGAGCTATTGGTTGTCTCATGTATGCAATGACAAGCACTAGGCCTGATATTGCCTTTGCTGTTGGAAAGCTGAGTAGGTATACCAGCAAACCGAGTAAGTTGCACTGGAATGCAGTGCACCGGGTACTGAAGTACCTAAAGAAAACTATGGATTATGGTCTCAATTATGTTGGGTATCCTCCTATTTTGGAAGGATATACTGATGCAAGTTGGATCTCCGATGTGGAGGATCATGCATCCACGAGTGGATGGGTATTCCTGTTTGGTGGGGGTGCGGTTTCTTGGGGTTCCAAGAAACCAACTTGCATATCTGACTCTACAATGGCAGTGGAGTTTATAGCTCTCGCTTCTGCGGCTAAAGAAGCCGAGTGGTTAAAGGATCTCTTGTATGAGATACCTTTGTGGCCGAAGCCGATTTCTCCTATTTCTATCCATTGTGATAGTCAGGCTACGCTTTCTAAAGCATACAGTGAAGTGTATAATGGGAAGTCCAGACACATTGGTGTGAGACATAGTATGGTGAGACATCTTATTAGGGAAGGTGTTATCACTGTGGACTTCGTGAGAACCTGTCAGAATCTAGCGGATCCATTTACTAAAGGCCTGGCTAGAGATTTGGTTTTGAAAACAAATGAAGGGATGGGGTTAAAACCTGTCATAATTAGTCGCCCATGATAGGCCCTCAACTCGACGCCTAGTATGACGCTAGGTCCCGGGTTCAATGAGAGAGACTTGTCATCTGTGTGACTGCAAGCACTAAATGAGTTTGTTTCTATCCCGAGTGTGAAGTGCTTGATACTTGCGTTAGTGATTATAGATGGATGAGCAAATGCTCTTAATGGACCTGGTTTTAGAACTTATTGAATGTCGCATCGCAGGGGCATGATAGATGAGGTCCACCTTAATGAGTGTTGAAGTTTGGCCGCTTCAAAGGGGTGATTTTTGACAAGGGTTTAGCCCTGAAACACTCACGAAGGGTACATGACACAAGGCCGTAAATGTGTCGATCTGGGAGGTGTAGGGTGTGTACGGGGAGTACGCCTTGTGCGTGATTAGATAGTCGGTTAGTCAAATGGGTTCTATGGTTCAAAGCTTGGTCTACCATTTTCGATCCGATTAACTGTATGGTCTTTTCACTAGCTGAGGGTTCAATCGTGAGACACCCTCGTTGATGCACAATAAGGCCTCCTTTAAACGAGATGTGATTTCGAGATTGGTTGTATTTTGAAAATGGTGGGGGATTGTTAGTGTATTTTCAAAATATTTGTTGACAAATGTGTATATAAATGTGTTAAATGTTGTATATATATGTATAAGATGTATTTGAGGTTGTTCCGATACTTGTATAAAAGATTAGAGCTTGTTGGGGGTGTGTGTCGACACATGGGCCATGTGCGTCGACACAAAATCCTACAGAATGTAGGGAAGACAGCTGTGTGTTGACACACATGGCCCGTGTGTCAACACACAACCCATTACAGTAGCGCACAAAAGAAACCTGTGTGTCGACACACAGGCTTACAGAAAGCTGTGTGAAAGCTGTGTGTCGATCTATGTGTCGACACACAGCTTCGACACACAGGTCGTTTTTGACGGTTTTCTGTGCGGCTTCTTCCCGGTTCTTTTTATATGTTAAGGCTCTTCGTTTTGGTACTGAACTCTGATATAATATACAGATATATTTTCCACTCTTTTGGTAAAAAAAGTTTACATGAATTTGTAGAGAAAATCATAAGAGAGAAATTGAAGAACATCATCACTTTGTTCTTGTGTTCTTGTGGAAATTTTCAAAGGTGTGTTATCTATAAATCTGACCAATCTCTTTACATCTTTATCAATCTCTCCCCATGATCTTCACTCCATATTTGGTAGTTGTTGTATCTCCGAGGATATTTCGTATACCGAAATAAGCCTTAAGGATAGTGATCACACGCCTCAACACCTGAGATCGTTTGGATACCCGGTTGTAAGGTTTTTGCAAGTATTTTCTAAATTTTTCTAACAGTAATAATATATGCTTCTTTGGCTTTGTACATGGAAGTATAAATAAGAAATATTCAATTACAAATTATATGTACTATAACATAACAAATACATATTTTATTATACTACCAACCTTACATAATGTCTTTTCTAAATTGAAAATACGGGTGTGTATTCAGTATTTTTTTTCTAAAACTCATAAAATTATTTAAGTTTTCTAATTTTTTAAAGTTATATCTAAATTTTTTTAATATCATATTTAATGCTAATATCGTTAACTTTCCATCAAATATAATGCCGCGTTTTGAGGGTATAAATGTATCAAAATATCAAGTTTAACTTAATTTAATTAAATTATGTTAAGTAATGTATGCTACAAATAACGAAATTACCCTTCACCTTTGAATTTGTAAAATTGCTAAGAGTTCGGTGTACTGCTACAGGTTTTTGCAACAAAAAAAAATAGACGTATTTTTTATTTTTAAACTCGTTTATAATTCATTGAGAAAAAACAAGTTCTATTAAAGGTAGTTTAGTAATTTCACAGTTATTTTAACCGACTATTAACGGCGTCAACATTAGGCATGCGTAAGTTGTAACATAGAAATTTTTTTGAAACATTTGGTATGTTATTGAAAAATTAAAAAAATTTAATGATTTTTGAATACTTTATCTAAAATATAAATGATTTTTAGTAAAAAAAAAAAAAAAAAAAAAAAAGTCCTTTTTAAATTAGTAAGATCAGTGTAGGAAAAGGTGCCTCGAATCTGGAGTTCGATGGCCTGAAACCCCTCCAATCAATATGACACAAGAGTGTGGGGCACGTGTTCATTACATACACTAATCTGGCTTGTGAACTTTATGCCTTTTTTTAGCAATTAGGTAAACGGGGTAAAAAGGGTAGAAAAGGAAAGGATAAAGAGGGACAAAAAGGAAAAGGATAAAGTTATATTATACTCTTATTTAGATATATTAAATTAAGAGAAATAAGAATAAATAGGAGTAAATAAATTACTCATGTTTAACAATTGAATAAATGGGTAAGAATAACTTATCCTACCCTCCTTTACTCCTCAATTTGAGGGTTAGAGAAAATGGGGGTAAAAAGATACCCCCGTTATCCTCTATTACCCTTTAAATATTTTGTCAAACAGGGATAAAAATTTATCCTTATTACCCTTACTTTCCTTTACCCCTAGGGGACTGAGAAATGGGCATTTTCCTACGGGCTCTCTCTACAAGCTAGGCTAGCTATCCAGAGAACTCATTTATTTTCAAGAAAACTTTTGGAGAAATTTTTTTGAATAAATTATATATTAGTACCCTAAGTTTAATATGTCAATTTTTTAATACATAAATTGTGTGATAATATTTTTTTAATCCAAAACTTATATTTATTTAATAAAATAATCTAAACAATAGTGTAAAAAGATATAAAACTTGTCATTATTTGTTAATTTCATATATATTTTAGACTATTTTATTAAATATATATAATTTTTTGGACTAAAAAAAAATTTCAAAAAATTTGTGAACTAAAAAATTATTATACCAAATCTTAGCGTATTAATATGTAATATACCCAATTTTTTTTTTTCTTCTGCCTTAATCCACTTTGATTCACACCCTCTTAGTCGATCCATCCAAATCTAATGCGCTCTTCCATTTTACCTCAGATCCAAGATTGCTAACCACATAGAGCCCCAGTTTCCAAAATCCAAAGTTTATACTTGCAACAATGCATTCGCAACACATGAGGACATTTATCGGGTGGTGTTGCCAAGGAAAAAATGTTATTGCCAGAGTAATGATGTGACTTGTAGTGAATCATAGTTACAAGCTTTTACCAAGTTACTCTAACATTAACATTTTTACTCTAGTAACAACGTTATCCTGTTTATTAAGGAATACCGACCGCATACTAAATTTGACTCGTCTAGCAACGAATACACAAGTAGCAATCACTCTTAAGATTAATCAGACTAGCACAAACAGGAGCAGATTCAATAAAAAGAATGCAACAGCATCTCAGCGGAAGTTTCAGAAAGGGATGAACTTAGTTGACGATTTCGATACCGGTCATGGGTTTTCCTTCATGAACTTGGAGTGCTACGTCTCCCACCACCTGCACATTTAGCAGTCCATCAATCACCAGGCATGAGAGAGCAACAGGCAAATTACATCTGTAGTGGACTGATTGGATTCATTATGACCCAAATGTTTGATCAACTTCGTGTTTGTAATTGATTAGTGCTCGTTCATGTTCATTTTGGGGGGCTTGATAGCTTCTTGAGTTGAGTTCGGACAAACGGATGCTCAACTCATTAGCGTTTGCAAATGGTGTGAAACAGGCTCACTATGAGTCCGTTAGTTGCTTGTTAATTGCTCGATCAGGTTAACAAGTTGAGTCAAATCGAGTATAGAACATTCTAATATCTCACTGAACTGAGTTCAAACAAAGGTTAAAAAACTCGATAAGTGTTACCAAGTTCGAGTTAGAGTTAGAACAAGAGGGTGCTCGGAGTTGACTTGGCTTGTTTACACCCCTATGGGTATGTAGAATCCTATAAAGAATAGAAATTGCCAGTACTTTTGCACAGATCAAGGCTCATAGAATCTAGAGACTTTGAGCTTTAACTCGACTTAGTCAAATTGAGTTTGAACCCAGCTCTTATGCTTGAACTAGGCTCATTTTGGCTCAAGCACAAGTTATTTGGGCTTTAACTCGGCTCATAGGGACATTTAAACTAACAATTTAAATGCTCGATCAAGGAGCCCATTAGCAGTAACTCTTACTAAGTTGACTAGACATAGGGAATGTACTGCTATGTAACATAAGCAAATGACTATTTATTGAATGGGGCGATTCGACAACATGAAGATCTTTGCATACCTTAGCCATGGATCGATAGGAACGTTCTGTAACGCCAGCAACATGAGGTGTGATCAGAACATTCGGGAACTTCAGAATCGGATCGCTAGGATCAAATGGTTCAGTCCAAGTCACATCGATCGCCAAGCCACCCAAATGTCCTGACTTCAAATTATTGAAAACAGCATCATAATTCAGGAGACCTCCTCGTGCAACATTTACCAAATAAGCGCCCTGAACAGTACAACAACAAAGAATCGAAATTTTAATTGTTTGACGTGAGGAAAAATGTTGCAGAGTACCGCTGGAAATAGTTAGTCTTGCATATAAACTATAATACAGTCAAATTTTATAATCTACTTTATATTGCTCCGCTACTTCAAGAGAGGTTCACATGGCACGGGTAGTTCCAAGATATTTGAGTTGTTCGAGTTGATGTAGTGGTTAAATTCTCAGTTCTTCAAGCACAAGGTCTTGGGTATGAAGTTCATCTCGCGCATTGCCAGGTGTTGGTGTAACCAAATGGCAGGACTTACAACTCAAACCCCCCTCCCCCCCGGGTGGTATGTTTGGGCAGATAGTACGATGGGAAAGGTAACAAATATGACGGTAAAGTTATCCAAAGAAACAAGTCAAATAATAGACGGCACCTCAAAACCAATGAAGAAAACTCGAAAGTACCCAAAAATATTATGCTCGAATATTCTTTTTGGAAAAAGCACACACAGAAAACATAACAAAAAGTAGCTTACTTGAGGATGGCATATGCCTAACGCACCTTCTTCATCGACGACATAAACGAATCATTTATAATACCGACCTATACACAAAAACGTCCAGAGCTCTAGTCAGCATCAGATAAAAGGCTTGACACATAAAGAAGGGGGGGGGGGGGGGGAGAGAGGGGGGGGGGGGGGGGGGGGGGGGGGGGGAGACAGGCAGATACTTACAGTCTCATGGTTCATATTCAAGCAGCAAGCAACTATGTCTGCCATGCTCGCAAATTTGTATATGTCGTTGTCATGGCAGCCTTTCTCATCGACAAAAGTATCAATAGCGTTTGTTTCTATAGATGATGCTGAAGAGAACATAAAAAAATGAAGTTTAATTGCCGCAGGTAACATGCAAAGAAACGGGGAAAAATCAGGACAAAGGCTCTAATTGAAATTGTCGTTTTAGTTGAATAAAATTGTTCCATTCTATAAATTTGTACGAGGTTCATACTTGGCCAAGTTAAAGTTAAAGTGAAAATTACGCTGTGACATGATGGAACATGTTTTCTGCTCCATAGGGAAGGAAGTCAATTTCCCCAATGGAGGAGAGCATTTTTTATATTTGTGATTGTTGCTATGAAATTATGCAAAGAAACAAGATGTTTTTAGTCACAACAAATGAAACAAGAAAAGCAAGTACAGGCGGTTATCGAGCTAAGTATCAAACCATTTACTTCGCCAGGCTGTTGCAAATGTGTTGCCCAACTACGTTTAGTTGCAAGGATTCTAACACCGAACGGTCTCAAACGCTTTGCCAATTCATGTCCAATATTTCCAAATCCCAGAATGAAAACCTACAAGAAAAACGAGATTGGGAAGAACTTTATAGAATGATTGCTAACATGGAAAAGTATTACAAAATAAAACTAGTGAAGTATGGTCGACAAGCGCATGTTCATATCTTTTAACATTTCTATGAACTTAGAATTTCATCGGTAGTGAACAAGAAAAGCAGAAGTGGCCCACCTGTAATAGGATCAATGATCTTCCTACAGCTAGGGCATCTTCTGTTCTAGAAAATACAGCTGTTTTTAATAACCACTTTAAAATGAACCTCCCAAGGAAAGAAACCTCTTTGATTGAGATCCTAGAAGAAATGGACACACTTCGATGGATTCTGATCTCATCTAGGACTTGACTTTATCTAGAAACTATATTTTTATCTATTAGGATTAGTAGTTTTTATTAGATTAGGAGTCCTTTATCAGATAGGACTCCAACTTCTATTTCCTATAAATATCATTATAGTTAATGTCAACTAACAGATCATATGTATTTGTCCATATAGAAGAAAGTATCACAAGCAATAGTTCGTGCAATGAACAAATACAAAGAAAGTTTGCCTTGATGATAGTGTTTCATCAATCTAAAACTGCACAAAACAAGCATGCGATCCATTTTTACGTGGTCTTATCAGACGAAAAGGAAGGATTGGCCATCAATGATACTTCCAAGAACTTATAACTTTATATTAAAGTGGGGTTGGCTACAGGGATCAAAGTACATCATTATGCAATATCGTGATTCATGTATCCGTTAAATCCAATGAAGAGCTTTTAAAAAGAAGCAAAAGGATATACTTGGTCATCCCTCAGCTAAATAACCAGCAAGGATAAATTCAAACTCACCGTTTTTCCAAACAAGGTTTCACCAGCAGGTTCCCCAAGCTTTCTCAGCTTAATAGAGTTTTCCATCTCCTTCTGCCAAAATAAGTTCGAACTGTGAGAACACTAGCCAGAGAAGCTATGAGACTCTAGAAAGGGAAGGCCTTGTGTCTCAAGCGAAATAATAATTAACATTTACCTAAGTAGGTTATGCTTGAGAGGAAGCTCGAAACTCGGTTTGTCAAGATTTAGCTTGGCTTAGGCTTAGACTCAGCTCGGATGAGCTTGAAATCAGCTAAACAAGATCCAAGCTTAGTTTGACCTATTTAGGCTCACTAAAGCTCAATCTAGACTCATATAGGCTCGAGCTCGGATCTTTTAGGCTCAAACTTGACTTATTCCACATATTTATACTAATAAGTGGTATTAGGATATGCTCATTTAAGCACATTCAAACTCTCAAGCTCGGCTTGTTAAGTCAAACGAGCCAACTCGACTTGGTTTGAGCTGGAAATCAGATGAGTCTTTCAAGCTTTATGACTGATTTACACCCCTATATAAAATAGTGATCAAAAACTCGAGCTAGGTCTAGAACTATCAGACTCATAAAGCAAATGAAACCCACTTGCTTACGGAGAAGACCTAACATCAGGTATATTGCCATTTCTGCACATGATGCAGCATTTCCAGTATCATTTCCTGGAATTCTCCCAACTTTAATTCCATTTTTTGTCGCTGCATCAACACCGACGCCTGCATTGAAAAATATGTGCATTGTATAAATCATGCCATATCGCGAAACGAGTTACAATCACATGAACATCAAATGCGTTACTATTCAAATTTCAGAACAATCATAAGACTGCCGACATTTACCCTCCAGCCCAACGCCGAACTGTAGTATAAGCTTCATCTCCTTTGCCCGAGAAATAATATCTGAGTTGAGTCGCATCATTTTAGGAACACAGATATGATAGTTGCCAATAACATTGGGCACATCATCAAGCGGAACATCATCAACCTACAAACACCATAAAATTTGAACTTTTTTAGACTTGTCAGAATTTAAATTTGTGGATGCTAGCACATGTTGAGCGTTTTGAGAGAGGAAATTCTCTCTTCTGTATTCATTTCATGGAAGTTCATGCTGCTTCATATACTTGATCCTTCTACCTTCAACATGTAAATATATTTGTTATGGCAATTTGTGAACCCTGTGTTGCCCATATTAGCGGTCATTTCTGCGGTTAGTATAGCACATCAAGGGCTTGTTTAGCCAAACCTTTTTTTCCCACCTAGAAAAAGCTTTTTTTTTTTTTTTTCCCCTCCAAAATTTAAGGGTGTTTGGCCAGAAAAGAGAGTGCTTTTATATAAAAAATAGAACCTATTTTCCACTTTTACACAGAAGCAAGAAAATAGTGCTTCTCCTTTAAAGCAAAACTCGAAGTAAAAACTAAAATTTTTTTAGACAACAATATATTCATAGCACCTTTGGATAAACGGCTTTGGGGGTTTGCTGACATAGCCTTAGTTACTTTGCAAAGGGATTGGGGGGCTTTATGTTATTAGTTTATGGTTTTTATTCTTGATTTTTATAATTTTAAGGATATCTTGTCCTTGACTCTTTGTACAATCTCTCTCTTAATATTATTTCTTTTGCTGATAAAAAAAATAATAAAAAATTTCATCACCCTGATTGTATGTCTTTAATCTCACATCAACCTTAAACGGACCAAATGTAGATGACATACAAATTTCTACAATGGAATTAATTTCTTAAACTAGACAAATTTCTACAACCATTATCCAGATTTCACTATACTCCAAAACATTAGCAAAGAGTGTAAATACCTGTACATAGGAATATGGACTCAAGTACTCTTTGGTATACTTGTGAGAACAAGGAAACTGAGGCCCACAAAATAGAACACGAGTCACTTGCTGTTCACTACCCACCATTTTCTGGTCACTCCCAAATGGATCTGCAATGGAGAAAATATGTTAAGAGTATAAAACTATTCTAGCACTCTCATCCATCAACTTAAGCTTTCGCGATAGTTGGTTCCATGATATTGACCATGGTATTAGAGCCTTGTTAACAAGAGGTCACAAGTTCGAATCCCATAAGCCTTCATTTTTCAATATCCACATAATTTAAGCATAAGATTTGAACTGGGCCTGTGCAATATCAGTGCTTGAAAGCCCCAATGGAAATTGTGCAGGGGTATTGTTAGAGTATAAAGCCATTCCTGGACTTTCTTCCATTCGTTAAAGCATTTGAGATAGTGGGTTTATTGAAAAATCATCAAACTTATCAGGAATGGTAAAATGTAGAATTTTGTTAAGTACAAGATAAAGTAGAAAATGAAAGAATGAACAAAAAAAGCAAAAGTACAACACAAGATTTACCAGATTCACCCAATTATGCCTATGTCAGCAAAGCATCACAGAAATTTTTACTATTGCCAGGAGAAAAGAACTAGGGAATGACTCGTAATATAACTGCTTGCGCAAGTCTTAGATGTATTTATAATCACTGACAAAGCTAGTATACAAAAGAACCCACATAAGCCCAACAAATGTTCACTTCAAATACGTAATCATTATAATTGTTTGGTCGATGAATCTCTCATAGCATATCAAACTGAGCTCTTCAGTTAAATAAAACAGTTCCAATTCAACATTTTCTCTTTTGTTCGAATATAAAATCATTCACGGGCTTTCACTCAGCAACATAAACTTTTGAAATTGGTTCCTTAACATAAATCAGAGCCTTGTTGACCAATAACACCTCCTTTCAATATTAACTTGATTTAGACCAATGTAAAAGGTGGACAAATGCGTTATCCATGCTTTAAGTTCAATGTTCCATCATGTAAGGGGCAATGTTAGAGTATAAAATAATTCATAGCTCATCACCCATCACCTTAAGCTTGTCACGGTTTGATTCCTTTATACACTTCCAACGTTAACATAATATAAGCATAAAATAAAAGTCTGTTGATTTATTGGTCTCTATATGACCTAATTATGACGATTATTAACTTAGTCAAGTATCGTTCAAGTATTATAGATCAAGTAGACAAAGGAATATATGTTGTATCAAGTTTATTTTATTTTATCTTGAGTGGCACATGATGTAAATATTAGTATGTTCAAGGGTAAATATAAATTGTATTTTTAAATCAGGTCATTATGATAGTTGACCATTTTGCCCCTGCCTGTATGTAATATTTACCTACCCGTGCCCCTGCCCATGAGTGATCCTCTGCTGCCCGAGGCTTCCTGAGGAAGCTTCCCAAATCTGTTAAAATTGGCTGACACGCATCAATTATCCGGGCCCCCTGCTTGTGTTTGTTTATGGTGAATCTGGACCGTTGATGCGTTTGAATTGAACGGCTGGGATGAGATGTGCAGCTTTGCCACGGATGGTGCTTTAACGTGTATATATAAGACCCTCTTTTAGGGTTCTTGTACGTGTCTTTCATTTTCTTCATTCTTCATCAGCCACTGCCCTCTCTTCTCTTCCTCTTGAGGCGATTTGAAGGAGAACTTTCAGATCCGTGGGTGTAAAGGCTTGCATGTCCAGATCTTGATACTTTGGAGCATTAAGAAGCCTTTGATGGCTTCTTTGTGAGTATCTCTTCTCTTTTCTGCTTTGTCTTTGTTCAGTAAAGGTTTCTATCTTAGGAACTTTGAAGATCTATTTGTATTACGTTGTTGTCTTTGAGATTTTGGCCTTTAATAAGTTGAACTTGACCATAGTGGAGAGACTTTCCTAGAAATAGGGAGCCATGGATGTAAGTCTTATTTAAAGACTGAACCACGTAAAATCTTGATGTTCTTTATTGTGTATTTGAGCAAATTTACGTATTTGATACTTACTATACTGCAGTTACAGGTTTATACTTAGATCTAAGAATCTATAACATATTCACGAAGTTTCTTTAAGAACAGAAGTTTTTCTTTAAAGATCCAAAATTTTACAACTAAAACTCAACAAAGTCGAATCTTGCACTATCCAATCCGATACTCAATGGTGCTAAAAATATAAAACTATTTCGACCCTTTATCCATCAGCTTTAACCTTTTATGATAATCAACTTCCTTAGGTAATTCACAGCTATCCTTACGCATTCATAAAAAACGGGTGGGGGTAAATTTTTTTTTTTTTTCCTTCTTTTTAAGTAGTGGGTAACAATCCCAGTTGGCATCTTAAACCCCATTAATCATCACCGCTAGATCAAGTCTTGTTCAATAACCATTTCAACTCTAACATTTAAATCACGGAAACAAAGCAGAAAGATTGGTAAAAAAACAACATGAACTGGAACAAAAACTGGAGTAGGATAATTGGGGAATTTTACCAGAGTGAAAATGGAGAGTAGGAGCGAAGTGGAGTCTCCTGAGGAGTGATCGTCCAGTCAAGTGAAAGGAAGAGATTATGGGGACCAACATGTCGTTGTTCTACTTCTATGCCCCCCCGTTAGGGTTAGCAGGTGCACTTTGTCCGCATGGCATCTTCTTGATTTAACTTTCCCTTCACCGAGAAAAAAAAAAAAGGTCATATTTTAATTGAATTCGTGAGCCGGTTTGACACGGCTCGTTAAGGTTCGGCTCGGGCTCGTGAAAGCCAATTCGAGAGTTGGCTCAGCTTGCTTAAGGCGGCTCGTTTAAATAAATGAGTCAAATCAAACCAAGACCGAATTGGCTCAAAAGACCCCCGAGTTGGCTTGTTTATTCGCTCACGAGTCATTATATTTTGTCTGGCTAGTTTTTTGTTTCGATCAACTATCTAATTAGTTTAAGTAGTTGTAAGCGGTTTTTTTTTTATTTACGTTTTAGGACCTCTTTACTTTTAAAAATAATAAAAAGAATCTCGACTTTTTAAAATTAATAAAAAGGTCTATAACTTTTGTTGTTTTAATGAAAAGTCTACTTCCCGACTTGATGACGTCATTTTTTTTTACAGAGCTGACGTGACAACTAATTTTTAATTAATGTTGCAGTAAAATATCGAAATACTCTTCAATACGTTTCTTACTTTTTAAGCATAAAATTCATATATAAAAATTATCCGTATCACTTAATTTGTTTTAAAATGTAGTTAATGAGAGGTATTTTTATTATCTTATTGTAGGGTTAATAGAAAATCAGTTATCATGTCAACTTTACGGACAGAAAATGACATCATCATATGCCAGATAGAGACCTTTTTTTATAAAAGAAAAACTTAAAAGCCTTTTTATAAATTAAAAAGTCAGATTTTTTATTTATTATTTTTAAGGATGTTAGAATACTAAAACATAAATAACTTTTTTTTTAATTAATATGAGTAATATTTTTTGTTAATGGAAAGAGCTTTTCTTTATTTAAGAGCTTTTGCTCCATTTTCTTTCATATACGACTGAGTTACATTCACGTCTTTAGAACTGAAAAGAGCCTTTTCTTTTTTTAGCAATGATTGTATCACAAGGGAAAAAAAAAAGAGATCGTGTTAAATTTAAGACAAATTTTTATTATTGTCAGGACATTTTTAACGTAAGTAAATGAAAAAATGTGCCTTGATTAGTCTAACTATAACAAAAACTGCTCTAAATTTAACACCACCCAGAAAAGATACTACAAAGTTCATACAACCATACGCAATACTCTGAAAGCCAAAATGGCAGAAATATCATGAATTACCTTGTTATACACCAAAGTAAGCACCGAATAGACATTAAACACCTAAAAAAAAAGAAGCTAAAAGCTCGTAGAAATTAAATCCTTGAAACACGAAGCCAGCAAATTTGTCAACTTGACGGACTGATAGAGTTACTATAGTGATCAACTACTCAACCTTCAAGCTAGAGATTTTGGGTTTAAAACATTCCTCCGTCCTCTCGAGGGAAAATTGTATCCTTTTGACAAAATTTATTTGGCACAAGTGCAACTATGCAACGTTGAATTTCATAGCAGTAAGCTATCATGCCACAAGAAGCAAGCTTATTTGCAGTACAATAACGTAAATAAAAGCAAAATATATCAAGAAAAATCCAATATATATATATATATATATTCTTTTAGGATTAAAATTCCCAAAAAGGGGAGCCACAAGTGCCGTAATGGGGATTTGAACCCAAGTGGCGTGTAAAGCCGCCGGTGTTGTCTGCCAATAGATGATGTCCCTAAGGGAATAAGCTTCCTTCTTGTGACATGAAAGCGTACTGCTATAAAATTCAATGCTGCCTACGCACTAGTCCAGTGACTTTTTGTCAAAATTTGACAAAATCATGCCAACAAATACTAACATGGCAAATATACAGTACAATAAACACGTATTACATTAGCAATTTCCATCGGAAACTCAATGGATTTGGACAAAAATTCACACGATTAAGTTGAAGAACATCAAAATGACAAAACTTTAAAACAATCAAAAGATCTTACTATATATTAAAATATCAATGCACCGGACATCGACCAGCTAAGAAATACAAAATAAGAATATCTTTTAGGACATCTTATCATATCATTTAGATCACTATAAGCTTTCTGCATCGTGCATCCAAGTAAATGGCTTAGTAGTATTCATTTACATTTAAAGATGTGGGATGAACCCATATATAAAGCCCACATTGCATAGCTTCTTTCCTCATCCTCTCATCCTTCTTTTAGCACTTACATTGTTGAATCTTACAGAAGAAAAAAGCCAAAAGAAAAAATGGCACTCAATCGTATCGTCCTCCTATTGTCACTAGTGGTCGTTGCTTCTGCCAGTGAATACTACAGCTATAGCCCAAGCCCGGAATATAAGAGCCCAATGTACCACTCATCTTCAGTTTATAAGTCTCCAATATACTCCTCATCACCCGTTTACAAGTCCCCAGTGTACTCACCAGCACCAGTGTACAAGACACCCGTGTACACTCCATCATCGACCTACAAGTCCCCATAGTACACCCCATCTTACAAGGCACTAGCCCATACCCACTCTCCAGTCTATAAGTCTCCGCCATATACTCCATCACCAGTCCATAAGGTACCGACCTACACCAACTCTCCAGTCTACAAATCTCCAGTGTACACCCTGTCACCAGTTCGTAAGGCACCGGCCTACGCTCAATCTCCAGTCTACAAGTCTCCGATGTACACCCCATCACCAATCTGCAAGGCACCAGCCGACACTCACTCCCCAGTCTACAAGTCTCCGGTGTACACCCCACCCCCAATCTAGAAGGCACCAGCCTACACGCGCTCCCCAGTTTACAAGTCTCCTGTGTACACCCCATCCCCAATCTACAAGTCTCCGATGTATACCCCATCCCCATCCTACAAGGCACCAGCCTACACCCGTTCCCCAGTCTACAAGTCTCCAGTGTACACCTTACCACCAGTTTACACCCGCTCCCCAGTCTACAAGTTTCCAATGTACACCTCACCACCAATCTACGCCCACTCCCCAGTCTATAAATCTCCAATGTACACCCCATCACCAGTTTACAAGGCACCGACCTATACCCACTCTCTAGTCTACAAATCTCCAGTGTACGCCCCATCATCAATCTACAAGGCACCGGCTTACGCTCACTCCCTAGTTCACAAGACCCCAGATTACAGTCCATCCCCGGTCTACAAAAGTCCGAAATACAGTCCTTCACCGGTTTACAAATCTCCAGCTTACACTCCAACACCCACATGTGGCTATTAAGCAAAACAATCTCAAAATTAAATGATGGCTTTATTTATTTATTTAGTAAGTTTATTTCTTTGGAGAGCAAGGATGAGCGGATCTGTCATTGCTCTTTCTTGTATCTCTTTTTATTGAGCATCATACTGCAATAAAACACTCCTATGTGCTCCAACTATTTATGAATTGCCCAATGTTGAGATTGAGAACCACCCAGCCTATGATGTGATTCCTAAAAGGGTAGGAACGTAGAGGACTTACATGCACTTCTTTATCATATTTCATCTCTGAAAACTGTAAGGGACTACGCTAACCATTCAACTACAACAACAACAACAATAACAACAAACTCAATGCCTCAAGGACTCCCGCATATGTAGGGTCCCACGCGGGGATTTTTTTTGGGGGGGGGGGGGGGGGGTGTTCGCAGACTTACCCTTTAGGGTACTACCCTAAATGGAGATTGTGTCCGAGGACCCCCAACCAGAAAAGTCTAAAAACGATTGCACATAGAAAGCATAAAACAGTGATAGCAATAAAGCAACATAGAGACAAAACAAGAAGCAACCAACACGCAGCAATAGTAAATATAATCAAACACGCTAACCGTTCAACTATCCATGCATAATTCCAATAATACATACAAAGGATAATCGAAATGAAACCTGAAAGAATATAAGAACATGATGTTTGTTTCATACACTCCCATGAACAGCTTATCAAGAATGATTAGCTTTTCATTGATCAATAGAATCTACTCTATCATTAGTATCCCCACCATAATTGTGCCTGCAAGTTCTACAAATGAATGGTTGTAGCACGTCTTCAACAGTACCACAATATTTCAATAACACTTGCAAAATCAGAACTCTAATATGAGCATCTCCGCAAGCTAAATATTTGGAAATCTACAAAAGAGTAAATGAAATAATAATATCAATCGCTGCTAATCCCTTGAACCCCATTGTTCAAATCATGAAACTTGAATTCCCAAGTACACTCATATTACTAAAAATGTTGACAACCAATAGCAAGTGCAGATGATGATGGGCTCTAATCTATCAAGGAACCATATGTCCCAAATATTTAAGCTGATAGGTGAAGGCCCAAGAATAGTTTTATACTCTAACATGCCCCCTCACGCGAATGTCAATTGGGCTTAAAGCGTGGATAGTGCATAGGCCCACCTCATACCTTGTGCTTAATATATTTAATTATTGAAATTGGGGGTCGTTGAAATTCGACTCGTGACCTCGTGGTCAACAAGGTTCTAATACCATGTCAAGGAATCATCTGTCCCAAAAGCTTAAATTGATGGGTGAAGGCCTGAAAATAGTTTTATACTCAAACATAATTAGAATACAGAAACCAGATCAAGCTAAACTATGTAGAGTTGTGCACTCGTTTTTTCCAGAAGAATTGACACTTCAACCCCAATAATGAGTTGAACTTTTGGCGGCAATAATTAATACAAATTCTTAGTAACTCTTCAGACAATGAGAGGCCTCAACTGAGAAGGAATGTTTGCAAGCTACACATAAAACGAAGACTACAGATCAGTTACAGGCGCCAAGCAACTTTCTTCCCTTTGATAAACAAAACAAGAAACGAATCAAATGAGAGATAAGACAAGACAGAGAACATGATACTTCAATTTCATTGAATTAGCTATGATTCTCATCATTTTGGACCAAATCATCTTTAGTCCTAAACTTATCAGGGGTGAAGCAAAACCATGTCAAGAAAATAAGAAGGGAGGGAAAATGGAGGTCAGAAAGCTGGTAGCAAATAAACATACTTCGATATGTTGGTGGCCAAGACAATATTCATAGAATGTAAGCTGAAAAGGGGATCAAATATCCAGCATATACTATGCATTAAAGTAAGCATGTAGTTGATCAGCTAGACCGTCAATAAGAAAAAATTAATGAAACAAAAACAAGGACCTCTGCCTCGCAGCATTCAAGACATATGAAGTTACTTACCCCATGTAACATTTAAAATTAGCATCAGTACATATGCAACCTATTCCCCAAGAGAAAGAAGGAAGTCATATTATGCCATGACATTACCATAACTCATCAATAGTGCTCTTTACACAATTGTTATTTGTGCTAAGCTCCTGCAACAACAAACATCATAAAGATATTAGGCGTGGATTGCTTTTCCCTGATTTAAAACTCACTGCCAACCTATCTGGAATAGAGCATAAAAGCTCAAACTGATAAATAAGGCAGAAGGAATCCAACTTGTTATGTAAATAAAAACTAACGCTGCGGGGAAGGGCAATCCCAATCCCGCCAAATTTGGCTTGGGCAGAAGAACCAGGCATCAAGCAAAGAGCATGTACACGGAAAATTTAGGGCAGATAATTATGAGCAATGGCAAGCTACACAATGTAAAACACCATAACATACAAGGACATACACTCTTAACTAACTAAAGACGAAAAATCATGAGACGAATTTATTGCTATGAAATGCGGTTCAGAAATAGGCATATTGAATCCAAGTTTCACAAACATCATTCAACAATAAGCAAATTGAATCCAAACGTCACAAACATCATATCAAACAATAAACTAATGCAAGAGAAATAAATTAGTCATGTGAAAGGCAGTATTTTAATAGAAAGTTTTATTTTAACGATAATTTAAATATATTTTCCCAATTAATAGTGGGTAGTTAATTTACTAATGGTCCCCTTCCTTCATTCTAGAACAAAATCAACAATAGGATTGTGTAACACTTACGAATAATTAATATTAATGAAATTCTTCTCTTTTCTTCTCTCTCTCAATCTCATCTCTATTTCCCCTCAATTTCTGTTATCAACCATAATTAAAGTTTCGGAGAGCGCAATCTAACTATTCCTCGTTTTAACCGCATCATAAACTGAAATGAAGCCAAGAAATTCATACAGTTCAAGGAAGAAATCATTGCAGAAAGCCTATAGATAACATCTCACACGACTTCACGGCATTAACAACGCAAGTGCAGCAATAACCAATTCTAGGGTTAGGGATCCAGAAAACCTAAATGACACAAAAAATTAATAGAAAACACAATCAAACGAAATGGAAACAACAAGCTGTCATATACTTAGGTTTATATTGATTAATTCTCTTAATTTTTAGTTCTAAGTTGTTGAATTGAGCTAGAATTATTAGAATTAACATTTTACTCTTTCTAATTTGCCTAAAAAATGGTTTTGGTAATTAAATTACCTAACTAATTTTTAATTAGGTATTTCGGCAGGAAAATTAGTTTTTTAGCAGTTGGAAGCTTGCTGTTTTGGTTGCTGCAGTAGTTTAGTTCAGATTTTAGTAGATTTGGATCAATATTTGTTGTTTTTCCCCTTCTTTCCTTATCCCCTATGCCTATATAAAGAGGGGAAGTGCATTGTACTAAACAACTTTTGATGATTAATGAAATTTATAATTCCAATTTCTCTCTCTCCCTCTCTAGCTCTCTCTTTCTCCCTTACTTTCTTCTTCAATTCTACTTCTCCCTAACTCTCTCTTCTCTTTTTCTCCCTCTTTCTCTCAATCAATTTCAAGAAAACATTAGTTTATGACCCATAACTCAATTGAGTCATAACAACTTGGTATCAGAGCATAGTATTCGATTCACGAAGGCAGGGATGGCCCCAAAGACACAACCTGCTGCTGCTGCGACATTACCTGATGCACTACCCAAATCCCGACCAGGAAAAATTGAAAAACAAGTTAAATTCTTGTACCAAGGGATCTTATCCTTGGATAATAGGGTCTAAGAATCCAACTTAAGGCATGACAAGGCACTGTTGCTGTTGAAAATAGTTCTCATTTTTTCTTTGTATTTTTCTAGTAGACTTTAGTACTTCGTATTTGTACGCATTTATATTGTACTTAGCATATTCTTTTATTCCTTTTCTAGAATGATCTATGTAATTAGTGGGTAGGTAGCTTTTACTCCATCTCTTGCTCTCCCCTCCCAACCGGTAATTACTAGGATTGAATTCTAGATATTTCTTGTTATTTGCTTCATGTAACTCATAGCTTGAGAAGGTGATAAGTTGTTCTATGTAATAGTATAAATAGGGGTAGCTTTGTTCTCTTTTATCATCCAAAAAAATAAAGTAGTATACATTTCATCCTTCCATTTACTTTGTGTTTTTAGTTCTTGTTTTTTTTTACATGGTATCAGAGCGGGTTGTTGATCCCGATCTCGTGTTTGTCGCACTTTGTCCTCATGAAGAGGAGGTGCATTTGTGTTTGGTGCACCAAGGGCCTCTCCAGTACGTTGGATCCAATTGGATCGAAGAAGGGGAGGGGTACGTTTGTCATAGACTCGCATGCGAGGGGAAGTGTTGAAGACTCCACATGTGAGTCTTGTGGAATCCCACATCAGAGTTGAAAGAAAGAAGAGATCACCTTATAAGCCTAGTGGGTTACTCCACCTATTGCTAATTGGTTTTAGGATGGAACCCCACTTGGGCTTATATGTGGCTCTCATGTGTTCCAACTCTGTGGGTCGGGCCCAAAGGCCCGGTGGAAATTTAACATGGTATCAGAGCAAAGTACGATCTTGCGTTAAGTGTTTTGCTTTTCTTCCTTGTTGGTCACGGCTTAAGCACCTTGGGTGCTATTGTGAGTTACACTTCTTCTCTCTTGCTTTTTGTGCCTGTTTTGTGTTTTGATTTATTAAAATATGGCGGATGTTAACAATAACGAGTCTACTCAAGCTGATATTAACCAAACTATCATGCCGGCTCTCCCGACAGGGGGAGTTATTGATGTTAACTCACCCTTTTACCTACATCCCTTGGATAATCCGGGTTTAATATTTGTTCAAAACACTTTAACAGGACCCAATTACCCTTCATGAAGAAGGGCAATTCTTAAGGTTTTCAAAGCAAAAAGGAAAATTGGTTTTCTTGACGGCAGTATTGTCAAACCGGATGAAGATTCACCGGATTTTGAGACTTGGAGTGCGTGTGACTCCATGGTTGCAACTTGGCTCTCGAATTCAGTGTCAAAAGAGATAAACGAGAGTATCACTTACTTAGAAACTGCGCATGATATTTGGCTAGATTTGCATGAGAGATTTTCACAAGGCAACGTCCCTCGTGTTTATGAATTAAAACGCGAGATTCGCACTTGAAGCAAGCAAATTTACCCATTTCAACCTATTTTACTAAGTTGAGGTCATTATGGGATGAACGCTATACACTAGTTGAGATCCCACCATGTACTTGCGGTCATGCAAAGGCTTTTTTGCAAATTCGTGATATGGAGAAATTGTTGGACCTTTTGATGGGTCTTGATTCATCTTTCTCAACTATTCGTTCACAATTGATGAACACGAAGCCTTTAACATCTGTTGGTAGTGCATATTCTGTGTTATGCTAGGAGGAGAAACAGCAAAGCGTAGCAGCGGGTTCGGTGGTGATACCGGACGCCGCCGTTTTGACAGCCAAGACCACCGAGGGTGGCACGCCTCTTGTGACGGGAAACCGTCGTACTAATCGTTTTACATGTGCTCATTGCAAGAAACAGGGACATTCCAAGGAGCGGTGTTTTGAGCTAATTGGGTACCCACCCGGTTGAAAGAACAAGGGGCAGGGTAACGGATCCCGAGGGCCGGTCGCCGCACCGGCAGTAGCTGTGACCGACCCACTTGGTGGAGAAGACAGCCCCATCTCGGGACTGTCAGCACAACAATACCGGCAATTGGTGTCTCTTCTTGGTCCTACTACGTCCTCTCCTTGTGTTAACTTGACAGGTCAAGTCTTGTCATTTCATGATTGGATAATAGATACAGGTGCTACAGATCATATGGTGTCTTCTCTTTCCGTTATGTTTGACGTCAAAATAAACAATTTGATTGGCCCAGTTAAGTTGCCTAATGGGACCTCGTTAGCAGTAACTCATATTGGAAAAGTCAAAATTTCGGAAAATATCACTCTCCATGATGTGCTCTACGTGCCTGGTTTTCGTTATAATTTGTTGTCAGTGAGCAAATTAACTCAAACGGGAAAATGCACATTAACGTTTCATCACAATCTTTGTTATATACAGGACCTTCACTCGAGGAGGCTGATTGGAGCGGGTAAGCAGCGAGATGGGCTATACTTGTTGCAAGCACAAACCGCGGGTGGATCAGTTTTCTCGGCTCAATTGAATAAGGATGCCGTCTTGTGGCATCGACGTCTTGGTCATGTTTCGTTTCAGAAGTTGTGTGTTTTTCCCAATTTGAATGTTAAGAAAACTGATGTCATTTGTGATGTTTGTCATCGTGCTAAGCAAGCACGCTTGCCTTTCCCTTCGTCTGTTACCAAAACTCGTGGTTGTTTTGACTTAATTCATTGTGATATTTGGGGTCCTTATCGAGTTTTGTCTTTAACTGGTGCTCGGTATTTTCTCACTGTTGTCGATGACTTTACTCGGTGCACTTGGGTTTTTCTAATGAGGGAAAAATCCCAAGCACATCAGATACTCATGGATTTCTGTCGTATGGTCAAAACACAATTTGGGTTTCAGGTCAAACAAATAAGGAGCGACAACGGGCAAGAATTCAAGTATGGGCCACTATTGGAGTTTTATACGAGTCATGGGATCAAATTCCAAACCTCTTTGGTTGGGACGCCGCAACAAAATGGTGTAGTTGAGCGGAAGCACAAACACCTTTTGGAGGTGGGTAGAGCACTTCGATTTCAGGCAGGATTACCTAAGAAGTTTTGGGGTGAGTGTATCTTAACCGCGGCTTATTTGATAAATTTGACTCCCTCTTCAGTTCTTCGTAATAAAAGTTCATTTGAAATACTTTTTGGGAAATTGCCCGTATATAATCATTTACGTGTGTTTGGGAGCTTATGTTATTATAGCACGAAGGATAGGAGTACTGATAAATTTGATGATCGGGCGGCATCGGGAATTTTTGTTGGTTATTCACATGGGCAAAAGGGTTATAAAATTTACAATAGGGAGGAAAATAAAATTGTTATTTCAAGAGATGTTCATTTTTACGAAAAGATATTTCCTTTCCTTGAAACCCGAGATGCTAGTAGTGAACACATACAACGAAACCCTGGACTACTTGATTACAATGAAGGGCCGGTGCCTCAAACACCGACCCCCACTGTTCAGCCGGTGCCAGCCAGCACCGAACCAACAGCCGCTGGTGCAGACAACCCACCCGAACCAACAGTGACTGGTTCGGTCAGTCCTCTAGCAGCCGAGGTCGAATTGGTTGAGATTTTGGATACTTCGAGATCACAGGTTGGTGAAGAGGGTATTTTGGGTAACAGAAAGAGGTATTTTGGGTAACAGAAAGAGCACTCGTTTGCGTTCAGCACCTGCAAAATTGCAAGACTACATTTGTGATTTTCCGTCTTCTATAGCCCATACTCCTGCTTCCTCTCCTACAGCTAATTTGGGTATAGTGTATCCTATTACGAATTTCATCACTAATGTGCATTTTTATAACGCTCATTGCCACATTTTAAATGCCATCACATCTTGTGATGAGCCAAAAACTTTTAAGCAGGCAGTGGAGCACAAACATTGGAGGGATGCAATGGAGAAGGAGATCCGTGCCTTGGAGGAAAATAGGACATGGACACTAGAAGACTTACCGGTGGGTAAGAAAGCTATTGACTCGAAATGGGTCTATAGAGTAAAGTACAAATCAGACGGGTCGATTGAACGATACAAAGCGAGGTTAGTAGCTAAGGGCTACACGCAGATTGAAGGTATCGATTATCATGACACTTATGCTCCTGTTGGTAAATTGGTTACAGTTCGATGTTTATTAGCAGTTGCCGTTGCTCGAAGTTGGATAATACATCAATTAGATGTAAATAATGCGTTTTTACATGGGGATTTAAACGAGGAAGTTTACATGAAGCTTCCACAGGGTTTTGAAAAACAGCATAAGGATAAAGTTTGTCGTTTACGAAAATCTTTGTATGGACTTAAATAGGCCTCACGCAATTGGAATAATAAATTCACCTCAACCTTGCTAGGTATCGGCTTCAAACAATCCAAGGCGGATTATTCACTTTTCACATTTCATCGTGGTGAGATTTTTACCGGGGTTTTGATTTATGTTGATGATGTTATAATCACTGGTAATAATCAAGATCACATCACTAAAGTCAAGGACATTTTGAATGATACTTTTGGAATAAAAGACCTAGGACCGATAAAATATTTTTTAGGGATTGAGGTTGCTCGGTCTCCAAAAGGGATGGTCTTGAATCAACGAAAGTATACATTGGACATTTTAAGCAAGGCCGGTTTATTGGGGGCCAAACCGGCTTCTACTCCCATAATTCAGAATCACGGTTTAGCAGATCAGGTTGGGGATAAGATCCAGGATGAAGGTCAGTATAGAAGGCTAGTTGGGCGTCTACTTTATTTGACAATAACTAGACCGGACATTAGCTATGCCGTTCGTATTTTAAGTCAGTTCATGCATGATCCTAGAATTCCCCATCTTGAGGCTGTTATGTGGGTTTTGCGATATTTGAAGGGGACACCCGGACAAGGGCTTTTCTTACCTTCTGACAGTGATTTTCGTTTAAGGGCATATTGTGATGCAGATTGGGCTGGATGCCCGACTACAAGACGTTCCACGACAGGTTTTATCACCTTTTTTGGTGGGGCGCCAATTTCTTGGCGTTCCAAGAAGCAAAGTGTGGTCTCACGTTCTTCAGCTGAAGTAGAATATCGGTCCATGGCAACTACGACTATTGAGCTCGTGTGGTTGCGATATTTATTAACGGACCTCTTGGTTCCTATTGACTATGCTTCTGTTTTATTTTGTGATAATCAGGCAGCTCTTCACATTGCCTCTAATCCGGTTTTTCATGAGCGTACAAAGCACAGTGAGATAGACTGTCATTTTGTTCGGGACAAGCTTTTGTCCAAGGAGATTGTGACCTCTTTTGTTCGCTCGTCAGGACAAGTGGCAGATAATTTTACTAAAGGGCTCGGTTCAACAGAGTTTACCGCACTCCTTCGCAAGTTGGGCATCGTAAATTTACATGCTCCAACTTGAGGGGGAGTGTTGAAAATAGTTCTCATTTTTTCTTTGTATTTTTCTAGTAGACTTTAGTACTTCGTATTTGTACGCATTTATATTGTACTTAGCATATTCTTTTATTCCTTTTCTAGAATGATCTATGTAATTAGTGGGTAGGTAGCTTTTACTCCATCTCTTGCTCTCCCCTCCCAACCGGTAATTACTAGGATTGAATTCTAGATATTTCTTGTTATTTACTTCATGTAACTCATAGCTTGGGAAGGTGATAAGTTGTTCTATGTAATAGTATAAATAGGGGTAGCTTTGTTCTCTTTTATCATCCAAAAAAATAAAGTAGTATACATTTCATCCTTTCATTTACTTTATGTTTTTAGTTCTTGTTTTTTTTTACAGTTGCTGCTGCAAGATCAGAGGGCGCAATTAAAGGATCAATTGAATGATGGTATTCAAGAGCTCCTGGAGGCATCCAAGCGACAAGAAGAGGCATATAGGCGACAGGAAGAGAGGATGATGTCCTTTCAAGAAAGAATGGCCAAGAATGATGAAATACAAGCAACCCTCTTGCAAAAGATTTTCGGAAAAGCTACGACTGCTGCAACGGAATGTAGTATCGAAGTCTCTCAAACCCTTATACAACCCCCAATCCTTCAACATTCAAGTAATCATGTTCCCAACAATGGTAAAAATCTAATGAATCCCTCTTCTTCTCTAAATCAAATCAGCAACAGCAAAATAATGCAAGAAAATCAGCCCCAACCCATAAACCGAGATCAACAAAATCAACCAAGAACTTCTCAATCACAACCAAAACATGAGTTCCTTGCATTTGACCTAAGTTGGGAAAAAGATGCATTGTCCAGACTAGGTTCTGCAGCCAATAACTCGAATTCTGCAGCAAGCAAATCTAATTTTGCAGCAAGTCAACTAAAATCTGCAGAAAATAGTGTGTTTGATGCAGAATTTAGTTCGGTATCTGTTCTTGTTCCTCGTTGGGTGCAAGAGATTGAGAAAAGCTATAAAAAAATGATGAAGAAACTCATATGGGTTATCCCAAAGAAGAGATCTATATGTCATCAACTTATCCTTCTTCTTTGGTATCTTGGAATTTGGACCATACTAAATTGGTTAAAATAGGTGATCAAGATATTGCACACAAGATGTTCGACAAAATGTCTGAAAGAAGTGTGATATCTTGGAATGATCTTATTGATGGTTGTGATGTATTGGATGGTCCTAGTGTCGGTTTTGTGGAAACTCTTGAGAATGTCGTTACACTATTGCATAAGAAAGGTGTTGATGCTCAAATAGCATTAGGAGATGGATGCGTGTATGTGATAGTGGGCCATTATGAGAGTCACTGGGATAATGTGAAGCGGGGCTGGGATGCTAAGGTTCTTGGCGAAACTCCTCTCGAGTTCATGAGCGTAGATCGAGTTGTCAAGAATATGAGGAAGACTTCTAGGGCTAGAAGGAATTTCAAGAAGAGGAAGGAAAAAAAAAAAAAAGATCCATCAACCAAATTTGTACAGTGTTGCGGTTTGGTATTCATGATCGTGACGCCCCGAAGATTGAAGATGTGAAGAAAATCCTTGAGGACAAGGATTAGCTTTTGGGGGGGTAATGTCATGTACTTAGGTTTATATTGATTAATTCTCTTAATTTCTAGTTCTAAGTTGTTGAATTGAGCTAGAATTATTAGAATTAACATTTTACTCTTTCCAATTTGCCTAAAAAATGGATTTGGTAATTAAATTACCTAACTAATTTTTAATTAGGTATTTTGGCAGGAAAATTAGTTTTTTAGCAGTTGGAAGCTTGCTGTTTTGGTTGCTGCAGTAGTTTAGTTCAGATTTTAATAGATTTGGATCAATATTTGCTGTTTTTCCCCTTCTTTCCTTATCCCCTATGTCTATATAAAGAGGGGAAGTGCATTGTACTAAACAACTTTTGATGATTAATGAAATTTATAATTCCAATTTCTCTCTCTCCCTCTCTAGCTCTATCTTTCTCCCTTACTTTCTTCTTCAATTCTACTTCTCCCTAACTCTCTCTTCTCTTTCTCTCCCTCTTTCTCTCAATCAATTTTAAGAAAACATTAGTTTATGACCCATAACTCAATTGGGTCATAACACAAGCTCCATTGATGAACAATCTCACACAAAGACAGATCACAAATACTGAGAATAGAGTGAATAACACATCGCCAAACTATATATAAGAAGCATTTCGCCATGGATGTGATTGCAAAGCATAATAGAAAGAAGAAGAACGCATATAACAACGATCGAAGCCTTCATCTTTTGCCGCCATTGCCAAATCTTTGAAGAAAAGAAATTCATACAGTTTAATTAAGAAATTATTGCATAAAATCTATAGATTAACACCGTAATGTAGTAATAACCAATTCTAGGGTTACCGATCCAGAAAACTAAAACGACGCAAAGAAATAACAGAAAACGCAATCAAACGAAATGAAAACAATACCTCCATTGATGAACAATCTCGCACAAATGCAGATCACAAATTCTAAGAATGGAGTGAATAATTCATCGCCAAAAGTATAGATGAGAAGTATTTCGCCATGGATGTGATTGCGAAGCCTTCATCTTTGGCTGCCATGGCCAAATCTTTTGATACCTGACAATACTGTACGTACAGTGAGCGTATATATACGTGTAGAGACCACTAGAATACTCGTAAAACTGTCGTACTCGTTGACCAGGTCAACTTAGGGTAAAACGCGTAAACTTAACAGGAAGTGACGTGATACGTGTCGTTTAGAATTTTTTTTTTCCTTATTTTCTTTCACAGCCATTAAATTAAAATAAAAAAGGTAAAATACTTCCTACAAAGTTAAAATAATTATATATAATATATTGCAAAATATAATTAGATGATATAATATCTGTCGTGAGTGTACACTGAATATCCACCCTCCAAGGGCACAAATCTATACATACTCGTTTTTGTTATCTACTTCATACTTTTCAGATACTCACTCAAACACGAGCATTTAGTGAACCCATACGTGTCTGTAAACAAGTTTACAGTAGGTACGAGGCGGGTAAAATTTATTATTGGACTCACACTAATGTTGTAACAGGTGTTCCCACTTGCACCTGTCACATAATCGCTACCTGTGTCACTTACATAGCTTGAAAACTAATAGTATATTAAAGAAACAACAAACACAACTCAACAAGAACACAACATGGCTACACGGTGCGAGATTCTCCCCACCTCCTTACCTGTTTCCCGTTAGGGGATATTATATATTCAGTGTCTATCCGCTTCCTCTATTCCCATTTAGATCTATTATCATCTTGTTATTATTTATAAAAACTGATTTATAAATTCTCTCATCCAGTAATCGAACTAAACCTAGTGCTGCCCACCACGGTTGAGAGCTTTCGCTCGTTTTTCTAAATTTTTAATGTATTTAAAACATATAATACTTATTTGTCTCATTCGGATTCAACCTTTGTTTTTGTTCCTTTGTAATGTGTGTACTTTGTTTTGTTTTAGTTCTCATGTTTCTAATAGTTGTTTTTTTTGTCCCGTTAAGAATTGTTTGGGTCTTTTAGCCTCTCTTGGCCTTATTAAGATTGTGCCATTGGATATCTCCTTGTCTATTTTAATCTGATTTTCTTTATTTTGTTTCCCCTTACAGGTTAATATATATTTGAGAGTTAATACCAATTATTGAAACAGTTTGAATAGCTTCATTAAGCAATTGAGAGCTTGCGTAGTACTTTTTCATATATATATGTATATATATGTATGAGTTATTCTATTGTGCAATACATCACCTTTTATGTAGGTGTAGAATTTATATATCGACACACAGAATTATATACTCATATCACCAAATTATGTACTCAAAATCACTAACCTGTGTGTCGACACACAGGTATCGTGTGTCGACACATAGGTATCATGTACTCAGAATTACCTCACATGTACTTATATCACCAAATATGTACTCAAAATTATAGTTTTCTGTAGGTGTAGAAAATGTGCTTTTCTGCACCATAGAATATATATATTAATTACAAAATGATTATGAGAGAATCAAAATCTAAAAAACTTAGTTTTGAAAGATGGGCAAAATATAGTAAGACCCCTTGAATTTTGCAATTAATCACAACTCACCTCTTGCACTTTCAATTTTGAAAAATAGCCCCCTGAAATTTGCAATTAAATACAACACACCTCCTTTACTGCCCCCCGAACTTTGCAAATTAGCATAATACATCCCATGCACTTTTAATTTCATAAAATAGCTCCTGAACTTTGTTATTAGTCACATCTCAGCTCCCAAACTTTGTTAATAAACATAACACACCACTTAGACATTTATAAATTTCAAAATAAAAAGTATGAAATTAAAAAAATTGAATAAATTATGAAAGATAATTTTTTGGAAAAAGTGTAAAAAAATATAATAACAATTTAAAATTTTGTTTTTCAATATTTTTAAAAAATATTTTTTTTAGTATTTATTTTTAAAATTTTAATTTCACATATTTTTTTAGTTTTAAATTTTTAATCTGATTTTAAATTTTATTTTTTAAAAATATTATGTTTTCTCTTATAGTATTTTTTAGAGATTTAAACAAAATATTTTAATATCTTCTATTTACTATATTAATTAAAATAATTATTTTTTATAAATACTAAAAAATTATCTTATCTTTTATCTAGAAATATAAAGCTTATACCTTTCGTCTAAAAATATAATTTTCTATCTTTTGTATAAAACTAAAAAATCTCTCATTTTTAATTTGATACAAAACTCCTACCTTTCATCTAAAAACATAGATTCCTATATTTTCTATAAAACTAAAAAATTCTTTATTTTTAATTTGATAAATTTTTTATTCTAATTTTTATTAAAATTAAAAAAAATTTATTATATTTTTTCAAAAATTTTCCAAATTTTTTTCATAATTTGTTTTAAATTTCAAAATTTTCGTATAGTTTCCAAAAAAATATCATTCAAAATTTTTAATTTCATACTTTTTATTTTGAAATTTATAAATGTCTATGTGTTGTGTTATGTTTAGTAAGAAAGTTTGGGGGAGGGTAAGTTGTAACTAATAACAAAGTTTAGAGGGCTATTTTATAAAATTAAAAGTGTAGGGGGTGTATTGTGTTAATTTGCAAAGTTTAGGGGGCTATTTTATGAAATTGAAAGTGCAGGGGGTGTGTCGAGTTTAATTGCAAAGTTCAAGAGGCTATTTTTTAAAATTGAAAGTGCAGGGGGTGTATTGTGATTAATTGCAAAGTTCAGGGGGTTTCACTGTATTTTGCCCTTAAAAGATCACCATCTATTTTTCTTTACTTGAGATGAATTTTATAAATATTATTTCGTCTTTATTTTTTAGGTTGGGGGCCTTTCAAAAATAGCTTCCGTACATGGTAATATTCACCCTATAGGGCTAAGGTTGTATACATCTCACTTTCTGTAAGCCCTGTCTTGACAGGAGTCTCTTTAAGGCACTAAGTTTGTTATTATTGTTGTCAAAGAACCATCTTACCCAAAAGCTTAAGCTGATGGGTGAAGGCCAAGGAATAGTTTTATACTCTAACATGCCCCCTCACGTGAATGCAAATTGATCTTAAAGCGTGGATAGTGCACTGACCCATCTCATACCTTGTGCTTAAATATTTTTAATATTGAAAATGGGGGCTGCTGAGATTCGAACTCGTGACCTCTTTGTTAGGACCTTTCACAACAACTAATACCTTCTCCGATATCAGTTGTTAGGACCGCCCAGAATCACCGAACCATAAATCGAAAATAGCAAATGCGGAAATAAACGGGAATGAGGGAAAAATATTAGACACCAGAATTTACGTGGTTCAGCCGAAGCCTACATCCACTGAGGGGGAGCAACATAATTTCACTATTATAACAGAGATATTACAACAGAGTTTCTCACTCACACTCTACCTCCCACTGGACTACATCTTTAATCTCTTGTTTTCAACCCCATACCTAAACCATACACAAGAGGTCCCTATTTATAAACCTCTACATTCATAACTCCCGGCAGCCCAAGAGTCACCATCATTAGGCTCCAATAAATCCATTCATGAATTAACGGTTTAGAATATCATCGGTCTCCAATCTTAACACTCTTGGTCAACAAGGCTCTGATACCATGTTAAAGAACTATCTTACCCAAAAGTTTAAGCTAATGGGTGAAGGCGCATGAATAATATTATACTCTAACAATTGTACCATTTGTTTTTCTTGTACTCCTACTTGTAAATAAAAATCCAATCTTGATAAAGCCATTACAATTATTTATCGATGCAAGTCGTACTCTCATGATATTGAAGGTTCAACCAACCTCAAATTTGGAATTACTGGAAGTTGACTTGGGGAGTCAACAAGTTTGGTAAATCTATACCGAAACACTTTTGTAAAAACTGTTTTCAATACAGACTTTTTTACCTAAAAAAATTTAAAGTTCTACTTCTGCTTCTGCTTCGGCCAAGCAATGAACGTCCCACGTTTTCATATTTGTATGGCGATCAAGTTTTATAATGGGTACTAAATTGAAAGTGAACGATTGTCAATCTCTAGGTGTTTTGAGTGTTCTTTTTCTTTTTCTTTTTTTTGGTTATCTTCGATCCTATCTTACACTTTTGTACTTTCTTGGACTCGTGTTTAAATTATCAAAAACATAACTGTTAGTCTTTACCGATTATTCGGCAGAGATATAATAAATATTGAAGAGGATAAGGATATTTGAGATATTGAACATGAGCTTTGTTGGGTGACGTGAATGTGAAAAAAATAGTGCATTTTTAATTATTATGGCAAATTTGAAAATTCAAAATCTATTTTGTAATTTTTGGATTTGCATCCTTTGAAAGGAGGAAGAGGATTGTTAAAAAAATCACACATCGAGCACAAACGAAAGCATTTAATTCAAAAACAACAACAACAAAAAAATCAACTTGTCAAAATTTACGTGGAAATCCCCTCTCAACTAGAGGAAAAACCACGACACCTAAATGGATGCCTCATATACTATAAAATTTAATATCTAATTGTAACCCCCCAAACCCCATATTATAATTATCATTACAAATGTATTGCATGGTAAGTCATCAACCCTCGTACAATGTAGTTTTGCACAGTAAACCACCAACCCTTCCATAATGCAGTTTTGGATAGAGGAGTCAAGAAAACTCTCTTAACGAACAAAAAACCTTACAAATCAAGCTCTTACAATCACAAACTTTTACTTTGTCCCCCTGCCCGGGTGCTCCCTACGCACCCCTTACAGAACCCACACACTTACATATTCTAATTCAAATCCAAACTTTGATTTATTTTAGGCAAATAAATAATCTAATATCAATCTCACCAAAAAAAAAAAAATCAATTTTTTTCGATAAATAGGGAGAGAACTCACGATATAGAAACTGACATTTCACAACAAGAAACCCGAGAGACATACACACATTGTGAAAAAGAAAAAAATAACATAAAAACACAAAAAACCAATCTTACCTATTTTATGCAATTTCTTGTCCAACTTTACACATTTTCTTTTTGTTTTTCATTTTTTATCTTTCTTTTTCTCATTTTTAAGTTTACAAATATTAATTTTAAGATAATAAAATACACAAAAAGATCAATATGTTTTGAACAATCTTGGTCTCATTTAGCCATGCAAATAGGGGTGTGCACGGTCCGGTTGGACGGTTTGTGGTTAGCAAATCCGACCAAACCGCAAAAATACGGTTCGATAATTTGTAAGCCAAAACCAAACCTTTTTGTCTCACAAACCAAACTGGACCAAACCGTAATTATGGTCCGGTCCGGTCAGGTTTATGGTTTTAACCATTATAATAGAAAAATTGTTATTAACACTAATATAAGCATAATTTGATCAATATTAAAATTATCATTAACTACAAAAACATCAAAAAATACAAAAAAATTTACTTTTTTTCCTAATTTATAGTATAAAATATGTTTATACTATATACTGTATAAACAAAAACTACGAACAATACATAAAATTGGTATGTTAAATTCAGTATTAACGTTTTTTGGATAAATTCAGCAGTAATATTGGGTCTGTTAAAATTTTTGTTAAGTCGTTAATGAAATATTTAGTGGTTCAGTCACAAATTGGGTTAAATTGAATCAACGAGTGGATATTACTTACATATAATATGATTCTGTCGTTAAAAATTACATCATTATCTTAAGTTAAATTTGACCAAATGACTAAATTGACATAATATAAATTATAAAGGGACTAAATTGACATAATTAAAAGTAGGGTTATTTATGCTAAAGGTCTCCGTACTTTGTACATTGTATCAATTTAGTCTATGTACTTTTAACTGTGTAAATTTAGTCCCCATATAATTCAAAATGCGTCAATTTGGCCCTTAGAGAAAATTTTATGTTAAGCTTTTAACGAAATTTTTAATGGTTCAACCACGAATTGGGTTAAATTGAGTAAACAGATGAATTTATAATAAGTTGCTTGCATCTAATGTAATTTTTCCGTTCTAAATTACAACATTAACTTAACTTAAATTTGACCAAAAGACTAAATTGATACATTTTAAATTATTTAGGGACGAAATTGACACAATAAAAAGCACAAGGACCAAATTGACACAATGGGCAAAGTACAGGAATCTTTGGCGTAAATAACCCTTAAAGCATAAGGCTTAACTTGATACGATCAGAAAAGTACAAAGATCTTTGGTGTAAATAACCCTAATTATTTTTATCGGGTTATGTTACATGTAATTAGAGGTGCCATTTAGTATAAATAGGGATGTAAGTGATCTTTGGAGGCAATCAATGACAAACCAAATACTTCTCATCTAAACTCTCTAACTTCTCATCTCCTTTTTCTATTTCTCTCTCTCATCTCACTCTCTTTCTCAATTCTATCAACCCTAACCCTAATTTCTAGGTTACACCTTAAATTGGTGTAACAATTGGTATCAGAGCAGGCAACGTGCTGCGTAATTTGATATCAAATACCTTGATCACATTGCCAATTGATTAGGAGTTCAATTTTGAATTCTTGATTGAGAACTTGTGGTTCGTGCCAGTGGAAGTTAGCATTGGTGCAGGTCTTCCATGCGTTGGAATTTTGGTGCAAAATCGTGCGTCGGATCGATTGAGGTTGCAGAGGCGAATTTGATCTTGATCTTGAAATCTTCTATAAGCATTGGTTAAGCTTCTGTTTGCTTGTTAGATTTGGTGAAAGCTTCTGGATAATTGACAGTTATACAACCAATTGATATAATTAACTTGTTGGCTGTGCTTGCAAGCAAGTAGTTAGTATATTAATTCGATTAAGCTAAGCAAGGGACATAAATGGAAGCAACACTCTTGGTAAAAATCTTCAATGTCTTATATCCTATCTCTAAGGATGTTCTCCACAAGGTTTTTTGGCTATATCCTTCTCTTAAACGTATTGAGGTTACTTCAATTTCTTACTTAGAAGTTGAAGCTTAAGTGACCTATATTTCGAGAACGGCTGCTGAGAGAGCACGCAATCAATTACATGGGAGAAACATCTATGACGATTGTTGTTCGCTAAACATTCAATTCTTCGCTCATAGTGAAGGAATTGGAGAAACACAAGAAGAAGTTGGGGAAACCAAAGAAGACGTTTCCGAAACACTTTGGCAGAAGCTTGAGCAAAGTCTTCAAAGGTTGATCGCCTTAACATAAGTAACGCCCCAAATCAGGAAAGATGTGCTTGAAACTAAGCAAGATCAGCCCAAGGTGGCGACTGAGCCATTAAGGGTGCAAGATCAACCTCTTAAGGAGAAGGAGTGTGTGCCAATGGAGGATGTCAAGGAACAAGTTGTTGGGTTGTCAAGTAATACAAGATCAACTTCAAGTGAGGACGTAATTGGGGTACCTTGACCACGAATTAGTGCATTATATATTGAAATTGATGTGTTACAGTCTGAAGTGCAAGGCGTCAACAAGAAGACCAAGAAGACACGGGTAAGGGAGAGCTTTCCGCGAATAGGGAATGGCACAAGAAGTGCATCACGCATAACCCTACTTGCCCTAAACTGATCACACGAAAAGGGATTGGGTAGGCCATGAAAGAATATGGTCATGTTAGTATACGTAAAATCGTAGAAATAGGTATGATGTAAAATTCGTTAAAAAAATAATAATAAATAAATAAATAACAAAAAAAAAAAAAACCAACAACAACAACAACAAAAACCAAACAAACAAACAAACTCTTAATAGTTTGTTACTTAGGGTTGTTAGGGAGTCCAACTTAGGGATTGTTAGTTGATGAATTAGATTTTACTATATGGTAGTAGAATGTTTGATGTAATGTTAGGGAACTCATGTAAAATTTAGGCAAATTTCATTTAAAATCCCTCATTCACGGCAATGCTTCAAGGGAGCCGACGAACGTCAACTGCGCGAGGCTTGCGACGCTGATTCCAACTTTTTCTTCCTTGAGGGCAAGGAAGTCTTTTGGGGGGAGTACTGTTACATGTAATTAGAGGTGCCATTTAGTATAAATAGGGATGTAAGTGATCGTTGGAGGCAATCAATGACAAACCAAATACTTCTCATCTAAACTCTCTAACTTCTCATCTCCTTTTTCTATTTCTCTCTCTCATCTCACTCTCTTTCTCAATTCTATCAACCCTAACCCTAATTTCTAGGTTACACCTTAAATTGGTGTAACAATTGGTATCAGAGCAGGCAACTTGCTGCGTAATTTGATATCAAATACCTTGATCACATTGCCAATTGATTAGGAGTTCAATTTTGAATTCTTGATTGAGAACTTGTGGTTCGTGCCAGTGGAAGTTAGCATTGGTGCAGGTCTTCCATGCGTTGGAATTTTGGTGCAAAATCGTGCGTCGGATCGATTGAGGTTGCAGAGGCGAATTTGATCTTGATCTTGAAATCTTCTATAAGCATTGGTTAAGCTTCTGTTTGCTTGTTAGATTTGGTGAAAGCTTCTGGATAATTGACAGTTATACAACCAATTGATATAATTAACTTGTTGGCTGTGCTTGCAAGCAAGTAGTTAGTATATTAATTCGATTAAGCTAAGCAAGGGACATAAATGGAAGCAACACTCTTGGTAAAAATCTTCAATGTCTTATATCCTATCTCTAAGGATGTTCTCCACAAGGTTTTTTGGCTATATCCTTCTCTTAAACGTATTGAGGTTACTTCAATTTCTTACTTAGAAGTTGAAGCTTAAGTGACCTATATTTCGAGAACGGCTGCTGAGAGAGCACGCAATCAATTACATGGGAGAAACATCTATGACGATTGTTGTTCGCTAAACATTCAATTCTTCGCTCATAGTGAAGGAATTGGAGAAACACAAGAAGAAGTTGGGGAAACCAAAGAAGACGTTTCCGAAACACTTTGGCAGAAGCTTGAGCAAAGTCTTCAAAGGTTGATCGCCTTAACATAAGTAACGCCCCAAATCAGGAAAGATGTGCTTGAAACTAAGCAAGATCAGCCCAAGGTGGCGACTGAGCCATTAAGGGTGCAAGATCAACCTCTTAAGGAGAAGGAGTGTGTGCCAATGGAGGATGTCAAGGAACAAGTTGTTGGGTTGTCAAGTAATACAAGATCAACTTCAAGTGAGGACGTAATTGGGGTACCTTGACCACGAATTAGTGCATTATATATTGAAATTGATGTGTTACAGTCTGAAGTGCAAGGCGTCAACAAGAAGACCAAGAAGACACGGGTAAGGGAGAGCTTTCCGCGAATAGGGAATGGCACAAGAAGTGCATCACGCATAACCCTACTTGCCCTAAACTGATCACACGAAAAGGGATTGGGTAGGCCATGAAAGAATATGGTCATGTTAGTATACGTAAAATCGTAGAAATAGGTATGATGTAAAATTCGTTAAAAAAATAATAATAAATAAATAAATAACAAAAAAAAAAAAAACCAACAACAACAACAACAAAAACCAAACAAACAAACAAACTCTTAATAGTTTGTTACTTAGGGTTGTTAGGGAGTCCAACTTAGGGATTGTTAGTTGATGAATTAGATTTTACTATATGGTAATAGAATGCTTGATGTAATGTTAGGGAACTCATGTAAAATTTAGGCAAATTTCATTTAAAATCCCTCATTCACGGCAATGCTTCAAGGGAGCCGACGAATGTCAACTGCGCGAGGCTTGCGACGCTGATTCCAACTTTTTCTTCCTTGAGGGCAAGAAAGTCTTTTGGGGGAAGTATTGTTACGTGTAATTGGAGGTGCCATTTAGTATAAATAGGGATGTAAGTGATCTTTGGAGGCAATCAATGACAAACCAAATACTTCTCATCCAAACTCTCTAACTTCTCATCTCCATCTTCTATTTTTCTCTCTCATCTCACTCTCTTTCTCAATTCTATCAATCATAACCCTAATTTCTAGGTTACACCTTAAATTGGTGTAACAGGTTATCAAGTAAATTTTTGCCACTAACACAACTTGTTATGATTTGGATGATATAAATAATTATTGGATTCTTTAATTTATGGTTTTTATGGTTTACGGTTTAAGTTTGGTTTTAAACCAAACCTAAACCGTAAATCCTAATAACTAAAGTTTTCTAAACCAAACCATAATTTTTCAAACCGTCAACCAAATTAACCAAACCAAACCGTAATATATGGTTTGGTCCGGTTTGAATTACGGTTTAAACCGTATTTTGCACACCCCTACATGCAAATAAGAGCTTTCATTGACATGAATTGTTGACCCTCGACTTTATATTATAAGGAGTCATATAGATATTAATATCACTTTGAAAAACTAGTCTTGCGTATTAAGTTTCACTTTGACAATTTAAACATTAAAAAAATTTATATTGACAAAGGGAGCATATTTTCTAGTAACTTCTCAATTTTTCGGTAATTGCAGTACAAGCCCAATAATACATAGAAGTGCAGGGTACAGCTTGAAGGCAAACTACTAGAACATCAAGACACTCAAGCAGAGCGCTGCCCACCATCCACACTCCAACACTAAAACACCTAAAGATAGGAGCAGAACAACTCGAAAAAAATGACGTACAAACGAACAACATACTCAGTGCTCAAGGTCTCCCGCATAAGCAGGGTCTGGGAGGGGTTGTTGTACGCAGCTTTACCTCTTCAGGGTGTAACCTTGGCGAGAGGCTGTTTCCGAGGACCCCTAACCTGACAGGGTTTTGGCAACACGAGGACTTCCCAGGAGATCACCCATCCTGGTACTACTCTCGCCTAAGCACGCTTAACTTCGGAGTTCTAATAGGATCTGGTACCTTAGTGCTTGGTAAATGAATCCTACAAATGACCAAACTACAAGACGTCAAAAACACGAAATACTCCCTACATACAAACACTAAAATCCGATTACGAAGACAAGCCTTTAAGACACAACAAAACAGAAAAATGATACAGACCACATAAGATATCCGAAAAGATGTATATACAGTGTAGAAACCTTAGAGCAAAATGATCACAGCCATGAAAAGAGTTACCCCTTATGTTTCCTCCCACTAAGGAATCATGAGGCATATTCTAGTCGTTCGTATGGTCCACATATTACAATCTGTGATGGTGGTAGGCTGAAAACAATTCAAAGCAATCGCTCGATACCTTCAAAATTTTAGGGGCCCCATGTTTTGGATTGTAGCTTTTAAAGTCTCAATTGTTAATATTAATAAATTTCATAATTAAATTTTTTATATTTTGTTAAATACTATTAAGTTACTAAGAGAAACGTTAATATATATAAAGATCCCTTTTTGTAACGCTCGCTTGGGGCCTGTAATTATCAGAGCCGGGTGGTGTGTTAAAAATCGTATATTGTTAAAAAACCAAAGAGGGCACTAACACGGTGTCACCGGATCTCATTAGAACTCCGAAGTTAAGTGTGCTTGGGCGAGAGTAGTACCAGGATGGGTAACTTCCTGGGAAGTCTTCACCCTCAGGTTGGGAGCGCAGGGAAACAGTCTCTCTTCAGGTTAACACCCTGAAGGGGGAAGGCTGCGTACATCAGCGCCCCCCAAACCCTGCGTAGGCGGGAGCCCTTGAAGCACTGGGTATGTTCCTTTTGATAGTCTATAGGTGAAGACATTCCTCCTTAGATAACCGGGTTCAGGCGGAGTTTGATTTAATATTATCTGGAATTGTATTAGAGTCAAGGCTTATTTGGCCAAATTATAAAAATAGTTTTAGAAATATTTTTTATTAAGAATACTTTTGTAAAAATTATTTTTAATAAGGGTATTTTATCTGAAATTTTTTCGCTTTTCTTTTACTTCTAATTTTTAAATGAGTAAAAATTTAAAAATATTTTTTATTTTTATTTAAAAATATTTTTTTTAAAGCCAATAATCATTAAAAAAAATGTCAAATGTCTCACATAATCTTAAGGTCATGCTTACATGTTCCAGCACATGTAATGAGGTCATCCCTCTTTTAGTTTTTATTTTTTTATAATTAGCGAAAAAATTGCAATACAAAGTAAGTGCACCAATAAAAGTATGTCCAAATAACATAGAAAAACGTAAATGCAAAAAACGAGTGAAAATACAAGGAATTAGAAGAACGAGACCCTCTTTTAGTAAGCTAGTTTTTTGATGGAGTTGAATTTAATATACATCTTACGGAACTTTTAATGTTTATATATATATATATAAAACTTTTTGTGTTATTTATATCGAGATCTTTATACTTTCTTATTGTATTAATTTAATCCCTTTACAGTTTATATTGTGTCAAGATAGTCCTATAGTTAAATTAACGATATAACTTTCAACAGCTTAATCACCTTAGGTATAAGTAACTCATTGCAAATCTATATTTTGACTCAATTCAACCCAACCTTTAGCCAAGTTATTAAAAATTTTATCAATAACTTATCATAAATTTTATTTAAGAACCAAATCGACAGTTGACATAATATTACTATTACATGGACTAAATTAACAAAATTAATAATATACGGACTAAATTGACATAATAGATAAAATATACCGCGTTCACCTAATTTTATTTATTTATTTTTTTTTTTGGCGGAGCTTGTAGTTGTGTACCAACCTTTTCAACCTAGAATATACTTGGATCAGCGTCAAGGTAGGTAGGCGCGTGTGAAACCCCTAAAGTGAGAGAAAATATTCATATATATAATATTTTTGCAGCGAATCAAAATCATGGCTGCTAAACTTTCATATTTCAAATTGAAAAAGAATATTTATTTGGGTTATAACTTGGTTACGAGCGTTTCTTGGATGCTCCAACGTCTCCCTCTATCATTATTTGAAGGATCCACGTAGATTGATTGTAATGGCCAAACCCGAATCCAGCTTGACTTCGACAACTAGGCTCCCTTAAGAAGCCAATTGGTGCAGACCACCTTTCAAAGCTGGGCTTCTTTAAACGCCTAGCTTTAATCTTGGTGTGTGTTAGGTTTATGTCTTAAATTACTTATTTTATATTTATGGGGTTGCCGTAGGGTCACCGATCGAACGGGAGTGAAGCCCGATCGATCGGATGATTTAAGGAAAGATTCCGAATTTTTTAGGCAATTAGTGGGCCGATCGATTGGCTGGTTCCAATCAATCGGGTGTTTCCCGATTGATCGGGCCCTCCCTAACCTGCGCCTATAAATTAGGTCGTAGGATTTCGTCATCTGTATCCAATCAAAGTGTGAGGCGCCGCCAGAGGTGATTTCGTAATTCCTCTAATTCAGATTTTGAGTGTTACGAGAGTTTACAGAAAGTGATTGTAATTCTTTCATATATCTCGTTCAGAGAAAGTGTCGTTGTAATTCTTCCGTTCAGTATCAATAAAGAATCTCCATCTCCACCCGTGGTTTTCTCCCCTCTCTATTGTAGAAGGGTTTCCACGTAAATATTGTGTGTTCGTTTTTGTTCTTTCTTTCTCCATATTTGATTACTTTTCGTTTGTGTGAGTCATATTATTTGAATCGAATCAAGCTATCAGGGTTTCACGCTTCCGCATTAAGGTTTCCCCTAACAGTGTGCAATTCGATTTTAGGATATAGGCTTCTTTTTGTTTTGTTTTTTTTCTTTGTATGCATTTTGTATCTATTGGAGGTTTTTTCCTTCCTCTTAATTATCAAAAAAAAAAAAAAACAACAGATGAATCAATTGTATCTTAAATATATTATAAAAAAGGCTTTGTGTGGCTAACGTGAAAATTATATCCCTTCGGAAAAGTTATATTTCTCAAGAATTTAATTCTTCTGTTAAGTTCGTATGAAATAGGTACAAAGTGTTGGGTTGCCAAAATATGAAGTAGAACTTCCCAAGAACTAGAACTTATGTAACCTCGGCCCCAGGTAAGTAATTCCCGTGTAACAAAGGAATTGTAAATTGCTAAGGAATTTCAGTTTTCCATATTATACCAATTTTCGATAACCAAATAAGAGGACAAATACCATGAATTATCTCCTGCGCTCTTGGTAAACAAATAATCCCCAAATATTAAAGTCGGGGTTGTTGGTTTCGGACTTTCAAATTCAATCAATAAGACTTCAGTATCATATCAATAAGGCAATTGTAGCTAAAGGTTAAGCTGTTAATGTTAAGTGAAGTTTCAGTAACGATTATATATTCTAATATGCCCATGCACTCGAATATCCACTGGTTATAAAATATGAATAATTCATATGATCACCTCAGACCTTGTGTTGTAGTTATATCAATAGCGATTCTTTTTGTTTGAAAATCTTTTAGTTTTTCGCTTTTACTTCCAATTTAAAGCGAAAAATCACTATTTTATCACTTTTGATTAAAAGTAGAAAATGGTTCATTTACCAAGCACTAAGGCACCGGATCCCATTAGAACTCTGAAGTTAAGCGTGCTTAGACGAGAGTAGTACCAAGATGGGTGACCTCCTGAGAAGTCCTTGTGTTGCCAACCCTATAAGATTAGAGGTCCTCGAAAACATCCTCTCGGCAGAGTTACACCCTGAAGGGTAAGGCTGTGTACATCCGCCCCTCCCAGACCCTGCTTATGCGGTAGCTCTTGAGGCATTGGGTCTTTTGTTATTGTTGTTGTTGATGATTAAAAGTAGAAAAACAGCTAATAAGATTATGATATCATCTATGACGGCTCCAGTGCCGACAAAGCCTTAGAGCGTCCTCTGGTTTTTGATTTCATTTTCATTTTGAGGTGTCCCTGTACTGTTCTTATTTGGTACAGGCCACGCTCTTTCGGGTGCGCCTGTTTTGAATCGCTACTTATATCACTAATAATCAAAAATAAATTATAATATTATGTCAAACAATCGATTATATGAATATCTAAAGTTGTTAGCAAAAATTATATGAATAATTTTATAATCAAATAAAATATGAGACCAAGTAAATTATTAATTATTAAGAAAAATTGGAGCAAGGCACCAACTCCATTAAATAATTAAAATTAAAATTTTTCCAAGAAACAAAAATAGTTTCCACGGTTGGGTGGGGACTAAAGTTGAAGAAATCTTATCTGCATGTCAATGTCAAAGTTAGGCTTGGTTTTACTCTAAATATATATTATTTGACTAACTAATATATAGTATAATTGATTACTGAATTATAGCATATGATTATCTGCTATTGTTTAGGATTATTTACGTCAAAGGTCCATGTACTTTGTCCATTGTGTCAATTTGGACTTTTTACTTTTAATTGTGTCAATTAGTTTTTTTAGTCAAATTTAAGTTATGTTGATGACGTAATTTTAAACAGCAAAATTATGTTAGATGCAGGCAACTTATTATAAATTCATTCGTTTACTCAATTTAACTTAATTCCTGGCCAAACTATTAAAATTTTTTATTAAAAACTTTATATAAATTTTTCTCCAAGTACCAAATTAACATATTTTGAATTATGTAGGGACTAAATTGGCATAATTAAAAGTACAAAGACTAAATTAATATAATAGACAAAGTACATGGACTTTTAGTATAAATAATCCTATTGGTTATTATCATATGGTTGATTAATAGTTATTTACATTTTAGTCCTTAGACTTTGTTGTTTGTGTCAATTAAGTTAGTCATTATCCTTTTTGTTGAGAACTCTACGTATGATGTTATGTATAGAGTTTTACATTGGAGTTGTGAAAATGAAAAGATTAATTTATAAATATATTGTGTTACTTCACCTATAGCCAATTGGTTTTAGGATATAACCCCATTTGGGCTTTTATGTGGACCTCATCATACGTTCCAACTCCATGGGCCGAGCTTAAAAGTTCCAGCGAAATTTAACACTTTTAATTGTATTTATTTAATCATCATACAATTAGAATTGTTTCAATCGAATAGAATTTGTAACGTTAATTAGCACTTGTTTCAAAAGGGGTGAACATTTACATGGAGTGAACGGGTTGTAATGGACGGTGTGAAGCAATGCAATTGATGATAGATAAAGTGAAGGGTACATGCTTTATATATAGAGCTACAAGACATGACAAAGTACTAGAGTGCCCTTACCTCCTCACATATGGGGGGAGGGTAAGGGAGTCAATATACTAAACCCTAGAAGTACTATACTCTAATAGGCCCCCTCAATCTGAGGGGGGAGCAGCCACATGAAGATTGGATTTGTGGTAGTGGAACAGGGTAGGACCGAGACCTTTGGTGAAGATGTCCGCAACTTGACGAGAGGTGGGGGTGTAACGAACTTGGAGATCACCCTTGAGGACCTTTTCTCGGACATAGTGAAAATCAACATCAACATGTTTGGATCGATCATTTGAGATAGGATTGGCAGCCAGGTATGATGCAGAGACATTATCGCAGTAGATGATGACAGGGCCGGTGTGCCGGAGGCCTAAGTCGCGCATGAGGTAGCGAACCCAGTCTGCTTTAGCAGCTTCCTATGAGACGGCCCGATATTCGGATTCTGTGGAAGATTTGGAGACCGTGGCTTGTTTCTTAGCACGCCAGGAGATCAGGTTGGGGCCAAGGAACAAGGCGTAACCCGTGGTGGAACGACGCGTGTCAGGACAGCCACCCCAATCAGCATCAGCATAGACAGCAACAGAGGTGCAGGTACCCGGAAGGATGGTTAGCCCATGATCATGGGTGCTTTTGAGGTACCGAAGGATCCGCTTAACAACCTGCCAGTGACTAGTTCTGGGAGCATGCATAAACTGAGAAACAAGATTAACAGCATAACAAATATCAGGACGGGTCATGGTGAGATATTGGAGAGCGCCGACGGCACTTCTGTATTCTGTGGGGTCAAAGAGGAGATCACCATCGGTTAGGGAAAGATGGGTGCGAGGGGATAAGGGGGTTTTGATGGGTTTTGCATCTTGCATATTGAGTTTGGTGAGAAGATCAATGGTGTAACGATGTTGGGATAGAAAGAGGGAAGACGGAGTTCGGCGCGCCTCAATACCGAGGAAGTAGTGTAGGGGACCAAGGTCTTTCATAGCAAATTGAGAGGAGAGGGTGTCAACAAGGGTGTCAACGGACTGGGTGTTGGAGCCGGTTAAGATGATGTCATCAACATATAGAAGTAAGCAAGTGATGTTGTTGGGTGTGCGAAGTAAAAAAAGAGAGGGATCAGCACGACAACAAGTGAATCCTAAGGTGTAGAGAAAGGTACTGAAGCGTTGGAACCAAGCTCGGGGAGCTTGTTTGAGGCCATAGAGGGCTTTGTGTAGGGGACATACATGGTTGGGAAATTTGGGATAAATAAAGCCTTGTGGTTGCTTCATGTATACTTCTTCCTTGAGGTGGCCATGTAAAAAGGCATTTTTAACATCAAGTTGCTTGATGGGCCACTTGTGAGTGATAGCAAGTGTAAGGATGAAGCGGATGGTAGGAGGTTTGACAACCGGACTAAAGGTTTCCTTGAAGTCAATGCCTTCACGTTGGTGAAAGCCTTGAGCCACAAGGCGAGCCTTGAATCGATCAACAGAGCCATCCGCTTTATACTTAACTCGATACTTCCAAGTGCTACCGACAATGTTGTTAGTTGGGTGCGGGGGGACGAGGTCCCATGTGTGATTATGAAGTAAAGCGTTAAATTCATCTGCCATGGCTGCTTGCCATTGTGGATTTTTGACTGCCTGAGAGTAACAAGTGGGTTCCTGTATGACTATTATGGAAGAGAGAGACAAGGGATATTTTGTCTTTCGAATACCATCCTTGAGACGAGTTCGCATGGGGTGCACGTTGGTTGGCAGATTCATGGGGCCAGGGTCGATGGGAGACTCGACCCGGTCGTGGGGGGAGGGAGGAGCAGCAGCCGAAGCTGCCGGTGGTGGGGGAGAGGTGGGCTGGTCAATGGGGGGTCGGGCAAGGTCTTCATGGGAGACCGTGGGTGTGATGGTGGGGTTGGGTGGACTCCTAGGGGAGGGAATGGGGGTGGGGGCCACCGTAGGTGGGGCAAGGGCCGAGGAGGGCTCAAGGGGGGCAGGTGCCGGTAGTGGCGGAGCTCCAAGAGTGATAGCGATTATGAGAGGAAGGTCGACTATACTCGCGGTTGAGCCCGGTGGAGTTCTATGTGTAGGGTTGACTAGTTCTGGGTAGGGGAAGCTAGTTTCATCGAACGTGACGTGCCTGTTTATGTAGACTTTACCCGTTTGAGGATCTAAGCACCTATAGCCTTTATGGCGAGTAGCATAGCCTATAAAAATGCATGGTATAGAGCGAGGTGCAAGTTTGTGTGGTGCACGAGGTGTGAGATTTGGAAAGCATGCACAACCGAATATGCGAAAACCGGAGTAGTTTGGTTGTTGTTTAAACAGTTTTTCAAATGAGGATAAGTTATTAAGCACAGGGGTAGGAAGGCGGTTAATAATAAAGCATGCTGTACAGGCAGCGTCATCCCAATGTGAGTAAGGTAACCGGGCTTGAATAAGTAAAGTCCGAGCCATGCCTATTACGTGTTGGTGCTTTCGTTCTGCCACCCCATTTTGTTGTGGGGTATCAGGACAAGAAAGACGAAAGTGTATGCCATGTTGTTGGCATAGGTTGTTCATACGACGGTGATCAAATTTACGGCCACAATCACTTTGAAAAATTTTAATTTTCGTGGAAAATTGGTTTTCAACTAGTGCTTTAAAGGTGACAAAGATATCAAATACTTTGGATTTATGTTGCATAGGGTATAACCATGTAAAGCGAGTAAAATCATCAATAAAGTTAACATAGTATTTGTAACAAAAGTTTGACGCTACAGGAGATTGCCATACATCCGAATGAATTAAATGCAAAGGCGAAGAAGCTAAATGTAAAGCACGTTGAAAGGGAAGTCGGTGAGACTTTCCTAAGTTACAATGTTGACAAAAATCAGTAAAACAAGAACGAGGAATCAGTTTTCGAGAACAAAGAACATTTAACATAGGTTGCCCGAGATGCCCTAACCGTTGATGCCATAGGTTTCCAGAAAGAGTTTGTGCCATGAGACCGGTGTAGTGGGGTGAAAGATTGTAAAGTAGCCCATTACTGCGAACTCGAAGCAGAGGGATCCCCGTAGCCTTGTCCTTGACAGAGAAAAATTCAGAGTCAAATTCAACAGTGCATGAGTTATCTTGACATAGTTGTTTTATGGATAATAAATTATGGGTGAGTTTGGGAACCAACATAACATTGTTAAGTTGAAGAGGACGCATTTTAGTTTGTAAGGTAGTGGAACCAATATGACTGACAGGTAGTAAAGCACCGTTCCCAACTAAAACTCGTTTTTGACCACTGTAAGGAAGAGTAGTGTGAAGCATACCAGAGTTGGGTGTCATGTGATTGGTTGCGCCAGAGTCAAGATACCAATTGTAGTCTTGAGATTCGGTGATGGACATAGCAGCAAGGGAATGCGAAGGATCTGGAAAGGATGCATGATCAAAGCGATGGTAACATGATGCGGCACTGTGACCAGGCTTATGACAGATTTGGCAGAATACCGGTGCAGGGCCGAGAATTCCAGGTGTGGGCGGGCGTGCCTGTGGCGGGTTGGGGTTGTTGGGTCCTGTGTTATGCTGTTGATTTTGGCCCCCAGAGCGGCCCCCTCGATTGCCACGGTGATCGTTGTTACGGCCTTTACCTCGACCACGACCCCCACGACCAGAGTTTGACCCTTGGGTACCTGTATTTGAAGCAACTAAAGCATGCTGTGGGTCAGTGGTAGTGCGGCCCTGGTATCGGCTTTGGGCACTTTCTTCATTAAGCAAGTCAGTTTTTAATTTTTCAAAAGCAGGGGTTGGAGTGGTTTGGCGAGTTAAAGTAGCAAAAGCGGCATATTCAATAGGAAGCCCATAGAGGGTGTAATGTACTAGTTCTCGATTGGAAATTGGGGAGTCTATAGCAGCTAGATCATCAACGACGGATTTTAGTTCCGAAAGGTATTGTTGCATTGTTTTGCCATCTTTCTTTAGGTTGATTAGTTGGGACCTCAGATCATATTCCTTGGCCAGCGAGTGTCTCGGAATCGTTTGACAAGGGCATCCCACATGGCTTTTGATGTGGGTTGTCGAACAGTATCGTTTAAGAGAGAGCGAGAGAGGGTTGCAAAAATACAAGATCTGAGACTTTGGTCAGTACGGACCCAATTTAAATAGTCCGGGTTGGGAGTGGAGGAGCCAGCACTGTTTAATATATGAGTTGGGGGACAGGGAAAAGAACCATCAATGTAACCCATGAGTTGATGGGATACTAAAAGCATGTAAAATTGTTTTCTCCAAGCGGTATAATCAGTAGCATTTTTAAGTTTTATCGTTATTATACTGGAGATATTAGAAAGGGGAAGTAATAAAGGTTGATTTGTAGTATGAGTTAGTTTAGGGTTTAAAAGAGGGGTTGTGGGAAGGGGAACACCAAGGGGTGCTGGCGGCTCGGATGCAGCGACGGCTGGTCCCCACCCATGGTGGCTGTTAGGTACAGCCCGGTAGGTCCCACCAGCGAGCGGGTGGCCGGGAATTGCAGCGGGGAAGGGTGGAAGTTGAGAGAGACCCGACCAGCGGTGGTCGCCATTTCGAAGGGCGGCACCGGCGGTTGGTTGTAGGGGGAAGAGGGGGAGGGAGGTTGGGATGCCCGAGCCAAAAAATTGAGAAACTTGCGACGTCGTGGTAGCTAAAGAAGTACCGGAGATGGCAACACCGGCATTAGTTAGACCATTGAGGGATAGATCCGAGGTCATAGATCCGATATGGGGAAGATCGGTCATGACCATGGAGGAACCGGACACCCGACGTTCGACCGAAGCACCGGCATAGGGAGAGCCGGGTTCGGCCGGAACAGGGACGACCAAAACAGGGACCGTGTGGGGGGGAGGGGCTGCCATAGATAGTAGGTTGAAGAAACAGAGAAAGAAAAGAGAAAAATTGAACAGTGATGCGAAAAAAAAAATTAATAAAAATAAGAAAAAAATAATAACCAATTGAGAACTAGTACTTTAGACCGGAAAAGAAAATCAAAGAGAAGAGAGAAGAGGAGAATCTCTTTGAGAGGCTCTTGATATCATGTGAAATAATGCAATTGATGATAGATAAAGTGAAGGGTGCATGCTCTATATATAGAGCTACAAGACATGACAAAGTACTAAAGTGCCCTTACCTCCTTACATATGGGGGGAGGGTAAGGGAGTCAATATACTAAACCCTAGAAGTACTATACTCTAATAGACGGTTAAGATTTGTAATACATAAAAAAAAAAAAAAAAAAAAATTTACGGTCAATATTTGTTAAATACTGGGGGAAAAAATAATTTCCCTTCGTTACTGCTTCTTTATTTCTGCCCCATGAAAGGATATAAACTGTAAATTGTTATTTTTTTAATGTGTAACAATTCTTGGCCACTCATTACAATTAAGGGTTAGGATTCGCCCCTCTCATACTCTAATCATCTCATAAGAATGTCATCTTATATATATATATATAATCAATTAAAAGCCACGAAATAATCTTGTACGAAAGCATGGCGTAAGTTCTAGGGAAAGGAATAATTTATTTAAATAATTTAAGCATATAATTAAGAGTTAGTAATTTCATTAATCCTTCATCTATTAATATTAATTTAATTTTTATACTTTTTATTTTATGAATTTAGTCCTTGTATAATTAAAATTGCTTTGATAAGGTCCATTGTAGGATTTAAGGTCAGTTCTTAGTTGAAATCGTAACAACCCGTTCACTCCATGTAAATGTTCATGCACACACGTGCACACACTAGCACACACGCGCACACGCAGACGCGTATATATATATATAATTTACCACACTAATACCTTACTCCAAAAGCTGATAAATTTTGTCGTAATCTAGCAAGCTTTTGCTGAAAATATTGATGCAATATATGATTATGATAATATATAAAGTTACATGTTAGTATTTTTAGTGAAGGTTAAAATTTGGTAGATTCCAATTGAAGGCTCCAGCATATAATCGAACTTATATGTTAATCAACATTTTCTAGCAAAATATTACCATATTTCAATGGAAGTTATCTCTATATGTATTTTCAGTATTATATTACATATCAGTATTTTTCAATGAAAATTGGCATGATTTTGTGAGAATGCATCTGAGTGATAAAATTTTAAACTTTATCACATATTATTATACATATTAAAATGTTGAAATACCTAAATAATAAAGATGAAACCTTAGAATATTCAAGGAATAAATTTCTAAATAATTAATATATTGACAAAGTGCTAAAACTTTTGCATGAAGAAATATGAAGATGATATTTCAATGGTTCTCACTTCACATCAACATAATTGATTGCGATCTTCCAACAAAATGCTATCTTAGAAGGTGTGGTAAGTGCAAATAGAAACAAAGACACCATGCTCACAGCATGGTTTAAGGCAAATATGCAACACGTTGAAGCTAAACGATATACGTATGCACAATTTCCTACATATTGGGTGTGGAATAAGACGCGGAGACAATGGACAATCAGAAAGCAGAGAATTTGCATAAGACGCTTGCCTTATGCACATCCAAACTCAGGCAAGAGGTTCTACCTTAGAATGTTGCTTAATATTGTACGAGATGCAACATGCTACGAGGACATACGAACGGCGGAGGATGTAACATATCCAACGTTTAAAGCAGCATGTCTGGCTCTTGGGTTGCTGGACAATGAGACTGAGTGGAATAACACCATTATTGAAGCAGAAGGATGGGCATCTGCATCACAATTACGAAGCGTTTTCTGCTCCATACTAATGTTCACTTCAGTTGCACATCCAGAACAAATATAAGCGCAACATTGGGACAGTCTATCTGATGACTACGAAAGGGCACTACAACGCCACTTGAATGAGCTGCATTTTCACATTCCTGATGAACATCGAAAGCAGTGGGGACTTGCTGAAATAGAATACATTCTAAAGAAGAATAGTCGCTCCCTTAAAGAATACCCTCCGATGTCGTATCCAATACATACAACAACATCAGACCTAATGGGTCGTTTGATTGCAGAGTATCAAATCTTTGACATAGCAAAAGAAATGGAAGAATTTCAATCTCTATTCCACACCCTCAACGTGGATCAGAAATGCCCATATGATAAAATTATGGAAGCACATTACAAAGGGGAAGGTGGCGTGTACTATGTTTATGGAAGTGGTGGAACAGGGAAGACATATTTATGGAAAACATTGATAGCAAAATTCAGATCTTAAAGTTTAACTGTTTTACCTATCGCATCGTCTGGAATTGCTGCTTTGCTAATCCCAATACCAAAGACTGCACATTCTATGTTCAAAATACCGCTCGCAACAGACGAAACAACATATTGTGCAATATCAAAGAGATCAAATTTGTCAAAGCTAATAAGAGATGCGTCACTTATTATTTGGGATGAGGCCCCGATGGCATACAGACAGACATTTGAAACAGTCGATCAAACTCTGCAGGATATTTGTAACAAGGATATCGCCTTTGGAGGAAAGCTTGTTGTACTGGGGGCAGATTTCAGGCAAATTCTCCCCGTGGTGCACAAGGGAACACGCGCGGACATTGTTGGTGCAACACTGCACATGTCAACTTTTTGAGAGCATGTTCACATTCTACCACTCAAGATCAATATGCGCTTGACAAGAAATAATATACATATGGACAACAACTACACCGCATTTGCAGACTGGATACTTCGCCTGGGGGAAGGAAAAATTGTTGGTATCTCTCATTCTGAAGGGAGGGAGCCGGATTGGGTAAAAATTCCCAGAAATTTTCTCATCAACAATGATAATGGGGGAATGAATAGATTGATAAGAATTGTTTACCCAGACTTGAATCACAACTACATAAACATCACCTACTTAAAGAGTCGTGCCATCTTAGCACCGACTAATAAAGATGTGGATGAACTTAACGCAAAATTAATGGCTATGCTTCCTGGAATTTCCCGATCATATTTAAGTGCCAATAAACTACATTCCGGTGACAACGCTGAACAACGGGGCGAAATACACCCATCGGAAATGCTACATTCGCTACAAATACCAGGATTACCAAATCAAAACCTACAACTCAAGGTTGGAGCCCCGGTAATGTTACTACGCAATCTTGATCCATCGGCAGGCCTATGCAATGGAACAAGATTAACAATTCAAAAACTGGGGAATAAGATCATTCAACCAAGAATTATAACAGGAAGAAAAATTGGGGACATGGTACTGATACCACGGATTGAGATGACGCCAACGCCAAATCAAAGCCCGATTTCATTCAAAAGAAGACAATTCCCTTTGAAATTAGCATTCACAATGACAATAAACAAGAGTCAAGGGCAAACATTGCGCACCATCGGCATTTACCAACCACAACCTGTTTTTAGCCATGGCCAGTTGTATGTCGCAGTATCAACAGTGACATCACCATCAGGATTGCGAATACTAAAATGCAATCACAGGGATATAGCACCAGACTACACGAAAAATGTAGTTTATAAAGAAATATATCAGAGTTTGTATAATGAATAATTTTTAATTTCGATCTTCACTTTTGGATTTTAAACATTTCTAGCATATGTTAATTGTGTCTGTTTGTCTTATTATGACCTATGCTCCATGTTCGTCCCACTAATATAACATAATTTTCAGATTTACGAACAAATGCCACAGTTTTAACAGATAAATGAAGTAGTATTATATGTCATCATAAGGTTACAACTACAACATATACGCACTGCTACTATAATATTAAAACCTTTCATTGAGAACCTTCAATCAAGACTCTATTGGGTATCTACATTCATATAAATTATAGATATATAGTTACGAATAATGAAATTTAATTACATAAATGTACATAGACTTTGTATAAATTATACATTAGTCAAGTTGACAAAACATTTTATACTATTTTTTGGTGCAAACAAACTATGCACAGCTATGCCCATGCATCTAACCCATATGTCAATCGCCCACATTGGAGCAACAACATTGAAAGCAAACATCCATGGGCGCTTGATGCGCATTCGAGGACCACAAACAAGTATTTCCAAAAACTATGTGCAGAGAAGCTGTTCAATGGTGTTCATGGACTATCAGGTACAAACACTTCTTAGTACTTTTCGCTATTATAATCAAGATCAATAATACCGACTATTACATAATAAATCCTTTAACAGCATGATACAACACAAGTTACAATGGACGCTACAAACACGCACAAATGGAAGGAAACCTTTCAGTTGGAACAGGCTTATTCAATATAACAACTGCAGGTTCTCCCTCACAATGGTGCGCACACAATAGGCCACAGCTGCCAACTAAAGTTTGACCTTTCAACAGTAGTACAACACATCCCAGAACAACAGTGTCTTGACATTCCATTACAAAAGGCGGATATAGTCAAATACGAAGATGTCCCAGCCTATGTAAACATGCCAAATGCATACATTGGTAGGTCGTACATAAATATTCTAACATTTATACGGATTATAGACCTAATGGTAATTTCTCTAAACAAGCTGCAGATGTAATTGGAATAGTGATCGCCGTATCTCCTCTTACAACAACAACAAAAACGAGAGGCATTGTACGCGAACTTCTTTTGTGTGACATGAGGTAAACAATACTTCATAATGATTACATTATATGCAATGTTCAAACCATATCCAATAATAGCGACTGTACTAACAACCTTCATTCCAAAAAATTAATGCATATAGAATGGGGACTTTGTGTCTATCATTATGGGGAGAGTTTGCGTCCGAAAAAGTGGACTACCTCTTCACACATTTAGGGAGGCAAAATGTGCTACTCGCGTCTCAAGTAGCAGTTAAAGACTTCCATGGTATGCTTCTAAAGTAGTAAACATACTACAATAATAAACAAAGGTTTCTATTGCTCATACAACTAACATATACGTTAACCTTTTAAAAGGACCATTGGTGACAACAACTACGCGATTGTGGCTGCTAATCAACCCTAAACATCGTGATTCTTCCAAATATCAAGGATGGTTAATAACACAAACTAGTAAACATTTATTCAGGCATGAAGGATACTTACACGGGATTTGGCACATTATAACAGGTATGTATATAATGAGGAAGCACAAAAGCGAATAAGGTGGACGTAGCAAAAAAATCTTAGCATCATCCAGTCAGAGATATACTTTAGCGCGGAGAACGTAACAATATCACAGTACACATTGAAAACCAATGTGAGCCACATCTTTAATACAAAAAATTTGTACAACTTGAAATACGAACAAGCCTTACTTTATAAAGAATTACAAAGAATATCTAACTAATTTACAAAAATCTTACAGGAAATATATCTTAAATTATGTGCACGCATTACAAGTATCGACATGACAAACGGCACAACTTACAAGGCATGCCAAATTTGTAAAACAAAGGTCACTTGGATTAATGGGTACTACCATTGCGATAAGTGCTCTAACAATAATGCCATTATGGAAAAAATGTACTCAAATTTAGCAAATAAAAACGCACATAATATAATTTATTAGCTTTCCTTTTTCGCATAATAGGTTACGCATCAAGATGATTGTACACGAACGACAGCGAAATGAAATGAACATAACATTATTTGGGAAACAGGCAGAGTATTTAACCAAGAGCACGGCTGAATATTTTGACATGATTAAAGGACAAGTATGCATCTAAATCATCTTCAACAAAAATAACTGAATCATGTCATACTCATGTGATGCTCAATGACACAGGAATATAGCCTTTACTTGCTATCCTGCTACTTATATGAATTTGTAGGCCGCAGCTGGATATTCATCATTAAGCCTACAGTAAATGGCAAAAAAGACAACCCAAACGTGGTGTTTATCACAGAGTTACATTGGGAAGAACAATGCTACTATTACAAGATGATTCAACAAGAACCAATTACAAAGTTGTCTTACGAAGAGCGTACAATAAATAACATATACTCAACAAATGTCGAGGTAAGCAACAGGTCAATCTTTACTCTTTCATAGCAATTAGATACGACCTAACAATAGCATATTTTCATTGTAGGGAAGCGAAGAAAATTAAGGGGACATAGCACGGAAGGCAAACACAACAACCACCTTTTTGAAATCATGTTCCCTATCTTTTGTGAAATAAGCTTCATACTTAATACAGTGCGAATTTTGTTTATATTTTCACTTCTTTGAATTAGGAAATATATTTTGTCATCTTTTTGATTGAAAACTTTCACAATTACTGCTATGAAAATTATGTAAATTGAACAAGATTATGGCCAACTAATCAAACAAAAGTTTATTTCAATGCAAAAAAATCTCAGCTGTAATATATAGTGACAAATAAATACCGTCTGTGCATCGCACGGGAACAAACCTAATATATGATTATGATAATTTATAAAGTTACATGTTAGTATTTTTAGTGAAGGTTAAAATTTGGTAGATTCCAATTGAAGGCTCCAACATATAATCGAACTTTTAATCAACTTTTTCCAGGAAAATATTACCATAGTTCGATGGGAGTTATCTCTATATGTATTTTCGGTATTATATTACATATCAGTATTTTTCAATGAAAATTCACATGATTCTGTGAGAAGGTATCTGAGTGAAAAAAATTTAGACTTTATCTCATATTATTATACATATTAAAACATTGAAATACCTAAATAATAAAGATGAAACCCTAGAATATTCAAGTAATAAATTTCTAAATAATTAATATATTGACATAGTGTTAAAACTTTTGCATTAAGAAATATGAAGATTATATTTCAATGGTTCTCACTTCACATCAACATAATTGATTAAAAAATATAAATAAGGTGCATGACATTGTATATATATGCCTTCTAATAATAGTTTATTAACATAGTATTTAGAGTCTCTTTCGTCGAGAAAATACTGATTTTGAATTTTAATAATCCTCATTCTTAACACATTAATAAGATGGCAGGTTTACGTATTCGAAAAACAAATCAACAATTAACTATGCTTTACATATATATATGGTGGTATTCTTACGAGAATGTGAGAGGGTGAATCCTGGCCCTTCATTACCACGGACGGCCAAGATTTGTTGGATATTTAAAAAATAAAAAATAATTTACGGCTAAGATTTGTTGAGTATTAAAAAAAAATAATTTCCCTCCTATACTCTTTTTTTCTTTCTACCCCATGCTGGGGTACAACAACAACAACAACAATCCCAGTGCCTCAAGGGCTCCCGCATTTGCGGGGTCTGGGGGGTAAATGTACGCAGCCTTCCCCCTTCATGGTGTCAACCTGAAGAGAGGCTATTTCCGAAAACCCTCAACCTGAGAGGTAAATCTTCATCTCCTCATGGGGACCTGTGAGCAATGAGCTGTGAGCAATAGGTCATGAAAGCAAAAAAGTAAGCCATAGCATAAAATTGTCCTAGAGGAGACTGCGAGGCACAACCTTCCTACAAGGCAGCTAGTATAAGCAAATATGCCAAGTAAACAAATAAACAAATAAGCAAATAGGTCGATAGTAGCGAATGTCCCATGCTAGGGTATGGGCTGTAAATTTTTTTTTTTTTAGTGTCCAACAAATCTTGGCCGTCCATTACAATAAAGGATCAGAATTGACTCCTCTCACACTCTCATCCTCTCATAAGAACGTTACCTTATATATATAATTTAAATACTATTTTAAATAACTTTCATTTTATAAATTAGTTATCATTTTAATATGTATATTCGGTATACAATTGAAAATATCGCAGCGTTAAGGAAACGAACCCAATAGTAACATAAATTCCACAAGGAAAAAAAAAAAAAATTGTGATTTACATAATTTAACTAATTACCTGTACGTTCACAAAATTGTAGAGATTTCACTATTTTTAATAACTTTTTACAAAGAATTTTCTTCACGCTATTATATACATATATGCATGCATCATCAAAAATTTCAACTAGTTTGGAGGAGTTGGTATGTCACATCAATTCTTTCTATCAAAGCAATAAATTAAATAATTATTTAATAATAAAATAATATTTTAAGTAGTAGAAAAAATGGTTAGGCATGCACTCGTGTAAAATGATATAATCAAAATTGTTTTTGCCCATCTACATTGACTTTGCATTTGCATTAACCTATGATTAACTCTTATTATATTATATAGTTAAATACCTAAGAGGGTATCAATATGCAATGACAGAATCCTATTAGAACTCTGAAGTTAAGCGTGTTTAGATGAGAGTAGTATCAAGATGGATGATCTCATGAGAAGTCCTCGTGTTGCACCTCTCAGGTTGGGGGTTCTCAAAAACAGCTCTTGAAGGGAGAAGACTGCGTACGTTCAATCCCCCAGATTCTGCTTAGGTAGGAGCCATTGGGGCACTGAAAATATTACTTTTTTATATTATATAGTTAAATAAATTAAAAGAGAGATTGACCCTTAGTGATAATGAAATTTATATAAGTTAATATAAAAGGATCATTCTAATTCATAATACTCGATAAAAATATCTTAAAAGGATAATATATTTGAGCAAAAGAATAAGATCAAGGACATATTATTTTGGAATTTGTTTGATATTATTTTCTGGTTTTAATTTTTGTGTTTTGAAAACTAAAATCATATTTTGAAAATGATTTTTTCTAGTTTTGAGTTCCTTGTTTTTATTTTTCGTTAAGTTTGACTAAAAATTTGAAATAAAAAATCGAAACTAGAAAAACCTGTTTCCAAATACAGTCTTTAGTTTTTCAAAAAATAAAAATTATAAGTAAAAAATAATATAAAATATGCCCAAAATTCCGCAAGGAAAATGTTTTGAATAAGAAAAGAACAAAGGCAATATATTTATTTTAGAATAAATATAAGAAGAGGCACTTTGGCCATTAAACTTTTTGACCAATAGCATTTTTTTAATAATTAAGAGAAAAATTCTCATAAATATTTTAAAGATATACTTTAATGTAGATAAACTTTTGACTAATAGCATTATTATTTATTTATTATCGAGACATGTTTAACCAAATTGTAAACAACTATTTTTATTTTTTATTTTTTTGGATAATTAGTGATAGAGTCGTGATATAAAGCAAGCAACTTAAACAAGCAAATCCTGAGTCCACCCATAAAAGAATGGGGATCAAAATAACAAAACAATACAAATAGAAAATAAGCAAAAACAAGCAAACACAAAGAGTCTCAAACACTACTAGGAAAGACATGGAAACAGGACAAACCAAAAGATAGGAAAATAGGATAGTCAAGTCAGAAATCTATCAAAGCAAGGCACTCAGTATAAACGGATCATAACCATCAAAATCCAGCCCTAGTCTTTTCCCCATCTCCAACTTGCGCTGCGTAGCAAGGATCTTACCGGCATATCTTGCATTACTCGAAGGTATAGGTAACCTCTTTGCACTGCTTTCGGGACACATGTCTTTAAGAAAATCTTGTAGGTCACGCTTAACTTGCTCTTTTTTCCTGCGCTTAAGAGCTCTGCAGTCCCTTTTAGACATGCCAACAATGGGAACCTAGCGGCCCAACCTCACTTTCCTACTTCGGTCCCCATCCCTGCTAGTTACTACTTCTAGTTGCTAATGTTCAACCTCATCAAGTCCATCAAACTTCAAACTCGACCCAGAGATGGCAATGAGATGGGTAAAACCCGTTACCTGTGGGTACCTGCCTATGACTAAGGCGGGTAGCGGGTACAAATTGCGGGTACCCGCCCCGTATCTGCCACATGTATGGGGCGGGTATGGTTATAGTGTTGTACCCGCCCCGCTCTATACCCGCCCTGCCTTATTCCCACTATACGTGCTCCATTTTGTATTTAATTAACTTTCTAATTAAGAAAATGCGTGCTTAAATTCAATAACTTAATTGTTTATCAATGTTATAGAAAAATATAGTTGAATTTTGAAAATAATATTAAATAAATTAATATGTGCGGGTATGGATAATTGTTAGGCGGGTAATGGATACCCGTTGGATACCCGCGGGTAATGGGGCGGGTATGGGTATGAGTTTGTACCTGTCCGAGCGGGTATGGGTATCCATTTCATACCCGTGATGGGTAATGGGGTGGGTATAAGTTTGGATTTGAATGGCGGGCAAGGTATGGAGAGGCAACCCCCGTACCCGCCCCATTGGCATCTCTAACTCTACCCAATTCATGCATATAATTTAAATATTTATTGTAGTTTATAATAAATATGATCAAAATTCATGGGATCAGTTGAAGATAAATGCTATTTTCTTTGTATGATTAGCGAGAGTGAGTCTTTAAGTTGTGTAAAATATAAGTTTTATCTGAATAATAACCGCGAAATTTCGTTAAATCAATTAGTCAAAAATATTTTTGCTTTCTAAATATTATTACCTTGAAGACGTCAAGATTGGATCTGAGACCATATCGAAGAAGAAAAGCTTCAGATACTTGGGGTCAATGATACAGCACAATGGCGAAGTGAACAAGGATGTCAACAGTGGATTAAACCGAGATGGCATAAGTGGAGGATAGCCTCCGCGGTACTTTGTGATAGAAAGTTTCCCTTGAAGCTAAAGGGAAGATACTATAAGACGGTTGTGAGGCCAGCCATGACGTATGCGGCGGAGTGCAGGGCGATGAAACAACAGCACACACAGAAGATGAAGGTGGCGGAGATGCGAATGCTGAGGTGGATGTGCGGACACAGAAGGAAGGATAGGATTAGAAACGACGTCATAAGAGGCAAATTAGGCGTAGCCTCCATTGAAGATAAATTGAGGGAGCAACGTTTGAGGTGGTTCGGACATGTTAGAAGGAAACCGGACAACGCTCCAGTAAGGAGAAGCGAACAGCCCCTTACTACACTAGGCAGAAGAGAAAGAGGCAGGCCAAAAAAGAGATGGCTGGAGACGATCCGACAAGACCTCACCCTCCTAAACCTTCGTGAGGAGATGGCCTTAGATATGGTCCAATGGAGGGCTAGCATAGGGGTAATAGATGCTCCAGTTGGAATAGGGTAGTTTAGCTTACTAGTGTTAGGCCTTGACATCCTCTTAGCACACGTAGATTGTGTACTCGCTCTCATGAGCTGCTACTGGCTACTTGGCTACTTATCTTTATCTCTATCCTTATCTTTATCTTATCTTTTGATTTCTGCCTGATGTAGCTTGGTTTGAGTTTGTTATTTTGCTTGCCATGTGTTTTGCCCTACTCATGCTTTGATGCTCTCCTGCTGCCATAACTCATGCTCTACGCTGCAGACCTGTTTCTCAGGTTGGGGGTCCTCGGAAACAGCCTCTCTTCGGGGTAGTCCCCTAAAAGGGAAAGGCTACGTACATCTACCCCCCCAGACCCTGCTTATGCAGGAGCTCTTGGAGGTATTAAGTTTGTTGTTGTTGTTGTTGTTGTTGTCATTGTCGTCGTCTACATATTATTACCTTATAAGTACATAGGAACCAGTTACTTTTAATACAAATGAGGTGAACTTGACTTTTTTTTTTTTTTTTTTTTGTTTTGGAGAAGCACACATTCGGGATTGACTCTTTTCAAAAACAAAACAAATTGCTCCATGATTGAGCGATTATCATAACACAACCATGTTATGAAAGTAGTTTTTTAACCTCTATGATGGAGCGATTATCACATCACAACACATGTTAAATTTCACGGGCCTTTTTAGGTCAAACGCACGAAGTTGGAACACATGAGATCCACTTATAAGCTCAAGTGGGGCTCCATTCTAAAACCAATTGGTCATAGGTGGAGTAACTCACTAGGCTTATAAGGTGATCTCTTCTCTCTCGCAATTTTAATGTGGGATTCTAATTATTAGGCTCACATGTGGAGTCTCAACAACACAACAATAGGCTCGCTTGTTTATGTTGCCTGCTTTGTATTGCTACTCTATCGCTAATTATCGGAGAAAAGTATAACATTATTTGCTTTTCCTTTTTCTTGAATTGTGTTGCTTTACATTTTTAAAAGAGTAATGCTACATGACACAAGAAGAGGGTGCACAAAAAAGTTACGATTAGGGCATAATTCGTCGTTAACGACCAATTAGCTCCTAAGCACCTCTTTCTCGTGATATTTTCGTGGCTTTTTATCTCGCGAAATACAGTAATTTTGTTTTTAAAAGCATTTCTCGTATGTATTGTAAGAACTTCCTCTCTATCATTTAAAATGAAACCAAGTGAGCGCAATTAATGTATTTATATGACATCATCACTTGTTCCCTGTTTCTATTTTGATTATTAATAATTAATACTCAATATTAATATTATTATACAAACAAATCACGAATAAAGCTCATACACTCCATATTAGTCTCTCATATTCAGTAAACAATATTTAAAAAGATGAGAAACTAATTTGACCAAAAATATAAATATTAGGGACCATATTCAATGAAAGAAGTCCCCTAAAATGCCGGCGGCCAACCACGCCACTCGGTTTCCATCCCCGCTAAGGACTTGTGGCTCCCTTTTATGGGAAATCCCCTCCCCCACCCCCAACCCACATTCAACAACAAGCTCAGTGCCTCAAAGGCTTTCGCCTAAGCGGGGTCTGGGAGGAGTAGATGTACGCAGCCTTACCCTTCAGGATACAACCCTACCGAGAAGTTGTTTCCAAGGACCCCCGGCCTTATAGGGTTGGCAACACGAGAACTTTCCAGGAGGTTACCCATCCTGGTACTATTCTCGCCCAAGCACGCTTAACTCCCGACATTACTTATGTAAACAAAAACTTCAACGAAAAAAAAAAGGATCAATTTGATCAAATTTAAGAACAGTAAGAACCAACAAAGTATATAACTCTCTTATATTCAAGAATTTACATTATTTGTTACAGGAATTTTGCTTTACTTTTTGTCCTTCTACACAATTTTTTTTTTTTTTGTTGAACATTACCTTCTACACAATTGGGTGTTTGTTTTTTTCAATCTAACGTAATAAATGACAAATTGAATTTAAAAAAAAAAAAAAAAAAAAGGTACATGCGTTTTGCATGAATATTAAAATACATATACTAATTAGCAGTTGGAATGACCATATCAATCCAACAAACCATGTAGAAAAAAATGTGTATTTTTGATTCTATATCCTAACTTCTTCATTTAAAAAGGACTCCAAATCTAAATAATCGGGTTCGCTACCGGGAATTATATTTTCCCAATTTTTATCTGTTTTTGTTGTGGTTGAATGAAGTCCCAACTCATTTTCTAAGTATTGTAACCAACACCAACTAATATCTTCTTTGTCACGAGATTCAAGATTAATGTGCGAAGGAGGCTCAAAATCAGTCATTTCTTCATCCAACAATTCCCACAAGTCTAAGTTTGGTTCAAATGGAATTTCGATTGGTTCTGATTCTGGATTGGACTTGGTGAATTGATTAGAAAAGGTGACATTTGAACTGCACGAAATCGAGGGGGAAGAGATTAATGGGTCAAGTGTATCGTTTATAGGACTTGTTTGGTGCATGACTTGTTCTTTTCTTGTACTATTGAACAGTTCCGTACGATTAGACAGAGAGGTTTGATACGATATTGTGGAATCTTGATTTGGCGAAGGAGAGTTCGTGGATCGTCTGGTAGCCACGCGCTTCTTCAAGTGGGTATTCCAGACGTTCTTTATCTCGTTGTCCGTCCTTCCGGGCAAATGAGCAGCTATCTTTGACCATCTGTAGTATCAACCACTTATAGTTAACAACTATTGTTGAAAATTAGAACACTCACAATAAGAAATGATTGACAAATTCTAAAGAATCTTACTTGTTACCGAGACACTCATGCAACTCTATTATGCTTTCCTCTTCTTTAGGAGTAAAATTCCCGCGCTTCACATCAGGACAGAGATAGTTCACCCACCTTAACCGACAACTCTTCCCACATCTCGCCAACCCTGAAAAAAGAAAGTAAACACATAAATATTTAAAAACGAAGTTGAATTTTAATCCAAGGTTCAACCATTGACTAGACTTATACTAATATTCATTCATGAATATGACAATAAGATTGACCCATGTCAGTTTTCAGTACATCCGATAAAATTGAAGCGATAAACAAACTGAGAGCAAAGATTAAATTAATAATATAGTGAGCCATATGCAAAGTAGCCTAATGTTGGGACAAAGACAAAGGCTCACCAACCTTGATGTAGACTGAATAATATTGTAATATAAACAAAGTCACAGCTTTTATAAACTTGTTTGACTTGGGTCACCAACCTAACTGACCGTGTGCTTCTTTGAATATTTTTGGTTCGTTAGATTAGATGTTTGACCAAGCAACTTTAAAATATTTTCATTAATTATATTATACTGTATAGTGTTAATAATTTTGGGCCCTTTCGGAAATAGTCTTCAGCACCCAAAAAGGGTAAAGTTACGTATGTTGTACTCTCTCCAGACCTTAGCTTTGGTGGGACCATTTGAGACACTGGGTTTGTTGTTGCTGTATAGTATACATAATTTTATTATATCAATCATTTATTTTCTTAAAGTACATAAATCAAGAAGTATTTTGCACCTATTTAGCTCCTGATTGTTCGGTTATATTGTAATGTACTTTTAAAAAAAAAAACGATAATAAAACCAAATATTATGGTTCATACTTAAGTAAACTATTTGTCAGTTGAACTTGAGTCTAGCACTCGAAACATAGGACCTGTTTAATATATTTGTCCTATTTGTGGTTTTAACTTTTAAAAAAATTTTAATTTAGTTCTACAAATAATTTTTCTATCTTTTATTTTTTATTTTCAGTTTTTAATCGCATTAGAAAAAAAACAAAATACAGGAGACTAAAAAACAGAAAAATTGCTTCCAAAATTGATCTCGGTTTTCTAAAAAAAATAAAAAGCTACAAACAAAAGATGTATCAGACATGATTTGAGTAGACATGAAGTCATAGTGTCCGGTGTTTATTTCTATAATTTCATGTCATGTTACACTCGTATTATCTTATTGTTTTAGACTTTACCAACCCATCTCAAGAAAAAAGAAAAGAAAGAAAGAAAAACGTTTGTGTACTAAAAAATTAGTTTCCAATTATTTACTCCAAAAATATCAGAACAAGTTCCATGCAGGAAATATGAATGTAAAATCCATATAATCATGAGATATAATAAGGGTAATGTTATTGCTAGAACAAAATCATAGTTTTTAAAACAATTTTGCAGCTCTCATTGTTAGTAAATCACATTATTGCTCTGACAATAACAATAATCCACCAACAAATACGAAGCAAATGGCCCTTATGCTCCAAACTGAATCATCTTCAATTCTTCAAAAATGAATCATATGATATAATCGGTTATACATCATGTTTTAGAAACATTCTCTCTATAGAATAGCACCCTATAGGAGTAAGGTTGCGTATATATTACTACTCCCGACCCAACCCTACCTTTGGCGACAGCCTCTTCGAGGCATTGGGTTGGTGTAAATAGGGGGAGCAACTTCTCAAACAAGAGGGGAGCATCAACAAAAACACGTCCATTTCAAGCATAAAAAGTGAACACCCTCAAATCCTAGAAAGGTTTTTTTTTTTTTTTAAATTGAAAAAGGCACATTCTTTCGGAAAAAGCTCCGCCAAATAGGCCCTAACCCGTTTGTAACTTGATATAACACAAAAACAAGCCAAACGAACTCCAATCCAACAGTTAAAACCCGTTTGTAACTCGATTTAACACAAAAACAAGCCAAACGAACTCCAATCCAACGGTTAAAACACTGACGAGGCTAACACTCCACCACCCAAAGATCCCACATTCAAATTCCAAACCCGACTCCCCTAACAGCGGGAAATGAGAGAACGAGAGAGAGAAAGAGAGAGAAGACGAACCAGCGAGTCTAGGAAGAGCGCGCCAATTCGGGTGACCGTGCTTTTGAATGAAAGAAATGAGCTTCAAATCCTCAGCTTCAGACCAAGGCCCTCTCTTCACTTTAGCTTTGTCACAGCATGGACTTCTCCCTTTCCCCATGTCTTCACTTAATTGCCTTGTCTAAAACTTTATATTATATATTTTGTGCTTCATAAACTATGATTAGATTTCCCTCTATTTATATTTGAGGCACATAAAGAGAGACACGGAGAAACAATTATGTTAATATTACATCATGCATATGTCAGCATATTATTAGTGATTAATTATTGTTATTAGTGTGTAATTAATGATCATTAAGGACCAAACCGTTGATTTTTCTCAGTAAATAGTACATTGAACTGTTACTTCTAAGTGCTTAGTGTGATATCATGCTTATGTCACCACTCAATCACATTGCAGAAATCAGAACTTACTGTAGAAGCCAATGGGGATTCTACTACAAGAAGGAAAAAAAAAAACCATACCTAGTGCCTCAAGGACTTCCGCATAAGTAGGGTCAGGGAGAGGTATTGTAAGTAGCCTTACCCCTTCAAGGTGTAACCCTGGTGAGAGGCTATTTTCGAAGATCCTCAGTCTGATAAGATTGGCAACACGAAGACTTCCAAAGAGGTCACCCATCCTAATACTACTCTCGCCCAAGCACGCTTAGCCTCGGAGTTCTAATGGGATCCGGTTAAATGAACCCTAATGGGGATTCTACCAGGTTGTATTTATAGTCAAAATGCTATTAAAGTAACAAAAAGCTAGATTAAATACTATGTATCAATATATTATAATAATAATAATTCGAGTGCGAATCATATTATAAGATTTTACTCCTTTTGGGCAGCCAACGTTAATAATTATTTTCTAAGGTAAAACGTGGATGAGAGACAAAAATGGAATGTAGATAATATTGCAAAGGAAAAGTCAGGCCTAAAGTGTAAACGAGTTGACTCAAGCAAGACAAGTACATGTAAATCACATACTCATATCCTAAAATTTAGTATATTAATTTTTTAGTTTACAAATTTTATAAAATAATTTTTTAGTTCGAAAGTTATATTTATTTAATGAAATAGTCCAAATGACTATATGTAAAGGTATAAAATAAGTTCTTGATCCAAATTCTTTTTCACTGGCATTGTAACAATATCGCTGTACATGTATGGGATAAGTGAAACAGGGGGAGGATAGTGGGGTTTCAAACAAATAATGACAAGTTTTACAATATTTTACACTATTATTTGAACTATTTTATTAAATATACATAATTTTTGTACTAGAAAATCATTTCATAAAGTTCGTGGACTCAAAAACTAGTCCAAAAAATCTCAAAGTATCAATACGTAATCTACCCCCACCCCCAACAAAAAAAAAAAAGCCAACTGAATCCAAGTTGAAAAGGCTCAAGAGGCTCAATTCGTTAGAAACTCGAGTTCTGCGCAGCTCAATTAAACTCAAACCTAACTTGTGAAGCTAAGAGGTGAGTTAGACTCATTTAGACTCAAATTGTACTCGTGTAGGCTTATTTAGAGGAGTTTGGCTCATTGTGGATTGTCAGCTTTCTTTAGGCACATTCAAACCCATAGCTTAGAATAACTTGTTTAACATTATTGGGATATCATTACCTCAAAATTAGATATTAATAAGATCTGAGTGATATTTAATTAGGCTTTAATTTAGGTGAGATTTAGATCAGATATGATATGATTCTATCTGAGTAGATTGGGTTACCTAAATAGTTTAATTTGAATTGATATTTTGAATCAAATTAGATTTACGCAACACTATTATAAAAGAGGCTTAAGGATTGATGGTTGAGAGAGAGAAGAAAAGGAGAGGGAAAATGGGAGGGATTAACGGAAGGAGTGCCCAAGGGACACCCGAGTAAGGGGAGAGCAATTTCGACGTTTTCAGTTTGTTTCGAGTGTTGTTCATCTGAATATGAAGAGAGTCATACTCAAGTGCTTTGAACGAGGGTTGTGCAAGAGTTTATAACTTCCTCTATCCCAAACCCAAAGCTACATTAAGGAGGATTGGTGGCTCGCCATGCAGCAGCTGGGTTAAGAAGGGTTGATGGCTTACCATGTAATAATCACATTGATAATTATAATTGTAATATGAGGTTTGGATGTTTCAATTGAAGATTGTGACTTTTTAAATTTCATAAATGATGAACACCCAATTCTCTCTCTGGCTAAGAGTTTCCACGTAAATTTCGGTGTGTTGTTTCGTTTTTATTTTTGTAGATTTTGCTTCTGTTTGTACTTGATTGTGTGATTTTCCCAACAAATACGGATTAAATTAAAAATGAATTTAGTAAAACAAGCACTCCTTCCATATGATTCATAAGAATTTTAAACAAAAATAAAAGGCTAGCTTGATATTCTATTGGAATTAATATTTTGTAGCTGCACAGTGCCACTTGGGACCCATTATATAATTTTATGTGAGTTGTTGGGTGTAAGATGAAATAATATTGACTATATTTATCCCTAACAGCTCAATTTGACTGTTTAAAGTCAAAACAAGTAAAATCTGACGCAAAATTTATAAAATATACATTGATAGAAAGGTTAAAAGTTCAATTTTTATGAAGGTGGATGGATATTACCTAAATATTATTATGACAAATTTAGAGAGTGATATATATCGTAATTTATGATCAAATTGCATAGGCTTTGACTTAAAGTGGTTGAAAATGGGATTTTTAAAGGAACAATGTTTCTTTTCTGACAAAACACAATTTACAGACAAAACTCTGCACATCTGCAGCAAAAGGGAGCCAATAGACGATGACGACAACAGCCCAATACCTCAAAGAGGCTCCCGCCAAGGGAAGTTTGGAGGTAATAGCACCCTTATCTCTACCGGATGTCACCCTATAGAGAGGCGGTTTCTGAAAGGCCCCTACCCAAAAGAGAAGCCAAGGCACTCTAAATGCAATTCTGCAACTATATGTATATGTACAGAAGATTCCAGTACTACTCATTTCCATAAAAAAAAAAATAAAAAAAAAGGGAACTTGTACTTAGAAGTGACCAACTGGGTCTCTGGTGAGCTTCGGCCTGGCAGATGACATCAGCATCTTTCGAAAATTTTGTAAAGCTTCTCAAGCGACGCCACCTACAAGTGCAGATGGAGCTAATAGTCAATGTGAACCAACTGTTCCAAAAATTTAAACTAATGGATCAAGACTCGAGAATAATTTTTGTACTCTTACCGGTCAACTGCTGTGAAAAAGAGAGATCATAAAGAGAAATGAAAGGAGGATTGGGGATTTGAACCGTGGACTCTTGTATTAGGAGCTCAACCTTGCTAATGTTTTGCTATTGAACCAAAGTCGTCTTAGCAGGACTCAGAACGAGTATAGAAGGAAATATGTGGGTTTGTCCAGTGGAGATTTCAAAGCGTAACAACGATGATATGATTCAACTCTGAAGTTTCTTTTTAAAAAAACATGGCCATCATTAGCCTACCCCATGTCACAAATGACCCGCGACAACGGGTCCTCATTGCGATTTGTCAAGGCCACCTATAACGGTGGATAGATCATAATGATGTATTTTAATCCATAGAGCTAATCCCACTTGGTGGGAAATGCTTCGTTTGTTATTTGAGTAATCAAATATGCTAGTGATATTGTTAAAAAAGTCATCTCAAAATAGAAAATGAAATGATCAAGTCAAGATTAACTTGTTATTTTAGAAACTAAATATGCTAGTGATTGTGACCAAAAAAAAAAAAAAAATCTCTCAGAAAAGAAATGAAATGATCAAGTCAAGAAATTGAGACTCTAACTCAATTTATGATTTAGAGTTGAGCAAGGAAAGAACGGAAGAGAATTTCGAAAGTATGAACTACTGTTCAAGGGCAATACCTGGACAAAGGTTCCATTTTTAGCCATTGAATTAGGAGGTTTTAAGAAAAGCCTCATTGACGGAAATAAAACATGCTGGATTGACCATTCACGCTGCGCCCAAGCAGTTTCTGCTTCTGCAAGAAGTCCATGCTCGATCTCATTGTCGGCCTCTGCAAATCATTAAAATCACTCTTCATATCGCAAATTCTATTGGCCCGTGAAGGAAAACAAATTCAACTCATGTGACTCGTAGCACAATGTTAGATTATAAAATCATTCTCTAGTCTTCACTTATCAGCTTAAGCGCTTGGAATAGTCGGTTCATTAGCCTGATATCAGAGCCTTTTCAACTAAGTGGTCTCAAGTTCAAATCCCGATACCCTCATTAACTATATTAATATAATTCTAGCGCAAAGTTATGAAGCGTGCCTGTATATTATCCATGCTTGAAGCCTAAAAGTCATTTGCATGAAGGGGGAAGTCAGGGACCCTTCATCTAATAACATAAGCTCTTCGAATAACTGGTTCCTTAACATAGTCACAAGAGTTGTACATACTTATTTGGAAGGAGCATCAGTACCTGAATTGTTTGAAAGATTTAGGTCATCGCCATCTTCCTTCCGGGTTTTCCTCTTGTAGTATTGTAAGCCGTCGCCTGAAGGGTTTGGCAATAGAGGAGGATGCATGGCGTAGAAGTTGGCAAGCGCAGCAGAGATTGTTTGAAAGCAACTTTTTTCATTTTCCCAATCAACCTATCAAGATAAAATAAAGCAGAAATTAATCAACAAGGCAAGTTCAGGTAAATGTTGTACAGTAATAAAATATGAAGTGGGCTCATAATGATAGTACCCTAAAGTACCTATACAAGACAGGGATATTTGAACATTGGTAGTATACTTGGACACTTCAAATTAAAATAAAAGCATAGAAAAAATTCTTAGCAATAAGCAAAATCTAACCTCTTAACATTTACCATGTCTGACTCTCATATACTTTGAATCTAGGTGACATAGAATCAAATTAGGGAATACCACCAATAGGACATTTGGACACTTTAGATTAGAAAAAAAAAAATAGAAAAAGTGCATAGAAATCATATCTTGGGTTATTTACACTAAAAGTCCCTGTACTTTGTACATTGTGTCAATTTAGTCCTTATACTTTTAACTGTGTCAATTTAGTCTTTCTACAAATCAAAATGTGTCGATTTGGTCCTTAGAGAAGATTTTATGCTAAGTTTTTAATAAAATTTTTAATGGTTCAGCCACAAATTAGGTTAAATTGAGTAAGCGGATGAATTTATAATAAGTTGCTTGCATCTAACATAATTTTGCCGTTCAAAATTACGACATTAACTTAACTTAAATTTAACCAAAGGACTAAATTGACACATTTTGAATTATTCAGGGACTAAATTGACACAATTAAAAGTAAAAGGGCCAAATTAACACAATAGACAAAGTACAGGGACCTTTGGCGTAAATAACCCTAATATCTTTTTAAATTCTGCTAGACCTTGGCACTTAGGCTATGTGCTCTGCTGGAAATTTCCATCTTTGAATGTTAAACATCTCAATAAATTTTATAAAGCCTAACTATTCCTCGAGGTTTGACACCTCCACCCCCCCCCCCCCCCCCCCCCCCCCCCAAAAAAAAAAAAAACTATTCCTCGAGGAAATCTGGAGTTGTTATGGGTCCGATTTAATGTTGGCACCAATGGGCTCGGTTAAATGGACAAAAAGTGCATACAAATAAGCTGAATCTGACCTCTTGACATATACAATGTCAGACATTTGGACACTTCAAAGATACCCATATTAGATAAGGGTACTTGAACATTGATCTGACATTTGGAGCCTTCAAATTAGAACAAAAACACAAAAACAACTATTGGAAAGCTCAATCTGACCTCTTAACATTTACATACTCTAATACCCAAATATAGGTAATGTAGGATTATATTCAAGAAAACCATGCAATGGAAGTCGGGATGAATGAACATCAACGTACATCGTTTCCTAGACAGAGAACGAATTCCGGGATGCGGTCCATGTCAGGTGTGTATTGATCAAGTACAAGAGGAAGCCTCGATAAATTCCCTCGGGAATCTATGTGAATGCAGAAGTACTCCTCCAACATTTCAGCCTTTCCTTTGAGTAGTTCCGTGTTCATCTGGACATCAGAACTTCAAAGAAGATTAGCCATACCACCCAAAATATGTGAACACTGAAGATTACCCTTACCCTGCTATGAATCGAGTCTCGGTTTTAAAATACAACAGAATTATTTAGGCGTAGAACTTTATGTATTGAAGGTCAAGTTGTATAACATAGAGTGGCTCCGTGCTTACTCAAGGAAAAGCGCTTTCGTACAAGGAACATAAAATTATTAGCCCCGTCAAGGAACCAACTATCCAAAAAGCTTAAGTTTTTAGATGAAAGTCTATGTAGTTTTACACTCTAACATGCTCCCTCATGCAAATTTTCATTAAGATTGAAAAATGAATAGTGCATAGGCCCACTTTCATACCTAATGTGTGGCATTGTATTAATCTTAAAAGTGGGAACTACTAGGACTCCAACTCAAGATCTCTCAGTAAAAGAGATTTTAATATAATGTCAATAAATCAACTGGCCTATGAATAGTTTCATACTCTAACAACATTTGAACAGTATGTTCATATGTAGTGATTCACATCACCATAATGAATAACAGACTCCAGAATATGAGAAAGATGCTAACCTCTGAAATCTTTTCCTTCAAGTCATCATCCTCATCGCCTTCTGCATCCATATCTTCCTCCTTTAGAGCCAGCACAATGAGCTCTCGCAAAGGAGCTGGCTCGCTCAATTGAATGGCATTAAAATGGGCAAACCGACGCAAGACCTGTTGGTACATGATCTCCTTGCTAAAGAAAAAGAAAACACGAGAAATTAGTTGAGTTGCAGCTAAAGGATTAAGGTCGATTGTATCCAAGGACCTCCATAGATACTTTACTTGTTCGTTTGTTAACAATCAATTCAATAAAAGCATTTATAAGCCAAAATGAGATATATGACTGAAAGGACATAGAGCCACCACCTATGTAAAGCTAGTATATATTGCACAAATTGTCTAGTTAACAAGGAAATGAAGAAATTTCCTAGGTTACTAGGATGGCCGAGATGGCTTACATACACATTGACTAATCCCTGAAACACCCACTCAAAACATTCCTTATGTGTAATAAGTTAAGTCGGGGCTGGGATACCCAGTGAATGCCCCAGAGAATTAATTGCATCCAACAGTAGGATTCAGCCCCAAATCAAATGCGTCTTCAAGTAGTTTCTTATCACTGCTAATCATGAAACTTAGAACCCATAAGCATGTGCCGCCGGTTAGCCTTACTACCTATTTTCTTTTTTTTCCTTTTGGGGGAGAATAATCGTATTCATACCTCAAGGTCACAACATTAGCAAGATACAGGTGAGTATTGTATTGCAGTATTGCAAAAACATCATCTGCCATCCCAACATAGATGCAGTGTCTCACAATGTCCAGCAAGCCTACAGTCAATGAGCAAATCAAAAGAGTTAAATAAAGAGAAGGAGCTAATGGAAAATACACTCTCAAAGATTGCTTCTACTGCAATGAATTCCCTTTGACTGGAAGCTCACCAGAATGACAGTTATTATCGATTTCCTCGATAAGCTCCTGAATGCTAGTAAGATCTGCAGTCTCTTTGGGATTCCTCCTCTGTCTGACGCAGGCCCTGTTTTCACAAAATAGCAAATAATCACAGCATTACTAGATTTGCTTTACTCTGACAAGTTATGAATACTATTAAACCCACAACAACAACAACAACAACAACAGTCCCAGTGCCTCGCAGCTCCCGCAGAAAGCAGGGTCTGGGAGGGGTGATGTACGCAGCCTTACCCCTTCCGAGTGGAAAGGAGGCTGTTTCCGAGGACCCCCAACCTGAAGTAATTGAGTGCTTGCAAATAAACCAAGTATTCAAAAGGCATTAAAGTTGCAACAATGATTTTGGTTTGATCGCCGCATTTGCAATAACAAAATCAACTTCTCTTAGTTAAAGGAACAGAACAAACCAAACACGCAACCATACTGTATCTCTCCTTCATTATGAATTCTGAATAGGGAATAGGAATCAACCAGAAGTGACACAATTTGGAGAGTATATCAGCGGCATAGTGACCAGAATCCAGATTAATGACATCAATGCACTTAGTACGCTGTATCTTCTCCCCATAGAACATGCTATTTAATCAAAATTCAGTAATAGTTTTAGTTTAGTAAACTATTGAAGGGCAACAGATAGCTCTGTATCCTCAAATTTCAAAGCCATGGGGATAAATATGCATATTCCAACAAATGAAAGTAAAATAAAACGGGCACTTGGAAGGCAGCAAGAATGAAAGCATATCCCTTGATTACTCCATTGTGATCAATTTTTCAAATATCTCAAGCACCAATGCTGGTTCGCAGGGAACGAGAAAAAAGTTTGACATCATCAAAAACACGCAAATGCGATCACTATGTTCTGAATGGAACTGGAAGAAGATTGAAATACCTAGATTAGTAAGTATGTAGGTGTATGTATATTGACCTATGCATATGCCCAGAATCAAAGTTAGCAGAAAAAACATCTATAGTTCACCACTACAAAAATAAAAATGATTGCAACTCTCATTTAGATCTCACACAAAGCATCGAACTTAATGAAACTGAATAAATCGAAGTCCCACCTTATAGAATTTAAACTAGAGCTTCCTTCCAATTTGCTGGAGGGCTTAACTTCCAGATACGCATGCAATTGCCCAGCAGGATTTGACGAATCAGTTCTAACCATCTTCTGCACTGGAACTTTCTGTGATTTTGATGCTGCAGTGGAGGGGGGAGGGGGGGAGGGGGGGGGGGGGGGGGGGGAGGGGAGAGACAAAGTCAGAACAAGAGGACCAAACCAAAATTCAGGAGAAATATATGGTCACATAACAAAGAAAGAGCTCATATATCAAAGCCACTAACAATCTAATCCTTACATGGCAGCGACGGACTTTGTTGGGATTCTTTTCCTGCTGTTTCAATATAACCAGATACAGAGGGCTGTAGTGCCTAGCCAAATCAAAAGTAAGATCACAATGGACGCCAAAGAAATAATGGTGAAACTCATCAAAACACACTATTGTAAATAAGACAAGCAAAAAGAGTAAAGATCAATGTGGTACAGAGGAGTGCAATAAATTTGCAGAAGAGAAGAATTCCAAAGGGAGACAGCAGAGAACATAACGGTCGAAAGGGAAGGAATGTTTTAATAAAAAGAAATGTTTTGACACCAAGGAATGCAACCCAATTTGAGCTAGGCATACAAACAGAAATATCATTCTGAGACAAACATTCAAATGATCGACTGCCCAACAATGAAATGCTAGCAAACAGAATAAATTAAGAGATCTAGGACTGTTTCTTGAAGACTGGGGTAATACAAGTTCAATCGCCATATTTTATGAAAGATGGGAACACCAATGAGGGTATTCTTGTTTAAGAAAAACTCGTCATTTTTTTTCCAAAACTAATCACTCTATCAAGAACTAATATTTAATCATACAACTCAATAGTTGACATTCAAGAATCATGAAACTGCCTCCAGACACCAATCAGGACTTCTGATCATGCAAATTTAGTGCATGTACTTTCAAGTTCTAGCATTTATGCTACAATCACCAGCTAAAATTTGCACCAGAAAATTTCAGTGCAAACATCACAGAGCTAAGGTTGGAAAGAAACGCAATTGCTAAAAGTACCTGCTCCTGAAATGTCCTAATATCATTGGAGTTTGTCAGTTGCAATTCAACTGCTGATTGTATCTTTTCAATGATGACTTCCTGATTCAAAAGACTCACCTGCCATTCCACAGAGATAAGCAAATGAATCAGGAAACAGAAGCATACAGGCCAATATATTCTCTCAGTAGGTGTCTGTAGTCTATAGAATTGCTCAAATGCGGAATATTGTCATTTTAACTAGAACATCTACTATCATAAGTTCGAGCATAATATGCCAACTCACAAGCAAAAAAGAAATTGAGAGCAGTAAGGAACATATAGTATGGACTATCAATCCATTGAACTCACCGCAGCACTAGTGACTAAAAGAATCTTTGAATATTTGAAGTTCCTAAAGTGTCTTTGTCTCAAACATATAACAATATGTCTAACATGTCAATGATCTGGAGTGCCCAAACGTCATATTGTATCCAGGTGTCCATACCCATATAAGATTGGGTTGAATCAGGAGTTTCAAGAAACACAACTAATGTCATGTGTTCGGATCTCTAGAGGTGCGTATTCCTTCGCATCATTGCATGCTAAACGTTAGACAGTGGTAAACTACTTTTACCTCTCGCTTTGTTGGATGTATGTTCACATCAACATGCTCAGGTGGCAGTACAATTGACATGTAAATGAACGGTTTTGATGCCTTGGGCAGGGTTGCAGCATAAACAACTTCAACAGCCCTCTTCAATGCCGTACACTCAACCAATCTATCTGAAAGTCCATGAGAAATGAATAAATATATAAATGCTGAAAAAGAGAGAAAAAATGTATACATAGAAATGCAGTCGTTGTACTCCACAACCCAAAAATCTAGCAACGGCAGAGTGAGGCAGTGGAAGAAATTCATTAGGATGCACATGCCAGACACAATTTGGAAGGTGAAGAAGTGAACAAGCCAAGGAAACCGTGCATACTTCGAAAACCAAGTTTCAGACTCTTAACTTGCTGCTGGCTTAGGAGCTGCTCCGGACACTTACAGCTCAAAACATAGAGCGGCAACAGCCAGATTGAGCAGCTCCATAGATTAAGACTAATGACATAGCCAGTCAGCCATATAGCATGGCAAGCCATGCAGGGGAAAAAAAAAAAAAAACTCGACAATAGCAAACATAAGAAAAAGCCTGTGACGAAAAGGCATGTTGCAGATTTATGTGGCTGGCAGAGTGGGGGACAAATGTTATTAAATGCTTGAGGATCAATGTCAAAGCAACAACAGGCAACCCCACCCCCGCGCCCCCCCCCCCCCCCCCCCCCCCCCAAAAAAAAAGCCGTGGTGCAGCAAAGAAGTCCCACATTGGGAACAATGTAAGAACTTTGATTCACAAAAATAAGTATGAATGACCGTACCATTGATAAACAATACCATGGTGACCTTTTTCGCAATGTAATTAGCATTTGAGATAAAACCCTTCATGTCAAAGACTGAACTAAACGGATCATTGTCTGAAGCTTCAATTTTCATCAGATTGTGGGAAACAGTTACACCATAAACAGATCTAATCGCGTCAAGTCTAGAAGAAGTGGCAACTGTGTGAACGTCGGCTCTAGCAGCTCCATGCTACAACAGAAAGGAAAAACAGCTGGAATGAGGCACGGAAATAACATTTCCAATAACCCTATTGACACAGCTCAATAAAAATGTAAATGACTAAAAAGAGATAAAGAAGCATTACTACAGTGGCTAACCTTTCTACAAGAGAACCCCACATTCATGTGATGAATAGCAAACCTGCTAAGCAAGTCAACAATCTTTGAATAATCATCCGCAGAGTTTTGAAGAGTCTTTCTCCGGGCAGTCATGTTATAGAAAAGATTTTCAATCTGCATGCACCGTTCCAAAGAAATTGAAATGACTACTAAAAAAGTGAAACAACTGCTATTTCCCAAAAAACAGTGATCATGTCCTGGTCCTGGGATCAGGATGATAAACTGAAAGACACAAACAGCTCGCAGAAAGTTCCACCTAAACAGATGATGCCAACAGTGCTTTAACATATAACTCCCAGCACAAAACTGGGGCAGAAGGGAATTAAGTGAAAAAATATGAACATGGTTTGCTGAATTTGGAAACAATGCTCTTCACTTTATCATCTTAGAATGATGTCGGCAAAAGCTATTACAGACGGAGAATTTCCTAACTCTAGAGTGCAATTATGACAATTCCAGAAAACGAAAATGCATAAACTCGATTAGCTATAGAATAACTGGTGTATTGATTACTAAACTTATTTTCACGCTTACAAAAAGGAAAGGAACAAGAAAAAAAAAAAAGCTTATTCTTGATCTCGAGATCAATGCACGAGCAAAAATACCAAATTACACACTCCAACCCTTCTCCACATTCAGATGCAAAACCCAGATGTTTCCAACACCTAACAAAGCTAAGACATGGAATATCAAAGTAGTACCATTATCTGGGTGCCCTTGACGGCAGCACATGGCTTAGGTTCATGCTCCATCACACCATCCCTGTAAGACACCCTGGAGAACAAACAAACTCATCAACTTCAACATTTTCTAGGAAACCAGGCACGCACTTTTGAACCAGGCCTCAACCTTAATTGTGTTTTACTATTATATCAAAGCCTTATAACCACATAAACTTCAAACTGAAATCACTCTAAGAAACATTTCAAACAGTTGGTCACATGAGTAAAACCCACCTGTAACCGTGCAATTGTCCTGCAGTGATTGTTGTCACCGTCACATGACCCACATAAGTCATACTAGCCAGTGCCTCCCCTCTGAACCCCATCGATCTTATGGACTGCAAATCCTCGAATTTTGACAGCTTCGAAGTGGTATGCCGCTCACACAGTATTGGCAAGTCTTCATACTACATAATCACAACAGAAAGCAAGAAGAATTCATAAAAATCAAGAAACCAATTGTTTCAAAAGTTCAAGCCATCAGATGAAGGCCCAAGAATACTTCCATATACTAACATGCCCTTTCACAAAAATGCTCATTAGGCAGACTCAACCTACATCTTATGCTTGAATTGCATTAATGTTAATAGCTCGGGATTGTCAACATACTCTAACAAGTAACTAACGATGGATTATATAGTCTAAAACAACAATTTCATCCGTCAACTTCTCAATAAAACCCTATTTGTTTAGCAACTGGGTAAAGAGGGTTAACAAGAGGTAGAGGGGGAGGGCAAAGAGGAGAAGGGTAAGGAGTGGTAGAAAGAGAGGGGGGGGTTATTATCCTGCCCTTATTTAAATATATTTTATAAAGAAGGTAAGTGTAAAAGGTAGTAAATTAGTTACCTATGTCTGGCAATTGGGTAAAATAAGAAGAGTTAAAAGTGTGAAATTTACGATAAGTGCAAAATTATTCAAAATTTTTTAAAACTTCACTATCCTCGACTTTATCCCTGAATTGAAGGGTAAAAAGAAATGGGGTAACAAAGAGTAATGGGGGATGAACTTTAGCCCCCATTATCCCTCAGAAAGGATATGTCAAACAAGGGTAAGCAACTCAAAGAAAGTAGTATATTGTATATAATTTGGTATAATCCATACAAGAGTGTAGAACTTACATAGTATAAGAGAAAGTAGAGGGAGAGAAAGAGAACTAGAGATAGAAGGAGGAAGAGAACTCGAGACAAGAGGAGAGAGATAGATTCAAATACAATTCATCCATACTCCTTCCTCTACGCTAAGGCCCTATATATAGAGCTAGGGAGCGGTATAATTGAAATAAAGGACTTAACCTATTTATTTATATCTATATTACCCCTCATTTAACCTCTATATTTTGGTTTGTATCAAATCGACGCCATGACTACAAAAAAATCCTAAATACATTAGGGTTTTCAGAAAATTACCCGGATGCCATGGCCATCATTGGAAACTAGGATGAGCTTAAGTCCCACCGTCACTGACAATGTCGTCATTTCAACTATTATATTATATACATATAACTTTTGGACAAAACCCCAAATGCCTACCATCACTACAACACCACCATAAATGCATTAGGGTTCAAGGAAATTACCCAGACGCCATGGCCATCATCGGAGACTTGAATGAGCCTACGCCCACCATCCTCGACAATAACGTTATTTGAACTATTTTACTAAATATATGTAACTTTGGCACAAAACCTTAAATGCCTACCATCACTGCAACAAAACCCTAAAACACTATGCTTTTCAAGAAATTACCGAATGCCAAGGTCAATCGGAGACTTGAATAAGCTTAAGCCCACCATCCTGAACAACAACGTCATTTGAACTGTTTTTGTTAAATAAACGCAACTTTTGACAAAACCCTAAATGCATTAGGGTTTAAGGAAATTACCCGGATGCCGTGCCCATCATCGGAGACTTGAATAAGCTTAAGCCCACCATCCTTGACGACAACATTAATGGAGGAGGAGCCAGCGTCGAGGCTGTTCTCGACGAGCTCCTTAATGGCGGAGACAGGGCGTTGGATGACCTCGCCGGCGGCAATACGGTTGATGACTGACTCGTGTAGGCGGCGGATCTGCGGTGGGTCCTTAGGCACCGGCATGGGTGCGGCGTCGAGGTCGGTGGCCATGGGTTGAAGGCCCAAGTTGGGGTCAGTTTCCATATTGTGTTCGAGTGGACAGAGAGGCTGGTTGGATTGTAGAGCTTCCCGCCAAATTAAGCGAAATGGTGGACATGGCTACCACCCCTGGTAAACACTAATGTACCGTATTCTATTAAAACTCTGAAATGCAGCTTACTTAGGATAAAAGTAGTACTAAAATTGATGACCTCTTGAAAAGTTCTCTTGTTGCCAATCCTAAAATATTGGGGGTCCTCGAAAATAGCATTTCTCTGGGCTTATACCCTGAAGAGGTAAAATTGCATGCATCCACCTCTCTCAGACTCCACTTAGACGGAAGTCTTTTAGGCACTGGGTCTATTTTTATTGTTGGTTACCACTCCTATTTGGCAATAAGATAAAAGAAATAAAGATAACGGGGTAAACTCCTATCTTACAAAATATTAAAAGGGATAAATGGGAGTAACAAGGGTTAAAAATTTACCCTCTTTATCCCCATTTTCTCTAGATCAGGTAAAATTAAAAAAAAATAGGTAATTTTATTCTTATTTTAACTATAATTTTCTTTACACTTACCACTGTACTTAATTGTCAAACAAATGTAATTCATTTATCTTTTTTGCTCTTACCTCTCTTAATTTGATACATTCAAACAATGATAGAATATTACCTTACCCTCTCCCTCTTTGTCTCCCTTTATCTAGTTGCCAGATAAGGCATTAGAGTGCAAATATTTTTTGTGTATTTTTTTGGGTTTGTTTTCCAAAAACCACGTTGTATCCAATGTTTTGGGAAATAATAAAAAGGGTGTCCACCAAGGCTTTGCCTCGATTATAGGAGGCAAGTAGGGGGGTAAAGTGTTACTTTAGAGCAAAAGGTTTGGAGTTTGATTTTTTCCTTGAACCTCTCTGTTAAAGAATCTTTAATTGGCTCCTGTGGTATACGAGTTGTCGTATGGGTTGAGGTTTACCAGATAATCGTGTTCCTCGTTAGCCCAAAAAAATAAAATAAAATAATAATAATAAAAAGAACTTTAAAATTTTTGAATTAATAAAAAGACCTCTAAGTTTTTGTCGTTATAATAAAAAGAACCCTCTCCAACATGTTGACATCATTTTTCCTCGATAAAGCCGATGTAGCAACTGTTTTTTATTAACGCTATAGTAAAATAACAAAAGTACTTACATTTATTCTTACTTTACAGACGAAATTCGAGATGTACTGTGCAAAAAATATATATTTTCGCTTAATTTATTTAAAAATATGGTTATTTAAGGACATTTTTGTCATTTTACTATGGCATTATAAGAAAACAGCTTTTACGTTATATTTATTGATAGAAAATGACATCATCACGCCGAAAAATGACCTTTTATTAATAGTACAAGGACGTAGGGCCCCTTGTATTAATTCAAAAAAGTTAGAGTTTGTTTTATTCTTTCTAAAAACGCCATAGTATTAAAATGTAAATAGCCCTTGTATTTAACCCCAGGTTGGGGATAAAGAGAGAGAAGGTACAACAACAATAACAACAAATCCAGTGCCCGCAAGGGCTCCCGCAAAAGCAAGGTCTGGGGAGTAGATGTACGCAGCCTTCTCCCTTCAGGGGGCTACCCTAAAGAGAGGCTGTTTCCGATGACCCCCAACCTGAGAGAATGATTTGCCGCAGAGAGCAAGTGACCTCAAAAATAAAGAGAGAGAGTGTAACTTTATAGAAGAATTTTAATACATTTACTTTTATTTTAACTATAACTCTCTTCAATATTAACTCATTACCTAATTATCAAATAAAAGTAACTATGATATAGAATAAATGAGTTAATCACGTGTTAAACATGTGATTAACTAGTATTTTAGTAAATAATGCTATATTAATAATAATATAGGCAATTTTTTATTTTATTTCGTAATTAGAATAGTATTAGTATTAGCTAGTTATCCCCTAATTTTATAAATAAAGGGCAATTAGACCGTGGTGAAATTCATAATTTTTAAAACGTTAACAACTCCCTCTCTTGTCTTTACTATTCTCTCTATCTCTCCCTTAATTTTTTATGTATCTCCCCTAATTTCTATATCGATACAATTTTAACTGTAACAAACTCATTCATCCTCTTTACCCTCATTTCTTTATTAAGGGTATTCAAACAAAAGCAAGATAATACATTATCCTCCCCTTCTCCGCTCTCTTTCTCTTTACCCCCTTTACAGAATTGCCAGTATTTTTGGTATTCTTTCGGTTTGTTTTTCCAAAGAAATCACGTTTAAAAATATTAATTTTTTTGTTTAACTAATATAACTTTTAAATTTTTAGAAAACACTTCAAAAAATTATTATTTTTTCAATTAACCACCAATATTAATGCCGTTAGTATTTCATTTGGGTACATGTGTGATTTGGCTTAAGTTATATATAAGACTGGAAAACACATAACACATGTTGATTTTAATTTAGTCGGTAAAGTATTATATAAGATAAAGAATCAGCTTAAATAAATGTACAGACATTAAGGACTATTTTAAAACAAATTTGTATAAACTTATAAATTTGGAAGCTAACGAAGTAAATAACTCCGAATAGACATGAACAACATATTTCACGACTCGACAACCCACAACGGCTTAGACACGAGTCAATTCGTTAGTAGAGGTAGTTCGGATCAGGTCATGCACGTCGTACTTTATATTTTATGAAATAAAGTAGATTTTTTTAGAATTTGAGAGTATTTGGCCTAGCAAAAAACCTGCTATAAATACAAACAGAAGTTATTTTTTTATTTTTAAGAACAAACAGATATATAGTATTTTTCTTTTAAATCATAAGTAGAATAAAGAACTAAATTCATTACGAAAAATATACTTCTATTTGAAGTAATTTTAACGAAAGTGCCTGTACAAAAAGTATTTATGAAAATATTAATTTTTTCGCAGCTTGACTAAACAGAATGGGGTGTTAATATAGAACAATAAGCTTGGGTTGGGTTTGGGCCTACCAGTAGAGTTTCCAATTATATAGCAATCCAACTTGTGTGGGCTTGGGCCTTACAGGTGAAGTAAATGAAGGCCCATTTTAGTTGTTGTACTCGAGGCTCAAAGCTACACCTAGTAAGAGTTTGATTGAGTTTCTGTTATGAAAAATATGTGTTTTTTCTTAAAAAAAATATTTATTTTTTAGACAAATTATCACTTAGATACCCTAAAGTCCGAGCATTTATCAATTAGGTACCTTGACATATCAATATATATATAAAGGTACCCCGTGATTTGATTATTTTATCACCTAGATGCTCTATGTCGAAATTTGATATAATTTTGTAAGAATATGATAAACTTTATACAAATGATATTGTTATAATACATAATTACGATATTTTGTATAATCCATGTTAATATTTTCATTAAAAATCAAGTGAATTGTAATAAAATATTCACCAAACATTGATGTAAATTACGTAAATATTGCCACAATCTTGTATCATTTTCGTATTTTTGGGCAAAAAGTCATCAAATTCTAACGAAGATACTTAGGTATTGTCAAAATCGTGTTCAATTTTTGTATATTCCGACAAAAATCTATTGAATTTCAACAAATGGTATGTGATTGATAAAATTTTAGAACTTTAGGGTACCTAAGTGATAAAGTGTTTATAATCCCGGGTACCTCATTGTATATATTAAAATATCAGGATACCTAAGCGATGAATGATCAAACCATAGTGTACCTAAGTGATGATTTCCCTTCTATTTAAGATTTGAGTGCGTCCGATTTGAAGACAAAAAAACATTTTAAACTAAAAATAAAAATTATTTTCCTATTTTGAAGTAGAAAAAGAAAAATAGTGCTTATTATTTCGAGTATAAACCGCAGTTAAAAATGAAAAATCTTTTAAACAACCGTACACTTATTGGAAGCATTATTGTATAAAGTCTTTATACAGAAAGTATTTGTGAAAAAAATAATTGTTCACAACTTGGTCAAACAGGGACTATTTGGTATTATTTCTTGTTTAAAACTTTAGTTTTTTAAACTAAAAGTATATTTTAAAAATAATTTTATTATTTCTAGTTTCTTTTAGTTGAAATAAAATTAAAAATAAAAAATAAAACCTTTTTTAAATCCCATATTTTAGTTTTTTAAATATAAAAAAAAATTACAAAAAAAAGTATCAAACGATCCCTTAATTAATTGGTGCGAGCTAGGTCAAAAATAGTCTATGCTCTAATATTTCTCTCACGTAAATACTCAGTGGGCTTCAATTTTTAAATACGTATTTAACAACAATAACAACAACAACAAACCCAGTGCCTCAAGGGCTTCTGCATAAGCGGGGTCAAGGAGGGGTGGATGTACGCAACCTTACCCCTTCAAGATGAAACTCTGCAAAGAGGCTGCTTCCGAGGACCCCTAATCTTATAGGGTTGGCAATATGAGGACTTTCCCGGAGCTCACCCATCCCGGTACTACTTTAGCCCAAGCACGCTTAGCTTCCGAGTTCTAATGGGATCCGGTGCTTTAGTGCCTGGTAAATGAACCTTCATTTTTAAATATGTTTAATTTTCAAATATATATAATCTAAAAATTCACCTGATATATCATAATTAAATAATCTAAAAGTTTAAACTGTTAAGTAAAATTTTAGTAAGAAAGATTCCTCCACCCCGTATTCTTTGGATTCCAATTTCAATAGTGACAGATTCCTAACCACCAGGTATTCTATGTGTGGCTATAATTTTTTAATTTAGTTATTAAAATTAGATTTACTAGATTTGAAACTCGTCCTTTATTTTTTACGCATTATTTGGTTGGCAAGAAGTAGATACAAAAAGTACAAATTTATAAAAAGTAGGAATTTGGGCTTTTGTATGGTTAGTAGAAAGTTGACAGAATACGAAAAATAGAAATTTCTTAGCAATTTCTAATTCCTTTAATTTGCAGTAAGTATTTTATCGAACCTCCTAAATCAGTTATAATTCATTTATTTTTAACTAACCTCCCTAAGGAAGTTATATTTCTCAACCCGGCAACCACATACTTCATACCTACTTCCTGGAAAATTGACAAAAGAATTAAATTCCCAATAAATATAAATTTCCGTAGGAATTTAATTCATGTGGCAACTAATCGAGACCTAAAAGTTGTACCTTTTTATTATTGTTAAAAAATTATCATTCACCTTACACAAAAATTCAACTGATGTCTTTTTCAAACTTACGTTACAAAGTACTACATAATCCGATTGGAATATTTATATACATTATACAATAAGAGTATAATAAAATTATTAACTTATAAAAAATAATACTTAAATAATTATTTAATAAACTAACCTTTTACCATAAAAATGAAATATGAGAATTGAATATTGCTCAATTTTTAAAATAAATAGTATCTTTGTATAATATTTTTAAAATATATAGTGTATAATATTTTAAAATATATAGTGGCTCACATTGGATATAAAAAAGTTTTAAAATATAATATTTTCGTTGTGCTTTTCTGTTCTCTTGTTTTGGCTTGTTGTTTGTGCTTGTCCTTTTTTAGCCTTTATCTCCTTACGAGTGTCATAGGCCGCACTTTGGTCGAGTGTTACGTCTTGTATCGTAACCTTGCCACTATTTATATCAAAAAAAAAAGTAGCCTTCTGGGTCCCAAGATTACACCAAAATATGTCAACAAATCCAATAATCTAACAAAGATTCAAAATTCAGTCCTTTTCATTACCTTACACTTGCCAAATGCATATTTTTTTATTTTAACTTTTTGCTGCATTTGTCAAGGATAGCATCCTATAGGGGTAAAGTTACATACATCTACCCACCAGATTGCCTTAGTGGTAGGAGGCAAGTGATGGAATAGAATGATACTTTAGGCCAAAAGGTCTGGAGTTCGATTCCCCTCTTTAACCTCTCCTAGAGAAATCCCTGATTTTATTGGCTTCTGCGGTGTATGGGTCGTTGCAAAGGCCGGAATTTACCGGATGACCAGGTTCCTTGTTAGTAAAAGTTGTGTACATCTTACCTCCTAAATCCCGACCCTCACGTGAGAGGGTGAGAGATTAGAGGAGATAATAGGAGTTATTAGATCTAAATTAAAGAAATCTGAATTATTGACTTTAATGAGATGTGTTAGAGCAATTTTTAAATAGAGACGCTTGATTTAGATCTAAGGGACCTTATTTTCACTTTTTATTTCTCACCCTCTCACACGAGTCTTATATTTTCTCTTGTTTTTACTTTTTATCTGAAATAGGCTTTTATTCTTCTTTTTTTTATAATTAATCGGCTTTTATTCTTGTTTCATTATAACCGCGAGATCCCGGTTCAAGTATGAGAGAGAAATAATCTCTTCATAATAATAACTTAAATAAAATTAACATTATTATTACGTGACATCACCAGTTTAACTGTGGGGCAAGGTTCTTTGCCTTGATCATATGAAGGAGCACTATCAGCGACAGACTGCAATTGAGATCGATTAATGAGGATTTTAATCCTTCATGTTGGAGATTTGGATTTCTTGATTTACACTCGGGAAGATCTTCATCTTGCAAAGTTTGTATCAACTAGCTATCCTTCTTCCTCGTTTGGAAGGCATTAGGAGGACGTACGAAAATGGCATGTCGACACAATGGCCCGAAGAGGACGTCAAGGAGCCTTCACTAATTATAGAAGAGGGTCTTGGCATCACTGGAGACGAGCAAGCTACTCAACAAGCCGGAGAGGAAGGTAAGAATAAATTAAACCATACGTTCTACTGCTTGTAAGAGCCCTTGTCGATCTTTTGAATTTTCATTCTTGTAAACGTACTCCCAAACGAGCCTCTAACCATATAAAAAGCGAGAGAAACCGCATTCCTCACTCTTTCCTTTTTCCGGCCCAATGCATGCTCCTTGAAGTGCCTGCACTTGGAACATTTGTTAGCTTTGCCAAGGCGTCGTTAATCCATAACATGTGGCCATGGCTCACTTTAAAAATTCACCATGTAAACTATGGTCCCCTCCCCTTATTTGAGACCTTTTGTTTTGATACTCAGACTTATACTAAGAAAAAGTTTTAGTCGCTAACAAGACTTATTAAACAAACAAGGCCAAAAAAATAAGAAATAAAAACAGATGAACCAAACACACACTAAAAGCCACTACTTGGTGGAAGTAAAAGTGCAACAACACTAGAACGATACAACTTTACTTCTAAATTGGGACACAAACTCTTTAAAAAAACAAGGGATGAGCTTTAAACCTCTGATCTCTAACTTGAAAGATTGAGAGTTTAACTACTACACCAACTCTAACAGTCGGTCCTTCATACTTACAGTAGTTTGTTGGACTCACAGTGTATGGATGTAAGAATTCATGTGAGTGGTCTTGTAATTTTGCAAGATACGTACCAAACTTAAACAAGCATTAAAAATGACAAAGAAACAAGCATGATAGGTAACCATCAGATAGTGATACATATCAGCCAAATTATGTAGATTAGACATGATTCACACCAAACTTTTCAAACCCATTTTCTTCCTTTTTTTTCCCTATTTAAGTTTTAGTTGGTTGGTGGGAGTCCGATCCGATCTGAACTGAAAATATATGTGTGTCTGTTTGGCTTTGCTGGTCATTGTTAGTTTTGTATATTTTTGTCTTTCTGTTTTTTTTTTTTTTTTATGATTGAGTGAATATAAGTACTCTAATACAGATAAACAGGTAATTAGACAACAGAGTGGCGTAAACCATGTAGACATACAACTGAAGCAACAGAAAAGAAACCATAAGGCCACGAAAAGACAAACATGCCAAGGATCACCAAGAACTAAACGCTGGCCTAAAAAATCCCTACCTGAGGCCCATCTTCCAGAAGAAACACCCAGGAGCAAAAGAACAGGCTTCACCATGTCCAAGTAGTAACACACTCAATACACCTGGCCATCTCGTTAGGACTACATGGGATCTCAGTGCGTCATGCTCTGATCTAGAAGCTTAAACCATTCTCACACTCCACCGCACACTCTCTTCCGCCCAAGGGTCACTTCTAAAGACCGCTACATTTCTGACATTCCAAATTACCCATATCACAATAAGAAATAGTGAGATCCAAACAATTTTTTCTGAAATATTTCGGCTCGCGTTGACCGTTATTCAATTAAAGAACATAGAGAAGCCCAAATAATGAAGGCAAAACCCCACCAATCCAAGCACTTACAACAAATTTTCCACAAAGCAAGACAATCCGCAAATAGGTGATTGACATCCTCCACATTGTTCCTATACAGAACACACCACAGATCCTCCTTGTGTAGTAAGCCCAAACGGCCTAGCCTATCTTTCTAGTGTTGTTAATTCTGTGTACTTCTTTTACTGGCATGAGCTAGGATTGACCATCCAAGCCACAACATTAAAGGAACCTGACTCGATAATCAATTACTGTTGATGGATAAGCCAACCCTAGGAAGTAGAGACATCTAAATGATACACATATTAAGAACTTTTGAATTTACAATACACTAATACTTGATAAAAAAAACAAAAAAAATAGTTATAATATGTTATAGTATAAAACCAATCTTATCCCTTCACCCATCAGCTTAAACTTTTGGGATAGTTGGTTTCTTGACATAGTATCAGAGCTTTATTGACCAAAGGTCATGAGTTCGAATCCTGTCAATCCCCACTTTTAATATTAATATAATATAAGAGGCGTGTGTAATATCCATACTTCAAGTCCAATTGACATCTGCATTAAGGGACATATTAAATTATTAAACTAATCATAGACCTTCACTCATCAGTTTAAGCTTTTGGAATAGTTGATTACTCGACATAAACCTTCAACCAAACTAATATTAAAACAATCTTATGCAAACTACTAATCATATGAATTAATTTTTTAAGTTTTATTGTGCATGAACCATATGAATAAAATAGAGACAATGAGAAACAAAGTCAAATTTCTCCGGACCCTTCCTTTTCAAAGGAGGAAACGCGGAATCATGAGAGCTACCCAAGTTTCAAATTAAAGACCAATTATTTTTTTATTTTCTTTAATTTTTTAATAAATTATCTCATTAATTAATTAATTAATTATTAGGCTGTTTGATATGATTTTATATTTTTAATTTTAATTTTTAGAATAAAAAATAATATTTTTAATGTTCTAAAGGCTCCCGCCTAAGTAGGGTTTGGGGGTGGATATACGCAGAGGCTATTTCCGAGAACCCTCAGCCTGAGGGATGCATGCAACACGAGGACTTCTTAGGAGGTCATCCATCTTGGTACTACTTTCGCCCAAGCACGCTTAACGTTGGAATTATAATGGGATCCAGTGCTTGCGTGTTGGTACCCTTTTAGGTTTTAGAATCTAAAACTTTGTTTTGAAAATGATTTTTAAAAAACTAACTTTTTTCAAAATGTTAAGCTGATAGGTAAAAGTTTATGATTGATTTTATACTCTAATATGTCTCCTCACGTAAATGTACCCTTTTAGATATTGTTAAATTTTAGGCCATTGAGTTGGCATATCAAGGTCCATATATAAGCCCAAGTGGGGTTGCATCTAAAACCAACTGGCATTGGGTGGAGTAACTCATTAAGCTTATAAATTAATCTCTTCACCCTCACAGCTCCTATATGGCATTCTAATTACTAGGCGCACATGTGGAGTCTCAGTATATATTGCAAAAGTCAACCTCATACTTTGTATTCAAATTATGTTGATATTAGTAGGGTTGTTGAGATTTGAAAACGTGTCATCTTGGTCAACAAGGCTCTTATACTATGTTAAGGAACTAACTTAGCCAAAAGCTTAAATCGATGGGTGAAGGTTCATGATTAGCTTTGTACTCAAACAAATTTTTTTTCTAACTTTAATTTTTTATTTCCATTTTTCCCTATATTAATAAAAACAAAAATAAACAATGAACAAAACAATTCTTTTTTAAAAAGGGAATTATTATTAATAGGATAACTAATTACTGTAAAATTCACTAAACTATCTTGATAATAATACATAGGTATTTTTATTGTCATATAAAAAAATATTAAACAATAATATAACTTACAATAAATAATAATTATAAATTATCTTAAAATTATATTAATATTCATATTTTTGTTTTAATAATAATATTAAACTATATTCCTTATAATAAAATTAACCTAAGATTCTTATATTCACAGCAAAAGAAAAAGTTGTCAACTTTAAAGACATTACCGAGAAGTAATGTCATTCTCCTACGTCATCTTCTGTAGGACGCAACTCCCTTTGCTTGCACTTCCTCCCTGTATTAAATTTCCACGTGTCCCCAAACTAATACATAATATTATAAATAATGTAATGTTATTATGAGAGCAAAATTATTACTATCACACTATAATTATTGTTTTTAAGGTAATTTTTGTGGGTCGAATTATTTATAAATTGTTATTCTAGCAATAGTAATTTTTGCCCTGATAGTAATAATTACTTATAAGGGTTCATTTACCAGACACTAATGTATCGGATCCCATTAAAACTTTGAAGTTAAGCGTGCTTGGGCAAAAGTAATACCAGGATGGGTGACCTCTTAGGAAGTCCTTGTGTTGCCAACCCTATAAGTTGGGAGTCATCGAAAATAATATCTCGGCAGGGTTACACCCCTTATTTTTAAAAAATTATTACTTAACCTTATACAACTTATTTTTGACCATTTTACCCCTCAAAAGTGAGGAAATTAAATGTTTAATTTTATTTTTAGAATGAAGTTTTTATATCATTAGGCAAAAATTAGAAATTTTATGTTTTTAGCAAAGGAAAAAAGGAGATTTTCTATATTTATAAAAATATAATTATTTTAATTAATTATAGTAATGATATTATAAGTTCATAAGATAAAAAATATTTTTAAAATGTTTATAAAAATATTATGAGATAAAATACAATATTTTGTTTATTGATGTTATAATGTTACTACTATAATTAATTAAAATAATAATTTTTATGAATACAGAAATCTTTCCTTTTTTAAAAATATAAAAAATCCTTATTTTTCTTCAAAATTGAAAAACCCTACCTAAAAATAAAATCAGACACTTAAATATTTTATTTTAAGGTGCAAAATGGTCAAAAAAAAATATTTGGAAGCAACGTAATAAATTTTCAAAAGTGAGAAGATTTAACGAGTGATTTTATTTGTGATGATGATTTTCTTTTATTGAAGCAAAAATTAGGGGAAATTTTTATAACTTATCCTAAATATTATATATTAATAACTCTTAAAAAGTTTGCATAATATTTGGTTTAAGTTGACTCACCAACTTAACATTATTTAAACTCTAGCTATATTACTATAATATAAACTACAAGAGTTTTTTTTCCTCACAGATGGGGCAAATTTAATAATAATTAAAAGTATATAAATCAAAGTGACAAATTATTTAAAAGTACAAGGACATAAATTACACATTCTTTTTCTTCTTCTTTTTTTTTAAAATAACATTATTATATAAAAGTGAATCTATTTAATAAAATAGAGATCTTATTAAATTGATAAGGCTTACAGTCTCGAAGAAGGATGGCTTTCGGATCTAAAACTTCTAGTTTGAAAGCTACAGATAGCTAACCTATTACACCAATTTCTACCGCTTTCGGTAGAATAGAGATGAGATTCAACATTTGACATAAAAGTGGAATATATTTTTCTTTTTCCAAAATATTTTCTCAAAAGAAATTAAATCTATAGTACCTTCGAATTTAACATGGGAAGACGAAAAAAAAAGAGGAAACTATTCTAATAAAACACACTCTAGAAGCTAAAACTATCCCAATAACAAACAGAAACTCAATGTAATGTTAGAAAAATAAGGAGAAAAGTAATTATAACTTATCTGAAAAACGAAAATCATCGTCATGCCATGAAGTTTAACACTGTCCTAAAGTTGTTTATGTCCCCGCTCTAGTACAAACAGACTAAATGGCCCTCTGACCTCGATTCTTAACACGATGTCCGAAACACCCATGTACTTGAGAGTTTACGGATTAGAATGCGCCTTAATATTTCTCAGTTTTACCATGAAGAGAAGGAGAGAGATGGTGAATTTTAGTGCGTTTTTTAATAAAGAAAGAATGCCTATTATATAGGCTTCAATAAGCCCTTTGTAACAATTATGAGTTAATAAATGCAATTAATGCAGTAATCAATAGATCCAGTTTAATACTCACACGGCCAAAAATGATAACAAACGGCACTACAAAAAAATAAGTCTATTGTCACTAGATTTTAACTATTGTTACGCGTAAAAGTGTATCTAACCATCCTAGCGATACTTTCATTAGTATAGCAGTTGGCTGTGTACAAAGGTTATAAATACGGTTAAAAGTAACCCAATAGCTCATTTTTCCTAAATTGCCTTTCAGCCTTTGGTACTTATTTGAAAGTGTCGCAAACTTGGTGTGATGCGTCAATTAGAGACACATCGAAGAGAATGAAGATGAATTAGGGTTTAAGAGAAGAAGAAAGGAAGAATTAGGGTTAGAAGTAGAGAGAGAGAGAGAGAGAAGTAGGTGGCCAACGGGCCGGCCGAGGCCCGGCTAGCCCGGGGACCTCAAGGGGCAGGCCCGGCCTGGGCCCGCTACAGTGCGGGCGGGCCACCCGGCTTTTTAAAGGGGAAAAAAAATTTGATAATACAAAGTCGCTTTGTACTAAAATTATTGTAATTCATTGATAAATAATATGAAATACAAATACATTTTTTTAAGCACTAATAATGCTAAATATACATTAAATATATGTAATAAAATATATACACAATAAGTTATGGTAAATATATTATCAAAAAAAATAATGGTACATAAATAACGTAACAAATATAAGTACAAATACAAAGTTTGACATATGGGGGGTGCGGTCGTCTTTTGAGGTATACGGGGGGTGCGGTCGTCTTTTGACGTCAATATTTAAAAGTAAATAATTGACATACAAAGGTGTTGATATCAGTCGCGGGGGTATCTAGGCCATCATTTGAGGTATCGGTTGTACGGTTGTCTTCTTCATCGCTCGATGAATTCAGCTTCATTCTCTGTTGTTCTCTTGCCTCTGCTAGCAGCCAATCCTTCAAGCACACGGGCATCTCTAAGCTTGACGGCGATAGCTCCGCCCTCTTCGTTCCAAGCAACCTGCCACCAAGACTGAAAGCACACTCCGATGCTACTGAAGACACCGGACAACTTAGTATATCACGTGCCATAGTGGAAAGCATGGGATACTGGGTTTGGTTTGTGTTCCACCATTGTAACAGGTCAAAATTCGTGTTGGCCGGCGGCCCGAAAATATGGACCATCGGTGTCCGCAAATAATAATCTAACTCGTCACATGATGTGGGGGCTGCTGTGGGCGTAAATTGCTCCAACAGCTTCCACGAATATGACGTGTGTGAACTACTTCCACTAGATGTGGAAGATCCTACTGCAACAGTACTAGGATTATTGGACGCTAATTGACGGGAATATTAAGAAAATAAACTATGCAAGTTGTTATCGACATCGGCAATGAAAGTGTCGATATTAAGAGAAGGATTCAAATATGTGAAAAAATGTTGGCAAAACAAGTTGAAATCCGAGCGTTTACAACGAGGGTCTAAAATAGTTGCAAAGCAGTATGTAAGAGGTAGTTCAAAATAATATTTGGCAAACTTTTCTTTCATTGCCTGAATCGATGCAAATAAAATGGGGTTGGATTCATTACCCACCATCCAATTGACAATATCAAGCAATCTTGATATTGTTTGAGGCATGGTCGGATAGTAGCAACCCGAAAAAAAATGTTGTTGCCTTTTTAAACATGCTAAAAAGTTACAAATTTGATCTATTGTCTCCCAATTTATACCGGCCAGGTTTTAATCGCTCCATTCTGCAGGATTTTTCTGGGCGTATTCCATTAGAACGTCTTTGTATGGTAAAAGGCGCTCTAATATTTCTATCGTAGACGACTACCTATTTTGGGAGTCTAATTTGAATTGTTTATATTATATGTTATGCAACCTATATAAATTTTTAAATTTTCTTTTTCCAGTACTGGATGATTTTACAGATATTATTACCGATCTTAAGGTAATAAGGGATGCTTTTATGAGATCTAAACCATCCGTTACCATTAAATGCAAAATGTGATAAACGCAACGAATATGAAAACACTTTCCACCTAACATGGGTCTCATTTGCCTAATTAAATGTGTAACGGCTGCAGTGTTATTGGTAGCATTGTCGAACGTAATACTAAAGATACGTCGCTCTATGCCCCAGTCGCGAACTGCCGATATAATCACACCCGTAATTACCTCGGCATTGTGGGGGCAATCTAAAAGTCCAAAATGAATTATCCGCTTTTGCATGATGAAGGATTCATCAGTCCAGTGTGCCGTTATGCACGTATAAGGTTGGCCGGGTTTCGACGTCCATACGTCCAACGTCAACGAGAACATGCTCGTGTTCGTCGCAAAATGTGTGAAGACCCCAGTTTTCATCCCGTGGTACAACGTAAAAGTGTCCCACTTTACGGTGTTCCGAGGAATCCTCACAATGGCGGGATTAACATTTCGTTGGAGGTAGTTGACGAAATTTGGGTCTTCACAGGTATTAAAAGGCCTTTCACTTATAATTATATATTTAGCTAGCCCCTTTCGGTTGCTCTCTTGAGAGAACCTAAAATTAGCAAGTGCACCGGTCACTTGCTGTACTAGACGTTGTTGGCTCTTTTCTGGGAATTGCTCGGGGTGGCACCTAAGTATATGTCTGTTTAATGTGCCCGTCCCACTACCAGGTTGATGGCTAAAATCCTTAGGTGGGTCACATAATTTACAAGTTGCTTTATTAGTTGTCTTATTAACGGTAAAGTGCTTCCATACCCCACTAGTTGTACGCCTACTAGTAGAGGTACTGGTTTCATGCTGGGCTTCGGTGGTGGGGGTGGGTTCCTCATCAGTTTGTGAGTCTCCAACCCCACCACCACCTGACTCATGATAATCTTGTTGTTGTGAAAAGTCATAATCTATACTATCATCAGTGTATGGGGGTGTTGGGTCTGGTTGTATAAAAGCTCGTTCTTCAGTATCAAGTAAGACAATTCTACTCCTTTTAGGGATTCTGGGTGGCCGAGAAGAGCCAAAACTAGCACGACCGGCTCCAGAGGATGATGAAGAGTTGTGTGCCATATTAGTATAAGTGATTAGTATTTATAAAATGCAAGTAGTAATGCAAATTAAATAACTAAAAATGCGAATCAAATAAAATTACGATACTAAAATTAACGAAATGAGAGAACAATGAATTGGAACTTCAGCCAAATACTTTACGAACTTCGAACTTTAGAGCACAATTTTTGCAATTAGCAAAGTTAGAGAAGATGGGAGATGATGAATGTATAGAGAGAGAAGAGAGGATTGAAGAATTGGTGAGAAAATGAGTTGGGAAGGTTTAAGTATTTATAGAAAAAAAATATAATTTTTTTTTTTTTTAATAAAAGAGCCGTTCAAAACGAGCCCAACGGCTCTTTTTAGAGCCGTTGGGCCCAGGGCCCGGGTCGGGCCGGGCCAAACATGGGCCGGGCTGGTGCGGTTTCCGGGCCGGCCCGACCCGTTGGCCACCTCTAGAGAGAAGAGAAGGAAAATAAGATTGAGAAGATTCTTGTTATCCACACATTAGTTAGTACAAGTATTTATAGCTTTAGCAACTTGCCTAAGAAAGTCATTAACAAACTAATACTATCTCTAACCATCTTAATCATTCATGGTGCGATTGGTTCAGCTTATTTCAGCTTATCTGTTTTATTAAAATCTATTCATTTAAGATCTGTATTTTTACAGTGAAGTGTTTGGTTGTGCTGTGCAGAAAAATCTTTTTTAACAAAATAATGTATTTGGATACAAGTTTTAAAAAATAACTTATATATTATAATCATAAAAGTGACTTAATAGTATAAATTAATTAATAATAATAGATACAAATAAATTATTATAATAGTTGGTTATAGTAATGGAGAGTGATGAATTTAATGACCCATGGGCATAAAAAGGGTGGTGGGAGGTGTGGATAATAATAACAAGTAAAAGTAGGCCATAGTGGTAAAGATTTAATATTAATTTAGTTTTTAAAGCATTTTTCTGAGATAAGCTGCGAAAAATATTTAATTTTGCATCATTTTCTGCTTAGTTATAAAACAACTCTTTTATCTTTTTATTTAAGTTGTAAATGTAAAAAGATCTTTTCTGCTAACCAAACACAAGCCTTGCAGTCAACAATATTTTTTTCACAGCTTTAAGCTGTTAAAAGCTAAACCAAACGCAACCTCAATAATACTCATAACCAATTCTAAATTAATATTTTCCTATATAATGATATGAATTGTAACATAATATCCCAACGGCTTAATTTTAACGTACCGCAATCATAAAATAAAAAATATTAAAACTATCAATTTATACATAAAATAAACTTTCTATACTAAAATTGGAGCATATTCATATGAAACATACTAAAGCACATAATGGGTGGAGTATATTTTGCCCATTTTGATGAGAACAAATACGTGGCATAAATTTTATTTATATAAAATAAAAATTTTATCCCAATTTTAGTGGATATGGAACACAGTAGAGAAGCATAAAAAAAAATAAAAATTAATGATTCGATGCATTAACTTTTTAATTTAGATATATTATTATTAGAATAATGATAATACTTCTAATAAATAATAATTTTAATTTTTTATAAAATTATTCTAATAGTAATATTTTTTCTGATAATGGTAATATCTTTTAACTATATACACTTAGGAAATGCTTAGTATGTGGTTAAAAAATATAGGTTAAATATTAACAGGGTAATGGTTAATGGGGAAACTATTACCCCATAAAAATTTTTTGCTTTTAGTTTGTTTGGTTACTCCACTTTTACAAAAGTAACCATTAACCCATGAATTTTTTCTTGTGTTTGGTACAGGGTTAAAATTACCTGTTTAAAATTGGTGAACCTAGGGTTAGCAATGAAATTGGCCAATCTAGGGCAAGCGCGGCTACTTAGAGGGGAAGCGGTGGCGGGACGTGAGATGAGTTTGATGGCGGTGGACAGAGGTGAACGACAGTGGACGGTGATGAACAGTGGCAAATGGTGGTGAACGATTGGCCATCCACCCTTTCGGCAACCGTTGACTACTTCCGGCGTTGCTATCACACCACTGCGGCTAACGCCGACAGTTTCGTCACTGCCATCCACTCCTACGGCTGCCGTCGACCACCCCTCGGCTACCCTCGACCCCTCTGGCTGCCAGGGGTAAAAGTTTTAAGGGGGTAAATTTTTAAGGAAAACCAAATATAGGTAAAAGGGGGTTAATGGTTAATGAGGTAACCATTAACCCCCTTTAACCTGATATCAAACATGGTCTTAGTGTTAAATCTTTAATCCACAATTAAGAAATAATAATCTGTCTTGCTTTATTTTTTTATAAAATCTGACCAATGAATCACTTGTTGGACTAAAACATTTCTTTATTATAACTAAAAAATTGAAAAATTCAAATACAAAGTTTATTTAAAATAAAACTAAATTTGAGGACATTAAAGCATAATTTATCCAAAAACAATAATAATGCCTCCATTTGTGAGCTTGCAATAATCTATGCAATAAAATAATTTTTTAACAGCATTTTTTGTAAATTCTTTTATAAAAAGTATTTTTTTGAGCAGTTGTAAAAAGTATTTTTTATTACAATATTTTTATTCAAATTTTTTTTTTGCTTCAAAAAAATACTCTATTTTCTACTTCTACGTAAAAGTAAAAATTAAATTAAATTTTTATTTAAAAATAATTTTTTTAGACCTTATACCCTTATTATTTGAAAACTAGGATAATGTCCCTATTAACATTACAAAATGACTAAAGCAAATTTATGAAATTGTGTAACTATTATCCTACAAAAGTCAAATTATTACATCGACGATAACAATTTTTATCTGATAATAACAAAACCTTAATACAACACTCAAGACCAGATATAACCCCAAGAAAATGACGGAGGCCTCAACTTCTTTAGGGATTTTCAAATTTTTAGAGTTGTTGGTTTCTAAAGTACCAATTATTAATTTTAATAAGTTTCGTAATTAAAATTTTTATAATTTAGTTATACGAAACACCCCATTAAAAATTTTTACTTAGGATCACAACCGACCTTGAAAATGAAATGACTCATATGAGAGGATAAAAAATGAGAGGAAAGGGGAAATTATACCATGAAGTTTGAGCATTTGTTACTTAGATATTCTGATATTTTAATATATATAATAGGGTACCCTAAGGTTTGAATATTTTATCACTTAGATATTCTATGAAGGAAATATATATAAGTTAGTACCAGTGTTTTCATAAAAAATTTAACAAACTGTGAATATTCAACGAATATTATGTAGACCACATGAAAATTAATATAATTATATGTCATTTTCACATTTTTTGGCAAAAAAATATCAAATTCTAATGAAAATACTTATATACTGTTCTTAGCTTTTTTCTTATGGAAATCTATTAAATTTTTGACAAAGGGTGTTTGATTGATAAAATTTTAAAATTTCAGGGTATCTAAGTGATAAAATGTCTAAAACTCAAGGTCCCTTATTATATATAAGAAAATGTCAAGGTATCAGTGATATATGTTCAAATTTTAAGGTACCTAAGTAATAATTTCCTAAAAAAAAGTAAGAACCTTTAGATCCAAATCCAAAAAAATTTGAGCCATTAACTTTAATAAATAATGTAACTATAATTTTAAGGGTTATTTACACGAAATATCTCTATACTTTATCTACTGTGTTAATTTAGTCTTTATACTTCTAATTATGCCAATTTAGTCTCTACTCAATTCAAAATATGTCAATTCGGTCATTTAAAAAAATGTATATTAAATTTTTAATAAAATTTTAATGGTTTTGCCAGGAGTTGGGTTAAATTGAGTAAACAAATAAATTTATACTAAGTTGCTTGCATTTAACATAAATTTTTTGTTTAAAATTGTATCATTAATTTAACTTAAATTTAACCAAATAACTAAATTGGTACATTTTAAATTATGCAGGATTGCCACAATTAAAAATACAAAGATCAAATTGACACAATAAATAAAATACAGGAACCTTTAATATAAATAACCCTAATTTTTACAGGTTCTTGACAAAATTTCCAATTATTAGGTCGGGGATCATTGGAAACAACCTCTCATCGATGTCTTACCTTGATGTGTTAAGACTACATACATCTTACCCCTCCCAAACCCCACATAAGTGGGAGCTTTTATAGCATTAAAAATGTTATTGTTGTTGTTACTGTTATTGTTGCGGTGTCTTCATCTTTTTTATGTTCCTACAAATAAAATTTGTAAGTTAATAATTGGTCATGACTCAAACGGCGTCCTTCTAGATTTAAACCCACCCAGTTCCCTTACCGACCCCCAACATAAAGCATTTTTATCCACTACACGCCATTTCAAATTTTAAAAATTAAAATTAAATTATTTAAAAATCAAAAACTAATGCATTGAATGGGTAGCCCTCGGCCGTTTTACGTTCAAAAAAAAAAAAAAACATAAATAAAATATTATTTATATCAAAGATTACTCTATTTTATTTATTATATTAATTTAATTCTTGTACTTTTAATTATATCAATTTAGTCTCTATATGATTCAAAATATGTCAATTTGATCATTAGAAAAAATTTGTTGTTAAATTTTTAATAGTTTGACAATGAATTGGATTAAATTGAGTAAAAAGATGCATTCATAATAAATTACTTGCATATAATATAATTTTATCATTTAAAATTATGTTATTAACTTAATTTAAATTTAACTAAATAACTAAATTAATATATTTTAAATTATATAAATACTAAATTAATATAATTAAAAATATATAAATTAAACTAATATAATTAATAAAATATAAAATTTTTTGACATAAATAATTCATAAATGAAAATAAAACCTACGCGCATATTTCTATTCTGCAACGTTCATGTCGCTCTGTCTCTTTCTCTCTCCTCATATCAAACTCGCAGATCATCCATATCCTACCTCTGAATTCATCGACGGCAACGATTACTTTTCAATTTTTTTTGTTAATATTTGTTGAATTTAATCCCTTTGTTTGTGAATAATTTTGCTATTTTTGTCACTGTGAGATGGCTTCTTCTTCTTCTTCTCCTTCATCTGGAGTGGAGTTGAAGGAATCTCAGGGGAATATGATCGCCGGCGCCGGTGTTGCTTTAGATTTTCGAGTGAAAGATCCGCCGGCGCCGTGTTCGCCGGCGAAGATTCCCCGGCGGTTGCGGCGTCGCCTATCGGAGTGTCGGAGTACGACGATGACGGCCGATGAAATTGATGCGAAGCTTAAGGAAGCGGATCTTCGGCGACAGGTTTCCGTTTCTAGGGCGTCTTGTTCCGATTAACGTTTCGTTCCCTTTTTTTTTTTTGAAACGTTTGTTGATAATTTATATTGTTTTGGTTTGGTTTGATTGTATCGCTAGGGTTTTCTTTGTGGTAAGTAAATTTTCGCTCGTGTGTTCTATGGAATTATTTACTCCATTGGTTTATAATGTTCTAAGTTGGTTTAAATTAGTTTCTAGTCTTTATTTTTTGTTCAAAATGATCTTTAATATTTTATTTTATAACAAAATTAATTTCTCATCCTTTTAATTTTTATCTAATTTGGTCACTGGTGTTGGTAAGAGACTAATTTTATGGTAAAGTAAAAATTAGGGTTATTTTGTACAAAAGAAAAGGTAGGACTAATTTGAACAAAATTAATAACACCAGGACTATTTTAAATAAAAGAAAAGATTAAAAACCAATTAAAGAGACTTAAAAACATTGGAGATCAATGGTGTAAACAACTCAGTGTTCTAGCGAGAAGTGACTATATCTATATAAGAGTTTTAGTTTATGATAAGATAAACTTTCCTCTTTTAATTTAAATGTACATAAATTATTTTATAGGGAAACTCTATTTTTTATTTTTGTTAATACTATAATTTATCCATTAATATATATAAATATAACTATTTAAAATCTAATTATATATAGTGTATCGCACGAGGGAACTCTAGTTTTGATTATTTGAGAGCAACATGTGTGAATAATAATATGCGGAATAAAACACCAGTTCGCTAATCCAGCAAATTACGTCCGAGGAAAATTTGAATTGAAATTTTAAAGCCATAATTTTCCTATAAATATTTTTTGTACGCATTTCTGTGTCTAAGGTTTTAATATTTTTCTACTACAAAAGGATTTGTTCATAGTTTATAGGACCTTATGGGTTTACTGGATGATTAAGGTGGTATTTTGTGAGAAAAGTTTGTCTTTTGGTGTTAGTCTCGTTAGTTAAAATGGTGTTGTTATTGGTGGGGCGGAGTGTTATGCCGAGAGCAAAGATAGGACTTGTTCTGAATAATTTGTGTAAAGTTGCTATGACGTTAACACTTTTGTCATGTGAATAACATTATCCTTGTTAAATTAAATGAGAAAGACAAGTATGGAAGTTAATTTTCCTCTCTGATGTGGGGTGGTATGAAGGCTACTTGGCTGAGTCATCGGAGCATGCACAAGGAAAACAGAAGGAATTCTGTGGACAATTTGAATGCTTTGAGTTATTTTGTTTGTTTAAGTTGTGTGGACGATTTACATCGTTTTTGTCTTCAGTTTACTTGAATCTTCAGTCTCTTTTCAGGGCTAATTAGAAATTCTGTCTTGTTCTCTTAGCAATTCTATGAGTTTCTATCACATAAAGCGAGGCCAAGGCAGAGGAGCCCATCAAGGTCGTCTTTGCAGGAAGTAGAACTTAGCCAGCGACTGGAAGCTAAGCTTAATGCCGCTGAGCAGAAAAGGCTAGTATCTTTTTGAACTTTTCTTTGGTGTTGATATATGTCAACGGTTCCCGTTAGGGTAGCACCTTGAAGGGGAAGGCTGCGTACATCCACCCCCAAGACCCTGCTTAGGTGGGAGCCCTTGGGGCACTGGAATTGTTGTTGTTGTTTTTGTTATATGTCAGTGGTTAGGTTATCCATGAATCAAGAAGGGAGTTGATGATGTGATCCTAAAAGTGGTGCCAATCCAAACAAAACAGTTTGGGTATGTTATAGCTGTATACTACAGGAAGTTGGGAACTATTAATTGATTCGTTTTTGTCAAGTATGCGGCTTTGTTTTCCGTTATGTTTGTTGGATGTTCCTTTGAAAGAAGTTCTTTGTTGGGTTTGTGTATTATCCTGTGATGTTTGCATATTATCCCGGGAAACAGGTTATAGTGTTCAGTCTGAATTTATGTTTGTAAAGTATTTAGAATGCTGTTAGGGAGACCAGAAAAAATGAACTACGAGCTTTTGATTTTGTCAAATATGAGTTCTAAACTCATAAAAACTAGGATTGCCCATCATTATATTGTTGTCTGTAAGAAATTGCTTCCTTATCATTTCATATGAATTGACTACTACATATGAATTGACTACTACTTAAATTTGAAGGGAATGATTCAATTGTGAGTATGTCATTGTAGTGTTGCCGGTGTTCTCAACTTAGCCGAATACAAAACTATAATTTCAATGTCCAAATTTCTTATAACTCAACATGCTTTTAGTGGGAGGTTTTAGTCCTGCATAAAGTCGCGTCACTGACATATCCCCATCTGGAATATATATAGGTTTTCGACATAATTTGAATGACGTTGGACAAAAGGTGCCTGCAATAGGAAAGCTCGCTTAGTGCTGATGCACGTATGTTTCTTATTATGTGACAGGATGAGCATTCTTGCAAAGGCACAGATGCGCTTGGCTAAGTTGGATGAGCAGAGACAAGCCGCTAAAAGCAGTTTAGAATCGCGTTTTGAGAAAGAACGCGGTGAGCTAGGAATGAAGGTGGAATCACGAGTTCAGCAGGCTGAGGCTAATCGAATGCTTATCCTGAAGACTTACAGGCAAAGAAGAGCTGCAAGGAGTGAGCGGTCCGCTCAATCACTGATGAGAAGGATGATACAGGAGAGCAAATACAAGGAGTGTGTCCGTGCTGCAATCCACCAAAAGCGCATGGCTGCAGAGAGGAAAAGGTTAGGAATACTAGAAGCAGAGCGGTCAAGGGCGCGTGCGAGGTTTATTCGAGTACAACGAGCTGCTAGTTCTGTTCATACTCAAAAGGAGATAGAAAGAATGAAAATGAAGAACCAGCTTGAAGATCGATTACAGCGGGTATGTATATATTGGTGTCGTGAAACAGTAAGCATATTCTTATACTAGATTGATGATGGCAGCTTGAACTTTCTTTAAGTGTACTTTGAATTTATTGTGACTAGGCTAGGAGACAAAGGGCTGAATATCTGAGGCAGAGAAAGAGCTTGCATTGTTCTACTCATGCCAACGGGAAAATGTCTGACGAGCAGGCTGAAATTCTTGCGAAGAAACTAGCAAGGTACATGAACATTCTTGTGCTCTTTTCATATTTAGTTTTTGTGATGATCTTAAATAACCCAAGGTCTTCTTATCTTGGTAACATTTTTTCTACTGCTTTATTTTTCACCTGTTTGTATTTGTATTGGTGCATCACCATCCCACGTGTCAACTCGGGGTGAGGCACTTTTAGAAAATAGCATCTAATAGTAAAAGTAAAATTAGCATCCAACAGTAAAATTACAACTCATACTGTTTTATTTCAGAGTTAGGAGCCTTTCGAAAACAGTCCCTCTAAAGGGAAAGCCCCTCTACAGGGTAGTACCCTGTAGGGGTAAGACTTCGTACATCTTACTTTACCCAGACTCCTGCCTCGGCGGGAGCCTGTTTGAGGCATTCGGTCGTTGTTGTTGATCGATCGCAGTTTTTAGATTATTTTTCTTCTTGTTTTAAATATCTTTTTTATACATACAAAAATGAGAAAATACCTTTAAATTAACACATTCGATGATTTAGGAAATGCCATTGATCGTGCTCGAAAGCTGTGGCTTCAATAATAACATCCTTTCACCGAAGCATCCAAATTGACACCTAGATGCTGGGATATTGTTGACGCCCATGTTGTCTTTAGAGTAGCTCTTATGTTTTTCCTAAAATAGGAATAAAGTCTTCAATGGCTTTTTCGGTTTCATGTTGTATTCATTTAGGATGAAGTTTGGAGATTCAGTTAATTAGACCATTATAGTTCATGAGGGAGACATCTTTATAAAGAACTTCTGTTAGTGGGAAGAATATGCCTTGAGAAACTCCTCAAAGGCTATCTGAGAGTTGGTTGATGTATTGTTGTAAATTGTCCAAGGGTAAATGAAAAATTTCTCCAATAATAAGATTGCATTGGAACAATTTACAAGAGAAGTTCAAATATTACATATCTATGTTGACCTGCCTAAGTATATTGGAGAAGTAGGGCTGTTTATAAGAGTTTGAGATTTTGCAATATATGATCAGTCAATTCCTGCTCTTTCCAACATTTCCAGTTTTTTCTCCTGTCATTTTCTACGAATCTGTGATCAGTGGCAATGCAATGATGTATTCCATCTCTGTTAGGTGCTGGAGGCGGTTTGTTAAATCTAGAGGAACTACATATTTGTTGGTAAAAGCTTATGAGGCTCTTAATATCAGTGAGAAGTCAGTCAAGTCAATGCCATTTGAACAGCTGGCTCTCAAGATTGAATCAGATGCGACCCTGAGGGCTGTGAAATCTTTGCTGGACCGTCTTGAATCTCGTCTTGCCGCACAGAAAGCAAACAACAGTTCATCTGGGATGGAGAACATGGATCATCTTCTCAGGCACGTTGCTTCCCCGAAACGAAGGCGTAAAACTAATCCTTCAAGCAGGAGCAGGGGAGCAAAGCGTGGAGCATCAGGGGGGGAGTTCACTCAAAGTCGTCGTAAACTATCAAGATATGCTGTCAGAGTTGTGCTATGTGCTTATATGATACTAGGACATCCCGATGCTGTTCTGAGTGGGAAAGGGGAGCATGAGACCTGTTTAGCCGAGGCTGCTGCTAAGTTTATTCAAGAATTTGAGTTATTAATCAAAATTATATCAGAAGGCCCCAGGGAAAAATCGACCTTGAAGGACAATGGTGTGACCTTCAGATCCCAGCTAGAAGCATTTGATAAATCATGGTGCCATTACCTATATCGTTTTGTTGTCTGGAAGGTGAATGACGCAAGGTTATTGGAGGAGGATTTGGTGAGAGCTGCCTGCCAGCTGGAGCTTTCTATGATGCATACGTGCAAGCTTGGTCCAGAGGGAGATAGCAGTGGTCTTACCCATGACATGAAGGCTATCCAGAAACAGGTATGAGCCTAGTAACATTGTTTTCTGCCTGTGATCTTGATTCCGTTTTTGGTTGTATTTTCATTTTGCTAATGATCTTCACAAAATATGATTAGGTTATGGAAGATCAGACATTGTTAAAGGAGAAAGTGCAGAATCTGAGTGGTGACGCTGGAATTGAACGCATGGAAAGTGCTCTTTCTGATGTGCGTTCTAAATTCTTTGCCTTGAAGGAGGTTGGGAGTCCAATGTCTTCTCCAGTTGCTCATATTTCATCTTCAAGTTACTCTGGTTCATCAGATGGCTCACCGGTTCAGATCTCTGATGAGATGGGTGTTCAGGCTTGTGGCACAGAACGCTCCAGCAGAGTAGCTAGATTGTTGTTTAAGGAAGACAAGACATCCCAAAGCAAGGAAGATGGTCCATCAGGCTCTCTTGCAAGTAGTGGAGATGGTCAATTGCATTATTCAGTGTTGGCTACAGAGAATGAACTACTAGTAAATGAGATTGTCCATGGACGTGGCCTGGGTTTCGCTGATAATCTTGACATCAGTGATGAAGATCAGAATGCTCTTAAGGTTGGTCTTAACCATTTTCATTCTTTCCCATGTTTATGATGTTTGGAGTTTGGTTCTTTTACTTGCACAAGTCCTATCCTCTCTATAATTCATTCCTTTGTAGACGAAGGTGAAAGAGACAATGGAAAAGGCGTTCTGGGATGGCATCATGGAGTCTATGAAACGACCAAACCCAGATTTTAGCTGGGTCCTCAAGCTCATGACAGAAGTCAGGGATGAATTGTGCGAGATGTCCCCCAGCAGTTGGAGACAGGAGATCGTTGATACTATCGATATAGATCTTCTTTCCCAGGTAGTTGATTGTGCTGTGTCATTAGCTAGTTGATATTGTTAGGACCACTCAACTCTAAATCGAATTAGCAAACACAAATAGAAGGGATTGAGGGAATTAGAACGCCGGAATTTACTGGCTCGGCTGAAGCCTATGTTCACAGAGGGGGAGCAATGAATTTAACTATGTAAATTGAGGTATACAACAATGTTTTACTCACGCTCAACCTCTCACTTCTTTCTTCTTTTTGCTTTATCCTCCTACACTAGCACAAGAGGACCCTATTTATAACCCTCTACAATCATAACCATAGGACGCCCAAGCATCACCATAAAGGGCCTCAATAATTTCCGTCATAAATATGGCTGCTGGGGGACCATTGGTCTCCATACCTAACAGATATTACATGGATTTTATTGTTTGGGACAGAGCACACGCTAATGGTTGTCTTTTGCTTTCCATGGCAGGTTTTGAGAACTGACACGTTTGATATGAATTATCTCGGCAAAATCATGGATTTTGCATTAGTCACTTTGCAGAAGCTCTCAGCTCCCGCAAATGATGACAAGATGCAGGCTTCTCACCAGAATCTACTAAGAGAGCTGAGAGAGCTTTCGCAGTCTGGAAATGATTCTAACAATTCTTTTGTGATGGCAGTGATCAATGGTCTGCGTTATGTTCTTCAACAGATTCAGGTCTGTAGATCCTGTTTTAACTTTTTGCTTAGTGGAGATAAATGATCTAATCTAATCATTCCGCTGAATATTGCAGCTTATTATGCATGGTAGTTCTATTTACCGATGGTCGTGTTGATTGTCTTTTTGTTTTCTGTGCTTGGATGAGTAAAATGTTGCTTTGGATACTGTCATTCAGGTTGGTGGCATAGAATGAAGTGAGTTTTCAGCTCTCTCTCTGGGAAAGATCATATCTTAAGATTCTTTTAGCCAAAAGCAATTTTTTTCCAGAATTCTTCTACATGAGTTTCCAAAATGGCTTTTGCAGTTAGGATGGGAAGAGTACGAGGCTTGAGGTGGATTGGAACGGTGACATGAAGAAAATGGCTTTCTTTATCCTTCAGAGGGAGCCATTTTCTCCTATGAGGGGAAATAGACTTGCCTTGCAAAGTACTTTTTAGTGATTCAAGTAAGCAATAATAATGGTGCATAAGAGGACTTACGCCCAACCAAATGAATCCACAATTTTGTATGTCCGTTGTAGCTGATTACACAGTTAGGTGAAGGATCAATGTGACGCATATCCGAATAATTTCTTTTGCATTCTAGTAGCCCTTTTAACTTTTCACGACCATTTATCCAAATGTTTCACAAATTCTGAGGTTATAGAAGATTTTTTCGGTGTTTTTTTTTGATTGATGTGAATTGTAGAAGATTTATGCATTTCTTGAGCAGGAAGATTCTAAACCATCAATTTGTTGAATGATGGTAGCATATTTATGCGTGAAATAATTTGATGGCAATTTTATTGATGATTTTGAACATACCCCTGATTCTTGTCAGAACTTAATTTTGATCGTTTAACTAATATTCTGAAAGTGCAATCTTGGTAATCATTGGCAGACTTTGAAGAAAGAGATTAGTAAAGCACGTATCAGAATGATTGAGCCGCTCATCAAAGGCCCATCTGGTTTGGAGTATCTACAGAAAGCGTTCTCCAACAGATATGGACCCCCATCTGATGCCTGTGCATCATTACCATTGACAAAGGAATGGCTCTCGTCAATCAAGACTAGCGCTGAGCACGAGTGGGGTGAACATGTTGATTCGCTGTCGGCTTTGCCTTCAGCTTCAGCATCACATCCACATGGGCTTCCGTGCACCACGCTTCGAACAGGAGGAAGCGTTTCTGCGACATCGAGAATGCACCTTGCAACGCCCACTGCCAAAGGTTTGATGATCAGTTTTATAAGTTCCTTGAGCTGCCCTGTTCTATTTGGCATGTCTTTTTCTTGTTAGTCCAATAATAGTAGCAACTGACGTGTCATATTCAATCTAGTAGAAAAGCCGCACTGGAGGGAGGAATGACACTGTGTTCAATAATGCAGAAATTAGAATTTGTCCAAATTTCCCCCCTCATTCTTGTCGCGCTGATATTGTGGCTAGTTGAGGGAATTTGTGTGATTTTTGTGTAAGGGATGCCTTTTTAGGACAGCTGACATGGCAGCTGCTAGTGACAAAGTCAAACAGAACTCGAGTCGGATTTGAACCTAAATGAGCCGAGCTTGGCTCTTAACTTGTCAAGTCGGTTTTGAGCTCAACTAAGTTAAGAACAACCCGAGTTCATCATGAAATGAACTCAAGCTCTAAGTCTCTTGATTGAACTCGACCCTATTGAACTTGCACATGGCAGACTTGAGTCAATTCATTTAACCTATAGGCTTAATTTTCTTGTTCACTATTAGGGTTTGGGGCCCTTAGACATAGCCTCCCTTTAAGGTAGCTTTTGAAGGGGTAAGACTGTATACATCTCAACCCCCATCCCAAAAAACCCAAAAAAAAAAAAAAAACACCATGCTTTGGTGGTAGACCTTGTGACATTGAATTTGTTGCTGTATTATTCCTTTTTTCTTTTGGTCAATGTACACTTGAAATTCCAATTCCACAGCTGGGTTATTGCTTACATTTTCGGGCTCGTTTCAGGAAAGGACCAACCGGAATGTAAAGGAGACAAGGTTGATTTGTATGTGAGGCTTGGCTTGTTGAAGTTAGTGAATGAGATAGAGGGGATTACACCAGAGGGTTTGCCTGAAACCATGAAGCTTAATTTCTCCAGACTGAGAGCTCTCCAGTCTCAGCTGCAGAAGATCATCGTCATTTCCACCAGGTTTGAAAATTATGTTCAATGTCTTCTTCTTGCTTTAGCCCGTACAATCAGATTGCAGATTATGATCACAGAAATGGGTTGTCGCGGAGGTTTGAAATGGTTGTTGCAGTCATTGTGGAGTGTGTGTTAAAGGAATATAAGTTGCTTTTAAGTACCACACAAAATTTTGAATGTAACAGCCATTTACTAAAGCATACTTAAGAAAATAAGGCTATTTACGGCATAAAAGCCTTATTTTGTTCACTATGTTAGGTTAGTCGTCGTACTTTTATTTAAGTCAATCTAGCCCTTACATAATTTACGATGTTCAATACAGTCCAAGCGTAGAATAGATGTTAAATTGGCAACGGTTTTTCAATGGTTGGGTCATGGGTGGTGTTAAATTGGTTAGCGGGTGGATTTGTGTGGCACTTGCATCTTATATGACCATACCGTTGAAAGTTACATTATTAACCGAGCTTCCAATTTCACCATAAGTTTAAATTGGCACAATTTAAATTGTACAGAGACTATTAATATAATTAAAAGTAAAGGACTAAATTAACTCAGTGAACAAAATAAGGCTTTTATGGTGTAAATAGCCTTATTTTCTTAAGTATACTAAATGAAAATGGGATGCAATATGCATCACGATGGTCGTTTTAAAAGTGACCATTATGTTCCCTTTGAAAACTTAACACGCACACCGCAAAGCAACCGCAACCGCAAAGCAACCGAGGAACGATGATTGGACTCCACGGCGTCCCTTGAATACCACGTAACAGTTAGCTCAAAATCTATTAAATAATCGCTGTTAAAATTTATTTGATTTTCACCTTCTAATCTCTCATTTCATTTCTAACCCGCACACTCGCAATGTCTTTTGGTGCAGCATGTTGATCCTCCGACGAGCCCTTCTTAGTGAGCGCCTAGTGACCACCCCATCCGACATCGGCGCCATAATATCTCAATCATCCCAAGAACTCTCCGACCTCCTTGAAAATGTCGAAGATGTTGGCATACCCGAGATCACTGAAGCCATCCTCCCGCCCCACAACGACCCAAACCGCCCCATTAATCCCGAGAAGCTCCAACCAACAAAAGCGGTGGTGGCCAACACCCTAGCCAAGAGCCTCAAATCCGGGGACCCAGTCTTCACCCACGTCTCCCGAGCCATTTACCTAGCTGCTAGGAGCGCTGTTCTTGGAGGAACTGGGAGCAGAGGCGGACAGCTAGCGGAGGGAGCTCTCCGGCGAGTCGGGGCGGCGTTTATGGTGGAGAAGGTGGTGGAAGTGGCGGAGGTGGTGGTCGTGGTGGCGACGGTGTCGGGAAGTGTTCATGGGGAATGGTACGAGGAGCTGCTGAAGAACATGTGATATCATTAAGGTAATGAGGTGAGTAATTTTTAACAAGATCCCTCTATGATTATTTAGTGTAAATATTATTAGCAAGATGTGATAATCAAGTGTAGTATGTAGTAATGGTGACATTGTGTAGTTACGATTGTATGCAAAACTTAATTATAATAATGATACATATTGTAAATAACATTTGGAGTCTAAAGAATTGTACTTTGTAAGTACTATTATAGTATCTAGATCTGTATCTGCTACAGTTATTATTTGTGTATTACACTGCTTTTATACTCAGATTTGTATCTTGTATTATGTAGGTAGGGTTACTTTAGTCTTTATGCTATTATTACACTCTTTATATATATAATATCGATGTTTGTAATGCCACCAACGCGCCGTCACCAGACCCCATTAGAATTCCGAAGTTAAGTGTGCTTGGGCGAGAGCAGTACCAAGATGGGTGACCTTCTGGGAAGTCCTCACCCTCAAGTTGGGGGGACTAGGAAACAGCCTCTCTTCAAGTTAACATCCTGAAGAGGGAAGGCTGCGTACATCTTCCCTCCCCAGACCCTACGTAGGCGGGAGCCTTTGAGGCACTGAGTATGTTTCTTTATATATATACATCGATGTTTGTAATGTCATTATTCAGTCAATCAAATACAATTTTATTGTTTCACAACAAAGTTAGTTGGTTTCAGAAGTAGCCGTTGAACTGGTTAAATAAGGCATCTTGTGACACTGATATCTGACTTATTATGTTAGATCTTTCTAAAACTGGTTTTTCATCTGATGTTCATCGTGTTTTGGACTATCTGTCTCGGATTGTATTTTTGCTAGTAGAGACGGGTTATTAGGAATTTCTTTTGTCTCCTCGTCTATATTTCTGATTAACCATTTTGTAATAGTATTACGATAATTTTCTTGAATAGGTTCTTTTTGTCTTTAAAGATATGCGGAAATGTTTTGGCTCTCCAATGTGTGGGTAACACCAAACAAAAAAGAAAAGGCTCTACAAATTTTGTGAAATAATTTTTAATTAAAAAATTATTTTAATAAAATAGTATAATCAACGATGTAAAAGAGGGTAAAACTTGTAGCAGTCACCCTATGTGTCTCATCCCACATGAACTACGTCATTTGTAACATGTGTAATGTTCGTAACACGCATAACGAGTTGGAAGATGGATCTATTTGACACCCTTTATATACCGTCGTTTGAACTATTTATGAAATACATAGAAAATTACGTCTAAAAAATTTATAGATTAAAACGTTATTGTACTAGACTCAATGTAGTAATATAATTCACCTCGAATGTTAAATGTTAAATAGGATTTATTTACCAGGCATTAAGGTAACGGATCCCATTACAACTTCGAAATTAAGCGTGTTTGGGCGAAAGTAGTACCAGGATAGGTGACCTCTTGGAAAGTCCTCGTGTTGCCAACCCTATAAGGTTGGGAGTCCTCAGAAATAGTCTCTCGGCATAGTTACACCATGAAAGCGTAAGACTGCGTACATCCACCCCTTCCGCTTATGCAGGAGCCCTTGAAACACTGTATCTGTTGTTGTTGCTCAATGTTAGAAATGAACATAATAAGATCACTCCCAATAATGCTCCAAAATTTGAAACCCATTTTTACCACAGAAGCAAAAATAAAGCTCCACTGAAAAATGAGACTTTTACCTTCCTACAGGACCTCGTTTTTTAGGGAGTTCTTTTTGCAAAAGGGCATAATTTTAAAAAAAATTCAAAAAAATGGCATATTTTGAAAAATATTTAGCGAATTGGCATGTTTTACCGTAGTATAGTGGTTGCACGACGTTACAAAAGTCGTGCAACCATTGTGCACGACGTTCCATACGTCATGCAAGGCTACATGCCTGTTGCACGACGTTCCATAAGTCATGCAACAGGGGCACTGTTGCACACCGTTCCGTACAGCGTGCAACGTGCCCAATTTTTTTTTTTTTACCTCTTTAAAATTTAAAAAAATTAATAAATTTCTTTTTAATTTAAATTATTTTAATTTTTAATTTTATAATTTGAATCACTAAATACGTATACATTTTAAATTAAAAGGTATATGTATGTTATTATTTGAACTATTAATAAGGGAGATATAAATGAAGGACACATTTAAATGAAGAGATGGTGATATGTACATTATTATTTAAACTATCTCATATAAGAACTATGACATTATAATACTATTAATAAGGAGGATATAAATGAGGGACATATTTAAATGAAGAGATGTTGATATTTCCAACAAAAAATCATGAGTTTACGTATTTGTATATTATTATTTGAACTATTTTATTAGATACATGTAACTCAAAAAGTAAAAAATTATTTCATATAGTTTATAAAATAAAACAACAACAACAACAACAGTTCAAATAATAATATACAAGTACATAAAATAGTAATTTTTTGTTGAAAACATCAACATCTCTTCATTTAAATATGTCCTTCATTTACATCCTCCTTATTAATAGTATTATAATACCATAGCTCCTATATAAGATAATTTAAATAATAATATATATATCATCTCTTCATTTAAATGTATCCCTCATTTATATCTTCCTTATTAATAGTTCAAATAATAATATGCATATACCTTTTAATTTAAAATGTATATATATTTAGTGATTCAAATTATAAAATTAAAAATTAAAAAGAAATTTATTAATTTTTTTTTAAATTTTAAAGAGGTAAAACTAAAAAAATAAAAATAAAAATTGGGCAGTGTTGCACCACGCTCCGTACGTCGTGCAACAGGCGTGTAGCCTTGCACAACGTACGAAACTTCGTGCACAGTGGTTGCACGACTTTTGTAACGTCGTGCAACCACTGTGCTATAGTAAAATATGCCAATTCGCTAAATATTTTTGAAAATATGTCAATTTTTTAAATTTTTTTTCAAATTATGCCCTTTTGCAAAAAAAAACTCATTTTTTAGCAAACTATCATGAATTTAAAAAAAATTTAGCAAAATATCATATTTTTAAAAATATTTAACAAACTATCACAGTTTACTGTAGCACAGTGGTTGCAGTGCCTTTTTTTTTTTAGTTTTACATCTTTAAAATTTTAAAAAAATTAATAAATTATTTTTTTAATTTGAATTATTTTAATTTTATAATTTGAATCACTAAATATATATACATTTTAAATTAAAAAGAATATATATATTATTATTTAAACTATTAATAAGTAAGATATAAATAAGGGATATATTTAAATGAAGAAATCTTGATATATATATTATTATTTAAACTATTTCATACAGGAACTATGACATTATAATACTACTAATAAGGAGGATATAAATAAGGGACACATTTAAATGAAGAGATGTTGATGTTTCCCACAAAAAATCACGAATTTACGCATTTGTACATTATTATTTGAACTATTTTATTAGATATATGTAACTCAAAAACTAAAAAATTATTTTATATAGTTTATAAAATATATTTTAAAAATTCATATATATTAGTTTTTGAGTTATATATATCTAATAAAATAGTTCAAATAATAATATACAAATGCACAAACTCGTGATTTTTTTTGTTGAAAACATTAACGTCTCTTCATTTAAATGTGTCCTTCGTTTACATCCTCCTCATTAATAATATTATAATACCATAATTCCTGTATGAGATAGTTTAAATAATAATATACATATCACCATCTCCTTATTTATATATGTCCCTCATTTATATCTTCCTTATTAATAGTTCAAATAATATTATATATATATCTTTTAATTAATGTATATATATTTAATAATTTAAATTATAAAATTAAAAATTAAAATAATTTAAATTAAAAAAAAATTTATTAATTTTCTTTTAAATTTTAAAAATGTAAAACTAAAAATAAAATAAAATTGGGCACTGTTGCACGACGTACGGGACGTGGTGCAACCACTGTACTACAGTAAACTATGATAGTTTGCTAAATATTTAAAAAAATACGATATTTTGCTAAATTTTTTTAAAATGTGTGATAGTTAGCTAAAAAACTCCTTTTTTAGGCCCATTTTTATATATATTTTTTCGTTATTATAATGATTGATGTTTCTGACATGATTGGTTTTGGCCTTAATCATGTTATCCTAAAGCAAACAGCACCTTTTTTACGGTAAATTATATAATAATTATCTTAAAATTTAGTGTAATATTTTTTAATGTATTAATGTATGGAATAACTTTTTAGTCCAAAAAATTATATATATTTAATAAACAGCTCAAACAACAGCATGAAAAAGTGGAACCAAGCCTATTATACACCCTCACACATCCGCTATTTAGATTATTTTATTAAATATATATAGCTTTTTAACCTAAAAAAATTATTTCTATGGACTGAAAATTAATGCACTAAATCTTAGGTACAAACACATATTCTATGCACAAAAGCACTTCTATATAAAAACAAAATCTATTTTTCTGATTTTAAAGTGAAGCACCAAAATAGTCCTTCGATAAAAGAAAAATTAAAACAAAAATGCATGCTTACAAACAATAATAACAACAAACCCAGTGCCTCAAATAGGCTCCGGCCACGGCAGAGTTTGAAGACAGTGAGATGTACGCAACCTTAACCCTACAGAGTGGTTACAAAATTGGCAACAAATAAGAAAGATAAACTCTTAAGTACTTTGGAACAACTCATAAGCAATAAAGAAAACCATAGAAAAGGCCAAATATCTACAGAGATTCAAATGCAAAAACAATACAAAAGCTGATACAATCTCATCTTTTTCAATAGAATTACCTCTCTTCATCCTAGGGGCGACCATCATTGACCGCCATGACGAAAAACGAGCACAGATCGATATATGGCAGCTACGTGTAAGAAGCATATTAGTAATATTATAAGGTCGTCTAGTAGTCCTATTATTCCGAGTATTCCTGTAGAAGAAGTACCATCAGTTATGGAATCAAATAAAGGCCGTTTACTTTTATAATCTAAGGAGAATTACTATAGCCATCATGTTGCATTTATCTCACCCCTTTTTGGAACCCCGCAAAAAGTGAGAGAAAACCATGGCTTGTTTCGTATCCTTTCTTGTTTGTAACTTTTGATTTTTGAGAAACTAAATACTGGATATAAGTACCACATGTTATAGAATCAAATAAAGTATGTTTAACATAATGAAAATCACTATAGCCATTACATTACATTCACATCACCAATAGGTCGGTGTACATGAACCATTATTGGGCTTTCATATGATAACTTCGGGTTGGTTTGATATTGTTTTTTATTTGCGTTTTTTGATTTCTGAGAAATTAGAAGTTGGGCTTTGAAAGCAACTTTTTCTTATTTTTAGTTTTCTATTTTTAATTTTTATACAAATTAGGGAAACACTTTCAGAATATGATTTTAGTTTTTAAAAAATTAAAAATTATAAATAGAAAACAAAACAAGGCCTTAACATTTGGCGATAATCAGTTCCCGTACATGTTATCACATCATCTTAGACCAAGAGATGTCAAGTTGAAATTCCAAAAGTTTCGATTCATTGTATTGATGTAATTTGATATTAAAACACGAAGTGAGCTTGTGCATGACATTCATGAAAACGGGGATGTTAGTATAAAATATGTTCTTTAATCCACCTAACAGCTTAAGCTTTTGGGACAGTAGCTTGCATGACACGATCACAGAAAGGGGAAGAAAAGGTATGAATGAGGAGGCGTACCTTCTGGTATGATGTCTACAGGGCTAAACAAATATATGACACTAAGAGCAACCTGCAAACATGAAACATTAGAGGGTCAGCTCAATCCACATCATATGAAATATTACTACCGATCACAGTGACGGATCCATAAATTTTTTTCGTTGGCTGACACTGGTATGGGTAGATACCAAATGACGTACTCAATATTGTTTTACAAACTTATATTTAGCAGACCAAAATTAAAAACAAATGAGCATATACCAAGAAATGAAAAATAGAAATGAAGAGTCTTGGAATATGATAGTGGAAAAAAATGCCGCAAAACTTCGATACGTAAAAAAATGATTTACTACAATTTGTAAAAAACATTTTCCATATTATAGAAACTCATGAAACTAACTAGATACAATCTTATTTTTTTTTTAACTAAGACAAGTGATAAAGTTTAAAAACTTTATGGCCACTGCAGGCACCTGCCCCAAATGTTATAGTGCTAGATACCGGGATGATTACAAGGGGTTACCGATACTGCCATAGGAAATGTCGCCAAACGACTAAGGGTACGTAGGTTATCATTTTCTATTTGTAATTTTTGGCTTTTGAAAAACTAAAAAGTAAAAACCAAGATTTGATAACGATTCTTTTTTTGTTTTCAATTTTCACTCAAACAAGGAAAATAACGAAAACAAAAACCAAAAGCCAAAAAAAAAAAGTCATTTCCAAAACCTATTTTTTAGTTTTCAAATGATCAAAAGACTACAAACAGAAAACCATACCAAATAGGACTTGAACCTTCTGAAAGATGTAGTAAGAGCTGTTCACTTAACTGCCAAAAAGACACGAGACTTGATGACAAGAGGAAGAGACCTCTGAGGATCGAGCAGATCATGCATCAGCCTCCGCAGAAGAAAAGGAAGGTCACGAAGTCTCTGTAAAACAAAAAATTATTTCGAGCAGCAAATGATCAAAGCTTGGAAGCTCCGTGGCAGCTTTTCAAAGTTTCGAGTATAACAACCAAAGAGATAGCAAACGACGGAGAGAACTGGCTCAGAAGTTAAGAGTAAGAAAAAATATTCTAGATAGGAATAGCAGAAAGAGTTACCAAATAGATCTATGTTCCGGGACAATATGTTTAGCACGAGTTCTTAACTTCTTAGTTGCTTCCCTGACATGGCGTACTGGTTGCATTACAAAACTTTGTTATCCAGTACTAGATACCGGGATGATTAAAAGGTGACAGTTCAGTGTACTAAGGGACCTACTAAAGTGTGGATTGGGGAAGTTCCATCGTACGTGTATGCAACCTTACCCGTACTTTTATGAGGAGGCTGTTTCAAGGGTTGAACCGGTGACCTCTAGGTTACAGTGGAGTAGGCTTACCCATTGCACAGAGGTCGAGCCTCATCAGATATCAGGATAATACCGTAACAATAACATTAAGGGCTACATGCCTAGATTTTGGTGCTTCCTTTTTTGGATTGAAAAATGAAATATTATTAAGAGAGAGAATGTACAAAAAGATAAGGACAAGATGGCCTTAGACATCAAAAAAAACAAACATGAAACCCTTCAATCCCTCTAAAAATTGGCCAATGCTTTGTCAGGGGAGGCCCCAAAGGTCCTTGTCCAAAGACCTCCTAAAAAGACAACCTTATCCCATAAGAAATTCGCCGGTGTATTGGTTCGCATTTGAAAAATCTAGCACCCATTTCTAGCCAAATAGACCAAATAATCGCAATGTTGGTGCTAGCATATCTTTAATACAAGGTACAGTGAATGATTCATTAGTGAATAAGAAATCGATTCATACCTGAACAAGACTACTTGGGCGTTCACCAAATAACCGATTGTACGATTCTATCCTTCCTATTACATCAGCAACCTCTGGATCGTTACGTTGCCGCAATGATTCCTCAGTAGGAATCAGCAAGGTAATAGGACGACGGCATAAAGGGCATTTGCATGGTTGCAGTGGCGATCCATGATTCCAAACTTCTAGGATACAATGTCCTGATCGATAGAAGGCATTAATACCAAAATCCTAAGAGGAAGATATGCTATGGTATGCAGAAACTCATGTTCATATGCCATCCAAAGATATACAAGAAGATAATTGAACATGTAAGAACTTGCTAATTAATGACAGAGCAGAACCCATTAAAGACGAGAGTGAGGTATACTCTTTATGTTAATATTAGCAAGGTTAAAACTGTAGTCGTTCTGGGGAAAGTTCAATATATCCGGTCTTTACTTTAGTGTAATTGAATTCACGAACAAAGAAGGGTAGGAAGAAAAACTGAAATAACAAACAAGAAGCTGAGTGGAATTCTTATGGCTCCTCGAAACTCCCCGGAACGACTAATAGTTTTAACAACACATCAACTATCAACTTCCTTGAACATCCAGAATTGCTCTGCTGAGCATCAACCTGGAATCTTCAGAATCAAGAAGTCATCTCAATTCTCAACATCAACCTTGACAATAGGCTCCACGTCGCTCAGCATTTGGTTTCGGGCATAACCTTTATTCTTTAATCGTGATAATTTTTCCAGGTCCACTTAATCCTAAATACACAGAATTTATCACTAGATAACAAAAATTCTACAGCAGCGAAGGACATGAGCTTTCAGTTTATGCATCGACTCAAGAAGACTTTCCTTGATTCCTCAGCCTCCAAGCCTAGATTAGTATCCAGCAATCCCAAGTGCCTCCTTCTTCAGTTCCAACATTAGTTGGGGTAATCTTTCTTCTCTCCAAGCTTTAAGGTTCAGTATGAGAGTCTGAGAATCTCCAAGCGTTTAGGTTCAATATAAGAGCCTTAACAACACAAACCAACAAGAAAAAGTTGTCTGGCTTATGAGCGCACCATGTATTTCCTATGAGCATGTTTGCTATCGTTTTTTGTTTAATATTTTTGGTTTTTAAGAAACTGAAAACTGGATTTTCAAAATAGTTCTATCTTATTTTGGGTTTCTGTTTACAATTATCACTCAAACTAGGAAAAAAACTAAAGATAGTACTCAAAAAGGGTGAAAAAAAACTTTACCAAAGTATGGTATTTAGTTTCTAAATGCAAACAAATATTGATATCAAACAAGCTCTGAGCAACCAGGAGAACATTTTTTGGAGCCTCAAGCATTTCAGCTTATAGTAACAGCCCTAGTCTGTCAAAGAACCTATGTAAGCTACATAAGGAAGGGCATGTGAGATAAGTAAGATCAATTTAATACAAAGAACATCCAATTAAGCTTGTGCCAAAAAAAAAAAAAAAAAAAGAGGCCCAATTAAGCTCCAATTAGCCGTGTACACCAACCTCATCCATGGTAATATTCGACATGAATCTAATCATGGTTCTATATGGAAGGCCCTCTAACATTAGAAACAGACAATGACAGGCGAAAAGAACAAATAGCATGAATCTTCTGAAGTCCTAACACCTAATTTAATAAGTGGGATAGAACATCACAAGCTATTAATACCCGCAAACTAGTTCAACAATAACAAACCCAGTGCCACGAGGACTCCTGCCAGAGTAGGGCCTTTTGTTTTCTTTTTTTTTAAATACATAGCCTTACCTCTTAAGGGTGCCTCCCTAAAGGGACGCTGTGTCCAACCACAAATTAGTTGAATCAACTGAAACCTTCATCACAATGTTCACTATTGCTCTGCCAAATATATATTCAATCATCAGGATCAGCTTCAGCATCTTTATTCATCTAATATATGCTTGCCAGCTCTATTCGTGCTCTCAACCTTAGAAACTTCTATGACTGTCTGTTCTCCCGTTCTCGCTTCCGTTTCTGTCCGCTTCGTGCAACTATGGTTTCCACTCATTGCATTTTCAACATACAAACACCTTAATAGAAGCACATAAACCGTTATGCCACACGGTCATACATCATGATTTCATCTACTCCAATTTAAGTGCATATTATTTTATGGCAATGTTATTTCAAGGGTACAATTATTATTGCCAAAGCTAAATCATTATTTTCAAGATAACTTTGTGGCTCTCATTTTTTATATGTCACATTATTGCTTTGCCTATAACAATTTTTACTTTGATAATAACAACTCCCTTATTACATCTAAGATTCATCTAAGCCAATCTAGTACACGTCTGTATTAACATCTACAACAAAAATTGATTACCTAATCAATCAAATCATCTGATTACAACATCTAGAGCCAAACCACAGCGTCAAACACCTTCAACTAGTCAATCCCGACAAAAACACACTCGCAAATTACCTTAAGCAAAGAAAATCAACATCAAACTCACAAATAAATGAAAAATCGGCAAGAAACAAAAGAAAAACCAAATAATTGCAAATCAACGCAAAGAAATCGAGAAAAACGAACCGCAAAACCAGTGAGAACAATTGGCTTGACAAGGAATGTTGAAATTGGCGTGGCAAATGGAGCAGAAATCATTCGATGGCGGAGAATCCATGCCTGATTAGCTTTTCTATTGCAATTCGTCTCTGTTCTTCAGTGTCAGTTATTGCATTTCGAATTTTGGAGTAATTATTTTTTGGATTTTTGTTCTTTTATTCTCCATTTTCTATTTCTTTTTTGTTAAGTTTAATTTTCCGACAAAGTGCAAACGTGTCGGCTCCTTGTGTGTATTGGGCCGGGCTGGGCCGGGCCTGTCTCGGCTATTTTTATAATTTTCAATACCACAAGGTTCTAGTCTAAGCAGAGTTTGAAAAATAAATATACGAAAAGGGTATCTTGAAGGAAGGCCGTTTTCGAGAACCTTCAACCTTAGTGGTGCAACACGAGGGCTTCCCAGGAGGTTACCCATCTTGATACTACTCTCGCTCAAGCACGCTTAATTTTAAAGTTCAAATGGGATCCGATACTTACGTATTGGCACCCTCTTAGGTTTGGCTATTTTTACAATTATTAGTTGTAAAGGAGTTACTTTTTGGCTCAATTTGTACACGAAGAATTTATTACCTTTTTGCTTTTATTTTTTTGTTAATATTTGTTCCTTCCTTTTCTTTTCAGGGTTAAGGGCCTTTTAATAATAGCATTCTTTCAGGGTAATATCCTATAAGGGCATAAACGAGCCGAGCCGAGCCGAGTACCCCCATGTTTGAACTCGAAATCGACAAGTCTTAGAGTTCAGGTTCGAGCTAAGCAATTATCAAGATTTCGAACCATTGTTTGAGCTTGGTTGGATAAGGTTTTAGTTTGTACGATACTCGGCTCAGCTCGACTCGTTAGGCTAATTGAGCTGATTCGAGCTTGTTATTGAGTCGAAATGAGCTCATAACTGAGCGGAACTTGTTTTCGGGTTGAGCTCATTATTGATTTGAGCTATTCGAATTAATATTGAGCCAATTATTGAACCATTTTTGAGTGATATTAACTATTCATGAGCTTTTAATGAACTGTTTGCGAATCTTAACGAGCTGAGCACCACCCTGTTCAAACTCGATTGGTTAAGCAGATCGAGCTTGCTCGAACTCGACTTGATAAGCTACCGAGTCCTCATAATAAAAATGAACGAGCCTTAATCGATTTCAAACATGAGTAATTTATCGAATGTTCGATTCGTTTACACCGTAACATCATGTAGGGATAAGGTTGCGTATGTCCTATCCTTATAGACTCTACCATTGTGGGAGCCTCTTCGAGGCACCAGATTGTTGTTATTGTTGTAGTAGTAGAAGAGAAATCATGTGCTAGATAAGAATACAAAGTGATAAAAAGGAAGAAAAACGAAAAGAATATATTAGTGAATGTCCAGGAGTTAGGGATACGCGTTATGGTTAAAGGTAAGTTATAAAAGGAATAATCAATGTGATGCCCAACTTTGTAAAATCGTTCGCTATGAAGTTAATATCTCTATGGATATGAATAAAACTACGCTTAGATTCTAGTATGCTTTTATGCTTCTATGTTTGTGCGACTCTATGCTTTTCTGCCTTTATATTTCCCAGGTTGAGAGGTCCTCGGACACAGCCTCTCTTTAAGATAGCACTCTGAAAGGGTAAGGCTGCATGCATCCCACCCCTCCCAGACCCTGCATATACGAGAGCCCTTAAGGCATTGGGTTTGTTATTGTTATTGTCGTTGTTATGAAGAAAACTGATGTTACAAAAATTTGAAAGTGAAAATTGGATTTTGTTTAGTAGGATATTCCTCTTCCACCGGCATGTACCCAGCTTGAACATCCAGGAGACCACTGAAGCTCAATCACGGTGGCGGAGCGGGTAATAGAGATGGGAAAAAAGGTGGGTCTCAACTTTGATGGTTTCGACCCATCTAGGGTAGCAAACATTCTTACCAAATGATGTGGACGGGTTTTTTGTTGAGGCTTCTGCCATGGTCTCGTTTCTTATGCTAATCTTCTGGTTCTTATTCTGATGGGATCCCTGTCTTAGTTTGGTCTAAGCGTGATGTTTTGTCCTATCCCTCGTGTCTTTTCTGGTCTTGTGCTAGGTGTCTGCTGTGTTGTGTTTGAGGTGAACGTTTTTGTTCCTATTGGCCTTTTGTTTGTTCTGTGTTGGTTGTTTTTGGTCCCCGTTTTTGTAACGGTAGGACCCAGGCCTCACCTAGCGAGTGGTCTGTTTGTATCGCGATTAAATAAAATTATTTGACATAATTAAATAAAATTGAAATTGAATTTTACAAGTTCAATTTCAATTCTGTGGAATAAGAGTTAAGATAACAGTAAATTTCACTGTTTCAATAATGAAAGGAATTAAAGGTTGAATTACATTCCTATAACAATTCAAGTTATATCGGGTTTCTGTACGTGCAATCTATGCAAGCAAATTATTTGGGTCTGTAATTTGCAAGTTTTGTCCACTGGTTATAAATGGATGTGTTATATGGCCTAAAAATGCAAGGTTAGGGGAGCGAGCTTTTGTAACGGGTGCTTGGGGGATACCTCGGGTACTGGGAGAGTGAATTCGTATGTAAGTGGCAAGATTGACCGGAGCATAAAAGAGTCATGCTTAAATGATTTGATTGAGAGTTTTAAAACTTTTCCATTCAGAAGTTTCACGTGGAAGCAGTTGTAGCTTTATCTAGTGCAAAAATTACATTCGAATTTTGATTGCAATAGAGTGGTATTGAGTTATAGTTATGTACTGTAATTACAAAAGTTCATGCTAGATGAAGCAACCAATTGGATCCGTGGTTTTTCCCACTAGTTGAGCGACGGTACCCCCCCCCAGTTTTCTTGGGCTGGGATATTGTATTATTTTTTGTCTTTTGTTCCCCGTTGCTATATGGCCTAACTCAGAGCTCATTTGTACGAGTTGCTTGTTTTGTATTACGACTTTGTCACCAATTATCCAAAAAAAGGAAGGTGGCTTCAAGAAATTGTTAGCCCCAAGTGACGAGTTTCAAACCTGCTTGATCTTGAGTTTCATGAGGCGCTTAGTTTGTTACCCTTAAGAATCTTTATCCCCGGTTATTCAATTACCAAACAAGAGTTAGAGTTTCAACTACATTTGGTTTGTTGACTCTTCTTTTCTTAATCTTGTAAACATAGATTTATAATCTTAAAAAGAAAAAAGGTCAACTTTTTATTACTTAGAGATTTAAGGTAACGTTATTGATAGGGCAAAAATATTAGCGATTGGAGCAATTTTTTGAAAATTTGCGCTGTTAGTCACTTCAAGTCACATCATTACTTTGCCAATATCATTTTTCGCCCCGACAGTAACAACAACCTATATTTATGCTAAATGTATTTGTCTCACAATATATCATATCCTAAAAGAAATAAGTTCACGTGGACAGAAAAAGTTCTCAGTAGAAATAAGAAGTCGGACCTGTTTGGCCAAGTTGCGAAAAAACTTTTTTTTTTCCGATATACTTCTTATAGAAGCATTTCTTTCCTATGCAATTTTGTAAAAAGCATTTTTCAATAAAGGTATTTTGTCTCTTTTAGTTTTTACTTCTGCTTGTATTTTAAAGAAGAAAACTAATTTTTGCTTCTACTTAAAGCGGTTTCTCCAAGCCACTGACTCTCAAATCCTAAAAAAAGCACTACTATTTAAGAAAAAGAAGTTTGACCAAATAGACCCATCGAGTTCCACATATGCCCAAATAGGCCCATCGAGTCTCACATATGCCAAGCGTGATCAGTCAAATATCATTACTAGACAAAACATAATAAAATCATTGCCCATGCAAAATACACTTGAGAGGAACAATTTTATTCAAGAGGAAACTCCAGTTCTATCAAAGCCGAACTTATTCAACATCATAGGTTCAAGCCTAACAAGCAAACACTAAGAGTCTGTTCGATACCGTTTTCTATTTACAACTTTTGATTTTTAAGAAACTAAAAACCACGTTTTCAGCAAGTTTTCAGTAACAATTTTTATTGATTTTTATTTTCTGTTTTCAATTTCACTTAACTAAAAATAAGAAACCAACAACTAGAAAACAGGTTTCCAAAATTTAGTTTTTGGTTTCTCAAAAACCAAAACTTCAAACAGAAAATGATATCAAACAGACCATAACAGAAGAACGTTATTTTTAACTAAAGTTCCATATTAGTATCAGTATCAATATTATGTGGGAGTTGATCAAAAATGTGAGAAGCAAAGGCGCAACTAAGAGCATGGCTAGTATGAAGACCGTCAAAGTAAACGAATTGGCCCCTATTAGGGCACACGTTGCCCCCTTCTTTACAATCCGCCCGACCTCCTATCTGTTCACAACACGGCCCGTTCACCTCTATGAATCCTGTACATTATTATCCTTTTTAAGTTTATGTCAAAATCTATTTAAAGAACTAAAACGAAGAACAAACTCTCAAAACGATAGCATAGCTCGAAACAAGACGAAATCCAAAAAAGACAAACACAAACAAAAATTACATCAACCGATCAATTTAAAGGCTCTTCGAAACACGAATGCAGAAGGAGGACAACTTTTAAACTAGGAAAACACTGAACTCGGATAGAAAAGGAACGAATACTCTCGAGCAGGAACCAACGGAAGCAACAAAAGATTAAATTGATACAGTTGATAAAGTATGAGAAATTTGACATAAATAACATTAAAAGTTAACAGTTTGTTAAGGAATGCCTAATCTAACTGTGCAATCTACAATTTGATAAAGCTTCAGTATGGTTGGATAGAAAACATTGTCCTCTGAATATTTTGTTTCCGAGCACTTTTAGATGTAGAAACTTCTTTTCAAAATTTTCTACATGTCGACAACAATAATAACAACAACAGTTTCAGTGTCACATGGGCTCTCACTAGAGCAGAGTCTGGGGAAATGAGAACTATGCAGTCTTAGGGTATCATATTACCTTAACGGGAGGCTGTGTCCGAGGGCCTCTAACCCTAAAAAGTGTAACGGGATATAAAATACAGTCAAACAGCAATCCACAAAGCACAAAGCATACAACACAATAGAGCAACAATAAAACACGCAGACAACAAGCAATTAGCAACAATAGTAAACATGTAAGCCTAGGGGCGCTATGGACTATCATTATTGTGCTCCTCAATCATAATCCGCTATATCAGCTATAACTATTCTAACCTACAATTCAACTCTATTTAAGACTGTCTCCTTATTTCTATTTATCTAATTTATAAAATATAGCAAAGTGCTGATATTTTGCGCATGGAGTACTTGGATCCGGATAAAAGTGCTAGGTTTAGAGTGGGCCAGGATCTACAGAAGTGGTACCAAAAAAAATAACTTTTACCACTATTTAGGACTAGATCACTTTTAAACAAAATTATTCTTGTATCTTTATCCATTAGTTTAAATTTTTGAAATAGTTATTTTCTTAATATGGTATTGAAGGAGGTGAATGATCTTGGGCTCTAGTTTTTGGTTTCTTATTTTCAAATTTTTTTTTTCACCTAATTTTAATGAAAACTGAAACTAAAAAAAATAAAAATTGAAAATCCATAGAAACCTATTTGAACCTACTTTTAGAAAAATCAAAAATTGCAAATTAAAAATGATATAAAATATGCCCCTAAATCAATAAACAAAATTTATAGGACGGAAGAGTAACTTTCTTCCAAGTAAACCGAACCTTAATAAGCAAGCTTAATTTGCAGCACTTACCTTGTGAGCCCGGGTTCTGGACAATGTCGGCTATAAACCTTGCGGAATCAATGATCGTAAATTCAGAGCCGGGCAATAAAAGGGTCAACTCAGAAATCATAGAAACGAGCTTGTTATAGTAAATGGCAACTACAAAATTGGGAAACTTGGCGCACCCAACAGTGACACCCCATTGGGCCTTGATCACGGGGCTGCATCCTAGGGGGTACACCGATAGTATCACAAACTTTCTCACTCCCGTGTTGTATAGTCTCTGTTTCAAACATTTTTTACATTAGGAAAAAGAACACTTCGTATATTTGGGCCCTGTTTGATTATCAAGAAGTAAGCATGCAAAATAAAAATTCATACTTGTTTAGTTACCAAGAAATTGATAGAATATGGGAAGTGAAAATTACTCATGAATTTCCAGTTCTTTTAAAACACAGAAAATAATTAACTTAATTATCCCTTTCTTCTAAATTCTTTATTTTTTTCCTAATGTCCTAGGAAGTTCTACTTCCATTTAGGAAATCTGTACCTCCTTTTTGAGAAATTGACATAAGAATTGAATTCTTGAAAAATACAGCTTCTTATAGAAATTTAATTCTTGTAATAACCGAATGATGTTTTATATTAAAATTAATTATAACATTCTGAATTTAGCTTTTGTATAATTTAATTTCACTCGAGGACTACATTGCTATAAAATGTCAATGTAATGATGTCAAATTCCTATGTTTCTTAAAATATAACATACATGTTATTTCATTAATTGTGCTTAAAAATGATAGTCCTCTGAAACAACCTCTCTTCAGGGTAGCCCCCTGAAAGGGGAAGGCTGCGTACATCTATTCCCCCCCCCCCCCCCCCCCCCACCCTGTTTAGGCGAGAGCCCTTGGAGGCAGTGGGTTTGTTGTTGTTGTTGTGCTTAAAAATGATAAATCATGTCAGACTCATATCTAAATTAAGTTGTATCTTGGCATAAATTTTATGTCACGTTATCATATTGCATCAGGTTTAAAAACTCTGAATAAGGCAAAGTGAAGCAAAATAAAGAGGCCAACCTTGAGTTGAAGAGCATAAGTGGAAGCGAGCATGTCCGTAAAGTTTTTAGTGGCTGTGGATGTGGCTGTAGCTGTAGTTGTATTTTTTATCTGAAGGATATATGTTGCCATGTCATTGTTTCCTGCAGCCATGACGAATAAGTATCGAGGGAGGAACTCGTGACGGTCGCTTCCCAACAAGGCTTCCAACTTTGGCAAAGTCGTGATTTTGAAGTTGTTTATCTGTTTATCCAAACTAGCCACTCCCTGATTTCCATCATGAAGTAAGTAAAATCAACAATCATCTCTTATATACAATAAAAAAGTTATGAGTTACGTAAAAATAATAGATAAATTGCACTTACCGCAAAGTAATATTTCAGAGAAATCGAGTATATTTGTTTAAAAATTTTATCATTCACTTACCTTATAAGAATAATTTAAAATGCTGAAGTAGACCATAAAATCAAACAAGGTTTATATTCCATATCAACACTTTTTTACAATCCTACAAAGGACTCATAATTGATAAATTTTTGAATTTGAAGATACTTTATTACATATATTGAATGTCAAAGTAGAACCAAAGAGGGTACCAACACGCCATCACCAGATCCCATTAGAATCCCGAAGTTAAGCTTGCTTGGGCGAGAGCAGTACCAGGATGGGTGACCTCTTGGGAAGTCCTCACCGTCAGGTTAGGGGCACTCGGAAACAGCCTCTCTGCAGGGGTAATACCCTGAATGGAAAGGCTGACCCTGCTTAGGTAGAAGCCCATGAAACATTGATTATATTGCTTTTTATTAAAATGTCAATGTACTTAAGTGATAAAAGTCTAACTAAATTAGAGGAGAATGGATTACATAGTCCGAGCCAGTGTCCACAAGTATGCCAGACCCACCGGACCCGTAGTTGACTCCATAGCGGATCGCTTCTCCGATAGTCTTAGGGTCGTAAAACGGGGGAACCAATGGAAGACCACCGAGCCGCTCTGCAAGACAGTCCGCCACATTTTGCCCGTTGGAAAACCGACCGGTCGGACCAGCCGGGAAGTCAATGCCATAAGGCAAATACTTAACCTTAAACGGAGTGTTAAGAAAATTGTTATTACCGTTATCAACAACCGAGCTCCCGAATACGAACATCCCTTGAAACCCATCAATCGATCCATTTATTTTTGGTAAATTAATGGATGTTGAATTTGCATTATAGAGAAAATTAACAATGAGAGAGAACAAAAGGGTGAAAAAATGTGAAATTTTTGAGTTTTTGTGCATCATTTTTTTTTTTTTGTGTGTGGTGGGGGTTGGGTGTGTGAGAGAGTTTGGATATCATATTTATAGCGACATTTTCAGTGTTCTAAAGGCTTTCGTCTAAGCAAGATCTGAGGGGCGAATGTACGCAGCCTTCCCCCTTCATGATGCTATCCTAAAGAGAGACTGTTTTTGAGAACCCCCAACCTGAGGGGTGCAACATGAGGACTTCCCAGGAGCTTACACATCTTGATACTACTCTCGCTCAAGCATGCTTAATTTCGGAGTTTTAGTGGGATCGGGCGCTTGCGTGTTGGTACCCTCTTAGGTGGATATCATTTTTATAGTGATATTAAATTCAAATGGATTGAATTAAAAATTAATAAAAGTTTTGAACATAATGAGGAATGGATATAAAAATATTGGATGCATGTGGTATGGTACTAAATTATTTCATATGGCTTATTGTAAGTGTGAGTGTAGTAAGAATTTTACATCGAAGTTATAGCTTGTGAGAGAAAAGAAATTAACGGATTACTTCATCTTATGCTAATTAGTTTTAGAATGAAATACTATTTGAACTTGTACATGGACCTCGTGTATTTTAACTCTGTGTCAAATCCAAGATATAGTGAAATCATGTAGTTGAATATTTTGTTGTTTTTAAAATATTTATTATCATAAATTGTACCTATTTTTTCAGGAGAAAACACTTTTATGTAGGATCTGAGTGTGTTTAACTTGAAAAAAAAAGTGCCCTTCTATTGAAAAAGAAAAGATTTTTCTACTTTTAAATAGAAGTATGAAAATAATGTTCCCTTTAAAACAGAAGCAGAAGTAAGAATTTAAAATTTTTCAAAATTATGAAAATAAAAAATATTTTTGAAAATAATGAATTTTTCACGTCTTGACCAAATAGATCATAAGGGTTTATCAGGTTTTGTTGTTTTATTAGAGTATAAAATCAATTCTGGATTTTCACCCAAGAGGTTGCGAGTTCGAATCCCAACTATCCCCAATTTAACATAATTTAAGTACAAAGTATGAGATGGGCTTGTGCAGTATCCACGCTTCATGCCCAAACAGACATTTGCGTGAGGGGACATGTTAGAGTATAAAACCAAACCAATCCTGATATTCACCTATTAGCTTAAGCTTTTAAGACAGATGGTTTCTTGACGTGTTTGACCGATCTTATATTGTATTAATACCATTCATCAAATCTAATTATAAAATATTTTCCTTGTGATTAATTTGCAAAATTTAAAAAGATTTCCTTTTGTTTTAAAATATTTTTTGTGTCACTATATTACTTGATTTTGTAATTAATTTTCAGGTTAATACCCTGAAGGGAGAAGACTGCGTACATCCGCCCTCCCCAGACCCTGCGTTGGCGGGAGCCCTTGAGGTACTGGGTATGTTCCTATATTACTTGATTTTGTAATTAATCTTAAATCCTAATGAAGGGGACTTGTATTTAGTAGCTAATAATCAATATTAAAATTTAAAAATCTTTTTTGACAGACTATTGACTCCATTATGTGTATATAGCCGACTTCATAATTTTTTGGTAGCGAGGAACTGTGTTTGCCCAACTAACCCCGACTCATGAGGAGGCCCACAATTCCCATGAACAGATAAGTCATGAGTATATCCTCAGCAAGAATCGAACTCCTGACCCCTGGGCAGCAACCGCATGGATAGGAGATGCCACCAACTAAGACACGTTCATGATGGGCGGCGGCGTCATAATTGTTAATAATAATATGTATTAGTTGTACCTTCATACTAACAAAAGATCAACAACAACAACAACAACAAACCAAGTGCGTCAAAGGGCAAGTTAGCTTTATCCGTATAGGTTGTTACCCTATAAAAAGACTATTTTTAAAGGAACTAACCATGAAACAATATTTATAAAATTCAAGTTAAATAAAGCATATTATAATGTAAGTTGGCTCTCCAACCACGCAAAAAGCCAGTTAATTATATATATATATATATATATCTATCTATATCGAGGCAACAGTACAGCTAATTAGAAATTTTGCATTAAAATAACTAAGTAGAAATTTGTTCACAAATGAACAGAATAATTAAAGTGGAAAAATTCGTGAAAATATTGTCAGCTAGTTCATCAAGATCATAGATCTCCTTCAAATCCGGATAAGATTGTCTTTAATAATAAATAAAAAAAATTTACGTGCATGATTCATTTGTGAATTAATTATTCGGAAATTAATTTATGGTCAAAGATTTCATGTTAAAAGTGTGAGAAAGAAGAGATTAATACATAATCTTAGTGAATTCTCCATCTAATATTATTTGATTTTAGGATGAGATCGCATTTGTGCTTTTATGTGGACCTTATATGTTCCAACTCTGTAAATCGGGCCTGAAGTTTAGCAGTGAGATGTTAGATCCTTGTCTCTTACCACTTGAGAGACGTTGGTTTAAGGTTCAATGTTATCCAACTGTAGAAATTATAATCTTAAGGAAGCTTCTCTATTTTTCGTTCATCTTGATGAAAAGTCCTTGCGAGCCAGCTCAGTTTATAAAGTTCGCTTTCATATAATTTGGTTCATGACAAGCGAGCCAAACCCGTGTCTTAGAAAGCTCAACTTTGGGAATTTACGAGCTTAAACAAAGGGGACTATTAAAGAAAAATATAATTGAGGATCAAACTTGCTTGCCATAAACCTATTGCTTATACAAGTTGTTTGCACAATCGCAAATTCGAGCTCAACTGAGCCAAGGCAGGCTTACTTGAGACAAGACTAGCCTCATCTAGAACTTATGTGAGCCAAATTAGGCTCATCTGTATGGAGTTTGATTTTATTATGTAACAGGTCGTGTGTGTCCTGATCCTCCCCTCCATAGATTGGTTGAGGCTCGTGGACTCATTTCTGGGGTTCCAAGGGGTAGCCCTTGCCCTTTGATAAAAATTTATGGTAATGATTTGGACTTGGGCCCAAATAAGGACGATTTTAAGTGCACTAGAATTTGTGTGGCTATATATATTCTTGCGTAGGATTTCTGTTGGGATTATATGAGAGAAGAAAAGAATTCTCTTATACTCTTCTAGAAAGATAGTAAACAATATCTGCAACTCCATGAACATAGACACAATTGGTCGAACCAAGTAAACCTTGTGCTTCGTTTTCTTTTCCTTGTTTAATTTTTCATTCTTCTTTTGTTTTGTTTTTCTAACAAACACGAGTACATGGTGTCCAAACTTGATAAGCTTCAAGCTAAGCTTTAGCCAAACAAAATGATTGCAGACCGAACCTCATTCTTACGTGGTGTAACGAATTAATTGTCCAGTGAGTTACTCACGATCAAAATCAATCACGGTGCGTTTGCGTTTATTTCGAGGGATGTTCAAGTAGACTTGACACACATAATGATTCAAATTTGAATAGGGAGGTAGTCATCTCGTTTCATTTTAATAAAGGCCAAATAAAAGCTCAATAAGGACTCTCTAATAGTTGGAATTAGTTTAAAAATGATTCGATAATGGCTTGATCGTAACTCGAAGAGCTTGGCTCTATAGTGAACTTGGCTCGGTAGCGGGTTCAAGTTGATTATGAACTCGATTTGGCTCAATAACAAGCGCGAATTGATTCAACAGCAAGCTCAAACTAGCTCGATCAGGCTAGCGAGTCGAGCCGAATATCAAACACGCTAATATCTCATCTAACCAAGTTTAAATAAAGGTTCAAAAGCTCGACAAGGGCTCAGCTTGCTCTAGTTTAAATAAGTAGGTGCTTGACAAGACTCGGCTTGTTTGCACCCCTACTCGTGCTTGATGAGCTTGAGCTCAACTCAGTTCATTTACACACTTACACATCCCCCAGCAGAAAGAAAAAGGAACAACGTCAAGACAAAATGGGTGCCAAAAGCAATTCAACAAGGGCTAATCAAACTGATATATATATATATATATATAAAGGGTTGTTTGTTTACTAAAACTAAAACAAGAATTTGAAATTCATGGGACATAAGTATTTGCCCTCTTATTTGGTTACAAGAAAATTAGCAGAACATGAGAAGTAAAAATTTTGGGAAGTTGCAATTCCTTTGTTTCACAATTAAAATCTCTATTTCACCTCCTGTCAACCAAATACAACTACCTACTACCTATTGTATTTCACACGAATTAAATTTATGTGAAATACAGCTTTTTATAGGAATTTAATTCTTAACCAAACAAGGCGAGAGTACAATATAGCATTAATAATTTAACTGACCAAAAATTTGTTTCCTGCATTAGGTACATAAATACCATTAAGCTCTCAAGCAGTAGTGCCTCAAGGGCTCCCGCCTACGCAGGGTCGGGGGGGGATGTACGCAGCCTTTCCCCTTCAGGATGTTAACCTGAAGAGAGGCTGTTTCCCAGTGCCCCTAACCTAAGGGTGAGGACTTCCCAGGAGGTCACCCATCCTGGTACTACTCTCGCCCAAGCATGCTTAACTTCGGAGTTCTCATGGGATCCGGTGGAGCTCTCAAGCAGTGCACATCATCATATATTTCTATTTTTATAAACATAAGATCTTGCAAAATACAAGAAGAGAGCCAAACCAACAGCACTTACAGAAGCCAGCAACCAGTAGAAGTAATCAAGATGTGCCCTGTTTAGATTATCTGAAAACCAACTCGCTCCACCGCTGCCACCGGTGGCTCGGTCAATACCTGAGACGACAAGGCTGCTCAAGAGGCTCCCTACACCAAAAATGCTCAAATACAGGGACAGGCCTACACTTCTCAGTTCAGTTGGGACCTGGTAATGCAGCACCAAAACGAGATTCAAACATGATATTTGGTAGAGTTGGAGTAAAACATATCTTTTTATAGTTAGTAAAATACGGTACGGGATTAAACGAAATTTAATACATTCGTGTAGCATTCGGCTTTATACATGAAAAATCCAATCAAAAGTTCATTAACTTAAAAAAAGAACATATATTATATGTGACAACATTCATGTCTGTAACAACTCTTGCTAAAATTTCGTCATTTGACTTTCGTTCGATAGTATTACCCATAATATTTATAGCAAAAAGCAAAATACAAAGTACAGAAGGTATAAAGCTATAGTTCAAAATTTTAGCAAAACATAGAATATGTATATTTAAATCAGGTATAATTTATGATTATTTTTAACTGATCTTTTTTTTTTAATTCGGGAATAATACGAATACATCTTATAAAACTTGTATTATATGACCAATGTAAGAAAATACATATTTTACCGTATTATTGGCAAAGATATGTAAGTGCTCTTTTTAAACGAAAAAATATGAATATGGGTTTAGTTATCATTACTTTAGCAAATAGGATAATTTTGATTGTTTTTACTTTAGAAAAAGTAGTTTCTTAATTAATTTTGTATTTATATCTTTAGTTATCCAATGGGAATTAGTTTAACCTACAAATATAACTTTATGATTAATTATTTTCTGTTTTAGGAAAATATGATCGAATTCTATTTTTGGATAGCAAAGTGATACATCACCTGCTCATAGAAAAACTCTTGCAGGCCAACCATGGTGAACACATCTGCAATACCAAACAACGCATACTGAGGAATCAACCACCACACTTTCATGGGTACCGTTACATCGGGCGAATCAATCAACCCATGTTCGAGGGCGATCTTAAGGCGCCTACCCTCGACAACAGCAGCAAACACCATGGAAACTGCAGATATGAACATTCCGGTTCCTATTCTTTGTAGCATTGTTAGCCCAGAGGGTTTTTGGGTCAAGGTGCGAGCCAAAGGGACAAAGACTCGGTCGTAGGTGGGGACAAAGAGGACGACCGAGAGGCTTATGAAGGATTGCAATGAGGCCGCAGGTATGGAGATGGTCGAGGTGATTGAACGGTCGAGAGTAACGCCTTGCTTGGTGAAGAACGTGGAGGATTGGGAGAAGATGATAGCGTAGATGAGACTCGTTGCCCATATAGGGAAGAGTCTTAGTAGTGCCTTTGTCTCTGCGACATCATTGATGGTACACGGTGTGCCAGATTCTTTTGAAGCATCCATGGAAAGTAATGCCTTGTTTAGGAACCTGTAAAATGAATGTAGATTTGCAAATTTATGACAAAGGAAATAGAATTCCAAAAACAGCATAACCCAAAAGGGGGAGGGGAGATGCCCTTTTGCTTGACTCGAAGCTCGCTAGAACTATAGACTTCAAGTCTAAGCGCTCTCAACGAGTCAAGTTTTGATTGATTTTGTTGGGCTCAGACTTGATTAACAAGCTTGGGCAAAGCTAAACTCATTTATGCTCGAACTTGGCTCATTTAGACTCGAATTTGACACTTTGACTTATTTAGACACATAAATTAGCTCAAGTTGGCTCATATAGGTTCGCATGCTGCCAACACAAAATTTACTGAACTCTAGTCATGCTCAATAAGAGACTAGATTGGCTTGCAGCCTAGACTTTCAAACTAAATGAAGACCCGGATAGGCTCGTATACACCCCTCCCCTTGACAAATCTCGTCATTGATCCATGTAACTTCAGTCGAGTTCATTTCCATCCAACAAAAACACCGTCCATGGCCCTATTTCTCTTCATTTTCCTCAGCCCCTTATTGATCCAACCATGAAACTCAATATATGAAGCGTATGCCTAACGTTTAGTGTGTTTTGAAAGAAAACCTTTCCGTCTCAATTCTAAAGTTTCTTTGCTTAACTTCATAGCAACAACTATAAATACGAAAAATATTCTTCTCCATCAAGGGTAATTGACGTCCATTAACGAGAGGGGAAAACATTTTCTTTCATAGAGGGAAAAACGTTTTCCTTGGTAATCTAACGTCACATGCTTCATTTTAACCTCAACTTCATACAAATTTATAAAATGAAACCATTTTCCTTACTAGAAAGACATTTTTTTTTTTTTTTTAAAAGATACTGAAAATGTTTTTTGAAGAAAAAATTTCAAGGAAAATATCTTCATTGAAACAAATGGAGCTTAAATATTCAAGGTCAAATGCTACAAGAGACAGGGAAAAGTAAATTCTCTCACTTGAACTGCTGAGAGCCATGACTAGGCAACATTCCCCGAGCTTCTTCCCTGACACTAACCTCTGTCTGAGTAGCGCGCCAATTCCTAGCAGCAGCAACGAACACTTGCCCGATCCTTAAAAAGGGGCTTCTTTCTTCACCTTTGATGACATGCCTATAAGTCATAGTCCCAAGCAAAAATACCACAAGTGCTATTCCCATTATAATGCAAGGAATTCCAAATCCAAGGCTCCAATCTACATAGTCTTGGATGTAGTTTAAGACCAAGAGTGCCAGCAAAGGACCCATGCACAAGCTGAAATACCACCAGTTAAAGAAAGAGCTTTTAGATTTGCTCTCAACAGGATCTTTCCTGTCGAATTGGTCTGCACCAAAGGCTTGAACACAAGGCTTGTGACCGCCTTGACCGATAGCTACGATATACAGAGCTAAGTAGATCATAATCACTTGGAAACGAGGCAGGTCACATTGGACTTTTGCAGGGTTTTTATGGCAGTTTGATGGACTGATGGAAGAGAGCGTAGCTGAGAGAGTTAACAAGCCCAGTCCCTGTTCATTTACAACGAATTCGGGAATACAATTATGTTTCATGTAGACTAGCATGTGGTGTTATAGTATAAAAACCATTCATGACCTTTCACTCATCAGCTTAAGATTTTAGAATCATTGGTTCCTTGACATGGTATCAAAGTCTTATTGACCAAGAGGTCACAAGTTCAAATTTCAATAAATCCCACTTTCAATTTTAATATTATTTCAATATAAAGTATGCGATGGACTGTACATTATCGACGCTTCAACTTCCTCCCTCCCTCGTGAAGAAATCCTCAAATATCCTATTCACATACAAAGCCTAGTTGTTTTCTGAACCTATGATGGTGTCACAAATTCAACGACTAGACAAGTATTTTTCAAGTTCTAAGAGCACAAAACCATTCTCAACATTACACCTATTAACTTCAATTTTGGCATAGTTTGCTCTTTGTTATTGTATCAGAGCGTTTTTTTATCGAGAGATCTTGAGTTCAAATCCCAATAACATTCACCCTTATATTAATATAATTTCACCATAAGATGTAAAGCAAGCATGTGTACTATCCATGAGCCTATCACAAGGGCATTAGAGTGTAGAGGTATGTTAGAATATAAAATGATCTCTAGACCTTCACCTAGCAATTCAACTTTGGAATCACTGACACTTTGATATAAAGAAACAAAGCCCCGCTAGAAAGGAAACCTTGCTTTGAAAATTCCACTTATGTCTGTAGGGAAAAATCAGACACACTGCAGTGCAAGAGGAAAAAGCTACACATAAACCAATTAACATACTAGATTTTACGAGGAAAATTGTCCCTCGGTGAGAGAAAAGAACCACTATGAAAGTTGCATTACAATCTTTCGTCACAACTCAAAACCCCACTCTTTCAGTCATCTCACCTCAATATAACATTTGCACAAATAAAGCTACAACTCTCTCAAATCATCTAGGCATGACCCTGTTCACGATGCACATTCACACACACATACTCTTACGTATACAAAATACCCTCAACCCCCCACCCACCTGGGGGCCCCAAAGGTACCCCTCACAAACACACAAACAGGTAAACACGCACCAAAAACCACTTCTACACAGATGAACTATCAAACGGCTACAGTCTCGTCTTGTAGCTACCAGTTACATATTCATTTCAATTTGACTAATTTAATATAAATTTAATTGGGGTGCACGCCTAACCTGCGGATTTAGATCTAAAGTTCACATACAAGATCAAGTGAGGTTTTACCATAAAATCAATTAACATCAAGTAGAGTAGTCCACTAAACTTACATGTTATCTCTTCTTTCTTACAACTCTAATGGGTAATATACTATTAGGCCCGCATGTGAATTCTTTAACATTTTCCTCCAAAAATCACTAGCTATAGAACACAAAACTACACTGCATTTAATGAGAGAGAGATGGAGACTAACCAAGATGTAAATTAGGGAAGAAATGATAATAGTACGATAGCGACCCAGAAAAGAATCAGCAACTACTGCACCCAGAACAGGGAGGAGAGAAGCCACCCCCGACCAAGCGTTTACATTTGCCGCCGCTGCTGCCGTTGACTGCCCTAGTGGTCCGGTCAAGTAGCTGATCAGATTGGAGGCTATCCCGTAATACGCTATCCTCTCTGCTACCTCCACTCCTACAGCCACCACCACCCACAAGCCTCAAGATATAGTTTCATCATTGCAAAATCAACTATTCCTAAAATCTAAGCAATAAAATGAACTATAATTGAGTTTATATCAAACGTCACTTCATGCTACAAAGAATCCAACTATTTCAAAAGGTTATGCTAATGAGTAAAGGTCTAAAAGTAATGTTATACTCTAATATTCTTCACTTACTTTACCTATTGGGTTTGAAGCGTAGATGTGTATAGACCTATTCCATACCGCGTGTTCAAATTATTTTAATATTGAAAGTCTGGGGTGTCGGGATTTGAACCTACAATCTCTCCATCAACAAGACTCTAATATTATGTCAAATAACAATCTATCTTAAAAGCTTAGGTGATAGAAAAAGGCTTGAAAATAGTTTTATGCTCTAATACATGCAAATGCCTTTGCTTCAAATGTAGATATGGGACACAATCACTTTATACCATCAATTATTAAGAGAGTTGTTATTAGAATCCAAACGCGCCATCTTTCAATTAAAAGAATGGCACATTAAAAATCTAATATCCTAATTTAAGGCATTGGCGGAAGATAATTGACTATCCCAAAAATTTAAGTTGATAGACACAACACACTAATGATTTAATTGAAAGTGAAGGCTAGTAGAATTCCAATTTGTGACCTTTCGGTCAACAAAATTTTAGTTATTATGTCAAGAAATCAATTGTTCCGAGAGTTTAAACCCGTGAATTAGGCTCAGGAATGCTCTAAATGTAGACAGCCTCAAAACTCCGATTCATTAGCTACAAATTCAAAAAACTACTAGTTTCAAAAACTATAAAGTTCAGAGAGGAAGATTATACCAATGATGAAAGACGCAGATCTCCAGCGGCCGGATCTGGATCGAACGGCGGGAAAGCCTCTGTAATCGACGGTATCTTCGACGGTGTCTTCTGGTAACAGCGGCGTCTTAGTGTCGCCGGCGTCGACGTCGACGGCGATAGAGCAGACGGCCATTTCTCCTCAGCCGCCGGAGCTACTAAGGCGCGGCGGCGGTTACCAAATCCAAGTTGATGGCGTTTCTAATCAATCAGTGGCAGCAATCGGCAGCCATTGAATTTTTCAGCAGATATTTTTGCGGATTTTTCTAATCAATCAGTGCCTCCAATCTGAGTATGAGAATTTTTTAAGAGGTTACCCTTTTTCAGAAGGTCACTCAGTAGTATTAGGATGGGTGATCTCATAGGAAGTCATCACCTTAAAGTTTAGAACATTGAAAAACAGCCTCTGTTCAGGTTAACACCCTGAAGGTGAAAGGCTGCGTACATCCGCCCCCCAGATCTTGCGTAGGCGGAAGCCTTTGAGATACTGAATATATTCTTTTTATGTTTTTGCAATTATTGTGTGATTTATACGTCAAGGGCTTTTCAATAACAATTATTTAAATTAAATTTTAAATACAATTTTAAAAAAATATTTTTTTAAAGAATTTTTTAAAGTAGTATTTAAATTTTTTTAATACCACATCTTAACATAATATTATTAATATGTGCTTTTTTTTTTGTTAATGTAACATTTAAAAAATAATTTTTAAAATAAAAAAATTATTTTAAATATTTATAATTTTTTAGATATTTAAAATATTTTTTAAATATGTTAAAATTTGATAATTAAGTCTTTAGGTTTGGTGCATCAGTTAAACCCCTTGTTAGAAATTGGGGGTCCTTTAGGCTTCATTTGGTTGAACGGAAATGCTTTTCCTCTAGAAATTATTTTCCTCTGGAAAATATTTTCCAAGGAAAACAAAATTCTACATTAGTTTTTTCTTTGTTTGTTTTAAAAGAAAATATGATTCTATAATATCATATTTCCTTGTTTGTTTTAAAAGAAAATGCAATCCTATAAAGTGCAAAAATATTAAAACATCCCATATAAATTTTGGATGTGTGAAAGTCACTTTATATACTACTTCTCCGTACACTTAATAACGTCTTGTGGGCTAAGAGTTGGTCTTAAGGCCACACGTGTGGCAACGAACAGCCCTATCGGGTAGGTTGTTCGTCACAATGTAATGTGGACTTTTTCCTGCTATAACTTTTATGTTTTCGGCTATCGTGTTTATAATTGTGGTGACTAAATAGGAAATCTGGGAAACTATCTCCTTGACGGATGCTCTAAGTTCGAGCCCGAGGTGTTGAGTGTAAAACCGCTCACTTCTTCCATAGCCGTTGTTTCCATGACGAGGTTGGACTTTTCACTCCTCCATATGGAGGCCGGATTTTTCGTCATTTTCTTTGACTAGCAACTACCCTAAAGGGTATAATTTCGCCTATAATTATAATATCTCGTTGGATTGATTGACACACAAAAACTCTAGAATCATTTCATATCCCTTCTCTTCTCTTAATCTTCTCGAGGTCCTTTAATTCTCGAGAGTGCACTTTACTGGTCGGCGTCGGGTTAACCCTAGGAATCGAAGTGCCACTGGACCAAGTTGTATCGACGTAGGGATGTAAACAACTTAGGCCAATTCTGAATTCCATGGCGCCACAATTTCTTAGTTTGATCTTTCCTGTCTGATTCCTATTTTTAACAGCCGCTTGTTTTATTTTTGTTCAAGGTTATTCGTTCTAAGTTCGTCATTGCCCCGTTTTGGGTTAAGTTGGTTCAATTTGAAAGTATTTCTGTTCGAAATTCCTTTGCTAGTTGATTTAAGTTTCAATTTGCCCACCTCAAGTTAGTTTTGTCTGTCTTGAGTTTGTTTTTTTTAATTATCCATTTATATTATTCTTCCAATATCCCCCAAATGAGATGTCTTGAGTTATAGGCTCATGTTCTCCCACCTTAAGTTGTTGGTGACCCTTATTAGGATATATATAGTATACATCTGACATAACTCATATGACTGGATAAGAAATGATAAGAGATAATATGGACTATTAGATCTAAATTAAGGGCCCAAATTTTAAAATTACCTTGACTCCTTTCATAAAACCGATGCCCCAAATTTCTTTAATTTAAATTTAATGGTCCGTATTTTTCCTCTAATCTCTCACTCTATCATGTAAGTCATTCTATACATAGATATACGACTCTTATGGAATGGTGACAGATTATATACTATAGACATGACTCTTGTGAGAGTATGAGAGTCAGAAGTAGCATTCTGGACCACTCATTTGGTTGCTGACATAATCTTTCACCCAGTTGATATCACCCCCTTCCCCCACTTTAATCAAATATGCGGGCCATAATCACTCTCTCATCTCTCACCCGTTCATAAGAGTCATCCCATGTATATATATAGGATGGTGTTCTTATGAGAGAATGAGAGCGTGAGAGGGGTGAATCCTGCTCAAATTCCTTCATGGGGCGGAAAGAATGAAGGCATAAGGGAGGAAAATTATTTTTTTTCAATACTTAATAAATATTGGCCGTAAATTGTTATTATTTTAATGTCCAACAAATCTTAGCCGTCCATTATAATGGAAGGTCAGGATTGACCCTTCTTACGCTCTCATCCTCTCGTAAGAACGCTACTCTATATATATGTTAGTATTATAATCAGAACAAAATTGTTATTATTAAAATAAGAGCATAATTTTGAAAATAATTTTTATTATTTATAAGTTATATTATTATTTTATTAATAATAATTTTTATACTGCAAAGAACAACAACGGCCCTTTATCCAGAAAGGACAAAAAGGACACGGTAACATGAATTATTAAATATTTTCTTTATTTCATGATAATTATTTTGATCAATCAACAAATTTAATAAGGTCTCCTCGAATTTGCCAAAAACAAAAGCACTAAAATTAGGATGTTTCTACTGTACAGAATTTTTTTAGGCCGTTTGTTGACACATAATTTTTGTGTCTCAACACACAGCTCAAAAAAATATACAGAATTTAACCAAATTCTGTACCGTGTAGAAAAGTTACTTTTCTGCATGGTAGATAAACCGCTAAAATTAAAGGCATCTATGTCTTTACCTTTATCTTATATGTTGATTTGTGCCTAATGTGGCTTGCTTTGAGTTTGTGTTTTGCTCGTCGTGTGTATTGTCCTACTCATATTTGATGCTCTCCTGTTGTCAGGTCTTTTGCTCTATGCTGCGGACCAAATTCTCAGGTTGGGGGTTCTCGGAAATAATATCTCTTCATGGTAGCCCCCCGAAGGGGGAGGCTGCGTACATCTACTCCCCCAGACCCTACTTATGCGGGAGCCCTTGGAGGCACTTGGTTTGTTGTTGTTGTTGTTGTCGCGGTGACCCATACACTATATGAGTCAATTAAGTTAAAAATTTATTAGAAAGAGGTTTAAGATGGAAATCAAACTCTAAACTTTATGGCCTAAAATACTCTATTCCCTCACTTCTCTTCTATTATTAAGCTAAAATCATGATGAATCATTCATTTATTTTATTGTTTATCCTGAAAATGTTAAGAAGTTTATTACTTCAATTTTAATGTCCTCAAATTTACCCTCTTATTATAATTATATTTATACATATAAAATAAAGTAGTTTATTAAATTATATTTACACCCTGAAGGGGTAAGACTGTGTATATCCACCCCTCCGAGACCCCGCTTATGCGGGAGCCTTTGAGGCACTGGTCTGTTGTTGTTATTGTTGTCGTTGTTGTGTAATTTCTAATATAATTTACTGAATTTCTATTGCAAAATACTTAAGTAAAATGTCTTCTTTATTATGTTGTATCCTTTAATAGAATCTAGTGATCTTTTGTAAATTATATACTAAATTATAATACTTAATTTTGAAAATATAAATGTCTTATGTCGGAATTAGATAAGGTTTTTTTGTCATATGCTGATGACTTTTTGCTAGAAATATTGATGTGGTACATGTATTATTGGAATCATTGCGTTAACATTTATGGGTGAAAATACTATGGAATATTCTAAACAATTTCAAGGAGTCCCGATGGGAAATACTTAGAGCCAGAGGCAAATAGAAAATTATAAGATAGGCGACAATTGTCCCTTGCAACATTCGAATAACACGTAATGAGCAATTCTAATTTTCACAACTCGGCTTAGTAGAAAATGGAATCGACTCTATAATCTGCATCAATATCCGTAATATCTTCCTACCGCCCCAACTATCATGTGAAATATTTCATAGTTTAATACAGATTTTATTAATATCAAACCATTATTTTTCAGCGCTCTTTGTTTCTAGTTTTCATTGTTGTATGCCTTTATACTTCAGTTTATGAATCTTGATTTTGAATCTCATTAATTACAACGATCGTCGTCATAATTCTTACTAATCTAAAAATTACGTTATTGTGATGAATCTATGCATAGTTTAATGTCAGGATATGTGGTCATGAAAATATAATAATATAGTAGTAAGATTGATTGAGAGATAATTTAACTAAATGCTCGACCATATTGTAAAAAATAAAACTATTTAGAATTTTTTTAAAAAGAAAATTACCTTTAAAAGTAATCATTTTTCATTTAACTATCATAATTTTTTAATTTTTTGGAAAGTCACATTGAAATCATAAATTTTCTCAATCAACCATCTACATTATCGTCCTTGGTTTTGTGTTGAGGCTACACGTATTACACATTCTTATATAAAAATAAGAATATAAACTCACATGTTGGTGTCACCTCACTTGTGAAACAAAATACTGTTAAATGGTCTCTATATGCATGTTTGAATCTTACTATACGCTTGTGTGTACGGAGATTTAAAACTGCACATAAGGCCACTTTAGCTGCGTAGTGCTTTTACAACCGAGCTAACACCGACATGTGCTATAAAATATTTGCTTGATTTTATACTATTATATATAATTTAAGAAAATCACATGTGTAAGCCAAACTGAATATTAATGACGTTAATATAGGTAATTAATTGAAAATATATAATTTTTAAAGAAGATTTTCTAAAACATTAAGGAGTCAGGGTAAACCACGTATTAGTATATAACGTTGAGTGTATTAATTTCTTAATATGTAACTTTCTGAAATAAATTTTGCATAAAAAAGCAACATTTTCAGTGCTCCAAGGGCTTCCGCCTCAGCAGGGTCGGGGGGCAGGGATGGATGTACGCAGCCTTCCCCCTTCAAGGCACTCTGAAGGAAGGCTATTTCCGATAACCATCAATCTGAGAGGTTCAACACGGGGCCTTCCCAGGAGGTCACCCATCTTGATACTACTCTCACCCAAGCACGCTTATATGTATTTAATAAAATATTTCAAACAACTATATAAAAGAATGAAAACGGGCCTATTTTGCACCCCTATACAATGCTACTTAGACTATTTTATTAAATAAATATTACTCCTTGGAGTATAAAATTATTTTATAAAATTTGTGGACGGACTAAAGAATTAATATACTAACCTCATAATACTAATATATAATTTACTCAAAAGGTTATAATAATTAAGTAAAAAATGACAAATTCTAAAAATAATTTTCTGTAAGGGAGTCACTATTATTAAAGCAAAAATTATTGAGAGTCACAAAATTATCTTAAAAATTATAATTTTTCTTGGACAATAATATTTTTTTTTTCTAACATTACATAAATAATTTTCTCTAAAGACTAAACCTGACAGAAAGCGAACTAATTTTTATTCTTTTCCCATGACGTACTTCGAATAACATAATTATTAATTAATAAAAAAAATATATAAAAAAAATGATTACACTTTATTCACTGTATAAATTTAGTTTTAATTCAATGCTTAAAAAAATAATTTTAATTTTTTTAGTTGTGTTAATTTAGTTTTTGTATTATTTATATTATATTAATATTAAAAATAAGCAATTTTATACAAATTCACATGTTAACCTAATTTAAATTAATTAGTGGCTGGATTAAACCAAAAAGAGCACCAACACGCCATCACCGGATCCCATTAGAACTCCGAAGTTAAGAGTGCTTGGGCGAGAGTAGTACTAGGATGGGTGACCTCCTGAGAAGTCCTCACCTTTAGGTTGGGGGCACTGAGAAATAGCCTTCCTTTAGGTTAGCACCCTGAAGGGGGAAGGCTGCGTACATCGGGCCCCTCAGACCCTGCGTAGGCGGAAGCCCTTGAGGCACTGGGTATATTTCTTTATGTTCCTTTAGTGACTGGATTAAAAATTCTATTGCTTAATTTTATTCAATGACCAAATTGATATAATATAATTTGTACAATGACTAAGTTGACACAATCTAAAGTAAAAGAATTAGATTGACGTGGTGGGTAAAATATGGGTTCATTTGATGTAAATAACTCTATATGTAATGTATTAAATCACAGGAATAAAATTAAAATTTATTTTTATAAATTGAGAATTTTATAATATATAAATTTAGATGTATAATAAAATAATTAATTGTATTTATAATAGGATGTTATTATTGTCAATACAAAAAGTATTATTATCAAAGCAATAATATCATTGATAATAAAAATAGCTCTAAATTTTAATATGATTAATCTGATATAATTTATTTAATATTTATTCTGGCAACATTTAATATTTATACACAGAATAAGAGGTAGAGATAAATAAAATAAATGAATATCGACTATTAAGCATGCCACTGCCCACCAAAACCTCCTTAGATACAATAAGTAATGGTTAAAAATACGTGCAGTCGATAGCTGTTAGGCGTGAATAGGGCTGGCACAACCTAACACGACACGACTACACGACATGAAGATAGCGGGTTCGGGTCGGGGTTTTTGAAGCCGGGTTGAATTTGGGTTGACCCTTTTAACCCGTTTAGGTAATTGGGTTGAATTTGAGTTTGACCTTTACAACCCATTTACAACACGCTCGACCTGTTTATATACTTATGTTAAGTATTTGAATGATATACTATTGTTATTATTTATATATTTTTGTTAGCCTATCTCACATAAGACAATTTAAATTGTATTTAATAAGGTTAATTTGATAATTTATTTTAAAAATTATACATATGTCATTTATTTATTGCTAACTTTCAATGGAAAAAAATCAACCATATAATTAAATGGGTAACCTATGGGTTACCCATTTAATAATTGGATTGGATTAGGATAGAGAGTTCTTATCGCATTTAATAAATGGGTTGGGTTCGGATTGACCCTATTTCTAAGACAATACGCATAACACGAACATGAACACGATATATTTGCCAGCTCTAATGAATAGCACAATGGTGCCAGTTCATAATGCCCTTAGGCTTCCAATTTTGTTATTGCTAATGTGTTTTTATTTGCTTGCATGTCTAGTACTACTTTATTTAACTTGACTTTGACCTTCAATTGATTTTATAACTATTATTTTATTTTATTTTTTAAAAATAAGACTATATATATCTCATAGCTTAACTCTGCTTATTGGGAGCCTTTCACACATTGGATTGTTTTTGTTGCAGTAGTAGGCACATTAGACCATGGGCGCGTGCTCACACACGCCACATTACGTGACTATTGTTGTAATCCCCATATCATCTCGTACAACCTTACAAAACGGTGTCGTTTGAGCCCCCAAATTTCACTCTGTCTGTGAATGTGATATGATGTGAACGGGGGAGAGAGAGAGAGAGAGCGAGAGAGGAGTACTCGCAAAGTGAGGCAGCAGAACCCTCTCGTCATCATAAATCCTACGGAGGAGAGAGAAAATCTAGAGAGAGAAAGATGCAAGCAACGGCTGATGGCGGTGGCGGCGGCGGCGGCGACTTAAGCCGCGCCGCTGGACTTGCCAGATTCCGCTCAGCGCCGGCGACATGGCTAGACGCTTTACTGGAAGACGACCTGACCATACCCGAAGACCCACCCAAACCCCAAGTCGGGCTAACCCAGCTGCTCACCGCCGGCGCCCCCGCATCCCGGAGCTCCGCCGGGTTTGTTCGGGCGGGGGCTGATTCGGGGCTCTTCGACGCCGGCAGCGGCAGCGGTGGTGGGTTTCACCGGATGAACAGCTCGCCGGCGGAGTTTCTAAGCGGGAATATTGATGGGTATTTCTCGAGTTTTGGGATTCCGGCTAGTTACGAGTACGTGGGATCGTCGGCGATGGACGTGGGGGCAGCGGTGACGGGGAAGAGGATGAGAGAGAGTGATTCTGAGCAGAATAGTTCGGCTAATTTTGCTGCTCATAGGGTGAATTTCTTTGTCTTCACAGTTCTTTTTACAGTTGATCTTTCTGGGCTAGTTAAATTGAATTTCGTTATTGAATTGTTTTATGGTCTTGTTGTTCCTTAATCTACTTGTGGTTGAATTTTTGTTTCTGTACTGAGTTGGGGGAAGGAATTAACTAATTCAAAAGCTTAAGCCGATGAGTAAAGCTTCAAAAATGACTTTATACTTTAACTTCCCCCCGGGCTGAGTGTGGACGTACACATGCTCACCTCATGTTCTTATACTAATTTTATATCGATATTGAAAGTGAGACTATTGGTATTCGAACTTGTGACTCTTAGTTAACAAGGCTTTGATATCATGTTAAGGAACTAACTATCTCAAAAGCTTAAGCTAGCGGGGTGATGACTATGGATGATTTTATATTCTAACAACTTGTATTGAGTTGGTAGAGTTTATAATTGAGTATCTTATATCATGTCAAGGAACCACAATCCCAAAAGTTTGAGCTAACGGGTAATGACCCATGAATGATTTTATATTCTAACAGTTTGTTTTGTATTAAGTTGGGTAGTGTTTATAATTGTGTAATTTCTTCTTTTTTCCATGAAATTAATGGAACACAGAGAGAACAAGGTGCCCAATTGCAGACTGCGAATAGCTTGTTGGACATGGAAATGGAGAAGCTACTAGAGGACACTGTTCCTTGTAGGGTTCGAGCCAAGCGCGGTTGCGCAACGCATCCTCGAAGTATTGCAGAGAGGGTAATCTGTTCTTTGTATTTCTTGGAGATTTCGGCTTTATACTCGGCGCTTGACTGTTGAATTTCGGATTTATTTTAGGTTCGAAGGACTAGAATCAGTGACAGAATAAGGAAGCTGCAGGAACTTGTGCCCAATATGGACAAGGTAGACTAATGATGAATCTCAAGTACTGATTGATTTCTGTTACATTTTTTGATGCTTTGCATTCAATGAAGCTATATTTGGCTTAGGCATTGTTGAATTCGCTTTCTGAATCAAGCAATATGATATGGGACGTCTTTCATTGCTAGTAGTATAGGATGGATTTAACTCTTGTCCATTGTGCTTTTGCAATCGAAGGAAGAAGGTGACCATGCTACTAATGTCAGACTATAAAGGAATGATGTGCCTATTAAGTTGCTTAACGATAATGTCTCATTTATGTCGATAACCGTAGAGGTTAGGGTATTTTTGTACCCATATTACCCTAAATGATGCTTAAGCTTGAGGAAAGATAGGGATAACCTTCTTGTGCAATTAAGATTAGAACTCGTTTAGAACTCGTGCAGTTACTGTATAAGTAAATGCTGCAGTAGATGGATGGATCAAAAAAGTGTGCAAGAGATAAATCTAATCTTACATGAATTCAACAGCGGGTAAGAAAACTTTTGAACCATATCTTTGGCTTTGGTATTGTGGAAGAATGTGAAGTTCTGTATAAGAGCGTGATTATTTTTTTGGGCCTATATCAGTTTGATCTGATTTTGATGTGTCACTGCAATCACTCCAGCTCTCATGTTCTGGATACTCAGCACGCCAAGCCTGTTGTGGGTTATTGTTGAGAACTTTACATGTGAGTATAGTTAAAATGTCCCATATTGGAGTTACGAGAGAAAAGATTTTAACATATAAGTCTAGTGGACTACTCAACTCAATGCCAATTAGTTTTTGATGGAACCTCACTTGTGCTTATATGTTGACCTTGTACGTGTCAACTTCCAGGGTGGGGCTTAAGGCACGATGAAATTTTAAAGTTAACAATTGGAGATGGCAGCAACTCTGTGGTGGCAATTGGAAGTTCTGTTTGGCCCATCATGGACTCTGCTTCACTTTTTGTCTGGGGTATGGTATTCTCTGTGGAGATATTGGTCCTATATGGTTTTATCAAGCGTGAATATGATTAGATGATAAGATTGTGGAGTTGTGGTCAAGCTTGGATGGTAACATATGCTAACTATGTGACTGGTAGAGGCAACAATGGGGTAGTCATAGAATGTGAATTTCTTTTTCCTGTGCTTACCTGTGGTCAAAACACGAGTTTCTGCTTGTGATCAAGTTGCAATAATGGTAGCCGGATTAATGCAAGGCAGCCATGGCTCAACATGTATGCTATTAACTTCACATATTAGTATAGTTAAAATGTCCCACATTGGAGCTGTGAGAGAAAAGAGATCAACATATAAACCTACTGAGCTACTCCACCTAATGTGACGTGGTTTTATGGTGGAATCTCACTTGGGCTTACCTCATATATGCCAACTCTATGGTGGGGCTTATGCCCAGTGAAATTTTACATACGCCAAGTGGACTTGACTTGGCCAATGGTGTGGCTTCCTTAAAGAGAAGAAATTGAATAGGCAAAAGATAGTATTGAAAGAAGTTGTGTTGGTTAACTTGATTGGGTTAAAAAAGTAAATAAAAAAATAATAAAAAAAGCACTTGATTCGGTTGGGTAGGATGACCTGGTTGGACTTATTGGGTTGACCGCTTAAAGCCACAGTTGGTCCTTTATTCCCGTAGCGTAGTTTATGTGTTCTAAGTGTTCTCTTTGACTTGGATTCTTGTTAACCTTTGAAAAGCAGTTGGATCAAATTTTAGAAGTCAGTTTGGTTCAGTTTGCTTATTGTGGGCAACCGTACAAGTGTTTTATCAATAACTGTTTTTAGGCACTTATCAGAAGAAGAGGATGCACAGAGAAAAGCATATGTTGTCAACTATTTTCACGTATTTTCCTCGGAAACAGCCTCTCGGTAGGGCTACACCCTGAAGGGGTAGGGCTGCATACATCGACCCTCAGACCCCGCTTAGGTGGGAGCCCTTAAGGCGCAGGGTCTATTATTATTTTCACGTATTTTCTTGTTCCCTTTCTTGGTTCAGATTCTGTAGGATAATGCAGACAATTTGAGGGCAATTCTAGATTATGCGACATTATAGATTTGAATTTAAGGCACTTACACTGTTAATTATGCCACTGCATGCAACTTGTTAATGCCCTTTGTATTTTGTCCAAAGCACATTATAACGAGACATTTTACTTTACAAGTAGTGGCAATTTATTTTATGCAAGCGTTTAACTGGACATAAGCCTTATAATTGATGTTGCCGCATAGTATATATATTAGTACGTAGCTGTGTCATGGCTTAACTTCAAATCTATTACTGTCAAGTCATTAATAACTTTGCAGTGAATGATTTTTGACTTGTGTAACCAGTTGCACTTAAACGGTTTTGTTTTGTGTGCCATCCTTGGTGAGCACATAAATGTCATGCCATGTAGTTTTCTCCTTAAAGGAGGTTGCAAATTTATGAAAAACACACTGCTTGCTTCTGCATCAAATTATCCTTTCACATCATTTCTGATGTTTGTGGCCTCAGGAAGTGAAGGTAGGGTGGGGAAATAGATTTTAGGATAAGAATTGTGTGGAAACTTCTTTGAATAGGAAGTGCACAATAGATTGAGAGATCTAAAATAAAAAGTGAGTGCCATTATTTTGGGGTGGATGATGTTTCTTAAGTACTCTTAGTTGACAAATTGTTGGCAGTTTGTCCACTCTGGGATGTTATGCTCCAAGTTTATCAGTTTCTTTGGATGTTTAAGTTGGGATATCCTTGTTTGTGATTGTAAGGTCCTCAGATCCCGGACATGTCTCAATAGACCTTTTTTTTGGGGGGTAGGTAAGCGGGGTTATGGAATTTGAACCTAGGACCTCTTTTCCTTGAGCCTGTACGTTGTAGTGTTTTACGATTGTATGAAGGCTTCAATGTTCATTTCCGGCGGGTAATCAACACATAGCTTCAAATTACGTTTATTTGTTTGTAATAGCCTGATTTTGATGGCATTCCGAGTCCTGTGGCCCTATCATGCCGTGGGACATTGAATGGTGAGTTTGCATTTATAGATTCGATGATGGGAGTTGGAGTAGACATTAGGATAAAAGAATAGTTGTTTGAGTCCTTACCTTGTTTCAAGAATGTTGATTGTATCTGGAACAGATTTAACCATTGCACGCGGAAAAGATTCAACCCAAATTGTTTGATTTACTTTATTTCTCTTGTTGTTAAGGACTTGCGTGCTGAGAGCCTCCATAGGGAACCCTTAGGAATGGGTATTTGGAAATAAAACGATGGAAGTTTAGAAGCGAATAATCTTCCGACTTGAGGACCCATTTATCATTTAGGCTCTGTTTGGTTCAATGGGGAGCATTTTTCTTATGAAAAGTTTCTCTTCACAAAATATTGACTAAAGAAATTTTTTTTTCCCCATAAATTTGTATGAAGCTCACACTCGACTAAGTGAAGGTTGGAGTGAAGCATATGACATGAAATTACCGTAAAAAATGTTTTCCTCTCTAGGAAGAAAAATATTTTCCCCTTTCATAGAGAGGAAGTCAATTTCCCTTCGTTAGAGGACAACAATTATCATTTTGTTGGAGTTGCTTTGAAGTTATGCAAAGAAATAATAGAATTTAGATGTAGCCGTCAAAATAAACAGAGCTTTAGTATGCCTGGATTTCCTTTGTGGGGTCTTACCCTGTGGGTGCCAAAGAAACTTAATGATCTATGATAGTAACAAGGCAGAGTAGCACTCTGAAAGGGAAAGGTTGTGTACATCCACCCCCCAAACCCTGCTTAACCGGGAGCCCTTGGGGCACTAGGACTGTTGTTGTTGTTGTTGTTGATAGTGGCGAGGCAGAGAGTCAAAAGAAAGCAAATCGTGTAGTTAGGTTCTCGGTTAACATAGACAGAAAAATGAAGGTAGCTTGATGGCTGTAGAAGAGAGATGCTGGGGAAGTGGGAGCATCAACCGAGACAAGGGTATATCCACTGTATGGAAAGGTTGGCAGATATAATTTGAAGTGTCCAAGTATCCTTATCTAATGTGGGTATTAGCATGAAAAGATGCAGAGAAATTTATCCAATCAACGTCTTGGTGACTTCTTCAGAATTTTACATGTCCTTTGATATTATGTCGTCGAGGGCTGCACACTAAACGGAAATTACTCATATTTATGTCTATGCATTCTAAAGTACTGTAATTGATGTTAGAAATCAAGGACTTATTGTGTGACTGTTTTTCATAAACGGAAACATCCCATTTCGCATTTCTGCAGAAATTTCTGCCGGATCAGTGGCATCTGGGAAAGTTAATAAAGAAGGCAGTTCGTTTAATATGATCTGATCGTTATTAAGCTCGTGTTTTGAAACTTATGAAATTGGTGAATGGTATTCACCTTCGAGCGTATAACTTAGGATTACTTTTAGAGTCTGTGGTATTGATTGCAGTTTTTAGCATTTGAGAAACTAAAAACTAGTAAGCGTGCTTAGGCGAGAGTAGTACCAGGATGGGTGACCTCCTGGGAAGTCCTCACCCTCAGGTTGGGGGCATTGGGAAACAGCCTGAAGGGGGAAGGCTGCGTACATCCCCCCCCCCCCCCCCGGCGGACCCTGCGTAAGCGGAAGCCCTTGAGGCACTGGGTATGTTCCTTTTCCTATGAGAAACTAAAAACTAGGTTTTGAAAATGATTTTTTCTGGTTTTTAGTTCTCTGTTTTTAGTTCACTCAAATTGTGGGGGGGGGGGGGGGGGGGGGGGGGGGGGGGGGGGGGGGGAGGGAGGAACGAAAGCGAAAAAATAAGACAAAATCGTTTTCAAGATATAATTTTTTGTTTCTGTAAAAATTGCAAATAGAAAGGGATACCAAATAAGTGCTTTAAGTATTCTTAGCTATTTCAACTGCATTAGAAGGCCCTCTACTTCTAGTTCTACTATCGTTTTATTTATCTACACAAAAGCTTTATGCAACATCATATGGATAACAACGGCGTGAAAATGCTTGCGTTTATAAGCAAGTTTTGGAATCCAGATTTATGCATAAGAGTATGCTTGCTGTTGACATCTTGCTTCTACTGCACAATTACTTCAAATATGCCCAAAACCTGCAAGTTACCTGAAAAGATCTTCTTTGCTCCTCAATTGTCATATTATTGCTTGGAAGCTTATCTTTTGCGGACCACAATTTAGCGCATCTTTTGTTCTTTCCACTGCTTAAAGTGATTGTTACGACCATGAAGAAAGAACAAATCCGACCTATTTGGCCAAGTCTCTTTCCTGAAGCACTTTTTTGGATTTTGAAGATGTTTGGCATGGGTAAAAGTAGATGATGTTCTTCTGCTTTTAAGAAGCAAGAAAATCATCCTTTTCCTTTACAGTATAAGCATATGCAAATTTTTCAAACAAAATGCCCTTATTAACAGCGCTTTTTACAAAAGTATTTATGCAAAAAGTGCTTTTGAAAAAACAGTGTTTCATAGTTTAACTAAACAGGCCAAAATATGGTTCTTGGGTTTTGACTTTGACAACCAATTCGTGTGGACTCGTGATAACCTAAATGATCTGCGTCAACGCTGATATAAATGTCTTGTTGGCAGCAAACGAATACCGCAGACATGTTAGACGAGGCAGTCGAATATGTGAAGACTCTACAACGCCAAATTCATGTACGTCTACTTCACTGAATTGATCCTTCCTCTCTATTTTGTTGTTGTTGAGAACTTTACAAGCGAGTATAGTTAAAATGTCTCACATAGAAATTGTAAAAGAGAGTAATATATAAGACTAGTAAGTAGTCGTAACTAATTGGTTTTATAATAGAACATGAGTTGGACTTATATGCCAACTTCATGGTTCAGGCCTGACATCTGATGAAATTTTGCCAGGATATTTAGGAAAAATAAGAATGTTGTTGTAAGAAGGGCATCATGTTTCATAAATACATAAAAGGAAAAATATGTTTCAGAAAATAGAATGACAAAGGGCATTAAATTGATAACCCGATCCTCACAATATAGAGTGGACCGTTCAAGATGTGCTTAAGCTGGTATAGATACCTCGGTCTTCAAAAAAGGCCCCACCTATAGACGCACTTCGACTCCCAAAGTCTCTGTACTAGCCCTGCCGAAGTGGCACAAAAGCAGCCTCTAACTGGGTTGCTTTAAATCTCAAGTGGGCTTCTTGTCAATCAATAACAAACTCTGAACATGGCAGGAACTCTCGGAGCAGCAGAAACGATGCAAATGCACAGCCAAAAGCTGACAGAAAGCAGATTACCGAAGTCACCTTCTCCTCAAGGGCTTTCGTATCAATCTCATTTACGATGTCTCAGTGGCTCGTTCTTTTTCCATTAATACCGTCTTCTCTCGCATATCTACCTACCTTTACGCTTATTCAATGCGATAAGCTCCTGCAGATGCGTAGATTTTGGGTGGCTGATAATGCATCATCATCATTTGCAACCAGAACATCCATAGGCAAAGGCTTTAAATGGGAGATTTTGATCTTTATTGTTGGCCTTTTGAATAGTTTGAAAATGTACTTATTATATGGTGTATACATATTTGTAATTTTATCACTGCTAGGAGCTTTAGAGAACATGTATTTTCTGTGATGTTATGCTGTGCATTTGTATGATTGTATCTTGTATTAGTCTCATTTTTAGAAGCTCAAGCCTTTATTCTAAGGCGGTGAATAAATGCCCGTATCGGGAAAGAGGTTTAGATTGTTATTTATGAATCGAGGTTGCGATTTCATCAATCGGGTCGAAAAATATGTTCTTGGGTAGTATGTGGCTTGTTTGATTGTTTTGAGTGCAAATTTATTTAGTATAGATCAAGTTCTTGGTGTGGTGATCTAAGTGATTTAGATCCGTATTTGCTTATGTAAACAAGAATGCTCCTTGCTTGTTTCTTTTGTTGAAGGAACGTTTAAGATGTGAGTCGGGTTTGAATGAGTTGAGTGGACTTGCGAGTTGACTCGTCATTTAGCTGAACAAGGCAGCTTAGCTCGTTTTAGGCTTGAATGAAGCTCTAACCCAACTCATTTAACTAGATAGTCGAACTTCATAGCTGATCATTGGTAAATTTGAGCGACAATTAAGAGGATCTCAAGTACGAGTAGGTCAACTGTATCTAGAAGAATTTCAGGTCGAGTACAAATGGGTTTTGTGAGCCTTAGGTGTTATAAAGTCATACTTGACTCGAGTCAATTACATCCCTATTGTAAGCAAACAATCACTGAAATTTTTTTGAAAAAGTTTAAGCGTGACATTGAAAATTTTAAAAATGTAATTGCATCTAAAATTTAGGTGGTTTTTAATTAAAAAACCTTTTTTTTCCGTAACAAATAAGAAGAAAAAGTTAAAAGCATGCTTGATATTTGATTTTCTTAGAAGAAAATAAAAATAAGAGAAATAATCTAAGAATATCATTTTATACATAGGATGTCAGTTACATACAAAAAAAAAAAAACATATTAAATTGATTCTTATATCTTATTTGACAATTGGATAAAATAAATAGAAAAGAGTAAAAGAAAGAAGGATAAAGAAGATTAAAGAGAGATAATAAAGGACCAACTCTTATTTAGGTCTGTATAATAAAGAATATTTATCAAAAAAATTAATAAATAGGAGTAACAGTAAAGAAAGATAAATAATTTATTCTTATATGTCAATTGCATAAAAAAATTAGACTAAAAAAATTATAATTAAAATAAAAACAAAATCATCAAAAAATTTTAAAATAAATTCTCTTTTTTCACCCATTTTTACTTTGCTTCACTCAATTGGGATTGCTCTTTGAAAGAAAATAGAGTTCTTTTTCATTCCACTCAACCAAACATTCAACATGCTAATTAAAATATATATATATATATATATATATATATATAATAATAATAACTTATTTATTAAAGAGAAGAGATCTCTTACCCTTTTTATTTTATATAACCCACTCTTTAAATTTTATAATTAAATACAACACGCTCCCGCACTTTTAATTTCATAAAATATTCGCATCACAAGCAAGCACCGGATCCCATTAGAACTCCGAAGTTAAGCGTGCTTGGATGAGAGTAGTACCAAGATGGGTGACTTCCTGGAAAGTCCTCATGTTGCACCCCTCAGATTAGGGGTACTCGAAAATAGCCTCTCTTCAGAGTAACACTCTAAAGGGGGAATGGTGCTTATATCCACCCACCCAGATCCTGCATAGGTGGGAGCCCTTGAAACACCGAAAATGTTGCTATTCACATCATACCCTTTGAACTTTGCAATTAAAAATAATTCACCCTAAAACTCTTAATGCAAACAATAACTCTTGAATTTTGTTATTAAAAACAACTTATTTCCTAAACTTTGTTACTAAATACAATTTATCTAAATGTTATTTTTTCCATAAATCACAAATACCACCATCGTGAACCACCACCGCCGCCACCAAAGCCACCTACCAATCTACCATCATGCCACCGCCAAACTTGGCCAATATATAATCCCCCGCCTAGCTTCACCTCAAAATCAAATATACGCCCTACAAAAAAAACACATTAATTATAGGATTATTTACTACAAAGGTCTCTATATTTTTATTATTATATTAATTTAGATTTTATATTTTTAATTATGTCAATTTAATTTTTTTATAATTAATATTGTGTCAGTTTAGTTTTTTGGTCAAATTAAAATTAAGTTAATGACGTAATTATTAATGGCAGCAACCTAGTACAACCATAAAAAAATTTATTAAAATTTTTTTATAAATTTTACTCTGAAAACTAAATTAATATAATATCAATTATATATAAACTAAATTAATATAATTAAAAATATAATAATTAAATAGACACAATATATAAAATATGAAAACTTTAATATAAATAATCCTTAGTTATATAAAGAGTTAGCTGCAAATTTTAGTGATAACCCATCGTCACAATGAAAAACGCCGTCGTTTTCTACCCATCACTAGGCGCCGGCCACCTCTACTCCATGATTGAGCTGGCCAGACTCCTCCACCGCCGCCACCCCAACCGCTTCTCCCTCACCGTCATCCTCTCCGGCGACCCCTCCGCCACCGCCTGCCTCGCCGAATCCACCCCCTTCATCACATTCCTCCACCTCCCACCGCCGCCTGTAGTCGCCACCGCCCCCTCCCCCACCCGTAGCCGCGTCGCCACCGTCTTCGATACCATCCGCCTCAACTCTGCCCAGCTCCACCCCCTCCTCCGCCGCATCTCCGCCACCTCCCGAATCGCCGCGCTGATCATCGACTTCTTCTGCACCTCCGCCGTCGACGTAGCGCGGCCGCTCGAGATACCCATTTACTATTACTTCACCTCCAGCGCCGCCGCCCTCGCCCTTCATCTCTACTTGCCGAGCATCCATAACCAAGTGGATCAAAGCTTCAAGGACCTAACCGACACTGTTTTCAGCATCCCCGGCGTTCCTCCGATTCCGGCGACCCATATGCCCACTCCCTTGCTAGATCGAAACGACTCCGCTTACCATGATCTGATCTATTTCTCCTCGCAACTCCCGAAATCCGACGGGATTTTACTGAACAACTTCGACGAGCTCGACCCGGTTGCAACGGCGGCCATTTCAAGCGGGTGCTGCGTCGTCGACGGGTCTACGCCGCCGATTTATAACATTGGCCCACTAATTGCAACCAAAAAGGGTAACGAAATCGAACATGACGAGTGCTTGAAGTGGCTTGATTCACAGCCAAATGAAAGCGTAGTGTTCCTCTGTTTTGGGAGCGGAGGATTGTTTACAGCGGAGCAATTGAAGGAGATAGCAATCGGATTAGAGAAGAGCGGGCATAGATTTCTGTGGGTTGTTCGAGACCCAAAGGGGTTAGAATACATAGAATTCGATCTGGGGAAGTTGTTGCCAGATGGGTTCTTAGAGAGGGTGAAGGGGAAGGGAAAGGTGGTGAAGAACTGGGCACCGCAAGTGGCGGTGCTGAGCCATGACGCGGTGGGTGGGTTCGTGACGCACTGTGGGTGGAACTCGATTCTGGAGGCGGTGGTGGCAGGGAAGCCGATGGTGGGGTGGCCATTGTACGCGGAGCAGAAGGTGAACGCGGCGGCGATGGCGGCGGCAATGGGGGTGGAGTTGGTGGAGAGAGGAGGCGATGGGGTGGTGGGTGCGGCGGAGGTGGCGGGTCGGATCAGAGAGCTGATGGAGTCGGACAAGGGGAAGGAGATGAAGATGAGAGAGAAGGGTTTGGGTGCGTTGGGTGGGAATGGATCATCCACTATTGCACTCAACGAATTGGTCAAAATTTGGGACTCGTTTGATTGTCACATGAATTAAGTTTTTTTATGGTTATTTTATAGGTATTTGCATGATTGTATGTTTTTGGTATGGTTTCATCGAATGCAACTTGATTTGATTTTGATTTATAAGTGTTGATCCGTTTTGCTTTATAAGATTTGGGACTTTTCGGACACATCTTCTTTTTAATGTAGCAACTTTTTAGAGTCAAGCTGCATATATTTTACTCTCAGATCTTACCTTGGCAGAAACCTTTTAGGCACTGGGTTGTTATTATTGTTGTAGAAAGTTGCAATTTTTTTAGGAATTTAATTTCGTTGTCAACTCCTCATGAAATGAGTGAAAAACATTTGGTTGCCAGAATTGTGAAATAGAACTTCCTTTTGGGAATGTTAGTTAAAAATAAAGGAATCAGAACTTATTTGGGAGTTAGGTAAGTTACTTACTGCTTTTTGAATTTTTTGCCAAATTTTTGCCAACCAAACAAGAGCTAAAATATGTACTTCTAATGAATTTCTGCTTCATACTTTTACTTCCGATATGTCAAAAGAGGCCTTGGTCTCAATGATTGTTTAATTTTGGTTTTTTGTTTACAATGCCTTGTTTGATTACTATAAAGTAAATATAAGTTGGCATTTGCTATCTGTTTTGGTTACTTCAAAACATAAGAAGTAAAATTTTTTTAGCAATTTTTAATTTATTTAAGAAATAGGAAGTAACTTATCTAACATCTCCATGCAAGTTATAATTCCTTTATTTTTAAGTCTCCTTTAAAAAATTCTATTTTCCTGATATAAAGCTAAATAAAAGTAAACTATAAACTAAAAAAAAGAATTAAAATACTAAAAGTAAGGGACAAAAGAGAAAACATAAAAGAATAACATTTTATTAATTGATTTGGATTTAGATTACATTGACTATATTTATAGAGTAATTCTTCTCTAAGCGGGGCCTACTGTATCTATTATTAGATTATCCTAGTGTTAAATACCCCAATACTATAGATTTTAAATACTAATTTAGGAACGTATCATAATTGACTCGAATCAAGCATGACTTCATTACGCCTGAGGCTCATAAAAACAATTTCAACTCGGCGTAAAATTCATCTAGGTATAGTTGACCTACTTCAACTTGAGATTCTCTAATTGTCAAGCTCAAATTTACCAAAGGTCAAGTTCGACTATATAGTTAAATGAGTTGGCTTAGCTTTATTTGAGCTTAAAACGAGCTAAGCTGCCTTGTTTAGCTAAATGATAAGCTAACTCGCAAGTCTACTCAACTCATCTAAACCCGACTCACATCTTAAACTTTCCTTGAACAAAAGAGGGAGGGAGGGGGGGGGGGGGGAATGCGATGAGCATTTAGCTTGGAATTTATTTATTCAAGGAAAAATATGCCAAATTTTACCTAAAAATCAAATACAACAACAAAAATAACAGTTCTAATGCCTTAAGAATTTCTGCATAAGTAGGGTCTGAAGGGATAAATGCACACCCTGAAGAGAGGCTATATCCGAGGACACCCAACCTGAGATAAAAATCAAATAAATTTATTTATTCTTAAAGGTCAACTGAGTAATTCCAAGAAAAATTAAAAGTAAGGAGCATTTCTATTGTTTTTTTAGTTTGGAATTTATTTATTTTTTAAATTAATTAAATGTACCAAATTTTACTAAAAATCTGGTCTAAATTCTACTAAATTTTTATACCAAGTTATTTCCCAAAAACATAAATTATAATTTTTATAATTTTAATCCATTCTTTCAATATCTTCCTTCCCAAAATTGAAATACTTCTTCAATTTATAACTATCTTAAAATAATTAAAATAATATAAATAACACCAACTATTAAATAACTGCAAAATATAAAAATGAGTTTAAAAAAATGGGCACTGTTAGATGGAAGAAGCACCATTTTTAAATAAAGCCCCATTGTTGTTAATGTAATAAAAATGGAGCTTCGAAAATAAAGCTTTAAAAATAGGGCTTTTATTGAGATTGGTTTAAATCACTGTACGAAGAATTTAATCTATACTAAAATACAAATTGAAAAAGATGGTGGTTAAATAGGCAGAGGATCTAGAGCAGTGGCTCTAGCTAGAGGTTGTTCATTACCGATTAATTATACCGTTTAATTTATTAGTTTGGTAATCGTTTAGGAAACCGTTACCACCCGTTTAAAATCGGTTAACCGGAATTTTGGTATCGGTTAGTTCGGTTCGGTTAATCGGTTAACCATATATTGAAAAAGAAATTCAAGTATTTTTTTCAACTATTTAAATCCTAAAAATTTGCTACTTCTGTACGCTATAAAAAAAAGGTAAACCAAATAACCACTTAAGTTTAAGTTGTCAATTGTATTTCTAAGTCTGCACAATTGTTATGTTAATAGTTTAGAAATATAAAATGTTGAAACTAAATTAAATTGAACTCATAATCATACAAAATTAAGCATGAATATTTACCCACAAGATTATAATTTATAATGCATAACTATAATGCTCTCATAAATATACTAATCGGTTTATTCGGTTAACCATTTTATTGGAACCCATGAACTGTAAGTTTGTAACTACCCAAATTAACTAGATTTTTTGTCGGTTTGGTAACCGAACCACTTCTTCCAACTTAATAACCAAGAATTTCGGTTATGTTTTCCTAGTTTTGGTTCAATTTTTTTGGTTTTGGGTTTTTGTGAACGGCCGCTGCTCTGCAGTTGGGGCAGAGAGAGAGATTTTTAAAATTTTAAAATTTTAAATTATTTATATAAAATAATTTTAATATATAAATTTATTTGTTTGATTATTTATTATTTAGATACCCGTTAAATATAGTAAATAATAAGGATAATATATACAAGTTATTTCAATATCTTCAACAAAAATTTAATGGATACCTAAATAATAAATAGTCAAATAAATAAATTTATATACTAAAATTATTTTATATAAATAGCTTAAATTTTTAATAAATTTTTTAAATATATTAAATTTTAAAATTAAAAGAAGTCTTGTAGTCATCGATGGTGGCTTTTCTCTCCATCAGAATACATTCTTCGTTTGGATTTGGATGACTCGCTCGGTTTGAATGGTGGCCCTTCTTTTTCGACTAAAAAAAAAAAAAAAAACCCACAATCCTTGTTAGAACAAATTGTCGAAATACTTGTAAAATACTTGCAACCGGATAACCTAGAGATCTCAGGTATTGAGGCCGTGTAATCACTTTCCTTAAGGTTTATTTCAGTATACGAAATATCTTCGGGGATCCAACAACAACCAAAAATAAAGAGAGAATGTGTAAAGGGAGAGAGAGAACGAGATATGAAGAGATTGGTAATTTTGTTCAAGAACACAACACAAGAACACTTGAATGCAAAGATCTTTTAATTTTATTTTTCCCTTGTGTTTTTCATTCAATCATTAAAACATCAAAGTGTGGAGATATATATATGTATACATGTAAAGAGGCGTCCCAAAACGAAGAGCCAAAACTGAAATAAAGAACCGGGAAAAAACCGCGCAGACAAACCGTCGAAACAGACCTATATGTCGAAGCTGTGTGTCGACACACGGCGTTACTGTAGATCTGTGTGTCGACACATACTTCCTATGTGTCGACACACAGACTTCCTCCGTGCGCTTCTGTAAATGGCTGTGTGTCGACACACGGGCCATGTGTGTCGACACACAGCTGTTTCCCGATCATTCTGTTGGATTGTGTGTCGACACACACCCTTAACAAGCTTTAAACATTCAAAACAAGTATCGGGACAATCTTAAATACATCTTATACATACATAAACAACATTTATCATATATACGTATTATTCAACACATATTTTAAAAATACACCAACAATCCCCACATTCCTCAAATCAACCAATCGTCTTATACTTCACTCCACCGATCCAATACAAGCCAAAATAGGATTAGGGGTAGTGATACAAACCCGATATTAGACCGGATCACTAAACCAGGTCAATAGAGGGTATTAGGAATATTACTTAGTATAAAATATTAAATAGGGGCAATTTTGGGTATTAATTAGTTGGTATCATCATTAATCAATTAAGCTCAAATTTTGGTAATTAAAACGGATTAGAATTAGAATTTAGTATGCATTGATGTACGATTGTGTACCCTTTTTCTCTCCCCCTCAAACTATCTATTTATGTCTTCTCCCCTTTTATATCTTTACTTGTAATTGTTCATATACATATATACGATACACAATCGAGGCAGCAGATTCGCTGTCCCGTGGCCCGAGAATTGCAAGATTCATGTGCTGGAATGGATATTGAGGTGTTTGTGAATTGAATCGTATCACAATCTCCCAAACACCCTCTTTGCTCGATCACCCGCCTAAAAACCCACCACCATGCGAACCTGTTCTTGTAGTAATTAGGTCAAAAGTTTATGCGATATCTTTGAAAAATAATAAATTGAGGAAGAAAAGGAAGAATTAAGAGGACAATCAGTATGTAGAAGTAGGGAAATTGAAAGGAGAAATTGGGGGAGAATTAGATCCGTTTGTTTTGGAGGAAAATGTGATTTTAGGAATTGGTTTTCATATTTTTCTTTGTTTGGCGCACTTTTTTTGACGGAAAAGCTTTTCCGACGGAAAATGTTTTCCCCCAATGGAGGGAAAATGACTTCCCTTATAAAATAAGGGAAGTCACAATTCCAAGTGGCACAAGAGCCTTTGCGGTAATTATCGTGCGGATATGGATCGAACCGAAATTAACCAAATTGGAACGTAAACTTTAACGTCATAATGCCAAATAGGAATTAGATTGAATAATCAAACAAAGCCAGATGTTACTTTATCATGGTTTTAAAAGAAACAATTTTCATCATTTTAAATTACTATATAATATTATATAGGAAAGTTATCAATTAAGTACCTTGGGATTGGAACGTTTATTACACGGGTACTCTGATGTTTTGTTAATATAGAATGATGTACCGTAAAGTTTAAAAGTTTTATTACTCAAGTGCTCTGAAGTTTAAAAATTTTATAAATAAGGTCATTTTTCGCCAAAATTGTTGATGTGGAATACGAGTTTTAATAATATATATATGTGTCTATATCGTAAACTAGTGATTTCTTTTGCAAGAAAATGCTAGCATAACACGTTAACGAAAATTCACTAGATTCGAACGCATGTTATATTTAGGTGATAAAATTTCGTGTCCCAAGGTACCTTATTACATATATTAAAATGATATGATACTTAGGTAATAAATGCTCAAACTTTATGATATTTGATAGACAATTTTCCTATTTTATATAGCTTTGATAGTTAATTTTATTTTTCTATTATATTTTATATATGTTGAATTACTACTTATATTGTCGTATAACAAAATGTAGGATGATTTATAAAAAATATTTCTTTTAAACTTTATATGAAAATATTAATGTGAAAGCAAGTTTTCCTTTGAAACAAACAAAGGAAAACCTCAATCGGGTTTTAATTTTCTTGGAAAACCTTTTCCAAAAAAAAATATATTCCTAGAATCCACTTTTCCTACGAAACAAATGGAGTATCAAAGTAGAAATTTCATTAATTAAGTACTATGAAAAATAATATGAGAAACATAAAAAAATTTATATATGCATATGAACAGAGTTTAGAAAGGAGAAATATGAAAAATAATATGAGAAACATAAAAAATTTAGTTTTCCCGCCTGAACCGATCGATCCGGTAGGTATTTGATCAATCGGAATATCGACAGAAAACTTGGCATAATACATCTGGCCGATTGAATATTAACAAAATCATGAAACTTCTCTCCCTAGACAACGTTGCATACACCAAAATCATCCATTCATCCACCAAATCTGGGCATTGGATTCATGGGAAACTAGGCCATTCTCATATGATCAAAACTTCCTTCAACCCATGTCAATTTCTTCTCAATACTTTGCTAAATTTCTACGTCAAATGCAGTGAGTTTGACAGTGCATTGAAACTGTTTGATAAAATGCCTAAACGAGATGTTACATCATGGAATTTGATGATTTCCGGGTATTCACAAATGGGTAGTGTTGTTAAGGCGTTGAAAGTGTTAAGAGATGCTAGAGTGGATGGTTTGAAACTTGATAAATTTAGTTATGCTAGTGGGTTAGCTGTTTGTGGTCAAATTGGGGAGGTGAAGTTAGGTATGGTGATTCATGGGTTGATTGTTGTTAACGGGTTAGCTGGTAAGGTTTTCTTGACTAATTCCCTTATTGATATGTACTCGAAATGTGGACGGATCGATAAAGCGCGGTGTTTGTTTGAGAATTCGGATGATTTGGATGATGGTTCTTGGAATTCAATGATTTCTGGGTATATTAGAAGTGGGTTTTATGAGGAAGTGTTGAGGCAGTTTGTGAAGATGCAACAATGTGGTTGTCGATTGAGTAGCTATGTTATAGGTAGTGTCCTAAAAGCTTGTTGCTTGGATTTTGATTGTTTTATGAAGTGCGGGAAATCAGTTCATGGGTGTGTGGTGAAACTTGGGTTGGATTTGGATGTCATTGTTGGTACTGCATTGCTTGACATGTACGCTAGACATGGAGATCTGGGTCTTGCTAGTTGTCTTTTCCAGCTGATGCCTGACCGGAATGTCGTTCTGTATAATGCCATGATAGCAGGTTTTGTCAGAACAGATTATGATTTCGAGGAGTTTGGAGAGCAAGCTTTAGCGCTTTTCTCCGAGATGCAAAGGCAAGGAATTAGGCCAACGATGTTCACGTTTGCTAGCATATTGAAAGCTTGTAATGTAGCAGAAGCTTTTGATTATGGAAAGCAAATTCATGCCCAAATCTGCAAGAACAATCTTCAATCTGATGAATTCATTGCAAGTGGTCTTGTCGAGTTGTACTCTTTGTTAGGATCTATTGATGATGCGTCTAAGTGTTTTAATCTAGCTTCTAAACTAGACATTGTTTCTTGGACATCCATGATATCGTGTCTTGTTCAAAACAGGCAATACGAGAGAGCTGCGTTTTTGTTCAATGAAGTAATGGCATCTGGAATGAAACCTGACGAGTTCATCATGTCGAGCATGTTTAGTGCATCTGCAGGTATGACTGCAGCGAGATCTGGTGAACAGACACAGGGATATGCACTGAAAACAGGGATTAGTAGCTTCGTTTCCATTCAGAATTCACAGCTTTCAATGTATGCTGAATGTGGGGATATAGCTTCAGCAAGTAGAACTTTTGAAAAAATCGAAAATCCAGACATTGTTTCCTGGTCCACAATGCTTCGGAGCTATGCGCAGTATGGATGTCCGAGGGAAGCGCTCAGTCTGTTTGAGTTGATGATGGAAAATGGAGTTATGCCTAACCACATCACGTTCCTCGGCATTCTTACTGCTTGTAGTCATGGGGGCCTTGTAGAAGAGGGTTTAAGGTGAGTTTTCAATGTCGGGTCTCTTTTCTGTTTTATGGTTCTTGTTTGTCCGCTCTCTGTGCTACTTGAATTGGCACTTCACTGGAATGCTCTCGGTCTAGTCATAAAGCTCAGCTTATTTCAAAATTCCAGCTTATAGGCTCGCGAGCATAAATGAGTGCATCTATAAATGTGCCTGATGGAGCCAAGTTTGAGCATAAATAAGTAAAGATTGAGCATAAAGAAGCACAAATGTGCCTAAATCGAGCTTGAATAAGTCTACTTAAGGTAAGTTCAACTTGGAGCTTGCCGAGTGAAGTTGGAGCTCAACTAAGCCGAGCCGAACGCGAGTTTATGACTAATCGAGCTCGAACGGATAATCAGCGAGCTTTTAGCCAAGCTAATTGTTGGCAAGCTGACACCTAGCTTTAGGTGACACTATTGGCCTCATATATATCAACCAGCTGCAAAACAAGAAGACTCCTTTTCAAACCTTATGGTCTTTTCATCCACCTTGTAAGATAAGCCCCAAAAGCAAAATTTCTGTGAGCTTGATCACTACTTTCTTTTTGTGAGAATAGGCGTGTGCACATGAGGATTATCACTTTTGTATATAAAAAATGATTGGCAAACCACTCGAACAAAGCCCTTAGCTTCTGGATAAATTCATTTGAAAGTTCCGAGTCTTTACGATCATTAGGACATGCTTGGAGCAATATGCTGAATCTAGTTATATAGCTTAACGGGTTTTTATGAGCATACTAAGTACTACGGTCAGGCAATATTTTGTACAAGAGTTTGTAACTTTGTATGTTCACGCTTGTCTATCTGATTTTTGAGTGATTAAAGTTCTTTCCCTATCTTCCTATGCAGATACTTCGAGAGCATGAGAGAAGATTACAGTCTGATACCAAATGTGAAACATTACGCTTGCGTCGTTGACCTCCTTGGTCGTGCTGGCCGACTAGCAGATGCAGAAAAATTCATCGTTTCCTCGTGCTATAAGGACAATCCCATAATTTGGCGGTCCTTGCTGAGCTCATGCAGGATTCATAAGGACACTATCGTGGGGAGGCGCATAGCAGATAAAGTCATTGAACTCGAACCTCAAGCCTCTTCATCATACGTCCTTCTATACAACATCTACTCTGATGCAGGAATAGAAGATCCCGCTAAAGAAATCAGAGATTTGATGCACGATCGCGATATGAGAAAAGAACCGGGTCTTAGTTGGATTGAAGTGGGTAAGATTATACATTCTTTTGTTTCTGGAGATGTTTCTCACCCAGAAACTCAGTTAATCTAAGCGCATTTGCAGTTCTTGTTGACGAAGATAAAGAACCTGAGAAATGGCAATGGCGATCCTAGTTCTGATTACCATAGTGAGAAGTTAGCAGTGACTTTCGGGTTAATTAGTTTACCGAGTTCGGCTCCGATAAGAGTGATGAAGAATTTGAGAGTTTGCCAAGATTGTCATACGACAATTAAGCTTATATCCAAGGTGGAGAAGAGGGAAATTGTTCTTAGAGATTCAATCCGGTTTCATCATTTCAGAGATGGCTTTTGTTCTTGCAATGACTACTGGTAACCCGTTTATTGGCTCGTTTTTCGAGTTTGAGGAAGCAGAGAATACGATACCGTGATCTGATTCCAGTTAGAAAATGGGCTTACCAGAAAAGGGATGTCCTTACAGTATAAGTTGGACCATGATTCCAACTATTTATAGACCCGAGATTCAATACAGTATAAGTTGGACCATGATTCCAACTATTTATAGACCCGAGATTCAAGTCACTATGTTCTTGAAAGGACATAAGTTGTATGATATGAGAGGCAGATACATGCCTATGTCCCATGCAATCTTTGACCATATATGAGGAACTCTTTTCAGATAATTAAGCAAGAGCGAGAAACGAAACACATAAATACAAAGTAGCAGGAAGGGCCTAGAGACACCCAAAAGGAGGCTTGAAGCGCACCATGGTCCGCAATAAGCTTCCTGGTAATTCCTCACTTTGTAAAATGGTCCGCAACGAAGTTCGACTTTCTTTAGGAATGAAGAATTGAACACGGACAAAAATGGAGGAGCAACTAACACAACAAACAATTGTCCGTGCTGCATAAATCTTGAAAGGCGAGGATGATGCAATGCAGAACATAATTTGAGAGCGACAAGAGCAAGCACCACCTTTAGATGAACAAACACAAATGTCAAATCAGGGTAATGATCATGGGTGATCTCTCCAATGTAGAAGTCATTTTGTGTTTGAAATGTGATTAGAAAAGATAAAGATAAATCGACAATTCGCAATGTTTGAATGAGAAATATGGCGCTATCCTTTCCATAAAGGTCGATCGAGCTTCAAATTTATATGTTTCTAAATGTCGAAATGAGGCATCAGTGGGCTTGTTTTGCTTTTCGTGATTTGGCGAACTCACTGTGAGCATATAGTGTCAGTGACCGCAAAGATTACTGAACTATATGGTTAAACTCAATGTATCCTTTATCAGAGAAGTACTATCTGGGCACCAAGGATGCTGTAGTTTGAGATTTTGCTACTTGGACAAATTGGTTCGAGACTCTGCCTCGGTAGGAGCCTTTCAAGCACTGGATTATCGTCTTTAGGCAAATTGGTCAGAAAATATACCGAACAAAGTCTCATGCCGAGTTTCGCCAGGAGCATTTTAAGTTATTTTCATGCAGTAAAACATCTGTTACACCATTGCTACATTTAGCTAGCATATTATCATATTAGGTTAATTCTGTGGAAAGTCCTTATACTTTGTTCTTTGTATCAATTCTGTATTTATACTTTTTATTTTATCAATTTAATCCTTCTATAATTTTAATTATGTCAATTTATTCCTATAATAAAAATTCTAGTTAATAACGCAATGTTAAAACAATTTAAGTCACATAAAATGCAAATACCCGTTGATTCAATTCAAGCTCACCCATCATTCGAGTATTAAAAATTGTCACTACCTGATATCAAATTTACTCTTAAGACTTGATTAATGCAGTTAAATAGCATATAGATTAAATTAACACAATTAAAATGTAACGATTAAATTAACATAATAAGTAAAAGAATCGTAAGTAATCCTTAAAATTAATATATTTCAAACACGAAAAAGTATGTATACGTTCTTTTGAGACTCGTGTTTTACCTGTTTTTACTTATCTTCCTCTTTATTTGGTTTTCTTTTTTGGTCCCCATTATTTTACGGGTTGACTCAGGGCTGGCTTGGTCGAGTTACCTACTTTATACCGCAACTCTGTCGCTACTTATCCAAAAAAAAAAAAAAAAAAAGCGTATGTTCACTCCTACTTCTATTGAACAGTGAAAGTTCCTTTTTAACATTTGGTTGGGGCCTGTTTAGTAATCATAGAGTCCAACTAAAAAGATGTCTTCCTGTGGTTATGTGCATACTACACACACCAGATTCGGTGCGGGCATCATACATTTTACCATATTAAGTAACTTTATATATATATATATATATATATAGAGTTATATAATATGATAAAATACAAGATACATCTCATCATCCTTGCCCCAAACACTATACACACAAATGCTACAAAACAGAAAAAGTGAGCTACAATTCACAGAACTACAAGAAACCTAAACCAAATGAACAAGTCAGCTGGACACATGAAGGCGCTGGCCGAGATAGAGGAGATGCCAGGTTAGTCCCATTAGAGTCATGATGTTTAAGAGCGACGAGTACGAGTTCAACCTCTTCAGCCTCCTTTCCAACTTCCCCATCTTCGTCCTGTTGATTGTCGCTTCGTCTTTCTCCCTTTTCTCTGGTGCTGCTGGGGGTGGTGCGTTCGTGGTGATGGTGGTGGTCGCTATCGTTGGGGTCCGGATGGGCCCTGCTATGTCAGTAAGCACCGTGTCCACCATTCTTGCTCGTGGGGTCGTTACGCTGTCTCTTCCCCTGCCCTCTTCCTTCTCCAACTTCATCCTTTGAAACATTACCTACACATTTATCGAAAGACCGAAATCCATATAAGTGTAATATCGGTTCAAATTAGCCTGTCATATTTTCTTTCATTCAAGAGTATCCACATTGTTTATAAATTTGTTCAAATTAGTCACTTTTTTTAGCCTCGTTTGGTTGTCACGTGAACTGAATTCCTACAGAAAGTTGTATTTCACGGGACTTCAATTCCAATATCAACTACCCAGGAAGTAAAGCACGTTTGGTTGCCAGGATGAAAAATAGCATTTCCTTGGGGAGGACAATAAAAAACGAAGCAATTAGAACTTACCTAGGAGGGCTAGATAAGTTACTTCTGCATTTTTGAAGGAATTGGAAATTGCTGCCTACTTTCGGCAAATCAAACAAGAGCCAAAATCTGTACTTTCCATAAATTTTACTTCCCGGTTTTATTTCCTGTATACCAAACGAGGCCTTATTTAGAAGACTTCTTATATTTTATCTTAACAAAACTAACCCCTACATTTTGAAACTTTTGCCTATTTTTTGTTCATCAACGCATAGCATAGACTACCTTTATGCTCTTTAAAAAAAAAAATAATAAAAATAAAACCAAGTTCCATAAAATATATATATGAACATTAAAATTATTCTATGAAAGGAAAAAAGAAGGACCACCTTCAACAAAATTACAAAACTGATGATAGAACTTTTAAATCTCGACGAACATTAAAATATGATGATATATAAATAACAAATACTCAAACTATAAAGTGATAATTTTTTAAAAACCAAAAACTAGTAAATTCATTTCTAAAATACAATTTTTATTTCTAAAACCAAAGACCAAAAATAAAATGACCATACCAACAAGCTTTTCGGAGAGGGTAATGTTATTGACGGAACAGAACCGTTGATGCTAAAAAATTTATATGAAAATTTATGATTATTATCCTTATAAGTTACATCTTCGCTTTGCTAATAACAATCGTTACATTGAGAAGAAAATTCACCTTAGTGGCTCGAGGCTCCAAGACAAGCAAGTTAGCCAACACCAGTAACCCCGAACCCAAGAGGTTAAACCCTTGGGTCCTCCACGCCCTATCCGACCGCGCCCTCCCTGCCAAATGACCCAACTCGGCTAACCCAATACTACCCACCATAACCCTAAAGTAAACTGGATACACCTTACTCTGCACCACCCCAAACTGTTGCCTCGGCAACGCCCCCGCCAACACGTTACTCATAACAAACGTCACCCACACGCTCACCCCGTATGCCACCGCCGCCCCCACCATCTCCACCACCCCTGCCGCCTTCCCCACCGTCTCCGGCGACCCCACGTACCCTATCGAATCTACCACCACCTCCTTCCCCTTTCTCATTATGTCAGTTAAGTCCTTTTTCTTCTTCTGTACCTTCTCCTCCGCCTCGTCCTTGGCGGTTTCTGCCTTCCGTTTTATATCTTCACCAGCCTCCTCCACCTTTCGCTTTCCCCTAGCGGCCGTCTCCTCCACTGATTCCTTGGCAGATTCCGCCTTCTCCTTTACATCTCCACCAAATTCTGCTGCCTTGTGCGCCGTCCTATCAACGGCCGCCTTCGATTTGTCAATCGCCTCGCCAACCTTCTCTTTGATCCCTTCCTCAGCGTCTAGTGTTCTCTCTTTCGCTCGGCTCAACGCCCCCGCGATTTTATGCTTGCATTTCCCGAACGCGTCACAGATTAGCTCCCTAGGCCCATGAATCTCCTTCGAATCTTGCCCCGCCGCCCCCGAGATTCCCTCCTCCGATTTATGACTGGTGTGCGGCGGCAAGATGGAAACTTTGGTGTTTCCCTCGCCAGGTCCGGCATCCTCCTCGAACTCTACAACGACCGCCCGGTGGCCGCCTTTGACGATCACGTGCTCATCGCCATTGGTGTCCTCCGGCAGTGGGGAAGACACCGTCGCCGCCGCCAGTGACGTCAGCACAAGGCTGAGGGCAATTGGGTTCTTCATTTTCTTCCCTCTCTCTTTGGTTTTCCAATTTGTTTGCGATTTCTGTGGAGGCAAGAGGGTTTACCGTTGGGATTATGGTTTTCTGGAGGTGCTGGGAGCGTGCCACGTAGCGTGTGTGATTTAGGCGGCTGCCACGTGTTATGTTTTGTCTTCCACGTGGCTTCTACGTGTCGTGGAGTGGGCGCATGAGAATCTTGTTTGCCGGAATGTTATGGTATAAATACTTTTAATAAAAACTATTTTTTAAAAAATCATTGCTTATTTTTGAGTTAAAGAATAATATTTTGTTTTATAATTTTATATAAGAATTACGTCTGCTTGAGATTAAAATGTATCATATAATATAAAACAATAATAAAAAACATTCTTACATTATAAAAAAAAAAAAATTCTCTTCTTTATTGAGGAAATTTAGTTTCTATGTAATGGAGGAAAATACTCTTCTTATTTATTATCATTGCTATAAAATTAGCAAATTAATAATTAAAATTAAGAGAAAATATTTAATAATGAAAATAAACTGAGCCTAATTATAATATTTATTGATAAAAATTCTTACGAGTTACCTAAAATGTGGGGAATTCCCAAAAACAAAAACAAAATATCTTAAATCCAAACAAGATGAATGACAATGTGTCCACCATTATAGTTTTCTTTTACTAGGGTGTTATTATCTGCATAATATTATCATTTATTTGAAAAAAAAAAAAACAAAAATTACTCTGAAAATAACCGCACTCCTTTCTCATATCGAACCCAGATGAAGTCGACTAATGTGTAAACTAATACTACATGATGACTCTTGTTACCTCCTCCAAAACAAAATCACAAACGTTCTTACCAAAATATGTCCCAAAATTTCGCAACAATAGGTATCAAAAGAAACGAACACAAAGGGGCAATAGATCGTCACAAACGAGACTTTAATCTAGTGGTTAAAACACAACAGGTATCAGAGTCTAAAGGCAAAATATCATAGGTTCAAATTCTCATCCCCGCTTACCTCGCAAAAATGGGTCCGAGTGACAAAAGAACTGCTAATATTATCAAGAAGCACACTACTATTCCAACAACAAGAATATTATCAACACAATTCCATTCTCTTCTTCGTCCCTGAACCTTGTTTTCTCTCTCCTGCAACAAAATATCTTCCTCAATTTCCTTTTTCGAAGCATTTTTGCGCTGTTGAAGGGCTCCAGGTCGTTCTGAAACAACGTTACTAGGCATAGCACACGAACTGGGGTCAGTCGAGTATGCACAGGACTCGTTCGAATCAGCACAAGGAGAGCATCTTTGATTCAATGTGTTCTCATTTGGGGTTGTCTCCTGTTCGGGTTTCTTGGTTAGAACTTCAATAAGTTCCCCGAAAACCGACCACCTTCCTACAGAAGTTATTCTTACAGCAGCTGAAGAACCCAGAAGGGTTTCAGGAGCGTCTAGCAGGACTTGTATGTATCCCTTGGTGTGTCCCACCTGAAATCAAATGCCAGAATTGTGACATGCAACAAATTTAGCATGTTTTGATTAGAGGATCCGAGACCGGTTTTCGAGTCTTCTCTTGCTGAGAGTATTATGACTATGAGCATTGCATTGTGAAGAAGCGTTTGTACTTTTAGAATGTAAAAAATCCGTTTAGGAGACTTGAACCCTATTTTTGCAAACAAATCCTCCAATAATGTTATTGTGTCAAGGAACTAACTATTCAAAAGTTTAAACTGATATACTCTAATATGCCTGAAAGTCCATTAGACTTGAAGTGTGGATAATGCGTAAATCTATCTCATACTTTGTTCTGAAATTATATTAATTTGAAAGTGGGAGTTGTTAAAATTCAAAGTCGTAAGCAACCTCTCTGTGAACAAGGCTTTGATACTATGTTGAGGAACCAACTATCCCGAACGCTCAAACTGATGGGTGAAGGCTCGTGAGTAGTTTCGTACTTTAACAATATAAAATGGAATCTGATATGCACACTTAAGGAGATGATCTAAAATCACTAATGTTTCTTACATTCTTATTCGCATTCGTGCTATGTTAGAAGACAACCAAAAAACCCAGAATTACATGTCAAATTCGTAACTTCGCACGACTGACAGTCACTAGTTACTCGGAATCAACAAAAGGCCAGACCACAAATTGCACGCCACAGATGTGCAAGTATTATTTACCAAGGACTGGTGGGCTTAATGGCTAGAGGTGGCCAGGCCTGCCCAGCCCGGAGCCCCCTTTTCTTAGTAATTTTTTAAAAATATAAAAAAAAATATATATATATATATAACTATTTTGACAAAAAAAAAAAAGTAGTTGTAACAGCTACCCCAAAGGCTATAAAGCCGTTCATGATGTCCGGGCTGGCCCGGGTCGGGTGCCGATTTGGTCCACTGGCCACCTCTATTAGTGGCCATAGGAAAGAAAAATAAACTTTCTTACCAAATGAATGCCATCTGCTGCAACATCGGTTATCCATACTCTCTCTACTCGGCCTTCCATTCCATTATACGGGGTGAATGATTCGAAGACAGCAGTCAATTCACGACTACGTTTCTTCACAATTGCACTTGGAACCTTTTTCATCCTCGCTGCAGGGGTACCTGAACAAATAAAGCAAGCACCGAAACTGGATTTACATCTTTGATGATGTATAAAAATATGCTTAAGATATGATGTGTTTCATTCTTGGACTGCATATGCTAATTGCATAGACGCGGTGAAATATCAGCAAGTAGGACTGAAATTGATATAGGGCTCCGTTTGGTCATAAAATTTTCTTTACAAATATTTTCAGTTAAAATATTCTTTTTCTTAACAAGTCTTTCTTGCTACAGAAAATGGTTTAATTCAGTTCATGCTTGGCATTAAAGTTGAACTGAAACATATAATGTGAGATTAATGTAGAAAAGATTTTCCCCACCATGAATGAAAAATTTTAACCCCTTTCATTGAGGGAACTCAATTTCCCCTTAATGGAGAAAAATATTTTCCATATTTGTGATTGTTGCTACGAAGTTATACAAAGAAATGATAGAATTGAGACAAAAAAGATTTTTTGTTAAAACAAATGGAGCCTTACTGTTATGTATGATCACATGGGTATCAATCAAAAGATGCAGACCCCCTCTCCTTTTCCCTCTTCTGAAATGTCAAGGAAAAAATGGCAGGCCTATGGCATCTGGTGACAGTGACCACAGGTTCCAGTCTAAGCTAGGTTGATGCATCTTGTGGAAACATTGCATCCACTAAGTCAATAGAACACAGAAATTTGGAGGAATCAACATCAGCAAGCATACCGGGTCGAGGATAAAACTGGGAAATATGAACTTGAGCAAACTTGTACTCCTTGATAAGCTCCACAGTTCGTGCAAAATCCTCATCGGTTTCACCTGATAAACCAAGAAAATTCCATTTCCTTAATGAATATGATAGAACAGAATTTCGTGGTGATAAAACAATTTACTGTAGATAAGTGATCTTGAGCTTTTATTTTTCATTTTCAGCAAGAAGTCATCAAATGTTGCCAATTGCCAATAGCAGAACAATCGTTTGATTTGCTCTAAAGGGAACAGTTTGTGACACATTATACCTCAAATTGGATCTTTTTTATTCCTTAACTTCATATTTTTAATATTTATTTTCAGGAAGTTATGAATACTATATGCTTACCAGGAAATCCACAGATTATATCAGTTGCAATCTGCATCCCAGGAACAAGTTCTGTCAATGTATCTACAACAGTTTTGAATTCCTTCACTGTATACTCTCGGTTCATTGCCTGAAAAGCATCGTCACTGCTAGTATAAGAAACATGCCCATAGTTTAACCTCAATCATTGGTCCGACTCGCGAAATTGAATTGTGGCGTCATACAAAGAGGGACTCGTGAATGTTATATAAAGGGTTGCAGCAATCAAGCTAGGTATTTAAAACCAACATAAGTGGCTTTCAAGCCCTATGGTTGCAAAATTTTAAATAAACAACCATATGAGAATTCATTCTTCTACCCCTTTTGATAGTTTTTAACATGTAATTGCATTTATACATGTACTTTAATGAACAGATACAATTAAGGTGAAATGCGGAGACCATCACAGGAGAGCCACTACATGATGCCAAATCGTGTAATAACTAGTTCAAAATTTTTATGCAATGGCCATTGTGCTACATAGTAGCCTTTATTTGATTCCATGTTAAGACGTCTACGTCTAGCCTCAATTGATGCAACTTCGGAGCATGAGACAAAGGATAAGATGTTTGGACATACACTTAAGACAGCATCACTCCCGGATTGAACAGGAACATGAAGAAAGGAGTACACACATGGGTGGCGCATGACATCTGCTATTTCTTTCAGGTGTTCAAGGATATACGGAGGATTAGTCATTCCAATACGAAGCATCGTGCTTCCACTAGATGGAAGCTCTGCGACAATTGCGTTCAACAGAATAGGAAGATTAACCCCAATGTCACGGCCTGCAAAACCGAACAATAACCTCATTACTAGAATAATATGCAAATTATAGCACCACGTTGTCATTAATATAGAAGGCCTTCATAAATTGGAAGATTTCCTCAGACAGGGCGGGCTTAAGAATTGATTGAAGCAAAGGATAACGAATTAATGAGTACCATATGCTCCAGTGTCCTCACTACTTAACCAAATCTCTTTAACTCCCTCAGCTATGACGGTTTTGACACGGCCAACCTAAAATATCGGAAATATTTCATCAAAAGGTCATCCATATTCTTGCTCATAGCGACGTAGACATGTGCCAAGAATACTTACAAGACTGTCCACAGTATAACTTCCAAGGTGACCACGTGCATGCTTTGTCTTGCAATAAGTGCAAGCGCCTAAACAACCAACGTTAATCGGAAGTATCTCCACAAACCTGTTCTTCCTTACCTGTTAAAGCACACAACACCCACGTTTAGTTTCTATGTGATTTTTTTCCCCATGAACTCGATTGAATAAAACTAGTTATAATAGTATATCCATCAGATTCGTACCTTTGGAAGGTCAAGCGCAGGCAGTGTCCTACGAGTCAAAAGCCGCACCTCATGACCTTTCAAGGTCTCCTCTACAACTTCAACTACACGATCAATTTGTTGGACCCCGACTATACTAACTCCTTCTAGCTCTTTCAAATTACGACTTCCTTGAGGCACACATCCTGCCACCACCAGCGGTTTCTTTGCACTTTTACCTTTTGAAATTACAGTATCCATTGCAGACTGACTTGGAGATTTAACTGTGCATCTAAATCACATTATCATAAATTAACGATGTTCACATCCACGGATAAGTTATGAAACAACTACATCTAAAACTAACAGAAATCCAACAGGATTTTAAAGAGAGGATCCTCACGTATTTATCAGCCATAAGTCTGCCTCCTCTGGGTTGTCAGTTAATGTATAGCCATAAGCTGAAAGCTGACCCGCCATATATTCACTGTCACTCTAACAGTAACAACAAGTGAATGAACAATTAACACTACAATTTTTGAAGAGAAGGACAGAAACCTGAAGCCAGAATTTAAATCTTTTGGAATAGAATGAAGCCCACAAATTCAAGGTGCTATGCGGCATTAAATCCACTCAATTATCTATAATAAAATAACTGTCGGCCATGCATGACAGAGATTCACTTTATCCTCAACAATACAACAACAACAACAAACCCAATGCCTCAAAGGCTCCTGCCAATAAAGGTCTGGGGGGCTAAAATGTACGCAGCCCTTTTTACCCTCAACAGTAACAGCGAGAATTCTACACTCTCATACGTAGCATAAACAACCTATGTAAGGTATCTTGTCAAAACTTCGTTTTTTTACTTCCATTTCTTTTTTTTTTTTTTTTTTTTTGTTGTAATGGAAGAGAAGGGGAAGGAACAGGGCGTAATTAAATCCTCTATAGGACCGAATAGAAGTAAACAGCAACAGATGCCAACTCAATTGTAGACCATAACTTCAAATTTGTACACTACATTAATTTTCTTTTAGAAACTGAAGACAAGCTAAACCTAAGACATAATCAGCTCGAGTTTGCTTCTAAACTCTTTACATACAGGGATACAAAACTGCAGGATGAGGCATTCATCTATTTCCTTTGTTTCCCTAAACTTAAAACATTCAAACAAGAAAGAACATTCTCAATTCCCATTTCCTTCCTTTCTATAGGTACCTGACACAATTAAATCAGTTGAACAAAATTCTATTGAACTCAAATTACCTATGATATTCATGATAATGAACTATTTAACTCTCATGATGGGCTAAATAATCGTGAAGCTAAAAGCAAGGGAAACAGTAACTCCAGATCCTCATTCTAGATAGATCAAATGTTCCTTCACGCCTTTTTTGGTAAATAAACGTTCCACCATACTCAAACAGTTTGATGAATTTTAGGGCTCATTTGCTATTGTTCTCTGCTTTTAGTTTTTAGTTACTAACAGACCAAAAATCCGATAATATAAACTGAAAAAAATGGCTATTATTCACTAAAAGTTACATTATTACTCTGGCAATAACATCTTTTGCCCTGGAAATAACATCCAAATAAATGGCTACCAAACTAGCCCTTAGCTTTTTTTAACACAATAGCTACTCCTATCACTTCCTAATGAACATGGACAATGCTAATTTACCAAAATTTGCGCATCTCCACAAATTCGCTCAAATGAAAACCCTAAAAACGGCAATAAAAAAAATAAAAAAACCCTAAAAACACCATAAATCAAATCAACAAGTGACATTACCAAGATATAAATTAAACAAATGAAATACATACCTGATTATGTGAGCATCCAAAAGTCTTTATATAAACCGTCTGTAAATCAAAATTGAAACAAAAAGAATTCAGAGAAAAGCACAACAGAAATTCAAATAGAATTTGCCAAAGAACCATCTTTCCCAAAAGTTTAAGCTAATAGGTGAAGTTCTATTAATTGTTTTGAACTCTAGTGTGCCCCTCACGCAAATGCCCATTAGCCTTGAAGCGTGGATAGTGCACAGTCTAACTCATGCCTTGTGCTTAAAGTATGTTAATATTGAAAGTTGGGTTTATTGGGATTTGAACTCATGATCTCTTGGTTAACAAGGCTCTGATATCATGTCAAAAAGCCATCTTTTCCAAAATTTCAAGCACGGGTGAAGGTTTAGGAATGTTCATACATCATACTCTAATAGAGTCAATGATTATTTAAGCCGAAGGTCCTTGCATTTTGCCAAATGTGCCAACTACTTTTAATTGTGTCAATTTAGTTACTGTACAATATATTTGTGTTAGTTTGGTCCTTAAGAGTAAAATTTACGATGAAATTTTTAATGATGTAACCATGGATCAGATTGAATTGAGTCAATGGGTTGATTGTGGATTACATCCACATCTTATGATTGTATTGTTAAAAATACGTCATTAACTTAACTTTAATTCGACTACAAGACTAAATTTTAAAAAACCCTCTTTACAAGGTAGCATCGTGTAAAGGTATAACTGTGTACATCTTATCATTCCTAGACCCTACCTAGGCAAAAGCCTCTTTAAGGCATTGGTGTTGTTTCTATATTGACTAAATTAATATGATATAAATTGTAAAATGACTAAATTAATACAATAAAAATTACAAGACTAAATTGACACAATGAGCAAAGACCAGTTATCATTGACATAATGATACAGGAATTTTAGATCAATAATGCTAAAATCCCATAAGTATAGGAATTATAGAATTTGGGGGAGAAAGAAGATAGAGAAGAGAAATTAGGGTTAGAGGTAGAAGAAGAAGAGAGAACCGAGAGAGAGGAGAGAAAGAGGAGAGAGAAAGATAATTTTCATTTCATTCAACATACCTTCTCATACAACTTTACCCCCTATTTATAGAGATTAGGGGGAATAATACCCAACTAATACTAACAGTATTCTAATACGTAAGAAAATAACCTAGATTATTACTGAAATAAGACTACCTATTAAAATATTAAAATACTAAAATAATAAGGGGTAATTAACCAATTTTTACTGTAACAATACCTCCCCCTTATAAAGATCCTTGTCCTCAAGGATCAAGGTATTGATACCTAAATTGTTAACCCTCCAGGATCAAATATTAAATTATCAATACATAAACATTTAAATACAACACAGGGACAAAATCGTAAATAGAACTCATTTTTAAACCCATTTTTTCCTCCTTCCCCTGCCTCGTGACCCAGTACCCTGAAACCCTAACCCCAACACCACCTAAGCGGTAGGGCGGCGTTCCGGCGAATTTGGGTGGCGCGACGTCAAGGAAATGGCGGCGACTAAGGTGCGACCCGGACTGGAGGAGGTGGTGGTGGGCCTCGATCACCGTGGCGTTGCTTCCCTCCTCTGAAATGACAGCCAATACGCACGAAGAAGGTGGATGCTCGACGATCGGCGACGGCTCGTCTACTCCCGGTGGCTCCGGCGCCTTGTCCTGGGTTCGATCGTTCTCCTTCCTCAGATCTCCGGTCCCTTCGCTGCCGGAATTGATGATCGGTGGCAGAGGTTCCAAACCCTCAACCTCGTCTCCATTTTCGACCAGATTTGGTGGCTCCGAAGCTTCGTTGAAGGTCGAATCTGACAGTTCCGGTGAGCTTTTCTCCTCTATCACCACCATGGACCCGAGGGCTGTCTTCGTTTCCGTCTGATTCTTGGGCGGTTCAACCTCCGGTAGTGGCACCTGAATGGACATAGCTGTCACATGATTACTCAGCTCCTTCATCTGCGCAGCTATGGCCCCAAAAGCAGCTTTAATTTCATCCCGGACCGTAGCTATAGATTGATCAAGCTTGTCCTCTACTCGCCTAATTTCAGCATCCATAGAGGCTTGCATTGGCTCAGGCATTTTGTCGAACACCTGATGTGCGGGCTTGAAAAAATAGTTGTTAACCACTTGATGAGACATGCTTGAGGCTACCAGCTGCTTGTGACGATCGATAATGATCGTGTGGTTGATCACGACCTGGGTGATGGTGGTTGATGATGAGAGATGGTGATGGTGAATTCAGGTGGCAGTGGTGAGGAGGCGATGATGATGGTAATATATATATATATATATTTTTTTTTTTTTTTTTTTTGAACTCCAATTCGATCCCACAGTCGAGAGGGTCGAAGCTCTGATACCAATGATACAGGAATTTTAGATCAATAATGCTAAAATCCCATAAGTATAGGAATTATAGAATTTGGGGGAGAAAGAAGATAGAGATTAGGAAGATAGAAAAGAGAAATTAGGGTTAGAGGTAGAAGAAGAAGAGAGAACCGAGAGAGAGGAGAGAAAGAGGAGAGAGAAAGATAATTTTCATTTCATTCAACATACCTTCTTATACAATTTTACCCCCTATTTATAGAGATTAGGGGGAATAATACCTAACTAATACTAACAGTATTCTAATACGTAAGAAAATAACCTAGATTATTACTGAAATAAGACTACCTATTAAAATATTAAAATACTAAAATAATAAGGGGTAGTTAACCAATTTTTACTGTAACACATAAACAACCCTAGAATCAATGAGAAAGAACAAGAGAGAGATAGACCTGAGTGCCAGGTATTTTGATCGATTGAAGCGGGTCTTGAACCAGAGATTGCCGATTCGAGTAAGATTTGGGGGATTTTTTCTTAGGGTTTAACCCTACCGCCGTCAATGGGAGTCGCAATCCAGGTGGGACTCCACCGCCATTACCGACCAGCAAATCTTCAATGTCTTCCATGGCTAAATCTTCTGATGCACTACTGATTCACGAGCACAGGGAACAAGAGAGAGGAGCTCGTGTTTGAACTCTCAAGCAAAATTGTGTAGTTTCTTCCCCTTTCTTATTTGATAATTGGTACCTATATCGACCTAAACGAGAAGATTAACCTAAATAGAGTTAAGTAAAGAGTTAGTATAGGTATAATTGATATAGCGGTTTAGGATCGAAGAGCATTTCTAAGCTAATACTAGTGCCCCGAGGTTTTTATGTATGCTATGAGAGCTTCAGGTCTTTGGGGTCCATGATACAGCACGACGACGAAGTTGATGAGGATGTCAACAACCGGATTAAAGCGGGATGGCACAAGTGGAGATTGGCCACCGCGGTACTTTGTGATAGAAAGCTCCCCTTGAAGCTAAAGGGTAGATACTCTAAGACGGTTGTGAGGCCAGCCATGACGTATGGGACGGAGTGCAGGGCGATAAAACAACAGCACACACAGAAGATGATGGTGGCGGAGATGCGGATATTGAGGTGGATGTACGGACACATAAGGAATGATAGAATCCGGAACGACGTCATAAGAGGCAAATTAAGCGTAGCCCCCATTGAAGATAAATTGAGAGAGCAACGTTTGAGGTGGTTCGGACATGTTAGAAGGAGACCGGAAAACGTTCCAGTAAGAAGGTGCGAACAGCCCCTTACTACACTATGCTGAAAATAAATATTTCCAAATCTGCTGTTGAACCGCGTTTAGAAGATGAGGCTCTAATAAACCGTGTCAAAGAAACTCGTTTAAACTGAAACAAAACCGCATTGCATTTTTTTAAATAAACCGCGTCTTAAAGATAGTTTATTATAAATTAAGCCGCGTCTTTTAGACGCGGTTTCTTATAAATTAAGCCGTGTCTTTCAGACGCGGTTTCCCCTTCCTGGCCCATTCACTCACACGTACCCCTCTCCCCGGCTCTCACCATCTCTCTGCCTCTTTCTCGTTAACCCACCGCTGATCACGTCGTCCTCCTTCTGCTTTATACGTCGAAGATCTTTCAAGTACTATTGTCGGAGTTATTTGACAACTACTGAATTAATAGCCTTTTTTTGATAACTTTGCCTGATTTCTTACCACCTCCACTTATGATGTTGGAGCTTCATCGAAAGGGACATGGGATCAATGTGACGATCATCACAAATTGCGTCATAATAGTAACTATATGCGATGAAAACGCGGTTTGCAGTTTCTGAGAGTAAACCGTGTTTAGTAAACGCGGTTCATCATCTAAACCGCATTTAATAAACGCGGTTCACCTGTAAGCATTTGTGAAACGCGGTTTAGTCCAGTTTATAAAACGCGGTTTATGTCTATGTAAACCGCTTTTTTGAAACGCGGGTTTTTTTGTATTTTAAACTCTTTGGCTTGACGCGGTTTATTATAGCCGCATCTTTAAAACGCGGTTCAACAGTAGATTTGGAAATATTTATTTTTCAGCATTATTTTTTTAATTTTTTATTTTTCAGTATTATTTTCGGAACCGACTCTTTTCTCTGAGTATTAGTTAGATTCTAAAAAGGAAAAAGAAATTCAAGAGGTTCCAGTGCAAAGGGCAGTGCCATCAGCGAGGTACAGGGTGCAGCCGGCAGGGGCAAGGCAACAGTTACATGTTGGCGACAACTTCTTGGTGCCAGAAGAGCGACATGTCATGTACGCGATGTCCGTCCTACAGTACAGGGGCCAGAATTTGGTGGCTGCTTCCACCACCACCGCCGTCCTACGATCGTTACTTCCACTCGTCATAATAATTCCTGCATGCACTCCATAACGGTTTTCAATAAGCATATGTCTGCTTTCGCTTAAAAGTAGAAAAATACATTCTACTTTAGTTAAAAAGACGTATTTTTCAGACTAAATACTTTGAAATCTTAAAAAGATACTCTGTTAAAAAATAAAACTAAAACTTGACCAAACGGACGATAAAACGAATAATGTGTAGAAATTGAACTTACCAAGGAGGAGAAGAAGTACACTCAGTTTGTTGATCCCCATTTCTCTTCACAATTGACAATGTTCATCTTCACTCTTAATTTTTAGAATATTTATAGTAAATAATTTTCAATATTTTTATCTCTAAATTCCAACTTTCATAAATTAATAATAATTAATTAAAGCCACAATTTTGAAGTCAAATTTATTGCTTATTACTCCATGGTACGATAAATACTTCCCTAGTTATTTGAAGTCAACTATTACTTTTTTATTATGGTTATTTGTGCCAAAAGGTTCATGTACTTTGTCCATTGTGTCAATTTAGTCTTTCTATTTTTAATTATATTAATTTAGTCCCTATATAATTTAAAATATTATGGTTATTTGTGCCAAAAGGTTTATGTACTTTGTCCATTGTGTCAATTTAGTCTTTCTATTTTTAATTATATTAATTTAGTCCCTATACAATTTAAAATGTGTCAATTTGGTCCTTAGAAAAATTTTATGTTACGTTTTTTTTGTGAAATTTTATTAGTTCTGCAATGAATTAGGTTAAATTGAGTAAACAAATGAATTTACAATAAGTTCTTTGCATCTAACATACTTTTGCCATTCAAAATTACGTCATTAACTTAACTTAAATTTGACTAAAGGACTAAAGTAACACATTTTATAATTGTTCAGGGACTAAGTTGACACAATTAAAAGTATAAAGACCAAATTAACACAATGGGCAAAGTACAGGAGCCTTTGGCATAAATAATCCTTTTTATTAAAGTAAGGATGAAATTAATAAGGTTTTCAGTTTACGATTTTTAGTTTTGAGAAATTTTTTGGCTAACGAGGAACCCGATTACCTGGTAAACGTTGGCTCATGTGGTGACTTGCACATCACAGGAGCCAGTTAAGTCAAAGTTTCCTCGTGAGAGGTTTAAGAGGGAAATTGAATTTCAGACTTTTTGGCCTAAAGTAACACTATATACCCTTACTTGCCTCCTATTATTGAGACAAGGTCTTGATATGTAATTTAAAACTATATTTTGGATGATTTTTTTTAGTGCTTACATAAATAATAATTTTTTTTACTTTTAATTTTATTTTCAGTTAATTTCTAAATTGAGTGAAAAATAAAAAATAATAGTAAATTGAAACAAGAAAAAGATGACTTTTCTAAACAAGAATCTTCGTTTTCAAAAAAAAAAAAAAACTAAAAACTACAAAATATATATATATATATATATATATAATATTAAATATGCCAAATACCCGAAAATTGTGCCTTTTGTTTTAATAATTAATTAATGGATTTCTTTTCTTATGAATTAAATTAGGCCAGTCTCTTCACTTTTAATTGATTTTTGAAACGGAGTACATTTTATGTATTTTATTTGAAATAGTGTGCATTTTATGTACTCCAATGAGTGCATAAATATACTCCTTTTGAAATGGCAAGCATGCTTTGTTTCTTTATACAAGTTTGATAAATATCCGTAACTTTCAAATGGTGTGCATAAGAATTGTACGGTAAAGTATGTAATTTCGTTAAAATTTTTTGCTGCCATGCCAGATTTCTAAAAGCTACATACCCAGTGCCTGAAGGGCTCCCGCCTAAACAGAGTCTGGGGGGCGTATGTACACAGCTTTCCCCCGTCAGGGTATTCCCCCTGAAGAGAGGCTATTTTCGAGTGCCCCCCAACCTGAGGGTGAGGACTTCTCAGGAGGTCACCCATCCTGGTACTGCTCTCTTCCAAGTACGCTTAATTTTGGAGTTTTAATGGGATCCGGTGACAGCGTGAGCAAAAAAAAAAAAAGCAACGTTCTTAGTGCCTCAAGGACTCCCGTCTAAGCAAGGTCGGGGGAGGGGGAGAGGGGGTGGATGTACGCAGCCTTCCTCGTTAAAGGTGTTTCCGAGAACCCTCCAACTCGAAGGGGTGTACGAAGATTTTCTAGGAGGTCACCCATCATGGTACTGGTCACTCATCTTGGTACTACTCTCGCTCAAGCACACTTAACTGCGGAGTTCTAATGGAATCCAGTGCTTACATATTGGTACCTTATTAGGTTCTATTACAGCATGAGCAGTATTAATAAATTCTCTCTAATGCTTTGTTTGGCAACAGGGTAGAGAAGGGTAAAGAGGGGTAAATGAGGGTAAGGGTAAAGAGGGGTAAAGATGGAGAATGTAAGGTAATATTCTACCCTTATTTGGATATGTCAAATTAAGAGGAGTAAGGGTAAAGAGGAGTAGATGAGTTACCCTTGTTTGGCAATTAGGTAAAAGGGTAAGGGTAAAGAGAGTTATAGTTAAAATAAAGGTAAAAATGTCAATTTTTTTTAAAAATTACCCTTACCCCCGTTTACCTCCCAATTTGGGGGTTAAAGAAATTGGGGGTCAAGAGGGGTACCCCTCGAACAATTTTGCCAAACAGGGGTAGAAATTTACCCCCCTTACCCCCCTTTACCCCCTTTTACCCCATTGCCAAACTGGGGTTAGTCTTTACGATTGGAAAAAGAAATATACCTATTTTTTTTCCAAAAAGTTAAAGAATATTTATTGGAATAAAATAAAAAGAAAACAAGTTCATTATCCAAAATTAAAAAAAAAAATCAAAAGTTGAGAGTCAAATATGAGCTGTAAGATAAAATTCCTTGCTTAGAAGTCAATGAAGCCTTCTTATTCTTCTTCTTTGAACAACAAACCATTTATTAATATTAATATAATTTAACATAAATTTTAGCTGACCTTATATATTATCAACGCTTCAAGTTTAATGAATATTTGCTCGAGGAACAAGTTAAAATATAAAGCGAATAATAACATAGACTTGTTGGATCTAGGTCCAATAAATCAACCAAAGCCAGATGTTTTATCCGTCTGGCCTTGATCACAACCGATATCTAGAACATGGGATTAAGGATCTTGTACTTTTATTTTTTACATAATTTTGGCTTTTTGCCTTTTTTTGGCTTAACTCATGTACTTACTTAAGGATTTTCTTAATTATCCAAAAAATAAAAATAAAAATTCCGACCAAAGTCTTCATTCCGGGCCTTAATTACAACGACCAAAGATTACAATATTTTTATATGGAAGAAAAATCTCAGAGAAAAAACACGGCCTGACGGGAACAGGGAAGGAGAACAATGAAAAAGCACTCTCTTCTTCGATCTCAGGTTTTGTCCTCGTTTTTTGTATAAGAATTTTTTTTTTCCTTGAGGGCTTTTCATTTAGGATCGTTTGTTATAAGACGTTCTCCTTTTAGATTGCTAAAGGCTCCTATAAGCTTAGAGTTAAAGGGCATTGACAGCTTCCTTCAATTCCTCTCGTCTGTGTTGTAAATGTAAAGTTTCTGATAGTGGATAGGCTCATTTGAAGATATAAAGACATGGATGAGGGTTCATCTTGAACTAGAATAAATAAGCCGATGTTTAATATTTCTGTTTACGTTCGTTCATTTTTTTTTAGACTCCTGTAAGGCCCAGATTGAATGATTTGATCGGATTGTTGGACCCATAAACTCAGCAAGATGTTATTACTAAACTATCTTTATCACGTTTAAATCTAGCATGATATAACTCTGGCACGGCAGGAGTTAGTGAGAAAAATCTAAGCACAATATAGCAAAGTCGGATTTTGATACGTATATGATACAATTTATTAGTTTTTAACAAATTTTAACTGATATTTTTCTACAATTTATATGTCATGTCTTGAGGTCTTGCTCCAAAACTTTGTTCTTAGATCGGATCGGATCAAAGACTGACTATTTCAGAGGACTGGATTGATTAAAATTGGGTCGGTTAACCGGTCTAGATCGAACCGGACCGATTTGGACTCATTTTTCATTTAGCAAGTGCAATTGTAAGAAGAAAAATGTTTCCATTTGAAAGTTAAAAATCAAAAACAAAGATAATGGTATATTTTGCATAGCGTATATATGTAATTTAAGATAATTATACAAGACATTTATTGTACAAGATATTTATATAATCATTAAAGAGTAAAACATAAATATTTAATTTTCTAAAATCTAATATTTTTAAATACATATAGTATAATATTAAAGAGGGTACCAATATACCGTCACCGGATCCTATTAGAACTCTGAAGTTAAGCGTGCTTAGGCGAGAGTAGTGCCAGGATGGGTGACCTCCTGGGAAGTCCTCACCCTCGGGTTAGGGGCACTCGAAAACAGTCTCTCTTCCTGTTAACATCCTAAAGGGGAAAGGCTGAGTACATCCGCCCCCCAGACCCTGCGTAGGCGGGAGCCCTTGAGGCACTGAGTATGTTCATTTTCCTTTACATATAGTATAATATTAATTATATATTAAAATTAGGTACCCAAAATATTTAATGTGAAATTAATATTAATTTGTTTTTGGTCCAGTCTTCAGGTTTTCCGGTCTTGGATCGGATCGGACCGGACCGAAGACCAATTAACCCTGTGTCCTAGAACTGAAGACAGTACCAATATATGATCGGTCTCCGGACCGCCCCCATCTTGAGATTCTATAAATTTTTTTAGCATGTTGTAATACTATGTAAAATTCATTTGTCCTAGATCTCACCCAAGAAACTAAATGTGAAATTTCTGTTAGAGTATAAAATTAATTATGTGCCTTCACCCATTAACTTAAGCTCATAGGATAATTGGTTTCTTAACATGGTATCAGAGCTTTGTTAACCAAGAGATCACATGTTTGAATCTCAGCAGTCCTACTTTCAATATTAACATAATTGAAACATAAATTATGAGATGAGTTTGTACAACATCAACGCTTCAAGCTCAATGGGAGTTTATATAAGGGGGCATGTTAGAGTATAAAACCATTTCTAGTCTTTCACCCGTCGCCTTAAACTTTTGAGGTAGTTGGTTCTAATATAAGCTGCCGAATTGTTTTATCCCAAAACCAAATAATGTTATATATAGTAATTCATTAGATTTCTATGTTAACCATTTTTAGCAACAACTCTGATGTGATTTTTAATTTATTATGCAAAGCGAGACACGAAATTTTCAACAAGCATATACACATAAACGGCTATCCATCACAAATCCATGGACAACTTTATTACCAAACATATATATGTAATACATTATTTCATAAATAAATAAATATATATATATATATATATATTCATTTATTTAATTTTTCTATTTTTTAGGGCAACGAATGCGGTGGCCGTTGGTGAGATGGAGGACGCAGCCAGGGCTAGAAGCGACACAGCAATTACACACTGGCCGGAAGTGGCGCCACCCTCCACCATAGGGGCATGTGATGAACTTCACGTCATAACATATAAGCGGGCATACTTTCTTACTCGTAGTATTCTCTGCGGCTTGCACCAGTACCAACCCTTTTTCAACAATAAAAAAAAAAAAAAACTATTAGTAATTAATTAAAAAAAAGGGGTTAGAATTAAAATTTTGACGAATATAATCACAACTTTTTAGGGTTAGGGCTTTTTGGAAATAGATTCCTTTAGCACCCTGTAGGAATAAAGTTACATACATCTCATCTTCCTTAGACATCACTTTGGTGGGAGCTCTTGAGGCACTGAATTTATTGTTGTTGTAACAATAGAAACACAGTTTGTCCATTTATAGCAACTCCAGTAGCGTTGTTAAACGCCATTGGAGATGCAAAGGTTCGGATATATAGGAAAGGAACTACAATTGAGACAGCAAGTGTGTATTCTCTTACATATATAACAACAACAAATCCAGTGCCTCCAAAAGGCTCCCGCCAAAGCAGGGTCTAAGGAGGGTGAGATCTATAGCTTTACCTCCAAAGAATGCTACCTTATAGAGAGCCTGTTTCCGAAAATAAAAGAAAACGAAATTTTTATGTATATATACCACAAATGAGGAGAAGAAATGTAACACAAACCTTGGTATTAGTATTTGCCATTTTCTACTTTGACAATTTTATGTTGATAAGAAGTATTTATAGTAAAGTTAACGTGCTAAGCATGAAATATAAATTATATAAATAATCAAGTGTAAATTTTTAATGTTGGTCAATAATTATCCAATCCTATCTTTACAAATTAAAAAAAAAATTGAAAAATTAAAAATATATATTTTAGCTTTTTTATTTTTCTTTAAAAATATTTCTCGCTACTGTGAGAGATTTGAGTAAGGCCGATCTTGACATTTTCAGAAATTGTAAGCGAACTTTTTAAATATGGGACGTCATATGTAACAACATTTCTTTTAACAATTAAAATTTCAATCATAAAACTTAATATTATTATTATTAATTGAAATAAGTAAAGTTACACGTAATCACCTTTGGACACCTCTAAAATTTTTGGTGCACCAAGCGATTACCTGGACACCTGGACTAAAGTAACATATATACCCAGTGCCCCAATGGGGCCGCCTAAGCAAAGTCTAGGGGAGCGTGTGTACGCGGCCTTCCCCCTTCAAAGTATTACTATTGAAGAGAGGTTGTTTTCAAGTATCCCCAACCTAAGGGTGAGGACTTTCCAGGAGGTCACCCATCCTGGTACTGCTTTTGGCCAAGCACGCTTAACTTATAATATTCGGCCTCGGATTGTTTAAAATACTGTGAAAATAATATTATATACTTTTATTATTTATACTTATATTTATATGTATACTCAAAATTAAACATAATTTATGTATATTATAAATTTTTTGAACACAATATATCGTATAAAGTTTGTGGAAAATTCAAGTTGTACAAATCCTTCGGCAAAGATATAATAATAATCGTCGTGAGGATGAGTTAATAAATCTTTTGACTTTTCCAAACTATATTATATTATGTTTGGTAAAAAAAAATGATATTATGTTGATCAAAAACTACACAATATTACTTTAAAAATAATAAAAAGGATCCAAATCTTTTTTAATTATTAAAAAGATTTCTAATTTTTTGTTGTACTAATAAAAAGATACCTAAATTTTTGTCATATTAATAAAAAAAAACTTCTTTTTAGGGTTCATTTACCAAGCACTAATGCAACCTGATCCCATTAGAACTTCGAAGTTAAATGTGCTTGGGCTAGAGTAGTACCAATATAGGTGAAAGGAAGTCCTCGTGTTGCCAACCCTATTAGGTTAGGGATTCTCGGAAACAGTCTCTTGACAGGGTTACACCCTGAAGGGGTAAGGCTGCGTACATCCAACCCCCAGACCCCGCTTAGGCGGCACTGGGTCTGTTCTTGTTGTTGTTGTAATAAAAAAAACTTCTCTCTGGTATGATGACGTCATTTTCCATTAACATAGCTAACTTGTCAACCTTTTGTTATTAATGCTACAGTAAAATGATAAAAATACCCTTCAATAACCATATTTTTAAACAAAATAAGCGAAAACAGATAGTTTTTACATAATACAATATCTTGAATTTCGTGCTTAAAAAGTAATAATAAGGGTATTAAAGGGTGTTTTTGTCATTTTACTATAGTATTACTAAAAAAACAGTTGACATATGAGCTTTGTCGACGGAAAATAGTGTTATCACACTGGAGTGGGGCTCCTTTTTATTATTTCCAAAAACTTTGAGTACTAAAATGTAAATAACCCTACTATTTTTTAAGAGAAATGCTATTATCAGAGCAAAATTGCAAATTTCAAGGCAACTTTATAACTCTTAATTGTTTGTAAGTCACAACATTACTTTGGCAATAACAACTCTCCATTTTTAAATGAAAAATGCTAAATATACCCAATAAGTATCTAATTTAATAACACGATATATATTACCAAATTATAAAACAATATTAAATTGACTTTTTTTTTAATGAAGTACAAACTTATATATCAAGTACAAATACTTCTTATTCAATTTTTATAAAACTTTAGATCGATCCATGAATCCCATTCGAGGTGGTTCTCCGAGAATACCTTTTTGGGGTCGGTTCAAATCCACTACCGTAATAGAAAAATTGAATTAAAAGAGGATAAATAAACAACAGAACTAAAATATTATTCACAGGGAATTAATTAACAAGAACTTGAGACTTCTGCATCCCTTACTCCACAACATTTATTATCGTCCCATACAGTGTGAGCCTCCCTTCTTTCGTATCCGTATTGTAAAATTTCTATTTGTCACAATACATCGAGGATCCGTCTTGGAAAAACAAGGTGCACCCTTTAGGAGTATCAGTGGTACCGACACCGCAGCAAGTTACACACGACTCATTAGCCAAGTTGAGCTTGAAGTCCTCAGTGCATGGGCACTTCATGTACTGTGGCGTGTAGCATCTGCAGTTGATGGCTGCATTTGTTGGCGTTGCCGTCATCAAGATTGCGCTTGCTGTCATGTAATCGATTTGAGAAGTTTAAAAATTTAGCAAAATGAACATATGTAAATGGAAAAAGAACGAGATAAGTGCATAATCTCTTTAAATCGTGGAATATTCACCATATAGATCATAATACTTTTTTCACTATGTCAGTTCTCTTTCATTAGAAAGAGAATATGTACTATATTGAGGATTCTATCTTTTTCTAACTTAACAAAAAAAAGGAGACTCGTCTATGATTCACATTGTGCCAATTTAGACATTAAGTGGACAACGAAATTTTAAAGGGTGGGTCACAGATGGGTTCGTATTAAATCCCTTACATTCAACATGACTTGGCTGTTAAAAATTACGTCATTAAACTTAACTTCATTTTCATCGCTGGATAAAGTAAAGTGTGCTTGGATTATATTAACAGAACTAAAAGTAAAATGACTGAATAAACATAGTGGACAAGTACAGAGATTTAGCGTAACAACAACAACAGACCCAGTGCCTCAAGGGCTCCCGCCTAAGAGGGTCTGGGGGGGGGGGGGGCCCTTCAAGTATAACCCTGCCGAGAGGCTGTTTCTAAGGACCCACAACCTTATGGGTTGGCAACACGAGGACTTCCCAGGAGGTCACCCATCCTGGTACTACTCTCGTCCAAGCACGCTTAACATCGAAGTTCTAATGGGATCCAGTGCCTTAGTGCCTGGTAAATAAACTCTAGAGATTCCACGTAAATAATCTTAAATTGCTATTATAATTAAAAGGAGGATGGGAAAGAAACATACCAACAACAAGAAGAAGAAAATTAAGAAGAAATTTGTTGGAAGCCATGATTAACCTTGCTTTGCTTGTATTTTGGAACATTTGGTGTCTATTTATAGATATATTAATGAATTAAATTTGAATAATTAAATTGAATATTGACATTTTCATCTTCAATTAATTCTAAGTCAAGTTTTTGAAAATTTGTTGTAAATTTTCTTGTTCAGACGAGCATATTCATGTCAAATTTCAGACGTATACGAACACATATGGGGCTGCAACTGAGTCAAGCCAGCCCGCGAATCGGTTTAATTCAGCATGTTAACGGTTTGGTTGGGGGTTCATCTAAGCTGATTCGCGAGCCAGCTAGGCTCGTTCAAAAGCAGCTCATTTAAATAAACGAGCCAAATCAAACCGAGGCCGATTCAGCTAGAAAAGCTCACGAGCTGGCTCGATTATTGGCTCGCATGTCTAGATAGCAAAATTGAGTTACAGTTTTTTATTTTATTTTTTTCATTTCCAATTTTCATACATGATTTATTTTATTACCTTTTTATGGCAATCTAAGTAACAATAACAATAAATGAGTCTAAAAAGCCTAATAAATGAGCTTAATGAGCCGACAAAACTCAACGAGTCAGCTTGCCAAATAATCAAACATAAATGATACTGATACCGAGCCGGTCTCATTTAGTAAACGAGCTGAGCCGAGCATAGATATGCAGCTCGATTAGATAAATGATAACGATATCGAGCTGAGTCGAGCCAAGCAAGCAGTGGCTCTGCTCATCTCGACTCGGCTCGACTCATTTGTAGCCCTAAACAAATATTTGCGGTGGATTGATCGACTAGTCTTATAGATAGATGTTACTAATCAGAATCGAGAAAATACATAAACCAAATTAAAGCAATGTATATTTATGGAGTTCATTCCCACCCTGGATCGGGCCCGTTCATCTTCATTTTGTTCTGCCCTATTAGGGCCAGACATAATTCCAAGCAACCCAAGTACCCGCTTGGGGCTCCCAAATTTTAGAGGTCGTCGTTTTTAAAGTAACAATTGTTAATATTAATAAGTTTTAAAAGAAATATCAATACCTAAGGAACCCATTTGAAAATTTTGCTTGAGACCCCCCAGAATGTTAGGACCGGCCCTGTGCCCTATTATTCTTGGCCCATATGCTTATTTGGGTATGTATTAATAAGGAACATTAATTTTATTGTTTGATTGGTCGATATAATCCAAGTCTTATTTGTAGAGTTTGTGCTCCCTCGCCTAGAGCCAGGCTCAGGCTCGGGCTCTTCCAATTGGACTTCTCTATTACCCCCGACTTATATGTATCAATTGATCTATTATGGTATTTCTTTTCCTAGATAAATATATTAGATACTATAATGAGATAAAATGATTTACTCGATATGTAGCTAAGTTGATCTAAACTCGTTCGCTATAAAAAAGGGGACATATCGATCAACGCTTGCTATGAAATTAGGCCCGATTGTTATGCCAGTATAATTTAACTGATAATCAACATATTTTCTCGTTATCAACATTAGCCCAATCATTCTTGACTTCTAATCAGCAGCTTAAGCTTTTGAAACAACTTGGTTTCATGACATGGTATCAACGCATTATTGATCGAGATGTCATGAGTTCGAATCTCAACAACCTCCACTCTAAATATTAGTATATTTTAAGGTTATTTATATTTTAGTACCTCGATATTTTTAGAAATAATAAAAGGGATATTGACCTTTTTGAATTAATAAAAAGTTTTGCTGTATTTATAAAAAAGGCCCCCTTTCAACCGTAATGACGTCATTCTCCATCGAAAGAGATGACGTGGCTGTCAAGGAACCATTTGTCCCAAAAGTTTAAGCTGATGGGTGAAATCCCAGGAATAGTTTTATACTCTAACATGCCTCGTCACGCGAATGCCAATTGGGCTTAAAGTATGAATATTGCATATATCCACCTCATACAACAACAACAACAACAAACCCAGTGCTTGCAAGGGCTCCCGCAAAAGTAGGTTCGGGGGTAGATGTACGCAGCCTTCCCCCTTCAGGGGACTACCCTGAAGAGAGGCTGTTTTCGAGGACCCCCAACCTAAGAGACTGGTCCGCCTCAAAGAGCATGTGACCTGGTAGCAGGAGAGCAGCAAAGCATGAGTAGGGCAAACACACGTTGATCAAGACAACAAACATAAAGCACACAACACACAGGACACAAAGCAAGCCACATCAAGCAGAAATCAAAGGATAGGTGGGCAGGTATGCAAGCAGGTAGTAGCTCATGAGAGCAAGCACACAACCCATGTGCGCAAGGAGGATATCCCGGCCTAGCACTAATAAGCTACACTACCCTACTCTAACTGAAGCATCTACAGGCATACCTCATACCTTGTGCTTAAATTGTTTTAGTATTGAAAGCGGGGGGCTGTTGAGATTCGAACTCGTGACCTCTTAGTCAACAAGGCTCTGATACCATGTCAAGGAACTATCTGTCCCAAAAGGTTAAACTGATAGGTGAAGTCTCAGGAATAGTTTTAAACTCTAACAGTGGCAACTATTTTTTGTTAATGCTACAATGAAACAACAAAAAGCTACACTTCGACACCCTTATCCTTACTTTATAAGGATGAAATTTGAGATGTCGTATTATGTAGAGACTATATGTTTCCGTTTAATTTGTTTCAAATTATGTCATTAAAGGATATTCTTGTCATTTTTCTATGGCATTAATAAAAACGCAGCTGTCACGTCAGCTTAATCAACTAAAAATGACGACATCACATCGTAGAGGAACATTTTTATTAATACGACAAAAACTTAGTTCCTTTTTATTAATTGAAAAAAGTCGGAGTCTTTTTTATTATTTCTAAAAAACAACGGGTACTAAAATGTAAATATCCTTATATTTTATGCACAAGGCATGAATAGGCAAGTTACCCACTCTTCATGCTCAATAGAATTTGAGTAAGAGGTATGTTAGAGTATAAATTCATTTCTAAATCTTTACCTGTCAGTTAAATTTTTTAAATAGTTGGTTCTTTAACAAATATTTAGCGCACCTATAAAGCAATATACCCAGTGCCCCAAGGGCTTCCGCCTAAGCAGGGTCTGGGGAGCCAATATACGCAGCCTTTCTCCTTCACGGTATTACTCCTGAAGAGAGGCTGTTTTCGAGTGCTCCCAACCTGAAGGTGAAAACTTTTAGGAGGTCACCCATCTTGGTACTGTTTTCGCCTAAACACGCTTAATTTCGGAATTCTAATGGGATTCGGTGATGGCACGTTGGTACCCAAATATTTAGCACACCTATATGGCCACGTAATGGCTGAGGTTTGCTTGTTGAATTTGGGTGAGTAATCAGCACAAGTTTGAAAATTTTGGATTACCCTATTTGTCACTTCATCTAGTCATCTTACAAATTTTTGAAATAGATATTGAACCAATGGTTGTATTGTTACCCAAATCGGTTCTGACATTTTCGGGGCTTCAAATAAAAATTTTAAATGCGGGCCCTTCTTATATAACAAATTATAAAATTCTAGTCACAAAATTTACTCATTAATGTTAACAATTGATATTTTAAAAACCAAAAACCCTAAAAATTTGGGAGCCCCAAGCGGTTGTTTGAGTTGCTTGAGGTTATGTCCGGCCGCGATTGTTACGACATAAAATGCTTTTCACATGGGAAGGACTTTTCTAGAAAAAAGATCAATTTCAATATGTTTGGTCAAACTGTGAAAAAACTAGTTTTTTATAAATCTTTTTTATAGAAATGCTTTTTAGGGTGGGTTGGGGGGCCCTTCGAAAACATCTTCTCTTCAGGGTTGCACAGGGATAAGGTTGCATACATCTTGCCTTACTCAAGTCCTGCTTTGGCGGGAGCTCATTTAAGTACTGTGTTTGTTGTTGTTGTATATTAAACTGATGGGATAACAATTTGGTTATAACAAATATTAGAAAAAAGGTTCGACAAATTGATATTTAATATAATAATATATCAAATGTATATCTTCACTTGAATTTTACCAGCTGGATCTATATGATTTTCAATAAAAAAAAATCCAAAAAATAATTGATACGATCGATAACACACATTTTATAAAACATTTTTTTCAAGGATAAAAAATAAATAATTACTTTAAAATAGTCATATGTACAAAATTAAGAATTCATAGTCTATATGTTTAGTAAAATTATCACTTTATCTCTAAAATTTTTGACTTATACAACATCCTTTACTACATATTACATTTCTTACGACAACAGTCATAGCTAACACAATCAAAATAAACTATCCAAGATATTATGTTATGTAGAAACTATCAATTTTTGCTTAATTTATTTAAAAATATAATTATTGAAAGATATTTTTGTTATTTTATTGCAGCATTAATAAAAAAGTAGTTGGCACTTCAGCTTTGTCGACAGAAAATGACGTCATCACGCCGAAGAGTGTACTTTTTATTAATACGCCATAAAACTTATGAACCTTTTTATTAATACGACAAAAATTAATGGCCTTATTTTGTTAATTCAAAAATATCATGGTCCTTTTTTATTATTTTCAAAAACATTAGAAACTAAAATGTAAATAACACACACAGAGATGTATATAATCGAATGATACATGTTACATCTTAAATTTCATTTAATTCTTGTATTGCATGTAACTAAACATCTAGCTTAAAATGGACAATTTAACTATTATACAAACGCTAATAACTTAGGCAAGGTTAGGCACAGAAATGACATTACTGACATCACAATATTATTGATCATTGTGCTGTTAACTTTGTTTAACGGTTAGACTATTCATACTCCAAGCATGAAGTTTTGTGATAGTAGCCTTCCCAAATGCTAGAACCGATAGTGTTGTACCTCCACTCCATCGTAAAAAGGAGAAAAAAAAATAGTGGTTATTTATGTCATTATTCCATGTACTGTACTTATGAATGGAGTGAGACACAAAGCAATCCTCAGTAGCAGCAAGAAGCCTTGTTCAATCTCCAATTGAAGTAGTGACGACTAAGTTTTGCAACGTTTGTTCTGCCAATTTAATTCTTATATAGTTGAAATAGTTTTAATCAAAGTTCAATGTTAACATTATTGTTAAGTTTTGGCTAAAATCGTATTAATACGTTCACTCTTTTTAAGTGTTAACCTCTTTTTGAACACTTCTTCGGGTAAAAAGCATATGCAAGTGGCGATGAAGTTAAAATTTTTTACCACAAATTAACATTAATTTTCAACTATGGGTTGATTGAAAAAATGATACATATCATTTTAGGTTGTCTAAAAGATGATCCGCATTGGGTGGCTCGGCTGAGGCCTTCTCTTTCATGATGTGTTCTATATCAAGCCCACTAAAAAATGCTGACCCTTCGTTGGGCGAACTTGTCAATGGTTGGTGCGGGTCTACTTGTGCTTCCTTTCCTCAGATTGCCGAGTGTTGTGCCCTTCGGGCAGCTTGCATTTTTGCTCATGGACGAGGATATTCGTTAGTTATTTTTGAATCTGACTCTTTGGAAATCATTCAAACTATAAAGTTTGATGGGCAGCCTCCATGGGAGATTGCAGCAATTATAATAGACATTACGTCTTTATGTTCAGTTTTTTGTTCTTGGATCCCTCGAAAAGCTAATGTTGTAGCTCATGAGATGGCCAAATTTCACCGTGTTAACAGTTGTTCTCATGATTGAATTTTTTTCCCCTCCCCCCCTATCTTGAGGGCTCGTTTTGCGGACAGTAATATATAGCATCGCTTTCGGGCCCTTTTGATAAAAGAAAGACAAAAAATACCATAATAAATCCCTCTAATACGTCGCGTATATACGCCCTATTAGGTACAATTGATAGCGCACAGCCTATTACAACGTGGCAGTGTGCTATATTAGTTGGTGTCTCTTAGGACGCTGAAACACACTGTATTAGGTTCTCTGATTTTGATAATAAAGTTCGTTGTATTAGTTAATTTTATTTATAATCTAATAGCTGGTGTCTAATACTGCGCCGAAACAGGCCGTATTAGGTTCTCTAATTATGACGTAAAGTTCGTTGTATTAGTTTATAATTTTATATAATCTAATACGGCGCAAGAATGCCCCGTATTAGAGTCTTTTTTTTTTTGATAAATTAACCTATTATAGCAACAAAATGTGCGTTATTTACTTTTTGTTCTTTTTTTGATAAACTATATATTGGTATCCTCTCTTCAATCACGTTCTACCAAAGAGGGTACCAACACGCCGTTACAGGATCCCATTAGAACTCCGAAGTAAAGCGTGCTTGGGTGAGAGTAGTACTAGGATGGGTGACCTCCTAAAAAGTTCTTACCCTCATATTAAAAGCACTCAAAAACAGCTTCTTTTCAGAAGTAATATCCTGATGAGGCACTCCGCAACTGGCCGTATTAGGTTGTCTAATTATGACGCGAATATCTCAGTTTATAATTTTATATAATCTAATACGGCGCGAGAGCACCAGCAATACTGCTTTCTGACTCTCATAAATTCTATCTACTTTAGGGTCTTCGCTCGAATCGTGAGGTCTCCGCGTAGATTGTGTAAGATTTCGCTCTAAATAGTGAGGTGTTCGGTCCTTCTTTAGCTTGTTTCTTATTATAGCTTAAATTCAGTGAAAATGTTCGAAATATAACCGTAGAACGTCGTTTGACTTTAGCACTGGAAGTGATTTTTTTTTTAACCTAAATCGTGGTTATTCTCTAATTTCAGCTTCAAAATCACTGTATTGTATTGATTGTGTATCTTTTTTGCCCTAAATTGTGATTGTTGTCTCATTTCAGCTTGAAAATCATTGTATTGTGTCGACTGCGTATTTTTGCCCTAAATTGTGGCTATTCTCTAATGTCAGGTTGAGAATCGCTATATTGTGTTGATTGAGTATGTTTCTTGACGTAGGTCGTGATTAATCTCTAATTTCAGCTTGAAAATCATTGTATTCTGTTGATTGCGTAAGTTTTTTTGCCGTAAATTGTGTCTATTCTCTAATGTCAGGTTGAGAATACTATACTGTGTTGTTGTGTTGGATCCAGGACACAAGGAGTTCAAACAAGCTTGTTAGAATTAGTCCTTCATCTTTTCTTTTATTCGAAACAACCTCTAATGTTTGTAACTTTATTCAAATCGGTCTTATATCTTTCGTTTTGTTCCAGTTAGTTCCTAATATTTTATTTGATGAAAAAATTAGTCCCTCATCTCTTTTAATTTTTATCTAATTTTAGTCATCACATAGGCACCAATTTATCAAAATAAAATATTTAGAGACCATTTTAAATAAAAGAAAAGATGAAGGACTAATTTAAACAAACTTAAAAACATATCTTCGCTAATTAAAGGAGGCCGGGTGCACAAAAGGTGGCACATGATTAAAGCAAATTAAAGGGAAATATAATCGGGAAGCATGTGCATGCATGTTTTTGCTCCTTCAACATCTCAAAACATATATATTCATGCATATTTCTTATTACTAATTTCTCTTATCCAATGTTTAGTTCTCATTTTTCTTTTAAAACGTAGTCATATATAAAGGCCTACACATCAACATAATAATGTCTTTAGCGCTGTCCTGAAGTATGAACCTTAAGTACATTTTGTCTTGAAGAGAATCTTACAAACTATTTTGCAAAATAAAGAACTTTTAGAGAGTTTCCGCTTATTGCATGGCTTTGACTATGGTACACTTCCAGCTTCTCATTACCAGTTTCTTTGTACACTTTTAGGTGTTGCGTCATTGTTGTGTAGTTGTATATATTTTCTATAAGTCAAAGCGAGACTTCATTCTAGCTAAAACTAGTTGAAATTAAGTGAAGTAGCTCACTAGATTTATATGTTAAAAAAAAGTAAAGTAACTCATTAAGTTTATATATTGTGGGTTTCAACTAAATGCACGTGTGAAATTTGGAGTAATAAAAGTAGTCGTAAGCTTACCATTATATAGAGAATCAATTGAGCAGTTACAACATTTATTTGGATTTTCCAGCTTAGATTGTATATTGTGGCACAGTAACAAGGAAAGCAGCTTTACAGAAGCAGGCATGCTTCTCATCTACTTCTTGATAGTATTATCTTCCATATTGAATGAGTTATGAACTCCCTTTTTAATGAGGTGTTTGAGATGAGGTTATTTAGCTCTTGCTTGCTAGAAGCTGGTGATTTTAGATGATTACTAATGGGTGCTGTTAGTACTTCATTTTGAAACTTGTTGCATAACTTCTTTTGCATTGTTATTTATGTCAAACTAAGGCTCTGTTTGATTCAATGGAAAACATTTCTTTCTTTGCAATTTATTTTCAATTAAAAAATATCTTTTCACAATTTTTTTTCTCTTTCTAGGCAAAGGAAAAGGTTCAAATGAGGTATATGACGTGAGATTATCATGAAAAACGTTTTCCTGTTGTGGAGGAAAATGTTTTCCCCATTCGTTTAGGGGAAGTCAATTTCCGTCCAATGGAGGAAAATATTTTCTATACTTATGGTTGTTGGTAAAAAGTTAGGGAAATAAATATTAGAATTAAGACGGAAAAGGTTCTCGGTTAGACGGAACGAGGCCTAATTTTTTGTGTGATATGGAAAATTCTGGTCAATGTCTATACGATCCACATTACTATACATCTAACGTATGGAAACAAATAACCTATGAACCTTCAAGTTTCTGAGGATCAATTCTTCTCTGAGAATCAATTGAGCTGTTACAATATTTTTTTGGATTTTCCAGCTTAAATTATCCGTTTGAGAATCCTTATATTGCAATAAATCCTATGTTCCTCGTATGGAACATAAGTGATACTTGCTTATTTGGATTCTTGAATTGTTCATGTTGGACAGTTTGGGAATCGTGTAGTTTTGATTGTTTGGTTACGAATAGCATTAGACATTTTGGTACAATTTTGGCTTGCTTCCTCATGTTATTCTCTGGGTACGATTAGGAGATGGAAGTATATGTGATGCTATGATATATTATCATGCACTGCATACTTTCATATTCAAATTAGTACTTGGGGAACCATGGCGAATTGCTTCCGGAATTTTACTAGAAACCTCTAATGCATAACCAAATAGTTCAACTGTACTACATGATTTCTGAATGGGCTAGGATCACCAACCCGTGGAGTAGTTATATACTTAAGATCACCTCCTCTTGCAAATTTAGTATGAATGGCTGGTACTGCGACATATAATTTCCAAATTTACTTCACATATGCAGCATCTAAACAACTTTTAGTTTTTTTTTTTCCTTTACTTTGAAGGATGGAACAAGATAGAGCTTTGATGAATCAAAATAGTTTTAGTGACAGGCGCGAAGCAGAGTATGTAAATGGGATAATGGTTTCTTGGAGAAGGCGTTTGGGATGGAAAGAATGGTTGCTAAATGCCCGTGCAATAATTGTAACAATCTTATTCTAATAGTCCCGTGGTTACTATTACCCTTATAAGAGGTGGTGGTGATAGATTTGACTACAAGATCTTCCTCCATAAGCTCATCAATAATGGGTTATTGGTTTTCTTCACTAATTTCAATTGAAGGTTGGTCGTCAATGGTTTTCTCAGCTGTAATGGCATTGAGCTGCTAGTATTGACAAACATGCCCTTATAACATAGGGTGGTAACTTCATGGTGTCTAAAATCCTAGGTCGTTGCAGGATGGGTTGAAGAAGTACTAGACTTCTGAGTTGCACCAAAAGTTGGCCTGTCGGCGGAGATTTTGGAAGTTGTATAGTTTCTATTGAAGTTGGCACCACCATGGTTAGAACCAAAATCACCTAGCAAAATTCCCAGTGTTACAACCATGGCTGTTTGAATGTTGTAGGAGTGGGGGTTGCTTAATTGTCAAATTGAGACGCAATACCTCAGTTTTCTCTTGATTAGCAGGGATCTTTTTCATCAAGATTGTCTGTTGTGTGTCATATTTAGCCAATTTCTTCTCGAAGAGTTGGAGCTTGTGCTCTTGGCATTCAGAGAGAGCTCTCAATTATTGGAACTCATCATCATATTTCGCATTTTAACTCTTGGATTGATTGCATGCCTTGCTCTTGCTTAGCTTCGTAGTCTTACATTTGCTTTCCCATGGATACTATTTTCTGGAACAAGGAATCAATTTCTTCCCCCAACCTTCTCAGGCAATTTGGAATTGGTAGCCATTTCCAAAGTAGCTGCAACAGGGGGTTTGCGAGGTGCCATTATAATGCCTTCGTGGTTCGATTTGCTAGCTTTGATACAACAAATGTTGTGACCCAATCAGTTGCTAAGAAGAAAAAGTAGAGGGAGAAAGAAGAAAAGGTATGAGATTTTATTCAATTGAAGTTTAAAGTATGATTTACAATGCAGAAATATTCCTTTCTACATGCTAAGAGGAGTAAAAATCAAGAATTACAACAACTAATACAATAAAATTGGCGCCTTATCCTTCCTACAACCATAACTGTCTTTTTTGTCAATTTCAATATAAAAGTTAGTTGGTCAGCCTAACTTCCAAATTCAGATTTTTTTGGCGCCTTAATTTGTAGGGCTTGAACTAAATTTTTAAAGAATTCATGTCCTAAACATATTAATCACAACAGTTTACGATTATTTTAATTATTTAGATGAATTTTACTATTAGAGTTGAGTTGGTGTAACCCTTTTCTTTTCTTTTTTTTTTTTGAGTTTTAAGCGGGCAGTGCTCAACTCCATAATGAAGGTGTAGTGGGTGAATATACTGGAGTTCCACTGCCTTTCAAATTTGAAATCTGAGGGGGAGAGACCGAATGGAAATTGAAGAAGACTCTCTGTTGAAATCGCGTACTGCTATACGCTGTGCGAAAGCTTTGATGCTGCTTTTGTCGCTGAAATCATCATCGCGGAATCACCACCCCCTGGAAACTGCCTTCCCTGATGCAACAGCCGTACGCTCTCTCTCCCCTCTCCCGCTCTCTCTCTTGATTTCGACTCTTTCAAACAAATTTATATGTTTCAGGAGGAAGAGGCGTTAACGAGGAAGATCGAGGATCTGAGGATGGAATTGTTGAGAGAGCGAATGAAGAACAAGAAGATAAAGCTGTGGAGTTTGGTGGAGCTTGTGCTTCACATCCTCGTCCTCTTGTCTTGTTGTACCTTCTATTTCATCTTCGCCACCTCCAACTCCTACTAGCTATAGTAGCATCACCGCGGTAACGCTCTCAGTTCTGATCTGATTCATGCTTGTGTTCTCTGGTTCATGCAATAAGATTGCTGATGTTGATCACACGGATAGGCAAATTACATATTGCATTTTGATCCATTCATTCTATTACGCTTCAAAATGCATAATTCAGAAGGTTTAATTCTATGAAGAAGCACTGATCTTCATTGTGCTCAGAGGCAGGTTAAACTTCAGCCTCTACTGATATTAAGGTAAATTTTAGTTGAAAATGTTGATGTGGAACTTGATTCCATCAATATATAGTTATCATCTCACAAATTTTGATTTGCTTTCCCGACAAATGCTAAAATGACGAATAGTTTCTACCATATGTATAGTTATTTCTCATCAAAATTTGCTGGACTTTTATCATAATCAACTATTTCTTGCTAAAAACACTGGCATGGCACATATATACTAAAGAAACATACCCAGTGCCTCAAGGGCTCCCGCCTACGCAGGGTCTGGGGGGGCGGATGTACGCGGCCTTCCCCCTTCAGGGTGTTAACCTGAAGAGAGGCTGTTTCCCAGTGCCCCCAACCTGAGGGTGAGGACTTCCCAGGAGGTCATCCATCCTGGTACAACTCTCGCCCAAGCACGCTTAACTTCGGAGTTCTAATGGGATTCGGTGACGGCGTGTTGGTGCCCTCTTTGGTATAGCACATATATGCTATTGTAATTATATGTATTAAATTATCGTTTTCTAGTAAAAGACCTGATTATGGTAAAGTTCCATCGGATTTGGCAACTGTTCCTGGGGGAGAAACTTTTCAAACTTCCAATGATAAATTCCCTATAATAAACAACATGCTCTTATTCTTCTCTTTTTCAATCATGACATGTTTATGGTATTTTTGCTGGAATTATCTAGAATTTCAGAGTTATATTCAAGCAGAACTCTTAACTTTTGTCACATTTTTTCTTATGCGCTTCAGGATTTAAATTATTAGAGTATAAAACCAATCATGGGCCTTCATCTATCAACTTAAGCTTTTGTGATAGTTGGTTCCTTGACATAATATCAGAGCCTGATAACCAAGAGGTCATGAGTTCAAATCTCAATAGCCTTACTTTGAATATTAACATAATTTAAGCACAAGGTATTAGATGGGCTTGTGCAGTACTTATGCTTCAAGTCCAAACGGGCATTTGCATGAGGGGGCATGTTAGAGTATAAAATCAATATTGAGGTTTTACCTATTAGTTTAAGCTTTTGGAATAATTGATTCCTTGAAATAAATGGTGTTACCGCAGATGAAGAATTGTAGCAAAAACATCGTTGAATTCCCATTTAGACTTAACATTTCATTTGGGTTCTTTCTTTTTTTTCCTTTTTTTTTTTTTCCCAATAGCTATAGGAAGAGTGATTCACAGAGAAAGGGACTGTTAAGAACTTTACATGCTCGAGTCTAGTAAAGAATTTGACATCGAATGCACGAGAAAAAAGAGGTCATATAAGCCTATTATGTACTCCACTTAATTTTAATTAGTTTCAAAATAGGAACCCCTTGTGTTTATGTGTGGACTTCTCTTTGGTTAGGTCTAAAGTCTTTATAAGAAATAATAAATATATAGACCTAGCAAAATTTGACATAACACAATAATATGACAAGAAGATAGTGGGTTAAGGTTGGGGTGGCTAAGGGCTCGTCTTTTCGAGTTGCCTGATTGTACTATGGTTATGCCGATATTTATTGAAAAAAAGTGATACGAAGATAGCGGGTTAAGGTCGGGGTTTTTGAAGCTAAATTGAATTTCGGTTGACTCTTTTAACCTGTTTAGGTATTTGAATTTGACCCATTTAACTTGTTTTTGACACGCTTAACATGTTAGATATTTGAGTGGTTTATTATTGTTATTTTGCATAGATTTTTGATAGTCTATTCCACATAAGATTATTTAAATTGCGTTTAGTAATGTTAATTTGATAGTTTGTTCTAATAATTAAAAATATGTCATGTATTTATTGCTAGTATGAACTATTAAGTATATTATTGATATATTTGAAAGTTACCAAACTAGCATTTAATAGAAAAATTATCCGTATAATTTAAATGGGTAATCCGCGAGTTACCCATTTAATAATAAACAGATTGTATTCGGGTTAATGCTATTTATAAGATTTTTCATATAACACGAACACAACACAATATGAGACATTTATCACCCTTAGTTAGAGGTGGCCAACGGGCCGGGCCCAGCCCGAGCCCGGTCTACCCTGGGCCGGGCCACGGGCCCATTTTGGATGGGCTTCGGGCCAGGCTCGAGCCCAGCCCGTATAATTTATGTTACTTTTACTTTGTATTTTTTATTAAACAAATTTATACTTTTAAATATTAAGTTCTAACTGCGTTGTATTTGTACTTGTTATGTTATTTATTTATCATTATTTACTATTACTTATTATATATTTTATTTTATTATGTATATTTAGTATTATTAGTGCTTGGGATAAAATATATTTGTATCTCATATTATTTATTAATGAATTATAATAATTTTAGTACAAAATGACTTTGTATTTTTTAAATTTTGTATTTTTTTTTGTTGATGAAAAAGGGCCAACTTGGGCCCGGCCCGGCCCGGCCTGCTACAGTTCCGGGCCAAACGGGCCTCGGCCCAGGCCCGGCCCGCTACAGTTCCGGGCCAAACGGGCCTCGGCCTAGGCCCGGCCCGTGGCTACCTCTACCCTTAGTTAGATAACAAAATGAGGTGGATTCACTACAACAAAAAGGGGTAAATCTCGGCGCTTTTTTTTGGAATTATCGGGGCAAAAAAGCGCCGAGAATTTCATTATCGGCGCTTAGGACAAGCGCCGAGAAAAAAAACGCCGAAAAATAAATGCGCAGAGATTCTCTCGGCGTTTATAAGCGCCGGTTCTCTATCGGTGCTTATAAGCGCCGGTATTTTTTGGCATTTTTTATTGTCGAGATTTTTCGAGTTTTTTAAATACCTTACTTTTACTTCTTAGCATAGACCTTTTGTCTATTTATTTGTGCATATTTTTCACACATACACACACATATATATATGTATATACAAAATTACTTAATAAAAAAATATCAACTAAACTGATAAATTTTTCATAAGATTCCGAATTCGACAATTAAAATATTACATCATTGTCAATGTACTTCGATAGTTCAAGACAAAATTTGAGATTTTTTTCACTCCAAATATCAACATAATTAATCTAATAACCAAAAAAAATTATATATATACAATGCTAACTTAGTCAAGTACATTCTTCACAAATATATCAATCAACCGAATGAGCTTGGCGTGCTTAGAGATGCAAAAAAATTTGGGGGTTCACCGTCACCTGATCCCGATTTATCTCTACCCTGTATAGACAACACAATAGATTTAGTATATCTGATCCAAAATTTTGCTTCACATGGTAAATTCATATACTTCCCCAAAAGTACCAACCCCAATGCCACCTTTTGTCTCAATCATTCACATCATCAATTTCATTATTTACAAGGATTAGAAAGGCGATTATTTGCATTATAGTACAAACAAATACAAATTAAATAGATTATCTTACCGGATCAGCAACCACAGTAATAATTGCTCGACCTTCTGCTATCATTTCATAGGATGCTTGGCCAGAAGAAACAGCATCATAGATGGGTAGGAGCCTTCTCATTTGCTGCTTTACATTGGCCAATTCTATTTTCATATTTTGTAATTCGACATGATCACCGGTACGGTCGAGTCCCTTTTTCTTTAGTTCACCTCTGACTTCGTATATATCACTCCTCTTCACACCAAATCCATAGCCTACCGCTCGATAGCCCGGATTTTCCTGTTCATACATTAGCTCTGCAAATACTTCCTCCTCGATTTCTGATCGAGGTCTGGAAGAAGATCCAAGTCGAGTCTCAACTATTTCTCTAGTTGTATCCTACAAAGAAGAGAAAAAGACATTAAATACATTTAAATTAAAAGAAATGTGAGATAATAATAAAACCCACCATAAATTCTTGTGAAACCGTGTTCTCAAAAAAGCCACCACTTTTTCTGGTATGAGTTTCTTGGTAAAACTCTATACTCGTGGGCTTCCTCCCTTTATTAATTTCCTACAATCAACACGTCAACATAAGTCTTAACTAATTTAACAGGTAGATAGTAATAATACACTAAACATATACTTAAGTCCTTACAAAACTATCTCTTTTATTGGCATAACTTGTTGAACCAGTCGTGTGAAACTGATTCTGTTTGGCACGTGCTTCTTTGCCGCATTTACTTTTCTCCTGACATTGGAAATCAACATCAATCCAAGAAAAACTTTACATTCATAATCAATATCAATCTGCTTCCCTCTTTTTGACCAATCAAAAATTACTTAAAAAGAAATTGTTTTACCTTGCCTTGTGGAGAAAACCAAAAATGTACCAAAGTTATCCATTGGTCACGATTAACTCCTTGTGGCACTGTTGCAATAACTTCGGCCTCAGTTTTGTTCCCTTGGCAATATTGCGCTTTCAAGCTCGTCTTATAACCCCTCCACATTTTGCCAAGATGCTGTAGTATTGATTTATCAATCAATACATCACTGGGCATTGAAAATTTCCCCTAAAACATAAAACTTCAGACATACATATTATATCGTATATATAAAGTAAACTTCAGACATAAATAATACTTACTCGGATAACCTCAATAGCTTCTGCTTTGTATTGGTTATTCATTGTACGCCAATCCCTTACTCCGAGCGGACAAAACCGTCCCGTTTTTGCAACCTCTCCAATAAACCGGATCAACAAATCGCCACCCTTTCTAATTGGTTGGCGTAGGTCATTGAACCGCACAATAATTCTTACACCTTCAGGAAGATGCCATACTTCCTTAACTGGTATCGTCCTTAAGGTACTCAAGTTACCTTGGCCATCTATTAACGATTAAGATATACCATTACTTTTCTAATTGATTGGAAAATTATTACCATAATTAATGCTATAAAATTGAAAACATTTACCGATAAGTTGAAGTAGCTCCCTCTCATCAAATGGCACGTCAGTGGACCAAACACCAGCTTCCCTGACTGGTCCCTCTGCTTCAGATGTTGACGGTCTTGGCCGACTGTCATCACCTCCTTCATTTTCCGGTGTTGCTGTTGAGGACTGCACTGATTTGCCACTTCTAAAAAACCTCCTCATTGTGAATCCACGCTTTTTCAAAAATAAAAGAATTAGTAGATGTATAATAGAACGTACAAAAATAAAATGAGAAGCAAATATGTTCCGTAAAACAATCCTTCAATAATGAAACAAAGATCATGGACAAAATGAAACAACATGTACAAAAGAAAACTAACATACATTGACAAAATAAAACAACACATACAAAAGAAAACTAACATACATGGACAAAATAAAACAACACGTATAAAAGAAAACTAACATACATGGACAAAATGAAACAACACGTAACATTATTTCACAACTCTAAAAAAACAAAGATCAAATCTCGCCTAGATCATACAAGTCCCTAGGTTTAGTCTTAATGACATGATACCATCCTTTTTGCATCTTATCTTGAATATAGAAAACTTGCTTTGCTTGAGATGAGATGACAAATGGATCATCTTTCAACAATCGACCCGTATGCATCAACTTAGAGAAGTTCACACAAGCACCATCATTTCTAAATGTTCTTAAGCCCCTATTTATATCTACCCCTTAATTTCCCATCCTTCAAACGTTCTATCTCATGCCATCTCATATCTTCGGCTATTTTAGATGACATGTATAATCTTTTGAGCCTTGAAATCAAGGAAAAATACCGCATAACCTTAGCGGGCTCTCCTTTCTTGGTTGACATAGTTTCATCACTACAACTGTCATCTTCCTTACCCTTAACTGTCTTCCATCTTGAGGTACCGCATGTATGACAACTCTCTTTTTCAGACATTTCACCCCAATACAACATATAATTATTTGGACAAGCATGAATCTTTTCATATCCAAGACCCAACTCATTGATCATTTTCTGAGCTTCATAATAAGATGATGGAAATACCATAATTTGGGGAAATGCATCAACAAGAAGTCTTAGCAACATCGTGAAGGACTCAGCAGACCAACTATGCATACATTTCAAGTGAAACAAGTGCAAAAGAAATGACAATTTGGAGAATGCGCTACAGCCTGGATATAGTTCTTCATTAGAAGCTTCCAATATCTTCTTATACTTGGGTTTCTCCTCAGGAGATTGGTTGGGTTGTTCAAGAGGAACTTGGTCCGACCAATCATGTTCATCAGACAAATGGGGTTGACTTGTGGAGGCAGGAATATCAACTCCGATACTTTCTCGTAGTAATCCACCAATATCATCCCGCCCTATGGCCCTTCCCTCATTATTATTGGTAGATGTTTGACTATTGCATCTCAATTGTTGAACAATATCTTCTTTTCCATGAAAAATTCATTTCTTATACTTTGGCCAAAAACCCTTAAAAAGGATATGATATTCCACATCTTCTAATGAGAACCATTTGGCTACTTTGCATTTATTACATGGACATCGAGTTTTTCCTTCTATAAGGTTTTCTTTAGCCAACTTAATGAATTCAATGACACCATCAATATAAGCTTGACTAATCCTTGGTTGCGTGATCCAACTCGTATCCATATCTCTAAATATTAAGTAGTGCAATCAAATTACCTAAAAATTGAAAAAAGATAGAGTTCATAAGACAAATATTTAATCAACCAATCAAAATATATACAAATACAAAAACAAATAATTAATGGGACTTAGGAGAAGTTATAAATTAAAGTAAGATACATGAGTTCCTTATAATCAATTTTAATCCTCCAATGTGAAGGATCCATCTAAACAAGGGATACAGCAACAAAGTTTTATTTTTTCAAATTTAAAAATTATGAAATCGATATCTAATCTCCCTGATATTAATAAATTGAACTCACAAGCGCCACCAACACATAATTGTAAACATCAATCAAACACAGTAACACAAGAATTTCGTCAAAACAATAATTTTTTGTATTAATCAATTGAAATGATGAGATGCAACGATAGAATCATTCGAACCATAGCATTAAGGATGCGCATGAAGCAGGGGAAAGTGTGAAACGGCGATAATACAAAACTATAATAAAACTACTTCAACCAACTCAAATGATATAACACTTGTAGAAGAATAAGCAGTCCAATAAAAATAAAAACCGAAACTAGGGCAAGGACATCACATACTAACAGCAAAGCAAGAGCAACTGTGAAATCGGAAGGTGAGGGTGAGAGACGAACGCTGGCGGCGACGGTGAGAGGCGAACCCGGGCGACGACGGTGAGGCGAAGCCGAGCGGCGACGGTGAGAGGAGAACCCGGGCGGCGACGGTGAGAGGCGAAGCCGGGAGCGACGGTGAGAGGCGAACCCGGGCGGCGACGGTGACAGGAGAACGCCAGCGGCGACGCGGTTGGAAATCGGGTGGTGAGGGTGAGAGACGAGGGTTAGGGTTTGCGGGAGGTGAGGGTGAGAGACGACGGTGAGAGCGCGAGGGTTTGTTTGGGGTATTTATACCCCGAGAGATTCTCGGCGCTTATAAGCGCCGATATTTTTTGCGTCGTTTAAAAACGCCGAGAATTTTTGACGCTTTGTCTCGATGCATTTAAACGTTGAAATTTCTCGACGTTTGTATAAATGCCGATAATTATGCGCTAAGAATTGCCCAGTTTTGTTGTAGTGATTGTTGAAAAAAAAAAAAGGGGGAAAGTAATAGGTGTGAGTAATGTGAATGCTTAGGTGGACTTTCTAGAAGGCCAAAAGGTTAAGTGATCTCGTATTGATTATTACTCTTAATATTATTATTAATCTAATAATATTATTATCTAATTAACTAACTTTGTCCTTTCTAGAAAATAATTAAGATATTAAATTAAAGTTATTGGGTGACGTAGAATTGAAAATGACTCCCCAATAAAGTTAAATATATGGGGCTCTCATCAGATAAGAACAAAGTTAATTACTTTTTTATAATAAGAGATTGTTTTTTCGATAATTATCGACAAAGTCGAAGTACAACCTGAGCCTCGACAAGGCGAGACCTGAACCATCGGGTAAACGGAGATGGGTACAAAAATTCAGAACAAAACGGGAAAAATTAGACACCAAAGACAAGCAGGACAACATCGCACAAACAGAAGAGGACCAGAAGCTAGCAAAGCACAGTTGTATCCGAAGCAGGCACACACACAGTCACACCTCCTAGTCGAAGAAGAACGGCCTCAAGAGATTGTTAGCTTATAAAATTATCATTTCTCCAATATTGTTTTTATCATATTATTATACATATAAATTGAAAGCTTTTAAAAAAAATCCACAGAAAGTTGATAATTTTCACTTAATTATCATAACTTTTTAATTTTTCAGAAAATTATTTTTCAAAGTTGGCAAACGTATACGTAAGATTGGTAAGTCTCTAGACCACTTGTTGCTGCTGAATGAATGTGCTTGGCGGGCTTGGATGACGATGGTGAAGTGTTGGGGAGTGGTGATTGCCGTTCCTAATTTAGTATGATCCTTCTTCAAGTTTTAAAAAGGGTGCGGTGGTCATGGATTCCAAGTGGGTTAGTCTAGTGTTTTGAACAAGGCATGGGTCGAAGCTATTCTGTACTACGTGAAGCTAGTCGTGTTGAATATTGACAGTGTGCGGAATTGGAAGATTGGAATTTATCTAAGGCTTGGGATCGAGTGGCAACCTCTAACTAGAGAATTACTGGAAGAGTGTTTAATGAGTCCTCTTGTCTTATGGGTGTAATTCGTGTTTTGGGGTGTACTAGTGGGGTGGTGTGTTTTATTTGAAATCTCAGTATTGCATGGATGATAATATATTAAGATTGTCTACTATTTTGGGGTGTACTAGTGGCAACCTAACTTAGGCCCCATTTGGTTGCCGAAAGAATTGAATTCCTACAGGAAGTTATATTATTCATGAATACACTTTCCTTATCAACTTCCCAATAAGTAGTATAAAAGTGTCTGGTTGCTCATGCAGGAAATAAAACTTCGTAAAAATTTAATTCCTATGTTTTATTTCGTGGATCCAATACTTTTCATGAAATACAATTAAAATGACATTTATGCCCATGTCCGATCTTCTACATCATTAATAAAGCCAGTAATGGATAAACTTGTCATAATCACAAATTAGAAGGGGTAAAATTATCATATAGATTAAAAGTCCTGAAAGAAGTAGAACTTACCTAGGGACCTATGTAAATTACTTCCCCTCTTTTAAAGCAACTGAAACTACCTTTGCAATTCCAACATACCACATCCTACCTACTTCCCGTACCGTATACCAAACAAGACTCAATAACGACACTTTTCATAAATTAAAACTTCCCTCATCTACTCTTTGCATACCAAACGAGGCCTTATATTAGATAAATAATATATTATATTTAAAAAGAAGAAATTAATAATGGAGGGTAGGTAGGTAGGTACACTCAGATGCATATCCGCTAGCCACAATATAATCTCAATCCAATTTCACTGGATAAGCTTGCAAACCCCCCATTTTCGTTCACACAATTTTTTTTTTTTTTTAATCTACAGTTGATGCTCGGTATCAATACATAAAGATTCGGGATAGCGAATACGAACAGGAAAAATAACGGCGCATTAGATATTATTTTTTATTTGCAGTTTTGTTTATTTTTAAGAAAATAAATAAATCAGATTTTAAAAATAATTTGTTCTTATTTTTGGGTTTATATTCTTTTATTTAAACTAAAACAAAAATAATAAGGCCAAATATACGAGTTGATTATTTTCAAATATGAATTTTGTTTTCTTAAATCAATTGACAATGGGTGGAGTAATCCATTAGACTTATAAATAATCTCTTCTCTCTTAAAACTCCAATATAAAAAACTTTAATTACTAGGCTCACATATGGAGTCCCAACAAAACAAAAGGTAGAAATAAAAAGTGGCATCAAACAACTCTAAAAAATGGAATTTATTACCCATTTTTCTTCAAAATGGGACCAATTCGTTACCAAATATTTTCCGAAAAATGTTATCATTATAACGAAATTTTTCGTTTCACAGTTAGCTCTGTAAAATTTTGTGACTATTTATTCAATACAAGTTGCATCATTACTTTGCTAATTACGACTATTATCCTATCAATAACACCATATTTTTATATTATCTTATATTTTGATATTATTACTTCATGGAGGAGCCTCACAGATTGATTAGCAATTCTATTCCCAAATCAAGACAAAAATTGGCTGCTCCTGACGTCTCCTAGACTACCATCTTCTCAGATTGGTTCCTGTTTCAAATTGCCCTTTTCTAATGCTCCTCAAACTCCCTTTTAGCAGTGGTCCCTATTGCGGACCATGGGCAAGGCCAGACGTGCAATGCTTTGCTTTGCCCATGTTGCGCTTTCAACTTGTGGCTTTTTTTTCTTGAGATATTATTTTATTTTTTTCTTTTGCTTCGTTTATATTGTAGAAACTCTCTCTATAATATTAAGCTTAATTATCAAAAAAAAAAAATTTAAGAAGGTGAGTATTGAATTAAAAAAGATTAATAAAGTTTAAATATGAATTACCAGGAAAAAAAAAAGGTAATTACAATGTCATAAGCTAGCTTAAATTAAAATTATAAAATATAGTACTCTCTTTCTTCACGTATCTGTTCAAAACTTTAATACATTTAATGAAAAACATTAGCTTAAAGAGCAAAAAATCAATCCCATTCATATTCACTAAAAGCCGTGTGCAAAACGGTACCCAATACCGACGTCAAAGGGCTTCGTTTGTTTTAATGGAAAAGTTTTTTAGTTATATTTTTATAATTTTATTATATAAATAAGTAACAATTCTTATTTTAATAGAAATTGTTTAACGAGGAAGTTGACTTCTCCTTAAAGTGAAAGAATAACTTTTTCTTTCACATAACGGAAATCATTTTTTGTCATTATATCGTGTCTTATATCTCAGTTCAATCTAAGTTTGATTATTATATAAACTTAAATATTAAATTATTTTCTTTAACTAAATAGATAAATATTTAGTCAAATAAATTTATCAATGAAAATATTTGGAGAAAAAAAATTTTGAGAAGAAAATGTTTTCTTTTGACACAAACAAAGCCTAATTTAATAAGTGCTGGGTTATGTATAGAGCCTAGTTGTATTGGACCGGTTTATAAGATATAGAATTGGGCCAATCCGATTGAGGCCTATGACACTGGGGTTTTAGTGTGGTGACTCTATAAATATACAAGGGTTTGTGTATGTTATAATTAGAGTTGAGAAGGGATGAGAGTTGAGAGACTTCTCATGTAAACTCCAATTGAAATAAAGAAATTATCGTGCTCCCCTCTGTGGATGTAGGCTTCGCGTGAATCATATAAATTTCAGTGTTCTGCACTATCCCCTTTGTTTATGATTGTTACTTCGATTTATGGTTTGTATATTTCGTGAATGATCTTAATAGGTGGTATCTTCAATAAGATCACCCCGTCTTATATGCTAATTTACGCAACAGTATTACCATGTGGACCGCTATTAAATGTGCATTGGCAATGGTCCAACTTTAGATGTTTCCAATAGGTCGACAATGGACCCGACCCATCGATTGGAAGTGTATGGATGGGTCAGCACGAGTCAGACCCGTCCATAGAACGGTCGGACTAGGGGAAAAATTCCCCACTCGATTTGGCCTATGACACATTTTAGAATGGGTCACACCATACCCAGTCGTGGATCAACACGGGTCAAGATTGGGTCTAATCCTTTTTAACCCTTTTTTTTTTTTATCAAATAAATGTATAAATATAAAATACAAACAATAAAATCAAAATATTATTAATAAATTATATAATAATCATTTTTTTTTTATTTAAACAGGTCGGACCCATGTGTTTCTAACTTGAAATTTTCTAAAATAATACTATATCTTTTTCCTCTTATTCATACTTTACTTCAAATAACAGAATAAATGAAAAGATATAGAATAATATACATATATATACACACGCACACTAAATACATAATATACAGAGTAAAATATGAACAAATAAAATAATTATAATATTTATTTATTTATATATAATTATGGTAAATACATTTATATATTTAATTATATTAAACATTGCAAAAAAATAAAAAAAATACATTGAACCTTTTAACGAACAATAGACAGAGACAAAGGGGTACCCCTTTTTCAAACTCATGACTTTCAATTGCTTCCAAAATGTTCTATTCCCATGTTTAATGTCACATATCATTAATTATTCCATATTTATAAATATTATTGTATTATTTACTTTATAAATTCATCATTTTTTATCATACATATTGTTACTTTTTTAACGGTGGTAAGAAACAAATCGTTAGATAGAGTATGTCTTTCATCAGCTCTAACAATAAAGTCTAGATTTGGACTAGCTTAGATTTGCAACCCTGTCAACTGTGAAATTAGATTCTCTAAATTGATGGTTTGATTTGGCTAGAATCCCGTTATGAGTTTTTCGTGCAGGTATTGATTCATAGGGGAACTCGAGCACCCCCTTAAAGTCTTGATCAATTTTGGTTTTACCTACTTGAGTATTCTTGAATTTCAAGATAATTGTTGCAAGATGTCGAGACCCTGCTGATAAATCATCTCTCCTCACCTCTAATACTGTTGCCAACAGTCATCAAACTACCTACAACTTAGACTCAATAGAATTCACTTTCGCATATCCCATATTTGAAGCCTACACTCTGACCCGCTTCTGATTTCTTACCCGTCTAACTATGTATTGATACACAAATAAAAAAATATGTTTTTGGATATATATATTTTATTATTGAGGTGAAGTAAGTGTTAAGGTTGGAAACTGATGATATCTCGAAACTGACAATTTATGACTGGAGTTATTGGTGCCAAATGATGGTGACTCTTGGGCTGCCGTGAGTTCTGAATGTAGAGGCCTATAAATAAGACCTTTTGTGCCATGGTTTAGGTAAGGGGTCGAAAGCAAGAGATAAAATGTAGTCCAAAAAGTGGGCGGTAGAGTGTAAGCGTAAAACTCTGTTGTAATACCTTGGTTATAATAGTGAATTATGTTGCTCCTCTTCCATGGATGCAGACTTCGGCTAAACCACGTAAATTCTAGTGTCTCAAATTATTCACCCATTCCCTCTATATTATTTGCTATTTCGATTTAGAGTTTGATGATTCGTAAGTGGTCTTAACAAATAACATGGTAGAGGGTATTAGCTGTTGTAAAGTTCCTAACAATAAGCAGAAAAATAATAGGGTTAAAGAAGAAGCAAAGCTGAGCTGGCATATATTCATCTCCAGCGGAGATGCGTGCTGACCCAATTAGATGTCGATTATTCAAGCCATATATTCTTATATTATATTTGTTCTATTAATTTTGTTACTGTACATTTAGTTATGTCAATTTAATTTCTGTATAATTTATATTATGTTAATATAGTCACAAATTTATAATAATATTAAGTTTGAGATCGTAGGATCACATGTGTGTTAAATAGAGTCGACATGTGGGTTTTTACACAAGCATTATTGATTTAGCTTCATTTTTATCATATAATTAAATTTATAAATTAAAAAAAATGACTAAATTGATATAGAGATTAAAATACACGGACTTTTGGTGTAAATTGTTAAAAATATTTAATTATGACTTAATTTATGATTATTTTATCTTTTTGAAATTACAAGATAAAATTATTCATATTTTTATTTGGGTATTTTATGATTTTTATTGAAAATCATCATATGATATGTCTTGAAATTTATTATCAAGTTTTGTTTTTAATTTGTAAAATTAAATATAAATTTATTTAGGATAAATTGATTACATAGAAGATAATAGGATAAGAAATCATTATTAAATATTTAAAATAAATAAAAAATATTTACATAAATTTAAGCACAATTTTTTTAAAAAAAAAAACATGTCCTTTAACTAAAGATTACAAGTATTCATCACAAAATAAAATCAACGACTTTACAATTAAGTTATGTTTGGCTGTAATTGTTAGATATTAGCATTTAGTATTTAACTGTTAGCTTATTTATAGTTGTTAGCTGTTAGCTGATAGGTAATGTGATTGGTAATTAAGATGAAAAGGATGGACAAAATGATAAATAAAATTGGATTACATAACATTTGAAAAGCTAAATGCTAAATTATTTAGTTTTTAAAAAATTGCTTTTCAAAAGTTAAGGGTTCATTTACCAGGCACTAAGGCAACGGATCCCATTAGAACTCCGAAGTTAAGCGTGCTTGGACGAGAGTAGTACCATGATGGGTGACCTTTTGGGAAGTCCTTGTGTTATCAATCTTATAAGGTTGGGGGTCCCCGGAAACAGTCACTCGGCAAGGTTACACCCTGAAGTGATAAGGCTGCGTACATCCACCCCTCCCAGACCCCGTTCATGCGGGAGCCCTTGAGGCACTGAATCTGTTGTTGTTGTTACTTTTCAAAAGTTAAATGTTATAAAAAATACTAACAACAAAATATAACCAAACAGCGCCACTAGCTGTTTGACAAATCAAAACACTAAACGGTATGAAAAACTATTTGCCAAACATATTTAAAATGAAGTAAAATGATCTAATTTTAAGCCGAAAATCATAACAAAATTTATAAGCCGCCCATATAATTTGAGTTTACCAATAACAAAATTTTACGAGCAATGTTACCGTCTCAGCAAAATTGTGATTATTAATATAATTATAAGTCATATTATCACTCTAATAATAATAATTTATGTCATATTATTAATATTTTTTCAAAAAAAATTTGTCAAAAGGGGAAGAGAAAAAATAGAGGAATATAATTGGGGGGAGAAGATCCCCATTACCCATTATTCAAACAAGAATCCCATTCCCTCACTGTATTTGCACATGTCCCATCCTTCCTTTTGTATTTTTATTTTTATTTTTCATATCTTATATTATATGTAAATTTAATTCAGAATTATATATATTAAAGATCCTTATACTTTTTTTATTGTATTAATTTAGTCATATACTTTTAATTGTGTTAGTTTAATCTTTTGATTAAATTCAAGTTACGTTGTTATTGACATATAGTTTGTAATGGCACAAGAACAACAACGACAACAACAGTCACAGTGCCACGAAGGGTCCTGCAAGAGCGGGGTCTGGGGGGTAGATGTAAGCAGCTTTCTCCCTTTAGGGTGCTAATATGAAGAGAGTCTGTTTTCGAGGACCCCCAACATAAATAATGTATCGTCATGGAGGCGTTTAACCTGAAAATATGAGAGCACCATATAATAGAAACAAACAAAGCACAAACCAAGCAGAAACTTAAGAAAGATCACTGCAGGCATGCAAGTACACAAGTGAACAAGCACTCCCATACACAAATAGGAGTTGTAATACCTGCGTCAAGAGAGGATGTGAAGACACCTCGAAACACTAGTGCGAGCCATAGAGGAAGCACTACTCTAGGCCCCTACCTTTGCTACCCTTATGCTAGCCCTCCATCCCGTTCTATCTAAGGTCATCTTCTCCAATAGGTGTAGGTGGGTGATTGTAATGACACAATCACGCCAAATGAAAGTAACCCACTACAAATGCCCCGTTAACACCATTTAACACAACCTGTGGCCAAACCATATAAAATTTCATTAACAACTTAATATAAATTTTACTCTAAGGACGAAATTGACACAATTAAAAATACAAGAACTAAATTTACACAATAGGTAAAGTATAAAGACCTTTATTGTAAATAAAATATATTATTATATTTATAAAATCTAGAATACAATATTTTTAAATGATTAAAATTTTAAGAAGTATATTTTTTTAAAAACGTTCATATGTTATAAATCAATCATATAATATATAAACATTTTGTGTATGTCTTTTGTGTTTGTTAATATCAATTATCCTCCACCTTTTTGGTTGGTTTTCAAATGGAGATTCGTTTACCTACCCTCCTCCATACATCTCACATCACATCACGTTCACTCTCTATCCTCTTCAATAAATCAATCCCGAGATTTTAAGGGCTTAAAATTTGTACGGTAAGTCATTTTTTGGTAATAAAATGCTCGCAATAGTTTAAACATATATCAAATAATACACCTGTTATTATATTATATATGTGCACTTGCATTTAAAATATATCATATTAAGTCGTTATTTCTCTAATAGCACACGTCTCGTGTTGGTCGGTATTTCGGATTGGCTGGTATTAAAGTGTATAGGTTAGTAGTCTTTTGTTGTTTAAGATTCATATGGATAATTAATTAAGACATGTTAATCAATTTTAGTAATTAACGATTACTTTTTCGTAAGCTCATAATTCTTTAAGTGTATGGGATACATATTAAGTTATAGTTTATAAGTAATTGAAATATTAGTGTTTGCTGATGCAATTCATGGTTGTTATATTATATTCGTTATAGAATCTAATTATTCAAACAAATCTGATTGCTTTCCTGTAAATTGAATTTAAATACCGGAGAATTTGCAAAATTTTCGTTCATGATTGAAACTCTATTATAAAAATATCTGAATTAGTTAATAACTTACATAATACATACACAAAAAGCATAGGTTATATTTTAATTAATGAAGATGCTAAGGTACAAAAGTTAGGTAGAGCTATGGATTGTGTGGCTTATGCATGTGGGTGAATCAAGAGCTTCTTAATTTAGCTAAATTTTAAAATTTCCATTTTTTTTAAAAATTAAATCTTGAGATCAAAGCTAACCCTTTTTTTTTTTTAATAATTAACAATAAGATCGCGATACAAAATAGGCCACTAAACCAAAGTAAGGCCTAGGACACCCGTACAGATACGGGAAGAGGACCAGCAAAAACAACAGACCGAAACAGAAAATAAGAATGCAAACATAATACAAACAGAGCCAACAAGCATTAGAAGATCACGGACATTGAAAATAAAACAGGGAGTGCCAGGAATAGGCTGGAAAGAGAGAGCACAGCATCAAAGCTAACCCTTTATTTTAAAATTATTGATACTATTTAGAAAACTGGTGTTAGTATTCTCAGGAGAAAAAAAAATGATTTTCAAGTGAATAATAGTTATAAGTTTTAGTAAATTACGCTGATATTAATATTTTATTTTGATAATAATATTATTTTTTAAAAACTTGTGATTTCAAAACAGCTTGACAAGAGATTGGCTGGACCCATGTGTCAATTGACTCAAAATACCTTTATCTTCATTTCATGTCTCCTGTTCAATTTATATATATATATATATATATATATATATATATATATATATATTTTTTTTTTTAAATTATTTTGTTTTTGAATATTTTACAAATAATAATTTTGTTTTTGAACATTTTACAAATGACCCAGTTGTTGCCGGAAAGTAAGTGAGGAAGTATGAATTCAAGGAAATATGAATTTGGTCTTTCGTCTAGTTGTCAAGAAGCTGACAATACAGAATATAAAATTTACTGAATAATTTTCAATTTCTTTAAGATGTTGAAAGTAACTTATCTAATCTCTTAAATAAGTGATAATTACTTGTTTTTAACTCCCCAAAAAGGTTTATCTTACATCTTAACAATCAAACACTTCGTAACCATTTTTTCGAATTAACAATATACTAAGGCTGCGTTTGGTTCAACTTTTTAACAGTTTAAAGCTGTTAAAAAACTTTTTTTAACTACAAAACTTTCATTTAATTGACAGAAAAGATCTTTTTATATTTTTTTTACAGTTTAAATAGAAAGATAAAAATATTATCTTATAACTAAATAAAAAAAGATGCAAAACCGAATCTTTTTCATAACTTATTTCAGAGACATGATTTAAAAACATTGTATTAATATTAAATATTCACCATCATGACCAACTTTTACTTGCTATCACCACTTCTACCGACCACCACCTTTTATGGTTATGGGTCGCTATACTCACCACTTTTTACTACCATGACCAACTATTATCATGATTCTTTCTTATCTACTATAATTAATTAATTTATATTATTAAATTATTTTTGTAATTATAATATATAAGTTACTTTTTAACTTGAATTGAAATACTTTATATTATAAAAAAAAAATTTTTACACTACATAACCAAATACTTCACTATAAAAAATAAAAATCTTAAATAAATAAATTTTATTAAAATAAATAAACTAAAAAAAAAATTTAAAATAAACTGAACTAAACGCATTATAATTCTCACAACTCTTATGCCACACAAATGCTTTTCCTAAAACATAGTCCTGTCATATAACTCTTTCCATAAACAACATTTACTTCACCGCAAAATGGGGGGAAAAAAAAAAGAGACAAAAAACGCCAGAAAACTTGAAAAAAAGTAATATATTTTCATTAAAACTATCATATTCTAAATTTAATATAAGAGGCAGAGGGAAGATAGCAAAAGCATTTATGCCCAACAACGCCCACCTAAACACCAAAAAAAAAAAAAGTAACTTTCTTTTACAGTTGCAAACCCACAGGTCTAATGTATGTATAGAACCTCCCTTTTGTTTGGCAATTACTACAACTTTGACCACTTTCATACCCTAAATGACAACACAAACACACCCCACCACCCTGCACCGTCGTCACCGGTGGCACGGGCAAAGACCCGGATAGGAAGTTGTTGAAGTCTTTGTCGTTTGCAGTATATCTTATCCTTCCAGACTCTGCTTTGACGGGACATGAACTGGGTTGTTGTGTTGTGTTGTTTGTAGTACTTGTAGCTTCTGATTGAAATGACGAAAGCCCAATTGAGAGCTCTAAATCAATACCCATTTGGTTAATTTGAGTGGAAAGTTGATTTCTTTGGTTAATTTGATTACCCTTTAGGTGTTGTGTATTGTCTTCATTATCATCTGTGGTTCCACTGCTGCATGATTCACTGCTTCTAAGTCTTGAATTTGAATCTGGGTGTTGCATGAATTCAAAATTTTGCGCTGTTAGTGCTAGTTCAGTGACTGGGATCGATGGTGGTGGCGGTGATGGTGAGGGGTTTGCGCTCCCGGGTTTCTTAGCGGTGGCGGTGGAGGTGGAGGTGGAGGCAGTAGTCACGGTGGTGGAGAGGGGGCGGTGGGTTTGTGGGTCAAGCCCACGGCTGAGAAGCTTGCGTTTGATGTGGGTATTCCAGTAATTCTTGATTTCGTTGTCGGTTCTCCCCGGCAATCTTCCTGCAATCACCGACCACCTGCAATTTCCACCAATTTGAACCAAAATATCCCAAATAAATAAAAAAGCACATAGGAAAATTGTCAAGGAAAGCTTCCAGAATGGTTATATATTATCGAGCTTGAAGCATACATATTACAAGGGTTCATCTTTATATTTAAATTATGTTAATATTGAAAGTAGGAGCTACTAGAATTCAAACAAACTCTTAGTCAATAAAACTCTGTTACCATATCAGAAAACTAATCATCCCTAAAGCTTAGCTGATGGCCGAAGGCCCATGAATAATTTTATACTTTAACCTAAACCGGCTTCTATAATTTTCAATGACCCAATTTGACTAAAATCACACATATACTAATCTAATAATGAAATTAGAAAATTAATGAAGAATGGTAGTTTGGAAAATAAAATTGAATCAATTAGAATATACAATAAAAATTACTTGTTGCCAAGGAGGCTATGGAGTTTGATAATAAGTTCATCTTCTTCCTCGGTGAAATTCCCGCGCTTTAGATCAGGCCTAAGATAATTAATCCATCGTAATCTACAGCTCTTCCCGCATCTAAGCAACCCTGCAAATCATTAACACCAAACAAAATATCAGGAAAATTCAATAAAACGGGAACAACGATCATAGCAGTTTAACGAATCACTTTTCTCAAGACTTATTCCCACCTTATTGAAATTGTCTCACGAATACAACGAAAACAAAAACACAAAGTCAAAATGAGTGTATAGACGATAGATTTCCGAGATTAAATAATAAAAGAAAAATAAAATATTATTTATTATTCTTCAAGTGTCTTTTAGACACATCCTCTCACATAAGACACCAAAAAAATTACCTTTCTACTTATTTTAAAAATACACCAACACGAAGACCGGATATCAAACACAAACAAAACACGCACACAAACTGTTCGACGAAATGCCACAAAGAAAAACAAAGTACCGGCAGCCTTGGGGAGGGAGCGCCAGCAGCCCTCGCCATGGATGCGGATGTAGTCAATGAGGCGCTGGTCTTCTTCCCTGGTCCATGCGCCCTTGTTTGTGTGGGCTTTCTCACAGCACGGCGAGCGACCCATTGAAGAGTAGAGAGAGAAAAGGGGAAGAAGAGGGGAGAAAAAGGGAAGAGAGAGAGAGAGGATATATATGGAGGGAGAAATGGAAGGTGACCCCTCTTGAGGCTCGAGACATATGGGAGATAATTTGACCTGCTTCTTTGTTTGGTGGGGCGTGGGGTAAAAAGGAACAGAAACAAACATATCCAGTGTTTTAAAAGATTTTTGATCTAGGAAGGATTGATGTACATAATTTTTTTTTTTAGGGTGTTAATTTAAAGAGGGATTATTTTTTAGTACCTCCAACCTCAGGGTGAGGACTTCCCAAGAGATCACCTATCCTGGTACTACTTTTGCCCAAGCACGTTTAACTTCGGAGTTTTAATGGGATCCGGTGACGGCGTGTTGGTGCCCTCCTTGGTGGGGCGTGGTGTATTTGTGAAAAATAATGAAACAAAACTACTAAATTAGTCTTATATATGAATATGAGTTTTTTTTAAATTATTTATATTTTAGTATCTTAATATTTTTAAAAATAATAAATTTTTTTTACTATTTTGAGTTAATAAGAAGATCTCTAATAAAAAAAGCCTTCTCTAACTTGATGAGGTCATTTTCCATCAAGTAACAACTATTATTTTTATTAATGTTACTGTAAAATGACAAAATCACTCTTCTATACTTTTATTCATAATTTATTAGCACACAATTTGAGATGATGTAATATATAAAACTATTTTTTATTGCTTAATTTATTTAAAAATATAATTATTAAATGGTATTTTTATTATCTTACTGTAGCATTAATTTAAAAAAAGTTGTTACTTCAACTCTGTCGATAGAAAATGATATTATCATGTTGGAGAATAGATTTTTTTATTAATACAACAAAAAACTTAAGAACTTCCTTATTAATTCAATAAAAACTTAAGGATTTTTTTTTATTAATTCAAGAAGATCAGGGTTCTTTTATTATTTTCAAAAACTAAAATGTAAATAGCTTATTTTTTTAGTATTGTATTTGTAAAGTTAAAAATAAAAATATTGTACTCGTATTAATGAATCATTTTGGCATCAAATTACACGTGAGTGAATTATTTACAATCTATAGTTGGGCAAGCGACACGTTAAAGCCACTCATTACTTGCCCAACCGTAGAGTGCCCAAAAAGTTTAATCATGTGCAGTTCGATGCCAAAAAAATTCATTAGCACTTCTACAATGCAATACATTATTTTTTTTAACTTCCCAAATACAGTGCAAAAAATTCATACAAAGCTGGTTTAGTATTTTTTTATTATTATTTTTTCTTTATTGTAGTTATGCATTAGTTACTTGATATTTTTAAATTTTGGGTAATATTGTTGTAATAAAAAATATTATTGTTAAAGTAACTTTTAAAAAATTTATAGATATTATTTATTTCGAGTTACGTTTTTATTCTGATAATAAAATTTTATATTTTAACTATAAAAACACTATAAATTCACTTAAAATTAATTTGTTATTTTTATTTGAAATAATATCTTATAATTTATGACCAAATGATCCCTTATTTTATTAAATTTTATAAGTATATAAAAGACTAATTTTATAATAAAATAAAATGAATTACTAGATTGATTTTATAAAAAATAGATTAAAAAATTAATTTTAAAACTTAAAAATATCAAGAAATAAAAAAATTATAGATAGTGGTATGGAGGAGGTTGGTGCCCCTACAACGTAAGGACCACGTGGATTTCCCTCTCTTCTCGGGTAACTTCCCCCCTCACCTCATGTAATTATGTAGCCCGTCGGTTCTCGATTTGTTCTAATGGTTCGAATTATAATTGGTCATCCTCGAAATGTAGGTTTGAATCAATATTCTCTTTTTTTAGGCTCCAGTAATGTAAAAAGTGAAAAAAATTGTACTTTAATTTGATATTAAGACTATAGTTGTATGTAGTTGTTTGCTGTTCGCTATTCGCTGTTCGCTGTTAGCTGTTAGCTAATGGATAATGTATTTGGTAGATTAAGATGAAAAGGAGGAGCAAAATGATAAATAAAATTTGATTACATAACATTTAAAAAGCTAAAAGCTAAATCGTTTAGCTTTTGAAAAAATGTTTTCAAAACTAAACGCTAACAACAAAACTTTTACCATACAACACTATTAGAGATTTGACTAGTCAAAAAGTTAAAAGTTATGAAAAATACTAATAAAAATTGCTTACCAAACATGGCTAAGAGAAATTATTTTCAGAAAGGGGGCAATATGGTGTATGATTGGCGGGTTAGATTAGATCGTTTAATCTGTTGCTTGAAGTACTACTTATTGGAAAAATGATACAAGCTAAATCTAAATTTGTAGGAAGTTGTATCCCACGTTGTAATTACAAACTATAGGTCCCAAATCCCACATTAATAATCTGTTGCCGCACTGCGCCGCGCCGCGCCTCGCCGAGGGCGTGAGTGATTTTCTTTCTAACGGGTATATTTATTTTGCGGAAAAATCTGTTTATTACCGTTGCATTTTATACGGCAGCATCAAGTACCTATTGACTATTGGGATTATGGTAATTAAATAAAATATAGCTGTTAAACATGGATTTATGGCTGGACTGTTACTTGCCGTTGTGCATTACTGCTAATCCCTCAGTTCTTTAGTATAAATAAGCGTCCCACACAGTGCTCTGATATAGCAGTAGCAAGCAACCTTCTCCTTAACAAAATATCCCTCGTCTTCTTCCCCGATTAATACTTCTTTCTTTTCGTAACTTTGGGCAAAGTTCTTGTTCTCTCCTACCCGACGATTAAGGAGTGCACGTTAAGAGTCGAACAGTATTAATCCTGGAGGACGGCCGCCGACACCACTGTATGCACCGGAGCAGCGGCGAAATCGTCTTTTAGGACAATGGTTTTTCCCATGCCACGGTATGTTCGATATTTTTTAACCTACCTTCTCTCTTCCGGTATTTTTGATTGTCATGTTCAACATTTTGGCTGCGTTTACTGTGACACAAATTTACTGCAACATTATACTGCATTCGAAGGTATTAACGTTGGATTTTTACTCATTTTCGCTGTTTTAATTTCATACCGATCTATCACTTTTATTTACTGTAATTTGTCGGTTATTTTACTATAATTTCAGCAGTAATTTTTCGGTTTATTTTACTATATTTTACGGTTAATTTTCGGTAATCTATAGCTATATTTTACGTATTATTATACGCAATATTATTATTGTACATGCTATATCTCCAACACTACTATTCAATTGAACTATTTGATATCATGCATGCTGATACGTCAAAAAAGATCATTTTGTTGAAAATGCAAGAACTTTTGATAGCTTGGGGTATTGTCATTTAATTGAACTATCTGATATCTTGTATGTTGATACATACGGAAGATCGTTTTCAAGCCTATGCTCATAAGCCATAGTTCATAGTATGAAGTTGTAATCATGTTTCATGCAGATCCACATTTTGTTGCATGTGGATTGCATTTTTTGTTCTTTGAATTGGTCCTCTCTTTTGGGCATACGTAATTCTATTATGATCAATAAAACTCCAATTATCAAAAAAAATTAAAAAAGAAAGGGTCTCAATACTTTTATTACGTTTATATGGAAAATATAGGCACTTTTAATGGGTTCTTAGCGGATATTAAGATGCTATCTTCTAGTCGTAGTTTTAGTAACTTCATTTTCCGATGGGCCCCTAGGACATGTAACAAGGTTGCCCATTTTATTGCTTTGTGTCACTTAGGTGGTAGATGTTCGTACGTTTGGTAACATATGTGCCCACCTTCTATTGTATCTCTTGTTGACGTTGATCATATGGTAATGGAGTCCTAGCCTCCGGGCGTTGTTTAGTGTTCAGGAAAAAAAAAAAAAAAAAAGCCTTATGATACGTTATCGAAGTCAGTGTATTAGTTAAGCTTCTAGCCCTTCAAATTATAGGCTTTAAATTTAGAGTTGATTGGATCATCCTATTCTCCAAAAGTGGTGCATTCTTTAGAACTAATGTAAAAAATTATTGAGCTGATTTGATGATTAAAATTTCTGTTTTTCTTTAACCGGAGTTAAGGGGCTCCACCAACTATGTTTTCCTAGGTTGTTACCCCTTATAAAAAAGATTCATAAATCTCCTTCCCGTAATTTTAAAAATAGATGCTAAGACTTTTGATATACGAGAAATTTTGTATGTAATAATTATATGTTAGGAAAATGTCTTAAAATTCCTTGGTATTTTAAGTAGGGATGCCGTGAGGAGGCCGATCGATCGGGTGAAGACCAATCGATCAGGAAAGTTACGTAAAAGAAGGACGGCAGCAGTAAGCCAGCCGATCGATCGGGAAGCGGGTTTTCTCGGGCCTATATATATGGACGTAGGGTTTACGTCACAAGCATCCAATTCACGTGAGGTTCTTCCCCAGCGGCACCGCCAATCAAAATAGAGAGAGAGAGAGAGAAAAAGGAGTGATTGTAATTCTTCTTTTAGATTCAATAATAAAAGCTCCAATCTTCGCCCGTGGTTTTCTCCCCTTTCGATTGTAAAGGGGTTTCCACGTAAATTATTGTGTCTTTTGTTTCTTTTCTCTTTTAGTCCATTTACTTCTCGTATTGTCGTGGTATTCGATTCGATTGCATACCAGGAGTATTAGTTATTTCCGCACATTATACAATGAGAAATTTTGACGGGGTATGGCTGTTTACATGTTATCCTCCTCAAACCCTATCTTGACAGGAGTCTCTTTGAGACAATGAGCTGCTATTGTATAATTTATTTTGAGTGTGTTGGGGCAAGACGTTTAATATAATGCTAGATTTTTTATGCAATCAATTATGAAGTCCTTTTTTTTTTGGTGAAAATAATAAAACGGAGGTAGTGTTAGAGTATAAAACTATTCTCGGGCCTTCATCCATGAGTTTAAGCTTTTGGAATAGCTGGTTTCTTGACATGGTATCAAAGCAGTATTGACAAAGAGGTCACGAGTTCGAATCTCAACAGCCCCTACTTTCAATGTTAAAACAATTTAAGCACAAAGTAGGAAGTGGGCCTATGCACTATCCACGCTTCAAGCTCCCCAATGGCATTTGCGTGAGGGGGCAAGTTAGAGTATAAAACTATACTCGAACCTTTACCCATAAACTTAAACTTTTAGAATAGTTGGCAAAAATACACCTAAAGCTCATCGCTATTATTGGCAACCCCACCTGAAAGTTGACAAAAAGGGGGCTTGCAATTGGGGCCATTTTGACTTTATGGGTTAAGTAGTTGAGACAATGGGGTCCCCTTTTCATGTATCTCGTATATCAGTTTAAACTTTTACAATAATTATGCTGTAAATTGTTAGATTGTCGGAAAGGAAAAGCGGAAGGATTTAAAAGTCTTCCATGACTCTTATTGTTACTGTAAGGAAAGAATAACGGATTGATAGAGTTCAATCTTATTGACCTGTTTGAGGCGAGTTTTGTTTCTTATTGACCTTTTTTTTTGTTTTGTGTTGGTTGTTTTTGGTCCCCGTTTTGTTACTGTCAGACTCAGGCCTCGCCTAATGAATAGTCTGCTTGTATCGCGATTTTGACGCAATTTATCGAAAAAAATAGAGTTCAATCTTAATCCTCACCTAAGAGAGAAACAAAGAAATAACTGAAAAATCAACAAATGGCCTATGTTTAGACACTCATGTAACGGTACTCCTAAGTCAAGTTAAACTCTGAAAATAATCTTACTCTTATTCCAACTATGCCTAACATAACTCAAAACCTCAAACTTGTTTACATTTTTTTGGATAAGTGACACCGGAGTGCCTGATACAAGACAGGCAAGCTCTAAAAAACGAGGCCTGAGGCTAGCCGAAAGACGACCAGACAACAAGAACAAGAGAAAACAAAAGAAAAAGGAAAACAGGGCCTCAAGCGAAACAAAAGGAACATGGAGAGGCAACGACCCGACAGAAGACCAACACAGCCAAAACAAAAATGACGCGAGCGGACCCAAAGAAGACAAAAACCAGACACACAACCGAAAAAACGGCAAAACTGGAGCACACACAAAACAAACGGCCAGAAACAAACACAGAAAAACCAAAGAGGAGCGGAGCCAGCAAACTCAAAAATTCCAGCAGCAAAGAAACAACCGAAAGAAAACAAGCCCAAGCACGCACGCCAAATCAATGAGCAAGGACGTCTGCCACCTCAACCGGATTGAAACCTTCAAAGTTGATGCCCAGCCTTTGACCTATCTCTAAAACCTGCTCAGCAGACTGGATCCTCTTATCATACGCTTCTTCCGTGATGTTCTTGCTTCGAATACCCCTATTTCGTTTTTTCTTCTCATCAAACTTGTTTACATGATTTAGTAAAATTAAACTCTAATAAATGAAACTAAGCGAAAGAACTAAACCTAATTAAAATAAAAACCATGACTAAATCCCAACAAAAACCAAATGAAGTAGCTGCTTGCGTGGCGGTCCAACCATTCACGAACTCTATTTTCTCCCTTTTTTCATCTCACGGGTCATTTTCGTCCCTATTTGCGTCAAGTTGGTTATTTGATATGGTATCAAAATTCTTTTGATGAAGAGATCGAGGACTGAATCCCGACAACTCATACTCTCAATATTAGTATAATTTTAACACTTATGACAAGGGTGGACATGTACACCGACTATTCATGTTTCAAACCCCATAATGATTTGCGTAAGGGTACACGTTAAATCTTACTACGACTTCTAAACTGTACATGTTAGTTTAGGCATTTGAGAAAGTTCATGTCAAGTCTGCTAAGATACCGGGTCAAGTTCGGTTGTTGATTTGTCACTGCTTCTGCATGTGATCTGATTTAAATGTCATTCGTTATAATTTTTTTGGAACTGAATTTAAATTTATGTAATTTATAAGGTTTTTATTTTCTTCCGTTTGATGTGATAATTATATCTTGAAGTCGATACTGATGCAATTTGGTGATGTGAATTGTGATAGCAATTTTTAGTTGACTGAGATGTTATTTGGTAAGAAAAAAATCTCAATAATTTTAAGTGGTTCTAAAATGTTTAAGGAAAAAAAAGACATAAAGAGAAGTAGTGACAAGCAATATTCTCGGTGTCCTAAGGGCTCCCGTCTAAGCAGGGTCTGAAGGGTGGATGCACGCAGCCTTCCCCCTTCAGGGTACTACCATGAAGAGAGGCCGTTTCTGAGGACCCCCCAGGAGGTCACTCATCTTGGTACTACTCTCTCCCAAGTACGCTTAACTTTAAAATTTTAATGGGATCCGGTACTTGCATGTTGATACCCTCTTAGGTAAAGAGAAATAGTGACAATTCAAATTTTTTTTTGAAAAGTGTTCTTTTATTGATAAATTAGGGTCTTCTTGTTAAATTTTTCACTGGGCCTTTTAGACCCAACCCATGGAGTTGGAACATATGATGAGGTCCACATAAAAGCCCAATTGGGGTTCCATTCTAAAATCAATAAGCAATAGGTGGAGTAATTCACTAGTCTTGTAAATTGATCTCTTCACTCTCACAACTCTAATATGGGATTTTATAAGATAGACTCACACGCGGAATCCTTTAACACTTTTAGACAAATTTACTTTAAAGAAGAATTCGTTTTCACTCAGCCTTGGAGTTCAACCGACGCGACTGAAAGGAAAGACCCAACATCCGTACTCCTTGTGTATGGCACTCACTTTATTTTACAATAAGTTTCTCATTTTTGTTAAGCCTAAGTTACATAATTCACTTTATAATTATTGGCATACCAACATTATAGGACTATTGGTAGTTGTTCCTGTGCGGAAGTGCGGGATCTCAAATACTTAATTCGAATCAAATACTATAACCAAACGAGAAGTAATACAGATAAAAGAGAACAAATAACAAGAACACAATAATTTACGTAAAAATCCCTCTTCAATCGAGAGGAGAGAAAACCACAGGCAGAGATGGATACTTTTATTGATTTGAGAATAGAAGAATTACAATTCACTTCTCTCTCTCTCTCTCTCTCAAGGATGACGGCGTTCACTTTGTTTTGGATACTGATCACGTGAACCCTAGGGTCGTATATATACCCGCGTGGAAATTAGACTCCTGATCGATCAGCCCTGCCTTTGCTACTTTATTGCTCTTCTCTCCAGCACGCTCGCTGAATCGATCGATGGAACACCCGATCGATCGGCTAGCTCACGACAACATCATTAAGAATAAAACACTGAATTTGAGGCATATTCCTAACAAACCTCCACCTTGACTCAAAGTTAACACCAAAATAAAAAAAAATCCAACTTCTCCACTAACACCCCACAACCAGGGTTAACAAACAGAAATTGAGAGCCCAACCAAGTTCGAGCAATGCTCGAATTTCCTGCCGGGAAGAACTTTAGTGAACATGTCAAATAAAATGATGCTTGACATCAATGTGCTTCGTCCTGTCATGATGCGTCATCTGATCTTTAGTTAGGTGAATTGCAGACTGGCTATCACAGTAGACTCCAACTGCGCCCTGATCAAGACTGAGTTCACTAACCAAACCTCTCAACCAAAATACTTCTTTGAATGCTTCTGTCACTACCATATACTTGGCCTCTGTAGTTGATTGTGCGATAACTGACTGTAGACATGCTCTCCAACTAATAGCACTGTCACCCAAACAGAACACATAACCAGAAGTAGACTTCCTCCTATCGAGGTCTCCACCGTATTCTGAGTCAACATACCCAACTAAATACCATTTACTCCTCCCAAACTCCAAACAAACATCAGAAGTGCTCCGTAAGTACCTAAGAATCTATTTAACAGCGTGCCATTGCTTTTTTCCAGGATTCGCCATGTATTTACTCACTTTGCTAACAGCATAAGCGATATCTGGATGAATACATACCATAGCATACATAATACTACCAACTGCAGTAGAGTAAGGGACCTGTGACATGTACTTGACATCCTCCTCTATCTGAGACAAATCCAATTCTGAAAGCCTGATGAGCTGCCAACAGAGTGCTAACAGGCTTTGCATCCTTCATATGAAATCAATCCCGAACCTTCTCAATATACTTCTTCTGAGACAAGTATAACTTTTCTGCTTTTTGGTCCCTACTGATTTTCATACCTAGTATCTTCTTAGTTGCTCCCAAATCCTTCATCTCGAACTCGCTTTTCAACATTGTTTTCAAACTCTTAACATCAGTCATGTCCTTAGCTGCAATCAATATATAGTCAACATATAATAGAAGATAAATGTATAAACCTGAGTCTGTCTTCCTAAAGTACAAACAACTATAATATTTACTCTTGAAGAACCCATTACCAGTCCTAAACTGATCAGACCTTTTGTACCACTGCCTACGTGATTGTCTCAAACCATATAGAGATATTTTCAACAGACAAACATGGTCTTCCTTACCCTCAACAATGAAGCCTTCAGGCTGATGCACGTAAATACTCTCCTCTAGCTCACCATGCAAAAATGCAATTTTCGCATCTAACTGCTCAAGCTTTAAATCATGCATAGCTACTAAGGCAAGTATCACTCATATGGAACTATGCCTAACAACAGGTGAGAAAATATCATGAAAATCAACACCATGTACCTGGCTGTAGCCTTTAGCTACTAATCGAGCCTTGTACCTTGCATCTTCCACTCCAGGAATGCCTTCTTTTCGTTTGAAGACCCATTTACATCCTATAATCCTCTTTCCTGTTTGAGGCTTGACTAGCTGTCAAATCTGGTTCTTCTGCAATGACTCCATTTCTTCATGCATGGCCATTAGCCATTTCTCTGAGGCAGATCTAGATATAGCCCCTAAATATGTAGATGGTTCACAGTCTTTCACTGTCTCAACTGTAGAAAGAGCACGGGCTATCATCTCCTCATACCCATATCTCTGTGGCGGCCTAATCTGTCTTATCTCCCTTCCACCAGCAATAGTATACTGTCCAACCTGCTGACCTGTTTCTATTTCATCATTCTCATCAGAAACCTGTACTCGAGGTACCTATATACTCTCAATCTGAACTACCTGCTGTTGATCTGAACTATCTGACCGTATCTGACTATCATCAGGCTTTTACGCCTAATCCGAATCACGAACTAAGGAAGGCGTGTGTGGCGGATGTAGTAGGGTAGACTCATCAAATATAACATCCCTACTAGTCAGAAATTTATGAGATTTTGGATCCCATAAACGAAATCCCTTCACCCCTGACATATAACCAAGAAAGATACACTTCTTGGCTCTAGGCTCTAGCTTTCCATCATTCACATAAGCATAAGCAGGACAACCAAAAATTCTTAAATGAGAGTAATCAGCAGGGGATCCAGACCATACCTTTTCTGGAGTCTTTAACTGAAGCGATGAATGAGGTGACCGGTTCACTAAGTAACATGCCATATTAACTGCCTTTGCCCACCATTCTCTCCCTAAACCTGCATTGGATAGCATACATCGAGCCTTCTCCAGTAACGTCCTATTCAGTCTTTCTGCCACTCCGTCTGTTGAGGTCGACCTGTACAAGTCTTGTGTCTGACAAAGCCTTGATTCTCACAGAATTTGATGAAATCACCCTCAACAAATTCAATACCATTATCAATCCTCAACCTCTTTATCTTCTTCCCTGTCTGTTTTTCAAGCAGCGCTTTCCACTTCTTAAAGACTTCATAAACTTCATTTTTCTACTTAAGAAAATAGACCCAAACTTTTCTTGAATAATCATCAGTGAACGTTAGAAGATACCTAGAACCTCCTTTGGAAGCACCTCTGGACAGTCCCCACAAATCTGAATGAACATAATCTAGCATTCCTTTAGTCTAATGCACTGCCTGCTTGAAGCTGACTTTCTTCTACTTCCCATAGATGCAATGCTCACAGAACTACATCAGCCCTGTAGACTGACCACACAATAAACCCTCTTACTCAGCTCTGTCAGACCTTTATCACCCATATGACCCAATCTCATATGCCACATCTTGGTAATATCTGATTCTGACATAGACGATGTAGAAACAGCCACTGACCCTATCACGTTAGAACCTAAAGGCTCATACAAGGTTCCTCTCCTTCTACCCTTCATTACAATCAACGCGCCCTTACTGACTCTCATAGCTCCACCTTCAGCTGTGTACTTGTACCCATGTGACTCAAGGGTACCTAAAGAGATAAGATTATTTTTCAAGTACGGGACGTGTTGCACGTAGCTAAGTGTCCTAATAGTACCATCGAACATCTTAGCTCTAATTGTTCCTATACTCATAACCTTACAAGCAACATCAGTGCCCATTAAGACTACTCCACCTTGAATTGACTTGTATGTGGTGAACCAGTCTCTATTAGGACAAACATGATAAGAACAACCTAAATCCATGATCCACTTATCTTTAGATCTGGCTTGGGATTCAGTTACTAAAAGAACATCAGCATCACCCTCATCTTCAACTACACTAGCCTCAGCAGACTTATCACCTCTATTGTGGTCATTCCTGTTATCTTCTTTCTACTTATTTTTGAGCTTATAATAGTTTTTCTTTATGTGCCCTTTCTTGTGACAAAAGTTACATGATAGGTTTTTATGTCTAGACTTAGACCTTGACTTCTTTCCACCATCAAAACCTTTATTCTCAGTTCTACCTCTCATAAACAAACAATTACCAGAATCATTCACAGAGTCGAACAATTCTTTATCTACTCGTTCTTTACTCACTAAGTTCCTCTTAACTTCATCAATTGTGATAGTCAACCTACCACCGTATATCATGCTTTCTACAAAGCCTTTATATGAATTAGAGAGTGAACATAGTAACAACATGGCCTAATTTTCATCTTTAGGGGCATCATCCAATTCTTTTAACTTTTTATTTATAGAATTAAATTCATTAATATGGCTCTTAAGAGATGTACCTTTCGATATACGAAACGTGAATAGCCGGTGCTTTATTGGAGACCTATTTGAAGCAGAACATCTTCTGTCAGTACATCATCTGTAAGACACATCTGAATACTTGTGAGTGCCTTCTCATCTAACTCCACCCATTGTGCATCGGATAAACTTTTCGGTTTCTTCTCTTTTTCATCAAGTGCTTTCTTCAAGCCATTCTGTGTCAAGAGACCTTTAACGCGGACTTGCCACAAACTGAAACTCCTTTGACTGCCAAACTTCTCTACTTCAGATTTAATCGCTGACGTTATAGTACCAAAACAAACAACAAAGGCTTTGATACCAATTTGTGCGGAAGTGCGAAATCCTAAGTACTTAATTTGAATTAAATATTATGACCAAACCAGAAGTAATACACATAAAAGAGAACAAATAACAAGAACACACTGATTTACGTGGAAACCCCTCTTCAATAGAGAGGGGAGAAAACAACGGACGAAGATAGAGACTTTTATTAATTTGAGAATAGAAGAATTACAATTCACTTCTCTCTCGCTCTCTCTCTCAAGGATGATGGCACTCACTTTATTTTGGATACTGATCACGAGAACCCTATGGTAATATATATATACCCGCCTGGAAATTAGACTCCCGATCTATCGGGGGGTCCAGATCAATCAGCCCTGCCTCTACTGCTTTCCTGCTCTTCTCTCCAGCACGCTCGCTCGATCGATCGGTGGAGCAATCGATCAATCGGCTAGCTCACAGCAACATCATTAAGAATAAAATACTGAAGTTGAGGTATATTCCTAACAGTTCCTTTTGGCTTTCAGATAATATATAAATAATTTTGAAAAATTATTTTAGTAAAAAGATAGGATTGCATCAAGTGATTTACATCCTCGATAATTATCGAAAAAAATTCACACCCTTAATGGGCCAAGGAACAAATCAAACCATAGCACGAGCACAAATGAATAAAGGCTTTGATCGATGAGAGTACACCACACTGTTAGAGTATAAAACTATTTATAAATTTTATCCATTAGTTTTAGTCTTTGGGTGAGTTAGTTATTTGATATGATATCAGAGTCGTGCCTTATTAACCAAGAAGTCACGAGTTCCTAACAAATCTCCACCTTGGCTCAAAATCAACATCGACAATAAAACAAACTCCACCTTCTCCACAAACGCCCCCTCAACCGGGGCTAACATACATCAAACTGAAAGACCCACTAAATTCGAGCAATGCTCGAACTTGCTACCTGGTAGAACTTTGGTGAACATGTCAGCTGGGTTATCTTCAGTCCCAATCTTCCTCAACTCCACCTTCCGCTCGTCAATCAGATCTCTGATAAAGTGATGCTTCACATCAATATGTTTCGTTCGGTCACAATGAGTCATCTGATCTTTCGCTAGGTCAATAGCGGACTGACTATCACAGTATACTCTAACTGTCCCCTGCTCGACACTGATTTCACTGATCAATCCTCTCAACCAGACGGCTTCTTTGAACGCTTCTGTTACTGCCATTTACTCGGCCTCAGTAGTAGATTGTGCTGTAACAGGCTGCAAACACGCTCTCCAGCTGATAACTGTGTCACCTAAACAAAACACATACCCTGAAATAGATCTCCTCTTATCAAGGTCTCCACCATAGTCAGAATCTACATACCCAACCAAACAGCACTTACTTTTCCCATATTCCAAACGCAAATCAGAGGTTCCACGGAGATACCTGAGAATCCACTTTACTGCATGCCAATGTTCTCTGCCCGGATTCGCCATGTACCTACTAACTCTGCTCACAGCAAAAGCAATATCTGGACGCGTACAGACCATCGCATACATTATACTGCCCACTGCACTAGAATAAGGAATCTGAGACATGTACCTGATGTCCTCCTCAGTACGAGGCGAATCTAACGCTGAGAGTCTGAAATGAGCTGCTAAGGGCGTGCTAACCGGGTTAGCATCCTTCATATGAAACCTATCTAACACCTTCTCAATATACTTCTCTTGAGACAAGTATAATTTTCCAGCTTCTCGGTCCCTACGAATTTCCATGCCTAATATCTTCTTAGCTGCTCCAAGATCCTTCATCTCAAATTCACTCTTCAGCATTGATTTCAAATCATCGACATCTTTCATATCTCGTGCTGCAATCAACATGTCATCAACGTACAAAAGCAAATAAATAAAGCCTGAATCTGTCTTTTTGAAGTACACACAACTGTCGTACTTACCCCTGATGTAATCATAACTTGTCATGAACTGATCAAATCTCCTGTACCACTGTCTAAGAGATTGCTTTAAACCATATAAAGACCGTCTAAGCAAACACACATGATCTTCTTTTCCTTCAACTACAAAACCCTCGGGCTGATGCATAAAGATACTTTCTTCTAGTTCACCAAGCAAGAATGCAGTTTTGACATCCAATTGTTCAAGTTCAAAACCATGCATGGCAACCAAAGACAATAATGCACAAATAGAAGTGTGTCTAACTACAGGTGAGAAAATATCATGAAAATCAACACCTTGTACTTGACTGTAGCCTTTAGCTACCAAACGTGCCTTGTACCTCGCATCTTCCACTCCGGGAATGCCCTCTTTTCTCTTGAAGACCCATTTGCATCCAACCAGTCTTTTCCCTGTAGGAGGCTTCACCAGTTCCCAAGTCTGATTCTTATGAAGAGACAGCATCTCTTCATTCATAGCAACGAGCCACTTCTCAGCATCTGATCTCGATACAGCCTCTGTATACGAAGTCGGCTCACTGTCATCTAACGTTTCAGCAGTAGAGAGGGCATAGGCAATCATCTCCTCATACCCATATCTCTCAGGAGGTCTGATCTGTCGCCTCGATCTACCACCAGCTATAGTAATATTCTCCACCTACTGACCTGTTTCTGCATTATCAGTAACAACATCAGAAACCCGTACCTGAGGTGAAGGAATACTCTCAAGCTGAACAATCTGCTGATCTGACTGTATCTCTGTATCATTAGGTGTCTCAACCTGAACATTATCTTTGTCAATGGAGGGTGTGTGTGGCGGATTAAGTAGAGCAGACTCATCGAAAGTAACATCTCTACTAGTCAGAAACTTCTGAACACATGAATCCCACAATCTATATCCCTTCACACCTGACATATAACCAAGAAAGATGCACTTCTTGGCCCTAAGCTCCAGCTTTCCATCATTAAAATATGTATATGCAGGACAACCAAAAACTTTGATCTGAGAATAATCAGAAGTTGAACCAGACCATACCTCTTCAGGAGTCTTCATCTGTAATGAAGAATGCGGTGTCTTGTTCACAAGGTAGCAAGCCATGCTAACTGCTTCTGCCCACCATTCTCTCTTTAAACCTGCATTTGAAAGCATACAACGAGCCTTCTCAAGTAACGTCCTATTTAACCTTTCAGCCACTCCATTCTGCTGAGATCGACCTGTACATGTCCTATGTCGAACTATGCCCTGATCTTCACAAAATTTAGTGAAGTCCCCTTCGACAAACTCAAGACCATTATCAGTCCTCAACCTCTTGATCGGCTTCCCTGTCTGTTTTCCAAGCAGAACTTTCCACTTCTTGAAGATATCATACACTTCATTTTTCTGCTTAAGAAAATAGATCCAAACTTTACGTGAGTAGTCATCAGTGAACGTTAGAATATACCTGGACCCACCTTTAGAAGCCACTCTGGAAGGTCCCCACAGATCAGAATGTATGTAGTCTAACGTCCCCTTGGTCTGATGCACTGCTGCCTGGAAGCTGACTCTCTTCTGCTTCCCATAAATACAGTGCTCACAGAATCCCGTCAGTCCTGTTGACTGACCACAAAAAAGTCCCCTCTTACTCAGCTCAGACAATGTCTTGTCACCAATATGACCAATTCTCATGTGCCATAATCTTGTGATCTCTGCATTTGTGTTAGCAGATGTGGAAACAGCAATTGCACCTGTCACGGTTGTACCTGCAAGCTCATACAAAGTACCAACCCTATTTCCTTTCATTACAATTAACGCACCCTTACTGACCCGCATGACTCCACCTTCAGCAGTGTACTTGTACCCATTAGATTCTAGGGTACCTAGAGAAATCAAGTTCTTTTTCAAATCTGGGACGTGACGAACATCACTTAAGGTTCTAATAGTTCCATCAAACATTCTCACACGGACTGTTCCAACACCCACTACCTTACAAGCAGCATCATTATCCATCAAGACAACCCCACCTTGTATAGACTTATACGTGGAATACCAGTCTCTGTTTGGAGTAACATGAAACGAACAACCCGAATCCATGACCCACTTATCTATGGACCTGGACTGAGAATCAGTAACTAACAGAAATTCCCCTTCACTATCCTCCTCTACAACACTAGCCTCAGCGGGCTTGTCTTTACCCTGGTCACCCCTATTACCCTCTTTTGATTTATTCTTATATCTGTAACAGTCTTTCTTTATGTGCCCTTTTTTGTGACAATAGTGACATGACAGGTTCTTATGTCTAGATTTGGACCTAGACTTATTCCCGCCATTGGATCCCCTATGTTCTGATCGACCTCTCACATGTAAGCCACTACCCGAGTCATTCACAGAGTCAGATAATTTCTTATCTACCCGTTCTTTACTTACTGGTTTCTTTTTACTTCATCAACAGCAATAGTTGGCCTACCCCCGTATATCATGCTTTCTACGAAGCCCTTATACGCATTAGAGAGCGAACACAGTAAAATCATAGCCTAATCCTCGTCCTTAGGGACATCATCCAAAGCCTTTAATTCATGAATAATTGAGGTAAATTCGCTAAGATGGTTTTTAAGAGATGTATCTTCTGCCATACGAAAAGTGTCCAACCGCCTTTTCACTGCGAGTTTGTTGGAGACTGACTTGTGACAAAACATGTCTAACAATTTCTCCCATAACTCCTCTGCGGTTTTGATCTCCAATACCTTTGACAAAACATCGTCAGCCAAACACATCTGTATAGCCGTGAGAGCCTTCTCATCCAACTCTCCCCACTGTGCCTCGGTCAACGTTTCTGGTTTCTTCTTTTTCCCCTCCAGTGCTTTCTTCAAGCTGTTCTGAGTCAGGAGTCCTTTCACACGGACTTGTCATAAGCTAAAGCTTCCCTGACCATTGAATTTCTCAACCTCGATTTTAATACCTGACGTCATTGTATCAACTCGAAGAACCGAGCTCTGATACCAATTTATGCGGAAATAAACAATATATTCGGATCTGAATCGAATCAAATACCACGACAATAACGAGAAACAATCGGACTAAAAGAGAAACGAAACAATAGACACAAGGATTTACGTGGAAACCCCTTTACAATCGAAAGGGGAGAAAACCACAGGCGAAGATCGGAGCTTTTATTATTGAACAAAAAAAGAAGACGAATTACAAAGATTCTCTCTCAACACACTCTATTTTATTGGTGCGGCGCCGCGCAGGGAATAACCTCACTTTGACTTGTGGATACCAAATACGACGAACCCTCGTCCGTATTTATAGACTCGTAAAAAACCTGTTTCCCGATCGATCGACCGCTTCTCCGCAAATGTCCTTTGTTTACGTAACATTCCCGATCGATCGGGGTCTTCACGGCCTTTCTTCTTTATGCGCCAAGTATATTTTGAGACATAAACCTAACAAATGGTATAAGATAAGAATATGTACTATTCTTGCTCGTAGATTGAAAAACTAATATTGTCAAACAACTATAATACTTGTCCCATATAGAAAAATAAGTTAAAGAAACTTCATTTTAAATATGTTAGTAGATCTATACTAACTGAATTAAGTTGAGGGTGAGAGACGATGAGAACCAACATCAGCGCCCGTTGTGCCTAGCGAGGATGTCATTGTCCTTTCCTTTACACTAGGGCATGATGACGTCATATTTGGGGAGAAAGCTGAAATAGCATGTCACTTTAAATATTTATTATAGTACATTGAGGAGAATAACCCTCTTGATGCGGCAGGTCACTTTAAATACCTACTAAAGGGGTATTAATGGTCAAGAGTGTTGATTTTTCCTTTTTAAAAAAAGAACGATCAACAGAGATATTTTTGTCAATATAATGTGGTAAATATTTAAAATAACATGCCATGTAAGCTTTCTCTCAAGATATGATATTATCATGTCAGAAAAGACCGTTATCTTTGAGTAAATTAAAACTAAATTTTAAATAAAATTTTAGGTATCTACTCAAATCTGAAAAAAAAAATTTATTATAAAAAATTGTTTTTAAAACATAAATTTAATTTTTTAAAAAGAAAAAGAAATATATCAAGCAGGCCCGAAATAATGAAGCGGTGGACCTAAACCAAACAAGTTTAGCCCAGTACCTCTTTTGTTGGGTTTTTTATCTTTAATTTTTAGTTATTTAAAAAATTAAAAATTAGTTTTGGGAACATTTTTTTTTCTTTTATTATTTTCAATTTCACTCAAATTGAAAACAAAACAACTAAAAAAAAAAATCCCTTTATCCACACTTCGTGTGTGGCTTTCAGGTCTCCTTATAACATGCCGACTTTTGTATCATAAGTTTATCCCCGCTACTTATTGAAAAAAAAAAAAAGCAAAAAAGATTGTTTCCAAAACCTAGTTTTTAGTTCTAAAAAAAATTCATAATTATAAATAGATAACGATACCAAACATACCCGTAATTAATATAAACTTTTAAGTTGGATTTCAAAGGAGCTGTTGAACTTTGTTGCGATTTGATTGATCGAGTTGAGTTGTTTAAGCTACTATTGTACATTTATATATCTTGCATGTTCTAACAGTTGTAATTTGATGGGTCATTTAAGCAATTACAACAACAACAACAAACTCAGTGCCTCGAGATCTCCTGTATAAGCGAGGTTTTGGGAGGGGTGGATGTACACAACTTTACCCCTTCATGGTGTTACCCTGCTGAGAGGCTGTTTCCGATGGCCTTCAACCTTATAGGGTTGGCAACACTAGGACTTCCCAGGAGGTCACCCATCCTGGTACCACTATCGCCCAAGCACGCTTAACTTCAGAGTTCTAATGGAATCCAGTTGCATTAGTGTATGATAAATAAACCCTTATTTAAGCAATTAACAACCCATTATTGAGTTACTACTAAATTATGACCACAAGCCGTTAAGAACCATTGACGAGCTCCTAATAAATATTTTACGAACTTCTCATAACCAAGCACCTCGTGTTTAAACTCAACCCATTTCCCTTATCAAGTTTGCTTAAGCTCATCTATTTTTACTTATAACCGACTACGTATAAATAAGGGACTGTTACATTTTACCTTCTACACATCTGAGCAAATTCATCACATAACTTCATAAGAATTATTGTCAAGGAATCATCTTTTCTAAAAGCTTAAGCTGATTGGTGAAGGCCCGGGATTGAATTTATACTCTAACATGGCCCCTAATGCAAATGCCATTGGGCTTGAAGCATTGATATTGCACAGGCACAGCTTATACATTATACTTAAATTATATTAATATTGAAAGTGGGGGCTTTTAAGTTTCTAACTTATGACCTTTTGGTCATCAAGACTCTCATACCATGTCAACGAACCAACTTACCCAAAAACTTAAACTATTGGTAAAGGTCTAAAATTGATTTTATACTCTAACAATTATACTGCTCGTGCATTGCACATGAAAAGACTAGTAGTCAATAAATACATCATGTACATATAGAAGTGCTAGGTTTTCGTGAACTATAACATGATTTATGGTATAAAATTATTAAATTATAAAAATTATAAAATGATATTAATTTTAATAAACCAATGAGTTATTAAAGCATCGCAAAACATCAGTGCTAGGGCAATACATGAGGCAAACAAATTTAACTCAAACCCGACTCAATGAACTCTGAGTATATGTTCATCTTATTTAAATTCATGATGTTTGAAACTAGCCTTATTTGGGCTCGTTCTGGTTCAAGATTAAGGATAAACTTGACTCATTTAAATATATTTAGATTGTTGATAAAAACACCATATTTCAACAAGCAGACTGCATTAAGGTAATCTTGAATTCGTGATCACTAGGTTCATGAGCTTATGAACTTTAAGTTCACTACCCTCAAGTTCATTTTGTTATGCATAAGGAGCTATCTTGACTCGACCCCACTCAAGCTCATAATCAACCAAGCATTTTAACATCTTTATACAAATGGCAAGAAGCCAAATCGGGTTGTGAAGGGAGCACCCTCCCCAAACCTCATAAATCCCCATAGCTCGGATAAAGACAGGATTCAACTGGAATCTTGAATATCAAACTACAAAATCTACCAACCAAGCTAACTGCCACCTTCACATGTAACGAAGATACCTCAAGAACGACGTAGACTCATGGTGTACCCTAAGACTCGAAACAAAGACTCCAACACCCAAACTGACATCAGAACACATTAAACAAACTTGGATGATTAAGGTACAACAACAACAATTTCAATACCACAAGAGATTCCATCAGGGTCAAGTGGGATGTCCGCAGCCTCAATCCCTCGGAATGTGACTCTTAAAGGAGGCTGTGACCAAGGTACAATGAAATATCCTAAAAGACTTAAACGCCTACACCCCGTCGACTCTTGAATCATTCATTGTTTCTAACAATTTCTGCATGGATAACCAAGGTCTTGATCAACAATATTCAATCTACCAAATCAAACATAATGTTAATTTTATATTCTATCTAGATACCAGCATGCTGCAGCGGCGGCGGAGGGGCGGTGTCCACGGCGGAGGACGGCTGCGTCTCCATTTTCCGGCGCTGATTATTCTTATTGTTATGCATCCACACCTTAAGCACTTGCCGCTTCACCCCAATCTCGTTGCAAAACCGGTTGATTTCGCCGTCGTCTTGGCACTGCACTCGCCACCCCAACCGCTCAGCGAACTCCACCATCCTCTCCTTCTGCTCCGCCGTGAACTTTGTCCTGAACCTCTTTCCCCCACTCCTCCCCTCCGCTGACGCCGCTGGAGATACCACCGGATCCACCACCTCCCTCTCTGGTGTCTCCGACCTCCTATCGTAATCCTCACCGTCTCCATCGACATTATCCTCACCATCCACGCGGGCAAGATGGAGATTCGAATCCAGCCCGACCCACTTGGGACCCACATTGTAAGGGGACACAACGCGCGGGGTATGCTGCGGGGTGGCGTGTGGAGGTGACGCAAGCAAGACGAGCTGACGGTGGTGATTATGGTGGTGGACTTCACGGCGATGGAAGTTCCGGTGGCAGCCGCAGGCGGCGCAAGAGAGAGAGCTTCCGGAGACGGTGGCGCTTGGCATGAACTCGCCGCAACCATCGTTAGCATGGCCACCAATGGCGGCGGCGTGGTTCCTCATGCACTCCTTGTATCTCACCGGCGGCTGTGGTTCACAGTTATCCACATTGTTTCCATAGGGCACCACGCTGAGGTCAACGTCCGCCATGGCAGCCACCAGAGAAGAGAGAGAGAGAGAAGCGCAGGCAAGAGTAGTGGCATGGGACTCATACGTTTGGGGGAACAGATGGGGTATTTACTGAGAGTAGAGCGGAGGAAGTTAACTGACACGTGTCAGTTATCGATTGTTGGAAAAAATCTTAAAATAGAAGGGGGAAAAAAATAAATATGTGACTATTATATAATAAGTCACCGACCTTTTTTAATGTCGCTATGCATAGTAAGTTACTAATTTTTTTTAATATAACTTTGGACAGAGAAAGGTACAAGCACTCTATTAAACCACTCGAGTATGACTCTTTTCATATTTGAATACACCAAGACCGATTCTAGCATTTTCGAGGCTTCAAGTAAAAATTTTAAGTGAGGCCCTTCATATATAATAAATTATATTACAAATAATACAACAACTTATAAAAATTGCAATCACAAAACTTAATAATATTAACAATTAATACTTTAAAAATTATAATTTAAAAAATTTAAGACCCCAAATAATTACTTGGATCGCAAAAAATTATGTTTCACCCTAAAATACACCTCACTCAACATCAAACATCTCGCAAATAAATACTCATAATCATTTTCTCAACTCTAACTCTATCCGGAGTTCCCCGAGATACCCCCTTTGCAAAATGCACCCATCTTCTACATTTTTTTCTTTTCTAAATCTCCCTATTTATCTACTAAAGTAAACTACCCGCCTCCCATAATTTCATCCCACTGGGCGACAATAATACTAAGATGAATGACATTTTGGGAAGTCCTCGTATTGCATCCTTCAGTTGGGTAGTTTTTGAAATAATCTATTTTCAGGATAGCACCCTAAAAGCGAAAAGCTGTGTACATCCACCCTTCCCTCAAACCCTAGTTAGGCGAAAGCCTTATAGCACTAGAAACATTACTATAGAAAATGGATAGTTAACAAAAACAACTAATATTGTTAGAGTATAAAATTATTTATGACATTTATTTATCAGTTTAAATTTTTGAGCTTGAGATGACATCAGAACCTTCTTAAGTATGAGTTCACGAGTTTGAATCCTAACATTCTCTACTTTTAATATTAGAAAGCATAATAGAGTATAAAATTAGGAAGCATAATAAAATATAAAATTATTAATTAATCTCTGCTAATTAGCTTAAACTTTTGGAACAATTAGCCTATCGGGAAACATATATTTTTATTTCCTTTGCTGATGACGTGGCGGGAGTTGATAAGAGGGGGCATGGTCATGCGAAACGCTCGTGAAAGGTCGACGTCAGGGGGTGTCAGTTTTGGGGGCCCACCATGTGGGAAACTGATGGAGGGAGCAGAAGATCGGACGGTGGAGAAGAAGGGAAGGTGAGATGGAGGGATAGGATTAGTTTAATCGCAGAGCCCATGCCAAGTGGGCCCCGGCCCAGAGAGACTGGGTGGGCTAATAAGAGTGTGTGTGATTTGGGGGGGTTCAGGGAAGCGTGAGGTTCAAAGGTAACTGAACCCATCAAGCACCAAATGCTATTAGTATAAATAAATAAAGGTAAATTACACAGTATCTCAAGGACTCCCACGTAAGTAGGATCTAAAAAGGGGTTGAATATACGCAATCTTACCCCTTCAAGGCGGTACCTTAATAAGAAGCTGTTTCCAATGACTCCCAACCTGATAGGCACGAAGAGCATGAAAAGCACGGAGAGCATGAAAAACATGCGAGTATAGAAGCATGGAAACATAAAAGTAAGAGCAAAAGGACAAAAGCAAATACGCATCTAAAGGAAAGAGCCTACATACGACACAATGCAAGCATATATCATAGAGAGAGTATAGAGATTACAGAGAGTATCAACAGCTAATACCTATACATCACAAGGCAACAGACCATAAGAGCACTAAGGTGGTACCTTAACGAGAGGCTGTTTCCGAGAACCTCCAACCTGATAGGCATGAAGAGTATGAAAAACATGGTGAGCATGAAGAGCAGGAAAAGCATGGAAGCATGAAGACATATAAGCAAAAAAGGCAAAAAGCAAATACGCATCTAAGAGAAAGAGCCTACATACGACACAATGCAGGCATATAGCATTTAGAGACCATAGAGATTATAGAGAGTATCAGCAGCTAGTAGCTATACATCACAAGGCGACAGACGGTAAGAGCACTAAGCATCCAACATAGTACAAAAACAGCGAATATACCAACAGGCATACAAGCAACCTCGTGGCACTAGAGCTAGCTTAGAAGTGCAAAGGTAAATTACATAATAGTAGCCTGAAATTTAATAAATTAATTTTTAATCTAAAATATTGCATATATTTAATAAAATAGTTCAAATAGCGGCATGCAAGGATGTAAAATAGGTCTCACTTTCGTTCTTTTACACCATTATTTTACAAAATTTATAAGCTAAAAAATAAATATATCAAATATTAGGATACTAATATATAATTTACCTATAAATAAATAAAGGATAATGTTAGTTTGCTATCACAGAAATTGTTTTGCTAAATATCTGGGATTTAATATATTAACTTTTTTAATTTATAAATTTTGTAAAATGAATTTTAGTTGCAATAATTACACCTATTTTATAACATAGTTTGAAAAATATTATAAAATTATGTAAATTTTGTCTCTATTTTTTGATAGTTTCAACATCTTCTTGCTACTTCCCTCGTCCTGTATTTCAACTGTTATTTCTGTACCATTACTATTGAAGAAGAGTTGGAAAATAGAACTATTTTGCATCATTATGCACCACTATTTAAACTATTTATTAAAATAAATGGGACTTTTTATACTAAAAAATAATTTCACAAGTTGGTGACTAAAAATTTTAATATAATAAATTATATAGTATTAATATGTAATTATTTAATAATTTTAATATAAATGCATTGCTTTTTTTAAAATTTTTGATATATGTTTAATAATTTTCATTATTCAATTGAACATATTTGAACATACAAATTAATTATTTAGTTTTTTAACACATATATTATTTACTTAAATTTTATATATTTAAAACATTATTATTGTGTAGTAACCATTATTGTTAAAATAATAATGTAATTTTAATAGAATTACAATCATGACATTGCCCTTTAAATAAAATGACTAACATTTAAGAGGCATGCGAGATGACTTTCACATCCAAAATTCACACTTAAAAAATAAAGTCTTAACTGTTACACAAAATCTAACAGTTTTGTTGTAAGATGGCAGTTAGATCCGCATATGTTAGATATTCATTCAATTTGATCCATTTATGATGAATTTGTACATAAAAAATGAACTTTAAATAAATTTAAATTTGAATGTTAATAAATGAGTTTTGGATTCAGTTGAATTGGATGACATTAAACCCGATCCAAACCGGACATAAATCCAACCCGAAGCTACGTTAAGTGTACATATAATAAAATTTTAAATTTACTGAACTTTGAGTGTTGAACTTTTCGAAACAATTTATTTACATATAAAGATTATTGGTTATGAGTTCTTTGAAAGATAGTAATTTGTTTAAATATTGGCTTTTAGAGTATATATATATGGCAATTTATATATATATTAATATTAAATTATAATATGACAATTTACTATATGATTTAATTAAGTTTTAGATTTAGATTAAATATCCACTAAAACCGATAAATTTGAACTTGAGTTAAATTTTATGTAATAAATGGGTTTTTTTCGAATTGGTGTGGTAATCAGTACCATGGTCGTCCTGCATCTTCCTTTGACTTGGGAGTGCCTGACAAATCAATCTTTTCTTATACTCTTATGAGCGAATGGTTTGGGTTTATCTTCTCTCATAAATAGAGTCTAATGTTGATGTATTTTTAAAATAAAGTGTTTTGGCTCGAGCGTAATGTGTGACAACACATAATTTGGCGTGTGTCTATACGTAATAAGATTCACTAAATAACTTGTGTCGACACATAACCTACAGAAAAGGCAAAATGCCCGCAAATGAGGGATATGTGTCAACATACAGTCTCTTTGTGTTGACACAACTTCAACACATAAGGGCGATTGTGCCATTATTTAGCACAGCTTTTGTGTCATTTCCGAAATGGCATGTGTCCTCTTAACAGACACAAATTTTAAAAGATGACATCCTGTAAATAATATTTTGTTATAAGGTTTCATTGTATCCAAGTTGATGTATAATTTTATGACAAAACGGCTGACACACATTATACTCTTCCTAGAAATTCAATATTTAGCAACACGCAAACACCGGATCCCATTAGAACTCCGAAGTTAAGTATTTTATCAGGTCAGGAGTTCTCAAAAACAGCCTCCCTTTAGGGTACCTTGAAGGAGGAAGGCTGCGTACATCCAACCCCCAGACTCTGCTTAGGTGGGAGCCCTTGAGGCACTGGAAATGTTACTTTTTATTTTATCAGATTTATTTGTATTATTTATTTTACTACATTTATTGCATTAATTTAATTTTTTCTTTTAAAATATATTTAATTACGTAACTTTTAACCACTTAGTAATGTCATATGCAACTGATCAAATTCAACATACCGATCAACTCAATATAAACACAGCAATGACTTAGCCATTAAAACCCATCGCTAATTTTACTTTAAAACTACATTGAGGCCATTTAGAATTCACAAAATAAAATTAACACAATAAAAAATACAAATAATAAATTGGCACGGCCAAACAACCTATGAAAAATAACCCTTAATTTTATTCTTAAAATAGATATTCAGAAGGTGAATCGTGTTGTAACCTGAGCAAGTTCAATCTTTCGTTCTATTGAACGAGTAAATTACAATATTAAATTGAGATGGAGAGTCCTCCGAGAAGTCTCTAGACAATTGATGAATGTGTGGATTATATGGATATTATAGCATGTTAAATGCAAGTGAGGTAATGAATACTATCTATGAATATAGAGACCGACTAATCTTGATTTTTTTCGATAAATTGATATGAAGTCGCTAAATAAGCCGGCAACTCGCTAGGCAAGGCCAAAGTCCGACTGCAACAGCACGGGGACTAAAAGCAGCAAACACAAAACAAAACAAAAAAAGGAACAAATAACGCTCTCCCCAAAGCACAACACAACAACCAACGGGCACAGGACCAGACAAGACGCGGGGACAAGAAACAACAGCGCACGCAGAACCAACACACACAGGAATCCTAATCGGAGAAGAACCAGAAGGTTAGCACAAGACCCAGGAATGGGACTGAAGCCACACCCAACACCGAACCCATATCATTGGGCAAGAATGTCTGCCACCATAGCCGGGTCGAAACCATCAAAGTTGAGACCCACCTTTTCTCCTATCTCTATTATCCGCTCCGCTTTCAGGATCCTCTCATCATACTCTTCTTCAGTGATCTTATGGATTCGACTTCCCCTCTTCCGTTTTTTCCTCTTTCCGGCTGACTGACTACTCTTGATATCTTAGCATAATGGGTGAACTTTCCTTTAATACGAACTGACATCTTATAACTTCAGTAACTTTTCGGTTCTTGGTGATTAAGAGCAGCCCCACCCATACTCATCAAATTTGCGATGAGGCGTGTTTGTGTTCGACATCCGGGATGCATTATATACAAGATGTTGAACTTTTTAATATATCCTGACGTGCGATTGAGCACGTAGCTTTAACTTTGAGAAAGAAACTTTTTTTTGCAATCAAAACCATAATAGCGGCTTTCTCGAGCCCGCCCTTATAATGGGAATTTTTTCCCGATAATTATCAGTATAGCCGTAGTGCATACAGGCAACTCGACAGGCGAGCCCTAAGCCACCTCCTAAACGGAAGTGGGTACAAAAAGAAGCCAGAGCAAACCGGGAAAAAAACAGGCACCGAAAACAACACAAGACAGGAAAAACAACACGTTAACGGGCAAAAACCAGAACTAGCAGGGCAGCAGACGTAGTCGGAGCAGAGACACACATTGAAACACCTCACAAAAGACGAACGACAACCTCAAAGAGGGTGACAAGAGAGGAAAATCCCCCCTCCCCCGCGATGCAAGCAGGGTACCAGGCAGTGGCACTGGACAGGAGGGGTACTGGTTGCAGTTGTAGTTGCTATTTCCCTCACCCCACATTCCACTACAAACAAGAAAAAGTTGGATGAGGGCCGGATGTTGCACCTTTATACATCGTCAGTTGCATAATTTAATGAAAGAGTTAATTTCAACGTTGGTCCTTTATCTTTTTAAGTTTGTTCAAATTAGTTTCTCAATTTTTTTTATCTTTGTTTAAATTGTTCCCCTGTCTTTATGACTTTGTTTAAATTGGTCTCTCAACTTTTTAAGTTTGTTCAAATTAATCCCTTATATTTTCTTTTGTTCAAAATGGTCCGTCTTGTTTTATTTTATGACAAAATTAGTCTCCCATATTGTGACCAAAATTAGGTAAAAATTAAAAAGATGAGGGACCTTGTAATAAAATAAAACATAAGGGACTCTGACCAAAAAAATAATAATAATAAAACATAAGAGACCACTTTGAACAAAAGAAAAGATGAGTGATTAATTTCAATAAATTTAAAAAAATAAGAGACTAATTTGAACAAAATAAAAGATGAGGGACTAATTTGAAAAAAATAAAAATATGAGAGATTAATAGTGTAAATAACTCTTTTACAAAATACATGTAACTTTTTAAATTAAAAATTATTTTATAAAGTTTATGATCTAAAAAAATCTCAAAATACTAATACATAATTTATCTTTTCTTTTTCCCTTTTGATGTAGATGAATTTAAAATTACTTAAGCCAAAGATCCTTGTACCTTTCCTATAATGTCAAGTTTAATCATTTTAATTGTGTTAATTTAATCCATATACGAGTGATATTGTGTCAGTTTAATCCTTATAATGAAAGTTATCTCAAGTCCTTTATAAAACTTTTAATGATCAGGCCATAGGTTAGGTTAAATTAAGTTAATGAACAAATTTATAATAGATTACTTGCATCTAATATAATTATACTATTGAAGGTTAAATTATTAATCTATCTATCTGTCTAATTATTTAAGGCTAAGTGCCAATCTCTCTAAGCGCTCCATTTTCTAATTGGAGAAATTTCAGGCAATATACTATACGCGGTCGTTTTGTGGGGTATAACACCCCATCCCATAACAGCACCCATAATTTTAACATGGAGTTAGTTTCCTAATCATGGGGTGGGGGAGGTTACTAGATGTTGCTTTTCGTTATAAAGACAAAGTAAATTTAGAAACCAAACTTAAAAAATCAAAGCCATGCATGAATTACAGAAAGAACCAACAAAAGGGGGCAAAAAGAGAGAGAAAGAGGAAGAGATTGTAGATTTAAACTTTATCAAATTGGGACTTTAAGCATTCTCACTGCCACCAAATTCACGAGAGATTCATGAAAGAAAGAAGACATAATGCACAGCCAATTGAGAAATAGTCATGCTCCCAACTCGATTATGGTAAGTCTACTTGTGTACATAATTAAATACATAGAACATTTTCTTTCTAAATTTTTGTAGAATTCTATTATGATAGCGGACTATTGATAGCCTTTACTTATGTATATTATTTTCGACAATTAGCCACGCGGGAGCCTTTGAGGCACTGTTGTTGTTGTTGTAGCAGCCATGCAGCGAGCACTGAGTGAACTACTCTTTCGCCTTTTACTTATGTATTTATGTAAGAGTGCTCTCATATCCCTTTCCAATTTAATGTACTTTTAAGTACGAAATAAAAATTACTTAGAGAGTTCATAAAAACACTTTACTTTACTAAATTATCCACTAGCACACAAAAAAAAAAAAGCATAGTACATAAAAATATAAAAGATAACCGTGCATCGCACGGGCACAACTAGTTTAACTTTAATTCAATCAAATAATTAAATTAATCTAATTAAAAAAATAAGATTAAATTAACATAATAAATCGTCGTGTAAGATAACGTTTGAATTTAGTACAGTTAACGGAAAAATGTTTTGGTGGCGGGAGATGCTGTTACACAATTTCGCCCCTCCTTTCTCTCCTTTTCCTCTCTCTCTCCCTCTCTCGATCGACTCGGTTCGCGAATTTCCGCAAAATCGAGGTCTCCGACGAAGAATTTTTTCATCGATCTTCAAGATTCTGCTTAAATTTCTTGTATGTGATCTTCAATTTCCCTCTCTCTTCCTGTTTTCATATCTCCTTTTGATTGTTTTGCTGAAATCTATTTGATCGTCGTTGGAAATCGAATTAGGGTTTGTTGGAACTCTGGAATTCGGATAACTTATTTGATTTGTCGAAAAACAAACCCTGGAATTCGGATAACTTATTTGATTTGTTGAATTAGGGTTTTGTGTTGCAGAAAATTTGGATTTGTCATTGTAATTTTGCAACATAGGTTAATGGCAGTGTTTCAGATCCCTAATTCTCATCGTTTGAAGAATGTGTTAGGCAAAATACCTCGAGAAGCTGGGTTCAATTTATATACCAAAATAAAAAAAATGGCATCAAATGAGAAGATGAGGGAGAAACAGAACAAAGATGTTAAGATTTATGTGGAAAACTATCAAAAGAAGGGGAAAATGATGAGTGGAGGTCGGTAACTTTACTAGATTTGAAAAAGGAGTATTGCAAGCTTCGTCACCCACTTTCTTGTTTTTATATTACACTGGGCTGAAAGCGCTGCACGAATTTATATAGTGAAAAGAGATAGCAAACCCTAGAAATCATGGGTATAGTGACATGACCCGATTAATAAGGTCCACAACACAGGGGGGCTTCACGTTGCAAACTAAAAATTTTGAGACACAACTCAATAGAATGTTTTTCTAGTAATTTGTTGTTTTGCTGTATCATAGTTGGCTTGTCTCAAGTCCTGAAATTTTTATCCCATCACAACTGAATTTAAATGAGAGGACTTTTAGTTAGTTGCTACAGTTGAATTTATGCATTATTCTTCTACCAAAAGTTGGTTAATGGCCTAAGCAATCCTGACAGTTGCTTGGGACTTCTATTTGTTAGTATGCTTCTATCACGTATCACAATTATAAGATAGGAATCCGAAAATGAAGAAAGAAAGGTTCCGTAATTACTTGATTATTGGTAGGTCTCTTTTACAATATAAACGATCTACATACTAGGTAATATTATAATGTAATGTCGATTTTTTTTATGTGTTTAAGCTGACATGGCACTTCTGTTATCTAAAAGCAGTTCACCAATCAAAACTTACCTTGGGTCCCAAAATCTTGGACCGGCCCTGTTTTCTGCCATTCTAATAATAATGTGGATGCATTTGAGATTTCCATGGAAAAAGGAGTTTGCTGCAAAAAGTGGCTTATGTGTATATGCAATTGCAGCATTGCCAACTTTCTATGTGCTTCACTGAAAGTATATCGGAAGCATTTCCCGCTGCAAAATGCGGCCTGCTAGCGTCAAACATGTTAAATCTGATTGAGCCTAGGCTTGGCCTAGGGAGCGGGCTTGTAAGGTCCAAATATAAGCGGTTTAATCACCAAATTCACCTGGCATTGGGTAATGTAGCTTACTAGACTTACATATGTTGTTCTCTCTTCTTTCTTACAACTCCAATATACGCTCAGTTCTAAATCCACATTTGCATTCCTAAACAAAACTTTCTTAGTGACACCAGCAATGGCTTATTTCTACTTGGTTTTCACTGGGACATTGTAACATAAAAACGACCATTTTGGATATTTGAATGAATGGATCAATAATCTGGTGTCATACAATTAATATGATGCACATGATCTTAATGAGGTTTATAATTAAAAATTTTTATAATTTGTTCTATTAATATTATGTTTCTACGAGAAATGTTATTATATGTCAAGGGTTCCATTTGAAACTCCCGAGTGGGGCCCCAAAAATGTGTGGACCGGCCCTGGGTTACAGCATTACTGAGTTTGCCGCTGATGCCTTCCATTATTATGGGCACTATTGCTGCTTAAAAGTGTCCTGACTCTCTTTTTGTAGGCCATTTGAACCATCCTGAGGTGGCAAGGTTTTTGATAGTTGATGGGGCAAGTCTGACACCGCAAACCTTGTATATTGTGATGCAGAGGGATGATAATCAGCTGAATATCGAATAAAAGATCTTATGAAATGCAAAAGCTACCAGGTAAAGATATACACTTATATGCATCTTGTAAGGCAAAGTACTTTAAGAACTTGGTTTGATTTAGATGCCAAAATAGATCTGAACCTGAAGTGAGAACATAGCAAAGAGAGAAACAATAATGTCGAGATTTACGGAAAAAATCCTCAAATGAGGGAAAAACCATAGATGGAGGAAGGAAACTTCTCTAGATTTGAAGAAATAGATATTGCAAGTGTTTTTCACCCACGCAAAGAGGCAAAAACCCTTAACGGGTATTTATAGGCACACCCTTGAAACTGTTGGCAGAGTTCATTTACCAAGCACTAATGCACCGGATCCCATTAGAACTCCAAAGTAAAGCGTGCCCGGGCGAGAGTAGCACCAGGATGGGTAACCTCCTAGGAAGTCCTTGTATTGCCAACCCTATAAGGTTGGGGGTCCTCGGAACAGTCTCTCGGCAGGGTTACAGTCTAAAGGGGTATGGCTGCGTACATCCATCCCCCCAGACCCCGCTTAGGAGGGAGCTTTTGAGGCACTGGGTATATTGTTGTTGTTGTTGTACACTTGAAACTGTTGGCATATATTAACGTGTCTCCCTTTTTCAACTCGGCTTGTTAAGCTTATCAAGCATGTTCAAACTCAATTGAACCAACTATTGAGCCCCCAAAACGTACAGGAATGAGTTCTAATCTATTTCAAATACGAGTAGTTCAACATTTAGTCTGTTTATGCCCCTAGTTAACGTGTTTCTCTTATGAAAATCAACTTATCTTGCCATAAATAAAATGTGATACTTTGCTAACTAAACATAACGCGTATATCCTTCAAAGTTTCTACTTACTGCATCTTGCAATTTGCAATTGTTGATTTGAACTTAGTATTCAAATCCAAATTTACAGTGAACTAAACATTTCGTGTATTCTGCTCTACAGATGCAAAAGACTGTATGTTAACTAAAGCGGAGACATCGAGCGGATCATCAAACTTCGTCAACCTAAACCACCCACGATGGTGGCTTCTCGTCGTGCTCAACATTTTCTTTGTTATAGCCGGCCAAACCTCTGCCATTCTCTTAAATAGATTCTATTATGATCAGGGTGGATCCAACATTTTTATGGCCACCCTTATTCAGGCCGCTGGGTTCCCGATCCTCTTTATACCGCTCATCCTCCTACCCTTCTCAGACACTTCATCCACATTGAACCCGCTTTCGAACAAGCGTATTCTCTTGATCTACATTGCCTTAGGTGTATTATATGCGGGTGAAAACGTATTATACTCTTTAGGGCTCTTATACCTCTCTCCTTGTACTAATTCCCTCATTAGCGCGACCCAACTGACTTTCAACACTATATTCTCTCTCTTTATCAATGCCCAGAAGTTCACCCCGTTAATCGTGAACTCCCTTGTCGTTGTTTCGTTATCCGTGGCACTCCTCGCGATTAACGACAACCCCAACCCCCCACTAGGGATAGGGAAGTGGGGATATACAATTGGGTTCTTATGTGCAATCTGTGCCTCTGTTGTCTACTCGCTCTTGCTTTCTGTGACCCAACTCGCCTTTCAAAAGACCCTAAAGAAGGAAACTTTTGGCATCGTATTAGAGATGCAAATCTACACTTCAGTGTTCGCAAGCATCGTCTCCATTGCAGGGCTGGCAGCCACCGGGCAATGGCGGACTGTCGGAGAAGAAATGAGCGAGTTTAAGGCAGGGGAGGCGTCTTATTTTATGACATTGGTATGGGCAGCTATATCATGGCAGTTATGTTCAGTTGGGGTGGTGGGTCTGGTGTTTCTGGTGTCGTCGCTCTTCTCGAATGTCACATCCACGGTGGCTCTCACGGTAGTGCCGCTAGCGTCGGTGGCGGTTTTCAAGGACAAGAGGAATGGGGTGAATTTAGTTGCGGCGGTGCAGGCAATATGGGGATTTGGGTCATATTTGTATCAGAACTATCTTGAAGAGAATAGAACAGGACATTCAGAAAGACATAAAGATGCTACTGTGATATCCAGATCCCCCTGATGTGCAGTGAGATCAGAGATTCTTTTTAGAATTGTTATTATCAGCACAAAAGTTGTTATTACACTTACAAATAATAAGAGTCACAAAATTATCTTGAAAACTATGATTTTACTCGGACAATAATAATTTTTTGTTAGCAATAAGATTACCCTTTTTCTAGCAGATAGTAAATTGTTAGATTTTTTTTTTTTTTTTTTTTCCAATTTTTGGTGTATTTAAAGGTGGTGGATCAGGTATATTTAAGCAGTTATTGGAATCATTTTGATTATAGATAAGAAAGAATATGTTCGTTTTGTTTGTTTTGACAAATACCTTTGTTTCATAGCTTTGTATAAATAACTACTATATTGCGAATGTATTTTCATCTATGAAAAGAAAGTTGACTTGTTTTAACAAAAGGGGAAAACATTTCCTTCATAGAGGAGAAAGCGTTTCCGCTATATTTTACAGAATACATTTTACTTTAATCTCAATTTGACTATACATAAATCTCATATTCATTTCCATAAAAAAAAAAAAAAGGTTTTCTCTGAATAAATTGTAAGAATTTAATAAGTCCATAATATTTTTGCGAAGTCATTAATTGCAGCACTATCTTTTTTTTTTTTTTCTCCCTAAAGTACACATTGTTCTAAATATATGATATTTAGTAGTTGATGGTATATTATGACATTAAATAAGTTTAAAATCTACTACTATACCAGTTAAATTCGAATTTAAGATGTATAAAAAAGGCCTAACTGCACTTTATATCACCCTCCAAATATTTCAGGTGTGTATATATACATAAACAAGCATATGTGTTTTTACACGTAGCCTAAATCCTTATAAGCTTATTGTGAGAGAATACACGAAATTCTTACTAACGAATGTAATGAAGACCTTAGGTTTATATTGATGTTTTGTTTTTTTCAGTTTAAAATAATTTTTAATATTTTATTTTATAATAAAATTTATATTAAGAATCATTCTTAAAATAAAAAAAAAATACCAATTTAAACAAAATTATAAATGTTAAATATTAAATATCATTTTAATCAAAAACAATATACCAGGACCAAAAGTCAAAAATTAAGTACTAATGAAGTAAATAATTTTAAAATTATATTTAATTTAATTTTTTAACAGTTTAAAGTCGTAAAAAAAATATAGTTAGACTGCTATTCAGTCCAATAACAACAGGCTCGGTGCCTCAAAGGCTTTTGCCTAAGTGAGGTTTGGGGGTAGATGTACGCAGCCTTACGCCTTCAGGGTGTAATCCTGCCGAGAGACTGTTTTCAAAGACCCCCAACCTTATGAGGTTGGCAACACAAGGACTTTTCAAAAGATCATCTATTCTATTATTACTCTTATTCAAGTACGCTTAACTTCATAGTTTTAATAAAATGTGGTGCATTATTGTCCGGTAAATAAAGCCTTCATTCTGCCCGTCGACATGAGAGTATTTGGAGCCCAGGCTTCTATGAATAACTGGCCCGGAGATAATTTTGATTTACAGAGACAATTGCACAAATCAAACATTTTCAATTGCTTGACCTAATTTGAGTTAGTTCGATCTTGTTGTAGTAGCAGCCATTGGCGATGAACGGTGGGATTCGATCTTGTGCTTCCAAATTGTTTCATTCTTCTTCATCTTTCGTGTCGTCTCGGTCAGGTGAGCCTTCAAATCTAGGGTTTGTTTCTTCCTCTTTTGTTTTCTTGATTTCCTCTGCGATTCATCTGTGATTTTCGATGTGTTCGGATCTGGTTGATGAAATGTAGTGGTTGTTGCCATTTCATCTGCTGATTGATTTTTAGGGTTGAATCTTGGAGTGGTATTCGGCGAATTTGGTTTCAATGTGTCACTGATTCGATTGTTTTTGGCAAGCAGAATGGATGAGTATGCGAGTGTTAAGATTTGGAGACTAATGATATCCCAAAATAGCCAAATTTATGGCAGGGAGTTATGGAGGCTCTTGACGGTGACTTTTGGACTCATGGATGTTATAATAGTGAAGACTTATAAATAGGGTCCTCTTGTGCCTGGTATTGGTAGGGTAAAAAATTTAGAGCAGACAATGGGATGGCGAGTGTAAGTACAAACACTGTTGTAATGCCTGTGTTCTTATTGTTAAAAATTGTTGCTCCCCTTCATCTAAATATGCTTTAGCTGAACCACATAAATTCCGATGTCTAAACTAGTACCCCAATTCCTTTATTGTGTTTGCTATTCTGATTTAGAGTTCGGTATTTGATGGGTGTCTTAACAGTAAGGCACAGTAAAATTTTCCAGGAGGCAATTATTATTATTGTTTTTCTGCTGGTTGTGTTTGGATCCTTTATTGCCATTTCCTTGGGCGGATGGAGAGAAAAAATTGTTATAAATGTGATTGTTCATGGAGGAAATGAAGCTTAGGGAGCATATTTTATTCATTTTGTTGGTGTCCAAGAGCTTATTGTTGAACACTAGTGTTTCATTTTTAGGCTTCTTAACTGGTTGGATTGGTGAGCTGCTACCTCTTCTTTGAATTCCGTTGCTCATTCGGGCTAAGGCAAGAGAGTAGAAGGGCAAGCAGTCTTTAGGTTCAAACCCCCAGCACCACTTACTTAAAGGAAAAAAAGAAGAAAATGTGGAGCTCGGTTGCTGAGAAGAGGCAGATTTGATAGATGTCAGAATTATTATAAGGTGGGTGATGGTAGAATATAAAACCATTCTTAGATCTTCACTCACCAACTGACATGATATCAGAGGCTTGTTAACGGAGAGCTAGCAATTTCGAATTCCAACAACCTCCACTTTTAATATTAATAGTACTTGAACATAAGATATGAGATGAGTTTGTATACTATCCACGGTTCAAGCTCACGGCCATTGGCGTGTGGGGCATGTTAGAGTACAAAACCATTCTTACACTAACCATCCGCTTTTTGAGATAGTTGGTTCCTTGTCTAGGGAGGACATAATTGAAATTGTGAGGTGGTGGTGAGTGCATCCATGTCTGCTTACTCGTAAACCCATGAGTCTCAAAACGCAAGCAGCTTGCTGCAGATATGTGACTTTGCACTCTTTGTTTGTTAGAAAGTAGTGTTGAGATCTATTGACATGTAGTATGTATACCTTGGCATGTTTCGGCCTTGACGAATTAAATTTAATCCAAAGTCCTCAACATTAAACATTAATTTCGAACTTATTTTCAAGATCAACATTGACATCGGCGTCAGTGTTCCTCTATATTTGGGACCTCAGTTTTCTAGTAGTTTTTGCTTTTTATAGGTTGGTATATTGAAGGTAGGGACTGGGCCTGAGAAGGAGTGCGCGGGCAGGAGGGAGTGAGAGAGAGAGGGGGGGGGGGGGAGGGGTGTGGTTCTTTTTACTTGATTGGAGTGATGGCTTTTTTTATTTTTTATTTTTTTTTTTTGGAGTTTCTCTGCTTGAGCTCGGTAATTCTGATGTTTTGGCTTGAGTCTGGCACGGAGGTGCTGTTCTGGTGGGGTTTTTGGTTGTCAGGTTTGGTTTTGCTCGTTTGAGCTTGTATATAAGAGAGGGTGAGATTGAGAGGGAACATTCTAGACCACTCATTTGATTGCTACATCATCTTCCTTTTGCCTGACATTACCCCCTTCCCCCAATTTTGTGGTCCAGAATTCACCCTCTTGTTTATCACCCTTTCATGTGAGTCATAGCCGTGTTGAGAGACACAAAATATCCGCTTCAAGTCCCAAAATTCTTAGGACCGGCTTTGATATTGATTGAAACTTTCCATAATCATTCTTGATTTCATTGAGAGTGCTGTTTGATCAAATCAAAAGGCAATATCTATGGAGAAACCATCCAGGCTATATGAAATGCTGTGAAATAACTCAAGTTCATGCTGTTGAATCTATTTATTCTGCTTGCTATCATATATGTTGGGTAGGAATTGGAGAACTAAGGCTTCGATTAAAAAAAATTAGAGAACTAAGGCATATGATCAATGAGCCCTAATTTTAACTTAAGTGCCCCTTGGCTGTGGAAGAAGCGATTAAGTAATTTTAGTTGTGGCTGAATGGTAGTAGAGGCGAGGGCTATCGGCATGACTTTCTGATAGTGGTAGTATCTAGTTTGTTACATTGATGTGTTGGAAAAATGCATATCAAGCACAACAAAAGCGTAAAATCAAAACAAAATAATGCACTAATTTTGTGGAAACCCTCTATGAACTAGAGAAAAAACCACGAGACTTTAACAAGTGCCTCATCCATTATAGAACTTTTGGAATTACAATCTCGAATGATAGACGAAATCCAATCTCAAGATCACTCAACTCAAATAGAACTTTTTAACAAACAAAGCTAATAAATGTCTTTGCTTGAGAATTTAGTCAAGGCTTACTTCTGCGTGACATTGCAGCATAAAGCAAATGTTTTAACTGGGAAAAAGAACCAAGTTCTGTGGGTAGTGGTAGTTCCTTCGTCTCTCTCTTCACTGTGTGCAGATCGAATCAAAGATCTCCTGGAAACATGAAGCAAAAATTTCCAATTTCAAACCCAATTTTGTCCTGTTTGTACGTCCCTTTCTAGATGAGGCACTAGGCGATCTGAATATCAGAGACATATGTTTATCTGTTGCTTCTAAAACATGAAATTTGATCATCGTGCTAAATGTTGTGTTGTCTCCATTAGGAAAAGGAGATTTGTGGCGGTAGCGGAGGGCTTAGACCCCATATGGACCTCTTTTTTCTGCTGCTTGGCCTAATGGACCCATCAGGGTTTTTTTTTCAGCTTTCTGATATATATATGTAGCATTGTGTGTAACCATAATTGTATCTTCCTTCAAATATCTTATTGGATTGCTCTCCTTAACCCGCCCTTGGTTTTTCCCCTCAATTTGAGCATTTTCCACCTGTTCTTTTTCTCTCTTCTCTTCTCAGTTTCTTTCGGGTCTATTCTTTTGCATCTAAGTCGAGTCCAATTCTTGGGTACTTTACCGAGAACTAAATGATATGTTTCATTTGTAGTAAATAGGGGATTTCACTCGACTGGCAAGAAGATGATGGGAGGCGGACATGGACACGACGAACCCTACTATATGCACGCTAAGCACATGTACAACTTGGAAAGGATGAGCTACCAGAAGGTTAGGGTACCCCTTGCCGTTGCTTCTGCTTTCGGTATTGGTGTTTTTGTGCCTGTTTACGCTGTCATTTTCCAGCAAAGAAAAACATCTTCCAGCTAAGTTGAGATGCCTCGGTTTTTCTTCATGATGGTAGGAAAAGTTTTGAGTCACATATATGCAACTTTTCCTGCTGAGTTTGTGCTGAATTTTGAAAGGAAAAAATCGAGAATAAGATGAAAATTGTTGAATGGTGTTTGAATTTGATGTTATGGCAGTGGTGCTGTGTTACCCCCATTATGTTGATGGCTTTGTATTGATTGCATATTGATGAAAACTCCTGAAGATGGCTGTGTTACCCTTCTACTTAATGTTGTATTTTTATGATCCAATAATTTTTTTAACACATTATGTGCTTAAATTTCTGCATATTTGTCTAACCGTTGGGACAACCGATAGAGGTACAAAATGAATATGAGATAATCCAAGTTTTTGGCGTCTTATCGTTCTCGTTATTTTACTGATCTATGGTTAAAGACTCTTATAAAAAGATCGGGAGAGTGCACCTATTTCTTTACTCTCCTCCATTTGTTGCTTCTATGGCTTTGAGTTTGTTTCTTGCTTTTAAGTTTTTATTTCTTGTATTTGTCTTTTGCTTGGTCTACTTTTGCTTCCTTTTGGGCTCTAATCAGCACGTTTAGTGTCTTAAATTATCCAAAAGAAAAAGATAACTCCCACCTTTTAGAAGTGGGGATTTTTTTAGCAGTGAGGGAAAGCGTCCGGAAAGTCTCCTAGGGACAGTTCTACCTAACACATGAACACAATGATGGAGCCTAGATCGAAGCTATATATGGACTATTGGACCAAAAAGGTGATATGTGGACCATACGTTGCCGCCTAATCAACAACCATATTCAGTTCTCTGAAATAGTGGTTGGATATGATTTTTTTTTTTTTTTTCATGCGTCGTCCTTCATCAGCAAGATATTCTGAAGCGTTTTTTATATCTGCCATAAAGGCCTGAAATTCCCATTAAGAACATTGATTACAATCTCATTATCGTCTTCTACCTTAATACTTTTGAAACCCAAGTTTAATGCTTTGAAAATACTACTTTGGCCGCAATAGCCTCAACAACCATAATGGACGCATTTTCTAGTTTAGATTCTCCAGCAATGAACTGGCCTGCCCCTTCTCTAATGTTATATCCGACCATCATTAACCTGCTCTTCCTTGATATGTCAAAGTTTATCTTTAAGCTCTTCAGAAGAGAGGTTGTGCTATCAAACCGAATCTCATATCTTTCTCCGTGAAGTATGCCCCTCATACATCGTGGTGGCGTCTAACCTAATCTCATTTCTTTCTCCTAGGAACTTACCACCATATTCAATTTTGTCATCACCATCGACCTAATTTCAAAACTGCCATTCTCAAATCATCTTCTTAGCTAGAACAAGCGGTCTCGCCGAATGGCTGCTCATGCCTCTGAAAATGATCTCATTTATATCATTCCATAGATGTTAGGTCAACGCTATAAACCTCTGTACGTGGTTACGAGCGTCTTATTCCTTTCTACCCATCTTCGAACCATCTCCTCTAGAAAGGAATCACCCCTCGGAGCTTCTTGGAGCCACCTCCTTCTCAGTGCTGCATCCCCGAGTGCTTTTGGACTTCGGGTAATTGAGGAGTAGATGATCCGTTGATTCCGGGCACGAACTACACTGAGGACAAGCCACAAAAAAAAAAAGATCCTGATCTGTTTATAACTCCATTTCTAGCTCTCCAATCTAAAATTTGGTCCAACCAAGTCGCCAACTTAACATCAAACTAGCAAAAACCGTCCTCCATCTCGCTAAGGAATAGGAATTTCCGAAATAAAATTACAAATGTCTTCAGGCAGGGAACTAATAACTAAAAAGGGTCTCCTTATCCCGCTCCTTGTTCCAAATGAAATCCACCACCTTAATGAAAGGTACATGTCCGTATGATCACCATGGAAGCAAGATTATCTGTCAAGACCCAATTATCAAACCAAAAGGAGACTGATTACTATTTCCGATCAACCACCTCAAGCCTTTTCTGATAAATTCTCAAATCGCAATAGTCCTTTCGAAGAAGTCGAGTCCGTTATCTTGGGGATACAATAAAACGGGATTTTGCCTTTCAAATATCTCGTCGTCGCTATTTGAAAGTGGGCAATTAATCACGTGCTTGTTCCCTTAATAATGAACCGTTGCTCATTTCACTTTCAAAATATAGAGAGGTAGGTGAAGCATGCTATTCTTGTGTACCTTGTCCAACAACCCTCTACATAGGCACATAGTCCCTTTTCTATTTCTTTGAAAATTTCACTCAGTTATTCTAAATTTTAAAATTCATTTATTCTTTAAATATCTACTTTTTAATATATATATATATATATATATATATATATATGATAAAAAAATCATGAAATTTAAGCATTTTATTATCTGAACCCCCACGTTCTATTTCTTTCATCTGTAATAAGGTTTATGTATTTTTTATCGAGTTAAGTTAGTTTTCTCGTATCATGTTAGATTTCATCCAAACTGGATTATATTGTCTTCCTTATAACATACGGGTAATCACCGCTAGGCTCATTTAGAAAAATTCATATAAATTATGGCTTCCGTAGCCAAAAGTATTTTTAGTAAAATACGTGTATAGTAATATATGTACGTATTACCTATCATTACTAATAGCATGATCAAATGAGTGCTTTTTCATGTTAACCGTACAATACACGTCTTATTAACAAGTATATGTATTTCCCAAATAGAAAACAGATGATATGTTGAAATAGTCATACTTAAAGCTAAGTATTTATATTTTATATTTTGCTAAACTTGTCCTTTCATCTCTCAAACTATTGATTTATATTTATTTTTACTATGTTTTTGCTATTGCTATTATGGACAACACCATCAAATAAAAATTAAAAGAAAATTTAGTTCTGGTATCCTGAGGTTTGATAATATATTTTCAGGTATCCTGAACTTTAGTAATTTCTTTTTTCAGGTACCCTCTACTTAGCTTTGTAAGGATTTTGTTAGCAGAAAAAGTTACCAAAGTTTGAGATACCTTAAAAATATCTCAAAACTTCAGGGTACCTGAAAAATATATTATCAAATCTCAAGATACCTAAAAAATATATTACCAAACCTTAGGGTACTTAAGCCGAATTTTTTCTCAAAAATTAATTTGATATAATTATATCTCTGTCCACTTTGTCATTATTTTAGAAGAAGTAATAAATATGAATGTAATTCCATATAATTTTTTATAAATCAATACTTGTAACCGAATTTTTAGCACATAGAGTCAAATAATACATGAATTTATTAATTTCGTGTAGTTCCCAAGTCCTATTGTGCTAACCATGCCCAAATGTCCCACGTTTCGTTATCATGCCATGATAGTGTGAGGCTACTAGTCTATCAACCTAAGTGCATTAATATTACACATACTATTAGATATATTAGCTTATAAATTTTATGAAATAATTTTTTAACTCAAAAGTTATAAATATTTAATAAAATAGTCCAAATAATGGTATGAAATGAAGTAAAATTTGTCATTATTTTTTGGTGAACCCACCATTCCCTCGCTATTCCCCTCATCCGACGCACGTACCACAATATTGTGACACTTTTAAAGAAAAAGAGTCAGATGATAAACCTATTTTATATAACAGCATACTGCCATTTGAACCATTTTATTAACCAAATGTAACTTTTAAACTAAAATATTATTGTACTAAGTTTGTGAACCCAAAAAGTAATTTATTAAATCATACTAAACATTAGAGACTATATCGTTTAGGTATTCTAATTTAAAATTTATTAAGGTGTCTTTATAATATATACGAAGTATCCTAAAAGTTAAAATTTTACCATCTACCTTCAGCCAAAAACCTAGAAATTTTTATTGTAAATACAATTGGACGTGATTCTGGCAATTATTTCAACTGTACATAGGTTCCCTTTGCTCAAATCCGTTGACTTTTCCTTCAATTTCAGCAAGGTTTTGCCTAAAAATGCTAACATATCACGTGTTTTCTGTAATATACATGTGTCATATAGCATTTTTCATCAATAAATTTGTTAAATTTTGATAAAAATTTACCTGATCTAGGTGAAAGGCTATTTGAATAATAAAATTTTGGAAGATTAAATATCATGAATTCAGTGCCATTAGCTTTCTTTACACATTACTATTTTCAACTAAACAACCATCGCCACCAAATGGTTCATCAGTAAAATATTAATTAAATAGAGGCTCTGAAACGAATGGTTTTAGATAAGGATCTAAATGAATTGAACGTTTCAATAAATTACTCCTCTTTCAAATCGGTAATGTCTCGTTCATGTTCGTTATGGAGCTCAAAATAGCTTATTGAGCAAAGTTTGAGCAGACTTAATAAGCTTAACGAGCCAAGTTTAAACATAGGGTGCTCGGTTTGTTAACATTCGCGAACAGTTTGATAAAGCGTCAATAAGAGCTTGTTAAGGACTAGATAAGCACTTGTTAAGGGGTCGTTAAAAGTCTGTTGATAGTTGATATTAGCTCGAAAATGTTTGATAATAGTTTTATAGCAACCTGAATAACTCATCTTAGTAGTGAGCTTGACTTAGTAGTAAGCTCAGCTCAACTACGGTAACAAGTCGAATCGAATCAAGTATTAGACACACTGAAATCTTATCAAATCGAGTTTAAACACAGGTTCGAAAGCTTAATAAGAGCTTAACTTGAACTCGAGTTCAATAAGGCTTATTGGCTAGAGTTTAAACAAAGCAATCCTCCACTCGACTTGCCTCATTTACACCCGTTCGTCTCCGGTTCAAATCCCCAAACCCACCTACCCAAAAAAGAGAAATTAAAAGTGAGCACAAGAGCTGTTTCAGTTATTCCCTACAACGTTCTGAAAAGATTCTAATGCTTCAATGAGAACCTTTATGGACAGCTCAAAAGGACCACTTGGTACAGTACGGTGCAAAATGCTGTATTTCCTTGAATATAGTCCAAATAATCCAAAGGATTCTGGTCCCCAAAAAAAAAAAAATTAAATAAAATAAAAAATCTAAAGTATATTTATATAGAAATTGCCTAAATTTTAAGAGCGATTTTTAAAAATTATCTAAATTTTTTAATTGTTAACATCAAACTTTTTCTAAATTTTTTAAAGTCACACCTTGATGTAACATTATTAACATCCGTTAGTTTCGCTAACGTGGCTAAAAAAAAGAGAATAAATTTTAAAAAATTTCAAACTTACATTTAAAATAGTTTTTAAAAATATTTTGTACATTTAAAAAATATTTTAAATATCTAAAAAAATGTAAATATTTAGAAAAAATAATTTGTATATTTTAAAATATAACTTTTTTAAATGTCACATCAGTAAAAACTAACGGATATTAATGGTATCATGTTAAAGTCTGACATAGAGAAATATTAGAAAGTTCATGTGTAATATTGAAAAATAAAAAAATCTAAGTAATTTTTTAAAACCGCACCTAAAATTTGGATGGTTTTTAACAAAAGAATCCTAATCTAAATGTTCAAGTCAACTACACCAACAAACAGAAAAACAAAATGGCAAGAAAAAACTAATGATCTCATTACCACAATTTGGGGGAAAAATGTCTTTCAAGTTAACAATCATAATAAGAAGTCCCTGTTATGAACCCAAGAAAGCTATTTTTAGCACACAATATCAAAAAAACAAAAAAACAAAAAAAAAAAAAAAAAAAAACAGAAATAGCAGCTTAAGAATACTTTTTAGTGAAATTAATTGCAGACTTCCCTTTATAAAATCTTCATTTCATGTGTCTCATTTTTATACGCCTACTGATTATAATATAAGCTCTCAGCATGTCCAAGATGAAGATCTCTTAATCAATGGTTTACACACCTTGTCTTCCTCCAGTGAGACCATCCCCAAATGTGATGGATCCTCCAGCATCATCTTTGCCACTAGGTATCCTGCGATCGACCATGTTTGATGCTTCCTTGCTTGTTTTCCAATGTATCTGCCTAGTTTACCGTCGTAGTATTCGGGCCAGCTGTCTTTGAGGAGGCGGGTCTCGGCTAGATCGATGGCTCGTCTTGCGATCTGAGGACGACCAGTCTTGATGCAGGCCGCAGTTAGCAGCCACAGAAGAACTGCAGTTGAAAGAGAAGAAACGAATATATGAGAACTCGAGGGATAGTACAGTTTTGAGCAAACTCCTTTAATGGAAAAAAGTGTGCTTTTAGGGAAAAAACAACCTTTTAGGATTTATAGGATTTAAGGGTGTTTGGTCTGAAAGAAAGTGCTTTTAAATAAAAGCATAAGCTGTTTTTCTCATTTTAAGTAGAAATAGAAATCTAGTAATTTTTCTTTAAAGTAGAACCAAATGTCAAAAACTAACTTTTTTCAAACAAGATTACTCCTATTGATATCGCTTTTTATAAAAGTGATTATGCAAAAAATACTTCTGAAAAAAGTAGTGTTTTCACAGCTTGGTCAATATTTAATAAAAAATATAGAAGAGCCAACATTTTTTCGGAAAAGAACAAAAGGGACAGTGATGTAACCACGAACATGTGGTCTTTTTCACGTGTTTCTCAAACATGTTGCCTTTCTTCTTATTCATTTTTCTCGAACCAAATGTCCTAAAGTAGTTTGGCTTAGTTTCGTGCTTCCCACGTAAGTACAGTTAAATTGAATTAGCAGCAAGACAACGATACAGTGCTAATAAAACAATAAGGTGACACCAAAAAAATTTGGTTCCATATCAATCTTGGTATAGACAACAGCGAAAGCAATACTTTAGACGAAGCTCAGTCTTTTTCATATGGCAAGTATCTCCTAAATCACTACAGCACAACATATCTTGTATCAAGCTAATGAAGCAACCGTATATTTTATACATGTCACATATGGCTAAAACATGAATTCCTATGAACATTGGTCAAATCTATATAATTCTTCCATATTTTGCTTCATTCATTATTCTCGTCATTTCGATTTTCTTTCTATCTCAGATACGCAATGACGTCTCAATCCCGTTATTGAGGGATAAGCAATTAGAGTAAACAACCAAATCTTCACAAAGATTTCAGGTATGTTTGGTTAATCAGTGAAAAAGCTGATTTTTTCTAAGGCACTTTCATAAAAAACACTTTAATAGGAGTGTTTTTGTTTTAAAAAACTTTAGTTTTTGCTTCTACTAATACTTTATAGGAGAAACACTATATTCCTGCTCCTGCTTAAAAGTAGGAAAACAACTACTTCTGTTTAAAAATATTTTTGTTCCCAAGCCAAGCACCCTTAAGCTTTGAAAAAAGTGTTTTTCCTCAAGAAATCCTTTTTTCTCAGAAAAGGAGCTCGGCAAACAAGCTCTTATCCAAAGACACAGAAGCTACTTATTTTCTATGACATAACATCTCGAACTATAATGACAAGCAAGAAAATAACGGAGCAAAACCTGGCCAAGATCCTCCATTGTGGTAACTCCATCTAGTATTCTTCGGATCACACCCAGTAACAATCCGCCATTCATGACTCTCGATCGCAGGATAACAAATCTTCATCGGCATTTCGCCAATCAACTCCTCCCATCGCGCTTCAATGAGATCCATAATAGCCATAGATTGCTCCGGAGTTGCCAGAGAACAAAGTATCGCGACACAGTTTCCCAAAGCAAACCATCGGAAATCCATCCTCGCTGGACTGACGTTACCGATAAAGTAACCACCACGAGTTGGCATAAAATCGAAAACCCAATCTGGAATCGAATCGGGTATGACGTTAAACTTGTTTACTGCGGTGTGAGAGTATTCCTCTGTTTTATAACGATATATGTCGTTTAGTTGACGAAAATCAAGCCAAAAGTAACTTCTCATGTGATAACTTAAGGCATGTAAACGCTTTACTATTCTTTCAATGAATTCCTTCCCTTCTGCATCATGCTTCAGCATAGCCAAGGCAGATCTTAATGCCATAAAGAAGAGAGCTTGGATTTCAATAGGATAACCATAAATTCCCTGCAAGTTTACCATTGGTTATAATAAGCATTCGTAATTTGAGAAATGTAAAAGTATATTGGTCTAAGAATAGAAAAGTTCAAACTCATCCGGAAAAGAAACAAGAATTGAAGTTATAATTTATGTTCATAAGCCACATAAAAGATAAGATAAGCTCATCCTAGAACTCAAACCAAAATATAAGCATTGAAGTATTCAGGAGATAACAATCGCTCCAAAAATGTAAGTGGCCATCCAAAAGATAATCTCATAAGTGACGACAAAGATTGATCATTAACTGAACGCGAAGCGTTTTAAAGACCGCAACAGTAAAGCTGACTTAGAAGAAAATACGAAACAAGGAAAGGGGTTTAACTGTCTACTACATAATACCTGAGAAGATGTTACCTCAATTAAATCAATTTACACGCTAAGGCAAAAGTTTAAATTAGATACCAGTCATTTGATGATGAAAAACCACTAGAAACGCAACTAGCAACAGATTGCTTAAGAAAGAAAAACTATCTGGTACAAAGGCAAAAACTTAAAGAATACTGCAACCACTAGTGATGAGTCATGATGATGAAATAAGCAGAATTTTCTGCTGCATACAAAGCCAACCGACATTTTAACTTTGCAGGAATGCAATTTGGACATCTCCATGTAAGACTAACCACGCATTAGAGCCATAAATATGAGACAAACTTACAAAAGAAGATTAATGTGAAAATTGGCATTTTTTTTGAACAGAGTGAAAATTGGCATTATGGCACTAAAAAAAGCAACATACCAGTGTCCTAAGGGCTCCCGCCTCAGCAGGGTCTGGAGGGGCGGATGTATGCAGCCTTCCCCCTCAGAGTATTACCCCTGAAGAGAGGCTGTTTCTAAGTGCCCCCAACCTAAGGGTGAGGACTTCTCAGGAGGTCACCCATCGTGGCATTGCGGCACTACTGTATTAAATAGTTAACCTCCTCCATTGAAGCCCTAACATAAACAAGATTCCATATATAGCGCGCTAGAAATGTTTATTTATGTTGTTTCTCTTCTCTTTCCATTCAAACGAGGAATCAGTTTCATAATATTCATATATGAACATCATCTTGCTAACTACTTGCATAATTCTTCAAGAAATGGATATATTAATCAGAAGAATCGTCAAAATACTGAGATAGGATTTAAAGGGACATCTTACCATCCTCCGATCAATCATTGAACACCCGTCAGCACAGAGCAAAGTAGGAAACGTATCAAATCCTTCAGACAAACATAAAGTTAAAATAAGCCTCATCCCCTTTTGACATTCTGGCGACTCTGCCAAGGACATGTCACCCGTAGACTTTGTATATGCACGAAGTAGAATGATCCACCAGAAGCCCGAGTCAACTGGAGCAACTCTACCAATGGCACTCTCACCAAAATCTGCAACTATAGTATCAGTTTTCCTAACAGGATCATGAAGAACTTTGAAACTGGCTGGCATTGCCCCTTCCCCGAGCTTAAAACGGTCAATCCTTTTTTCCCAACCCTGAAGTTGGAGCGTCTTCAAAAGAAAATTCTTCACAATATCAGGCTCCCCATTCATTAGGAAAGCCAGCGCACTGGGTACAAAATCTCGCACAAAGACCTATTCAGCATACCATTTCCAAGGGAAGTTTTAGTATCAAATTTTGCCAATACTTACTATATTTTAGGCTAATAGCCACCTGAATCTGTTGTTGTTTAATAACGTGATTACTGTAACTTAGTGATTGAGTAGAAGATGTTGGACATTGATTGGATCTGGAATACCTGGTCAACTAAGTGACTAATTATATCAATTACCCCACCTGACTAGCATCGCGTTGAGGGTAATAGTGGGGGGCTGGGATATGGGAGAGCGAGGGAGTTATTTAATTGGTCTTTAAATACACCCCCCCCCCCCCCCCCCCCCCCCCCCCCCCCCCCCTCAAAAAAAAAAAGCAACCCTAGACGTTTCTCCTTTAAAGGTTCACTCTTTTTATTAGAGCACCATGCACTTCACAGGGTTTTGGTGATGCAGAATTGAAGGGATTTTAGTAGCCCTCTCGATATTCATGCACAACTGTAAAAGTCACCAATTGGGTAGTACAACTAGCTCATATGTATTCAGCAAGTCCAGGTGATTTCTAAACTTTGAGCTTCTACCAAATTTCCTTCTGAAGGTATGCATGCATTTTATATAAGGTTTTACCTGATCGTAGTTTAGAACCTCCTCTGAAGCATGGTCGTATGCAGCGATTGTTCCAACAGGCTGCCTTCTAAAATGAACCAAAGAACGACGAAGAGCTTCCCAGGCTTCTGCAACCATGGGATGGGGCTCAAATGAATTCCTTGCAGATGAGGCCGGAGTATCAAAACCTGATCGTGTCCCGGGAGAGTAAATATTATCTAAGTTTTCCAGGCTCGCTCTCAAACCAATCGACAACTCGCTCAGAGACCTCTCATCAAAGGATCTCTTCCTCTCAATCTTCAACCTTGGCTTGTCAAGAAGCTTAGAGAGATCAAAATCATCCATTTCAGAGAGTGAACAATGAGACCCCACATTTCTGAGCCCACCTTCTTTAACCCCATCCATTTTTTTACCTCAAATCCACAACTATAACACTCTATCAATACTCCAAATGATCTATGAAATTCAAATGAAAGTTATCAGCATATATGATACAGAATAGTCAAAAATACTTCCAATAAATTCTATAAAATAAGCCTCCAAAATGGAAACTCAATATACAAAAGGATTCAATTATATAATGCCAGAAGATTTACCCAGATTTGACACTTCCAATCCTATCCACAATGGAGTCAACTTTTAGAAGAAATTTCAACCTATCCAAAATACAATCTTTTTAGCTGCCTTTTCCACTATCAACAGATCAAATCACACTGCATTAATTAGAACATATATTATTCTCAGTACATAGCACCAAATTTATCATCTTTTTTCTAATACACAAACAAATTTAAAATTTTGTACACAAATAAACAAAATAAACATAACCTATAACATTTCTACTTGTACATTAGCAACATTTTCCGCTAAATAATCCGCATCAACAAATTCATTAAGCTCGTACAAGCAAAAAATGATTAAATTAAACGAAAAAATCACAGATCCATCACAAACTGCACAACAAAACAAATCCGAACAAAAACAAACACTAATTCGCAACATTCAAACTCAAATCAAAAGCATCTAAATCATAAAATCAACATAAATATCACAGTATTACAACGAAAAAACATCAGATCTGTAACCTAAAAAGAGACAATAGGAGAAGAAGAAAAAGATAGAAAATGAGAGGCAGAGAGAGAACGCAAACCAGAGAAAGACAGCTGAGATATACAATAGCAGTTATTTTCCGACAAGATCAGCGTTCAGATTTAGCCGGATTTTTCGCCGGAGTTTCGTCCTCGTGGTGGTCGGAGAGGAGACGACCAAAAAATGGAGAGAAAAATCAGGAGAGGGGGGGAAAAATGACCTCTACGCCAGAGACTGGTATTTATAGTCGAGAAGAGAGAGAGAGAGGAGAGAGAAAATGGGTAAACGGTAACGGACCCCTGTTGAGTTTGGACAGTAACGGGTTGGTTGTTGCGGGGGTTGGGTCTTGTAAGAAGAAGGGAGGGTGACCGGTAGTAGCCGGTAAATAAAAAAATAAAAAAAATGGAAAACGCACGAGGGGAAATTGGAGTGGGGACCACAGAGAGAGAAGGACAAAACGACAGAGCTCTGAGAGAGCGTGTTCTCTGTGTTCCGTGTTTTGGTTGGTCAAGTTGACAGCCTAGCTACCCACTTTTCTATCATGCAACTATATAATAAAAATATGGGGTACACTTACGGATGCCAATGGGGCCCGTAAAATTTGTTATTTGCGGATACAGGTATAAGTGAGGTAGATAGTGGGTATGTGTTGGATATACTCACTTTGTACCTGCCACGAGTATGGGGCGGGTACGGGTATATTGTTGTATCCACCTTGCCCTATTTTATACTCGCCATACCTGCTCTAGGTGGAATCCCGTGCATTTGTTCTACATGTATCATACATTTTGTCATATTAAGTAATTTTTAAGTTATTATAACTTTATATTGTTGGAAAAACTAGGACGGTGTGAGGTCAACTTAGACAAATCTAAGACGAACAGAAAAACGCGAAGAAGTAGAAAAAGATTATCGCGCCGTGGAAAAACCACTGCCTTAAAGCCGAATTTGCCTCAGCATTAGTACACATTAGCGTTTTGACACTCCCAAGATTAACACGGCAACCGCAACACCCGTATACTCCAGGAGTACAGTATGGGAGTCGATTGTCAAAAGGCCTGTGTGTATCGATGCTGGGGCAAATTCGGGTTTAAGGCAATGGTTTTTCCACAGCGCAATAATCTCTTTCCACTTCTTCGTATTTTTTCTTTTCATTCTAGATTTGTCCAAGCTGATCTCACATCGTCCTATTTTTTCCAACATATGTATATATATAAAGTTACTTAATATAACAAAATGTATGGTGTACTTGTTTTTAACAAATGCATGGGATCTATTGCCCTAAAATATATAGGCTAATTTTATTGTTACTGTCAGAGTAATATAATTTACAGACCCTGCTTTCGCGGGAGCTCTTAAGGTACTGGGCTTATTGTTGTTATTATAGAGTAATACTATTAATATAATTATTTTCAAAATTAGGTTATGAGTTAATTGGGTTAGCCAAAAACTGAAGGGTCCTATCATATTTAATAAACAGGTTGAGTTTAGGATGACCGAGTTCTAAAACATGTCATATAACATAAATATAAACATGACACGACACATTTTCAAACATTAATTTAAACACCACAAATTAAAATACAACACAACATGATTCCTTTTTGTTTAAGCCAAACTTTAATATTATTTTTAGATAAATTAATTAAATTAATGATATTTTACTTTAGCTTATCATATTTTCCGGAAAATATAAGTTTGTTCAAATTGAATTATTAATATCACAATTAGTGATGTCCAAATTTGAGTTTAAAATAGTTTTTATTAGTAAATTATATAGATAATCCTCAAGAAAATTATCCATTATGTAAGAAAGGGTTATTTATGCAAAAGATTTTGTACTTTACTTATTGTGTCAATTTAGTCAATGTTCTTTTAATTTTGTTAATTTAGTTCTTGTACAATTCAAATTATGTCAATTTAGTCATATAATAGGAAAAACTGGGTAGTGCACGACGTAATTCTTAACGATGTGGTTACATAAATTGCAAATAACCTTGTATAAACTCACCCGCTAACTCAATTTAAACTCACTCGTCACTCGAACATTAAAAATTTTGTCACGTACATGATGTTAACATTACTCTATAGGGACTAAATTAACACAAAGTACATAGTACATAGACTATATTAACACAATTAAAAGCATAAAGATTAAAATAATACAATGGATAAAGTACAGAGACCTTTCACGTTAATAACCCGATAAGAAATCATCTAATACATACATGAATATGACTATATCTAATCAGTAATAGTGTTAGCAAATGCTCGGTATGATTTTTATTTTTATTTTATTTGTAGGTTTTGATCTTTCTTAAAATTATTTTTGTGAGAAAATCTGGAACAAACTTGATATACTATGATACCAATTTGTTAGGAAAATCTTGATGCGGAAGCGTAAACCCTAATCACTTGATTCGATTCAAATAATATGACTCACACAAATGAGAAGTAAATAAAATAGGTGAAAGAAATAACAAACAAGAAGAACGCAATGATTTACGTGGAAACCCCTCTTCAATCGAGAGGGAAGAAAACCACGGGGCGGAGATGAAGATCTTTATTGATACTACACGGAAGAATTACAATCACACTTCCTCTTAACGAGATCTATGGAGAATTATAGGTCACTCCCTTTGAACTCTCGTAGCACTCGAGTATCTGAATTGGAGGAATTATGAAATCACCTCTCTCTCTCTCTCTTTAGATGACGGCAGCGTCACTCTAAATTGGATACCTAAACTGAAATCCTAGCAGGTCTATTTATAACCCTCAAGGAAAAACGACTCCTGATCGATCGGCCCAAGCCCGATCGATCAACCTTCTCTCGGCCAAAACATGTATTTTTCACTTAAATCACCCGATCGATCGGTGACCCCTCGGCTACCCTTAATTTTTAAATACATAAATTTGAGCCATAATCCTAATAATTTTTATTTTTTTTTCTAATTTAACTAAAATAGAAAACCCAAATCAAGAAAAGTTGTATTTTGACTTTTAGATTCTCAAACATCCTAAACTACAAATAGAAAATAGGGTAATTTGCGCCAAAGGCCTCTTTATTTTGCTCACCGTATCAATTTAGTCCTTATACTTTTAATTGTATCAATTTAGTCCCTTTACTATCTATATTGTGTCAATTTATTCCTTTGATCAAATTCAAGTTAAGTTATTGATGTAATTTTTAATGGCACAATCACGTTAGATGTAAGTAACCAACTATAAATGCAACCATTGGCTCAATTTAACCCAACTTGTTGCCAAACCATTAAAAATTTTATCAAAAATTTAACATAGATTTTACTCTAGGGACCCAATTGACACAATATAAGTTGTAGCGGAACTAAATTGACACAATCAGTAAAATATAGGGACTTCTGGTATCAAACATACTAATCATTTTGAGCATTGTTACCTGAAAGAATTTGTTCTGAAAGCTACAAGAAAAGTAATTTTTAAGTATAAAGATATGCATGCATGCATCATGGAGATAAGAGTGATCTCAATGTTCAACATCTCTTCTTCCACTTTTCTCATCAAGAATCATGCGTATTCTATTAAGTGTTAATACTGCTTTTATTGATAATATTCATGTGAATCCTTGCTTATCCTTATCGGCTAAATTTGAACTACTTTCGTTGATCAGGTAGCCTTTCAGTCGGGTCAGATCATTTTGAGTTTAAGTTATGTCTGAAAACGTCTTTCGTCACTTTATTTTGTTATTACCATCAACTCTCAATTGAAAATTTAGGGACTGCTTCAGATAGGCGAATATTACAGCATACTGGACAATTAAATTTCAACACTTAGGCTATGTTTGGCTGTAACTGTTAACTGTTAGCGTTTAGTATTTAGCTATTAGTTTATTAATAGTTGTTAATGTGTTTGATAAATTAAGATGAAAATGAGGGGGCAAAATGATAAATAAAATTTGATTATATAGCATTTGAAAAGCTAAATGCTATGAAAAACGTCAAATTTTTTGCTAAACAACGCTACTAGTTGTTTGACTAGTGAAAACGCTAAAAATGCTATAAAAACGCTATGAAAAGCTGCTTGCCAAACACAACCTTAATATCTTCTATCATTTATTGGTATTATATTCTTTCCCTAAACAACTAGCTTTTGTTACCGCATGGTTATGTAGAAACCTACGTCCATCGAGGAAAGCATAATAATTTCACTATTTAAGAATAATACAAGAAAGATTTTCAATGACGTGCATAACTCTCACAACTCTACTAGTATATGGGTCTTTCTAATATATGTTCAATTAGCACATGTTAAGGTACATTAATTACACCTTATTCTAACATTTAATTGACCAAATACAAAGATAATAATAATAAATTTTACATTCGGTAAAAAAATAAATGAATAAAAGTGTAATTAATACATCTTAATATGCACATGTTAGCAAATAAAAAATAAATAAATAAAAAGAACACTTAAATTTGAAAAAAAAAAAAACAAAAAAAAAAAGAAGAGATAAATGGTATAAGCGTAATAAAGTGAGCCCCTGAAACACGGATAGCGTGGAATTAAATGACATCATTTTTCACGCCAAAATGAATGTTTCATTTTTTATATCATTCTATTTTGACCACTTTTATTTTCCCTATTTCTTCCCTTCTTTCCCGCAAAAAATAAAATAATAAAATAAAATATTATAAGAAAAATATTTTAAGTTTATATAGAATTTTACGTAAAAGTTGTAAGAGAAAATATAATAATATATAAGTATAGTAAATTATTTCACTTATTGTCAATTAATTTTAAGATGAAAATTTTATTTGGTTTTATATGTGGATCTCATAAACTCTAACTCCGTGGATCAATCAATCAATCAACAACAGTCCCAGTGCCTCGCGGCTCCCACAAAAGCAGGGTCTGGGAGGGGTGGATGTACGCAGCTTTACCCCTTCCGAGTGGAAAGGAGGCTGTTTTCGGAGACCCCCAACCTGAAGTATTTGAGCGTCTGTAAATAAAACACTCTAACTCCGTGGATCTCATATATTATTTTTTAAATGATAAACTGTAATACATACATGCTAAAGAGATTTTTAGTGTATGTACTCTTGGGCGGCCTAATAGCAAACTAGGATCTTGAACTCGAGAGACCCATGAATCAACTATGGCCAAACTATTATCGAGGTTGGAGGTGTTAGGAGAAATATATGTTGATTGTTCAGATTAAAAAGATAAATAAATGCAGAAAACTATTCAATACTTGTTATCTGTTCTATTTTTAAGGAGTTTTAATATGATAATATTGATCACAAGGCAAACTAGCCTTAGTCGAGTCTGTTAGGGACTATGGGAGACTTGTTATGAATAAGTAAGTCTAGTTATTTTTGAAGAAATGATGTAGTACGAATAGCCGAATAGTTCATAGAGCAGTTGGATTGTCATAAACCCAGGCGAGGGGTCACAAACATTGATTTGCATCTGCAAATTGAAACAGTCATAACATTTGATCTGGAATAGCTTATAGGACCCATTGCATATCAAAACGAAGCTCCCAAACTGAAATAAGTAAGGCCACTCGCTCCGCTATTGGCCCTGCTCATTTTGCCCAACTTCAGCACCTAAAGTATTTTGGACCACTTTTGTGTTTTGTAGCTGTCTTCGACACGACCTAACCCCTATTTAGGATGCCATGTTTCCAGGACGACAAGATCTTCAGGTTGGGGGTCCTCGGAAACAACTTCTTTTTCACTCGGAAGGGGGAAGGCTGTGTACACCCACCCTCCCAGACCCTGTTTATTGTGGGACCCCGTGAGGCACTGAGACTGCTGTTGTTGTTATTGTTTTGTGTTTTGTAGCTGACATAGTCACATTTTTGCAGTTTTAGGTTTCCTTATTAGTTTGCTATAAATAAGTCTTAGCAGCTGTTTTTATAGCATTCTATAATTCTCAAATACAAAATTATAACATTTTTTCTCTGAGTTTCATTAGACTTCGAGGTTCTTTTTTTTTTTTTTTTGACGTGTTGAATATCGAGTTTTGCATTTTTATTTCCGATCTAGAAAACAACCATATCACAAGAGAATTAAATGACATGGAAATTGGAAAATGTAACAGAGCATTAAATTTTGTGAAGTTTGCTCAAAAAATGAGGACTATGACGTGGAAATCTTATCCACTCTATATATTCTGAATTCAAAAAAGAGGAAGAAGCTCAATGGGAACACTCATAATAAATAGACTTACCAAAAAAAAAACTCATAATAAATAGGATTATTTATTTTAAATATCTTTATAGGGTTCATTTATCAATCGCTAATATATTGAATCCCATTAAAACTTCGAAGTTAAGCGTGCTTGGGCGAGAGTAGTACCGGGATGGGTGACCTCGTGGGAAGTTTTCTTGTTGCCAACCCTATAAGGTTGGGAGTCCTCGGAAACAATCTCTCGGTAGGGTTACATCTTGAAGGGGTAAGGCTACGTATGTCCACCCCCGACCCCACTTAGGCGGGAGCCCTGGAGGCATTGGGTCAGTTGTTGTTGTTGTTGTATTCTAAATATCTTTATACCTTACTTATTATGTCTATTTACAATTTACATTATGGTAATTTAGTCCTATAGTAAATTGAAACTAAGTAACGTAAATTTTAACAATCTAACAATGTCAAGTGCAAGTAATCTAATACAAATCCACTTGTCAACCCCTCGTGACCTAGCAATTAAAAAAATGTTCGCCGTTTTATTTGTCTATCTACAATAGGTAAATTGATCGGTGTAAATTGTATACAGACTAAATTTACACATTTAAAAATATAAGAATTAAGTTAATGTAATTGACAAAAATATATGGACTTTTGGTGTAAATAACTTTAGATACGTCATTTAGTGCAAGATTACCCTTTTATATAGTAATTACAACAAATTGTGATATTTCTTGCGGAAGCTTTTTTGGCGCTTCAATTATCAAGAAGCAAACTACTAGTTCAAAGAAGATACATGAGAAATAGCGGATCACGAGATTAATTTTTTTGAAGATCTCTTCGTCATTCAGGAGATCATCTAAGATCTTTTCATGTCGCCTCACAAGATCAACTCCAGCTGCCAATTGCTTGCCCTGGTGCACCACACTGTCCTTGACTTAGATCGCTTATTGTACTTTTTCCAACCCTTCTTCGCTTTCAATCTCCTTAATTGTCTTGTCTTCCCTACAATCTTCCTTTGTGACTCAAGTAATTACACCGAGAATTTTTTTCTCTTAGGGTGTTTGTCTCCGATCCTTTAGCGTTGCAGGGGTAAGTATTTACGAGGTCATTACCATGTGAGAGGCAAGTGCAGACGGTGTAGTCAGTGATTACAAATGTCTAATCCTACTCGATAGTCTACTCAATACTCAGTGCTGGAATTGATGGGTAGCTTGCTATCCCCCATGCAACCTGCTCGGCCTCTTCGAGTAAGGTTCCCATCACCTCTTTTCAGAGGTATTATCGACTATGTCTTACTCACCCCCATTCTACCCTCCACTTATCATGATCGTATTTAGCATTAACTTTAACAAATTTTCATTAGCGCTTAGCATTGAGCTTCAACTTTTTAGGATAAAAAATTTAGTGTTTTACAAGTTAGAGGAAATAGTTTTTTACTTTTAAAATAAAGTTAACGTAAAATAAAATTATTTCTTCATTCAAAAATAATATTAATAAATTGATAACTTCTAAATTTTATTAAAAAAATAAATTATGGGACTATGCGTTTCTCGTTGAGTTCATTAAAATTTGAAAATCGAACGTTTGACCAACATGTCAACTATGGCGGAATTCATATGGACATTTTTTTCCCAATAATCAGAGAAAAAACTCTTAGTATAAGCCGGCGCATCAATCGAAGTAGATTCTTAAAAAGGCCGCAAAAGCTAAAAAAAGCAAAACAAAATAAAAGTTTTAAAAATCTAAAGACGCTTAAAAACATATCTACACCAACTCCTGGGGAACGAAAACGCCAAGAGAACCACGCCAAACTAAGCCCAAAAAACACCTAAATCATATGGACATTACTAGGGGTGTTCAATGGGTGGGTTGGGTTGAGTTTGGGGCCAATCTATTAAGACTCAATAGTTTTGGGTTCAATACGCCGTCACCGGATCCCATTAGAACTCCGAAGTTAAGTGTGCTTGGGTGAGAATAGTACCAAGATGGGTGACCTCCTGGTAAGTCATCACCCTCAGGTTGGGGGCACTGAGAAACAGCCTCTCTTTAGGTTAATACCCTGAAGGGGGAAGGCTGCCTACATCCGCTTCCCCAGACCCTGCGTAGGCGGGAGCCCTTGAGGTAGTGGGTATGTTCCTTCCTTTTTTAGTTTTGGGCTCAAAACTCACCCATACCCATAGAAAAAGTTTTTAAAGTATGGTCCTAGTTATAGTTCCGATGGGTTATGGGTAACCTATGATGGCAACCCAAAATAAAGAAGGGTGAAAATAGAATCAACTGTATAACTAAAGTTGACAGTGAATTCAACAATACATGTAGAATAAAATAGTCAACTAAACTTAGTTAGTCCAAATTTTAGACTTAATGTATTAACCCGACTTGAAGTTTCGAATTTTCTAGACATAAAATGAAACTTGTTGGACAAACCGCATATACACACGCATAAAATTTCATATTTCTTGGATTGTTTTAATTAACTTGCTATTCTTTTTGTATATTCACACTAAAGGTCCCTTTACTTTGTGCACTGTATCAATTAAGTCCTTTTTTATTTTCAGAGAAATTATCACTTAGGTAACTTGAGATTTGATCATTTGTCACTTAGATACCTTGACATTCAATTTATAAATGAGTAGTATTTCATCACTTAGGTACCATGTGTTGGAATTTGATAATTTTTGTGAAAGTCATGTTAATATTTTCAGAAAAAATTCAATGAATTATAATAAAAAACTTCAATGACTTTGGATATAAACTATCTATATATTTAGAATTGTGTGTGATATCAGCATTTTTTTTGTTAAAAAATTTTTAAATTCTTAAGAATATATTTATATATTGTTAGAATTATGTTTTATTTTGACATTTTCAACAAAAACCTATCACCATTTTGGAAGAAGGGTAGCTGATTTTTAAAATTATAAAATTCCATGATATCTAATTCATAAAATTTTTAAACCTCAAGGTACCCCGTTATATTTTGAAACATCCAGGTACCTAAATGATAAATGATCAAAACTCAGGGTACCTAAGTGATAGTTTCTCTTATTTTCAATTATGTTAATTTAGTTTATATATAATTTTAATTGTATTAATTTAGTCTGTTAATCAAACTAAGATTAAGTCAATGACATAAACTTAGAAGGCACAATCATGTTAAAGGTAAATAATCTGTTGCAAATGCACTCGTTGACCCAATTAAAACCAATACGTGCATGCACCATTGAAAATTTCGTCACCAAATTAACATATATTACTCAAAGATCAAATTAGCCCTATGTTTGTGCATAAACTAAATTAACATAATTAAAGTATGTGAACTAAATTAATAAAATGCCAAAGTAAAAGGACCCCAACTGTAAATAGCGTTGCTTTTAGTAAGATTGTATAAATATTGGGATGGGTATAATGGGTTTTATGGGTTGACCCCATAGTAACCCATAAAACCCACGGATAAACCTAATTCTATCCAACAAGAACCAACAAATTTATAAACCCAACCCAAATTAATTGGGTTAGGTGGATCTTGGATTTACCCAAACCCATGAACACTCCTAAACATTATTGTATTTTCCTTGTTTTTTTTATATATAAATATGAGGAGAAATCATCAGAAGAGTACAGGAGATATCCTCAGAAGAAATAAGATTATCATATTTTTTTTAATTTGAATAATTTTTTTTTTTGCTGACAATATTATAGGCAAAAACGTTATAAATTGTCTTGAGTTATAAGATAAAAATATAAGTTATTGTACAAAAGGTTGATAATAATAAAGTAGATGCCCAAATACGACCCATTAACTAAGAAGCGCAAATGAATAGAAGGACTTCCTAAACCTCATTTGCCCTACTTCCCGATGACTACACCAAAGTCAGGAATTGCTACCCATAATGCCAACCACGGAGGACGGAACCGTGCTTGGGCACCGGCCATGGGTGCAAAGCGTTATTCTCGACTTATAAGCGTCGTTTTCCTCTCATTGAGTGAGTGTTGTCATTGATGGAAGCCCAAAGTGGGCACCACTGGCATGGGTACTCGCCCATGGCTCCATCTTCCCCTCCTTCTGATCTCATTTAGGCTTCCTTCTCTCACCCATCTCCGAATGCTGTTGAGATCCATTGTATTCCCACACAGCTGACTACCGTTAACCACTCATGAAGGCCCAACACCGTAACCGCTCACTAGGGCCAAGCACCATAACCATTTGGTTGACCACTGTATTCGCCTATTTTCCACCATTGTCATCTATTAAGACCGACAGTCTCATCTACCCACCATACCGAAACGTCATATCTAACCTCGCCTACCATGAGCAAGAGACATCATATCTGATCACCGAGTCACTTCTCCAATTCAAAATAACAAACCCAGTATTCCACCTGTGGTCTGACTCTACAGGGAAGGCACCATACCGCACCAAAGCTCCCATGCCTCGAGCCATCCTTATGATATCAATCGTGATAAAAAAAAGTTATTATCATGACAAAATGTTAATAACAATATAAAAATTTATTATTATTATTCATTATAAATTACATCACTGATCTAATCAATGATATAAATGTTTACGTATATACCTAAAGATAAACAAATAATGATAAATAATAAAAGAGAGGGGGATATGGACCAGATTTAACAAATAAATTGGAGGCCCATATAATACAGCTGGCCCATTTTTGCAAGAGGATCACTGTTTTCTATTTAATAGTGGAACATACCCAATGTTTCTAGCGCTCCCGCCTACGCAGGGTCTAGGGGTGGATGTACGCAGCCTTCCCCCTTCAGGGTGTTAACCTGAAGAGAGGCTATTTCCTAGTGCCCCCAACCTGAGGGTGAGGATTTTCCAAGAGGTCACCCATCCTGGTACTACTCTCGTCAAAGCACGCTTAACTTCGGAGTTCTAATAGGATCTGGTGACGGCTTGTTAGCGCCCTCTTTGGTACTATTTTCTATTTAACAAATTATGGATATTTTTGAACCCTACATTACCAGTAGTGTAACTCCGGGTTATTTACACCGTTGGTCCCTTGTATTTTTAATTTTATTCAAATTAGTCTCTTTTTTTTTTTATATTAGTGTCTCACTTTTATAAATTTATTCAAACTAGTCCTTTATTTTATTTTTATTTAAAATGGTCTCTCGTATTTTATTTTATGACGAAATTAGTCCCTTCACGATAACAAACATAAGGTAAAAATAAAAAAATGAGAGACCAATTTTGACATAAAATAAAACATAAGGGACAAAAGAAAAAATAAAGGACTAATTTGAATAAACGAAGGGACCAATATACGGCCTCGTTTGGTTGTCGAAGGAATTAAATTCCTACAGAAAGTTGTACTTTCCAGGAATTCACTTCCCTCATTAGCTTATCAAGAAGTAGTATAAATGTATTTGGTTGTCTATATGGGAAATAGAACTTTCTAGGAATTTAATTCCTATATTTTATTTGGTTAATACAATAACTTTCTATGAAAAATAATTAAAATGGCTATTATGCTCATGGCAAATATTCTAACATTATTCATCTAATACAAATTAGATGGGAGTAAAACTGTCGATTAAAAGTAATCAAGGAAGTAGAACTTGCTTAGAGGGCTAAGTAAGTTATTTCCCTCGTTTTGAAGTAATCCTAACTTCCTATATCCTACCTATTTTCCGCAAACCAAATAAGAGCAAAAAATGACGCTTTTTGTGAATTGAAACTTCCCGCATCTACTTTTTCCCTACCAAACGAGGCCTAAATAAAATAAAAAGAAAAAACTAGTTTAAATAAAGTTAGAAACACGAGTGACCAGTAGTGCAAGTAATGCTTTGTTTAGCAACTGGATAAAGAGGGGGAGGGTAAAGTAATATCCTACCCTTATTTAAATATGTCAAATTAAGAGAGACAAGGGTAAAGAGAGGTAAATAAGTTACCATTATTTAAAAATTGGGTAAAAATATAAGGATAAAGAGAGTTATAATTAAAATAAAGGTAAAAGTGTCAAAAAAGTTATAAAAATCATCTTTATCCCCCTTTACGCCCTAATTTGAGGTTAAAGAAATTAAGAATAAAATAGAATAAATGAAGTATCCCTCGAACAAATTTATTAAATGGAAATATTTTTTTTTTTATTATTTTTTTTTTATACCGTTGCCAAACAAGGAGTAACTCGGGTTAATTCTCCAAAGATGATGAACAAAGGAGTAGAAACGCAAACTTAACTTTCACACAGTCGTCAGATCGCTTTCATCTTCCGATCTACCGACCATGTAAAGATCCAATCGTTCTTCATCATCTTCTCCCAATTTCAATTTCTCTTTTCGATTTTCACCAAAATTCATCACTGAATTCATCTGTCTCCCCTTCTCTCTCACCAAATCTTCATCGGTGAGAGAAAAGGAAACCCTAACCCTAATTTCCCATCCAATTTCGCAATGCTATCGAAATCCCTAAACACAATCACAATCACTGCAATGCTCGCTTTCTCTCTCCTCATTCTCTTTCTCTTTAGCCACCTCCAGTTCCCCACTGCCGCGCCATCCTTACCCGAATCGAAGCCCTCGGTTAAATCCGCGCCTGACCCGTTTACGGATCTTCTGGGTGCGGTTAGAAAGTGGGATTCGGAAGTGGGTTGCGGTCGGTTTGTGGAGAAGTATAGGGATTTGGCGGTAAATGGGTCGGCTTTTTTACAAGGTGGGGATGGGGAAATTAAGTGTAGGGAGATGAAATTAGGGTTTGTGAGTGTATTGGTGAAAGGGTGGACTTGGATTCCGGATAATTTGGATAATTTGTATTATTGTCGATGTGGGTTGAGTTGCTTGTGGTCTAAATCTTCGGTTTTGGCCGATAATCCGGACGCCCTTTTGTTTGAGACTACAACTCCTCCTTTGGTGGTATGTTACAATTTCTCATTTTTACTGGTCATATTGTTCCTTCTTTTTGATTGAAAAAGATATGTATTAGGAGCTAAAGAATGTACAAAGAGTTAAGAACAAGATATCGTCAAAATTACATATATGCATCCATAAAATGAAGTAATAATGTGAACGCCATCAATCCCTCTGCAAATCAGCTAAGGTTGTGTCAGCAAAGCATTTGAAACTTCTTGTCCAAATAGCTCCTAAAAAGCTCTTTGTCATAATGTTCCTTTTGATTGGTATAGAAGTGAAAATGCATTTGATATAGAGTTAAGAGTGATGGAAGTGTGCTGCATGAGTAATTTTTTGCGGCTTGTGCATTTAGGGTGAACATGGTATTGGGGATGGACAGTAAATTGTATTATTTTAGTTCTTGTACTTGTGTCAATTTAGCTCTATGGTGAAATTAAGTTAAGGTTAATGATGTAGTTTTTAATGGTCATTTATGTCTAATGCAAGTGACCTCGTAGAAACCCATCCGTTGACTCAATTTAAACTCAACTGTGGCCCGACTGTCAAAACCTGTGTTGGAATGGGCTGAATTAAAGAAGATTGAACTTTTTTTTCATGGAAATGGGAAAGAGGAGCCTTAGATTTGGGTTTGTGTTGGAGTTATGTACTCCATTAATCCCTAATGTTTGTTATTTTGTTCAAATTGGCCCCTTATCATTTTTCTAATGCAAGATAATACTTGATGTTCTATTTTGTGACCAAATTAGTTTAAATCAGTGACTGAAATTAGATAAAAAAAGACAGGAGACCATTTTTCTCATAGAATAAAACATGAAGCATTGTTTTGAACCAAAAAAGACGAGAGACTAACTCGAACAAACTTACAAACATAAAGATAAACAGAGTAAATAACTTGTTTCTACTGTGGATTATCTTTTTGGTGCTTCTTAAGTTGGGGGTTTTTTTTTTTTTGGGGGGGGGGGGGGGGGGGTGTTAAGTATGTTGCAAATCCTCTTACTATGAATCTTGGGCTGCCATAACTCCAAATGAGCCTGAGAATACTGATATGACATATGGTTACGATAACATATTTGATCTATGTTATTATTTTTGGAAAAAATCAAACTATAAATATTCATCAAATTCTAATGAAAGATACCTATAAGTTGCCAAAACAATGTTTCATGTCAACATTTTCCTGGCAAAAGGATCGCTGCATTCCATCAAAGTTTACCTTTATATTGTAGGAGTCGAGTTTGGCATCTACAGTTTCCCACAAAAATCCACAGAATTTAGGAAGATGTTACTCAATTGATAAAAATTGTATACTTTAGTTACCTGACTAAGATGTTATTGTGTCATTTCTTGCATGTTGATATTGCATGATCTGAAATGGATATGTTGATCCAAATATGACTTTCACCATGTGCGAATTCATTTGGTGAATTTGATGCTGAAAGATTTCTTGGCTTTTTAGTGTTCATTGCAGACTTAGACTTAGCTATCCTCTGTTCTCTTATATCACATTAACTAGCATTCTGATGTTCTTTGTTGATTTGACATTGTATACTTTACAATACTTCAGAGACGTACAGGGAACCCACTTCGGGTTTACATGGATCTCGAGGCTGGAAGGAGACGATCTGGGCTTGAGGATATTTTTGTGAGTTATCATGCTAAAGACGATGTTCAAGCAACTTATGCTGGAGCCCTTTTTCATAACAATAGAAACTATCATGTTTCTTCTTTGAAGAACAATGTAAGTGTTTTGCTTGCTCGGTATACATTTTGTTCTTGATTAGGGTGTTGTTGAGCCACTCTGAGCCCAAACTCATTAGGCTTGTGATCAGCTTGCTAACATTTTCCTTGGCTTGAAGCATGGTGAGCTTGGAGGTTTTAGCTCAAGCTTGGCTTTACTTGGTTGAGCTTGAACTTGGCCTAGTGAGCTTGAAGCCAAACTTGGCTCATTTAAGTTCGTTTAGGTTTGAGCTCAGCTCATAGATACCCGAACTTCAATCATTTAGGTACATTCAACTTAGTTCGAGATTAGCTCTTTTAGGCTTACAACTTGCAAAGTCCAAGCTTCACTATGCTCTAGCTCTATGTGAAATTAATCTCGAGTGAGATTTCATCCTAAAATTAATTGGCCTTAGTTGGAGTAGCTTACTGTGCTTACATGATAATCTCTTCTTTCTAACTAATTCAACGTGAGATTCTTACTGGACTCATATGGAATTTCTCCATCTTCAGGATATACTTGTATATTGGTCTTCGTCCCGATGCCTCCCCCAAAGAAACGACCTCGCTAACCGTCTTCTCCGTCTCTTACCTCACCATTCCTTCGGAAAGTGCTTGAACAACGTAGGCGGCTTAGACAAGGCGCTCTCAATGTACCCAGAATGCTCAAGGGACGCTAATGGAGCCCCAAAATGGTGGGATCACCTTCATTGTGCCATGTCTCACTACAAATTCGTCCTCGCCATAGAGAACACCATGACCGAGAGCTATGTAACTGAAAAGCTTTTCTATGCCCTCGATTCAGGGGCTGTCCCCATCTATTTTGGGGCCCCGAATGTGTGGGATTTCGTTCCCCCACATTCGATAATAGACGGGAGCAAATTCGGGTCGTTGGAGGAGCTCGCAAGTTATGTAAAGGATGTTGCTGATGACCCGGTTAAGTACGGTGAGTACCACGCATGGAGGCGGTGTGGCGTGCTCGGGAATTATGGCAAGACTCGGGCGGCGAGTCTTGACACTTTGCCTTGCCGGCTGTGTGAGGCCGTTAGTAGACGTGGAGGGCGCAATGCTAAGGCTTAGGGCTTGTTTGGTTGCGTTTTCTGTTATGTAACTGGTTCTCAAAATGATTTTTTTGACTTCTTTTCAATTTTCACTTTTGATTTGGAAAATTTGAAAAGAAGAGCCTTTGGGACAAATCGGAGACCAGCATTTGAAAACTAGAAATTAAGAACCAGAAAGATAGTTTCCAAACCATAATTTTTAGTTTTAAAATGTCTCAAACTATAAATAGAAAATGATACCAAACGAGGCTTTAGAGAATGCTCTAAATACGGGATTTTAAGTATATAACACCAATGGCAGAGAAGTAGTTAGATCTAGAGGGGTATTACCATATATTATTAGGTGATTATTTTTTTTATAATGTAGTGATTCTTCATGATGTGTATTTCGTAATTAAATTGTATACTAGGACTTGCAATGTGAGTTGTTAACTGTGAAGAACTTTCATGCTACATCTTTGACATGCTTTTTGTTTGTGCACTAGGATGTCATACTACTATATATACCATCTAGTTCATTTGTTTCATTATTGTTGGTAAAAAGTAGTAGGTTGGTATTGTACGCCCAAATTCGGCAAGTAGGGGTAGCCGGGTGGGTAAGAAAGTATGGACGAGTACTAGCGTTTCACGATCCTTGACCGTGATCTTATCCTAATCTCGTCATGACAATACACCGAGACGCATAATTTAGTATTTTAATTATAATTATATTTTAGATGCAGCTTTAAAAAATTACTTAGGTTTTTATTGAAAGTCCTTTTGTCCTGGTTGCTATGCTCCCTTACTCCCATGCTTACATATTTCTATGGTTATTTGCTTACATGTTTATTTGTCTATATGCTTACTTGCTATATGCTTACACGTTTTACATGCCTTACATGCTTTTCTTGATCTCTACTCTTTACATGTTCTTTATGATCTGTATACATGCTTTACATGCTCTACCTACTCTATTTGCGTGCCCCTCTTAACTATGAAGTATCAGGTTGGGGATTCTCGGAAATAGCCCTTGAGGGGGTAAGGCTGCATACATCCTACCCCTACTAGACCTTACGTACGCGGGAGCCCTTGAGGCAATGGGGACTGTTGTTGTTGTTTTAATTTTTTGAAGTGACGTTTAAACTTTCCAAAAATTTTTAATGCCAAATATTAACGTAATTCCTTTAGCATTCGTTTAATTTTCAATGATGTGGCATTTTAAAAAATAATATCTAAGAATATAAAAAATATTTTTGTAAATATTTTTCTAAGTACTTAAAAGATTTTAATATTATTTTAAATGTAAATTCAAAATTTTTAAATTATTTATTTTTATTTTTTTTTTCAAAAGTCACGTTAACAAAATCTAATGGAAGTTAATGGTGTTAACATTAAGGCGTGACATTGAAAAATTCAGGAAAGTTTAGGTGTTACTTTTAAAAATTAAAAAAATTAGGTAGGTTTTTAAATCGCTTCTAAAATTTAGGTGTTTTTCAGTATAAAAAAAAAAACCCGAAATAGGAAGTAGTTATTTGTTCTTATCTTTTCCATTGCATTACTGGAGCATATGTTCCAATTGAAAAGGTTTCTCGAAGAAAAAAACTTCTCTACCCAGTTTGTAGAAATTGGCTTTCCTCGAAAACATTAGAGACAAATTATATAATTCGTCAAATGTATATATTATATATTACTTAGAATTTTTTCTTCTCCAAGACGTTCACTCTTCATCCTTGGAGTTGGATTTCTAGGCTATTATTTTACTTTCTCCTCCCTTAAAAATTAAACCTCCACTTCCTCGTCTATATATATTAGTTATGTTATTCCGTGTAATACACATAAATTATATACACTTCAATAAAGAAAATGTATACAGTTTAGTAAAAATTAATATGTAACGTTGGCATATTCTCGTTGCTTCAATTTAAACTGTCACTTTTAAAATCTCATCAACCTAAATTTATTTTTTATGAATATTGGTTATATCGTCTATCTTCTTCTATTAGAAATTTAGGGCTTTTATAACTAACTTTTGGTTTCTTTTTTCTTTTTTTATTAACTCTTTTATCTTAATTTAATTTAGGATGGGGATCATCGGAAACAGCCTCTCATCAAGGCCGCACCCTAGGGGGGTAAGGCTGCGTACATTCTACCCCTCTTAGACCCTGCGTACGCGAGAGTCCTTGAGGCACTGGGACTGTTGTTGTTGTTGTTGTCTCTTATCTTAATTTAAGTATACATAAGTTATTGTATAAGTTAATTCTATTTTTTTTTTACATTAATAATATAATTTTTTAACTGAAAATCACTTGTATTTTAGGTGAGATATTAGAAAATCACATGATTTTTCTAATTTTTTAAAGTTACACTGAAATTTTTAAAAAAAATTTCAATGTCACACCTAATGCTGGCAACGTTAATTTTTTGTCAAATGAAACGTTACGTTTTGGAGTGTAAATGCATCAAAACACCAAATTTAACTTAATTTAATTAAATTATATTACGTGCGTATTTTATAAACTATGAAATTACTCTTCACATTTGAATTTGTAAAGTTGTTAAGGGTTGCTGCTACAAGCTTTTCCACCGAAAAAATTTGGAAGATTTTGTCATGAGTGGTATATGTTGGATTAAGTAATCAACAGTAATAGTTCAATTCAATTGTATTAGATCATATTAGCTATTATTTAGTATGTGTTAGCAGGGTGAATTAGATATTTTGGAGTTAGACATTTTAGGAGGCAAAGTTGGTTATAGGTAGTTAGTATAACAACAACAACAACAACCCAGTGCCTCAAAGGGCTCCCGCAAAAGTAAGGTTTAGGGGGTAGATGTACGCACCCTTTTCCCTTCTGGGTGTTGCCCAGAAGGGAGACTGTTTTCGAAAACCCCCAACTTGAAAAGCTTGTCAACAGCAATAAAGCCTGACAGCCTGGCAGTAAGATATAAAATAAGCATATAAGCAGGGCAAAGCTAGGCAAATAAAGGCAGAGAAATAGCAGATCCGCAAATAAGCCAATAAACAGAATTGATCATCAATTGTAAGAGCATCCAAAATGAAAATTAATGCGAGTCGCATTGAGATTGTCAATTCTTCTCTCATCTAAGTCTTCTCTTTCTCTTCTTGTCTCATTCTAATCTTCTATAACCCTGGTTATGAGCTAAGTTCATAACATATTTTTTATTTGTAAATTCGTTTATAATTCATTGATAAAAAATAAGTTTTATTGATGGTAGTTTGATAATTTCACATTTATTTTAACAGAAAGTTAACGGTGTTAGCATTAGGAGTGACACTAAAAATTTTAAAAAAATTATAAATGTCAAATGATTTTCTGACATAAAATATAAGTAATTTTTAATAAAAAAAACTATCAATAATATAATTTATTAATTATAATATACGAATATAATTATTTAAAATATGATTACATATACTACACATAACCTAACCTATGTAAATAGAAGGGTTATTTACATTTTAGCAGTCCAACTTTTTTAGTAATTATAAAAAAGATCCTGACATTTTAGAATTATTAAAAACGATTCTAAATTTTTATCGTATTAATAAAAAAGACCATCTCCAGCGACCTGGCATCATTTTCCATCACCGACGCTTACGTGGCAAGATTATTATAAAATGTCCTACAGTATAATGATCATATTACCAAAAAAAAAAAAAAAAAAAAAATCCCCCAAATCCCCACCCCTGTATATTTAAAAAAAAAAAAAAATTCAAATTCGTCTTCATCTTCTTCATTCCACCATTAATATTCACTTTGAATTTTTTTTTAAATGCTCAACTGTTTAACAATATTTTTGGGGGTTCAGTTCAGGTTTTTTTATTAATATAATAAAAAATTGAAATCCTTTTTAATAATTTTAAAAGATAAGAATTTTTTTTACAAGTATTAAAAAAATTTTAAATAGAATTAGAAAATAAGGAACATACCCAGTGCCTCAGGGGCTCCCGCCTACACAGGGTCTCGGAGGGAGGATGTACACAGCCTTCCCCCTTCAGGGTGTTAACCTGAAGAGAAGCTGTTTTTCAGTGCCCCCAACCTGAGAGTGATGGCTTCTCAGGAGGTCACTCATCCTGATACTACTCTCATTCAAGTACACTTAATTTTAAAATTTTAATAGAATTCGATAACGACGTGTTGGTGCTCAATTTAGTATAATCTTACATAGAATTGTATATATCAAACATGTAAGCGTGCGTTTTCAGTTTTAGGTACGCGGGAGATGAGAGCCTTAAACCCTCACCGTTATTTGCCTCCACTTTCAAGGTTCTCAACCCCTCGCCATTTCCTTCTTCTTCTTCCCAGTCTCAATTTTCGCGCCTTCTTAAACCCTACCAAAACCCTAACCCTAACCTTAATTTCCGATTCTTCCCTCTTTCGCACCGCCACCATGTCCATGGCGGCACCGTCCGTTCAAGTCAAGGACCGGATTGATCTGACGGAGAAGGAGGCCGAGATTTTCGGCCGGCTTAAAGAGGTGCTCCGGTACTTTAACCTTGACACTCAGCTTCGGGTCGCCGGCGGTTGGGTCCGCGATAAGGTTTGCGTTATTTTTTCGTTGAATTTTGAACCATTTCAATTGGTTCCGTTGTTAGTAAAACACGCGTATAATTGGCGTATTACATGTATCCGTATTTTTACCTTTAAAAAGGGCGTTTATGAATGATTGTTAATAATATAATAAAAGATGTGTTTTTTATGTTAGCAATATAATATGCATCCATATTGCATATTTTTACAAAACTTGGCACTTCAATTCTCAAATTACCGACTTATACATTACTCTCCACGATGTAATATGGTTCCTAATGCCGCTATCATAGGTAGTACCATTAAAAAGAAGTCCAAATTTATAGAATCACATTCTTTTCACTCTATAATTACTTGAAAAGAAGTTGTTATAGACAATAACGTAATCATATATAAATTTTTATAGGGCAACAAACTTTCGACTGTACTTTTTATGTATAGAAGCGGATAATACACGAAAGTAATATTTTTGCTGAATTGCCGTCCTGTATTTTACTATGTTTGGGTATTCTTTGTTAATTAGGGAAGTTCTGTTAGTGGTTTTCTTATGTCGAGGGATTCCCTATCTCAAAAGTTTGAACTTTTAAACAAATGGGGAAGTAGTTTTATGTGGATGCCCATGGGCTTGTAGTATGGTTCATGCATATGCTCACTTTATACTTGTCATAAAATTATTCAATATAAAGAGTTGGGGTTGTTGAGATTAAACGGACTCTATTATCATGTCAAAGAACCAAGTATTGCTAAAATTTAAGCTATTATAGGAACACCAAATAACAGTTTTGTACTCAATATCTCTAGTACCATTATAACATGTCTGGTACTATAAGAGAAAGGTGATGGGGATATAAGATACTGAATATTTCTGTTGTGGATTGAAGCTATTTGATCATGGTTACATCTGACCTCGGATGGCTCAATTTTGTGTGGGTCATTTCTATGGAAGGGATGAGGCTTCCATAAATGTGGGTTGGATCAGTAATGTTGGGAGTATACTGATCTGTGTATGAAAAAAATTTAACTATATTGGGATAATCCAAATATAGAGGCGAGACACCTACTTTATGATAGTTGGAGCATTAAGCTAGTCTTGCTGAATTACATAGTTTGTCCTTTTCCGATAAGGGCACGGGTTGTTCAAAAAATATATAAGGATTTTGGGGTAGTTCTGAACCGAATTAGACTCTTGATGGGTGAAATCATTGAAAACTTGAGGTCCATGCCCTCACAAGCATATTGATACGCACAACTATTAGGAGTATCACTTGACTTGATATCACTTATGTTGATATTTTGCATTCTCCCATTTGCAGCTTCTTGGAAAAGATTGTTATGACATCGATATTGCCATTGACAACATGTTGGGCAGAGAATTCTGTGAAAGGATCAATGAATATTTGTCAAAGACTAGTGAAAATGGCGAAGATGTGAAGGGAAAATTTGGCGTCATTCAAAGGTAAACGTAATTTCAGTACCTTTCTACTTATTCATTGATGATTCTCTTCTAATAATATTGATCAGCTGAAGGTGGGTAACTTGAATCTTGGTTGCCCTAATACCCATGATTCCTTTTTTGCGTCTTTTTGTGAAATGCATTGTCTAACTGTGAGTTGCATATATTGGCATGTATAACATAGATTCACGTGTTTTTTTTAATTCCTATTTTAAAGCTTTTGGTAAATTTAAACGACAAGCACTTGTTTTTGTGCAATATAATGCCATACATTTGATGACTCTTTTCCTGAAATTTGAAGAAACTTGTGCGCACGCATTGGTCCAGCAGCGGGTCACACTCAAGACTGCGGGTTGTGAGAGTGTGGATGTGTATTTTGAGATGTGAATGATCCATAGTGCAATAACTTATTTTTTCCGTTGCTTGACCGGCATTTGCGTTTATCAATAATGTGTACCATTGACTTAGAGGTTCGCCAGTGGGCCTTTTAGGAAGAAAGCACCCATTTATCAAAAAGAAAAAAAGGGAAGAAAGTAATCTGTACGACATGGTTCCGGCTACTGGTAAATGGAACAAAAGATAGGTCATCCCCTTGTTATCTTCTTAAAGGACGCATAAAATTATATTCCCGAAACTGGCGAGTCGTGGAGTGCACATATTCTGCCACTTGCTCAATTGAGATTGATATTATGTTGAGTTTTCTTAGATACAAAGCGAAGTTACCGAGCCCGTAGCTTGGCATTGATTTGACTCCTAGTTTTTGCTCAAGTTAGTTTGAGTTGGCCTTGCTGAAGCAGCAATTTTCCACTTTTTTCTTTGCACTTTGTTTGCTCATAAGAGTAGCTTTTTACTTAGTATTTGACATGGTATCAATGTTTTGATGGTTGCAGCAATCCTGACCAATCCAAACACTTGGAAACTGCAAGGATGCATGTTTTTGATATGTGGATTGATTTTGTAAATTTGAGGTCTGAAGACTATAGTGAAAATAGCCGCATCCCCACTATGGTAAGTTGCTGTCTTTACTGTTATAGAACTGCTATTTTGGAACCCCCTCCCCCAAAATGAGAACTGTTATCTTGCCTTTGGGACGAAGAAAATGACTTACGAAGTCCCCTTTTGATGTATGGTGATCTAAAGGAAAGTTAAGGAGATTATGGGCTTCATTCCTACAAGGGAAGATATAGGTTTGCTGTAGGCTGAAATAAGTTGTTGTGTCAAGATAAAATTTTTTTCTAGTGGAGTAAAGTCACGTTTTATATCGCTTGTTTTGACAGTTTACAGATGTAGCTTTACTCCTCAGAGTACTCTTTATCTTTTATATGAGCATTTTGTAGAGAGTTTAGCACTTCCATTTTGTTTCTTTAATAGTAAATTCAGGGATAATTGTCTGAAGTTGGAATTGAAGGATGGATTCTTGATGTTCTTAGAGATGGCGATGAAACCAAGTCTCTGTACAGTGAACAGTCGTTTCTTCTTTTCTGAGTAGGCTTGACCTTGTGATGCTGCAGAACTAGTCCTATCTGATCCCTATGTTAGTATTTAGTATTCTCGCACTAAAAATAAATTATTCGGTTCAGTTGGTCCCCCTCCCCAATTTATTGAAAAAGGACAATTTGTATGGCCAAAGCATTGGAATGAATGTTAAAAGTTGAAATCTCTCTCTCCCTCCTTTCTTTTGTACCCCTTTCTGAATTTTTTCTCTATTCCATCCCCCTATACTATCAACCTAGTTAGGTTTTGAAGAGGGCAACCAAGCCACTTCTCTTGGTTTTAATTGCATCAATTACTGAACTAAATCACGTCCATAGTGTTTGAGGCACCCTAGTGATTTTGGATATGTTTCATATAGTTTAAATGGGAGGAAAAATAACAGATCTTACACCCAGTAATAGTAATGACTTATATATTTTTGGTAACCTTGTAGTTTATGTTGCAAAACGATTCTGTCCTTGATAGCTCTGGATAAATTTTCATATTGAAGGCATTGGTTTCTACAGTAGATGTTGCAAGAAAGGGTTGATGCTGTTGGGACGAGGCTCTGAAATGATATTGTTGAATCTAGAATGATACTTGGACATCTCCGTATGTCATATTTAGAGAAATCTCTCTTAAACTGACAAGGAACTCATTTTTCTGTCTTTGAAAAACTTGGTTTGGCATTGAATTGAAGGTGCTTGTGATCATTAATTTTTAATTTAGTAAGTGTGTGTGTGTTTGCAATCTACTCTAGGTTTTGTGGTCTCATTCTTTGTATAAATCTTACACCACTCAACAAAGCCATGTTAGCCTGAATACTCATCCCCTATCATCCTAAAAGAAGAGGAAAGACGGAGTCTGTTTGTCAAAAAATTGTTCCTTGTTCATATGTAGATCAATGATTATACAACTAGTTAACCAAATTTGCATCTGATGCACTTCCAGCATGTGGGCCTCGTGCGTTTTAGCTTTACAAATAAGGCCACAATGTCACATGATGATGCTTTTCTTGTGAGTCAAGACCAATCTGTTGTGCTCTTTATTATTGGAACTTTGATCATGCTTAGTTGTAATTATCCAATCACCATGTGGGGGTATCGAATTTGTTTGTCATCCAAGTTTGGTTTTTAATTGCAGAAATTTGGCACTGCAAAAGGGGATGCTTATAGGAGAGATTTGACCATAAACAGGTAAGTTATTGTGTAAGCAATATTCTGTCAGCTAATAAAAATAGTACGGTAGAAAAGAAAAAGCAGGAGCCTCCAGCTGTAGTTATATTTTCTCCTCAGCTCCTCGCCAATACTCTAGGATTGATCATAATTGTGCGAAGTGTGGGAAAGGGGGAGCTAGTAGTCATAAAAGTTTTTAAGGTTGGGAGTGTGGAAGGAGCCTTCATATTACTATGTATTAGACATACTAGAAAAATTAATGAAATGTCGTTCTTGAGACATTAAAGCATAAATATCAAAACAAATTCAATATTAAGGAATGACCAAGAAAATTGAGTCCTAGAAGGAATAAGATCGAGAGAGATCATTGTTTGCATCACGTGATATAATTAGTCAACAAATCGTTTGATAATTGTCTTGTAAAAATGATTCCTTGATTGTTTGAATCTTGTTTCCATTGAGTGTGGGACATGTTTAAAATTTTAATATGATTTTGAAACGTTGAATCGCGTTTCTAAGTAAGAAAGTCCCCTGCAACTATGGGACCGATAGAACTTGTTTCAGCGTTGAGTTCACTGGAAATTGAACAATGATATTATGCGCAAAGTGAATGGAAAAGAACATGTTGATCCACTTTCTGAACATCAGTTTAATGCTATCGCAAATTTCTCTATTGGTTCGAGGTGCAGTTGCATCCCCTTGTATGCGTTTTTGATTGATGATGATACTTGCCCCGGAAAATAAGTTTTGGATTGATGATGGGATTAAGGAAGATCTAAGTGTAGTTTCATATGTTAACTAACTCTTAGGTGTAAAGACGTTCAATGAGGCTTCTTTTTCCTTATGTTTTTGTATGCTTGGTCTGGAAGATGGTCTGTATGACTGCTTGTCGGAATATCCCTACTGCTAGGAAAGTTTTCAGTATTAAATAAATTAAGCTGAGAAGGGTATAAGAGTACCAAACAATTGTGAGATCTTATTCACATTACTTGTTAAATTCTAGGTTTTATAATGGTCGATGTTTTCACATTTGCTTATCGTAATTTGTTGGTTGGATTAACGGAGCTTATGTTGTTTTTTTTTTTCCTTTTGTTTCGCAGCTTGTTCTATAATATTAACACTGACTCCGTAGAAGATTTTACTGGTAGAGGTTAGTTCAAATATAGTTTTCCATCATCTTCGTATTTTGTAATCTAGCACAGGAAGTCTGGTATTATCTCGTTTCTTCGTTTTTTTGGTTCATTTCTATACTTTCTTGTGATGACAGGCATTACTGATCTAAAATCCGGAAAGATAGTGACTCCTTTGCCCCCGAAAAAGACATTTTTGGATGATCCATTACGGGTTCTTCGAGCCATCCGTTTTGGTATTAATCTGACCTCTTCATTGTTTCATTTAGACATGTATAGTTATCATATAATCTCATGTTCGAAGTTCCCATTTCACCTAATGTAGGTGCGAGGTTTGATTTTGTGCTTGATGAAACACTCAAGGAGGATGCTGCTTCTGATGAAGTGAGAGCTGCTATTCGAGGGAAGATTAGTAGGGAACGGGTTGGTCATGAAGTATGTGAAATGTCTGACACTTCATTCTTCTGTTTTTCTTTTTTGCTATTTTGATCACAGTGTACTTGATATATAGTTACTTGCAGGCCTAGCCTTCATGAAAACCTACTGCAGATTTGATTCCCTTTTTCTGTGTTTCCTATCTTTTATGCAGGTTGATCTAATGATTGCAGGAAATCAACCAGTCAAAGCCGTCACATACATATTTGATCTGCGGTTATTTTGGGATGTTTTCAGCCTTCCACCTAATGTTGTGCCTCCAACACCCGAAGCATGTGACAGGTTTGTGTCAGTACTGGGATCTCCATCTTTATAGATTTGCATCAAAGCATGTTCTAGGGTGGCCTCTGGCCTACTTTTATAGTTGATGCTTATGCGGTGAGATGAGTGGATTCAACTGTACTATCCCTTATTGGCTACTTTCTGTTGTATTCTATCTAGCCAAGGGAAAAGTGACTGTAAATGTGGTTGTAGTATTTCCTGTTGTAAACAACCGTGAAAGGGTTTGGTATCGTAGTCATGATTGTGATCATTGCAAGGTTATTCTTCTATTTTGAGCATATGCTATTTGTTAGGAGTATGGTTTCATGCCAATTTGACTTGTCAATACTTTGTTTCTTGGGACCTTTGGAACTTAGAATCCAGATGATATGTACGAAGGACCTTTGGAACTTAGAATCCAGATGATATGTACGAAAGAAAATTTACGTTCTTTTAGAAGTTGTGATCACATGTGGAAAAGCTTATCACCTACTTGATGCAAACGCTGCTGGCTTTATTTTCTCATTTCTAATGTCTAGGTGAGGTACCAGAAATGCTTTTCAAACTTTATTGCACATATCACACGACCATTATCTCTTCAGTATCCCACCTCTGAGGTGGAGCTTCCTTCATTGAACCAATGGCTTCCAACTATGTTATAATTTAAAAAGCACTCTTGAGCAAGTGCTGTAAATGTTAAGATCTTGAGCTATATGTTCTTAGTCACTATATCAAGCTAGAAGGAGCACCAAACAATGTAACCATGGTAACTTTATTAAGGATAAAAGCATTGTTTGGCGAAGTTTCTTTTTTGAAAAAAAGTTTTCTTCCTGAAAAGAACACTTTCCTTTAGATTTTATGGTTGTTTGGCTTGAAAAGAGAAGTATTTCAAATCAAAATAGGAACAGTTTTTCTTCTTTCAAGCAAAAACAAAAATTAATGATTTTCTTTTAAAACAATTTCTTCATAGCTTGTCCAAACAGGCCTATTAACATGATATTTGAGATCAGTTGCAACTGGGGAACACCAACTAAATAAGCGACTTCTAAAGGAACTTGTGTGCTTTTAACTCTGGTTTCCAGTGAAGTTGCTTCTTATATGAAATACAGAATTCATTTGATCTGGTGAGTATAGATGTATTCTCTGGCTGAACTCCTATGTTAACACATTCATCTTTATTGCCTGGTTTAGTTAGAGGTCATGTGAGCTAAATGCTAGCACACAATGCTGCAGCACGAACACAGCACAGAAATTCCTTCAACATTTCATTATATTAGTTTAATCTGTTTTTGTGTTCACAATATGCATTTCTTCTTCTCTATTAGGCTATGTGTTACTTATATGGATGCAGCATGGAGACTTATTCACAGGCTTGAAGATGTTACCTTGAATGTGAGTACGGTTATGTTCATGTTCAGCTTACTTTCTTCATTTCTTTTATTTGTCTGTTTGTTGGACGTTGATGCTGTGATTAATGAACTTGAGATGAATCTCATCTACTGCTACCCTGAAAATATTGATCTCATGAAGCTGGTGAAGCCTTGTTTAAACGGTAAAACTACCGAGGTTAAGGGCGTAGGATAAAAGGTTTTAGATTCAAATCTCTAACCCTGCTTGCCCCGCCAAACAAAATCTTACAAACAAAAGAGCTGTGTGAAGAAAAGACGGCTACTATTCTGATGTTGTCAGAAAACAGTGGTTCAGATTATTTGCTTGTTTTATTAGTTCAGTGTTTCAGATGGAAAGGATCAGATCATAATTATACTGCTGAATTTCCTTGTGAACTTCTTTTAAGTAATTTTGGGGAAAGGATTTCAGAAAGAGTTACATTAGGTATGTCCTTACAGGGGAGGTCTTACAGGGGCATAAACAAAACCCTGCTCAGGTTTGGTTGGTGAGCTTGATGAAAAATCTAAAATTAGCAATGTGACCAGCCCAGTTATATCCGTTTTATTGGTAGGTTGGCGAATTGGGGGTGGAGAGATCCGAACTTGGGAACCTCTTGTTCTTGAGCTTCAATTTTGGTAGTGTTTTAACCACTAGACCAAATTCTTGGCGGCCCTTATCTATAAAGAAATTGGATGAACAATAGGCACTTTGCATCTTCCTTCTCTTTTTTTTTTTTGGGGGGGGGGGGGGGGGGAGGGAGGGGTGGTGGTTCTCACAAGGAAGGTTGCCCACAAAAACTAATTTTTCTAGCTCCGTATTGTCATCATGTTTCCACATCAATTCATGTCACTCCAATGACGTCTCAGCATTTTGACCTCTACTACATTGTATGCTTTTCTCCTGTCACATTCGTGGTTGTGCAGTCGCATGCAAATATTCATTTATTGTCGTGGAGTCCCTCTTTGTTTCATGTTTTAGTTATCTATCAAGTTCAACTTAATCCACGTACCAATTTGACAATTTGTTCCGGTTTAGATCAGATGTTGCTTTCCGCAACCCTGTTAGCTTAGTATTTTTCTTTGTTTTATTTTCAATTTTCTCCCTCAGGATGAGCAAAGGCGGCTGTGCCTGTACGCTGCATTATTTTTGCCATTGAGGAGCACTACATACAAGGATAATAGAAAGAAGAAGGTAACTTTCATTTTCTATTTGGTTTAGTGATCAATGTTCTCTTTAATGCATTTGCCTTGATTCATGTGTTTGAACGGGGATAATATGATATTCACCATGAAGAGACTCAGGTATTGTTTTATGGCACCATCTATTTTCTATCTCGCATGAATGTCGTTAGTATATACTTAACAGATATAATCCCTTCATCTGAATGCTCGTTTTGTCTAAAATGTGAATAATGCTGGGATCCACTTTGTATTTTGCATTGGAATTATATAAAAAAAAAAAGAGTGAGTGCTATTGGATTTTGAACTCGTGACCTCTTAGACCCAGATACCTTTTTTCTTTGATTGGTTAAGTCTCGAAAAAGAGACCCTGATACCAAGTTAAGGAACCGGCTATCCCAACAATTAAGCTAGTAGGTCCTTTATTAGTAAAAAAAGTGTATAACGACACATTTTGTACACATATTTGTACTTTTCCATTTAAAAAGGAAATTTATGTATAATTTCCATTAATATTGTAAAGCACGTGTTTTCTTGATGTTTTTCATATAGTGTACATATTGTTTAGTGTATTGTATTTTTTTATTTAAAAAATAAATGATCATTGGAAATAATCAGTAGCTACACCTAGATTAAATATCCATATTCCGTATTTTAGTCAAATTATTGATTGTATCATATCATTTACTCTGTGTTTTACTTTCGCTACTGCTATAGTGATTGACATTTATCTTTAATTTTCTATGTCAACAAATTTTTAACCAAAATTTTCAGGTATAAAACTGAATAATACATGTACGTCCCAAATCCTGTTTATTTCTCATATCATACTATGCTAACAGGATTAGGTCAAGGATCACGAATGATTTTACACTCTAACAAATATGGATATAGTTCTACTGTCAACAACTTACGCAGGTCTGTTTTCTCCATTCTGTAGGTTCCTGCTGTTGATTTCATCTTCCGGAATTCACTCAAGCTTAAAGCCAAGGATTCTGAAACAGTTAGATCTTTCTCCTCGGATCTAACCTGATGTTATACAAATTTTGTTTTCCTAATTTTTCATAATGCTTGAAGTGAATATCTTTCGTAATTTGTAGCCCTTACCTGTATTTATTTCTTCATCTTATTGTAGGTTTTAAACGTACACCGTGCATCACACAAGTTTCTCACTTTGCTTCCTCTTATTACATCTGAAGAGGATTTAGCAAGTGCTGAACTCGAATGGGTAAAGATTCTTATTGATGTTCCTGAGACTGGCAAACTTCGAGTTCTGGCAGGTCTTGATTTCTTTTTGACTTCCTATCTTATATCTTCTTCGTATCCAATATGGAAATAGACCGAGGTTCTAATTGTGGAACCAAATTGTGGTTTGCGCTAGCATTACCATGGAAACAGGGTGTTATGGTTTTTATATAACGGGTTGTGATGATGGCATTGGATTTCTTTGGGAAAGATAGACGACATGGTTACTGGAAAAGATGATGTTTGTGATTTTTTTATTTTTTTTTTCAATGGTGAGGATAAGTATTAGGAGTCCTTTCGAAGAAAGAAGCAACCTAACCCATCGGAACAGGAAAGCCTTAATTTTAGCACCTCTTTGATTGTTTTTAATGTGAAATTACATTTCTAAGTAAGTTCAGATAAATAAAATACATTATTAATGCATAGTGGAGGTGATCACAAAGATGCCATCATATTATGATCAATCCTGCAAAAACTAGCTTAGTATCTGTTACATGACATGGAATCGTAGAGGTTCTGTAACATAGTTATATAAATTGTGAGCTAGCCATTATATGCAGTTGACTGTAATATAAAGATGGTTTCATTAGCGTCTCCATAATGCATATAACATTGTACTTCTTGACAAATCATTACTGTGTTTGTACGACAAAAGATATAAAGAGACTAAAATTACTTATGGTATAACACTCCATTCAAAATTCTTTGAAATATAATCTTTTTCGAGCGACTTATGTTCCCTGAAAACCCAACACCACCGTGATCCATTGAGTAAAGTTAGCGACACCCCACTTCTGTGACTATCATTCTGGTGCGGTTTGGTGAATTATTATTTGTTTTCTCCTTGCAGGCTTGCTTCTGCGAGAAATCAAAGACTTTTGGCAGGTCGCATTGTTGGTCTCCACATTGTTAAACCCTAATGGCATTGAGCATGAGTTGTCAGAGAAGTACATTAACTTGGAGAAGAGCAGAGAAATCTTTAAGCGGGTTACTGACGTGGTTTTTAATCTGGGTATGATCTTTCGCTTCTGTTTTTTGATTATTTGCAATTTAATTATAGAACGGTTGAATTGCTAAACCTGATGCGATAAAGCCGGGATTGAATTTAGGCTTTATAATGGATAATCTTCAATATATGCTAATTGTAAGTTGAGAACAGAGAATTTAATAGAGCTTTTCGAGTTAATGTAGTGGTTAGGCTATCCAACCCCAAAGGTAGAGTTCTTGAATTCAAAATTGCCCCCTTCCCTTTAAAGTAGGTGTCTATGTTAAGGAAAAAGTTCTATCTGACTTACCATCACAGCCTTGCTTTTAAATATGCATCAACAAGATCTCTTTCCCTGGCTATGATTGCTGTAACATTGTTGTGTTCATTACTCTGACTTGTTAACCTAATCGGGCCAAGTTGAGCTTGTTATCGAGCCGAGTTGATCTCATAATTGAGTCGTGCTTGCTATTGAGCTACCCTATCAAGTCATTATCAAGCCTTTTTTGAGCTAATACCTATTGTTAACGAGCTTTTATCTAGCTCTTATCAAGCTTTTAACAAGTTTCATCCAGCCCTTGTCAAACTATTTGCGGACATGAACAAATCGAGTATCCCTTGCTCCAACTTAACTCGTTAAGCTCATTGAGCCTACTCGAACTCAATTTGATAAGCTCTCGAGCCCTCAAAATAAACATGAACAAGCACTAATCGACTTTAAACGCGAGTAGTTCATCGAACGTTTGGTTTATTTACAACTTTGGACTAACTACAACGAGAGAGATCAAATATACATGCAGTTGATATTATCCGGTACATGAACTGATGTTTATTGCAGGTCTACAAAATGTCTGGGAGGTAAAACCCTTAGTCAATGGGAAGGACATCATGAATGTTATGCATCTCAAGCCTGGACCTGATGTAAAGGAATGGGTAAACTCCATTTTTCTCCCACTATCATAAATGAAATCCGCTTTAGAATCTTTCAAAATGTATACTTAAAATCTTGTTTCATGTCAGCAAGAGAAAGTTATCGAGTGGCAGCTCGTGCATCCTGCTGGAACTGCAGATGAATGCTTGGAATGGATGAGAGAAACCAGCGCTAAACGTGCCAAGACCGAGTAGAATGTCGAATGCTCCTTTCGTTACTTGAACTTGAGGTTGATGAGCAAAACGCAGCGTTTTTGTGGCCTGAGCAGGTAGAGCTCGGAGTTTGATAGACAACGTTGCTGGTCATCGAGTATTGACTGTGGTGACATGGGTACGTGTCTCGAGGTCAGATTTGTCTGCTTATTAAGATTTTTGCATATTTTGATTTAATTAATATATCTAAGCGTCATATTTATATTCAAGTATTCTTATATAACACAGTACTTTGGGGAGAAATAGAGATTGGGTTAACTTTTTGTGTATAGCACCATATCTTGTCGTATGATTATTGAGTTTGGGAAGGCTAGAGATACAAGGCTCAAGGACCATTTGATTCATTCATGGTTAAGTCGAGGTTGAAGTGATACACATGTTATGAGATTATGCGGAAAATGTCCTCTCCTCCATAAACTCGAATCTCCCCCGACGTAGGAAGATTTCCATACAACAAAAAGCCCTGTGCCACAAGAACTTCTGCTACTATAGGGTCTTGGGGCTGGGATGTACTCGGCCTTACTCCTTTAGGACGCTACTCTGAAAAGAGGCCGTGTTCGAGTTAATGCTATAAATTTATGTACAAAAATAATAAGAATAAGATGGAAGAAGTTTCCTGGCATATCAAACAAGTGTTGGCCCCATGAGCTAATGTTTTTACATTTTCAAAGTTGGGGTTTGTTTGACTGAACTTTTTCTTGCGAAAAATGTTTTAATGAAAAAAATTATTTTTTTGGGATTTGAGTGCGTTTGGTTTGGAAATAAAAGTGCTTGTAGATAAAAGTAAATTTGTTTTATTTTAAGTAACAGTAGAAAAAAATATTTTATCTTTTTTAAAGCTAAAGTACGTAAAAAAGTTTAAGTTTTTCAGGTAAAAATACTCTTTGCGAAAATTGCTTATGAAAAAAAGAAAAAGTTTTGTAGAACTTTTCAGCGATTTTGCCTTTAAAGTATCTTTATAATTATTTAATTAAATTTTCATTAGTAAAAAAATTAGGTTTATTTAAGTTAATAGTTCTTGTACAATTACAATAGTTTTAATCAAGTTCAATTGTCCAAAGGAATGCTAATTTTTGGTTAAAATCATAACAATGTTTTCACTATTTGTACACATTGATTCTTTTCTGAACACTCTCATTTAATGTAATGTAATTGCTAATTAATACTATATTTTTGCAACAAATTAACTTTCAATCATATATATACTAAATTGGTATAATTAAAAATGAAATTACTAAATTAATACAATAAGTAAAAAAGAAAAAGAATAATGATATAAATACTCCCAAAAATTAGGGAGTTGTTTTTTACAATAAAAATTGTTATTGTTAGAGTATGTGACTTATAAAAATTATAAAATTATTTTAAAAATTATAACTTTATTCTAATAATAATAATTCTGTTATGATGATAACATTAAAAAATTACTAATAGATATAAAGAACTCGATCTCATATCAAAATAGGGATTTTAACTCTTTTGCGAATTATTTATACCATTGACTTCTTATCTTTTTAAATTTGTTTAAAATAGTCTTTTTTTTCTTTTTTGGTTGTTGTAATTGGTTCCTTATTTTTATAACTTTATTCAAATTAGTTCTTGAACTTATTTAATTTATTTAAATTAGTCTTTTATCTTTTTTTTTTTTAAATTATCCCTTATATTTTATTTTATGATAAAATTAGTTTTCCATATTGTGATTAGAATTAGATACAAATTAAAAAAAATAATGGATCAATTTTGTCACAGAGAAACATAAAAGATTATTTTAAACAAAAGAAAAAATAAGAGAATAATTTTAATAAATTTAAAATATGTAAAAGACTAATTTAAATAAAATAAAATATAAAAGATTAATTTAAATAACTTACTCTTTTTGCAGTTGACTTTGACAAGGAGGATAGTATCTCTCTTCTGCTTGTCCCACATATGAACCCTAATATATATATATATATTTTTAATTGTGTTCGAGAACCCTAATTTCAAGCTTCCAAAATTTCTCCCTTTTCTCCTAACTTTCCATCTCAGAATTGCTTCGCATTGCGTCTACATCAACTAATCTTTCATTTCTGGTCAGAAAGCGTTTTCGATTACTGCTTTCAATTTCAACTTAATTTCACTGAGTTCGTCTAATTGATTTGCGGTTATGGTTTCGAATTGTTACTTCAAGGTTGAAAAACGTTGAAATATTCCGATTTTTAATGCTCTAGGATTTCCATCATGATCACTAAATTTTGTTGATTTTTAGGGTTTCTAATTGAAAACTTGGTCTGATCCTTGTTTTGGATATTTCGATTATGGCTTGATTTTGTTCATTCTGCTTGGACTTTAGCCATGGTTTTTGCTGTTGTACCTCCATTGATTTTCTTAGTCTGGGTTGGGACTTGTTTTCGTCTTTGGTTTCTCAGTTGAACCCAATATTACTGGAATGAGGAAACCCTAGTTCTAATTCTAGGCCTCGTTCGATATGCAAAAAGTAAACGCGGGAAGTAGAAATTTATGAGAAGTACATATTTGGGCTCCTGATTAGTTGGCAGAATGCAGCAATTTCTAGTTCCTTCAAATGCATGAAGTAACTTACCTAGCCCCCGGTAAGTTCTAATTCCTTTGTTTTTAACTAGTTTCTCCAAGGAAGTTCTATATCTTGTCCCTGCAACCAAATGCCGTTTACCTACTTCCTGAGAAGTTGACACAGGAATTGAATTATTGGGATATACAACTCTCTGTCGGAGTTCAATTCCTATGGCAACCATATGAGGCTCTAGTTTTTGAGGGTTCTGATTTTGAAAGTCTATGAATTCTCTTCTTTGGTGGATATTGTGGAGAAAGTAAATTTGAAATAAATTGTGTATTTTTGTATGGGAAATTATCACTTAGATACCTAAGGTTTGATCATTTATCGTCTAAGTACTACAATGTTTACGATGAAGGTTCCTTGAGATTTAAATATTTTATCACTTAGATACCTAAAGTTTTAAAATTTTATCAATTAGATAACCTTTTTGTGAAGTTCGATAGATTTTCATGGGAAATACTAAAGTTGAACATGATTCCGACAACATATCACTGGTTTCATTACAATTTAATGATTTTTTGCCAAAATATGCTTAACATGATATATGATTTTGGCAATATTTAAATAATCTATATCAATATTCAGTGAAGTTTTTATCCTAGTCTCCTGAATTCTGCTGAAATAACTGACATATTCCGTAATCATGCACTAAATTTACTGTTTTTTATATAATATTAGGTGATAAATCCTCAAAACTTGGGGTATTTAGGTAATAAATTTTCTATTTTTTAAAAATGCGACTAGCATAGTGTGAAAGATTGGATAAATAAGTCGTTTTCAAATTATGACAAGCTGTGTATACTCAGCTACTCGTGAACGTGATGAAATGGCTGCTGAAATGTTAGAGAGATTGGTTATGGATACTGTTCAAGACATCGATTTTATGGTGTCCTGAAACCAAGTTATAATACACGTTCTTGATAGGATATGGTACCATGGAGGCAATTATGAACTGCGCATCTAAATTTGTCAAGAGGAAGTAATGTCTTCCAGTTGAGAAGAGGAGAAGAGAGAGAGATTGTAAGTTTTCCGACTGTACGAGAGATCAAGGATGATAATTTTGGTTGTTTTATCTATTCTTTGTTAATAATCTTGACAAATTGAGAGCACTATTTGGATATCTACAAGTGGAGTCTTAGGAAAAGACTTGGTTTGACATATGATAGTGCTGAGTTAGACAGCTTTTTGCAAGGATAGTTGGTCCTGACCCCCGTTCATCTCTTCCCAGTTTTGATATGGTTCGACGTCTTCCCCTGCTTCAGGTATCATCCAGTGGTGTTGCAGTCATATAGTGCCTATTCTATTCTTTTTGTCTGTCTATTTTTTTGCTTTGCATTCTTGTTTTATCGGCTAGCTGTTGCTTTTTGTTTTTTATCCCGATTTTATAAGGGATCATTTAGGCCTCGCTTGTACAATGGTATGTTGTACTTTGCGACCTTGTAGCTAATTATCAAAAAAAAAAAATTGATAGTTTCATATAGTCGCTATTTTGGATTTACGTTTTTAGGATTGATGACTGAGCACGTTTTGTGTAATGAGTTACTATTCGTTGTAAATTGTGAACGATGATTGTAATATACCACTCTTGCTTTATACGTGTGGTGGGTTACAGATAAATTTATTTGATGAGCATAATTGATACAAACGTGTACATGTTTGTGATTATTGGAGGGTAATACCCTGAAGGGGTAAGATTATGTACATTCTACCTTTTTCAGATCCTGCTTATGCGGGAGCCCTTGAGGCATTGAGTCTGTTGTTGTTGTATGTCTTTTAGATGTTAGCTCAGTGGGACTGGAAAGGAGATGAGATTGGGTGGCTATATATATACATAATTTTTTATCCACGGTAATATTGGGGGAGGGGGATGTACTAGTGGGGATTCAAACCCTGGTGCTCTCTATGGCAACTGGGAGTCCAATCACTGGGCTATGAGCTTTAAGCTCGATTGGATGTGATATGTAATGTCTTCTTTTACCTTTCTCATTTTTTATAAGCGTTGTATCATCATTTTATAAATATAACTCTCCTTTTTCTGTCCACCTTACCCAATTGCTAAAAAAGGAGATAATTTATGTATCTCTCTTGATCCTTATCCTTTATCGAACACACTCAAATAACAGTAGAATAACATCTTATTCTTTAACGCTTTACCTGATCTAGTGTGTTGCTATACATCTTATTCTTATGCAGAAATGTTCACTGTGACGTAGTTCGGATCTCCGAAATTGAGGGTGAAAAAAATGACCCTCCATTGTCAAAGAATTATGTTTTTAGAGAAGACAAGTTCCTTGGGATTTGTTTTTTCATTCGTTTTTTTTTATTTTATTTTTTCATTGTACTAAAATTTAGAAAATGCTATTTCTTTATTTTTTTGGGATGAAAGTATTGTTCCCTCTTCAACATATTTTCGTTAAGTTTTATAAATAGGATTATGAGTTATTTACGTTAAAGGTCTTTGTACTTTGTCCATTGTTTTAATTTACTACTTGTACTTTTAATTGTGTCAATTTCATCCTTTGGTCAAATTTAAGTTATATTAGTGACGTAATTTTGAATAGTGAAATTATGTTACATGTAAGTAACTTATTATAAATTTATTTATTTACTTAATTTAACGCAATTCGTGATCGAACTATTAAAATTTTTATTAAAATCTTAATATAAATTTTTCTATAAGGACCAACAACAACAACAGGCCCAGTGTTACAAGGGCTTCCGCGTGAGCAGGGTCTGGAAAGGGTAGGATGTACGCAGCCTAACCCCATCAGGGGATACCCTAATAAGAGGCTATTTTCAATGACCCCCATCTTGAAAAGCAAGAGGGCATAACCAAATTGACATATTTTAAATTGTATTGAGATTAAATTGACATAATTAAAAGTATAAGAATTAAATTAACACAATTAATAAAGTATACAGACTTTTTGCATAAATAACCTTAGAATTATTTATATAGTTGTTAGGTTTCTTTTTCATATTTTTCTTGTTCTGTAGTAGTGCTGGAGCCCCAAGTGAGGACATTGGATTTGGTGTGACAATAACATTAAGCCATTTTGATGGATTTAGTATTGGATGATAGGAGAGAGAAAAATAAATAATTACATTACATACAGATTTTTCTTTTATTTTTTTCATTATACAAGATAATAACCGTAATAGAATTGAAAAAAAAACAGAACGAGGAATTGTCTAGTTGATATTACAGAGACCCTCCTCTTCGGTCATAAAGAACGTCAAAATAGTGAGTTAATAGAGACATACTAAGCGGCGTTTCTAATCGACCAAGCAACCAAAGAAACAAGAGAAGGGGGAAGAAGCGGGAACGAGAATTCATGGACTCATCAAGTCATCAGCTGTAGGTTATGTTCTTGCTTAAAAACTCAATATGCATTTTTAGATTTCAATTTTTTAACTGCAAATGTTTATATTCTTGATAATAGTTTAATATATTTTGTTACTATTAATGATGTTGGTTAATTCTGTCTTTTTTGCTGCACGCTTCTCTGCGAGTTGGCTTAGGCATCGCTTATGCTATTTCTCCTGTATTTTACTGCAACTTTTGTCACTAATTATCGAAAAAACTTCGTCACTATTGTCAGGTTGTGAATAAGGGTGTGAATGAGGCAAGTAAAGACGAGCACTCCCTTAACTCGAGCTCGATAAGTTTTACTGAGCTCTTATTATATTTTCAAACTTTTGTTCAACCTTGATTTGATAAGATTTTAATTTTATTCAATATTCAATTTAGCTGAATTCGACTCTACTTATTACCCTAATTAACTGACTCCTGCCATAACTGAGCCAAATATGCTATCGAATCGAGCTCACTACAAAGTTGAGTTATTCCAATTACCATCTAGCTATTATAGAATCATTTCTAGCTAACACTAATTCTTAATGAACTTTTATCAATCTTTTAACAAATTATTAACAAATATTAACAAGCTGCATCACTCTTTTTAAAACTCAATTCTTTAAATTTGCCGAATAATTTACCAAACGAAAGAAGTCGTGATTAATTTCGAACACGAACAATTCGTCCAACACTCGCTTCACCAACCCAACTAAAGTAAATTCCATTTTCTTCAATATTAAAATATAATCCTCACCCTCCCCGAAAAACATCTGTCGTATATAATTTTCCAACGAAGTAGTAGCTTTTTGCTCCGATGAAAATCACAAGAGTATAATTGAAACCCTAGATCATCCACCTTGCAAATCTACTCAAATTTTTAGGTCAACCATTGAAACTTGAAGAAAGCCATGCGATTCGCGGCTGTTTTTGTGTTCTCAATTTTGATTTTCTCTCTCTATGATCCGATCTTCGCCGATCACCAATTCGCCGTCGACGGGAAGGTGATAGAATTAGATGAATCCAATTTCGATGCCGCAATTTCTTCCTTTGATTACATCTTCGTCGATTTCTACGCTCCCTGGTGTGGCCACTGCAAGCGCCTTAATCCTGAGGTCCCTTTCTCTCTCTTAGATTTTGTAATTGTTTGGTTTTCTTTGTTGTTTTGATGTTGTGATTATCTGAGTGTTGTTCAGTTCTTTGTTAGCAAATTATGGGATGACAATTAAATGAGATCTAATACGTATGTGTATTATGAAAACTTTGTTCAAAAGTTTATTGACTTACAAAAGTAAGAGTATATTATTAATCACAAAAGCGGCAGCAGAAATGTAATACATAGTAAATAAGATGGTTCAATTAATAATTTGAGAGTTAAAGTAACCATTTTGGCAAAATATTGAATATGGGTATTTAATTTAGTATAGGTATTATTTTTAATTATTATTTATTTTTAAATGGAAAAGTATATATGCATAATATAATATAGAATTATACCTACAACATCAAGAAAACGCATATTTTTTCATAATTATTGGCAATAATACATAAATGACCTTTTTAAATGGAAAAATACAGACATATGTACAAAATGTGTATCATATGGGAATTTTATTAGCAGAGGTTCCGTTTGATATGCTATTAGATTTTGTTGTAGTAATTGATTCAATTGTAGTTGCAGTGCAGCATCTGGAAATGGGGATGTCGGACTTTAGGGTTTTTCTAGGTCTTTTGTGTTTGAGATTATGATGGGGAGAGGAACTTAAACATTGAGTTTAGGGTTTTATTCATTGACAGATTTGTGGTCCTTTCTTTCATCCGTTCGTATCTTTTATCAGGTTTGATGGTAGTGAGCAATGCGTTGTTCATATTGCTATTTAGGTGCCATGACTAGGTATTAAGAGTATAAACCATTCCTAGACTTTCAACTGATGATGTAAGGGCTTGTTAGTATCGTTCTGTTTGTAACTTTTCTCTTTTTAGAACCTAAAAACATGTTTTGAAAATTTTTTTTTTTTTTTTAGTTTTCTAGTTTAGTTTTAAGTCAGACTAGGAAAACCTAAACACGAGAAACAAAAAACCAGAACAATTTTTTTCTAAAATGTGGTTTTTAGTTTCTAAAAAGAATCAAAACCGTCAACAGAAAATGATATTGAACAGGCTCTAAGCTTTTGAGATAGTTGATTCATTGGCTTGAGGTTAAACAATCACATTGGTGCGAAGGCAGCACTATCTGATTTGTCCATGAACAACTCTTTAGAAGAGCAACTGGGATTGTATAATCTGGGGCTTTGTAGAATGAAAAACTGAATCTTTGCTTTAGTCATGGACCAGAATATTGTGATTCCTGGTAGCAAAGGATGGATTGGACCTGCTTGAACTGCTTTTCTAGATTAATATGATTATTGATGGTCATATGGTATACATATATGAAAGCAGTGTGCTAATTCAACTTACCCAAAAATAAAAAAAAAGCAATATGCTAATTCATCACTGAGTATCCTTTAGTTTTTTTTTTTCTATCACAGAGTATCCTTTAGTTAATTAAGGGCATGTTTAGTATTGTTTTCTATTTTCGATTTTTGGTTTTCAGAAAACTAAAAACTATTGCTTTTTGGTGTTAGGTTTTGAGATACTAATCAAACTAGGAAAACTGAAAATAACAAATCGTAAAACATAAAGTTCATTTCCAAAATATGATATTTGGCTTCTAAAAAATCAAAACTGTATGTAGAAATGATATCAAACAAGTCCTTCCTGTGTAAGTTGCTTGATCTAGGTTAAGAGACTTCCAAAGAAATAAGGACGTTGGTTGCTCATCTCAGTGCTTTGATTTATCCAGCTTCAGGGAGAAGATTCTAAGCCAGCTATTATTTGATGTCACTGCTACTTCTACATACTGGATGCCAAGGCTTGTTCTGAAAGATAGTTCTTAGTGCTGCTCCGCAAAAAATTTCCTTAATTGTTTCATCTTCATGGGCACTTGCAGGAATTTGTTCTCATATACATAAAATTGAACTCTAGAAATCTCTCCATTTCTCATCCCTTCCATATTCGGAATTTTTATTGACATCCTAATGAACGTTTTCACAATTTAGACTGGAAAAGGTGTGAAAGAGAAACATCTGATCTCCACTGCCATATGATATCTGTTAATTCTCTTTCAAACTTACTGTTTTCTCCTCTTTCCTGAGGTGCGTTACTTCTGATTCTTCATCGGTTCATGAGCAACTCATTAGATGCAACAAAGTAAATTTTTTCATATATTTTGTGGCACGATTATATGCAACCATGTACTATGTAAGAGTTGCTGAATTCTTGATTTTATTTTGAAGTACAGTTGGATGCAGCTGCTCCTGTTCTTACTGGATTAAAGGAGCCTATAGTGATTGCAAAGGTCAACGCTGACAAATTCACACGCCTTGCCAATAAATATGAGATTGAGTATGCGATGCTGGCCTTGCAATATCACTTTAAATTTGAACTGAAATTTCTATCTTTTCTGAGCAATGTTCCTACTTAGGAACGTAAACGAACCAAACGTTCGTTGAGCTACTCGCGTTTAAAATCGAGTATAAGCTCGTTTGTGTTTATTTTGGGGGCTTGAGCAGTAGGTATTAGCTCAAAGTTCTATAATGGCTTGATATTAACTTGAATACCTCGCCTCGGTAGCAAGTCCTATTCGATAGCGATATTGGCTTGATTATGAGTTCGATTCGGCTCAATAACGAGCTTGACTTGACTGAAGAATGAGCTTGAATCTGCTCGATTTAGCTAACGAGCTAAGTTTCTTCAAGTATTGAACACACTAATATCTTATCGACCAAGCTTGAACAAAGGTTCGAAAGCTTGATAAGAGATCAGATCAAACTTGAGCTTGATAAGACTTACTGAACTTGAGTTTGAACAAGGCGGTGTTTAGCTCGACTTAGTCGTTTACACGGAGATGCTACAAGCTTACTGCTGTTGGACTTTGTGCTTGCGTTTTCAGATGCTTTATACTGCAAATTATTATTCTTCAAGTTACTAATTACAGTGCTGATGTAGTTTGCATTCTGCTGCAGTGGATTTCCTACACTTAAGATATTTATGCACGGGGTTCCCACCGACTACTATGGACCGAGAAAGGCCGATTCACTAGTAAAATTTTTGAAGAAATTTGTCGCTCCTGACGTAGCTATTCTCGACTCGGACTCTGCTATCAATGACTTTGTAGAAGCTGCTGGCACTAATTTTCCCATTTACATTGGATTTGGCATGAATGAATCTGATATATCCCAGTTGGCAATCAAGTATAAGAAAAAAGCATGGTTTTCAGTGGCTAAGGATCCCTCAGATAATGTCATGGAACTGTATGATTTTGACAAGGTTCCTGCTTTGCTGTCGTCGCATCCAACTTATGATGAGCGAAGTGTATTCTACGGGCCCTTCGATGGTTTGTCGATATTCAAAATTTTTAATTTTAGTAGCTGCATTAATCTTTTTAGCGGCATTCATGGAGCTAGAGTCTATAGTGGGAACCTGATAAACTGAAAGGCGCTAAAAAGATTAATATATAAGTAATAAATACATACAAAGCTTGGCCCCTAAGTAAACCCTGTTAACTGCATATCAATGATAGAAAATCCTTTGCGAAAGTAGCATTCTGTTTCCTTGTTTACCATCTCCTCATTAAATTATTTGCAAACACGAAGTGAAATACTTGTCTTTTGTTTACTAGTGATTAATCTGAGTTTCGACATGAATACTTTCTAATCTTGATCTGCAGAGACATTTCTGGAGGATTTCATAAAGCAGACTTTATTCCCATTGTGTTTGCCCCTAAACTCAGAGACACTGAAGTTGTTAAAAGACGATGAGAGGAAAATCGTCCTTACGATTGTGGAGGATGAGAATGAAGAGAAATCGAAGCAACTGGTCAAATTATTGAAAGCCGCTGCATCTGCAAACCGCGAGTTTGTATTTGCTTATGTTGGGGTCAAACAATTTCAAGAGTTTGCTGAAACGTTCGGGATCAGTAACAGTAAACTACCAAAAATGGTGGTTTGGAGTGGAAATGATGAGTATTTTTCAGTAAGTGAACAATTTCTCTTTTTCTTTTTTTGATTTTTGTTTCCAAGGGCGTAGTCGGGACTGGAACTCATACTCTACCCTATCAGCACTAGGCTTGCATTTTAAACTATCCCATATTCACATTTTGCTATCTTTAGGCTCTGTTAGGTGGAAGGAAAGCATTTTACTTTTAGAAAAAATATTTCTTTTTGAGAGATTTCTAGCTTTTTAGCAACAAAGACCTTCTTAAGTTATTGTTGCTAATCGCTTACGTAAGGGAATAACAAAAACAAGACACAAAAGGGCTCCCCTCAAACCAAACATTGTCATCTTTCTAGCTAAGAGAGAGTAATTTCATTCTGTAAATTACTTTAAAGGTCACACTTGGCCAAGTTGATCTTGGAATGAAGCATATAGTGTGAGATTATGACACAAGATATTTTACCCTCTGTGAAAGAAATATTTTCCATTTTTGTGGGTTTAGCTATGAAGTAATGTAATGAAAAATAAAATTGAGACGCAAAATATTTTTCTATCAAAACAACCCGAGACTTGAGCTATGAAGTGGATAATCTTGATGTTTAGGACTCAATTGTTCATGTCATGGTAGCATTATATACATTCCAGTCTTCAGTATCTCTAGTCTCAAAACAAGAAAAAAGTACTGATGCTGTGAATTTCGTCCTGCTAAGGTGGTTGGACACGAGAGCATCGGGGAAGAAGATCAGGGGTCTGAAATCACGCGCTTCCTTGAAGGATACCGAGAAGGACGGACAGTAAAGGAGAGAATCACTGGCCCGTCATTCATGCAGTTTATAAATTCGATGATCGGCTTTAGGCTGATATTCATCATTGTCTTTATAGTACTTATCTTAATACTGATCCAAACCCTCGGTACCTCTAATGAGGACCGTGGTAGCAGCAGCTCATCTTACACGTCTATGAGCGAGAGTGACGACCAAGTACAAAGATCCGGTGAGAAGGAGGATTGAGGATCTATTATGTTGCTTAGGCCTGACCGCTATAGCCGAATATAGGTATGTATCTAGAGGTTAGACTTTGACTACTTTCTGGAACTCTTTAATGTTTTTGGGATACGGGTACTTTAAGCCAAAATGAATGGTCCAAGTAATTACGCTAAGCGATGCGTTTTGATTCTAAAGGGTCCATTCCCGTCATTGGTCAATACAGGTATGTCTAGAGGTCAGACTAGACTATTTTCTGAACCTTTTCTGTGTTTTTGAAAAATGGGTACTTTAGGACAGAATGGATGGTCGAAGTAATTATGCTAAGCGAGGTGTTTTAGATGTAGGCGCGGTTTATTGAGAAGAGAAATTGCAGCTTGAATGGCCATTCTGCATTCTGTATTTTGATCAATCTTAGATTCTTAATTGCAGCTGAACTTTCCAGCTCTTTTAGTACCTTTTGTTAGCTTTGGATGTTCTTAAGAGTGATCATTTCTTTGGATATTTATGCCAAATGTCATTTTACATTGTTCAACGTGTCAGTTTATTCCTTTTATTTTTAATTATATCAATTTAGTTCCTATATAATTTACGTTATATTAATTTATTGTTATGGTAAAATTAAAGTTAAATTAGTGACATAGTATCTAAAGACTAATTTTGTCACAAATTTACCCGTTGACCAAATTTAAATCCCCGTATGACTCAACAATTAAAAATTTTGTTGTTCACTTTTACTCTAAAGTTAAGTTGATACAAAGAGTAAAGTAAAAAAAATAAAATATAAATAATCTTTATTTCTTTCTTGTTGATCATGACTTTATTAATGCCAAGAAGGACACTTTAAGTCGACTTTTCCACCATGGTCTTCAACATATAGGCCATGGTCAACCAAACAATAAAGTGAAGAATTTGAAACTTTTTTTTTAATTAAATAAAAGCTTCGACCTTTTAGATAAATCAAACCTATAATCAATTGATTGAATACCAGTGTTCAAAAAAATAAAAAAAGCACCGACTGAATTCCCCAAAGGTTCTTGGCCGATGAATTGCATAAATTTTGCCCTTTTGGGACATATCTTCGGTTTTGGGTAAAGAATAAAAGGTGAATCTTGAATGCTGCAACTTTTTATGGTGCAATCGTTTATAGTTTAAAATATTTCGTGTCAATAACCTCTACACTTTAAAAGAAAATTTCACGACTTGACTTATTGAGCTACGTCAAATGATTCGAGTCAATTCAAGTCATAGGTTCAAGTGGACTTAATTCTAGTTACGCTTTTCTTTTCAACTTGTACAATTATTTTTAAAATAAATGTCTAAATTTTTAAGAGAGAGATAGAAAAAAAGGTTAAAAAAGTTAAAAAATATTGCATGATTAAAAACGTGTAGATTTAAACCGAGTCCCGTTCAACTCATACCGACTGTGAGTCCAACGGTAGGTTGCCTTGGTTCAAGGCCCAAAAATAAATCTTTACATACAATTCAAACCCAAGTCAAATTGGACTCATTAATCTAGCAGATCAAGCTTGTCAAGTTATTACCGAGCAGGGTTAGTCGTAGGTCCATACAAGTCAAGTCAACAACAAATCAACTTATCCCATAAGCCGTATCAACTGATAATTTTTGCGTACTGAGCTAAAAATCTTTAAACCGTTTTTACCTTATACAGGGTAAAAAGATTCACCGGGTAAATAGTGCAACACTTTTAACCCCATATAGCGCAAAACGAGATTCCGAATACATGACGTCATAACTTCGAATCCTTAGAGACTTGCCAACGAGATTTAACAAAAAAACTAAGTAGAGTGAGCATCTATGCTTCAGCTGTAGAAACCCATCAACCAGTTAAAAGTACCAAAAACAACAGTTAGAGAGGGAAAAAGAAAAAAGAAAATAAAATATCTTGTACTACAATTTACATGTTATACAAATCAAACCAAATTGAAGCCAAACTCTTCCATATATCACACATTATTCTCCCAATGAATCATCAACATCCTGGAAGTGACTGCGCAGATGCATAGGGCGAAAAACTCGGCACCGACTCGCTATAATGCAACGGATTCCAGTGCCGACTAGTCGATCCCATGTAACTCGATGATCCATTACTCGGGCTTGGTATACACGGAGACATGTACCGTGAGTTCAGTGGCGAAATAGATGGGTAACCGAGGGAATTTGAGTGAGGTGAGATGAAATGCAGAACCTGAGATCTCTGAGATGACATGTTCCTGACATCAGCCGAGCTCCGGGTGATGCTCATTGAAGGGGACGGGTGGAATGAGCGTAAAGATGGGGACAACCCTGAATGGGATCGTGGGGTTGCGGGGCCGATTTGGATGGCAGAGGAACGAACGGATGATGATCTGAAGGAAGATAACGGGGAGGAAGCAGCAGAGGAGAGGAGGGGCGTGGATTCGGATGCTGGTGGTTCACCGGTGCTTGTTCTTGCGTCACGTTTGCATACCGGGCAAAATGTTCGCCATGACGTTAGCCATGAGTCGACGCAGAAGGCGTGGAATTCTGCGAGACGTTAAGAGAGTTGTGTGGTTAGTTTACCTAATGTGTATAAATTGAAGCAAAGGGACGCTGAAATGAAAACAAGATGGTAGAACCATTCCATAAGAACTATATAATAAAATTTGACAGGTGACACAGTTTGTCATCAGCATTGCTGATTTGATGGAAAAAAAAAGGAAAAAAAAAAGAAAAAGGAAGCCTGCTTTAAGAGAATATTTTCCATCTCAATTTTATTGTTTATTTTGCAAAGATTCATAGAAACAATCACAAAATCTGATGATGTTCTGCTCCATTGAGGGAAATTTGACTCCCTCCAACCGAAGGGATAACATTTTCCTTCATGGAGAAGAAAGCATTTTCTATAGTTATCTCACGTCATATGCTTCAACTTAACTTCAACATGACCAAGCGTGAATCGTAATCAAATTTGTATAATAAAGCCATTTCCATTAGCTAGAAAGACATATTTTTACAAAAAATATGTTTTTAACTGAAAATATTTCGTGAAGAAAATTTTTCCGCAAAGAAAATATTCACCATTCAATCAAAAGGAGCCGGAATGATGCAAGCCTTGCCAGTATCTAAATCGTTCAAAAATGTTGAGTCCTAACACGCAAACACGCTTCATTTTGGTCCTAGGTTGAGATCCTAGCCCACGACGTCTCAAATTCAAATCCCCAAGCACTGCTTACCAAAACAACAACAAGAACAAACCCAATCCCTAAACGGCTCCTGCCAAAGCAGGGTTTAGGGAGTGAAATGTATGCAACCTTACCCCTACGGGAGCCTACCTTGACCGGAAACTGTTTTCAAGGGGCCCCAACCATAAAAAGCAAAAGTGGAACTGCTTACCTACCCAAACATAAAAACATGCTTCCTCCTTTGGACAAAGTCAAACATTTAAAAATTTGCTTCCCAGCAAGTACAAGAGCAAATCCTATGGGACGCAAAGGAAGATTTCCTAGCATAACTAATTTTGACGATTTAACCATTCAGCCATGGATGCTTTGCAGGGATCCTCGATTCCTGTAATAGTTAGGGTGGTCAAACCTACTCTCATACACACCCTCACCTGGAGCCTCATCTAGTCAAAATCAAAATGGCTCTTCCTGATCTTGTGATATCTTCAGTCCGGTAGGGACCAAAGATCTTGAACAATCAATTGAACAATTCCAACAACTTTAGGACAAAGAGAGACATTTAATGTTGGTGAACAAACAAAATTTTCCGGTCTAATACTAACCAGACAAATCAAAAAATAGTTTTATCTACACATAGCTATCAATGACGAGGGCAATATCCACACAGAGCAACGCATTAAAATATAAACTCTTCAGACTTAAAGCATACAATAACATAAGTAAAGCCATCTTAGGTTGAGCAACTCACTGTGGAGGCATGGCAGAATCCGAAGCTTGTCTCCAACTCTATAGTCCTCAAGACATATAGCACACGTTGATGAGGTGCAATTGTCCTCTGTTACAGCTGTGAATATCAGGCTTGGCATCGCTTTTACTAAACGACGGCTCATCCCACTGAATTCTCGCACTCGAGCTTGAGGTTGCTCGCGTCTTCTACGATGCCGTCTAACAAAGAAACAAGTAGCCAAAACTGCAGACATGGCAAGCAGAGAAATGAAAGAAATTGCCATTATAGACCATGCAGAGTTTTCATAGCTAGGGATTATCCATAGTTCCACGTTGTCAAGACCAGCACACTTCTTCAGTTTTTCTCCCGAAGCCTTCGATACAAATACAGCATGGGTCTTTATACCCGCAGAGTTTCCCGCCACTGTGCATTCAGATGACAATTAAGTCTAGTATGTGGAGAAAACTATACTCAACAGAGCGAAAAATGACAAATGATAGTAAATGAATTGGTGACGTGATAACAAAATGGTTAGTTTGTGTCTAGGCTTTGTTTGTTTTGACAAAAAACTTTTTCATAACAGTTCTACAATTTCATCATACAAATGATTAGCAATTACTGCCGTAAGGGGAAATGTTTTCCTCCGTAGAGAGGAAGTTGACCTCTCCTTAAACAAAGGGGATGAAATTTTCCATCACCGAATGGAAACATTTTCCGTCGTATCTTGATGTCCTATATCTCACTCTAACTTTAACTTGATCAAGCATGAATCCCATATAAATATAAATAATGAAATTATTTTGCTTAACTAAATGAACAAAAAAATTTTAATAAAAGAATATCTATCAATGAAAATACCAAAGAGGGCACCAACACGCCGTCACCGGATCCCATTAGAACTCCGAAGTTAAGCGTGCTTGGGCGAGAGTAGTACCAGGATGGGTGAACTCCTAGGAAGTCCTCACCCTTAGGTTGGGGGCACTGGGAAACAGCCTCTCTTCAAGTTAACACCCTGAAGGGAGAAGGCTGCGTACATCTGCCCCCCCAGACCCTGCGTAGGCGGAAACCCTTGAGGCACTGGGTATGTTCCTATCAATGAAAATATCTAGACAAGAAAAATTTTCCGAAACAAAAATGCTTCCCCTTGAACCAAAAAGAAACTCTGAAAATGAGTAGAGAACTGAGAGAGACTAAATTACCAAGAGCCCAAAACAATCATTTCGGGCGCCAACACTGTCCATTCTTTGTGATATAAGTTACCATAATATATATTTTCCACTCGATGTGCCATGCACTAAGTCATCTTGTTTTATAATATCCCAAGTATCCAATAGAGTTTCACCCCCAGAACCAAAGGATAATCCACAAAGAAATTGACGCCAACACTGGGTAGACTCATTCTTTTTTATCCTTTGTTTTTATAATATATCTAAGTTTGGTCAATAATTGACCAAAACAGAAAAAAAAATTGGTCAATAGAAATGACTACATCATTTTCAAACCCATAAGTACAATTACAAACATATGGATCATAATCAGCGTTCATTCAAAGATAAAATTTCAAGTAGCTCTAAAGAGAAGATTCATACTTGCAACTAGACTGCCACCATCCTCATTGTCATATACAATAACCGCTTTAAACCCGGCCTTCTGTGCTGTCCTAACTTTATCCTCAAAGCTACATCCGCCTCTCATAACCAATGCAAACGGAGACATATGATCCCGACTTGGTTGAACCTTGTTTGTCAATGGTGAGCATGCATCAATAGGCTCTGCTGCGTACAGTTTTCCACAAATACCAGTCGACTTTATCATTGGCGCTGCGACAGAAAACAAATCTAAGCGCAACACTTAAAATAATTGCATGCATGCGTTAGAGTATAAAATCATTCTTGAACCTTCACCCATCAACCTAAACTTCTACAAGTGTTGGTTTCTTGACCTAAGATCAAAGTCCGGTCAATCAAAAAGCCATGGGTTCAAATTCCAATATTCTCACTCTCACTATTAATACATCGTCTACGCTTTTCGGATAATTGGTTCCTTGACATCTAGAAGAACTATAACAAAATAACATCTCCACAAACATTATAAACCAATTTCTAATGAGTTCGTCACACTCTTAGAAATGAAACTAATCAAAAATTTCAATGGAACACTACTGAGGACTCACCAAAGTTAGCTTCAACATCATCGAAGGAGAGTGTCCTGTTGGTCCCAATCAAAACCACAGTTGAAGATGCCAAACTAACCATTACAGAACACAAACTCAAGAACAGCACAATATCACTCGATCTTTGATTTCTACAACCAACAGTCGAACCCATAACAAAGAGAAACCTTTCTCTTTATTCGGATCAAGAAATGGAAAATTTTTCCAGAAATTAGGTCTTACAGGCTGAAAATCGGACTCCTAAAATTGACCCAGAAAGAAAAAAACCTAATTTCCAAGAGAGAGCGAGCAAGATTGGATCTTTGCTCAAATCAGTTTAGGGCTTTGCTTGAGAAAGATCAACTAGCAAGAACCCAGAAGGGGCCAACTCCAATCTGACACAGAATCCAACAAATTCTTAACCATAAGAAATTAGGGTTTTGACAATGGAAACATCAGCTTCCATCTGCAAAGATGAAATTTTGGGGCTTTTCTTTGATTGTAGAGAATTGGGAATTAGGGATTCGAAAGATGCAGAGGGATGGGGCGAATTTGTTTTTTTGGTAATAATTAGTGTAATATATGGTGCAATTAGCAATTATTATTGGATGCATAAATGATATAGTGTTGATGCCATATCCTTTCTGAACCGCCATAAGAAACTGTATTATTTGCATTGTACGTTGGGTAATATTATTATTATAATAAAAATATTGTTATTAACTAAAAAAGAGTTATTTATATTTTAGTATTTTAACGTTTTTAAAATTTATAGAAAAGATCCTGATTTTTTTGAATTATTAAAAGGCCCCTCTCAAGCGTGATGACGTCATTTTCCATCAACAGAGCTAATGTGACAATTGCTTTTTATTAATGCTATAATGAAACGACCAATAGTACACTTCAATACCTTTATTATTACTTTATAAGCACAAAATTCGAGATATCGTGTTATATAGAAGGTATCTACTTTTGCTTAATTTGCTTCAAAATATGATTATTAAAGGATATTTTTATCATTTTACTGTAGCATTAATAGAAACACAGCTGTCACATCAGCTTGTTGAGTAAAAATGATATTATTACGTCAAACAAAAGCCTTTTTATTAATGTGACAAAAACTTAGGGGCCTTTTTCTTAATATCACAAAAATTTAGAGGCATTTTTATTAATATGACAAAAATTTAGAGGCCTTTTTAATAATTCAAAAATGTTATGGTCTTTTTTATTGTTTTTAAAAATATCGGGATACTAAAATATAAATAATTCAAATAAAATAATATTTTAGTGCTCCAAGAGCTCTTGTCCAAGCAGGGTCTAGGAGTGGATGTACGCAGCCTTCCCCCTTCAGGGTAACCCCCAACCTAAGGGATATAGCACGAGGATTTCTCAAAAGGTCACCCATCTTAGTACTACTCTCACCCAAGCACGCTTAATTTCGGAGTTATAATGGGATCCGATACTTGCGTATTTGTACCCTCTTAGTTTATTATTAACTGATAGAAAAAAATTATTATTATCAAAGTAATATTTTGTTACTATTAAATAAATTTATAAATATTTTTTTAAAATTATTAATCTAATAAAATTAATTATTATTTCAACAAAAACAATTCAGTATTTATAATATAAAAAGGAAATAATTGTGAATTTTATGTGGCCAAGTGGGACTCTATTATCTCATGTTGGATCCCTCTTGAATGATATCTTCGTATTTGAAATCCCCTTCAGAAAAAAAATTATATATTAAAATAAAAATATTACACATAGTATGTATATAAAGAATATTACATTTTAAAAAATAGAATAAAAGTAATTCTATCCTTTCCTATTAATTGATTACGTGCCAATGTGAGAAATACTATGACCGATGATATGATAACATTTTTAAAAATAAAAAAAATGGGATGTCTAGTAAATGTCGTTCTTTCTAAAGATATTGTATTTTTGTTCTTTATAATAATATGTTGTGATATTCATAGTGGTGATCATCATATTTTTAAATCACTTTAAAAATGATATTCTATTAAGATACTTTACAACAAAATGTCAAAGCTCGATTAATCATCTTTCAAATATATTGTACACCATTCATAATAGATTACTTAATCATTAGATATCATTCTTGTTTTCTTTGTTGGCAAAAGGAAAACAAGAAAGTAACGTTAAATCAAAACTGATATTTACAACTCAACTCGACACTAGTACGGTTAAGCATGTCGGCCAAACACATGTGTTGGGAGTGGTCTATTCAGGGTAAAATGGATAAACAAAAGGTCCTAATAGTGGTAATTGGAGAAGGAAGGTAAAAATAAGACTAGATGGGTATCGTGGTCTCCCCCTACTCTGGGTTAGGTTAAGGCGAATTTTGACAGGTCTAAGTGTGGGAATCTAGCTGCAGTAGGATTCATTATTCAGAATCAATATGAGAAGATTACTCTGGCAGGAATATCAATCCATTGGACCCACGGCTTTTTTTCCACTCTTGTATGCTACACACTGCTTAATTTCTAACCCTCCTTCCTTTGAAAAGCACCATTTACTCCAAGCTCTAGGGGAGTACCCTATATACTTCTCAATATCACTCGACCATAAGAATCTAGCAAACATCTTTTGAATTTCCTTAATTGCCATCTTAGGCATCGGATGTATATTGAACCAATAGGACACTATACCCATCGACACTGACTTAATTAAATTGAGTCTTCCCACAAACGACAATTTCCTATTATGCCAAGCAACCATCTTTTTTGTCTAGTCAAGCTGTGAAAAAAATTACTTATTTTGAAAGCATTTTTTGCAAAAAACAATCTTTTTAGAAAAAGTTTTCAATAAAAATATGCATGCCAAGTTCTTATATTTTTACTTCTGCTTCTACTTTAAGAAGAAAGTAATATTTTTTTTAATCTACCTAAAATAAATAAAAAAATAATTTTTATTTTCATTCAAAAACACCATTTTCCATAAAAAATATTATTCATTTAAAAAATACGTGTTTGTCCAATAAAAATGAACTTTTTTGCGTGATGATAAGTCAAAAATCATAAAATATTTCATGATGTCATTTTTTGCCAACATATAAAAGTTGATACTTTGGACCAAAAAAAAAAAAAAGTTGATACTTATCTCATGCGAGCTATCCTCGCAAAGTTGGTAAGCTTAATTAAATTAAATATTATAATAATTACGGTTTACCAAAGAGAGCACCAACATGCCATTACCGGATCCTATTAGAACTCCGAAGTAAAGTGTGCTTGGGCGAAAATAGTATCAGGATGGGTGACCTCCTGAGAAGTTCTCACTCTCAGGTTGGGAGCACTGGGAAACAGCCTCTCTTCAGGTTAACGCCCTGAAGGGGGAAGGCTACGTACATCCGCCCCCCCCCCAGACCCTGCGTAGGCGGGAGCCCTTAAGGCACTGGGTATGTTCTTTTATTTTAATTACGGTTTGTTTGATATTGTTTATAATAATTTTCTATTTTTGAAAATTAAAATTATACTCTTAAAAATTGAATTTTTAATGTGTTTTTGTTTTTGATAAATCAGTTTTTCAACCTAAGAGCCAATTCTAGCATATTTTTTTAGCATTAATAAGGCAGGGAGCGAGAAAATGTTTCTATTGGGATCAATCCTGAGTGACGCTTCTAACCCACACCGTTGTATCATACTTTTTAATTTTTTTAAACTTATCAAAAAGGAAAAAAAAGTAGAAAAGATTTTAATTTGAAAAATAACCAATAAGGACACAACCAAGGTTGCCGGGCTAACTGTTAGGTCCAAAGTTGATTATATGTTACCTACCAGCAAGGAGAGCACACTACAGACTCCGTTTTGATAGGAGCTCCTTTGAGTTACTAGACTGTTGCTGTTATTGTTGTTGCAAGTAAAATAACCAATAAAAACACAATGAGCTATTTTTCTTCCTTTTTAAATCTCATTACGTAAATTAGTTGATACACAAAGCTATCTTTTAATAACACACAACAAATAAAACTTCTCCGTAAAGCAACATATTAACTTCAATAGACCAAAAAAGCAAAATCAGATTCATATATTTTTTTTAGAACCGATACTTAAGACAGAGAGCGATGAACTTTAAATCCAAAATCTCTGGCCAGGATGTCGGGAGACAAATCATTATACCCGTGCTTTTTAACTCAAATGTTTCATATATTATGCTTTATTATCCACCATTCAGGCCCATCATCAACGGGATGTAGATTAATGGGCTAAATATACAAAAGCTTCCAATTAGGGGCCCATTATCATCAGTATTTACTGTGGGCTTGGTGGGCCCAATACAAAGTCCAGTAATCTGGTTGGTTGGGCTTCTAGGAAAAGCCCAAACGAGTCTTAGCAGAGCCCATAACTGAATTTGCTTTTCAATTTCTAGTACAGTTTTATGAAATTAATACCATACTTCTAAAGTGCTTTTTGCTAATTTTGATTTTCTCATATTTAATTTAAATTTAAAAATTTAAAGGAAAAAAGAAAAAAAATCAAAAACCACGATTCTGTTTCTAAAAACTTAGAAAAGGGAATTGAAAAACAATACCAAGTAAGCCCGTTTTAGCATTACAAACATGCTTAAAATCAAACATTATACAGACATGACACATACAAAATTGATTCTATTTTCTCCGAATTTATATTCTAATTGATATCTCAATCTGAAATTCAAGGTCTGATTTGGTTGTCACATGAAATGAATTCCTGGTGGAAGTTACATTTTTGAGAATTCAATTCCTATCTCAACTTTCCAGGAAGTACGCAAAATATGTTTTATTGCCAGGATGGAAAATAGAGCTTTCCTCGGGAATCTAGTTAAAAGCAAAGGAATTAATAATTTTCATTTCCCACGTTTTGCCTACTTCTGGCCAGCTAAACAACAGCCAAAATCCATACTCCCTATGAATTTCTATTTCCCGTAACATCTACTTCTTGTGTACTAAATAAAGTTTAAATATCAAATGAGTCAAAAATTCAATTTATAAAACTATAAAATAAGATTTTTATGCCAATTAATCACAAATTATATAATTTTCTAAAAATTCTGAACAAAATATTTTTATTTAATTTTTCACCCAAAAACAATCCAAATAGTAATTTCTGAAAAGGTGAAAATAAAGATTATCCTATGTGTGGTGATGTTGAAGCGGTCCAATGGGGAAATGGAAAGTGTAATGGGCTTCCAGGGACAGTAGCAGGCCCAATAGGCTTTGTCTGATCCAGTCCCCCACTATGAAGACACGCGCCTATTATGTGCGTCAGATGCAACATTACTGACACCTAGAGGTCTAAACCAAATGGTTGTACGGGTTATCGTATTTGAAATTTATTATGGCTCGTTTATATTTATTACTAGGGTTCAATAACTTATTGAGTTAAGTTTTAGCAGGCGCAATAAGTTTAATAAGCCGTGTTTGAACATGGGATGCTCGGTTCGTCAAGGGTTGTGAACAGTTTAATGAGGGCTCGTTAAAGGCTCGATAAAAACTCATTCAGGTGGTTAAGAGTTGATATTAGTTCAAAAATGGTTTGCTAGAAATTCGAATAACCTAGTTTGATAATGAGCTTGACTTGATGACAAGTTTAGCTCAGTTTATAAGCTTGATTTGGCTCAGTTTGGCAGCTTGATTCAGCTTGATCAAATTAACTAATCGAGTATCAAACATTCTAGAATCTTATCGAACTATGTTCAAACAAAGGTTTGAAAGTTTGATAAGAGGTCAGCTTGAACTCGAGCATGAGACAAGGGGTTCCTCAACTCAGCTCAACTCATTTACACAATTACATTAATTATAATTCTTAGTTCAACTAAATATATATTTTTCTTTGGAAAGAAAATTGAATTTTCCTCAAATGGGGAGAACGCCATTTTTATTTAGGAGATAGAAAAATGTTTCGGGTCATACGATGTCACATTTTATATCATAATTTAACTTTAATTTGATTAAGCATAAATTTAATAAAATATATATTAATAAAATGTTTTTTGAGGAATTCTAACAAAATGTGCACCCACTTTCGACCCTGTGCCTCACCCACTTTCTTTTGCCTCTTGCCACGCGTCGCCCTTCTTTTATCACTTAATTATCTTTATATTTTTTATTTTTTCAACATTAAAAGTCTAACGATGAGAAGACTTCTATTAAAAAATAATATTCGAGATCAACCTAGATACAATATCCTCGATCGATGATAAATTGAGAGAGCACCGCCTAAGATGGTTTGGACATGTTAGCAGAAGATCGACTACAGCCCCAATCAGGAGGTGTGAACAGCTCAACACGGCGATAAGTAGAAGAGGGAGGGGCGGACCAAAGACGAGTTGGCTGGAGACGATTCGTCAAGGCCTAACCCACCTAAACCTAAGAGAGGAGATGGCCTCAGATAGGGTATGTTGGAGGGCTAGTATAAGGATAACGGAGGTGGCAGAGTAGAGTAGTGCGGGGAGTGGCTGGTAGTCTAAGATCCTTAGGCAGGCATAACCTCAAGTGTAGCACTTATAGGCTAGCTTAATCTCTGATCATGCTCCTTCTTCTTTTTCTCTTCTCCTTCTTCTTCTTCTTCTTCCTTTCTGCTACTTTTTCATCAAAATGCATTGGTTATAGATTGGTAGTTTATCTGCAGGCACTCAACTACTTCAGATTGGGGGTCCCCGGAAACAATCTCCTTTCCAGCTGGAAGGGGTAAGGCTGCGTACATCACCCCCCCCAAACCCTGCTTTCTGCGGGAGCCGCAAGGCACTGGGATTGTTGCTGTTGTTGAACCTAGATACAATATAGTGCATGGAATATTAATTTTTTTCAAACGTTTTTGACATAATAAAAAGTCATTATGCTCCACAAACTAGTACGTTATAGGAAGTCATCACTCAATAATTAAACCAACAATCATCCATTAATTAAATTGAAAGGACTAGAATCGAAGATTTCTAACTCATTCAATGAACGGGCCGAATTTAAATTGTCAATTTTTCATAAATTCTTATATAACACGAATGTGAACTCAATATGTTCCACTTACCTAAACAAAGGTAGACAAAATAGAGAGGTAGAAGATAACATATATGTTTATAATATTGTTTTTATGACTATGATATGTATAGAATAATGAACTTATTACAAGCATATTTTACATAATTTGTTTTAGTTTTGCCAGGTGGTTTAAGAAATATCTAATAATAATGTGACCATTCCATTTTTGAGTTTCATTTTTAGACAATTTTGGTATTTTTTTAACCTTAAGCCAACATTTGTCTCCACTATTTTTGCTCGAGTTTGGATTGAATGTACCCGTTCTGTTAATCCTTTTTTTTTGAATAATTAGATAGATAATTTTCTGTATAAAACTAATAAAATCACCGAAGTGGAGCACACAAGAGTAAAATGAAAAACATACCAATAGGAGTAAAACACTTTTTTAAAAATTAAGACGAAGAGACTCTCATAAATGAACAGGAGTAAGTCCTCTAGTAAATACAAGAGCCAAAAAAAAAAAGAAACTAAGGAAAAAAATTAAACCGTATTGTAGGTGTGCATCATGGTAAAAGTCAAGCTAAAATCACCCAACTTTGCCTATGGTCCGCAATTGGAGGCTTTGCAAAAATTCCTAATTCCATTTACTTGCTCAATAGAAAAGTTCATGCGGTAATCGCCTATGGGTCGAAGATGAAAGGAAGGATTCATATATACTACCTTTCTTTGGCTCGATTCATGCACAAGGGAAAAAGCTCTGCTTTCTAGAGGGAATACTACAAACTCAAATCTAAAAGCAAAAGAGAACCCTCCTATTTCAATTACAAATCTCACTTCTAAAAGTATAAGGAAAACGTGGAAAACAAAACGAGATTCAAGTTCTAGCTAGACTCTGAGCTTATAAAAAGTGTGCTCCTACTAGTCTCCGACTGTGTATTAACTAGTCACCTAGCGAGTTCGCCCTCATATTCATATCTCGATTTGCATCAATTTAGCTTGTTCAAGACAAGCAAAGTGTAACTCGTAAATAATGATCCAATTAGACAATTCGCAAATAAGAGACCTACATTTTCCAACCTAGTAAAACCCGTGAACCTTGTGTTATCTACATATGCTATTTCATTTTCATGTATGAAATAATTCTTGGACAATCGTTATGGTGCATTACTCACTTTACTCAAGCTATTTCATTTTCATGTATAAAATAATTCTTGGACAATCTATTACACTTGATCGGGTGACGGGTAAAAAACAAAAGAAAAAAAAATGTTTTAAAGGTAAGAGAGACTACTTTAGGCTCGTTTCTGTCAAGGAACCATTTGTCCCAAAGGCTTAAACTTATAAGTAAAGGCCCAAGATTTGTTTTATACTTTAATATATCCCTTCATGCAAATACCAATTGGGCTTGAAGCGTAGATAATGCACATATCCACCTCGAATGGGGCTTAAATTATTTTAATATTGAAAAAGGGGGTAGTTGAGATTCGAACTCATGACTTCTTAGTCAACAAGACTATGATATCATGTCAAAGAACCAACTTTTTCAGACGTTTAAGCTAATAGATGAAGGTCTAAGAATAATTATATACTCTAACAGTCTCCAATAAACCAAAGATTCCAAAGCATCAAAACGAATAAGAAAAAGAAGTGTTCAATCAGGTTGACTATCCCACACAGATAAACCAGGGTCGGAATACCCGAAGTTTGACAATAGAAAATGGTTGAAACATAAGTCAAAAACATCACTATAAGGGTCTTTATAGTGTCCCTAAAAATGTAATGATTTTTATGCATTGAATGAAGTTATTTCCATCGGCAATAATGATAGAATCCATTATATACTTGTGCCCGACACGTGGATGGACGTGCCTTGTATATGGTTGTTCCAACATCACCTTCTCTCATGCCACTATCCTCTTGTGTTTTTGTTTTTTTTTATGTAGTTGAAGTATTCTCACAAAAGATACAATTTATTGAAAAATAAATAAAAAAAGGTGGGCCTGAGTGATATGATGTGCATCATAATGAAAGTCAGATAATAAAAGAGTTTAGCCACATGATGCTGAGTTTTGCGTAATGGTCATTGACAAAGTTGAGCATTTCTGTAGATACGTGCAAATGAAACACTTCTAAATGCTGATAGGAATAGGTTTTTTTAAATAAAAGTCCACTTACACGGGGCAAGAAACAAGAGTGCACTTGTAGGCATCAACATTTGCGTAATATGTGGCAAAATCTTAATGTAGTAGCTACTCTGTTGAAATAGAGAGTGTTGTAAAAACATTAAGCAATCAAACACAACAACGAAAACGATAATAGTGAGGAAAGATCTTACAAAGCCAATAATCATGCCGTGGTATAAGCTACTATCCTAAAAGACGATTTTGCCATTGCTAGGGTGCACACAGAACAACCGGCGGCTGTCCTCTAGAATTAACGCGATCCGACCTTTAACGAGCATTTGTTAGAAGCCGGGTGGGATACCAAGAGAACTTTTGCCCAAACTTAGAGATGATTTTTAGAGGAGAAGACAGTAGAGAAACGCGAGAAGAGAATTGCAAGTTTTGGATGGATTGGGACTGAAGTGGACAGGGTTATTTATAGCTGAGGAAAATGATTGTTGGAGCTTCCCAACAGCCACCCCATGCAGACGCTTCCATAAAGAGTGTTATGGAGAAGAGCGTTTGCATAATAACGAAGCACTTATTGGGTACCAAACAGTGCGGTTCTATGAGGCCTGCAATTATATCCGTTGGAGAGAAGTTCTCCGATAAAATAAAAATACTCGTAAGAAAAAAGGACACCCACACCCGAGCACGGAGCGGCGGGCAGGCGGCGCGTGCGCACGCCTATGGTTCCCACCATTCTCTCACCCATTACTTAGTTCAAGTACTCCTTATTATAAGGTCATATATAAACTACCCATTCCTTCAATAAATTATCCAAGTGGGATGTGGATTTTAGTTTAGGACTTCAATCATTCAAGTTGGCTAAGTTTTATTATATTTCCAACAGAGAGTTCTAATGCAAACTAGTCGGTGAATAGCCTCCTAGCATTATCGTTTGCACGCTTTGAAAATTCAGCCGAATAATATGATAATAAAGTTGATATTATCTTCTTTTGTGTTATTTAGGGGCATAAATGAGCGGGGCGGGATTACAAGCCGACTCATATTGAAGCTCGAAGGTTGAAATTGTTTTGAGCTCAAGGGAAGTCGAGTAGGTTCATTTAGTTTTGAATAATGCAATCTTGAGCTTAATAAAACTCGAAGTTGTAGGCTCATTAGCTGAAATTAGCTTCATTACATCGATCTTAATACAATTTATGTATTTAAATGTGCCCAATCTTGTCAAATCGGCTGTATAAGCACTCGACACTGTTTTAGAATAGCATCCTCTATACCAATCGCTTTTCTTTTACCAAAATAGCAAAAGTGCACTATAAAATGGGAACATTAAATAATTATTTAGCCGACTACACCTGTAAAACCAAATAATTAGGAAAAAGATGCCTTAACCAGATAAGAGAAGGCATACTATTATACCTAGATGATATTGAACGTTAACACCTTCTTTTCACGAATAAGATAGACGGTGTGTTGTTTTCTATTCTTTTTGTTACTTTACTATTGCACCTATTGGAGGCCTCCCTCCTGCACACTTCGAAGGATCGTAATCTCTTGATTATCCAAAAAAACATAGATCATGCCAACCAATTGTAGATATTAATTTCGGGGCCCAATTTTAGGAATTGGGTCCGAATCTTATACAATTTCAGAGCATCTAAACAGACTTTACTTTAAAATCGAGCATATTGAGGAAGAGATGTCCCAGTATGATAAAAGGTGACACATGTCAGTTGACATACACAAACGTTGTGGAAATTTTTTTGGAGAATCAGAAGATAGATCTTGCACCTAGGACTTCCACTTTAATATATTGTAAGCTTCACGACTGCACGTCAATGCTAGTCCTTAATACCTCTAGGTTTGCATGTCTATTATTGCTATTTTATTATTATTTATATACCAAGTACCGCGTTATTTGACTTCATTTAATGTTCTTCCTTCTTTTTCTTTTCTTTCTAAGATTAAAGGCCATTTGAAAACAATCTCCTTTTAAGATAACACTATATAAGGGGAAAGTTACGTACATCTTACCTACCTCAGACCCTGCTGTGACAAAAACCTCTAGAATTGTCGTTGTTGTACTGCTGCACTAACTCAAACATCTTAAAGACGTCAGGTACAGAACAATTCGAAAAGTAGGTTAAAAGAATGGAGGCCAATAAGGAAGAAAGGAGGTACATTTTAACAAGGAGACGACATTATGTAGTAGCTGATGCCTAATGGGATAACTAATTGTTCGCAACATTTCTACTTTGATTTAACCTGTTGAAGTGACTCTATTCGCATCTTTTTATTGGGCATGTTTGTCTTTCATACTATGAATATCTTCTTATTTTTTATTTTTATTTTGTTCACAACTTTATTAGAACATTGTTTTTTTTCACAAAAAGGATTCAAAATATAATATTTATTATAAGGTTGTTTACGATACAGATACTCATATTTTGCTCACCGTGTTAATTTAGTTAGGAAAACAGAACAAAATTGACAAGGAATTCAATTATGAAAAGAAAAATACGATACAAGATTTATGCGTTCCCAGACCAGATCTAGAATGTCCATTCTTCCTGCGTCACGTTTTCCTCCCTAGGGAACGCCCTTAGTTGCAGAACATGTGAAAGTGGGTTGAACTTGGGCTGACTTTGCCTATGATGCGCTCATAAGTATAGGATTTTCAGTATAAGTTTTGGTCAGTTTCTTTTGTTCTCATATAATTTTAATTCCTTTTTCTATCGGAGGACCATCTCTAGTATAGTACCGAGGATCTTATCCTACTAGTTATTAAAAAAAAAGGATTTACGTGGTTTGACCATTGGGCCAACTTTCTCGGAGTTTGCAGTGAATTCTTCTTCTCTCATAATTTTTTCACAAATCCTTAGCAAGATTCATATATAGTCACATAAGGGAAACCATCGGCACCTCAAATATGCCCTCAAATCATAAGCCCAGGCTCGAAATAAGCCCCACAAAAAATTGATGATGAAACCAAGCTCGATCTTTTTCTCCATGGACATGGCTTATTACGATAATAAAACTAGGCTTCATGTAGGAAGTTCAACAAAATTTGTCCTTTTATTGTTAATTTTATCAACTTAGTCCATATACAATTTATTTTATATCAATTTAGTCATATGAAGAAATTACTAGCTTGGCTGTGTCAGATGTAAGTGACCTAATACAAACCCACCCACCGATCCAATTTAGACTCACTCATTATCCAACCATTAGAAATTACATCACAAACTTAACAATAACTTTGATATAAGACTAACCTAATGTAATGGACTAAATTAATACAACTAAAAGTATGAGGACAATTTCTCGATTTGTGCGTGGTGCATGTAAAAGTATGAAGACTAAACTGACATAATAGACAAAGTATGGAGACCAGTAATGTAAATAACTATTTATCATTATAAAACTAGAATATGTTTTAGAATAGAACATGTACATTGAGAAAGAATAAAAAGCACATATATTTTTAAAGAAAGAATGTGCCTCAAAACTTTATGTTGTCCTTATCGTTTTTTCAAAGTTTTAGTTACTTGTACGAAATATGTCGTACTTCTTATAATTCTAATGTAAAATTTATATCTTTGTTTTTGATATAGAACAAGTAGTTTAAGAGTTTATGGAGTAATTGAACTGTCATATGCCCAAACAATGAAGTCAAAAGAAATGAAACATAGTGGTGACTTAAAATATACATTTTTTTTATGCATACAAAGTTATAGGGTCAATTACGTACCAAAACGAAGCTCTCGTTCCAAACTATGCAAATCTAGCCTTTTGTGCCACTTGATCCACCTATTTTTCCCAAATTCGAATACAAGACCTGTTTTTGTACCATTCTAGTGCTTTCCAACTAATTTACAAGCACTTTCGTACTTTTTGCATTTAGGGGGTGTTTCTTATTATTTACTCTTTTTCTGCGCTATTTGTGTCTCTTCATGAGATGCCATTTTTTGTAACGCAAATCTTTCTCACTACTTAGCCAAAAAAGGGGTTTTGTGTCATCTAAAATTCAATGTTCGGCTGTAATTTGCTCTCATTCCTCATTTTCATGAAATAAAAACCCTCGAAAATCTCTCAACTTCAATGAACTCCAAATTTCTTCTTCAAGTTAACATTTCTAACATCGTTTTTGTGCTTCCACTCCTTAACAGTTGGTTTTTCCCCCAGCACAGTGAGTATTATTTATCAAAACTTCGATATGATAACTTAATGTGTATGGCATAATAGCATAATAATGCTCTTCGTAGGAAGTCCCTTTCCTGAGTTTGAATAAATGGGGGATTTGCTAACCATCCATGTTTGCAATGTCAATTTTATTTAGACAAAAATCAAAGCACTCTCATGCTTACCTCGAAAGTGACCATTTCCATGAAAAAAGATGTCCTTTTCTCTCTCTTATTAAAACATTTTTTTTTTACATTTTTTTTTCTTTTTGTAAATCAGGTAATAAGACAATAATAGGAATCTTAATCTAGATTTTTTTTCTATTTAATGATCTTAATTTTATTCGTATTTTCATATATTTTTAAACGCAGGGGAAAAAAAATAGAAGCGCTTTATAAGGAAGAATTTTTGTAAGGTGTTGATTGCAACAAAAGGTAACTGGAGACTAGAAAGGGGGGAAAAACATCAATTTTATTGTTGAAGAAAATGAATACTCAAGTTATCTGATTGTATGAACTTTCTATGATCTCATAACAAATTTTTAATATCATTTATAATTTTTTTCGATAAATAAGGAGCTGAGGCTCACAGTACAAGATAAGACGCACCTACGAAAAAGTAGTACCCAAGGAGAAAAACGACCAAAAAAATACTGTATTTCATAATATCATTTACAATATTATGAATATTCTGCATATATATAATATATATGAAACTCAGGGGTATTTCTCATATAAGAGGAGAGAATATGAACCATTAGATATAAGTCAAGAAAATTTGGCCCATCGACTCTAGTAAAAGGTGTTTAAATAATTATAAAATTTAGATCCTTAGTTTAGATCTAATAATCCATATCCTCTGTTCGGGTGAGAAAATGAAAATGTATAACTATAGGAAACAGTAAAAAGTTTAATTTATGGGGGAGGGAGACTTAGCTAAACACAAAAGTCAAGCATACCAATAGTGAAGGGATAATCATATATATACTTAATTCATGTATTTATGTATTTAAACTATAATTAAGTTTAAATAATTAGTTATATATTTTCTTATAATTAACGAGATAATTCATAATACAAAAAACGACACCTGTACAAGAGCAGGGCCTAAAACCGACGCTCAAAAGTGTGGAGATGCAACAAATAGAGAAAAAAATGAGTATAATACACTTCATAGCTAAAAGCAAATTCTAAACTTGTTGATGAACCGCCTCCGATTGAAACCCGGATCAAATTCTAGCAATTTGAGCCGGTGAGTAAGTATAATCATTTTTACATAAGTCAATAAATTTATGCGATATAAAATTAAATAATATTATTAAGATATAAATTAAGTCTTGTAGCAGTGTTAATGAACTTACAACTGACTAGCACTTAGCAATAAACGGGCCGGGCCATAAACGGGCCGGGCCGAGCCGGTTTTCTGGCCGACTCGGCCCGTTGGTCACCACTAGCCTTCTCCCTTCAACGGAGCTGTATCCGAGAACCTCTAACCTGAGAAACCTGGCTGCATGGAAGCATGAGAGCAACAAAGTATAAGAGCAAAACATGGCACAAGGCAAGTATTATGAAGCAAAACTCAATGGAAGAAACAAAAATAAACATGAAGGAGAAAGAGTAACGAAGACAATAATATTTACGTGGAAAACTCTCAAAGAGAGGGAAAAATCACAGGCGGAGGCAGAGAACATTTATTAGATCGAAATTGGAAAATTACAAGAAAATTTTCTTCGCTTTCACTTTCTCTCTCTCCCAATGTGTTTCTCTCACTCTCAAAAACAGCTGAAAAAAATCCTAAGAGGAGGGTTTTATAATGCCCCCTCAAATACAAAAGAAACCCTAAAGAACAAGCGAGTATACTAATCCAATTCGATAAGAAAGGTCTGTACTGCCCACCTTTGGATGTTAGTGTTGGGCTACTGTCCTAGACACATCACAAACCTCTGTCCAAAATCTAGATTAAAAAAATTTGAAATACAACCTAACACATTTTCTATAAATTATATTATTATTTTAACAATAATAATTATTATCGTGACAATAACGTATATATATCTAATAGCCAAAACAAAGCAAAAAAAGCATAAGGCTTTAGTGTACCTCTTTATCACCATAAAAATAAAAACTAAAAAGATATAACAAAAGCAATTTGCTGTATAAAAAAGAGTAAGCGACTTTTGTTTCTTATTTTTTCCTACACACACACACACACACACACACACGTAGATATCCATCTAACACTGATTGATTTCGACTATTTTATTCTTTTATTAGTATGCAAAAATCGGAAAGTAAACATTTAACTTAAATTTTCTTCTTTTGGATATTAAAACATGAAGTTGCCACTAAAACTCTGAAGTTAAGCGTATTTAGACAAGAATAGTACTAAAATGGGTGATCTCCTGGGAAGTCCTCGTGTTGCACCCCTCAGGTTGAGTGTTCTCTGAAACAGCCTCTCTTCAGGGTAGCACCTTAAAGGGGGAAGGCCGCGTACATCCATCCCCTCAGACCCTGCTTAGGCGGGAGCCCTTGGAGTATCGAGAATGTTGCTTTTTTGCTTAGAATATAAAGTTGCTCAGGCTTCATTTGGTTAGCAAAAAGTAGATCAAGGAAGTAGAAATTTATGTAAAGTAGAGATTTAGGCTCTTGTTTGAATGCCAGTAAGCTGGTAGAATGCAAGCAGTAGAAATTATTTAGGGATTTTCAGTTCCTTCAAAACATTCATTTAGGTAAATTCTAATCCATTTGTTTTTAACTAACCTCCTTAAGGAAGTTCTATTTCGCGAATTCAAGAGCATATATCTCAATTTGTTATTTGTGGGTTTTTGTCATTGGTGAAGTGCAACATTTTTTGGGTTCAGGTTATTGCAGGTGTTGTTTTTTGGATTTTTTTGGGTTGTTGATTTCTAATGTACCTCTCTTTTTTGGCTCGGGTTTGGCTTGTACTCTGCCTTTTTGGCTCGGGTTCCGCTCATGTGGAATGCCGGTTTCTGTATTGTGATTATTTGCTTTCTATCAAAAAAGAAAAGGAAGTTCTGTTTCGCATCATGACAACCAAACATCTTTTACCTAATTCCTAATTAGTCGATACAGGAATTGAATTCTCGAGAAATACAACTTCGCATAAGCATATGCATGCAAATAAAATATAACTAATACTGACACTCCAATGTCTCGACTCGATGTATCAAAACATAATTAAAAGTAGAATACATTAAAATTATTTGTTTAAAATATAGTTCTAATATATTAAAGTGTACACATAATATAAATCAATAATTGTAACAATCATCTTTTTCTTGCTTAAACAAGCAAAATTCTAATTATCCAGATACTTTGTAAAGTCTATATGCCCATCCTTTATAAAGTTATAATTAAATCAAGTTTTCTTTTACTTCCTTCACTGATCTTTTTTTTTTTTTTTTTTTTTTTTTTTGGGTTTAACTGGTGCCAATTTTGCACCCGTTAGCATAAGCCAACTTATATTTTTATAGTTTGTTATAGTATGTTATGATGTTTTTTATTGTACTACGTAATATAAAGTTTCTTTTTGATATTCATTTGATATTTAAATGTAGATTGATCTATTTTCGTTTCCAAGATGACACATTTTACAAACATGAAGAATAATGCCCTAATTGTGTTATATTTTATATAAAGACACCTTTTTAAAGTTTAATTTGATTAAAAAGAATATATTCTAAGTTAAAATTAACAACAAGAATGAAGATATTATTAATACAGCTACGAAATAATCATATTTTTAAGAACATTGGTTGTTAGGATTATGTCTCAAATTACTTGTTTTAAGTTTATGGGTTGCCGAGGGGTCACCGATCAATCGGGGGGGAAGCCCGATCGATCGGGTGATTTAAGTAAATTTTTCAGGATTTTGGGCCGTAAGAGGGCCCATCGATCGGCATCCCGATCGATCCTCCCAGACCTGCGCCTATATATATAGACGTAGGGTTTGCGTCATATATGATCCAATTTAGAGTAAGGCGCCGCCATTGAGAGAGAGAGGTGATTTTGTAATTTCTCCAATTAAGATGTTCGAGCCCTACGAGAGTTAAGAGAAAGTGATTGTAATTCTTTCATAGATCTCGTTCAGAGGAAGTGTCATTGTAATTCCTCCATTCAGTATCAATAAAGAATCTCCATCTCCGCCCGTGGTTTTCTCCCCTCTCGATTGTAGAGGAGTTTCAACGTAAATATTTTGTGTTCGTGTTTGTTCTTTCTTTCTCCATATATTTGTTTACTTCTTGTTTGTGTGAGTCGTATTATTTGAATCGAATCAAGTGATTAGGTTTTACGCTTCCGCATAAAGATTTTCCTAACAAATTGGTATCATAGTATATCAGTTTGTTCCAGATTTATCCGCAAAAATTGGTATCAGAGCCCTGTTTATTTCGATTTGATAATATGACGTCCGCAATTAGATCCGAAGTTGAGAAATTTAGTGGTCAAGGGAGCTTCAATTTATGGCAAGTTCGCCTTAAGGGCCTCTTGACTCAAAGTGGCTTGAAGAAAGCTTTAGATGGGAAAGAGAAAAAAAATCAGAGAATTTGAAAGAAGCACAATGGGAGGAGTTAGATGAGAAGGCACTCACAGTTATTCAGCTGTGTCTTACCGATGACGTTTTGACAGAAGTTCTGGAAGTGAAGACCGCTAAGGAGTTGTGGGAGAAATTGTAGGATATGTTCTGCTTCAAGTCTGTCTCCAACAAACTCGCAGTTAAGCGCCGATTATTCACGTTTCGTATGTCAAAAGGTACGTCACTTAAGAATCACGTCAATGAATTTAATTCAATTATTCAAGATTTGAAAGAATTGGATGATGTTCCTGAGGATGAAGATCAGGCAATGTTGTTGTTATACTCTCTCTCTGCTTCATATAAGAGTTTTGTTGAAAGCATGATTTATGGTGGTAGACAAACCATATCTATTGATGAAGTTAAGAGAAACCTACTGAGTAAAGTTCGATTAGATAGAGAATTATCTGATTCTGTTAATAACTCAGGTAGTGGTTTATTTGTGAGGGGGAGAACTGCGTATGATCATAGTGGAAGCAAGTCTAAGTCTAGGTATCAAGACCTAACCTGTAACTACTGTCATAAGAAATGACATATTAAGAAAGACTGTTACAAGCTTAAAAGAAAACTTGAAACAGATAACAGGTCTGATCAGAGATCCATAGTAGCTAGTATTGTGGATGGTGAGAATGACGATATTCTACTGTCTGTGTCTGAACCTCAGTCTAGTTTGAGAGATAGTTGGATTTTGGATTCGGGTTGCTCCTATCATGTTTGTCCCAATTGGGATTGGTTTTCCACGTACGAGTCAGTTCGAGGTGGAGTTGCTTTGATGGGTAATGATACTTCATGCAAAGTTCTGGGTATATGAACAATTCATTTTAGGATGTTCGATGGCACTATCAGGATTTTGATCGATGTTCGCCATGTTCCTGATTTGAAGAAGAATCTCATCTCTTTAGATACTCTTGAGTCGAAAGGGTACATGTACACAACTGAAGGTGGAGTTTTGAGGGTCCTTAAGGATGCATTGATAGTTATGAAGGGCAGAAGGTTAGGTACTCTGTATAAGCTTGTCGGTTCCACAGTTGTTAGATCTGTTGCAGTATCTTCATCATCCTTGTTGTTGACAGAACCAGAGATCACAAATTCAGGACGTTTGAGTTTGGATCATTCCGGTGGTAGGGGTCTATCTGAGCACAGTGTGAGGGGCTTTTTGTGTGGTCAGTCTTCAGGACTGATAGTCCGTGAACAAGGGCTTTATGGGAAATAGAAAGGTTTTCACTTCAAGCAATTCCTGACGAGTAGGCGTGTCATGTTTGGTAAGTCTTCGTTTTTGTCTCCACAAAAGATGTCATCAGTTGATTGTGATTCAGGTCAGGTGAGTAAGCTAGAGGGAGTTCAGATTTAGTTGAGTAACACAGTTCAGCAGCAGGTGGCTGTTTCAGATAATGTGTCAAAAGTCAATTCAGAGAAGAAGAAGATTGGCATTGCTGATAACCTTTCAGATATGTTCACTCAGTTGCTACCTAGCAGGAAGTTCAAGCTTCCCTCGGACTCGGTTAGGTTTCGTGTTTTGTTGAGATAACCCCGTGTGTGGGGTGTTTTGTGGAGGAGGTGGAGGAAATTTTTTTATGTATGTAATTTGAGCCAAGGTGAAAATTTGTTAGGATTATGTCTCAAATTACTTGTTTTAAGTTTATGGGTTGCCGAGGGGTCACCGATCGATCGAGAGGGAAGCCCGATAGATCGGGTGATTTAAGTAAATTTTTCGGGATTTTGGGCCGATCGATCGGGTCCTCTAAGACCCGCACCTATATATAGACGTAGGGTTTACGTCATATATGATCCAATTTAGAGTGAGGCGCCGCCATTGAGAGAGAGAGGTGATTTCGTAATTCCTCCAATTCAGATATTCGAGTGCTACGAGAGTTAAGAGAAAGTGATTGTAATTCTTTCATAGATCTCGTTCAGAGGAAGTGCCGTTGTAATTCTTCCGTTCAGTATCAATAAAGAATCTCCATCTCCACCCGTGGTTTTCTCCCCTCTCGATTGTAGAGGGGTTTCCACGTAAATATTGTGTGTTCGTGTTTGTTCTTTCTTTCTCCATACATTTGTTTACTTCTCTTTTGTGTGAGTCGTGTTATCTGAATCGAATCAAGTGATTAGAGTTTACGCTTCCGTATCAAGATTTTCCTAACAAATTAGTATCATAGTATATCAGTTTGTTCCAGATTTATCCGCACATTGGTATTCGTAGAATAAAATTTGTCAACTAAAGGGTAATTATTTCTTAGTTGATGTTATTATAATATAACAATAGTCTATTTTTAAAATGCCTCTTCAGGATAAAGTCTTATCTCATGCGTATAAAATAAGTAAGACAAATCTTCTAATGTCATATGTATAAATTAATTTCACCGTTTTTTTTTTTTTTTTTTTGATAAATGATGAGCGAAGCTCGAAACAGAAGCGGTGTTCCAAAAAGGGACCCGAGAACAACAAAAGAAGGATACAAAGGAACACTAAAAGCAAAAAGAACCCACCCTCCCCTGCAAAACGGACTAGCAGCACAGAAAAATTCAGACCTCAACAAATAAAAATAGAACACCAACAAATACAATCTACCAACTATTCTTGAAGCGAGGGACTTACCAAACAACTTCCAAAATAGCAGCAATGAAAACTCAAAGCTTCCCCGACAACACAACTCAATACAAAACCAGTAGAACTGCACACCCGGCCCTAAATCTAGCAGCTAGCAACACAAACCCCACAAAAAAGGCTGCCCAACAAACGGGAACCCGAAAGCCGCCACATCGACCAAAAAAAGAGAACCAAAAGAACAAGACCCACAACGCTCCCACAAAACAAAAAGAACACAGCGAACAACCAAAGCAAACCCAAGAATTCTGCTTAAGCCCCACAAGATGAGGCACAAAGACCACACCCTCCACAAAAGATCGCAAAACAAAACCCGACACGCAACCACCAAAGATGCTGAAACAAATTGACACACCCGAAGCCAAATACATTCAACACACACCCAAAGCAAAATACCCAAAAATATCTCTCAAAATCCCAAGACAACCTAAACACTCCTAGGACTAGCCAGAATGCAAAAACCCAACACAAGCCCACAAAAATCAATCACGATTCTAAAGATTGAGCAAACCAAAAATTTTCCCTTTTAGCAAATTACGCCATCAGTCGCATGGACAACTTCCTAGTAGGAGTAGGAACTCGGCGCTGCTTCTTCTTCTTCTTCTTCCGGGGGTTCACCGTTGGATTATACTGATCGATCTTGCAAATCATTCTAGCTATTTCATCCTCCGTTCCTTGAAATCTTAGACTAAGCCTTTCTCCCATTCTCCACGCTTTTTTGCTCTCTCCGTGTTATTATTGTGGTCTTCTTTTTTTTTTGCACTGTTGGGAGTGTGTACTGGTTTTTTGTGGTTCATTGGAGTCATCTGGTGTATGAGTGGAAAAAGACTTACGGCATAACTCAACAAAGCAATTAGTATATGGCTAGCCCAAATATGGGGTAAGGATTTCATTTGACGGTTCTTGTCCTACGTTTCCATTTTGACTGTCTATAGTTGTGTCATTATCACCGTATTTATGATTTAAGAAAAAATAAATATTATACATACACTGAGAAATTTGTTCTTTTGATCCTTATAGTTTCTTCATATTTCTATGATAATATATTATGATAGAAATTCTCTCATTTCTCTTAACTCCTACCTTATATACAAGCTATACGGCGCACCAGGACATGTCAAGTAGTGCCTTGAATATTTTTTGCAGCCTGCTCGTGAAACTCAACCCAGCATTTTTGGAAATGGACCCAATGCAACTGCGACAAAATGGAAGCTTGTAGTGGAGTGCAGTGACTGTGCTCCCAATTTGACTGGGCTGGATCTACTTTACGATCTTATAAAGTAGGTGGCAGATAGTTAAGTAATCTATATCTGTTAAAAAAATGATTCAAGTTAAGTCTAAATATTTAAAAAATTTCATCTATTTTGAAGGAAAAATTTAAAGTAAGCAATCCCACATATGAGAGAGAGGAGCGAATTAAAGAGCTCAAATAGGTAGGGATGAATCACCCATTTTGAGTTAACTCTTGGGTGAGGGAATGGAAGCCACACACGAGCGCGCCCCACCTGCCCACCGTGCCGTGCTCGGGTGAGGGCATTATTTTTATTACCGGGTATATTTATTTTACGGAAAAATACATTAACACCGGTGACCGACCGTTGGTATTGCAACATCGGTTTTCAAAGTGTTAATCTCCTCATTAAAACATATTATTATGGCTGTTACAATTCTCTATTAACTCAAAATATAGCTGTTGGCCTTTGCATTTAATCCAAATATAGCTGTTAGGCTGCCATTACTAGTGTTTTCCTCCCCTTGCATTGGTATAAATACTGATTGCACCCTGCACTGAATGATAATATACAACATCTCAATCCAATCTCTCTCTCTCGTTTATTACCAATTCTCTTCACGATTTTGGGCAAAGTTCGAGGCATTCCTAACCGGCAATTAGCGAGTGCACGTTAAGCTTCGGATCGTGTAAATCCTGGAGGACCGCCGCCTATACATCTGTTTGCATCGAGACAGAGGTGAAATCGTCTTTTAAGACAGTGGTATCATCCACGGCAAGGTATTTTCGGTATCCTAATCGACTACCCCTCTTTTCATTTTTTTTGTCGCTATTTGATTGCCTTGTTTAGATATTATTTCACTGCAATGTTACTGAATTTGCTTGCTAATACACCAAGGTAATTTCCTACTACATTTCCAGTAAGTCACCGTATTTCGCTACTGTTTTTCTACAGTGTTCGCAACACAAATTTACGGCTATTTCGCTACTGTTTTTCCTGCCATTTTCAGAATTTTTCAGCAGTATTTTCGCTGTATTTTACACGTATTTCTTTGTATTTCCCGTGGAATTTTTAGAATTTTTTGTTATATTTTAGCAGTATTTTTCAATACGATTGCACTATTATTTCCAACAGTATCTATAGTTATATACATAATTCAGGAATTAGTTGGTGTACACGATGTAAGAGAGTACCAAAGAGGGTACCAACACGCCGTCATCGGATCCCATTAGAACTCCGAAGTTAAGCGTGCTTGGGCGAGAGTAGTACCAGTATGGGTGACCTCCTGGGAAGTCCTCACCCTTAGGTTAGGGGCACTAGGAAACAACCTCTCTTCAGGTGAACACCCTGAAGGGGGAAGGCTGCGTACATCCGCCCCCCCCAGACCCTGCTTAGGCGGGAGCCCTTGAGGCACTGGGTATGTTAAACGCGATGCAAGAGAGCGATAAAAATGTTGCAGTCTTCTTAGACAACTGAGTTTTCCTTTGCCAACTATGGCTTTTCCCTTCACAGTGAAGGGTTTTCCACCTAGATTCTAAGTGTCATGTCTTTGTGTTCTTATTATTCTAATCATATCCAACAAGACCATTAAAATAGTTTTTCGAAATATATGTTATTCAGTTGCAGCTCAACCGAGTAAGTATAAGGCTAGTAGAATAAACCCGACAAGGTCAAGTCCCGTAACCCGAAGAGAAGTGGACTGCTCAAAGACAGATGGGGTACTTGCCATCCTTGGAATTGATCCAATGTTAGCTGAGAAGGATTGCCGATAGTCTCACACTCATCCTTGGACCCGAGTACCTAATACCAGACAAGTGGTACTGACAACTATATCACGTGTCTCATATGCGAAGATGAAAAAGATATTTTTACATCTTTCACAGTTTAACTAGGAAGATAAAAAAATTATTTTATAACTAAGTAAAAAGCCATGTAAAATTAAATCTTTTTCATAGCTTATTCTAAAAAAAATATTTTAAAAAGACTATCAGTATAAAACCATCATAGCCTATGTTTACATGTTATCATCACCTTTACCTACCACCATCCGTTACTCCCATGGGGCACGACAATGCTCACTACTTCCAACTATCATCATGATTATTTTCTATCTACTTTTATTTATTAATATATTATTAAATAATTTTGTTATTATAATATATTATTAGCTTTTTTAAAACTTATATTCAAACGTTTTATTCTTTAAAAAGATCTTTTTGTACTGTACAACCAAAAACTTCACTGTAAAAAAATATTATATCTTGAATTAACAAATCTTATTAAAACAGTTCAGTTAAACAACATAAGCTAAAACAAGTTGAATCAAACGGACGTTTCACATATGACATCTGGAGTATCCCAAGGATCGGGTCGGCGCTAGACCCATGTTAAGTGCACTACCTCTTGCCGCTCACTCATTCCTCCTTTCCAAGCTGTTAACTGCTTTGGCACTGAAATTTTTGAAATTTTTTTTACATATATTTGAATATCAATATTATCAACTATTATTTGAGCATATTTTATTAACTGAATACCCAATCATCAAAACCGGAAGAGCTAAGAACCCTTATGCCTCGGTCATGTTGCTACTTGGGATAATCATGTTACTCGCCCTAAAGTTTGGTGCGGGCTTGTTCCTCCTAAAATTGAGTTATTGGTATGGTTGGTTCTTCTAGAGAGACTAGACACAAAACGATAGGTTAGTAAAATTGGGATTCTTAACCCTAATTAGATTTTTTTTTTTTTTTTTTCCAGATAAAACGTGTAGGCATCTATTTCTTACTTGCAGGATCACATAGAGCCTTTGGACTGCTATTCTCCAATAGTCAGAGATCTCTCTTATTTGCCCAAGAAACTTGAAAGACTTGTTTCAATGATGGCAATTTCCCTTAATTAAAAGCTCATACAAGAAAGTGTGGCTCATTTCTTTCTTCGCTGTCATAAGCGCCATTTGGGAGTCAAGGAACACCATAATCTTCAAGAATTCAAATTCTGATTGGACTCGCATCGTCGAAAATGTAAAATTAATGATCATTTTCTAGTTCCAAGCTCTAGTTGGCGACACATACATCTCTATACACCATTGCATGAAAGATCCTCGTAGATCGACTTTCACCGTTGTTCCACGATCCAGATTCAAAATGTTCAATACGCATGCTAACATACGAAATTAGCCATACAAATACCAATATCCCATCATAAAACATAATTAGATCACATCACTACCTCCCAAATTTTCTTAAGAATTCAAAACTCTTGAATTCTGCTGCTTTTAAAACCTAGATCAATCCACCTTTCCTAATAAAAAAACCTTTTCAAAACAGTAAGCTGTAATAAAAACATACTCAGAACTTATCGAATGTTGGTGTAATCTCTTGCAAAATTCGCAAGTACAAATATTCTAGAAATCTCAGGTGTCGAGGCCGTGCAGTCACTTTCTTTAAGACTTATTTTGGCGAAGGAAATAGTCTCGGGGATACAACGACAACCAAAATAACGAAGTGAAAGTGTGTTCCAGAACTTTCAACAAAATGATTCTCAAGTTCTTACAATTATAATCTCTCTATTTGCAATTCTTTTTCTCTATCATAAATCTGATCAAGGGGAGAATATATACGAAAAATAACGAAGAGATATGTCCCAAGAAACACCCCAAAAGGGGCGCCAAAAACCAGGAAAAACGGAGAACCGAAACTACCAAAAACCGGCCCTGTGTGTCGACACACAGCTTTGTTCCGTGTGTTTCTGTAAGATTGTGTGTCGAAACACGGGCTATGTGTGTCGACACACAACTCTGCATTAGCGTTCAGTAAGATTGTGTATTGACACACGAGCCCTGTATGTCGTCACACATCCTATACATGAAAAAATCACTTTAAATAACATCGGAACAAATTTCAAACACTTTTAACAATTCTCATTTTGAAAATACATCAACATTGAATGCCTTGATTCAAAATAAATTACTTACACAATCTCTCGTAACACTTTGAACTCTCATAAGACACTTCTCTCTATCTCTCAGCCCGTTTCTTCTTTTAAAAAAATGAATACCGAACCTTGGGTTCGATCCACAAAACTAGCCAATATAAGGTCCATTTTTTTTTCGATAATTAGCAAATGGCCGCAATACAAAATGGTACTTATATAAACGAGGCCATAGTCAACCTATACAAATGCAGGGATTAAGGAGCAAATACACAGAAGTCAAAGACAAGCAGGAGAGAATCAAACAGGCACTACAGGTACATAATACTACAGCTCAGACAGGTCATGGAAAGGGGAAATGACCAACCGTACCAAAAGCTAGAGCTGAGACTAAAGGGGAGAGAACACCTAGAATCATATTCCAACCTTGCAAACAACTTAACCATATCCGATTCATCATGCTATAAGGCAAACCAAGTTTTTTCCCATACTCCCACTTGCGCCTCGCCAGCCTCCCTTTTTTATTTACCAGAGGGCTTGACCTAGTTCATTGCACACTTCTCGGGAGACATGTCTTTGAGGAATTTCTGCAGATCTCGCTTTACTTGTTCTTTAATCCCTGCGCTTATGTGCTCTATAACTCCTCTTCAAAGAAACAAAGCTAGTACCATGAAGACCCGCCACCATCCTCCGTCTTCTCTCCCTTCCTATACTAGATTCCACCAATGGTGGGACCACCGCCAATAGGGGTTCAAAACCCAGTGGATATTCACGTGCAAAAGACCTAAAATCAGTCACCCAAGCCAACTTCATTCCAGCGTAAGCAAGAGGAGATTGAGTTTGGGTTGGTGATTGGGAACTTGATTGGATAAAAGTGGGCAGGATGACCGGACATGACAGATGAACATCCTCACCCATATAAGGTCCATATATAAACCCAAACAAAATATCATCCACAAACCAAATGTGATAAACGTAAAGTATTCACTTGACTTATTTTTTTTTTTCTTTTACAATGGTAAAGACAAAGAAACCGACTTCAACTTCCCTTCCTAAGCGAGGGACGACCTGAAGCCTCGGCTCTAGAAATAAGGAGGAGTGTGCTCGAGGGCTCCAAAACATCAACTTGGAACCCCACCCTCTCATACCCTTCGCTGGCCAAGCAATTTGCTAATTTATTAGCTTCTCTGAATACATATGAAAATCTGATTTAACTAAACTTGCTGCAGAGCATCATGATCTCTTCCATAATAACTCGGATGTCGCTTGGGCACATATAATTGCCTTGCAAGGATCCGATAATGACTTCGTAGTCTCCTTCCAATACAACCGGGGTCGCTTCTTTAAAAATAGCCAGAGAAAGGCCATCACGGGCTGCTAGAGCTTCTGCTACCATGATTGGGCATTACCTAGTCTTCTTGCTCCGCTAGCAATGATGTCGCCACTGGAGTTTTGTATGATGAATCTGGACGCAGCTTGCAAGGCACGTCTGCACCCGTCGAAGTTGACTTTTACCCATCCTGGATCCGAGGGGGGGGGGGGGGGGGGGGGGACCAGTTCACCCATCTGTCCTGTCTTTTGCACTTTTTGGCCTTGCCCTCATTGGTTGTACCATCATCGTCCAAAAGAGTCCTGCACTTCCATTCCATGACCGTAGTCTTGGCCCGATTCACGGCTTGACCAGGAGTGGGCTTTTCCTCTCTAAAGATTGCTGAATTCCTGTCCTTCCAAATATGCCAACAAATCATAGCAAACTTTTCCATACTGTTCTTGCCTTTCCTTACTCGCATCTCATCATCAAGAGTCCTTCTTGTTGCAGGCGTCAGGATCCAATTTGACGTGGTCACAACTCTCCAAACTTCTTTGGCGCGCGGACATCTGAGCAGCACATAAGATACATTCTACATGCTTTCTCCACAACAGATGCATTGGCTGTTCCATTCTGGAATACGTTTCTTCATTTGGTACCCTATTGCCAAATAGTCATTCAAGGCTTGCCACAAGAACACTTTGATCTTTGGTTAGATATTCAGATCCTAAATCTACCTGAATTCCCATCCATTCACTTGACTTATATAGTTATATGTTCATTTCATCTTTCACAACTTTAATGTAAAATTTTTAACTTGGACTCACGTATAAAATGTTTAACAAGTTTAGCTCACTTCAGTAATAAAACTCATCTCAAAACAATTATTTAATATAGTTGGAAAAATATTATAAATACAATTTTAAATAATAAATAAGAAAAAAATTGTTATTATTATTATTAGAATAAAATTTTAATTTAAAAAATAATTTTATAAGTATTATTAGTTGACAATAAAAACTCTCTAAGCAATAGTGTACACAAGAATATTGGGGGGACTATAACATAGTTGGAAAGATATTTAGGGATGGGACGCCGCTGGAAAGGGACAGCCCAACTTCAGAAATAGTGACACGTGGCATGCTACAATGCCACGTTGCTTCATTTCCTATGGGCGGAGGAAAGGCTATCTGACGTGTCTTCTACCACTTTTATCGATAAAGGTTTGTTATCATAGTTAAAAGGAACATATTCAATATTTTAAGAGCTCCTATCTATCTAGAGTTTAAAAAAATGAATGTACACAGCTTTTTTTATTCAGGATGTTAATATAAAGATAGACTATTTTTTAGTGCCCCTAATATGAGGGTCAGGGCCTCCCAAGAAGTCATCCATTCTTGGTACTACTCTCGTCCAAACGTGCTTAACTTCGGAGTTCTCATGGGATCCGGTGACGGCGTGTTGGTGCCCTCTTTGGTTTGTGATATACGGAAATATTTATATTTTTTAATTTTTTTATATTATTAAATTATAATTGTATTATATATAAGTATTAGTGCATATAATAAGAGTTATGATAGATTTTGAATTTTATAATTTTCATATATTAAGATTAAGTACATACCTTAATTAATAATAATTCTTGATTGATCGTTAAATATGGACACAGAAGAAATTTTATTTCTCCCTCTTAACCACTTTTTATTATTTTTCATATTCCTAGGTTTATATGTTGTGGTCGATAAAAAAATCAGAAAATCTTATTTATAGAAAAGAAGGGGATGACTTCCATCGTAACACCAAGTCGTATTCTTTCGTTAATAGACATGTCTCTTTATTAACAGATATGTTTATTTAGTAAAAGATGCTTATCTTTACTAAGAAATATATAAAAGAAACATATATCTTTATTAAAAGATATATTCTTTCATTAAAATATATATTTTTTTTCTTAATAGGTACTTTATTTATTTATTTATTTTTTTTAAAAAAGTCACAATGATTTAGAGTTGTAGGATTCTCAGAATGGAGAATTTAAGGGGTGTTTATGGGGAGTGAGAGTTTTGTAATAATATAATATATACATCTTGAATTTTGTGCTTATAATGTAAAAATTAGGATGTAGAATGTCAATGTGGTGAATACTTTTTTAAAGGTCAGGTCATGGGCGAGTTTAATCAAACTACCAATATCATAGGAAATCGAATGGTCTATTAAGCTAAGAATCGGCTTTTGAGTGAAATCTTAGTGCAACTTTTTCCCATACTCCACGTTAGAGGCAGCCAGCAACATGCAATGCTTCAAAGCATGGTTGCCGGGTTAGTGATTCAAGGAAGTTGGATCGTTTCTGGTGCTGGTACATATTGATTCTGGTTGCTTGGGTTGGTTTGTGCTGTTGGTCTTCATCAGGTTGATGCAGGGGCGGGTGGGGTAATTTTCCTAGTCCTTTGTATTGTCTGGGGGTCTTTTTTGTGCTTGTTGAATTTTATTTGTTGTGTTGCTTTATTTCGGGGCCCCGTTAGTTGGTTGGCTGGTGGGGTACCACTTGCATTGGGTCGTGCATCTAGTGCAATTAAACAACTAGAAAATTGTTATTAACTTATACCAGAATTAAATTGACACAAAATTGCCGAAATTGGAAATACATTTTACAGAAATAACCCTAATTTTTTTTTTGATCAATGGAAATAAGCCTATATATATATTATAAAAGTTGAAGGTGGCGGAAATAAGGATACTCTAATGGATGTGTGAACATAAAAAGAAGGATAAGATCAGAAATGACGTCATAAGAAGCAAATTGGACGTGGCCCCAATCGAGAATAAATTGCGGGAACAACGTTTGCGGTGATTTGGGAATGTTAGGAGGAGAGTGAACATTGCCTCTGTCAGGAGATGCAAACAACTATATATTATGATCGGTAGGAGAGGGAGATGCAGGGCAAAAAAGAGATAGATGGAGATGATCTGACACGACTTCACCCACCTAAACCTACATGAGGGAATGGTTTTAGATAAAACTCGGTGGAGGGTTAGTATAGGGGGAGCCAATGTGGCGGTTTAGTATTGAGGAGCATAATTTAGCGGGACCTGTTTTGATGCCTTTTGCTTTCTATTTGCTTCCTCTGTGCTATTGTTTTTGCTGTTATGCTCTTAAGTTTAAATGCTTGCATATTTTTAATTTATACTTTTCTACTTCTCAAGTTTGGGGTCCTTGAACACAGTCTTGCTTTAGGGTAATATCCCAAAGGGGTAAAGTTGCATGCATCTCCTCCCCCCTGACCATGCTTAGGCGGGAGCCCGTTAGGCACTGGGTTTGTTGTTTTTATTGCTGTTGTTGTATTTAGAATGTTAAATTTATTTCCTTTAATTGTGTAATTTCAATTTTTATAAAAAAAGAAAACCAAATGTTTAATGTTTTTTCTTTTACCATTGATAAGTTAAGTACCAAAAACTTTTTTTAGGATATAGGTTAATACATTTTTTATATTTTTAAAATAACAAACACAAATTTTTAAAAAGTTACTTCAATATCTTTTTTACTAAAAATCACTTAAATTTTAGTTACAATTTTAAAAAACCACCAATATCTTCTAATTTTTCAAAAAGCCATCTAAAATTTTCAAATATTTTAATGTCAAACCTTATTGTTAAAGTCGTTAATATCCGTTAGTTTTTACTTATATGGCTTTTGAAAAAAAATGAGAAAATAATTTAAAATAATATTTTGAATATATTAAAAACCTGTATATATTTTATAAAATAATTTTGTACTTAAAAATATTTTTTAAATATATCAAGTCAGCAAAAACTAATAGATGCTAACGATGTTATATTCAGATGTGTCATTAAAAATTTTGAAAAGTTTAAGTATTACATTAAAATTAAAAGAAATTAAAGTTATCTTTTAAAACCGTACATAAAATTTAGATAATTTTTAAGTAGGGTTTGGGTCTGAAGAGAGGCTATTTTCGAGAATCCCTAACCTGAGGAGTGCACGAGTACTTCCTAGGAGGTCACCCATTCTGATGCTACTCTCGCCCAAAGACGTTTAATTTCGAAGTTGTAATGAAATCTGATACTTACATATTGAGACCCTCTTAGGTTGTCATAAGAATAATATTTATCAAATAAAATACTCAAAGTGGTGGTGTTTTTAGCACTACCCCACCATGGGGGGGAGGCCTCCATTCATAAATAAATAGCACCCCCTCCCATGTCTCCCAACTCTCCATTCTCCATTTTCACTTCAATTTCTTCACATTTCGCTCTCCGACTTCGTAATTAATTTCATCAAATATTTAACCTAACCCTAACCCTAACTGATCAAAAATGTCCGTGTTCGATGATGGTAAGCCTCCGAATAGGAATGATTCTACTGTTGCCGAGCCATCGTACGGTCGAGATTCGTTCAATTGCAACTCTGATCAGCGTCAATTTCGTCATCATAATCATCATCATCGACAGTTGCCTTCCTTGATGTCTAATCCTTGCTATCCTATCACTCTCAAGGTATTCTTGTTATCGATTCGTAATTTGATCGAGCAGCTTCGTAGATTTATGTAATGATCTTTCTTTCATATGATTTTAACGTTATAGCTACTTCACTTGCTGGCGGTGATAATCCACACAGTTGGCATAATGGTGTGTTAGACTATAAAATTAATTCTTCTTCTTATTAGATAATTAACTCTTTAACATCGAGGAACCAACTATCACAAACGTTTAAAATCCAATTCATGACTCTTCTTGATCAACAAGATTTTTTTTTTTTTTTATCATGTCAAAAAATCTATTATTTACCTTAAGATGATGGGTGAAGGTCCATCAATAATTTGACACTAAACTATTAATATATTATCACAGTCTTGTTTAACAAAAATGTCACGAGCTTGAATCTAATCATCCTTATTTTGGATATCAACGTACTTCTCATGGAAAATAGAGTGAGTTTGTATACTATACATGTTTTAAACTCAATGAGCTTCCATTTGAAGAATATTATTAGATTATAAAATTATTTTTATATTATTAACTTAAACTTTTAAGATAATTAGGTACTTAAAATATAAAGTCAAACTAAAAATTGACTGAATTGAATTAATTTAAAAAGCTACTATTTCGTGATGTTGCAGTTTGTGGACGTATGTTACAAAGTAAAAGTAGAAAGCAACGGTGGAGGAAACCTGAAACGCATGATCTGCGGCCGAGATCGATCGAGAGACAACACATCAACGGCCAGGATTGAAGAGAGAGTAATCTTGAATGGAATTACAGGAATGGCCTCCCCAGGCGAAATCCTAGCCGTTCTTGGCCCATCCGGGAGCGGCAAGTCAACGCTCCTAAACGCACTAGCAGGTAGAATCCACGGACACTCCTTAACCGGATCCATCCTCTTAAACGACAAAAACCTGACCCGATCCAATCTCAAACGGGTTGGGTTTGTGCCACAAGACGATGTGCTTTACCCGCACTTAACAGTACGTGAAACCCTAGTTTATTGTGCCCTCCTCCGCCTTCCGAACTCTTTGTCTAAATCGGAGAAAATAACTGTCGCGGATTCTGTTTTAACGGAGCTAGGATTATCTAAGTGCGGGGACACTATAATAGGGAACGCTTTCATACGGGGCGTTTCAGGGGGGGAGAGAAAGAGGGTGAGTATAGCGCATGAAATGCTTATAAACCCTAGCTTACTGATCCTGGATGAGCCCACGTCAGGGTTGGACGCAACAGCGGCATTTAGGCTGGTGGCGACGCTAGAGGGGGTGGCGAGGAAGGGGGGGCGGACGGTGGCGATGTCGGTGCACCAGCCATCGAGTAGGGTGTTTCAGATGTTCAACGCAGTCCTAGTGATGGCGGAAGGAAGGGAGATTTACTTTGGAAAAGGGAGTGAGGCAATGGGATACTTTGAATCGGTGGGATTCTCGCCGTGTTTCCCCATGAATCCCGCTGATTTTCTACTTGATCTTGCTAACGGTATGTTTGAATCTTGACAATACTCTTTCATTTTCTTTTTTATGTTGATTTTTATAGATCAAGTAATAAGACATAAAAAATGCACATGTTTATTTATTTTTTCTAATAATAACAAACGTTATTATTGAAAAGTAACAACAAACCAATGTCTTGAGGACGCTCGTGCCTAAGCATGATTTGGGGAGAGCAAGCTGGACATACGAGATTGTTCCATCTAATCCTTTAATTGAAAAACAACACATTAATTATGAAACACAATACCTTTTATATGAATTAATCTATAAGAAAAATAATATATATATATATATATATATATATATATATATATATATATATATTTATTTTTTTTTTTTTTTTTTTTATTTTTTATATTTCTTTTGCATTCGTTAAAAAAACCGTTTTTCAATTTAGATATTTGGCGCCTTTTTAAATTTAGAAAATAGTATGAATGCCGCATTAATTATGCAAATGGGACCCGCATAAATTTATTGTGCAACAGATTTACCAAGAGAAGCTTAAAACTTTTTATACACTTTTCATATTTATAAGAAACATATAACCAATATTTCTCGATCTCTCTATTTCAATGTTTTAACATTTCACACTAACTAATTTAATTTTAAAAATAGACCAAAATTAGATTAAAATGCTGTAAAAATTATAATCTTCTTATCTATTTAAAAATTATTTTAACTAGAGATAATTAATAAATGAGTTTACTTTATGAATTAAATATCTTTATATAAGTTCAAAAGTATAATAATATTCATAGCTTTTATGAAAGAAATATATAGTAATAAACTAATATATATATATTTTTTTAATGAACAGTCAGAAAAATCCTGTGTCATTGTTGTTATGCCAGTTTGGTGGTTGTAAAGAGGAGTACTATAAATGCTAATTTAAGACACCATCTCTATCTTTTTTGGTGCACCGAGATTGACATCAACATGCATCTTGTTTAGTATTTCCTAATTCTTTTTGTCCTGAAAATAAAAATAAATTACATTATATTAGCATATGAGAAATTGCTCCTCAGAAATCTTACAAAGAATAAATATTATTATTTAGTGTATGAGATCTTACATTACTTTCAAAAAAACAATAGGACAATGGATTAGACCTGTAAAATTTGAGAAACGTTTGTGTTTTAATATAAGTGTTCTCTTAGAAAGAGATAAAGTATGAGTGAAGAAAGTGGTAGTTAAAACAGGTCCACTAGTATCTAAAATCTTTTAAATTTTTTACCATATCCCTCTTTATCCTTAAATTACGAGAAAAGAAAATAGCACAACAAGGTAATGAGAAGTATGGAGGGACAAGATATTACCCTCTAATATCCAGACCCTTGTTTACCCTATAACGAAATAGGAGATAAATAAATTAAATATCCTAAGGTTGCTTGGAGTCTGCTAAACAGCCGGGAAGAGCAATATCCTTAGTGAAAGCACTCAATATATTTAATAATATACTTTTTTTTTTCATGAATGATGAAACTAATCCTACCATTGCTAATTCATAATCATAGGTTATAACAAAAAAGAATCAATATAACAGTCAACTAGGTTGTTTGTTTTTCCAAATTTGAATTATATTAAAATAAAAACTTTCATTTGATTTTGTATATATGTCCAAACCGTTGAGCCAATGGTCTCTTTGTTTCATGATCCTTACTAGGAATGCTACCATGACCTACCTCAAATGAAATCTCATTTTATCCAATCAAATTCATTTTTAACCTTCATTGGTCCTTACATGATTAGTGCTTGTATTAACAATATTAATTACCAAATTGTAAAGTAGGTCCATTTCTTAGTTTATAAAGATTATTTCCTTTTAAACGCTTTAAAAATTATTAATTTTACAAATCTAGAGGTTTTGATACTGATGTACATTTAGACTTAGAATTATATATTTGTACTTTTATTGTTTTCTTTGTTTTTTTGTTTCTCTTTTTGAAAATTTTATGTACCAAAGAGATTTTCTTTTTTTAATTATTAAAAAAAAGTTTCACAAATATCTAGAATAAGATTAGCATTTCTTTACTCCATATCTACCTTGAACTTTAGTCATTAAAGTTAAAATTTCATTGAACTTTACAATTAAAAGGTTTGCATCTTTATTGAGCACTTGTTGCATGCTTTATCTAAGGTTTTGGGTCTTAAATAATTTCAAAATAGAACTGTTTGTAAGATCACTTGTATATAATGAGTCTATTTGATATTTACTGTTACTATAAATTCTTAATTTACGTAAAAATTTTAATCAGCTTTCTTCTATAGACTTATCAAGTATAATAATAGGTGATGGGTGAAACGACTAGCTTAAACTCTCTAAAATGGCTTATATAATGTTCTAGTATTGAGGGTTATCTTGCTAATTATCGGAAAAAAAAAGCACATGCTTTTTCAACTTAACCTTCTATGTAATTCTTCATGAAGTTTGTTATGTTTTTATATAACTAATGGTTTGTCTGGTCAAGTTGTAAAAACACTGTTATTTTAGAAGTAAAAAACACTTCTATTAAAGTGTTCTTAATATCAAGGCAAAAGATTTAATCAAATAGGTGAAGGCCAATGATTGATTTTATACTTTAGCTTGTCCCTTCACGCAAATGTGCATTGGACTTAAAGCATGGTTATTGCATAAGCTTACTCCATACCTTATATTAAAATTATGTTAATGTTGAACATGGGGCATGTTAGGATTCGAACTTGTGACCTCTTGGTTACCAAGTCTCTGATACTATATTAATTCTCAAAAATTTAAGCTGGTAGGTGAAGGTAAATGATTGGTTTTATACTCTAATATTTAATGGATAAATTTGCTTGAAATTTTATTAGTTTTCATTTTTATTTCTGTTTTAAAAAATAAATATTATTATTATTATTATTATTTTTAAACTTTTGATAACGAAAAATATAGAACAAAGGACAATACGGATGATGTTAGAGGTGATGAGAGTAATGGCCCTTTTTGGGAAGCAACACTTCACATTATTTTTGATGGAATAATTATTAAGGACAAAAATAAATTATTTTTTTCCTTTCCAACTAAATTATTTTATGACGACTTTGTGTTGGATAGAATCAATTACACACGTTACCCTCCCTCAAAAAGAAAGGCAAAATCATGTTCTTTGCCTTACCACGTGTCGCTCTCTCAATAAGTGATTGCCTCACTTTTTTTTGCCTCCCTTTTTCTCTCCTATTTCAATAATTTGACTACTCTCATTTTTCTTCTTTTGCTTTTTGGTTAGTGTATAAAATTAATCAGATTAGCTTATAATCAATTTCTTAACAAAATATTTGAACACAAGGTACGAGATAAACCTATATAATATCTACAATTCAAACCTAATAGATATTTGCACGAGGAATATGTTACAGTATAAAATAAATCATGACTTTTCACTTATCGATTTAGTCTTTTAAGATAGTTGATTCCTTGATGCTTTTCTTTCTAATTTTTGCTAGATTTTTTTTTTTAAAATTATTTTTGGGTTGTGCATGGTGTCATCCTACATCCCCTGAGCTTTTCTCCATAATGAAAAGCAAGTCCCACTAATTTCCAGAATAATTCCGGTGCATTGCTATAATTTGATTTCTCTATCATTGGAGAATTTCTATTTTTAGGATTAATTAGATTTTACATTGTTAGTTTCTACGTGTCCAAAATTGCCAAAAAAATATTATATTTTTTAGAGTTGGATGGATTCCTTACCTAGTAAAAGGGTTTTGTTAGCACAATTACTTGAGAAATAATAAACAATAAATATTCTATTCATATGATTTTATAGAATGCACTGCTGACACGTCTTAATTTTATGTTCATTAACATCTAGAAAGTCTAATAGTTTATCGGACCGTCAAACTCATAGAGTTAACATTTATTAGGTTTGCATATAAAGTTCAATGTGATTTCATTTTAAAATCAGTTAATATTATATAAAGTAGCCTCTTAGTTTTACATGTTAATATATTCTCTCTTACAACTCCAATGTGTTACTATTTCTAGTTCCACATCTGGAAATGCATTGACTTTTATATGAAGAGTTTTCTCTCGAATTATTGAAAAAATATATGTACTTTATGCACTATATATTATGACTATTTTGTAACGGTGATTGATTAGTGAATTTTGGAACTTAGCTTCAAATATTATAGTTATAATCATCAAGGTCACCCCATTATTAAAATTAGGCAAAAGATTAGACTAATCCACTAATTATCTAAAGGCAGAAATCTAATGATGATAAACACACATGCTTTTCGTTGGGTGGGGCGCTAATATATAATTTAGCGGCCGCTTGACCTTATTAATTGTGTGCTTTTGCAAAGCACTTAGTAAAAGTTTCATCTTTTGATGACTTCCATTTTGGACCTTAATCTCATCCATTTCTACAGCTTCTCCATATAACACTACGGCCTCGTTTGTTATGTAAGAAGTAAACACAAGAAATATAATTTCATGGGAAGTACAAATTCCGACTCTTGTTTGGTTGGCAAAAAATATGCAGTATGAAGAAAGTGGAAACTGCTAAGCAATTTTCAAAATTCTTTCAAAACGCAGGAAGTAACTTACCTAGTCCCCTTTAAATAAGTTGTAATTCTTTCATTTTTAACTAGTGTTCCAAAAGATATTCCGTTTCCCATCCTTGCAATCAAACATATTTTACCTACTTCTTGGAAAGTCGACGTAGAAATTGAATTCACGTGTGAACAAAACGAGGCCTAAATTTCTCTTATAGCTACTTAATTAATATTGTTGTGGGTAAACTTTGGTACAGTCAATAAGGTGGTTGCTTTGCAGTAATCGGTTCTCATAATTTAAGTCTTTGAAATGAGCTCCTAATAAAAGTAAGGGTACCGCTATTTAACTTTTAGCTAAGTTGTTAGAATTAATACCGTTATTAATTAATGTTATTAGTAAACAATAGCCCCTCAACAAGGCTCGGAAACAACTTCCATTCAGGATAGGACCCTGTAGGGTAAGGCTGCGTATATTTCACCCCCTTCCAAACACTATCTCGACGGAGGGATCCTTTCAGGCATTGAATTTATTGTTGTTACTGTAACCCATAAACAACATTACATATAATGGACTTAGACTAGGCAATCATTCATTTGATGGTTTGTTTAAGGCTAAAAATTGATTGGTGAGGAGGATTTTGAGGGCCAGGGAGGGGATTATTATAATGTATGTTGTTTATTTATTTATTTATTTTTTTTTGTTTTTCTTTCTTGATAACTTTAGATCTGAGCCGTTGATTAGATTCTGTAGACACCATAATGATAAGATGCATTTTAAAAGTGGATATGGTACATGACGACATGCATTGCGTGACATAGCAAATGAATAATAATTGACTATATATTATAATATAAAATAAATGAATTAATTAGCTAGCGCCTTGAGGTATCTTATCGCTGTACCTTCACATTGGTGATGCATCGACAAAAATACAAAATTGGTTCCCACATTCTTTCGTGGGGGAACCAAATTTCCCTTTCATCTTTGATTGAATGGGACATTTTTGTGTTCCTTTTCTATGTATCGGAATAAGAACCAATATGCTCTATCAGGTCACGTTAATTCTCAGCATATTTGATTGTTAAGTATACAATTATTTTTAGGCCTTCACCCATCAATTTAAACTTTTGGTAGTTCCTCTGGCATAATAGTATTAGAGTCTTGTTGACCAAGTGATCACATGCTCGAATCCCAACAACCCCCATTTTTTTTTTATTATATACTATCCACGTTTTCAAGCCTGATTAGCATTCGCATGAGGGAGAGATGTTGGGGGTAAAAAGCCATTCATGGAGACAGTTGGTTTTTCAAGAGTTGAACATGCTCGTTTTATTCCCCAAGACATACTCGTTGTCTAATCATTTTCTTGACTTGAGTTTGAATGCGTCTTGGTTATTTGACCATTCAGAAAAAGTGGGGTCATTTTATTGTTTAGGTTTGAATTGTGGGGGGTTTTTTTTTTTTTTAAATAACTTAGACTAGAATTAGAATAAGTTGAAAATATTCATATAGCATATATATTATAAGAGCTATATTCTATACTTTGAACTAGCTACAGTATGTCTAGCGAGTGGTGAAAATTTACAAAGATTCAAATACAAAGAGGGAGGAAGAGAGAGGGGGGGGGGGTGCAAAGAATAATATCTTTAGTTGCTATTTGCTGTATTGGCATATGGTCATCACATGGAATACATGTATAAAGTTTGCATTTTTATTTTTTTCACTATTTTGCTTTATTTTACTTTTATTCCTTGCTTTTGCCTTACCCTTGTGAAGCAGTTTAATTTTAACCTGTTTTACTTTAACGATAAATCATAGTTTAGTTTGAGTTCTACCGAGACATATTGCTGCTTTATACTTTATGCTTCATGCTTCATGACTCATGCTTTTTGCTATATGCTTCATGCTTGTATGCTTCTTAGGTTAGAGATCCTCGAATACTGCCTCTCTTTAAGGGTAGCACTGTGAAGGAGTAAGACTGCCTATATCTCTTTCCCCCCGGACCCTACATATGCAGGAGCCCTTGAGGCATTGGGCCAGTTGTTGTTGTTGTTGTTGTTGTTGTTGGTTGAGTTCTACCTAGTTCAACAGTTTAATTATAAGCCTAATGGAGTTGAACGGGTCAAATTTGGCCTTAAATCCTACCAAGTCGACTTCAGACTTTGCCTAACTATTTGTTTGATCAAATTGTAAAAAATCTGTGTTTTATAAATAGTTTTGTAAAAAGTGTTTTCAATGAGGCTATTTTTTCGTAAAACTTTATGTCGTACTTCTATTTTAAAAAAGAATCAATATCTTCCTCCATATATGTAAAACAAAAAACCAATCTCTACTTCTATTTAGAATTTTTTTTCTAACCAAAGATGTTTAAAGTCTAAAAAAAACAAACACATTTAGAAAAGAATCTTGACCATACAAGTCTAAAAAAAACCAATCTCTACTTATATTCATCAAGCTTTAAGCCACATTCTCCAACAACAACAACAACAGACTCAGTGCCTCAAGGGCTCTCGCCTAAGCGGGGTCAGGGGGTTAGATGTATGCAGCCTTATCTTTTTAGGGTGTGATCCTGCCGAGATACTATTTCCGAGGACCCCCAACCTTATAAGGTTGGCAACAAGAGGACTTCCAAGCGGTCACCCATCCTGGTACTATGTACTCCGCCCAAGCACACTTAACTTCGGAGTTCTAATAGGATCCAGTGTGTTAGTGTATAGTAAATGAATCGTACCTTCTTAACTCTCCAATTCAGATATTAAAAAAAAAAAGAAAAAAAAGAAAATATTGACCCCAAACACTTTATTTTTGGTCCAGCTGTGTCGTCAATTTCACTCTCTGGTCTTGACTCTCAACTTTATTTTTGCTCTGCTTTTTTCTTATGAATTGCCCATAAAGTGTTGACAGCTATTGTGATTGCACCACGTGTGAGGACACTTTGCATCCAATACACGATATATATGAATTTTGCTTTTTTTTTTTTTATTTATTTATAAATTTTGTTGTTGTGGGGGGTTTGAAAAAAATGAGCCAAAAAGATTGAAAATTAAAATATTAATATAAGAAAAGCACCCCATAAAAGTAGACTCCCACCCTTCCCTCACCTCCACTATATTTTGTCTCCTTTTGTATATATGTTCTTTGTTTTCCCACTTCCACCCCTCGTCGTTACTTTTTGGTCCTATAAGTATGGTCATAGCACAAAAAATTGATAAATATAACAAAGATTTTTTTAAAAAAAAATTAATGGGGGAGAGTATTCTGATAGGAGATATATGGTCTTGTTTGGTTGATAGAAAATAGGCTCAAAAAGTATGATTATATGGGAAGTAGAGATTTGATCTCTTATTTGATTGTCAGAAAATTAACAGAATATAAGAAGTGAATTTTTTTAATAATTTCTATTTAAAACGTATGAAGTAACTTACCTAACTCTCTACTTCCTGTGGCAACCAAACAAGGGCGTAATGTATTAGAAATGAAATGAAGAAAAAAAAAGGAGCTTAGTGTCGTAATATGCACTATATTAAAGCTAGACAAACAAAAGATAGTAACTATATGTGATAGTTTATTCTAAACAATAAGGAAAAGCTGAAACCAAACGATGTTGTATTATCATATTATGTTAGTATTTGTTAATTAAGAGGTATTTCCATACTTCTTTTTGTATTGGTAGGATGAGTATATATGCACATTTTTTTTCCTAAATAGGTACACCAACTATTTCGGGTATAGCATGATGAACTCTAGACCCAAAATCTCTATCTTAAAGAGTTAAAAACTTAACCTCTACACCAACCCAACAGCTCGATAATTTGCATACTAGGATAAGTTCCTTTTACCCATACTTGGCGGAACATATTTTTGTCCTTAGCTAGTTGATTGTAGTGAGATATCTTCCTTGGCCTAATGCTTTTCCTTTACGGAATAATCTCTCCCATAAAAATGGGACATTACCCATTTTTATCACTACTTTTTTTCTTTGCTATGTTTGGACACCTAATTCATTAATAAATGTCTTACTTTTCCCCCCAAAAAAATTGGGATTAGTTCCATTTTCATCTTGTCATGTGTGCTGAATGTGGCCTAAATTCTTATCTTTATCCTCCATTTCGAAAAGACTATACATTGTCGCTACTCATGAGACTGTGAAATTTTATCAGCTGAGACCCAATTTACAGGGATTTACATATATGAGATTCATATATAAGTTGAAGTAAAATTCTATTTTAAAGCTGATTAGTATTCAAAGGATTGGTCTATTGAGCTTCTATATTGATCTCTTGCTCCTTCAAGTTTGATATATGTTGTTTTAAGTAATAAGGCACTTGAGTCAATTATACCAAAGTTTAATGGTAAATTTTTGTTATTATCCAAGTTTTAGGATAAGAGGTTCTTTAATTTATCAAATATTGTTAAATACGAGGCTTTTAATTTTCTGAAGGAAAGTATGATTAGATAGTCGACTAATGATTAATTTTTTGTATATACCCTCTAGGTGTTTGCCATTTTGACGGATCCAATGATCGAGATAAAACTAACATGAAGCAAACCCTCTTTTCATCCTACAATAATGTGTTGGGTCCAAGGGTAAGAGCAGCATGCTTAGAGAGCTCAACCACCACGATGGTCCCAAAAGAAATGGTTAGGATCTCAAGCTATGCCCATCCGAAACAACACTTAAGGACCCACATTTCTACTTGGCTCAACCAATTCACCATCCTCCTCCAAAGGAGCCTCAAAGAGAGAAGGCATGAATCCTTCAACTCCCTCCGAGTCTCTCAAGTGATAGCTGCAGCTATCTTGGCAGGATCCATCTGGTGGCACTCAGACTACAGAGACATCCAGGACAGGCTCGGATTACTCTTCTTTATGGCCATCTTTTGGGGGGTTTTCCCCTCTTTCAATGCAGTCTTCGCGTTCCCCCAAGACAGAGCTATCTTTTCAAAAGAACGATCCTCAGGGATGTACCCATTATCGCCTTATTTCATCGCTCGAATTGTTGGTGATCTGCCCATGGAGTTGATTCTCCCTATTGTGTTCCTTACCTTGGTCTACTGGATGTCAAGCCTAAGGCCCGAGCTTTGGGCTTTCACTATCACACTAGCAATCCTATTAGGCTATGTGCTTGTGGCCCAGGGCCTTGGGCTAGCCCTAGGCGCAATCATAATGGATGCAAAAAGGGCATCAACCATCGTGACAATAATAATGTTGGCATTTGTTTTGATTGGAGGATTCTATGTGCATAAGTTGCCTAATTGCTTAAACTGGGTAAAGTACACTTCCGTCACATTTCATTTTTATAGGCTTTTAATCTATGTGCAGTATGGTCAAGGCCAAGCAATTTCCACGCTATTCGGTTGCTCTAGCCATGGAGGTAACCTAGCTAGTTGCAAATTCATTCAAGAAGACATTGAAGCACAAATAAGCCCGATTTTGAATATCGGGGTTTTGTTGGTTTCGTTTGTTGGTTTTAGGTTACTGGCTTACTTTGCATTGAGGAGGATGAAGGTTTAAGAATATAAGCAAATCGAGTGTAGATTGCTTTATTTTTCAGAGTTCTTGTGGCAGATTTATGTAATTGTATCAATAGTTACAATGATGGTGGTATTTGTGGGCGGTGATGAAGATGTAGAAAATGAAAGAGAGGAAATTTACTTGAATTATGCTGACTATAATGTACACAAATATGTATTGGGATTTTCTGACAAAATTTAAAGAATGATTATATTTTTTCCGACTAAAGTTCTACAAAAGTAATAAAAGATTTGTTTGGCAAAATGAAAATGGCATACTTTTTTCGATAAGTAACGAGGATAAACTCGCAATATAAAAAGCAACATCGTACAAGGAGATCCGAGAGCCCCACACAAAGTGTGGATAAAAGAAAAAAAGAATAACAAGATACACCTCCACAAACAGTACCTTGCAGCTTGAATGATGACATGGGACCAAAAATGATGATGCGAAAAATGAGAAAATGATGTGGTGGGTAATGTAGCAACCGATGAGATGAGATGGTAGATGTCGTAGCAGAGGCGATGAAGGTAGTTCCCTTGTTCTTTCTCCGAAATATGTCCCTTTTTTTCAAAATGGGTTGTTGTTATTGTGTATACAGTAAATAATATATCTTGTTTTTCTCAAATATATTGCCCTTTTGTAATATGTTTGCTTTCTGGCTACTTATGCTGTGTTTTTTTTTGTAAAAAAAATAAAAAATAAAAAATAAAAAAATATTGGCCTGAACCTCTAAACCCAAGTAAATTTGTAAGTCATCTAGAGCAGCTTAATTTAAATGACCCAATTTGGTGCAACCATGGGTTCGAACATGCTATTTATGCGAACCCAAAGTGACCATACTCGACGCGACCCCACGAATCAGAGTCTGGCTTTGCCAAGAAATGGTCTGAGTAGATAATAATTGGGCCAAAACTGACTTGATCCGGCCCACATGATTTGAAATCCAATCTGCCTAAGGCCCAATTATTAATTTGCATGTCAAGTAGCCCAGGGCCCAAAGTACAACGGTAAAAGCACTATGAATTTGCATGGCAAGTCCAACACTAGGTTATTTGAGCAGTTCAGCAAAAAAGGACAGCAAGTAATCTTTTTGGTGAGCTCGTTTTTTCTCTCCTAGTATGGTGGTTTTGGCCAGGGTTTAGAGTTTCGATTTGCTTCCTCTGCTTCACTTTATCCCTGTATAGGCGCCTTAAATTTTCCCTCCTATTTAGTGTCTTACCCACTGTTAGTGGGGTATTCTAATATCTTTTCATTTTGACTTTTGTTTTCGGTTTCTTTTGTGATATTTTGTATTTGTCTTTTCTGTTGCATGATTTTCTGTGTTATGCTCAGTCCCCGCTCTTATAGGTGTGCTTTCCTAATATTGTCATTTTGTTGCTAAATATTGAAAAAAAAAAATTTCGATTATATTGATGCCCTCAAATGAGAACTCTTATGTTATAAATCATTTTTCCCAATTTTTTATCCTAAAAAAAATCTACTTGGGAGGGTGTGACCGAGCTAAGTTGAGACTAAAATAGTCATGCCTGAGGCTCAACTTGTCAACCTTTAGCTTAGCTTGGAGTTGGCTCAAAACTCGTCCAGCATGGAAACTTTAAACTTTATTTCAACTCATCATATGATAGAGCTATGCTCAGCTCGATTAAGTTTGAACCCAACTTGGCAAGTTCTAAACTCAACTCGCCTTATTTATACTCATTCAAGCTTGATCTATTCTCATTTGTGCTCGTTTGGGTCTAAGAACAACTTATTAGGTTTGAACTTAGCTTTGTAAAATATATTTAAGTTAATAAATTATATTAAAACTAAACCATTTAGACTCGGGCCATTGAGCTCGAGATTCATTAGACTCATACTCGGCTCATTAAGCTATACAAGGAAATCATTTTGAGGTTTACAATGAGCCTACAGATCAATGTAGAGTCCAAGGCCCAAATTGGGCCCACCTGATTTCTATTGGCCCAAATTCTAAATCCTAGCAACTCTCATCTCCTACAAACATTTAGAGCATGTTTGATATCATTTTCTTACCAACAATCACCTGACCACCCATGTGGCTCGGACAAGAGTTTAAAGAATATTTGACAATCATTTTGTGAGTTCCTCTTTTTAAATCAAACACTAAGGCATTATTTGGCATCTAGAATCAATGAAATTGGGCTGTATAATTGAAATTCTAGTTTTAGAATTATAATGAAATCAAATTTTTATTCTTTGATTAATCAAACAAATCTTGATAGGAATTCTTACTCCATAACAAATTCTAGTCATCACAGGTTTTGGATCGGTTGGGGTGGTGCCTGGCCTTGACTATGTGCACATGGACTAAGGCCTTGTTTTGATGCAGAAAGTAAAAGCAGGAAGTAGAAATTCATGGGAAGTACAGATTTGGGCTCGTTGGTTGGTAGAAAGTTGGCAGAATGTGGGAAGTAGAAATTACTCATCAATTTTCAATTCCTTCAAAATGGAGAAAGTAACTTACTTAGCCTCCCAGTTCCTTCAAAACGCAGGAAGAACCTATAACAACGAAATGAAATGGAAGTGTAGTTCACCCAATTTAAGCAATTAGGCAATTTAGCCCATAGAATCCTCCAGTCCAAACAAATGCTAACACCGCCTTCGGGCTTTCTAGTGTTAAAAAAAAAAAAAAAAAATGCCAACATTATTATTGTCACAATCGTTGATGCCCTTCTTGCTTCCATTATGGTCGCACCAAGGGCTAATCCCCTGGGCCACAAGCATGTAGCCTAATAGGATGGTTAGGGTGAAGGCGAAAGCTCAGAGCCCGGGCCGTAGACCTGTCATTTAATAGACCAAGGTAAGGAACACAATAGGGATAATCAACTCCATGGGGAGATCACCAACAATTCAAGCCATGAAGTAAGGCGATAATGGGTACATCCCCGAGGATCTTTCTTTTGAAAGATAACTCTATCTTGCGAGGATGCAAAGACTGCATTGAAAGAGGGGGAAACTCCCCAAAGGATGGCGATAAGATAGTCGTAGCTAGTAGTTGAGAGATTCGGAGGCTCCTTGGAGGAGGATGGTGAATTGGTTTAGCCAACTCGAAATATAAGTTCTTACGTGTTGTTTCGGATTAGTATAGCTTGAGATTTTGTCCATGTCTTTTGGAGCTCTCTAAGCATGTTGCTCTTACCCTTGGACCCAACACATTATTGTATGATGAAAAGAGGGTTTGTTTCATGTTAGTTTTGTCTTGACCATTGGATCCGTCAAAATGGAAAATACCTATAGGGCATATACAAGATTAATTATGGATCGACTATCTAATCATACTTTCCTTCAAAAAATGAAAAGCTTCATATTAACGGTGTTGGACAGGTGTAATAACCTTTTATCCTAAGACTTTGATAATAACAAAAATTTACCATTAGACTTTGGTGTGATTAACTCAAGTCTCATATTAGTCAAAGCAACTATTAAACTTAAAGGAAGAAAAGATCAATATAGAAGTTCAACGGATTAATCCATTGAATACCAATTGGCTATTTGGCTAGATAAAGTAGGAATGGAAAGGGAGTGAGTGGCAATGAAAAATATTCTCACTCCCACGTTTTCATATTAAAGGGGGCTAAGTTTAGAAATATGGAATGAGAATGATAAAATTGGTGGTCTCATAAATTTTTTTTTTAAATTTTTAATCTCATACCTGAAAATAGCTGCAGCAGCAATAGAGAGGAGGACGAGAGAGAGAGAACGAAGCGAGAATTTTTATTTGCTTTTCTTTTTTATGTAGTACAAATATTTTTAGTAACAATATTTTAGTCATTTTGTAAATTTTTATAAAATATTTAACAACAGTTAGATTAAAATATTATTCTACCCAAATCTATAAACTAAAAATTTATTTTACAAAATTTATAAATTAAAAAATTACTCACCAAACTGTAGGACCTAGTATATAATTCACCGATACTGAATACTCGAGAACCATCTCGAGTGCTGAGATCATTCCGTTAACCATTTGCCTATTCGCTTCCTGAAATATCTTAAGAGATACCCAAAAAGAAACAATAAAGAAACGCAAGAAAACACCAGAAATCTCCTGCTTCTTTACTCTCCTACCAGACTCATCTTTCGTCTTTCAACGTCCCTTCTACTTTCCTCTCGATCCTTCTCTACTCTCCACTATCTTCTTCCCCCCCCATATTTATACATCTGCACCCACCCAGATCAAACCCATCAGAGAAATCAACTCAAAACACTCAAAAACAGCAGCCAATTTCACAGTGATTAAACCCAAAAGTTCACAAGTTCGTACCTTGAGTTTGCAGCTATGTCAACCAAGACTGAAGGCAAGGCCATCGGCATCGATCTCGGCACCACCTACAGCTGTGTGGGTGTCTGGCAAAACGACCGTGTCGAGATCATCCCGAACGACCAAGGCAACCGCACCACCCCTTCTTATGTCGCGTTCACCGACACCGAGCGGCTTATTGGTGATGCTGCCAAGAACCAAGTCGCCATGAACCCTCAAAACACTGTCTTTGATGCTAAGCGCCTTATTGGGCGTCGTTTTTCTGACCCGTCTGTGCAACAGGACATGACGCACTGGCCCTTTAAGGTTGTTTCTGGGCCGGGGGATAAGCCCATGATTGTTGTTCAGTACAAGGGTGAGGCGAAACAGTTTGCCCCAGAAGAGATTTCCTCTATGGTGTTGACAAAAATGAAGGAGATAGCAGAAGCGTTTCTGGGGCAGCTGATTAAGAACGCTGTGATCACTGTTCCGGCCTATTTCAATGATTCACAGAGGCAAGCCACCAAGGACGCAGGCGCGATAGCAGGGCTTAATGTGATGCGCATCATCAACGAGCCCACTGCGGCTGCGATTGCATATGGGCTTGACAAGAAGGCCTCTAGGGCGGGAGAGAAGAACGTGCTGATATTCGACCTTGGTGGAGGAACGTTCGATGTGTCCCTTCTTACGATTGAAGAAGGGATCTTTGAAGTGAAAGCAACCGCGGGGGATACTCATCTTGGAGGGGAGGATTTCGATAACCGGATGGTGAATCACTTTGTTGCCGAGTTCAGGAGGAAGAACAAGAAGGATATCTCGGGCAACGCCAGGGCGCTCAGGCGTCTTAGGACCGCGTGCGAGAGGGCAAAGAGGACATTGTCATCCACAACTCAGACCACCATTGAAATCGATTCGCTGTATGAAGGGATTGATTTCTATGCTACGATTACGAGGGCGAGGTTTGAGGAATTGTGTATGGATTTGTTTAGGAAATGTATGGATCCCGTTGAGAAATGCCTCAGAGATGCGAAGATCGACAAATCTCGGATAGATGATGTAGTTCTGGTGGGCGGATCGACAAGGATTCCGAAAGTGCAGCAGTTGTTACAGGATTTCTTCAACGGCAAAGAGCTTTGTAAGAGCATTAATCCGGATGAGGCTGTGGCATATGGTGCTGCTGTTCAGGTAATATAGTTAAAACTAAATTAATAGTAGATTATGATTAGGGAGAGAATCCTCAAATATTTATTTTCGTAGTTTTATCACCTACTTCCCCATTTTATAGTGACATCGGGGATTCCTATACTCCTAATCATCTAAACCGGGCGTTGCCTTTTTAGTAGGTAATGTTATTTTAGGTTAAAAGATCTAGAGTTTGATTTTCCTTTGAACTTCTCTTGGAAGAGTCCTTGACTTAAACTTGCTTCCGTGATGCGCAGGTTGCAGCATAGTTAAGGTTTACTGGGTAACTTGGTTCCTCGTTAGCAAAAACACTATTTCTAGATCTTACACTATAAGCTTAAACCCTTTGAAAAGATACTTTCTTTATATGATATCAAAATGCCTTCTTGATAAAAAAATCACGAGTTTGAATATCAATAGACCCGTTTTAAATAGGAATCTATGGGTATTATTTACACTTTAAACTCAATAATCATTCATGTGAGAAAGTATATTAAACCCTTTATGAATCTTCGTCCATCCATTTAAACTTTTAGACAAGTTAGTTCTCAATATCGTTTACTAAAATCTTAACACATGATTAACTTATTTTTTTTGTAACACCAGGCCGCCATACTTACTGGCGAGGGAGACCAAAAGGTACAAGACCTCCTCCTCCTCGACGTGGCCCCTCTCAGCCTTGGCATTGAAACCGCTGGCGGTGTCATGACGGTTCTGATCCCACGCAACACCACAATCCCAACCAAAAAGGAACAGATCTTCTCCACCTTCTCCGACAATCAAACCAGCGTACTGATCAAAGTCTACGAAGGCGAACGCCCCATGACAAAGGACAACAACCTCCTCGGCACATTCGAACTCAAAGGAATTCCACCGGCTCCACGTGGCGTACCGCAAATCAACGTCTGCTTCGACATCGACGCAAATGGAATCCTCAATGTCTCTGCGGAGGACAAAACCGCCGGCGTGAAAAACAAAATCACGATCACAAACGATAAAGGACGGTTAAGCAAAGAGGAGATTGAGAAGCTCGTAAAGGAGGCGGAGAGGTACAAAGAGGAGGATGAACAAGTGAAGAAGAAGGTAGAGGCGAAGAATTCACTGGAGAATTACGCGTATAACATGAGAAACACCGTGAGAGACGAGAAAATCGCCGGAAAATTGGATCCGGCGGACAAGCAGAAGATCGAGAAGGCGGTGGATGAGGCGATCGAGTGGGTTGATCGGAACCAATTGGCGGAGGTGGATGAGTTTGAAGACAAGCAGAAGGAGCTTGAGAATCTGTGTAATCCGATCATTGCGAAAATGTATGGCGGCGCCGGCGGTGGTGCTGGTGGTATGGCTGGTGACAGTTACGGCGGCGATGGCGGTGCCGGTGCCGATGGTGGTAGTACCGGCGGTGCGGGGCCGAAGATTGAGGAGGTTGATTAGGGTTTTTGATTAAGCGCGGGAGTTATGGAGTTGTTTTCTTGTGTTATGTTTTTGTTTATTTTTCTTTTTTATTTTGGGAATAAGGGCTGATGAGGGTGTGAGGGGTGTGTACTTTGGTGTACTAAATTTAGTTTTGTTTTTAATAATTTTTTTTTTTCTTTCTTGACCTTATTAAATGCAGTTTAAGAATAATTCGGTATCCTATAAAGGGAAAAAAAAACTATAAAAATCACACAAGTTGGGTTCAAACCCCCATGTAAAGTATATCTATTATCATATAATCTATAATCTCTTTGTAATTTGCTTGAATAAATAAAATTTTTGAATCTTTTATGTGATAAGGTTACCTTCTATATCACTTGTATAGTTTATTATACTATTTTTTTGTGACGTATAAAATTATGACTAGTTTAATAAAGAAACGATACTTTAAAGATTTGAAAGAGAAAAAAAATGTTAAAAAGTATCCTCAGAGAAAAGTAAAATATAATAATTTGACAAGTTTGTATTAGTTTTTAGGTGATGGAATGTTGGTTGGCCTTTGATTTTTTTGTAAACTCTCTTGATAATTTGGAATGTTATAGATTAAATTTGATGTTAAATATGTTAAATTAATTAATTTATGATGGTACTTCGATGAAATTACATAGTGGTAGAGCTAAAATTATATTTGACATTTTATTAATGTTGATAAAAATATAAATAGTTTGTTGTTGTATAAGAATTGAATATTTAGCTATTGTCTAACTATAAAAATAAGAACCCAAAACATTGACTCAACGAGTAAAAGGATGAAAAGAACATTAAATTCCTATAAGTTATCTGCTTTAATAATAAGTTTTAAATCGATTAATTCAGACTAGAAATAATAACAAGGAAGTAGAAAAAGGAGTCGTGCTACCTCAAGCTACAATTATTTATATTACTTTACAAGGAAATATAGAAAAATATCTCAAAGAATATCCTAGATCTCTCTAGAACCTTCTTCCATGTTAGCCAAGAATGGGAGAGGTTGTTGCGTTTGCTGCAATTCTGGTTTTGGAAGAGACAGAGGTCACGTGCAGTAGGCGTGCCCCATATATTCTCGGTCGTGTGAGGAGTGCATAGCCTCTTTGGGCCTATTGCGGCCCAAAACTTTAGTATCCCCATCGGGCCCATATGACATTACTTGGCCCAAATCACTATCAAAGTTCATGCTGGGCTTCTCCAGACCCATTCCAGTATTGGGCTTTTCCTTAACTGTGGTGGTATGCTTCGCTCGGACTTGTAGACCCAATGTCAAGTCTTCCCATGGGAATATGGGCCGGGCACCGGATCTCATTAGATCCGTTATTGTAAATGCCGTCATTTGGGCCATTTGGGCATGTATCATTTCGTCACCACCAAAGCCACAATATAAAGTTGGCAAAAACCTAGCTAGACAAGAATCAAGGTGGCAACCATCTTCGAAGTAATCGAGAACCAAGTAAACAACCACCCTTTCTTCTATGACTGCCATTACTTGTTTGGCAAAGCCAACACTACTTTGCCCTAACTCTCTCCCTCCAATCTTGTTCATCATTCTCGTCTGCTAATTCTGCCACTATTTAGCTAACCAGAAAAACAATAGCACCATATGGCCTAGAAGCATTCCTGAGCATTGACCGAAAACCAGGAAGAAGCTATTTATAGTATTATAGGGAAGACGCTCTCCTTTAGTTGTTGGTGTCTCTCTCTACAACCTTTTAGTATCAAATCTAGTCTCTCATAACCATACCAAACATACTGACATTGGTTTTCACTATGTTCTAGAAAGGGTTTCAAAGTATAATCTCCGAGTTTGATATACGTCGATCACTAAGTAGGTTGCAGATATTTTCACCAAAGGGCTTTTGCTGATCACTTCCGCTATCACCCCCCTTGGTATACAGCGTAAGGCAACCTATTGATATCACTAAAATTCTATATTATTTTGTATCTTAACGTAGATGTAGATCTAGATTAAAAATATTGTAGTAATTCTTAATATCTATAATCTATATATATATATATATATATATATATAGCGTGGCCCGCTACCACATTGAGTAAGCCATTCATAAATCATACTTTCACTAAGGCAAACATGGCGGTGGAGGTGCATCAATATAGAGCCTGCTTCACATCAATTATTTTAGTTTTTGCTTTTCGGAACCAAAAATTGGATTTCAGAAATGAATTAATGCAAATCAGTATAAAGATCCAACATATAGCCTAGAATGTCGACGGCACGTGGTGGGATAGAAGAGGGTGCATTTAACCCATTGATTGTGCCCAACAATGCCGAATTAATAGGGATCAACTAGAACTATTAATTCTACGAATATCCGAGTAATAACTTAAATGAGAAGCTATGTAATTTTATTAAACTATTTCAAAATAAAAGTACAAATAACTCAAAATATAAACTCATTAATTCATTCACATAATCAAAAACTTCCTAAAACAAACAACTAATGGCTATTTATAGGTACCCTCTACTAGTATTTCAAATTAAAATATAAAAATAATTATTTCTAATTCTTGTTCTAATTATTCTTATTACTAATTCAAATCATAACAATCATATTATAACCCTAACTCTAACTATAATTAAGCAAATATCTAAAAACCCGAATTTAAAACAAACCCTAAATGATTTACTCTTTTTCTCTTATCTGAATCCGTTATTTTCGTCCCCAATTTGTATAATGAAGTGTTGCTATTTATGATTTTTAATTTTCAGTTTTGCCCAAGCCTTTTGACAATCAAAAACTTGAAATTAAAAAAAAAAAAAAAGAAAGTACCCGGTTTCAAACGAAGCAAAACCCGATTTTTAATTTTCCAAAAACTATACATTGAAATAAGAAAATCGTAACAACAGGCGTAGACTTGTGTTAATTTACTTGACTGAAGTCCCTTAGGAACTTAGCCGAGTGGTCGTGATTGCCAGGTGCCAACGAGGTGACCCGGGATCGAATCCCACAAAGCTTAAAGTGGTGTCCTCTTTAATGAGGACTTTAAGGGGTTTATCCCCTCCCTCCTCCCCATGACTTTACCATCATAAAAAAAAAAAAAAAAAAAAAAAAAAAAATCACTTGACTGAAACTAACGGTTGAATGTTTGAAGTTTTGCATTTTGTACGAACCCTAATTTTTCTCGTATGATCTCAGCATGCAAGTCGACCCTACTTTTACAATCTTTGTTAGCATTATTATGATCTCAGCATGCAAGTCGACCCTACTTTTAGAATCTTTGTTAGCATTATCATGATTATCTCAATATCTGTGCGGTTGGATGCATATCCGATTGATAACGTCAGCCTATGCGGAGTCCCTGTCGGTCTTCGATTGATGGGATACCTACTTGATCGATCAGATTGACCGCTGTTCGGCGGAAAAAGCCATTTTTTACCAAAGCTGTTCAATTCAAGGTTAACTGAAAGAATGTTGAGGAACCCATTTAATGAAGTTGCCCTATCATATATATTCATAGATGCTTAGGCCCATATTGGCCCAACAACAACAACAACGACAACATTAACAGTCCTAGCGCCTCAAGGGCTCCCGCATAAACAGGGTCTAGGGGGAGAAGATGTATGTAGCCTTCCCCCTTAGGAGGCTACCCTAAAGAGAGACTGTTTCCAAGGACCCCCAACTTGAGAAGCGTGTCGTCATGGAAGCATGTCAGCCTATAAGCATGAAGCAACAAAGCATAAGAGCAAGACATAACCCAAAGCAAGCACCACGGAGCAAAAATGGATAACCTACATGAAAGAATGTATAACCTATATGAAAGAATGTTGAGGAACCCACCTAATAAGGTAGCCCTCTATTATATTTATAGACAAGCATTACTACAGATTGGGTTACAAGTTTAGGTCTATATTGGCCCATAAAAAAATAATGAATAATCTATACAACATATTCTAACATTAACAAAGATACAATACTGATAGAGTATCCGACTTTACCCAGTAGGGAAAACGCTTTACATTGTGGCTGAACTCCTTATGCTAATTGTAATCACTCCAAAAAAAAGAAGAAGTTGCGGCGACTAATATGGCATGTGAAAAGTGCTGTTTTAATTAACCTAATATGGCGAGTTTACGCGCTGCGTTACATTATCTTATTGCAGCGCTAAAACCCGCCGCATTAGGTGATGTATAGGCATTACCTAATACGGCGAGCAAAATCGCTGCATTAGATCACATTCATGCACCTACTTCAACAGCATCTATTGCAGCACGCAAATACGCCGTATTAAATCTCATTCATTACTGAACCTCTACAGTGCCTATTGTGGCATATAAACGCATTGTATTAGGTCCCAATTATACCTCAATATCTACGGTGCCTATTGCAGCACGAAAATACGCCATATTACACTACCAAAAAATTAAGAAATTCAAATACGGTGCTTTAAAGCGCCGTATTAGTGTGGAATAATATAGCGGGATAGGTGATGTATAGCCTCACCTAATGCATCGTTTAGAATCGCCATATTAGATGGTATATTGGCATCACCTAATATGGCGAAACTTTCACCATATTAGGTTCACCTAATGCTTCGGACAAAAAAGCCGTATTAGATTATCACCTAATGCGGCGACAGGAAACGCCGTATTAGGTTATCACCTAATGCGGCGACAGGAATTGCCGTATTAGGTGATATATTGGCATCACCTAATACGGCAAGCACTTGTGCCGTATTAGGTGATATAAGGGTATCACTGTATTAATATAACTGTCAAGCAACCGACTGCCCCAAAGCATAAGCCGATAAGTGAAGATAAATGAATGAGTTCATACTCCATGTGAGAGTATAAAACCAATTTTAGACTTTTACCCATCAACTTAAACTTTTGGGAAAGTTGGTTCCTTGACATTGTATCAGAGCCTTGTTAACCAAGAAGTTACGAGTTCGAATCCCAACTGCCACAATTTCAATATTAAAATAATTTAAGCACAAGGTATGAAGTGGGTGTGCAATATCGACGCTTCAAGCCCAAAGGGCATTTGCACGAGGGGACATGTGAGAGTATAAAACTAATCTTAAGTGTTCACCCATTGGCTTAAGCTTTTGGGAATGTTGGTTCCTTGACACTCTAACAAGCCTCAAGCTTGAAGTGTGAAAATTGCATAGGCCTACATCATACCTTTATTAATAGTGGGGTTGTGGGGATTTGAACTCGTGACCTTTTAGTCAACAAGCTCTGATGCTACTTTTAGGAATCAATTCTCCCAAAGGTTTAAGCTGACGGATGAAGGCCTAAGAATGGTTTTATGCTTTAAAAGAAATTAACTTGCATGCAGAACGGCATTGTTTGCCTGCCTAGATGGTTCTGAGTTACTTTGGTACATGATAGCAGCATTTGTAAGTTCCTCTGCACCCTCTTTTGTCATATGCAATTTTCCAGCAAATACAAATGCAGAATCCTTAATGTTTAAAATAGGGATTTACAAAGAATAGAATGTTGGGCTTCTTGTGTCGAATTTGGTTTTATTCCAGTAATAGGTCATGTCCATAAAGTGGAGGAACGAGCTTGATTTGGGCCCAAGTCCAACTAAGGGTGCTTTTAGGCATACTAGAATTTTGTGCGGCTACATATAATCTCTTTCAGGATTTGCAGGTGTTATGTGTGAGAAGAACATGATTCTCTTGTACTCTTCTCAAAAGATAGTGAAAAATCCCTACACGTAAGAGAACTAAAAAATCAAATAAATCTTGTGCTTGTGTTTTTCTTTCTTTGAATTTTTTGTTGTTTTCTTAATACATAATTGATCAAATACTGTGTCCAATTTGATATCGGGCACAACTACGTGGTCCTTTCTTAACGGGTATTTAACTCTCGATATGTTTTTATCCTAAACCTAGACCGAACTGACGAGACCGAAGACTGGTAAATGTCTAAATCAAGGAAAGAGGACCGGACCGTAGAGCAACTGTTTAAGTTCAATTGGAGACCAAATAACATGGATATAGTTTGGGTTTTCCAGTTTGAACTAGTAGTTGAACACCTCTCAAAAGCCAATCTATTTTCCTGTAGACCAAATTGCTTCTAATTTACGCATACTACCTGCTATAGACCTCCATTTGAGTCAGTCATGCAGAATCTTCCAAAAAGACTTGAGAAGAGAACAAACCCCAAGTCTTCTTGAAAATGAGAGCCATTGCATAACATTATTTTTGGGAATTCATTAGTTAGGTATTAAAAAGGTTTGATTGTTTATCATCTAGGCACTTTGACGTTTCAGTTTATGCGATGAGTTATCTCTAGGTTTAAAAAATTTATCACTCAGGTACTCTGAAATTCAAAAATTGTATCAATCAAGTATCCTTTTTGCCGGCCAATACTAAAGTGAAACATGATTCAGTCAATATTTAAATATCTTTCATCATAGTTTAGTTACTAGAAAATGCTGGCATGACATACAATTGGCAATATATAGATAGCTCAAAAACCCGTCAAATTCCCACATATAGGTGATAAATACCCAAACCTGAAACTATCTTATTGTATATGTTGAAATATCACGGTACCTAGATAATTAGTAGTGAAACCCCCAAGCTCCTAACTAATAAATTCCGTGGCCCTCTGTCGTTGTTATTCCCAGTTTGGTCTTCATTTTTCAAACTACTTTCAACTCATGTTTGCCTTCATGGCTTGCAGCAAAATAATTTCTCTTCTAATTTCTGCATTTTTCCTGTTACTTTCATTTCATCAAGCTGCATCAGGGCACAGTATGTGTATAGATGAGGAAAGAGAAGCTCTCCCGGACCTCAACCGAGGATTCGTCGATGAATCTAACTGTCTCTCGACATGGGGAGGCAACGGAAGTGATTGCTGCAAATGGGTTGGTGTTCATTGCAACCACCTGACCCGTCATGTCGTCGCCCTCGATCTCAAATGTCCAAATATGAGTACTCGATATCCATATGCGAGTTTTGAGTTCCAGTGTCCAAAATGAGTATTTGATATCCATATGCGAGTGCTCTTTTGAGCGGCGAGGTACGCCCTTCGCTAGCTAAGTTGCATTACTTAAAGTACATCGACCTTAGTGGGAATTCCCTAAAAGGTTTTCCTAAACAACTTGGTACATTGAGCCGACTAATGCATCTAAACATGTCCCGGGTGATTTACCCTGACCTATTGACCATCCCCGTTGAAATCGCGAACCTATAGCACCTACAAATCCTTCACCTTAGCCGTAGTTATGATGCCGTATGGTACTCGCAATACCTTTTTCCTATGGTTGATACCGTTGATTCTAATGGTTTTTCAGTCAAGAAATCTCAGATGATTTTCTTGTCTTTCTTTATTGAGGCACGTTGATTTAAGCTGGGCTTATCTATCCCCAGCCATAGATTGGGTTCGCTCAGTTGCCATGCCCCTCTCCCTCGAACATTTGCATTTATTCCACTTCCAACTTCCTATGCCAAAACCATTGCCATCAATCCATGCTAACATGTCCAAATCTCTCACACACCTTAGTCTTGGGTACAACCGTCTGAACAATTCCATTTTTGATTGGCTGTTCAATATCTCTGCCAACCTCACCTATCTTGACCTAAAGACAAATGAATTCACGGGCCCCATGTGGGTGTGGGATATCACTTCTCTAGAGGTACTCAACTTTGCTGGTAATGCATTCGAAGGTGTTCTACCAGACTTTACAGGAAGATTCGAATGCCTTTGGCATATTAGGCTTAGAAATAATAAGTTCTCAAGACTAATACCCAGATTACCAGTGAAGACTTATCTTGGACACGTTGACGTCTCTTTAAATAACTTCTCAGGTCCTATCCCCGACTTTCAAGGTAATATTATCTCTCTCAAATACCTTGACTGTTGTTGGAACAATCTTGAGGGTGGCATACCGAAATCTCTAGGTAGGTTACAGAACTTACAGTACTTCGATATGTCACACAATCAATTGTCCAATGGTGAATTCAGTGAGAAATTTATGCAAGGTGTTGAACAAATCTCTAGTCTCATGTTTTTGGATATTTCAGCCGACTCTTTCGATGGTACCATCTCAGAAATTCATTTTGAAAACTTAGTTAATTTGCATGCACTCTTTCTGTCAAACAACTTCCTGGCAATCAATTTTAGCCTAATTGTTCTCCACCCTTTCACTTCAAGTGCTAAAACTTGGATCTTGCCATCTAGGAATGCAATTCCTCTGTTCGCTTGAGACTCAAGCACTTTTATCTTCGCTCGATCTCTCCCAAACCGGAATTTTAAGTGTCATCCCTAATTAATTTTGGAACCATTTGAATGGTCCTAATATCAAGTACTTGAACTTGTCACATAACCACATACAGCGGCGGATCCAGGATTTTGGTGTAGGGAGGGCTTGAATAAAAAATAATAAATTACATAATAAAATTTATTAAAAAATTTACAATCGATATTTTTTATAATTGGCTCGAGCTTCATTTGTTTGCTTATGAATGCTAGTCTCAATGTGTCGCTTTTGATTCATTAAATCTTCACATTTTCCCCAAGCTTTATTGTGAGAACTATTTGCATCTCCTACATGAATAAAGAGTTTCTCTCTTTTCTTCCAATTTGAAAATCCTTCATTAACAAAATGATCACCACCCCCTTGACCTCCAATATCATTCTTAAACAGATAACAACACAAGCAGTAAGCAGCATCCTTCGATATACTGTATTCTAACCAAGGAAACTTATCAAACCAATCCTGATTGAATCGCCTTTGTTGTTGTCCATATTTTGTTAACGGAAAGTTGTGGTTTCGAGGTTGGCAAGGACCCCTTTGCAAATATGTTCTACGAACTTGATCACGAATATTAGGATGATAGTCGACAATTCGAATTTGATTTCCTGGATCTGCAGAAAGGTCCTCTAGATTGATTTCTTGTTGACTTTGTTTAGTACTAGTAGGACAAGGATTATCATCTCCTTGCAAAGGCGATTTTATTTTAAAGTACTTGAACATTGTTAACTCTGTTATAAACAAGAATAATTGTCAACCAATTTATATACTAATAACAAATATCAAGCAAAGCAACAAAGACCATATAATTCCAAACTCGATAAATGATTTAAACTACAAGTAATTATTCTCCAATTAAAAAGAGATTTGATATCTCTTTCTTACTAAAATTTATAAAAATTAGAGATACATGAGATGAAAAACCTAAAAGTATTGTATATTATTATTAAATAGGACAAAAAATGAACAAAACTTACATTGAATATGGCTGATGCCTGGTGGTGGGTGCGAGAGGAGGATCTTACTAGCAGCGGAGCGGAGGCGTCGGTGAACCGGTGGCCAGGCAGCGGGGGCGGCGGGGGTGGCAGGGGCGGCGTGGGGTGGGGGTGGGTTTTGGGGGTTGGGGTTTGGGGTTTTTCATTCAGTAGGGTGGGGTGGGGGGACCTGTGAACCGGTGGCCAGGCGAAGGGGCGGCGGGGGGTGGCAGGGGCGGCGTGGGGTGGGGGTGGGTTTTGGGGGTTGGGGTTTGGGGTTTTTCGTTCAGTAGGGTGGGGTGTGGGGGGAAGGTGGGATATTTTGTTATATTAAAATTAATTTTGTTTTTAATATAAAAAAAAGATAAAAGTAAAAAAAAAAGAAAAGAAAAAGAAAGGGGGATGAGAGCCCTAGGATTCCAACCTAGGCTCCCTTAATTGCTTAGAGGGGACAAAGTCACCAAGCCATCCTGTTACTTTATGATTAATATATATGCCTAGTAGTATTTATTTTAAAATTCAGGGGAGGCTTAAGCCCCCCCTCAGCCCAACGAGGATCCACCACTGACCACATATATGGATCATTACCCCACTTGCCACTAAACTCGACCATTTCCCTGGTGACAGTCATAGATCTTAGCTCTAACACTCTCAATGGCTCTATACCTGCTAGTCTTATGAACTACACAAGCTTGTCTCTCTCCACTGGGAAACATAATCTTTTCTAGTATCTCCAACAATCATCTATATGGTAAGTTACCTGGTTGTTGACCCGTTGGATTAAGTTATTCATCCTCAACTTTGCAAACAGCTATTTCACTAGGGAAATTCCCGAATCAATAGGATCTTTACAGTTCTTACTAGTGCTTCATTTAAGGCATAACAAATTAAATGGGACCTGTCTTTTGTCTTTAAATAACTGCACAAATTTAGTAGTCCCATACGTCGCACATAACAATTTGTCTAGTAATTTATCGCCATGGTTTGGAGAAAATCTGCAAAATCTATTAATCCTTTCTCTGAGATTGAATAAATTCAACAGCAAAATGCCGAGCAACATAAATCAGCTTCAAAATACCCATGTCTTAGATCTCTCCAAGAACAATCTCACTAGAAATATACCAAGATGCTTCAATAGCTATACCGCTATGTCACAAGGATGGTCCTTTAATTCATACTTTTCCAAATTCAATATCATTGGCATCATACTAAGAGTACTCAATTCGAAAGGGATAGAACTCGATTTGAAAGGAATAGAACGCGTGTTTTTTGGAAAACATGACTTCATCGACTTGATCGATCTATCTAGTAATAAGCTCATCGAAGATATCCTGACAGAAATCACCTATTTTGTGAACTTGATCTCGTTAAACTTGTCTATAGACGTATTGTTAGAGACAATCCCAAATTGGACTGGAGAGCTCAAGTCTCTTGACACTCTTGATCTATCTAGGAACAAAATTCGTGGGAGAATCCCATCAAGCATGTCGTCTTTGTAGCATCTTGGAAGCCTTGATCTGTCATTTAACATGTTGAGTGACGTAATTCCAAAGGGTATGCAATTGCAAAGGTTTAATTCTTCTGTTTATGAGGGGAATATGGGGCTCTATGGATTTCCATTGTTAGATTGCAAAACTAATTGGTAGAACCATGTAAACGCAGGTGTTGAAGATGATGAGGATTGGTATTTGCATTTCTATGTAAGTATGGTTGTTGGGTTTGTCCTTGCATTTTTGGGGTGCATTGGAGATTGGGACTTTATCGATTAGTGCATCTTGTAGAAAGAAGTGCATTTTGTTCTTCAGGTGCTCTAGTCAGACCAGAAGTTGAGTTCTTGTTGATGGTGGCGTTCATTATATATGGTGAGAGAGGTTATTTACGCTATTAGTCCTCATACTTTTCTTACTATAGAAGTTTAGTTCATGAACTTATGATTGTGTCAATCTAATCTCTGCACAATTAAAATTATTTTAATCAAGTCCAATTTTGAAAATTAAGCTTTAATTTTTTATTCAAATCATAACTTTAATTAACATTTGCAAGCCATGTTTACCTATGTAAACATTGATTCATTCATTCATTTCCGTTCAAAAAAAAAAAAACATTGATTCATTGCCCCTTGATGTGGAAAGCATAATGCGAATGCTAATTAACGCATGATTTCAGTCACAAATTAATCTTAATTTGAACCATAAACTTAATTGAAATAATTTCAATCATATTGGAATTAAATTGATGTAATAAAAAAGTTTAAGATCTAAATTGACATAGTAAGTGAAGTATAAAGATTAATGGCATAAATAACCTATATATATACTCAAAGTAGGGCCACCAACTTACAGAGATGGGAAAAGCAAGCTCAAACCTCAGGCCTCAAATTTCGAGGTGGGAAGCCTTAACTACTACACTAACCAATCTTACTTATTGTCACAGTTAATTTTTAGACTAACTGTGATAGCGGTGAGGCTTGCTCACCCAGCCTATAAGAACGTAAAAATACTCAAAGAAAAATATGAATAGAGGCTCACAAAAAAAGGGACGAATTTTCATTAATCAAACTTAAGTACAATATATTTTTTCAACCCTTAAATCTGATACAAAATGTGCTATTTACAGACCTAGACAACCCCAAGATCATGGGTAACCGTTCCCGCCAAATTCCCTTCTTCCTTCTTGTTCAAACCGTGTCCACTATGCTGAAATGCTCAAGTGGTTATTAGTCAAAGGCAGGTCAAGGGTCACCGTGTCTTCCTAGGGCGCCAATATTTGAATTAGCGGTTACTCCACTTCAAGTCCTTCATCCGTTTCCCTCCAATCTTGTTTGAATTGGTCAATGGCCTTTCTTGCGCATGTGCTCAGCATGCTCCTTTTTCTTCTTCTAAGTCCGGGCCTAAATGGGCCTTGTTGGGCCGGCATCTTGTCCTGGGCCTTTGTATGTCTGAGCTAGGCCTTCGTTTGTCTAGGCCGGGCTGATTATTGCGACAAATAATGATATATGCACTAAGAAAATTTTAATGTATGTATATAAATTTACGCGGTACTGAAACGAGCCATTGAAATATGCAATAATATTATGCGAGCTGAATAGGGTAAAGCCTTGTCTTGTTTGTTGTACTAAATCTGAAAATAATGGATTCAATCTAAAGTTGACACAAAAAGGAAAAAAAGAAGTTCAGAGACAAAAATGAAGCAATAGAATGTCAGGCAAATAGAGCTAATGAGCATGCCTTAATCTATATACTATACAACAACCTTAACTTATAACATTACCCAAAAAAATAATAATAATAATACTGCCAATAACAAATTGCTCTAATACAAAACGCTTAGGCTTTGTTTGATATCGTCTTTTGTTCATAGTTATTTTTTTTAGAAACTAAGAACTCAGTGTTGGATTTATTTTTTGGTTTTAGTTTTTTTTTTTTAGTTTTCACTAAATAAAATATGATATCAAACAAGCCCTTAATTAAGAGCTACCTTGCCAACAATAGTTAAACCCGGTAAGATGATGTCGTTTGAGTTCTCGGCTTTCAGGTGGTCTAGTGTATTCAGTCTTACCCTCACTCGCAGTGGTTTTATAAAGACGAGCTCCCCAAGATCGTGGTTGGAGTTTGAGAGTAGAACCTCGATACACGAGTCTCTCCCTCTTGTCCTGATTTTTTTGAGTATCAGAATATCGGATATGGCGGCCGGTTTCTTTTCCGGTGAGGGAGTTGTTTTTCAGTTTCAAATAGAGTACAACAGCAACAGTTCCCGTGCTTCAAGGGCTCCTGCTTGCATAGGATCTAGGAGGGGTATGATGTACGCAGCCTTACCTCATCAAGGTGAGACTCTAATGAGAGGCTGTTTCCGAGAATAAGGTGGGCGCAACCACGGTCAAATTGATCGAGACCTCATAAACGACAACTCTCTCCTTCGAACACCATTACTCGTTCCGCAAAACAAAAGGAGGAGGGGAAAAACGAGCGGGAAGGACAACTAAACAGAGGATATAAACAAAGAAATAAGTGTTTTTAGTATTACTGTGAAAAAAAATAGTTTTCTTAAGAATAACTTTTCGTAAACTCGCTTTTGCAAACAAAGTTGTTTCAAATAAGCTATTAACCAGTCATGAAGTTGTGAAGACGCCTCCTTTAGAGCCGTCTACCCCCTTAGTTTCATCTTATTCCTTTATTACTTATTTTATTATATTTTTTCTATTTCTAATTTTATTCATAGTACTATTATTTTGTATGCATAGAAATCATAGATATCAGAGAAGTTTCCCGCAAACAAAACTCGGAGGCCTTCTGATTGCTCACTCGTCTTGCATGGTACGTTATAATACATGAAGCTGCCACTTACTTTCCAAATATATCTGATAAGAATGTTGTGGCAATAAGATGCTAGTTTATCTAATAAGAATAGGGCGTATACTTTTTATGAATAAGCTTTAGTTGATTATAAGGCTTACGTTTGGTTGATAAAAAAATCTTTTTATATCTTTTTTAAAGCTTAAATAGAAAGATGAAAAAATTATTTTATAGCTAAGCAGAAAAAGATACAAAATTACCGTAGTAACATTAAATCTTTACCATCATGACCTATTTTTTACTTATTATCACCACCCTCACCTACAATCTCTCTGTTTAAGCTCATTTTTCGCTATATTCAAGAGTTCATTTACCAGACACTAATGCATCAGATCCCGTTAGAGCTCTGAAGTTAAACGTGCTTGGGCGAGAGTAGTACCAGGATGGGTGACCTCTTGGGAAGTTCTCGTGTTGCCAACCCTATAAGGTTGAGGGTCCTCGGAAACAACCCCTCGGCAGGGTTATACCCTGAAGGGGTAAGGCTGCGTACATCCAACCTCCCCTCCCCACAGACCCCGCTTAAGGGGGAGCCTTTGAGGCACTGGGTCTGTTGTTGCTGTTGTCGTTGCTGTCGTTATATTCACTGCTCTCTAATGCCGTGACCAAACTACCTATTATCATGATTCTCACTTACTTACTATTACTAGTTGTTTTATATTATTAAGTTATTTTTATTTTTATAATAGATAAGTTACTTTTTAAACTGATGCCAAAATATTTTATTATTGAAAAAAGATATTTCTTTATTACATTACCAAATATTTTACAATACAAAGATATAAATTTTATTAAAATAAATAGAAAAAAAAAATAAAATAAAATAAGTTAGCCAATATGAAATCCCACCAGTTGCAGACCCTTTGTCAACTTGTCTATCTTCAACAACATCAATAACAACAACAGTTTCAGTGCCATGAAGGCTCCCACAAAAGCGGGGTCTGGGGGGTGGATGTATGTAGCCTTCCCTCTTGAGGGTGCTACCCTAAAGAGAGGCCTGAAGAACGTGTCTTCACGGAGACGTTTAACCTGAAAATATGAGAGCACCATAGAATTAGAAACAAACAAAACACAAACCAAGCGATACTAAGCAGAAACTCAAGGAAGATCACTGCAGGCTTGCAAGTGCACAAGTAAGCAAGCACTCCTATACACAAATAGGAGCTGTAATACCTGCTCCAAGAGAGGATTGTTAAGACACCTAGAAACACTACTATGAACCATAGCGGAAGCACTACTCTAGGCCCCTACCTCTGCTACCCTTATGCTAGCCCTCCAACCCATTCTATTTAAGGCCATCTCTTCCCGTAGGTGTAGGTGGGTGAAGTCATGTCGGATCGTCTCCGTCCATCTCTTCTTAGGCTTGCCTCTCCCTCTCCTCCCTAGCCTTGTAAGGGGCTGTTCGCATCTCCTAACTGGAGCTGTGGAAGGTCTTCTCCTAACATGCCCAAACCACCTCAAATATTGCTCCTTTAATTTATCCTCAATCAGTGCGACGCCCAATTTGTCTCTTATATCGTCGTTCTTGATTCTATCCTTCCTTGTGTGTCCACACATCCACCGCAACATTCTCATCTCCGCCACCTTTATCTTTTGTGTATGCTGTTGTTTCATCGCCCAACACTCCGCACCATAGGATATGGCCGGTCTCACTACTACCTTGTAGTATTTGCCCTTTAATTTTAGTGAGATCCTTCTATCGCGGAGTATCGCAGACACCAACCTCCATTTATTCCAGTCTACCCTAATTAGGTTGTTGACATCCTTGTCCACCTCGCCGTTTTGCACTATAGAACCCAAGTATCTGAAACTCTCTTTTCTTTGTATGGTTTCAGATCCGACCTTAATGTTTACTACGCAAGGCGTGGTATGTGGGTCGAACTTAAGTGCCATGTACTTGGTCTTGGATCTACTGATTTGTAGGCCATTCGATTCCAATACCCTTCTCCACAGTTCCAGCTTCCCGCTAACCTCTTCGCGAGATTCCCTCATCAATAATATGTCATTTGCAAAAGACATGCACCAAGGCACATCTCCTTAGGGGAAAATGCCGTCTTGGTGCTAGAGTGACATTTTCCAAGGGTAATTCATCAGTCAGGTATTTTGAGATTTAAAAATTTATTATTTAAATATTTTAAGATTTTAATATATATAATGAAGTATTTTAAGAAAACTCTTATCACTTAGATATTCTAAAATTTAAAAATTTTATCAATTAGATATATTTTTCAAATTTAGATTATTTTTTATTAAAAATTGCTAAAATAGGATATAATTATAGCAGTATATATATTTCCTCTATCATAATATTATGGATTTTTATTATAAAATGCTAACATAATATGTTATTTCACTAATACTTTCAGTAATAATTTAGTGACTTTTTTCCTTAATTGGTTGGATTTTCTTTCATAAAATGATATAACTCGTATATATTATTGTAATCATGTACATCATTAAGACTTTATGCTGAAAAATGTTCGAATTTTCACAAAAAATCACTAAATTCTCGCACAGGGTACTTAAGTGATAAAATTTCAAAACCTTACCTAACTCTTTGTATATATTAAAATGTTAGCGTATTTATTTCATAAATGGCCAAATCTGGAGGCACTAAGGCTCCTTATTTTGATGGAAAAGTAGAATCTAAGAATTGATTTTCCTTCGGAAAAGATTTTCTAAGGAAATATAAATTCCAAGTGGGGTTTTCTGTTGTTTGTTTCAAAGAAAACTTAATTCCCCATTGTAATATCTTCTTATATGTTTTAAAAAAATATTTTTCACCAATCATTTTATATTTTTTTATAGAACAATGTAAGTAATAATATAAAATATATGAAGTAACAAAATAAAAAGTTAACTATCAAAGCTGTATAAATTAGGAAAATTATTTTTTAGATATTCTAAAATTTGAGCATTTATCATTTAAGTACTCTGTCATTTTAATATATACAATGAGGTGTCATGAGATAAGAAATTTTATCAATTGTATATATACTGTGTTAAATCCGGTGAATTTTTATTAAAATTCGGCTAATTTCTGTTAAAAAACTGATGTGGTATAAATATCATATTATCAAAAGGTTGTTCACATTCTAACAAAAATTACTTATATATTATCAAAAAATGTGTCATGTTAGCATTTTCGGATAAAAGAAATTATTGCATTATGATATAGGATACATATAGATTGCTGTTTTCATTTAAAATATACTAAATTTTGGCAAAAGATACATAACTCATGAGAAAATTTTTAAACTTCATAATACATTATTGTATATTACTGAAATATTATAGTACCTATGTAATAAATGCTAAAATATTACCTAGTTAATTTTCTTTTATAATATTATATAACAATTCAACTTGATTAAGGTTGTTTCGTTGCAACAAGAACAAAGTAACATACAAGCTGCTTTTAATTATTCAGTCTAATTCTTATCCGATGTTATGACGTTAAATGTCTACAGTGCAGTCTAGTTTATTTTGATTCGATCTCGATTTGCATGATAATAACAGCGAAAATTTTTGAGCCACTTAGAATCATGACTTCCCTCGTTATGAAAGGGAAGTCATTTACCCTCATTTAAGGGAAAAGGATTTCCATCAGAAAACCTTTTCCGTAAACTAATAACGCGCCAAACAAAGAAAAATGGGAAAACCACTTTCTAAAATATGATTTTTCCCCGAAACAAACGGAGCCTAAGTGACAATTTGCCTTGTTCAAACATGGATCAAGCTCGGGTTTTGTAGGTTGAACTAGTAAACACCTAGCAAAATAGATGGGTGTCGTTTTTTTGGCAAGGTAAATCTATTTATTACGCATGCTACCTGCTATAGACCTCCATTTGAGTCAAGTCATGCAGAGTCTGAGTCTTCCAAAAAGACTTGAGAAGAGAACTAACACCATGTCCTCTTCAGAATGAGAGCTTTGATGACAAGTGAACACACACCAAGTCTTCTTGAAAATGAGAGCTTGGGATATTTCGTATTGCTCTCTTTCATCTGCCCGTTGTTTTTCCTTCAATTTGAGGGTTTTTTTATGCAAATCTGTGTGTTATTGTTTAGTCTTTCTCTTGTCTTTTCTTTTTAGTTTCTTTCATATTCGCGTTGGCAAATGCTAAGTGGAACATGATTTAGTCAATATATAAGTATCCTTTATCATAATTTAATTGCCAGAAAATGCTGACATGACATACAATTGGAAATATATAGATAGCTCAAAAACTCATCGAGTTCGAACATCAAGATACCTTACTGTATATATTGAAAGATTTAAGTTCCTTTTTAGTCACCAAAATGACCAAAAAGGAATTATTTGGTCACCCGAGTTAAATTTTAGAAAACTTAGTTACCCAAGTCCTAATAAAAGTCTTATTTAGACACTCAAATGGTTTAAAATAGATAAGTAGGTTACACATACTTAAATGCTTGCATGTCTATTTCTTTCATTCATTGGGCGATAAATTGATGGTTTTATTTGCAGGCGCTCCTGTACTTCTGGTTGGGGGTCCTCGGAAACAGTCTCCTTTCCACTCGGAAGGGGTATGGCTGCATACATATACCCCTCCCAGACCCTACTTTTGCGGGAGCCGCGTGGCACTGGGATTGTTGTTGTTGTTGTTCTAAGTAGGTTATACATGTAATAATTTAAAAAATTTTATCATCCAATTTTAAATAATAACTCATTTTGGTCGCTAAAATGATTTGAAAGAAGATAAAAATTTTATCATCCAAATAAAAAGTAACTAATTTAATTATAATTTTGATTTATTTATTTCATTAGTTCTCATATATGTTTTCAAAGTCTACGTTTCAATTTGTAACAAATTGTTGCACATCTTATTATTGGCATTATGTAAAAATTAAATGATTATAAATCAATTTTGATGTATATAAAACTTGATAAAATATTTAAAAAAATGAAAATTTAAGGAATATTTAGGGAAAAAAAAAGATTATAAATGTGAGGTGCACTAAGAATCAATTTAGTCATAAAATAAAATATATTTTTATATATTTTATTGGTTCTTATTTTTTTAAAATATTTTTTAATATTTAAACAATAACAGCAACAACAGTCCCAATGATACAGAGGCTCCCGCATGAGCGGGGTATAGGGGGTGAATGTACGCATCCTTCCCCCTTCCGGGTAGAAGAGAGGCTGTTTCCACGGACCCCCAACCTGAAGATCGGGTCGTCATGCAAACATGGTATCCTGCAGATCATAGAAGCCACAAGCATCAGCTTTGAACCGCTCATATGATTAACATTATATATTTAAAGCACTTTATATTTCTTGATTCTCATTTTCGTTTATAATATTTCTTATGTTTTATTTAGGAAAATTATCAGTTAGGTATCCTGAGGTTTGACGATTTATCACTTAGCTATCCTAACGTTTTAATATATATAATGGAGGACCTTGATGTTTAAACATTTTACCTTTTATATACCCTAAAGTTCTAAAATTTTGTCAATCAAGATCTCTTTTGTCAAAATGGTACGTTTATCAAAATTTGATGACTTTGTGCTAGAAAATACTAATATAACACATGATTTCGGTAATTTTTTTGCCAAATTGATCTTCATCATTTTTAATGCACCTGCCATTTATTGATTTTTTTTTTTTTGGTTTAATATTCCTTGAATGATCATTTTTTGAAAATATGTTATCAAGTTTTATTTGATGTCAAAATTAGTTTACAATCTTTTAATTTTTACCTAATGCGATAATGTGCACCAATTTATTACAAATAAAATATAAACTTTGGGGAAAAAAAGGGGAGTAATGAAAAAAAAAAAGTCAAAAATATAATTAAATGTGTTTTTTATTTGGATGATGAATTTTTTATTATTTTCAAATTAATTTAGAGACCAAATTTGGAGGCACTAAGTGATAATTTGCCTTTTTCAAACATGGATCAAGCTCGGGTTTTCTAGTTTGAACTAGGAAACACCTAGCAAAATAGATGGGTGTCCTTTTTGTTGGAAGGTAAATTTGTTGGAAATATATATAGTATTCATCAAATAATACATTATTAATATGAAATATATATTAATTTACATAAATCAAAAAATAGTACCAATACATCAATAGTCGTAGAATCAAGAAATGCAATATAGCATCATCAAAATTTCATCAGCTCATGGATCGACAACTTAATACAAACAAAGAGTATATACATATGAAAAACAAACTAAACAGAGAGAGGGTTTAGGAAAAAAACATATCTTTGGGTTGAGGCACGTGAGAACGCTCTCCTTAGAAAAAAAATGCCCCTCCTACACGAGTATTACTATTAAGCTTAAACGCGATCCTTTCCCAGGATTCAACAACCCGTCGGACCTCTATTAGTGCATCAATAAAAGATCCCCGAACTACAACTACCAAGCTCACTATTTTTACAAGAATAGAGGGGATTGAAAGAATAAAATATTTCATATTGTTGTATATTTTTCTCATCAAACACATGCTTATATTTTTCTTGTAACAATCTTGAGGGTGGCATGCCGAAATCTCTGGGTAGGTTACAAAACTTACTGCACTTAGATCTATCATTGAATCGATTGTGCGATGATGAATTTAGTGAGAAATTTATGCAAAGTGTTGGACAAATCTCTACCCTCATGGGTTTGGATATTTCTACCAACTCTTTCAATGGCACCATCTTAGAAACTCATTTTGAGAACTTGGTTAATTTGCATATACCTGTCAAACAACTTCCTGATGATCAATTTTAGCATTGACTGGTCTCCACCCTTTCAACTCCAAGTGCCAAAACTCTGATCTTGCCATCTTGGAGCACGATTCCCTTGTTGGCTTGAGACTCAGACACTTTTTTCCTTGCTTGATCTCTCCCTAACCGGGATTTCTAGCGTCATCCATGATTGGTTTTGGAAGCATTTTAAGGGTCCTAATATCGAGTATTTGAACCTGTCACATAATCACCTTTATGGATCATTACCCCACTTGTTGCTAAACTCAACCATTTCCCCTATGACAGTCATTGATCTGAGCTCTAACGCTCTCAGTGGCTCTATACCTGCTAGTCTTATGAACTCAACAACCTTGTCTCTCTCTGACAATCTGTTCTTAGGATCAATCAAGCATCTTTGCACTACTCCATCAAGCATCTCTAACAATTTCTTGATATCTTCAACAATAATCTATCTGGTAAGTTACCTGACTGTTGGACCCGTTGGAAGTACTTATTGACCCTCAACTTGGCAAACAACACTAGTGAAATTCCGTAATCAATAGGATCTTTACAGTTCTTATGAGCTCTTCATTTAAGGCATAACAAGTTAGAAGGGACCTTGCCTTTGTCGTTGAAGAACTGATAGCAGTCTTAGATCTTGCACAGAACAATCTGTCTGGTAATTTACCTCTATGGATAGGAGAAAATTTGTTGAATATGTTAGTCTTTTCTCTGAGATTGAATAAATTCAACGGCGACATACCATGGAACATATGTCACCTTCAAAATACCCGTGCGTTAGATCTCTCCATGAACAATCTCACTGGAAATATACTGCGATGCTTCAACAACTACACTGCAATGTCAAAGGGATGGTCTTTTGATCCATACTTTTACCAACCCACTTGTCTTGGCTGCTCAATAGGCTTTGCCCAGTACGTAGACATCGTGTTGCTCGATTTGAAAGGGCTAGAACGCGAGTTTATTAGCAAACAGGGGCTCGTTAACCTGATCAATTTGTCTAGTAACAAGCTCGCCTGAGATATTCTAAGGGAGAACACTAGTTTAGCGAACTTAATCTCGTTAAACTTGTCTAGAAACATGTTGTCAAGGACAATCCTAGATCAGGTTGGAGACTTAAGTCTCTTGACACTCTTGATCTATCAAGGAACAAAATTCGAGGGAGAATACCATCCAGCATGTCATCTTTGTCGCATCTCGGAAATCTTGGTTTGTCATTTAATATGTTTAGTGGCATAATCCCCGGAGGGTGCGCAACTGGGGGGGTTTAATTCTTTTGCTTATGAGGGGAATCCGAGGCTTTATGGACTTCCATTGGCAGATTGCAAAACTGATTGGCCAAACCACATAAACTCTAACGTTGAATATGATGAGAATTGGTATTTGCATTTCTATTAAGTGTGGCTGTTGGGTTTGTTCTTGCATTTTGGGGGTGCCATTTAGGATTGGGACTTTGTTGATTAATACATCTTGTAGAAAGAAGTGATTTCAGTTCTGCAAGTGCTCTAGTTAGATCAGAAGTTGAGTTCTTGTTGATAGTGGCTTCGTTATGTATAAATTGGTTATTTAAGCTATTAATCCTCGTACGTTTTTCACTATGGAAGTTTAGTTCATGGACTTGTAATTGTGTCAATTTAGTCTCTGTACAATTTGAATTGTTCCCATTATGTCCAATCTTGAACATTAAGCTCTAATTTTTGATTCAATCCATAACTTTAATTAATATTTGCGAGGCATGTTCGCCCTAGGTAACCATTGATTCATTATCCCTTGATGTGAAAGGCATATGCGAGTGCTAATTAACATCATGATTTCAGTAACAAATTAATCTTAATTTCATCCATGAACTTAATTGAAATAATTTTAATTATACTGCGACCAAATTGACGCAATAAAAGTTCAGGGTCTAAACTGACATTATAGGTAAAGTATTAAGATTAATGGCATAAATACCCTATATAATATATAGTATATATGTATATACTTATTATCACCACCCTGCCTACCATCACATGTTTACGCCTATTTGTCGCTATACTCACCACTCTCCAATACCATGACCTGACTAACTATTATCGTGATTCTTACTTACCTACTACTAGTAGTTGTTTTATATTATTAAGTTATTGTTATTATTGTAATAGATAAGTTACTTTTTGAACAGGTACAAAAATTCTTTATTATTTAAAAAAGAAATTTCTTAATTACACTACCAAATATTTTAATATAAAAAGATACAAATTTTATTTTTGAACACAAGATACAAATTTTATTAAAATAAATAGAAAAAAAATAATAAAATAAGTTAGCCAGTCTGAAATTCCCCAGTTGCAAACCCCTTGTCAACTTGTCTAATCTTGTGGGGGAAAAATACCGTCTTGGTGCTAGAGTGACATTTTTTTAGGGGAATTAATTATTCAGGTATTTTAAAGTTTAAAATTTTGTTATTTAAATATTTTAATATATTTAATAAAATATTTTAGGATTTAAAATTTTTTTCATTTAAGTACCCTAAAATTTAAAGATTTTATCAATTAAATAACTTTTTCAAATTAGATTGATTTTTCTTAAAAATTGCTAAAGTAGGGTATAATTATAGCAATATATATATATATTCCCTCTATCATAATGTTATGGATTTTTATTGTAAAATAGTAATATAATACATTATTTCACTAATATATAGAGATTTTCTGTCATAATTTAGTGACCTTTTTCCTTAATTGGTTGGATTTTCATTCAAAAATTGATATTGGCGTATATATTATTGTAATCATGTACGTCATCAAGATTTTATGGTAAAAAATGTTCCAATTTTCACAAAAATTTACTAAATTCTCGCATAGGGTACCTAAGTAATAAAATTTCAAAACCTCATGTAACTCATTATATATATTAAAATGTTAGTATATTTATATGTTAAATGGTCAAACCTGAAGGTACTAAGTGATAATTTGCCTTTTTTAAAATAGGATCAAGCTCGGGTTTTCTAGTTTGAACCAGTAAACACCCCTTAAAAGCTGGCAAATTATAGATGGGATTTTTTTTGTGGAGGTAAATCTATTTCGCTATTGACCTCCATTTGAGTCAGCCATGCAGAATTTTCCAAAAAGACTCAAGAAGAGAACTAGTACCACGTCTTCTAGAAAATGAGAGCTTGGAATATTTCTTGTTGCTCTCCTTCATCTGCCTGTTGTTTTTCCTGCAATTAATGGATTCCATCACCCTTTTTCCATTAGTATTCCTTGTTTTGTTTTCGTTTTTCAAACTACTTCTTGCAGCTCATGTTTTCCTTCATGGCTTGGAGCAAAAGAATTTCTGTGCTAATATCTGCATTTTCCTTTTTACTTTCAATTCATCAAGCAGCATCAGGGGACACTATGTGTATAGATGAGGAGAGAGAAGCTCTCCTTGACATCAAGCGAGGATTCGTCGATGAATCTAACCGCCTCTCGACATGGGGAGGTAATGAAACCGATTGCTGCAAATGGGTTGGCATTCATTGCAACCACCTAACTCGTCATGTCGTCAGCCTCAATCTGAGATCTCCAATTTCGGTTGGTTATCAATATCTGGGTCCATATCTGGGTGCCACATCTCCATTTATGAGTGTTTGTTTGAGTGGCAAGGTACGCCCTTCGCTAGCTAAGTTACAGTACTTAAAGTACCTAGACCTAAGTGGGAATTGTTTACAAGGTTTTCCCAAACAACTTGGTTCTTTGAGCAGGTTAACGTATCTGAACTTGTCCGGGGCGAGTTACCCCGACGTATTGACCATTCCTGTCGAAATTGCGAACCTATCGCGCCTAGAAACCCTTGATCTTTCCTCTGGCATTAATTTTAAATGGTACTCACAATACATGTTGTCTATAGGCAGATATTCCACTATGATGAATGCGTTAAATGGTTTGAAGTCAGGAAATCTCGGGTGGCTTTCTTGCCTTTCTTCATTAAAGTACGTTGATTTAACCTTGGTTGATCTCTCCACAGCTGTAGATTGGGTTCAGTCAGTTGCCATGCTCCCCTCCCTCGAAAATTTGAAATTATTCCACTGCCAACTTCCTATGCCAAAACCATTGCCATCAATCCATGCAAACATGTCCAAATCTCTAACACTCCTCTGTCTTGGATATAACCGTCTGAACAATTCCATTTTTGATTGGTTGTTCAATATCTCCACCAACCTCACCTATCTTGACCTAGAGACAAATGAATTCACGGGCCCTGTCCCCATGTGGGTGTGGGATATCGTTTCTCTCGAGGTACTCGACCTTGCTGGTAATGCATTCGAATGTGTTCTGCCAAACTTTACAGGAAGATTCAAACGCCTTCGATATCTTAACCTTAGAAATAATAAGTTCTCAGGACCACTACCCAGATTAGCAGGGAAGATTTATCTTGAACATGTTGATCTCTCTTTAAACAATTTCTTAGGTCCTATCCCTGACTTTCGAGGTAACGTTCTCTCTCTCAAATACCTTAACCTTTCTTGTAACAATCTTGAGGGTGGCATACCGAAAGCTCTGGGTAGGTTACAGAACTTACAGTACCTAGATCTATCGCAGAATCGATTGTTCGATGGTGAATTCAGTAAGAAATTTATGCAGAGTGTTGGACAAATCTCTAGTCTCATGTTTTTGGATATTTCATCCAACTCTTTCAATGGCACCATCTCAGAAACTCATTTTAAAAACTTGGTCAATTTGCATGCACTACTTCTGTCAAACAACTTCCTGTCGATCAATTTTAGCCTTGATTGGAAACCGCCCTTTCAACTTCAAGTGCTAAAACTCGGGTCTTGCCATCTAGGAATGCAATTCCCCCATTGGCTTGAGACTCAAACGCTTTTATCCTCGCTCGATCTCTCCCTAACCGGGATTTCGAGTGTCATCCCTAATTGGTTTTGGAACCATTTTAACGGTCCTAATATCGAGTACTTAAACTTGTCACATAACCACCTATATGGATCATTACCCCGCGTGGCGCTAAACTCGACCCTTTACCCTATGATGGTCATTGATCTTAGCTCTAATGCTCTTAGTGGCTCTATACCTGCGAGTTTTATGAACTCTACAATTTTGTCTCTCTCTTACAATCTGTTCTCGGGATCCATCGAGCATCTTTGCACTGCTCCATCAAGAACCATAATCTTTCTTGATATCTCCAACAATCATCTATCTGGTAAGTTACCCGATTGTTGGACCAGTTGGAAGAACTTATGGATCCTCAACTTGGCAAACAACAATTTCATTGGTGAAATTCCCAAATCAATAGGATCTTTACCGTTCTTACAAACGCTTCATTTAAGGCATAACAAGTTAAACGGGACCCTTCCTTTGTCTTTAAAGAACTACACCCGTTTAGTAGTCCTAGACCTCGCACATAACAATTTGTCTGGTAATTTACCGCCATGGATTGGAGAAAATCTGCAGAATTTGTCATTCCTTTCTCTGAGATCAAATAAATTTGAGGGTGACGTACCATGGAACATATGTCACCTTCAAAATACCCGTGTATTAGATCTCTCCATGAACAATCTCACTGGAAATATACCACGATGCTTTGAGAACTACACTGCAATGTCAAAGGGATGGTCCTTTGATCCATACTTTTACCAACCCATTAGCCTTTATCCAGACTTTTACCAAGCTACTAGCCTTTATCCTGACCTTTACCAGCCTAATAGTCTTGACTTCTTAGCAAGCTTTACCCACTATGTAGACACAGAGACTTTCGATTTGAAAGGGATAGAACGCATGTTTATTAGCAAACACGAGCTCATTGACCTGATCGATCTATCTAGTAACAAGCTCACTGGAGACATTCCAAGGGAGATCACCAGTTTAGTGAACTTAATCTCGTTAAACTTGTCTAGAAACATTTTGTCAGGGACAATCCCAGATCAGATTGGAGAGCTTAAGTCTCTTGACACTCTTGATCTATCGCGGAACAAAATTCGAAGGAGAATCCCATCGAGCATGTCTTTTTTGTCGCATCTTGGAAGCCTTGATTTGTCGTTTAACATGTTGAGTGGCGTAATCCCGGAGGGTACGCAACTGGAGGGGTTTGATTCTTCTACTTATGAGGGGAATCCGGGACTCTGTGGACCTCCATTGGCAGATTGTAAAACTGATGGACCGAATAAGGTAAACCCTGATGAAGAAGATGATGAGGATTGGTATTTGCATTTCTTTGTGAGTATGGCTGTGGGGTTTGGTCTTGCATTTTGGGTTGGATTTGGGATTGGGACTTCGTTGATTAATACATCTTGCAGAAAGAAGTGCATTCAGTTCTTCAGGTGCTCTAGTCAGACCAGAAGTTGAGTTCTTGTTGATGGTGGCATTCACTATACATAGTGAGAGGTTATTTACGCTATTAGTCTCGAACTTTTCTTACCATGGAAATTTAGTTCACGAACTTCTAATTGTGTCAATTTAGTCTTTGTATAATTAGAATTGTTCCTATCAAGTCCAATCTTGAAAATTAAGCTCTACTTTTTGATTGAAATCATAACTTTAATTAACATTTGCGAGGCATGTTCACCCTGTGTGAACATTGATTTATTACCCCTTGATGTGAAAAGTATATACGAGTGCTAGTTAACGTCATGATTTCAATCACAAATTAATCTTAATTTGAACCATGGACGTGGTTGAAATAATTTCAATTATACTAGGACTAAATTGACGCAATAATAGTTTAGGGTTTAAATTAACATAATAAGTGAAATATAAAGATTAATGGCATAAATACCCTATATATATACACTCATAGGGATGGAAAAGGAAAGCTCAAACCTCAGATCTCATGTTTCATGGCGGAAAACCTTAACCGCTACTCCAACCAATCTTACTTACTGATTACATGTATATACTGGTAATGTGATGTTACTCAATATATTGTACAAAAGGTATTAGATACTAGTTAAAGTATTGAAGTTGTATCAACACTTGGTCCTGCTGCTGCAAGTTTTATGGAAGCAGTGATATAATTCTATTAGAATGGTTTGGTACTATTTTATCATGACCCATGGAAGGACTGATTACTATGATATATACACGACTAATTTACGGGGTATTGAAACTAGCCATTAAAATAGAATCACTTTCTATTTCTTTCTCTCTGACAAGTGTCGCCTAAGTTAGTGTATGTACAAGGACAATTTTCTTAGTGTGTGTGTATGTATAAATTTATGTATGTGTGTAACGTGTTGTGCTACTATGTGCAGCCCGTGGATGTTTCAAGCCCTGTCTCTGGAGAGAAGGTAGGCTTGACCTTTTATGGTCGATGGTGCACTAGAGATGTATGTGTAGGTGTAAACATGCAATAAGATTGTACGAGCTAAATAGGATAGAGCTTTGAGTTGATTGTTGTATTATTTATGGAATACAGACAGTTTGTTGTCTCCTTCGTTGATGTAGGTTTCGGATAGACAAGGTAAATTTGGTGTCTCTAAGGTGCTGTTTGGTTAAAAAGAAAATATTCCTGTTATGGAGAACTTTTCTACATAATATATTTTCAGTCAAAAATATTTTTCTATAATTTTTCATCTTTCTAAGTAAAGAAAATTGTTTCGTGCCATAAAATTATGCGGGGCAAAGTTGAGATCAAAGAGAGGCATATGACATGCACTTGTCGCGGAAAAAAGTTCTCCCTAAATGAAAGGAAATGTTTTATGTTTTCGCCAAATTTGTAGTTGCCATGAATATATTTAAATAAATAATACAATTATGAACATGTTTGGTCAAGTTATAAATAAAAAAAAAAAAAAAACTGTTTCTTTCAATATGGGAATGTTTGTCTAGAAATTTTTATAGTTTATTTCTATTTATAAGTACTCTTTTCAAAAAATACCCTCAAATATAATATATGGTTATATTCTAACAAAAATTTATTAAATTTTAGCGTAAAATATTTAATTGACAAATTATATTATATTGAATTCTATAGGATGCTACGATGTCGTATTTGAGTTTCTTGTGATAATTATTTATTTTATTTTATTTACATTATTGTATAACATGAGAATTTGACGTACACACAATTGCATAAATATTTCTTATTCAAACATCAAAGCTTATACAATTATTTGACCACTTCGTAGTATGACCTCCAATTTAAGGCTCAATTTGTTAGCAAGAAAAGTTCAATTCTAATAATTAACTTTTTGCTTTTTTTATTATTTGATAGAAAATATTTTATAAATGAAAATACTTTTCACTAATAGATAAAAAATGAATTCCCTTATAAGAAAAGAAAAATCATCATTCAAATTGGCCGAAAATGTTGATGAGTTAATTTTATTTTCTATTGTTACTTTTCTCGTCATATAACAAAATATAGGGTGATTGGAGGCAGTTGTTTTGTTTTAAACCAAATAAGCGATCATTATAGAGTGGGAGTATGTTTTTACTGTAAATCTCAAATGGATTTGATTTCCTTAGAAGATTTTTTTCAAAGGAAAATATTTTCTTTGGAACATGATTTTCTCTCTATCAAACAGAACCCAATTATGCAAAATATATAGCCTTTGAACAACATTTATTAAAGAAAAATGGCAACTTAACGCTCTTGGTTAAGAAAATTATGCAATATAATGGGAATGCTGGCTTTTTTTTCTAGAAAGGTAAGGATAACACGAAGGCTTGATATGTTAAAAAGTAGTACGACCTTGTGATTTGATAGAGGTTATCGTACTAAATTTTTAGATTATCGATTCTACTACTCTCTCCCGAGCTTGTGAAACTAAAATCAATGTTGCCACCTTGTTTGTTGCACTATTTCATTCCCGATAAGTATGAAACACTTTAACTAATGCAAACCTAGAAATTATTTGCCAAATATCTTCTATAACAGCTTTTACATGCTATATTCCCCGTATGGTGACCAAAATTAGATAAAAATTGAAAAGATGAGTGATTAATTTTATCTATGAGGAACCATTTTGAATTAAAAAAAAGATAAAAGACTAACAAACTTAAAAAGATACGGCCTAAATGTTTAATTAATTTAAATAAAATCAAAAACACAACCAAAGAGGGCACTAACTCGCCGTCACCGGATCCTATTAGAACTCCGAAGTTAAGCGTGCTTGGGCGAGAGTAGTACCAGGATGGGTGACCTCCTTGGAAGTCATCACCCTCAAGTTGGGGGCACTGGGAAACAACCTCTCTTCAGGTTAATACCCTGAAGGGGGAAGGCTGCGTAAATTCGACCCCTCAGACCTTGCGTAGGCGGGATCATTTGAGGCATTGAGTATGTTCTTTTTAAAATCAAAAACACAAGTAACTAACAGTGTAACTGACTCCGTTCTTGAACGCGCTATGAGATGCCCCCAATTGAATAATGAGCTAGAGAGGGAGAGGGAGAAAACCACCAGGATGATGGAATCGGGGAGTGAATAAGCTGATGAGATCAAATTTGCCTCCGTATTACCACTTCAAACCCTAAGGCTCAGATACCACTTCCGAAATTTAGGGCCAAAAATTAGGGCATCAAATATGCCTGCTAATCCATCCCTATATGCAATGATACGTGTCTAAATTAGGTATTTCAGTATATAGTATTAGAGTAGCTTAATAGGTAGAGGCAGTATAATGGACACCTCGCCAATAAAGGGGATATTCTATAAATAGGAGTCATCATTGTAATCCAACACATCGAATGAAAGCAAATGATTATGCAAGCTTTTATGTAAGAAGGACTCCGGTTCCAATGATGTGTGGGGGGATATTGAGGCCTCGTGGTTGCCACATGAATTAAATTTAGGCAGGAAGTTGTATTTTCTAAGAATTTAATTCTTTTATCAATTTTTCGGGAAGTAAGTGAAAAATGTTTGATTGTCAGGATAGGAATTAGAACTTCCATTGAGAGATTTGTTAAAAACAAAGGAAAATAGAACTTACCTGAGGGAGGGGACTATATTTTGAAGGAATTCAAAATTGCTTAGGAATTTTAACTTCCTGCATTTTGCCTACTTTCTACCAACCAAATAAGAGCCCAAATATGTACTTCCTATGGATTTCTAATTTCTGCGTTTACTTCTTGCATACCAAACAAGGCATGACATTATCTACCATTTATCTAAGCAATCAAATATGGTTCGAATCAAAGGTACTATATGAATTATATTGTTAAGGACCCCACGTACAAGTCTAATAAGAAATATCATCCTATGTTGCTGTTGTATTAGAAAAGAAATTAACATATAAGTCCAATGAATTACTCCATCTAATGCAATTAGTTTTAGGATAGAACCCCGTTGTGGAACTAATATGCATCAACTTCGAAGCCGGTAAAATTTAAAATGGTGGCAAGTGCATGCTCCTGGACACTTGTTTGTCGCATGAAGCCTTTGAGAAGAGGGGTGCAGTTGAATTTGACGTGCAGAGAACCTCTCCAATGAATGATGAAGATTGGAGAAGGTAAAGGGTGCAATTAAAGATATTCACATGTGTGGGGAAGTGTTAAGAATTCCATGTATAAGTCTAGCAAGAAATATAATTCCACATTGGAGCTGTGAGAAAAAAAAGATTAATTTATAAGCTTATTTTATGTAGCGCCAATTGATTTTAGAATGAAATCCCACTTGAGCTTTTAGGTGGATTTCATTTGTACCAACTCCGTGGGTTGGGCCTAGTGCCTGGTAAATTTTAACAGTAATCTCATGATATTGCTCCATGTTTTCTTTTTGTTTAGTCCGATTTAAGATTTTGATCGAATTTTCGAGTGTAAATTGTTAACAGGTACTTACGGGGACTCTTTGTGTTTGTGCACTTGGTTATGGAGTTCTGCGTTGGTATTGATTTTGGGCCCTCTGTGTTTTATAAACTTGGTTGGTTCTCTGATTTCCCTTTTAGTTTCAGTTGGACCGGTTTGTTTTTGTGATTGTATTGGTTGAATTACTAGTATAGGTGTAAACAAACCAAATGTTTGATGAACTATTTGTTTTTGAAAACTATTCCTGCTCTTTTGTATTCGTTTTAGACGCATGGTCAGCTTACCAAGTTGACGTTGAACAAAAGGGTACTCTGCTTGTTAATGATTGCAAACTATTTGATAAGGGTTCAGTAAATGCTTGATAAAGGCTCAGCTCGGTCCTTTCTTTAACTGGTATTTTAACCCTAGATATGTGTTTATCCTAAACCTAGACCGAACCGACGAGGCTGAAGTCTGGTAAAGGTCCAAATCAAGGAAAGAGGACAAGACGAAAAAGCAATTGGTGAAGGTTAATTGGAGACCAAACAACATGGATCTAGCTCGGGTTTTCTAATTTTAACTAGTATTGAACACCCCTTAAAAGCTAGCAAATAGATGGACCACACTTGACTCAGTCATGCAGAATCTCCCAAAAGGACTTGAGAAGAGAACGAACATCAAGTCTTCTTGAAAATGAGAGCCTGGTATATTTCGTATTACTCTTCTTAATCCGCTCGTTGTTTTTCCTTCAATTTGAGGGTTTCTTCTGTAAATCTGTGTGTTATTCTTTTGTCTGTCTCTTATCTTTTTTAAGTTTCTTGCAAATTTTTTCTTTCACATTTAAACCAAACTCAAGCCTTGAATATTTTGCGTAACACTTATGCATACAATAGTATCTAAGATTCCCAATAGAAGAGGGCACTTTGCTGAGAAGAAACGAACGAGTCCCATCTGCTACATCACTGCATGAATACTGGCCACTTGTGAACGTATGTAGCGTGATCCCCAGAACCCATTTCATGACAGTATCTTTTAGGAATTCTTGACATTTCAATTTATGCAATGAGTTATCAGGATCCGAAGTTAAGCGTGCTTGGACGAAAGCAGTACCAGGATGGGTGACCCTCTAGGAAGTCCTCAGTCTCAAGTGGTGGGCACTCGGACTCGGAAATAGCCTCTCTTCAGGAGTAATACCTTGAAGGGAATAGGCTTCGCACATCCCCCCCCCCCCCCCCGGGGACCCTACTTAGGCTGGAGCCCTTGGGGCATAGGGTGTGTTGCCTTTTCTTTTTTCAATTTATGCGATGAGTTACCTTAAGGTTTAAAAATTTTATCACTTAGGTTCCCTAAAATTTGAAAATCTTATCAATTGGGTATCCTTTTGCTGAAGTTCGATAGTTTTTCGTTGGAAAATGCTAAAATAGAACATGACTAAGTCAATATATAAGTATCTTACATCATAATTTAATAGCTTTTGCTAGAAAATGCTCACATGACATGCGATTGGCAATAGCTTATATCAGAATTATGTGAATTTCCATTGGATTTTTGCTAAAATTATTGATATGACATATATTATCATAATTATGTACTATATCAACATGTTTTGTCTAGAATTGCTAGACGGTTCCAAAACTTCATTAATAAAATATTCAAATCTCAAGGTACTTGAGTAAAAAGTGTACAAACCCCCGAGTACCTAACTAATAAATTCTGTCACCATTGTCCTTGTTATTCCCAGTTTGGTCTTCATTTTTCAAAGTACTTTCCCCTCATGTTTGCCTTCATGGCTTGAAGCAAAAGACTTTCTCTACTAATTTCAGCATATTTCCTGTTGCTTTCAGTTCACCAAGCTGCATCAGGACACAGTATGTGTATAGATGAGGAAAGAGAGGCTCTTCTTTTTTTGGTAATTATTGGTAAAGTCGAAGTACAAACAGGCAACTCGAAAAGACGAGGCCTTATCCACCCCATAAACGGAAGTGGGTACAACAAAGAGACCAGAACAAACAAACAACAAACAGGCATAAAAAAAAACAGGAATCCCAAAAGAAAAAGAACCAGAAGAACAACACGGGAAACAGGATCATGACTGGTGCCTCAACCGAAAACTCATCCACTTCAATTAGCAAGCAAGTCTGCCACTATTGGAGAGTCAAAACCATCAAAGTTAAAACCTACTAGTTTCCCCATCTCTATTGCCCGCTCCGTTTGCATGATCCTCTTATCATACTCCTTTTCTGAGATCTTATCGTATCGATTCCCCCAATTTTGTTTTTTCTTCTTCCCGGCTGTCTTTGAGGAATTTCTCGATTTCGCCTCCTTTTTCCACTTGCCTGAGATCTTGGTTGATTTCGACGTGTTGTCTGTAGGCGACATATCTTTTAGAAATTTCTGAAGCTTTCGCTTTTCATTCTCTTTCTTCTTGTGCTTCAACGCTTTCCTCTCCCTTTTTTGTCAGCATTCCTTTTCCTTTTCTTATCCCAACTCAATTGGGTCTCTCGATACAAGGCTCCGACCTTCTCAAAGCAGAGGGCTCAAAACCTGGAGGGAACATAGGCCTGATGACCCAGAATCATCTTCACTGACGGGGTCTTGAGTTACATGCTCAAGCTGTGAAGACTGATCATGAGGCTGAGCTGAACTAGCTATGTCACTCTCCACCTACTGAAGCAAAGGAGGTAGACGTTGGTTTCCACGCACTTCCTGAACTGGAATATGATCATTACGCTGTGGAGACGGATGGGGAAGAGCAACATGTGGCCAGCTGCATTCCACTGACCACCTACCAACATATTGACCTTCAATATGGAAAGCAAGCTGACCCCGCGACAGCTCGACTATGCTTACTCCCTCACACGCTGGTCTAATAGTGCATATGTCAGCTATCCTATGAACAGGTGAATGATGAGCCAATGTGTTATGGCGCGCCAGGGTGGTGCACTGTTGTTCCCGGTGAGGATTCATTGCTTAAGAGGTCTGTTCTCTTGCTAATCTGGCCGATGCTTCCAAAGCAACAACACTGGGAGAGTAGTCTGAAATCAGCTTTGTGCTACCCTCTTTGACCAAGACCAATCGGGGCACCCCATTAAAATGGACTTGTACCATTCAATGAATAAGTGATGGGGAACATGTGTTGATGAGGATTCTGGCAGCATCAATGCATCTCATGGCAGACATCCTCGAGTCTACCCTGACTAACTTCCCCCATAATCTCGCGAGGTCAGAAAAGCAGTCCATAGTCCAGCATTGGACAGACAATCCAAAAACCTCGATCCATACTCTTCAACTAATTGATCCAAGGATCTCGCCAGAGTATTTAGAAACCTCGCTGAATATTTTAAGAAGAATATCACGACGAGGGCCAAGGTAGGACTCCAAAGTCTCAGCGGAATCACAAACCAGGACAAAAGTATTGGTGCTTAACCCTTTAGGGGTTAAACTGCATAGATCGTTCTCCGTTATAAAGGTGAATATTATTTAGACTCACCTCACCCGACGTGTGCGCAATTATAGACCGTTGTAACCAGTCCTCCACATTCTTATTGGTGTTGGAGACCACAATCGTTGGAGTGTCAAAACCCACATAACCTGTGGCCTGACAAGGAAGAGTCTCAACCTGATCATGTGTACTAACAGTGGTTGTGGTATGTTGGAAAACCCTTGAACGATGTTGGCTTCTGGCTGATGACTCAGTTGTTCTTTGGTGGGTTAACCCATTCAACCCTAAGCTTGGTGTCCACCACCCATCTATCATTCATAGATGAAATTGCTCTTGCAGCTTCCCTCGGGTTATGAAACCGAACAAAACCATACGAGCATCTAGATCTCCGCCTCTTCTTAGTAGGAACAAAAACATCATAAATTGACCTGAAATCACGGAAGACATACTTGAACCAGGAGTTTGCTGTTCTTTCCGGTAAGCCATTGACAAATATGGACATTGTTTTCCCGGGCATTGGTGAGGGAAAAAATGGAAATTTTGGGGAGGCTTTATGTGGGTCCAGTGGCGAGGTTGTTGGTCGGAGGGCGGCAACGGAGAATCACGGTCTGCAAGGCGAGAAGAGGACGCACCCAGAACAGGGTTGAAGAGAGGATGAACCCAAAACAGGGAGGACGTTTCAGGGTTGTTGAGTCAAAATTAGCTTTGAACTTGGGCTTGCAAGTTGTACGACTGGAGCCGGAGGGCGGCGGCGAGTCCGACAATGTAACTCCCGTCCCCAGAAGACGATGGACACGCTCACACGCGCCGGATCCGGGCAGCGCCTGGGGGGTTGTAGCTGACCGTTGGAGGCCTGTCAAGTGGTGGAGACCCTCCAATCAAAACCCAGCAAAATTCCCCAAGACAGGGACTAAAAATCAAAACTACCCCAAAGTCGATACTGCTGCTGCTCTCCTCACCGAAGCCCTACCAGCGCTGGGCTGAGGCCTGCAATGAGGGTTGCTTCAGATCTAGTGGTTTGGTCTGGACTTGGGTCGGAGATACGAGTGAGCCGAGGCTGTCGGTAGCGAGAAGTGTTTGGATGAGGAGATGGTGGTGGTTTTTGGTGGCGTTTGGAGGTGGTAATCTGGTGGTTAGGTGGTGGGAGGCGGAGCAATTGAGAGAAATGGGAGTTGTTAGAGAGAGGCTCTTCTTGACATCAAGGGAGGATTTGTCGATGAATTTAACCGCCTTTCTACATGGGGAGGCAATGGAAGCAATTGCTGCGAATGGGTTGGCGTTCATTGCAACCACTTGACTTGTCATGTCATCACCCTTGACCTTAGATCTTCATTTCTGAGTGCTCGTTTGAGTGGCGAGGTGCACCCTTCGCTAGCTAAGTTGCAGTACTTAAAGCACATAGATCTTAGTCGGAATTCCCTAAAAAGTTTTCCCAAACAACTTGGGTCATTGAGCAGGTTAACATATTTGAACTTGTCCTGAGTGACTTACCCTGACCTGTTGGCCATCCCCATTGAAATTGTGAACCTATCCAGCTTACAAATCCTTGATCTTAGCTATAGTTATAATCTTAGATGGTACTCAAAGTACACTTTGTTTATAGGTAATGATCCCCGTGGATTTAATGCCTTGAAGTCGGGAAATCTTTGGTGTCTCGTCTTTCTGCATTGAGGTATGTTGATTTGAGCTGCGTTGATCTATCCACAGCCATAGATTGGGCTCATTCAGTTGCCATGCTCCCCTTCCTTGAACATTTGCAATTATATGCCTACCAACTTCCTATGCCAAAACCATTGCCATCAATCTATGTTAATATGTCCAAATCTCTAACGTACCTCTGTCTTGGAGATAACCGTCTAAGCAGTTCCATGTTTGATTGGCTGTTCAAAGTCACTACCAACCTCGTCTATCTTGACCTTAAGTTGAATCGGTTCACTGGTCCTATCCCCATGTGGGTGTGGGACATTGCTTCTCTCGAGTTTCTCGACCTTTCTGGTAACAGATTCATAGGTGTTTTACCAGGCTTTATAGGAAGATTCAAATATCTTCTCCATCTTTACCTTAGAAGTAATAAGTTCTCAGGACCGATACCCAGATTACTGGTGAACACTTCTCTTGAATATGTTGATCTCTCTTTAAACAGCTTCACAGGTCCTATCCTCGACTTTCTAGGTAACATTATCTCTCTCAAATACCTTAACCTTTCTTGTAACATTCTTGTGGGTGGTATACCGAAATCTCTGGGTAGGTTACAAAACTTATGGTACTTAGATCTGTAATCGAATCGATTGTTTGATGGTGCATTTAGTGAGAAATTTATGCAAAGTGTTGGACAAATATCTGCTCTCATGGTTTTGGATATTTCTTCCAACTCTTTCAATGGTATCATCTCAGAAACTCATTTTCAAAACTTGGTTAATTTACATATATTGCTTTTGTCAAATAACTTCCTAACTATCAATTTTAGTAGTGATTGGTCCCCACCCTTTCAACTCCAAGTGCTAAAACTGGGATCCTGCCACGTAGGAATTCAGTTCCCACATTGGCTTGAGACTCAGACACTTTTATCCTTGCTTGATCTCTCCCAAACTGGGACTTCTAGTGTCATCTCTGACTGGTTTTGGAAGCATTTTAATGGTCCTAATATCGAGTACTTGAACCTGTCACATAACTACCTATATGAATCATTACCCTGCTTGGCGCTAAACTCGACCCTTTACCCTATGACAGTCATTGATCTTAGCTTTAATGCTCTTAGCGGCTCTATACCTGCGAGTCTTATGAACTCAACAACCTTGTCTCTCTCTTACAATCCGTTCTCAGGATCCATCGAGCATTTATGCACTAATCCCCCGGGAAACATAATCTCTCTCGATATTTCCAACAATCACCTCTCTGGCAAGCTACCTGACTATTGGACCCGTTGGAAGTACTTATCAATCCCCAACTTGGCGAACAATGATTTCACTGGTGAAATTCCTGAATCAATAGGATCTTTACAATTCTTACATGTGCTCCATTTAAGGCACAACAAGTTAAATGGGACCTTGCCTTTGTCATTGAAGAATTGCACTAGTCTAGCAGTCGTAGACCTTGCACAGAACAATCTGTCTGGTAATTTGCTGCCATGGATCGGTGAAAATCTGCAGAAATTGTTAGTTCTTTCTCTGAGATCGAATAAATTCGAGGGCCACATACCATGGAATATATGTCACCTCCAAAATACCCATGTATTAGATCTCTCCATGAACAACCTTACCAAAAAAATACCACAATGCTTTGACAACTACACTGCAATGTCAAAGGGATGGTCTTTTGATCCATACTTTTACCAACCCACTTGTCTTGGATACTTAAGAGGCTATACTCAGTATGTAGACATTGTGACACTCAATTTGAAGGGGATAGAACACGAGTTTGTTAGCAAACATGGGCTTGTTAACCTGTTCGATCTATCTAGTAACAAGCTCACTGGAGATATTCCATGGGAGATTACTGGTTTGGTGAATTTGATCTCGTTGAACTTGTCAAGGAACATGTTGTCAGGGACAATCCCAGATCAGATTGGAGAGCCTAAGTCTCTTGACACTCTTGATCTATCGAGGAACAAAATTCAAGGGAGGATCCCATCGAGCATGTCGTCTTTGTCGCATCTTGGAAGCCTTGATTTGTCATTTAACATGTTGAGTGGCGTAATCCCGGAGGGTACACAACTAGGGGGGTTTAATTCTTCTGTTTATGAGGGAAATCCAGGACTCTGTGGACCTCCATTGGCAGATTGTAAAATTGATGGGCCGAATCAGATAAGCCCTGATGTTGAAGATGATGAAGATTGGTATTTGCATTTCTTTGTAAGTATGGCTGTTGGGTTTGTTCTTGTATTTTGGGGTGGATTTGGGATTGGGACTTTGTTGATTAATACATCTTGTAGAAAGAAGCTCATTCAGTTCTTCAGGTGCTCTAGTCGGATCAGAAGTTGAGTTCTTGTTGATGGTGGCATTCATTATATATAGTGAGGTTATTTATGCTATTAGTCATTGTACTTTTCTTACTATGAAAATTTAGTGCATGAACTTCTAATTGTATCAATTTTGTATATGTAAAATTGAAATTGCTCCCATCAAGTCCATTGTTTAAAATTAATCTTTAATTTTTGGTTGAAATCGTAACTTTAATTAGCATTTACGAGGCATTTCCACCTTGTGTAAATAGGCTGGGGGTCCTTGGAAACAGTCTCTCGTTTGGGTTTCCTCCTGATGAGGTAAGACTACGTACATCCTACCCCCCCAAAAGACCCCGCGCAAGCGGGAGCCCTTGTGGCACTGGGCATGTTGTTGTTGTTGTTGTTGTCCACCTTGTGTAAACATTGATTTCTTACCCCTTGACATGGAAAGCATATGCAAGTGCTAATTAACATTATGATTTTAATCAGAAATTCATGTTAATTTTAACCATGGAATTAATCAAAATAATTTCAATTATACGGGGAATGAATTGATGCTAGTCCAGTTGGTGGAAGTTTTATGTAAGCAATTATAGAATTCTACTAGAATGGTTTGGTACTATTTTATCATAACCTTTGGTACTATTGTATTAAACACTAGTCCGAATTTGTAGTTGTTACGAATAGGGATGGCAATGGGGCGGGACGGGTACGGGGGGGGGGTCTCCTCCATACCCGTACCCGTCACCCAACTCCTATACCCGTACCCGCCCGATTACCCGCCACGGGTATGAAGTGAATACCCGTACCCACCCCGGCGGGTACAAACTCATACCCGTACCTGCCCCATTACCCGCGGGTATCCAACGGTTATGCATTACCTGCCCCGTACCCTCTCTAATGTGCGTAGAAAACGATTATCTATATCGGGTCATATTAGTTATTTAATACTACTTTTAAAAATCAATTATATTTTTTTATAACATTGATAAACAATTTGGGTTATTGAATTTAAACACGTATTTTTTTAATTTGAAGATTAATTATGTACAAAATAAAGCAGGTATGGCGGGTATGAGGTGGAACGGGGCGGGTATGGAGCGGAGCGGGGCGGGTACAAAACTATGCCCGTCCCCGCCCCATACTCGTGACGGGTACGGGGCTGGTACACCGAACCCGTACCCACTACCCCCCCCCCCCCCACTTATACCCGTACCTGCCCCAAACGGGGCGTGTACCCGAGGGTAGCGGGTTTACCTGCCCCATTGCCATCCCTAGTTATGAAGTTATAAAATAAAATAGTAGGCTTAAAAGGCATGTCTGATCAAGCAATGAAAACTTTCAACAGGGATACTTTTATCTAAAATTTTTTTTTTGTCTGTCTTCTTCATCAAAGGATGCATTATTTTCCTATTTTTACTTCAAAGAAAATCGCTATTTTTCTATTTTTACTTTTGTAGAAAAAATTACTTTTCTCCAACTTAAAAATATACTTTTATCTGATTAAACACCTTTAAATTTCAAAAAAAAAATCTTTTGATTTTAGAAAACATCTTTTCTTTTAAGAAAAAAACTTGATCGAACAGACCACAGATAGAAAAGATTTTTTTATCAAAACAATTAATCTTCCTATTTTGTGGAGGAATCTGTGGCTATGTTTGACTATAGCTGTTACTGTTTAGCGTTTAGCGTTTGGGATTTAGCTATTAGCTGATGGATAATGTCTTTGTAAAATTACATGTTGAAGTTGATCGATTATTGTAAAATGATAAATAGAATTTGATTATATAGCTTTTGAAAAGTCAAAAGTTAAATTGTTTAGCTTTTAAAAAGCTACTTTTCAAAAAGTTAAATAGTATGAAAAATGTTAATGATAAAATTTTTACCGAATAGCATTATCAAATATTTAACTAGTCAAAATATTAAATGTTACAAAAAATTACCTGTCAAATATAGTCCTTGTTTAATGAGAAGTGGATGCATGCATGTGCCAAAAATAGTAAGAGGGATGATGAGCCCGTGAAGTACTAGTTGTGCTGATGATGTATTTTATTTATTTATTTTTTTTTAACAATGGTAAAGACAAATCAGAGGGAATCTCCCCCACGTAAAACAGGGCAGCCGGAAGCCTCAGCATTAGAAATGCGCAGCAAGGCGGTGGAAGGATCATGAACTTCGCAATTGAAACTGATGCTTTCTAAGCCCTCGCATGCCATGAAATCGGCGGATTGATTGGCCTCGCGGTAAACATGAGAGAAGTGAATTTGAGTCAGCCTTTTACCGAGAGTTGCAATCTCGTCCTTAATGAAGTGGATTTTACTGGGACAGTCGAACGACCCATTTAACCAGTTTATGACAACTTTATTGTCACCTTCCAGGATGATTTTCGAGTATCCTAGGGTGGCAGCTATATTAAGCCCGTCCCTAGCTGCAATTGCTTCAGCAACAATGACTGATGCATTTTCTAGTCTTCTACTCCCTGTTTTGATAACCTCACCATTAGAGTTACGAATTACAAAACTAGAGGCTGCTTGAAAACCTCTTTTGGCGCCATCGAAATTTACTTTCACCCAGTCGAACCTTGGGGGGGACCAGGATATCCAGAAGTTCTTGCTTCTTTTGCTCAAATTCCCAGAATTGTTCGATGAATCCTCCTCTATAGTGTTTCTGCATACCCATTCCCAGTACGTCCTCTTGGCTCGGATGATCACTTGAGAAATCGGGGTTGTCTCTTTTCTAAAAACAGCAGCGTTTCTATCCTTCCATATTTGCCAACAAAACATTATGAACTTACCAATTCCTTCATTTCCTTTTCGAGTGCGGAGTTCCTCCCCTAAATCCGCTTTTTTTTTGGCGGGGGGGGGGGGGGGGGGGGGGGGGGGAGAGGTGATCTACTTTTGAGTCTTTGCGGCGTGCCAAATCTCCTTGGCTCGTGGGCAGTTAAGAAGTATATGGGACACTGTCTCTCTACTTTGAGCACACCAGGTACAATTAGGGTTCCAATCTTGAATTCGTTTTTGCATCTGATCCCCAATTACCAAGAACCCATTTAGGGCTTGCCACAAAAATATTTTTATCTTGGGTTGGATATCCAAGTTCCAAATCCACTTGAACTCCCACTTGTTCATGTCGTCCCATTCAAGATTATGGGCAAGCCAAGTGGCAGACTTGACACTGAATTTTTTGGTACTCGTGAATCCCCAGCAGAACTGGTCTTCCCTAGGCGATAGGGGAACTGGGACGCCCATAATGGAGTTGACCATGTCTTGGGGGACAATTTGTTCAAGAGCTTCCTTATTCCATTCCCCTTCGGTGATGTAGTCAGCTACCAAAGATGAGGAATCGATATCACTAGGAGCAGTCCTCAGGCTTTCCGCCAGAGGCCCCTTCTCTACCCACCAGTCCTTCTAGAAGTTGATCTTAGCACCATTCCCCACTTTCCATCTGATTCCTTTTCTTATGAGGTTCCTAGCAGCCATTATTCCCTTCCAGGCTGGGGAATCCGTTCCTTTGCAAGTATAGTCAAAGAAAGAGGAATTACGTAGATAACGATCCTTTATGACCTGGACCCATAAGTTGTTTTCGTTCATCAGTATTCGCTATTCAAGTTTGCACAGGAAGGCTTGATTAATCGCCTCCAACTTACGCAGCCCTAGTCCACCAGCCCCTTTAGGTCTGCAGATCTTGCTCCAGGCAGCCATATGAACTCCGTTTGTATTTTCGTTGTTCCAAAAAAAGCGACGGCTAATTGAATCTCCCTGTTTGCAAAACTTTTTGGGGAGTTTAAAGCATTGCATTACATGGCTTTGCATGGATTCAATTGAGGACTGAATCAGCGTAACCCTGCCTGCTTTAGACAGTTTCCCTGCCCTCCATTTTGCTATTTTATCTTCCATTTTCGGAATCAATTCATTTCCCACCTGACTCACAAATCTCCCTGTTGTGAAATTACACCCTAGGTATCTACCCAGGGATGCGTTACCTGGTATTTCCAATATGTTACAGAGTCTCAGTCTGTGCTGCCTATCCAGGTTGGAGCAGAAAACCGCCGCCGACTTGGATCTGTTGATTACAAGGCCTGAGTCCTCACCAAATAACTGCAGGATCCTGTTTAAAGTCTGAACCGTCTCCACTTTGGCGTCACAGAAGAGCAGGCCGTCGTCCACGAAAAATAGGCCTGGGATTGGTGATGCATTCCGACTAATTTTTACCCCAATTCCTGACTTCTTTATTCCCGTAAGAGCCTGCAGGTTAGTTGCTAAAACATCGAGGCATAAAATAAACAAAAAAGGGGACAAGGGGGTCACCTTGTCTTAGTCCTCTAGAAGGGGGGAAAAACCCCATAGGTTTATCATCCACAAGGACAGAAAAGGATGTGGTCGTGAGGCACATCATGATCCATTGAATCCATTGATCATGAAATCCTAGTTGCTGGAGGGTCCTTTCGAGGAAGGGCCATTCAATGTTATCAAAAGCCTTTTCCATGTCTAGCTTGTTAGCTATCCATCCTGATTTTTCTTGCTTTTTTTTAAAAGTAGTTAGGATTTCATGACCAACTAAGATGTTGTCTTGGATGTTTCTCCCAGGAACAAAGGCTGCTTGCCACTGGGATACAATGTTGGGCATTAGAGGTTTCATGCGATTAACAAGTACTTTAGCGATGACTTTATATAAAACATTACATAGACTAATTGGTCTAAAATGGTTTACATAACGTGGTGTGTCAGTTTTTGGGATCAGAGTAAGGAAGGTGTGATTAAGCTGTCTCAGAAGGGATCTTCCCCGTAAGGCAGATCTGATAGCGTGACAGATATCCCTGCCCACAAGATTCCAGTAAGTTTGGAAAAAAAAGGGCCGAGAACCCGTCGGGGCCCGGGGTTTTGTGGGGATTCATATCAAAGACCACCTCTTTGATTTCACTATCACTGAAATTAGAAATAAGTTTTTCATTTTCAGAGTCCGTTACCTTTTTCTTTAATGCTTTTAGGGACGGGAAGTTGATTCTAGGTCCATTTGATCGGAATCTTTCGTTAAATTCCTGAATAAATGTTTCTCCTATGGCCTATTTTTCAGTAATGGTAATCCCCATAGAATTTTGGATTTTGACAATTGCTCTTCTTTTTCTCTTGGCTTGGACTGTTGCATAAAAGAATTTGGAGTTACGATCGCCTTTTGTAATCCATTCTTTTCTCCAATATTTTGCCCAAAACTTGTGGTTATTGAATAAAATTTTTCGCGTTGCAGAAGTAGTCTTTGCAGCTTTTTATTAAGGCAGGGGTTACACGGATCGCAGTTTAGTTTTGATTGGGTCTCACAGATTTTTCTTTCGTTTTCATGGACTTTGCTCTTAGTCCATCCTTTCATTAGAGCTTCATTTTCTTTAATTTTTTTCTTGATATGTTTTAGTCTTTGAATAATTTCGAACAATCTCGATCCCTGGAATTTCAAGTTCCAGCTTTTTCTTATAATGTCCTCGGTGGTTTTAGACTTGGTCCATCCTGCTTGGAAACGGAATGGGGCCGCCTTTTTAAGCTCGTCTGCCTCCTTGCATAAAAGAAGAGGTGTGTGGTCTGAGGTGGGCCCAAAGCCATTGTACACAAACGACTTTGGGAAAAGATGAGCCCATTCTTGGTTATTAAGGGCTCGGTCCAACTTTTCCTCAATGTAGGCCCCATAAATAGACCTACTCCAAGTGAAGGTCTGACCTGCCCACGGCGTATCTTCGAGTTCGAGGTGTTGACATAAGTTATTTAATCGTATAGTACGTTTAACAGTTAGAGGAGATCCTCCCCGTTTATCGTTTAAGTGTTTAAGTTCATTAAAGTCTCCAATAACACACCAAAGTTTACCCATGAAGTGTTTAAAGTCCTGAAGTGCATCCCAAAATTGGTCCTTTTCTTTTTCTTTTGTGGGGGCATAGACAAAGGAAATAAGACCCTTTTTGCCAGATGTCTTGTCAAGGACGTATGTGTGAGCAATACGGTTATCGCAATAGAGGATGTCCACATAACATGTTAAAGCATTCCACATGATCCATAGACCCCCCACATGGTTTTGGGGAGGGGAATAATGGTACCCATCAAATCCCATGACCTGGGTTAGTTGCCTAACAGTCTATTCTTTTGCAAGGGGCTCCAATATTGTTACCATGTCAGGTTTAAATTTTCTAACTAAGCCATGGAGTTCTTGTTGGGCTGGTAAACGTGCCACTCCTCGGATATTCCAACATAGAATTTTCATAATGACAGAAAAAAGAAAAGAAGCACCTTCATAGGCCAAAAACAAAAAACGCCATCGTGTATCCCACGATGAAGTACCTGAGTTCCATAAAGATTTCCATGAGCCCGAAGCTCGCTCCAAAAGAGGTACGCAAAAAAACAAAAAAAGAAGATAACAAAAGGTGACCACTAAGGTAGCCAAAACCACAATACCGACAAAGGATTGCGAACAACATACATCACAGAAAATACATAGCAAGAGAAGACATAGCTAGAGAAGTCATAACTAGGAATTAATGGATAGCTCCTCACTGGCCCTAAGTTGGGGATCGTCCCCACTTGAGAGTCTTCTTTTTTTAGAAGACTCCTTAGGGGTCTCCTCCTCCAACGGTTCAAGATCTTCCTCTGGCTCTTCTTCCATGTTGGCTTGATCATTTTCTATGTTCTCTACCATGAGGTCTTTATCCAGGTCCATGTTAACAGGAATTAAATTTATGGTGTTATCTTTGGGTTCATTTTCATTTTCATATTCCTCTTCTCTGATCGGTGCTAGTATAGTTTTTGTTCTTGAGTTTTCATCTTCCTTGGAGCTGAGTACCTGGTGGGAGGGATCAATTTTGCCCTTCCCTTTTCTATCCACTCTGCCCCCCTCCGAGCCCCTGTTAACGTCCGATGTCTTTTCCCCTGAAATCGCTTGAAAGCTTGGTTCTCTCAAAACTATATTCGGTCCACCCCTCATATTTCTAGGTTCCAGTATGAAAGCTTGAAAGCTTGAATTTCCACGCATGCTTTAGCAAATTTTCCTTTTAGTCTGGCCTCCGTGAATCCATCAAGCCTGATTAGAGGCCCAATAGGTTCCAGTAGCCTAGTTAGAGTCTCGCGGTTCCAAAATTCAAGTGGAAGTCTTTGGACCTGGATCCATTGAGCGACCACCTCAATTTCAGTTTCAAAGGGGTCCAACATTTTTTGCCATTGTCACAGCACAAAATTTAGAGAGTGGACAAACCATGGTCTTCCTCCCCAAACAAAGTTCTTATCATTTTCATTAGAAAACTTAATTAGGATCCAACCATTTCCTAGTTCAACGTAATCAACCCGGCCTCTTACCTTGTCCCAATCACTACGGTTTTTGGCTCTGATGGCATTTAGGGGAATAGAGTATCCCCATACTTTCCCTAACAGCCAAAGCGCCCTCATTTCCTCAATATTGTGGTAGTCCCTTATACCTAGGTCATCATTTGGTCCGACATTGGGATGTCTAGAATTACCTCCCATAGAACTGTTAAGGCCTCCGTCCCCATCACTAAGAAGGGGACCGTGACCCTTATCCTGACTTGGGTACTGTAGAGAAAATTTGTAACTGGGGACTGCTGGGTTTCGATTGGAAGGACCAAGAGTTGGACTTCCAGTGGGATCGTGTGGCTCAGGGTGTCCAATAGGAGGAAGGTCACCGGGAAAACTACCCATTGATTTGTATGGTGTGTCATTTTGGTACTGTTCAGGTTGCATGTGTGGAAAGGGGGTAATAGACTTAGGCAATGGAGAAAGTGAAGGGAGAGAGGGTGTGGATTTAATGGGATAACCCACCAAACCATCAACCCTTATAAAGGCCCTGGCCTTCTTCTTCCAACAAAAACTGATTTCAAATATTTGCATCAGATTTTCCATAATTAGGGCAACAAAGAGAAATAAAGTCTTCCAAAAGAAGGTAATAATGGAAATCTGAACAAAATACTTACGGCTGGTGGGCATGCACAGGATAATAGAGGCGGCACCTCCTTGGATTTCCAATCTTGGGCTTCCTCTTCTGATCTTCCACTGCTTCTTCTTCTTCCATCTCGAGTAAGGGTCTGGCACATCAGATCTGGGCGTGCAGTGTGATTGGGCATGGGGGTGAGTTTACTTTGTTTTGATAGGGTGAAATTAGTCCTAAATCTACCAGATCTAGGCAATGATTTGGGGGAAAGGGGAGATCTGGTGGAGACCTTTCCTTTTTGACGTTTGGCGAGCGGCACCTCGGCCGCCATTGGAGGAGGTGCTCGAGTGCCCGAGAGATTGCTTCAGAGGGGATGGACGGGAGAGGGGCATTGGTAAGGAGCAGGGTGGGTTAGGGCGTGGATTAGGGCGTGAGGAGAGAGAAACGATCCATCCGATTTTTTTCAATTGCGTTGAATGTGTGCTGATGGGGTATTATTCTTCTTCTTTCTCAATCTCCCTCTCTCTCTCTCTCTCTCTCTCTCTTTAATTTTTAGCCATTTTAATTGTACAGTTATTTACTCATTCAGGAATGGCAATGGGTCTGGACGGGTACGGGTGCCTCCTTCATACCCGCACTCGCTACCCAAATTCTATACTCGTACCCGTCACGGGTATAAAGTGGATACCCATACCCGCCTCGTTACCCGCCATGGGTATGAATTGGATACCTGTACCCGCCCGGGTGGGTACAAAGCCATACCCATACCCACCCCATTACCCGCAGGTATCCAACGGGTATCCATTACCCAACCCATACCCTCCTTATTATGTGTAGAAAACGATTATTTAGACCTGCTTATATTAGTTATTTAATACTATTTTCAAAAATCAATTATATTTTTTTTTATAACATTGATAAATAATTTGAATTATTTAATTTAAATATGTATTTTTTAATTTGAAGGTTAATTATGTATAAAATGAAGCGGGTGAGGTGGGAATGGAGCGGGGCAGGGCCAATATGGAGCGGGGCAGAGTGGGTACAAAACCATACCCGTACCCACCCCATGCCCATGATGGATATAAAGGCTCAGCTCAGTCCTTTCTTTAATTGTATTTTAACTCTAGAAATGTGTTAATCCTAAACCTAGACCGAACTGACAAGACACCTAAGTCTGGTAAAGGTCCAAATCAAGGAAAGAGGACCAGACCAAAGAGCAACTGGTTAAGGTTAATTGGAGACCAAACAACATGAATCTAGCTCGGGTTTTCTAGTTTTAACCAGTAATTGAACAGCCCTTAAAGCTAGCAAATAGTGGACCACACTTGACTTAGTCATGCAGAATCTCCCAAAAAGATTTGAGGAGAGAACAAACACCAAGTCTTCCTGAAAATGAGAACCTGGGATATTTTGTATTGCTCTCCCTCATCCGTTAGCTATTTTTCCTTTAGACTCCGTTTGTTTAGAAGGAAAAGTAAATTCTAAGAATTCATTTTTCTTTTGGAAAAGGTTTTCCAAGGAAAATTAAGATCTGATTGATGTTTTCATTTGTTTGTTTCCACGGAAAACTTGGTTCCGCATTAATGTTTTCTTGTATAGTCTAAAAGAAAGATTTTTCACCAATCATCTTATATTTGATTATATAGGACAATAGAAGCATCAATACGACATATATGAAAAATAATGTAAAATTTTAACTATGAAAGCTATACAAAATAAGAAAGTTATCTCTTAGGTATTCTAAAATTTAAGCATTTATTATATATATATATATATAATGAGATACCTTAAGATATGAAATTTTATCACCTAAGTATATTCTATGTCAGGATTTGGGAAATTTTCGTTAAAATTTGGCTAATTTCTATCAAAACTGATGTGATATATACTATGACTATATATATTAGCATTTTCCAACAAAAGAAATCACTACATTATGAGGGAGATGCATATGTATTGTCGAACTCATATTCCACATCAATAATTTTCATTGAGAATCTGGCAACTTTTGTTGAAAAATATCTAATTCATAATTTACATATCGGTTCAATTCACATCCGCATGCTTATTATCTCGAAGGTTATTGTGCCGCTTGGAATCATAACTTCCTTAATTTTATAAAGGAAAACATATTTTCCCTCTATTGGAGGAAAACCTTTTCCATTTGGAAAACCTTTTCAGTCAAAACTTGTGCGCCAAACAACGGAAAAGATGAAAACTACTTCCTAGATTCCAATTTTCCGTCAAAACAAACAGAGCCTTAATTTGAGGGTTTCTTATGTTAATTTGCATGTTATTGTTTTGTCTTTCTCATATTTTTTCAATTTCTTTTAGATTTGTTTTTTCACATTTAAACCATACTCAAACCTTAGGTATTTTACGTAACACATGTGTACAAGAGTATTTTAGATTCCCAACAGAAGAGGGCACTTTGCTGAGAAGAAACAGACAAGTCCCATTACTTGTGACTGCATGTAGCGTGATCCCCACAACCCATTTGATAACATTATCTTTTGGGAATTCATTAGTTAGGCATCATGCATTTTGACTATTTATCGCCTAAATGTCTTGACGTTTCAATTTATGTGATCAGTTACCTTAAGGTTTAAAAATTTTATCACTCAAGTTCCCTAAGGTTTGAAAATCTTATCAATTGGGTATCCTTTTGCCGAAATTTGACAGTTTTTCTTTGAAAAATGCTAAAACAGAACATGATTAAGTCAATATATAAGTATCTTACATCATAATTTAATAGCTTTTGCTAGAAAATGCTCACATGACATGCAATTGGCAATAGATTATATCAGAATTATGTGAACTTCCACTGGATTTTTGCTAAATTTACTGATATGACCTATATATTATCATAATTGAATGTAGGTGCTCTTGCTTGCCGTTTGACAAAAAAAAAAAAAAAAAAAATTTATGTACTATATCAACATGTTTAGTCTAGAATTGTTAGACACTTACAAAAATTCATCAATAAAATATTCAAACCTCAAAATACTTTATTATATATATTAAAATATCACTGTCTTTGACTAAAAAGTGTTCAAGCACCCGAGTACCTAACTAATAAATTCTGTCACCATTTTCCTTGTTATTCCCTTTTTGGTCTTCAATTTTCAAAGTACTTTCCCTTCATGTTTGCCTTCGTGGCTTGCAGCAAAAGACTTTCTCTGCTAATCTCAGCATCTTTCCTGTTGCTTTCAGTTCACCAAGCTGCATCGGGACACGGTATGCGTATGGATGAGGAAAGAAAGGCTCTTCTTGACATCAAGCGAGGATTTGTTGATGAATTTAAACCCCTTTCAACATGGGGAGGCAACGGAAGCGATTGCTGTGAATGGGTTGGCGTTCATTGCAACCACCTGAATCGTCATGTCGTCACCCTTGACCTCAGATCTTCATTTCTGAGTGCTCGTTTGTGAGGCGAGGTACACCCTTTGCTAGGTAAGTTGCAGTACTTAAGGCACATATTCCTCTCCTTCATTTGCTTCTTGTTTTTCCTTCTATTTGTGGGTTTCTCACATAAATCTATGTGTTATACTTTTGTCTCTCTCTTGTCTTTCTTCGGTTTCTTTCAAATTTAATCTTTCAAATTTAAACCAAACTCGGTTCTTGGATATTTTGTGCAGCACATACGCATAAAAGTGTATCTAAGATTCCCAACAGAAGAGGGCAATTTGTTGAGAAGAAACAAACCAGTTCCATCTGATATATCACTGCATGAATACTGGCCACCAGTCAGGTATATAGCATGATCTTCAGAACCCATTTCATAACATTATCTTTTCGGAATTCATTGGTTAGGTATTATGAGGTTTGACTATTTATCACCTTGGTATGTTGACGTTTCAATTTACGCAATGAGCTACCTCGTGGTTTAAAAATTTTATTCCTCAGGTATTCTAAAGTTCAAAAATTTTATTACTCAGGTACCCTAAAGTTTAAAAATCTTATCAATCATGTACCTTCGTTCGCAAATGTTAAAGTAGAACATGATTCAGTCAATATTTAAATATTTTTCATCATAATTTAACTACCAGAGAATTTTGACATAACATACAATGTGCAATATATAGATAGCTCAAAAATCCATCGAATTCCCACATATAGGTGATAAATATTTGAATCTTAAGGTACCTCATTTTATATATTGAAATTTCATTGTACTTGAGTAATAAGTGGCCAAACCCTCAAGTACCTAACTAATAAATTCCGTCACCGTTTCTTCCATTAGTATTCGCTGTTTGGTTTTCGTTCTGTGTAGCACTTCTTTCTTATCACGTTTGCCTTCATGGCTTAGAGACTTTCTCTGCTAATTTCAGCATTTTGCTGTTACTTTTAATTCATCAAGCAGCATCGGGGCACGTTATGCGTATAGATGAGGACAGAGAAGCTCTCCTTGACCTCAAGTGAGGATTCGTCTATGAATTTAACCGGCTCTTTACATGGGGAGGCAACGGAAGTGATTGCTGCAAATGGATTGGCGTTCATTGCAAACACCTTACTCGTAATGTCGTCACACTCAATCTCAGATGTCCACCTATGAGTGCTGAATTTCCATTTGTGAGTGCTCCTTTGGATGGCAAGGTACGCCCTTCAGTAGGTAAGTTGCAGTACTTATAGCACATAGACCTTAGTGAGAATTCCCTACAAAGTTTTCCCAATCAACTTGGTTCTTTGAGCAGGTTAACGTATTTGAACTTGTCCTGTGTGACTTACCCTGACCAGTTGGCCATCCTTGTATTGCGCCTAGAAATCCTTTATCTTGCCTTTACTAGTAATCTTAAATGGTACCCACAATATAAGTTGTCTACAGGCAGATATCCCACTAGGATGAGTGCTTCAAATGGTTTGAAGTCGAGAAATCTTGAGTGGCTTTCTTGTCTTTCTTCATTGAGGTACTTTCATTTGACCTTGGTTGATCTCTCCAAAGCCATAGATTGGGTTCAATCAGTTGCCATGCTCTCCTCCCTCAAACATTTGCAATTGTTTGCTTGCTAACTTCCAATGCCAAAATCATTGTTGTCAATTCATGCTAACATATTCAAATCTCTCACGCACCTCTGTCTTGGAGATAACCGTCTGACCAATTTCATGTTTGTTTGGCTGTTCAATGTCACCGCAAAGCTCATCTATCTCGACCTTAAGTTGAACAAATTCATGAGTCCTGTCCCCATGTGGGTGTGGGACATCGCTTCTGTCGAGTATCTTGACCTTTTTGGTAATGCACTCGAAGGTGTTTTGCCAGACTTATGCTAAGATTCGAACACCTTCTCTATCTTCTCCTTGGAAGTAATAAGTTTTCAGGACAATACCCAAATTACAAGTAAACACTTCTCTTGAATATTTTGATCTCTCTAAACAACTTCTCAGGCCCTATCCTTGACTCTCTGGGTAATGTTGTCTCTCTCAAATACCTTAACTTTTCTTGTAACAATCTTGAGTGCGGGATGCTGAAATCTCTGGGTAGGTTACTGAACTTACTGCACTTAGATCTATCATTGAATCGATTGTGCGATGGTGAATTTAGTGAGAAATTTATTACAAGTGTTGGACAAATCTCTGCACTCATGGTTTCGGATATTTCTTCCAACTCTTTCAATGGCACTATCTTAGAAACTCATTTTGAAAACTCGGTTAATTTGCATATACTGCTTCTGTCAAACACCTTCCTGATGATCAATTTTAGCATTGATTGGTCTCCACGCTCAAGTGCTAAAGCTCGGATCTTGCCATTTAGGAACACGATTCCCTGTTGGCTTGAGCCTCAGACGCTTTTGTCCTCGCTCGATCTCTCCCTAACCGGGATTTCTAGCGTCATCCTTGACTAGTTCTGGGAGCATTTTAAAGGTCCTAATATTGAGTATTTGAACCTGTCACATAACCACCTATATGGATCATTACCCCACTTGTCGCTAAACTCGACCATTTCCCTTATGACAGTCATTGATCTTAGCTCTAACGCTCTCGTGGCTCTATACCTGCTAGTCTTATGAACTCAACAAACTTGTCTATCTTTGACAATCTGTTCTTGGGATCCATTGAGCATCTTTGCACTACTCCACTGGGAAGCATAATCTCTCTTGATATCTCCAACAATAATCTATCTGGTAAGTTACCTGACTGTTGGACCCGTTGGAAGTACTTATCGATCCTCAACGTGGCAAACAACAATTTCACTAGTGAAATTCTCGAATCAATAGGATCTTTACAGTTCTTATGAGCACCTCATTTAAGGCATAACAAGTTAGAAGGGACCTTGCCTTTGTCGTTGAAGAACTGCACTAATTTAGCAGTCTTAGACCTTGCATAGAACAATCTGTCTGGTAATTTACCTCCATGGATCGGAGAAAATCTGTTAGTCTTTTCTCTGAGATCGAATAAATTCAACGGCGACATACCATGGAACATATGTCACCTTCAAAATACTGGTGTGTTAGATCTCTCCATGAACAATCTCACTAGAAATATATTACGATGCTTCGACAACTACATTGCAATGTCAAAGGGATGGTTACCAACCCACTTTTCTTGGCTACTCAATAGGCTTTGCCCAGTACATAGCTTCGTGACGCTCGATTTGAAAGGGCTAGAATGTGAGTTTATTAGCAAATAGGGGCTCATTAACCTGATCGATTTGTCTAGTAAAAAGTTCACCGGAGATATCCTAAGGGAGATCACTAGTTTAGTGAACTTAATCTCGTTAAACTTGTCTAGAAACATGTTTTCAGGGACAATCCCATATCAGTTTGGAGAGCTTAAGTCTCTTGATACTCTTGATCTATCAAGGAACAAAATTCGAGGGAGAACACCATCCAGCATGCCGTCTTTGTCGCATCTCGAAAATCTTGATTTGTCATTTAATATGTTGAGTAGCGTAATCCCGGAGGGTACACAACTGGAGGGTTTATTTCTTCTGCGTATTAGGGGAATCCGAGGCTTTGTGGACCTCCATTGGCAGATCGCAAATCTTATTGGCCGAACCACGTAAACCCTAAAATTGAAGATGATGAGGAAAGGTATTTGCATTTCTTTGTGAGTATGGCTGTGGGGTTTGCTCTTGCATTTTGTGGTGCATCTGGGATAGGGAATTTGTTGATTAATACATCTTGCAGAAAGAAGTGCATTCAATTCTTCAGGTGTTGTAGTTAGACTAAAAGTTGAGTTCTTGTTGATAGTGGCATTCATTATATATAGAGAGGTTATTTATGCCATTAATCCTCGTACTGTTCTTACTATGGAAATTTAGTTCATGAACTTGTAATTGTGTCATTTAGTCTCTATACAATTGGAATTGTTCAATCAAGTCCAATCTTGAAAATTAAGCTCTAATTTTTTATTCAAATCATAACTTTAATTAACATTTGCAAGGCATGTTCACCCTATGTAAACATTGATTCATTATCCCTTAATGTGGAAGGCATATGCGAGTGCTAATTAACATTATGATTTCAGTAACAAATTAATCTTAATTTCATCCATTAACTTAATTGAAATAATTTCAATTATACTGGGACCATATTGACGCAATGAAAGTTTAGGGTCTAAACTGACATAATAGGTGAAGTATAAAAGATTAATGGCATAAATACTCTATATATATATATATACTCAAAGTAGGACTGCCAACTGATAGGGATGGGAAAGGTGAGCTCGAACGTAAGACCTCATGTTTTGGGGCGGGAAGCCTTAATTACTGCAACAAATTACTTACTGATTACCTGTATATATAAATAATGTGATGTTAATATATTTTATAGAAGTTTACTCGATACTACGGCTCTGTTTGTTTCGGGGGAAAACCACATTCTAGGAAGTGGTTTTCCTCTTTTCCTTTGTTTGGTGCGTCATTAGCTCAAGGAAAATGTTTTCCGACAGAAAATCTTTCCCCTCAAATGAGGGAAAATGCCTTCCCTTTCAAAATGGAGGAAGTCATGATTCTAAGTGGCTCAAAAACCTTCGCGGTTATCGTCATGCAAATCGAGATCGAATCAAAATAAACTAGGCTGCACTGTAGACATTTAAAGTCAACATCGGACAAAAATTAGACTGAATAATTAAAAGTAGCTTGGATATTACTTTATTATTGTTGCAATAGAACTACTTTAATCAAGTTGAATTGTTATATAATATTAAAAGGAACATACCCAGTGCCTCAAGGGCTCCCACCTACCCAGGGTCGAAGGGGGGGGGGGGGGGGGGATTGTATGCAGCCTTCCCCCTTCAGGGTGTTAACCTGAAGAGAGACTGTTTCCCAGTGCCCCCAACCTGAGGGTGAGGACTTTCCAGGAGGTCACCCATCCTGGTACTACTCTCGCCTAAGCACGCTTAACTTCGGAGTTTTAATCGGATTCCGTGACGGCGTGTTGGTGCCCTCAATGAAGGAAATTATCTAGGTAATATTTTAGCATTTATTACATAGGTATTGTGATATTTCAGTAATATATAATGATGTACCTTGAAGTTAAATTTTTTTTCATGAATCAGGTATTTTTTTGCCAAATTTAGTATATTTTAAATGAAAACAACAATCTATATGTATCATACATAATAATGCAATAATTTCTTTTGTCCGAAAATGCTAACATGACACATTTTTTGATAATATAAGTAATTTTTGTTAGAATGTGGACAACCTTTGGATAATATGATATTTATACCACATCAGTTTTTTGGTAAAAATTAGCCGAATTTTAATGAAAATTTACCAACTTTTAACACAGTATATACACAAGTGATAAAATTTCTTATCTCTTGACACCTCATTGTATGCAATAAAAGGGCAGAGTATTTAGATGATAAATGCTCAAATTTTAGAATACATAAGAAACAATTTTTCTAATTTATACAGCTTTGATAGTTAACTTTTTAATTTGTTAGTTCATATATGTTGTATTCCTTTCCTGGCGGAAGGGGTAAGGCTGCGTACATCACCCCCCCCAGACCCTGCGTTCTGCGGGAGCTGCAAGGCACTGGGACTGTTGTTGTTGTTGTTGTATATATGTTGTATTATTACCTATATTGTCCTATAAAATGATTGGTGAAAAATATTTTTTTAAAATATACACGAAGACATCACAATGGGGAATTAAATTTTCCTTTGAAACCAATAAAGAAAAACCCTACTCGAAATTTATATTTTCTTGAAAAACCTTTTCCAAAAAATATCAATTCTTAGATTCTACTTTTCCGTGAAAACAAACGGAGCCTAAAAGTACTAAAGTTGCAGTCTTGACACTGGTTTTGTTGCTGCAAGTTTTATGCAAGCAATGATAGAATTCTGAGAAGACATCCACGGAGGGATTGATTATTACATAACCAAACCCCCCCCTCCCCCCACAAAAAAAATATTTCCAATAACAAATTGCTCCAATACAAAACACTTAGGCTTTGTTTGATACCATCTTTTGTTCGCAGTTACGTTTTTTAGAAACTAAAATCTCAATTTTGGATTTATTTTTTGGTTCGAAAGGTTTAAGACTTAGTAGATCTAAGATTGAGTATATGGAATTCAAGTTCTGTACCTCTACCAGGCTAAGTATAGAAGACGTCTAGATTGGATCGGAGTGCATACCGCAGAAAGAGCGCTTTAAATACTCGAGTTTCATGGTGCAACAAGACGGTGAAGTGGACGCAGATGTCAACAACATGATTAAAGTGGGTTAGCATAAATGGAGGATGGCCTCTGCGGCACTGTACGATAGGAAGTTTCCATTAAAGTTAAAGAGAAAATACTGTAAGACGGTAGTGAGATTGGCTATGTCTTACTAGTCGGAGTGTTGGCCAGTTAAGTATCATCATACACAGAAGCTGAAGGTAGCAGAGATGAGGATGTTGAGATGGGTACGTGGACACACAAGGAAGGATAAGATCAGAAATAACATTACAAGAATAAAATTAGGCATGGCCCCAATCGAGGATAAGTTGAGGGAACAATGTTTGCGATGGTTCAGGCATGTTAGGAGGAGACCAACCACTGCCTCTGTTAGGAGATGCGAACAACTCCATATTACAGACGGGAAGAGGGGGAGTGGCCAGCCGAAAAAGAGTTGAATGGAGACAATTTGACAGGACCTTGCCTATCTCAACCTAAATGAGGAGATGACCCTCGACAGAGCCTAGTAAAGGATTAGTATAGGTGTAACTAATATCGCGGGTTAGGATCGGCGAGCACTTCTGAGGTAGTACTAGTGCCACGAGGCTTTTTGCATGCCTGTTTGTTTATGCTCAGTTTTGATGCATGTTGGCTGCTTAGTGTTTTTATGCCTGTTTGTTTTTACTCTCTATATGCTTGCATTATACCATTATATATGTTTTTTCACCTAGATGCTTGTATACTTTATGCTTCCATGCTCCCATGCTTTTCATGCTTCTTAGATTGGAGCTCCTCGAAAATAGCCTCTTGTTAGGGTATTACCTTAAAGGGGTAAGGCTAGGTACATCCCACCTGTCCTAGACCATGCTTACGCGGGAGCCTTTGAAATACTGGGTTTGTTGTTATTGTTGTCATCGTCGTTGTAGTTTTTTTTTCATTTCAGTTTTCACTAAACAAAATGCGATATTAAACAAGCCCTTAATTAAGAGGTACCTTGACATCAATAGTTGAATCCGTTAAGATGATGTCTCTCGAGTTCTCGGCTTTCGGATGGCCTAATGTATTCAATCTTACACTCTTACTCTCACTCACAATGGTTTTATAAAGATGAGCTCCTGAAGATCGCGGTTGGAGTTCGAAAGCAGAACCTCGATAAATGTGTGTCTCTCTCACTCTTGTCCCGGTTTTTTCGAGTTTTAGAATATTGGATATGGCGGTCGCTTTCTTCTTTTGACTGTGATTTCGGTTGAAGGAGTTTTTTTTTTTTAGTTTCAAATAGAGTGAAACTAAAAAACTTATCCTTCCGTCACCACCATAATCATAGCCCAAAGTAGGCAAAAACCAACCTAGGTAAGAATAAGGTGGGCGCAACAACCGTTAAATTGATCGAGACCTTCAAACACCATTACTCGTTCTGCAAATTCTACCCTGTCTCTGTCCCTCGTTCAATGCTGCCCCCATCATGCTCACCTGCCATAGCCACCACCTAGCTGAGCGCTTCGTCGAGAAGCCACCACCATAACCGAGCATGAAGGACACCTAAAACCAATGCCAACACTACTTGTCACCCACCACCTTAAATCACTGCAGAACCAGTCATGACCTGCATGTCATGTGGCTACTAAGAAGAGGACATAAACAAAGAAGTTTTTTTAGCATTACTGTGGAAAAACAGTTTTCTTAAGAATAATTTTTTGTAAAATCGCTTTTGCAAACAATGTTGTTTCGATTAAGCTAATATGTGAATCGGCCTAACCGGTCATGAAGCGCTTACGGTATTATTGTGAAGACGCCTCCTTTAGTACCTTTGGCCCTCTACTTATTTTATTATATTTTTCCTATTTCTAGTTTTATTCATAGTACTATTATTTTGTATGCATACAGATCACAGACATCAGAGAAGTCTCCCACCAACAAAACCCGGAGGCCATTCTGACTACTTGCTCGTCTTGCATGGTACATTGTAATACTTTTTTTTTTCGTATAAGTTTTTTTTCAAAAATATATAAAAGAATGTTGTTGCAATAAGACGCTAGTTTTTCTAATAAGAATAGTGCTTATACTTTTTATGTAGAAGCTCTAGTTGATTATAAGACTTGCATTTAGTTAACCAAAAAGGTCTTTTTACATCTTTTTTATAGCTTAAATAAAAAGATAAAAAAAATGGTTTATAACTAAGTAAAAAAATATACAAAATTGAATTTTTTTCACGTATCAGAAAAATGTTTTAAAAACACTATAGTAACATTAAATCTTCACTATTATAACCTATTTTTTACTTATTATAACCACTTCCACCTACAGTCACTCATTTTAAGCTCATTTGTTGCTATACTCGCTACTGTCCAATTCCATAACTAGACTAAATATTCTCACTTACCTACTATTACTAGTTCTTTTATATTATTAAGTTATTTTTATTATTATAATAGATAGGTTACTTTTTAAACTGGTACCAAAATACTTCATTATTTAAAAAAGATATTTCTTCATTACACTACCAAATATTTTATTATGAAAAGATACAAATTTTATTAAAATAAATAAAAAAAAAGATAAAATAAAAATCCCACCACTTGAAGACCCTTTGTCAACTTGTCTATCTTGTGGGTAGTGATGCCATGGGCCGGGCCTGGGCCTAGCCCTGTTTTCTTTTCTTTCTTTTTTTGAAAATATATATATATAACAAAGTGTACTATTACTTGTTAAAAAAATATAGCTATAATAATATAATAGTATGTTATAAAATTATAAATATATTTTATAAAATAAAATATATTATAATTTATTAAAAAATATAATTATAATAATATAAATAAAAAATACAATCATAAAATAAGATTTAGTGCCCAAACGGGCACCAAACATTGGGGGCTCAATGGGTCAGGTCTGTCCCGGGCCCAGGTTTTGGTCGGGGCCGGGCCGGGCCGGTTTGCAGGCCGATCCATCCCCTGGCCATCTCTACTTGTGGGGGGAAAATACCGTATTGGTGCTAGAGTGACATTTTTCGGGGGAATTTATCACTCAAGTATTTTGAGGTTTAAAAATTTATTATTTAAATATCCTAATGTTGCAATATATATAATAAAGTATCCTAAGATTTAAAACTCTTATCACTTAGGTACCCTAAAATTTAAAATTTTTTTTAATTAAATACCTTTTTCAAATTTAGATCGATTTTTACTAAATATTGATAAAGTAGGACATAATTATAGCAATATATATATACCTTCTATCATAATTTATGTATATTTATTGTAAAATGCTAACATAATACATTATTTCACTAATATATAGATATTTATTTGTCATAATTCAGTGACTTTTTTCCTTGGTTGGTTGGATTTTCTTTCAGAAAATGATATAACTCGTATATATTATTATAATCATGTACATCATTAAGATTTTATGGTAAAAAATGTTCAAATTTTCATAAAAAATCACTAAATTCTTGCTCAGGGTATCTAAGTGATAAAATTTTAAAACCTCATGTAACTCATTGTATATATTAAAATATTAGGATATCTATATAATAAATGGTCAAACCTAGAGGTACCAAGTGACAATTTGCCTTGTTCAAACATGGATCAAGCTCGGGTTTTGTAGGTTGAACTAGTAAACACCTAGCAAAATAGATGGGTGTCGTTTTTTTGGGAAGGTAAATCTATTTATTACGCATGCTACCTGCTATAGACCTCCATTTGAGTCAAGTCATGCAGAGTCTGAGTCTTCCAAAAAGACTTGAGAAGAGAACTAACACCATGTCCTCTTCAGAATGAGAGCTTTGATGACAAGTGAACACACACCAAGTCTTCTTGAAAATGAGAGCTTGGGATATTTCGTATTGCTCTCTTTCATCTGCCCGTTGTTTTTCCTTCAATTTGAGGGTTTTTTTATGCAAATCTGTGTGTTATTGTTTAGTCTTTCTCTTGTCTTTTCTTTTTAATTTCTTTCAGATATGCTCTTTTAGATTTGCGTTGGCAAATGCTAAATGGAATGTGATTCAGTCAATATATAAGTACAACAACAACAATAGTCCCAGTGCCACAAGAGATCCTGCTTGAGCAGGGTCTGGGAGGTGGATGTACGCAGCCTTCCCCCTTTAGGGTGCTACCCTGAAGAAAGGCTGTTTCCGAGGACCCCCAACCTGAGGAGCGTGTCATCATATTACCATAGAGCCTGAAAGCATAAAAACAACTTAGTATTAGATCAATACATATAGATACATCAGTCAATATATAAGTATTTTTATTAATTACTAGAAAATACTGACATGACATACAATTGACAACGTATAGATAGCTCAAAAATTCATCGAATTCCCACATATAGGTGATAAATATTCGAACTTTAAGATACCTTGTTGCATATATTGAAATGTCATGGTACCTAGATAATCACTGGTCAAATCCCCAAGTACCAAACTATAAATCCCATCACCCTTCTTCCATTAGTATTCCCTGTTTAGTTTTCGTTTTTCAAACTACTACTTCCTGCTCATGTTTGCCTTCATGGCTTGGAGCAAAAGAATTTCTCTGCTAATTTCTGCATTTTTCCTGTTACTTTCAATTCATCAAGCAGCATCAAGGGACAGTATGTGTATAGATGAGGAGAGAGAAGCTCTCCTTGACCTCAAGCTAGGATTCATCGATAAATCTAACCGCCTCTCGACATGGGGAGGCAATGAAACTGATTGCTGCAAATGGGTTGGTGTTCATTGCAACCACCTGACTCGTCATGTCGTTGCACTCAATCTCAGATGTCCAGGTATGAGTGCTCAATCTCCATATCTGTTTGCCCCAACACCATTGCCAAGTGCTCATTTGAGAGGCGAGGTACGCCCTTCGCTAGCTAAGTTGCGGTACTTAAAGTACATAGACCTTAGTGGGAGTTCTCTAAGAAGTTTTCCCAAACAACTCAGTTCTTTGAGGAGGTTGAGATATCTGAACTTGTCCAACGTAATTTACAATGACCAGTTGGCCATCCCTATTGAAATCGCAAACCTGTCGGGCCTACAAATCCTTGATCTTGCCAATTGTAGTAATCATAAATGGTACTCACATTACATCAAGTCTATAGACAGATATCCCCCTAAGATGAATGCTTCAAGTGGTTTGAAGTCGGGAAATCTTGGGTGGCTTTCTGGTCTTTCTTCATTGAGATACGTCGATTTGACCTTGGTTGATCTCTCCACAGCCGTAGATTGGGGCCAGTCAATTGCCAAGCTTCCCTCCCTCGAACATTTGCAATTATTCGCCTGCCAACTTCCTATTCCAAAACCATTGCCATTAATCCATTCTAACATGTCCAAATCTCTCACGTACCTCCATCTTGGAGATAACCGTCTCAACAATTCCATTTTTGATTGGCTGTTCAATATCACCACCAACCTCACCCATCTTAACCTAGAGTTGAACGAATTCACAGGCCCTGTCCCCATGAGGGTGTGGGACATCGTTTCTCTCAAGGTACTCGACCTTACTGGTAAAGCATTCGAAGGTGTTCTACCAAACTTTACAGGAAGACTCGAACACCTTGTCGAACTTCGCCTTGGAAGTAATAAGTTCTCAGGACCTATCCCCGAGTTTTCGGGTAACATTATCTCTCTTAGATTCCTTAACCTTTCTTGTAACAATCTTGAGGGTGGCATACCGAAATCTCTAGGTAGGTTACAGAACTTACAACACTTAGATCTATCATGGAATCGATTATCTGATGGTGAATTTAGTAAAAATTTTATGCAAAGCGTTGGACAAATCTTTAGCCTCGTGTTTTTGGATATTGCATCCAACTCTTTCAATGGCACCATCACAGAAATCCATTTTCAAAACTTGGTCAACTTGGATACACTGCTTCTGTCAAATAATTTTCTGAAGATCAATTTTAGCCATGATTGGTCCCCGCCCTTTCAACTTCAAATGCTAAAATTCAGATCTTGCCATCTAGGAACACAATTCCCACGTTGGCTTGAGACTCAAACACTTTTATCCTCGCTCGATCTCTCCCAAACCAGGATTTATGGTGTCATCCCTGATTGGTTTTGGAACCATTTTAACGGTCCTAATATTAGGTACTTAAACCTGTCTCATAACCACCTAAAAGGATCATTACCCCACTTGTCGCTAAACTCGACCCGTTACCCTATGACAGTCATTGATCTTAGTTCTAACGCTCTCAGTGGCTCTATACCCGCTAGTCTTATGAACTCGACGACCTTGTCACTCTCTGACAATGAATTCTCAGGATCCATCAAGCATCTTTGCACTGCTCCACCGGGAAAAATAATCTCTCTCGATATCTCCAATAATAATCTATCTGGTAAATTACCTGACTGTTGGACCCGTTGGAATTACTTATCGATCCTTAACTTGGCAAACAATGATTTCACTGGTGAAATTCCCGATTCAATAGGATCTTTACAGTCCTTACATGTGCTCCATTTAAGGCATAACAAGTTGAACGGGACCTTGCCTTTGTCGTTGAAGAATTGCAACGGTTTAGCAGTCCTTGACCTTGCACAGAACAATCTGTCTGGTAATTTACCTCCATGGATCGGAGAAAATTTGCAAAATCTGTTAGTCTTTTCTCTGAGATGGAATAAGTTCAATGGTGACATACCATGGAATATATGTCACCTTAAAAATATCCGCGTGTTAGATCTGTCCATGAATAACCTCACAGGACGTATGCCGCAATGCTTCGACAACTACATTGCAATGTCAAAGGGATGGTCTTTTGATCCATACTTTTACCAACCCACTTGCTTTGGCTACTCAATAGGCTATTCCCAGTATGTAGACATCGTGATGCTCGATTTGAAAGGACTACAACGTGAGTATGTTAGCAAACAGGGGCTCATTAACCTGATCGATTTGTCTAGTAACAAACTCGCCGGAGATATCCCAAGGGAGATCACGAGTTTAGTGAACCTAATCTCATTAAACTTGTCTAGAAACATGTTGTCAGGACCAATCCCAGATCAGATTGGAGAGCTTAAGTCTCTTGACGCTCTTGATCTATCGAGGAACAAAATTCGAGGGAGGATCCCACCAAGCATGTCGTCTTTGTCGCATCTGGAAATCCTCAATTTGTCATTTAACATGTTGAGTGGCGTAATCCCGGAGGGTACGCAGCTGGATGGGTTTGATTCTTCTGCTTATGAGGGGAATACGGGACTTTGTGGACCTCCACTGGCAGCTTGTAAAATTGATGGGCCGAATCAGATAAACCTTGATGTTGAAGATGATGAAGATTGGTATTTGCATTTCTTTGTAAGTATGGCCGTTGGTTTTGTTCCTGCATTTTGGGGTGCATTTGGGATTGGGACTTTGTTGATTAATGCATCTTGCAGAAAGAAGTGCATTCATTTCTTCATGTGCTGCCGTTAGACCAGAAGTTGAGTTCTTGCTGATGGTCGCATTCATTATATATATAGTGAGAGGTTATTTAAACTGTTAGTCCTCGTACTTTTCTACAGAAATTTAGTGCATGAACTTCTAATTGTATTAATTTAGTATATGTATAATTGAAATTGTTCCAATCAAGTCCATTCTTTAAAATTAATCTTTAATTTTTGGTTGAAATCGTAACTTTAATTAGCATTTGCAAGGCATGTCCACCCCGTGTAAACATTGATTCCTTTCCCATTGACGTGGAAGGCATATGCAAATACTAATTCACATTATGATTTAATCACAAATTCATGTTAATTTCAATCATGGACTTGATTGAAATAATTTTAATTATACAGGGACTAAATTGATACTAGTCTTGTTGGTGGAAGTTTTATGTAAGCAGTGATAGAATTCTACTAGAATGGTTTGGTACTATTTTATCGTAAAGTTTGGTACTATTGTATTAGACACAAGTCCAAATTTAAAGTTGTTATGAAAGTTATAAAACAAATAGTAGACTTATAAGGCATGTCTGATCAAGCAGTGAAAACTTTCAACAGGGATATTTTTATCGGGAAATTTTTTTTTGCCTCTTCTTCAAAGGATACATTATTTTTCTATTTTTATTTTTGCAGAAAAAATAACTTTTTTTCAACTTAAAAAGATACATTTTTCTGGTTAAACACCTTTAAATTTCAAAAAAAAAAAAAATCTTTTGATTTTAGAAAATATTTTTTCTTTCAAAGAAAAAAAACTTGACCGAACAGATCACAGATAGAAAAGATCTTTTTTTACGAAAAACAAATAATATTCCTATTTTGAGGAGGAATCTGTCCCTAACGAGAAGTGGATGCGTGCACAGTTTGAGGGATGATGAGTCCGTGAAGTCCCAGTTGTAATGGTGGGGTATTATTTTTCTTCTCTCTTTCAACGTCTCTTGTTTTTTTTTTTTAAATTTAAATTTTTATCTATGTTAACTGTAATGTTATTTATATTTTAGTACTCTAACACTTTTAGAAATAATAAAAAAGACTTTGACCTTTTTGAATTATTGAAAATACTCCTAATGTCTTGTTTAGAAACTTGGTAAAAGGTAGTAAAAGGGGACAGTAAAGAAGGAAAGGGTAAAATAAGATCCTACCCTTATTTGAATATGTTAAAATAAGAGGCTGGCAATTGGATAAAGAAATAAGAGTAAAAAAAGTTATAGTTAAAATAAGGGTAAAATTGTTCAAATTTTTACAAATTTACCTTATTCTCCTTTACCCCCAATTGGGGTTAAAGAAAATGAAGGTAAAAGGGGGTAATGAGAGGTAAAGGAGAGTAAGTTTTTACCCTCCTTTACCCCTCTTCATGTTTTGCCAAATGGAGGTAATAATTTTTCCTCCATTACCCCTAACTCTCTTTATAGTTTATTACCATATTACCAAACAGGGGGTAAGCTTTTGTTGTATTAATAAAATGGTTCCTAAGTTTTCGTCGCAGTAATAAACAAACCCCTCATCAACGTGACGACGTCATTTTCCGTTGACAAAGTTGACATGGTAACTTTTTTTTATTAATGTTACATTAAAATGACAGAATTACCCTTCAATAACTATATTTTTAAACAAATTAAGCGAAAACACACAGTACAACATCTCCGTGCTTATAAAGTAATAATAAGGGCTTGAAGGGTATTATTGTCATTTTCTTACGACATTATTTAAAAAACAGTTGTCATATTCACTCTGTCGATGAAAAATGATGTCATCACTCTTAAAAGAAGCATTTTTATTAATACAACAAAAAATTTAGGGCTTTTTTTTATTAATTTCAAGAGATTAGGATCTTTTTTTATTAATTTTCAAAAATAGAGGCATATTAAAATGTAAATAATTCTTGATTTTACATTTAAATATTACCTAATTTATATAAAAAAAAGGAAATTTATTAGTTAAGTATTTTGAAATTTAGTTATTTATCACTTAGATATTCTAATATTTTGAATTTTTTTATTGGAGTAATTTGAGGTTTTAAAAGTTTAATAATTCAGGTACCCTATTTCAAAACTTAGTAAGTTTGTCAAGATTTGATCAATTTTTTGTCATAAAATATTATTGTGGGACGTTATTATATTAATATATATTGGTTATATTATTGTTTTCAACAAAAATATTCACTAAGTTAAAGGAAAAAAAGGATATTATGACATCGTGGTTGAATTTCTTATCATAATTATATATTTGTTATAAAAGTATAGAGATATTATACACTATAAAAAGAGAATAAAAAGACAGATTCATATATACTCAGAGTAAAATAGCAAGTATTTTGTATAAAACCTAGAGAACTGAAAAACATTTCTCTGACTATTATATTATTAATAACATTCAATTTTCAAATCTCCTAATTCTCTTTCTCTTATTTCTATTATTTCATGTGTTGCTCCTTCTACTACTCAATTTTATGCTGTGTTCTCATGTATATATTTTCACACATAAAATGATGAGTCATGCACTAAGAGGTGAATTTATGACACGTATATTACATGTGTCACATATATATGTATACTGTATATGTGTATATAAATATTTTTTATATAATTTTTAATTTTTTATAATATTTAATAATATTCAAAATCGAACATAAAAATGTACCCAAAAAATATTCAATATTTATAATAACATATATATATATATATATATATATATATATATTTTTTTTTTTTTTTTTTCATTATTGAATCATATTTGATTTTGATTGAGACACCATTGCATGTATACTTCTTATTCAAACACCAAGCTTATAAAATAATTTGACCACTTTGTAGTATGACCCGACTTGTTAGCGGGAAAAATTAAATTTTTGGAATTAATTTTTCTTATTTTTATTGATTGACTTAAATTGTTTGATAGAAAAATAATTTTTATCTAATTGATGAAAAATAACTTTCATTGTAAAATATGAAAAGTCATCATTCTTAAGCAATCAAAGAAGTTGGAGAGTTAATTTTATTTTTATATTACTTTTATATATATTGTATTACTTACAACTTTTGTTGTTATATAACAAAAAATAGGATGACTGGTGAAAGTTGTTTTGTTTGAAACAAGATAAGCGATTATCAAAAGTCAGAGCATGTTTTCGGTCATAACAAACAACGTAAATCTCATATAGATTTTGATTCTTCTGAGAAAATCTTTTTCAGATAAGCAATATAAACAATCAAAGCATGATTATCCTATTAAATTTCTGGGTTATCCATTCTGTTGTTCTACCCTAAGCTTGCGAAGGTAGACCAGTGCTGCTACCCTGTCTGTTGCCTTATTTCCTTCTCAATAAATATAAGACACTTTAACTAATGCAAACTTAGAAATCATTTACCAAATATCTTTTGTAACAGTTATAATATGTTATAGACATTTAAACTCATCACAACCAGATTATGACCAACTATAATACCATTATAAGCAATTTTAAAATATAAATATTTTAATATAATAGCCAAGGAATGTGACAAAATATTTCTAAAATAATTGGTTAGCAAATCAAGAATTTATCCATGAACGGAAAATGGTGTCATTATAGTGGAAAGAGGTCTTTTACTAATTTAAGACGGTCAATTAACTTTTTATTATTTCAAAAAATATAGAGGTACTAAAATATAAATAAACATAAATTTGTATAATTGATTTCTTTCTTCCTTTTTTTCCTTTCAATTTTTTTTAAACTTTAGGTTATTTATGTTATTAGTTAAAAAAAATAAAAGAAAGAGTGAAATAAATTGAGTGCTTGTGTTGATATTGCCTCATTTTATTCGTGAATATATAGATATAAATAAGAGAGAAAGATTACGGATAATAATTTATCTTTCCATCTAAATCTTAGGTTAAAGATGTAAACCAAATAATTGACTTGCATATCTATATCAAGAGACTTCAATTAAATTCTTGTACTTTCCTGTTTTTACTTTTCTATCTCTGACTTGGAAAACATATTTAAAAATAAAGATTGTTAACAATTATTTAATATAGGAAAACTTGAAAATACAATGAAGTCATCCTAATTTTTCAACTTCCGAAATTTGGAAATTATGTGCAGAAGTGATACCCGCAAATCCAAGAACTCAATAACCCGATCCGAATAATTAGTTTGGCCCATGCAAAAATGAATGCTTCAATTATACACGACCCATGAAAATTTGGGTATGAGTCGGGTACACTTTAGAATACACAATTTTAAAATACAAATTGTTTACTAATAATATTTTTAATGAGTACTTCGTTATTGAGATAAAGTATAAAGATAGCCTAAATATACATCATACTTAATCATCCATATGCTTAACTAACTCTCATGTGTCCTCGATTGGAAAATTATTTATGATATCGTTCACCCGACATGACGCTAAACACCCAATAATATTTGGATAAACAGCATAAAAAATGTAACGATAATTTGTAATCAATTTATAATATTATTGTGAAATTGATGACAAGAGAAAGTGAATCGAGCTCAAAACAAGAAAGCACATGAAAAAATCAACGATAAAACATGAACTATTTTCTAAAAAAATACAAAAAATTTAATTTTCAACTTCTCTAATTAAACTTTTAAACATTTTGTCTATTTCTCCTTAAAAAATTTAAATAATTGAAAAAATTTTTACTTCTAAACAATAATGTAATTTAATTTTCAAATACAATTGTCCTTAGAAGAAAAAAAATATTTTAATTTTAAGGCACATGTGTTACACCAAAGCATATTACTAAATCCCAAACAACATGTTTAGTTTACGCACTTAAATATAACGTTTAACTAGAGTTTCTTCTTTCAATGTATGGTATATAGTTAAATTTTTAATTTTAATAATTATACGAATATATTGGAATTAATACATAATATTATATATAATAAATTCCTAGGTTGGGGGTTCTCGGAAACAGCCTCTCTTCAGGGTAACCCCCTGAAGGGGGAAGGCTGCGTACATCTACCCTCCCAGACCCTGAGTATGTGGGAGCCGTTGGAGGCACTGGGTTCGTCGTTGTTGTTGTTGTTGTATTATATATAATAAATAAAAAATATAATTTATCGATGTAATGATTTTATAAATTAAGAGAAGACAGTTGATCTTATTAGAAATTAAATTACTTAAGAGAAGACAAATGAAAGAGTGAAATTTTAAGGGTATAAAAGATGAAGTGATAGCTTAGAAATTAATATTTTTCAACACAAGCTTAGAAATTCAAGAATAGGAAATTAAGGCTTTTAAAAAGAAAATTTTCTGATTAATATATAATTAAAATTAAAATTGCTGTTCACTTTTTATATTATTACAAAACCTCCACTTCCTATAAACCCCCTAAAATTTTCCATTCTGGTAATCATATAATTATAAGGCATTTCATCACAAAGTGACTTTTTAAAAAAAATTAAAAAATAAAGTACCTATTAAGCAAAAAATATATCTCTTGATGAAAGAACATATTTTTTAATAAAGAGACATGTTTATCAATGAAAAGACGTGTTTATTAACTAAAGGACACGACCATTGATGTTTTAATGGAAGTCACCCCATCCTTCTCTATAAATAAGGTTATGATTTTCTATCTACCACAATATATAAACCTATGGACAAGAAAGATAATTAAAAAGTGGTTAAGAGAGAGAAATTGGATTTTTTCGATGTCCATACTCAACTGTTAATCAAGAATTGCTATTAATTAAGGTATATATTGAATCCTAATGTATAAAAATCATAAAATTTAAGATCGATCGTAATTTTTATTATATACATTAATATTTATAACAACAACAACAAACCTAGTGCCTTCAAAGGCTCCCGCAAAAGCAGGGTCTGGGGAGGGTATATGTACGCAGCCTTTCCCCTGCAGGGGGCTACCCTGAAGAGAGACTGTTTCCGAGGACCCCAGCTTGAGAAGCCTGAGAAGCTGTTCCGCTGCAAGGAGCCAAGAACAATCAATCAAGGCTGTGCTGAATGATGCTCAACGCAAGCTGTATGATTCAGACTCCGAGCAGCTTGCTGATTGGCTAACTAAGCTTAGAGTTGCAGCTCTGGATGCTGAGGATATACTGAAAACGTATGCAACTGAAGCATTTCTTAGAGAGAAAAAGAAGCGCCCTGATCCCCTAGCATGGGTTCACTCCCGGCTTGATGCTGGAATGCGTGGAAATGATAAAATACCAATAATATAATAGCTGAGCGAAGTGCAGATCACACTCACTTTAAGACATTTTCGCACCTCTATATATTATATATAATATAATTATAATATAAAAAATTAAAAAATATAAACATCTCCTAGCTCACTGTAACAATCGTTTCAAATAATAACAAACAAAAAGCAAAACTCAGAGCCCGTTGATGAACACTCATACTCGGATTGAAAACGAAATCCAAACACTCAACAACGATTCGTCAACCAAACCCACTGCCGATCAAATATTCCGGCCAAATCGCTAAAGATCCGATTTCTTCAGACCCTAGAAAAATCCCCCTTTTCTCAAAACTCAAACCCTAGAATTCGCGATTTTTAGGGTTAAGTAGTGAATGATGCGCGAATGAGTCAGTACAGGCAATCAGGGGTCGATAGATACACCCATTACAATGGAAATGGTACTAATTCGAGTTCCGATCACTTGGCCATTGGAATACGGGGGCACAAGCAGCATCGGCACCGTCGATTAGGGCGAAAGGGAGGGCGGAGGGTTTCGATTAGTACCGCCATTGCTGTTCTTTGCTTTGTGCTAGCGGTTTCTGCACTTGGTTTTGTTTTCCTCTCTAAAGATAAAGGTGATTCATTTAGGGTTCTTTGTTGATGTCTCTTTTTTTTTTTTGTTACTGTTGGTTGTGTTAAGGATTCCACGCGTGAGTCTAGTTGAAATCACATGTTGGAGTTGGGAGAGAGAAAATATCAATATATAAGCTTAATGGGTTACTCAACTTAATGCCAATTGATTTTAGGATGAAACATCACTTGGGCTTATATGTGAATCTCGTATGTGTCATGGATTGGGCCAAAGGTCCAATGAAATTTAACAGGTTGAGTGCTTGTTTTGATTTTGGTTTTTTGGGTTTTGTAGAGAAGGGGATTTCGAGGTGTGGGTAAGGAAAAGGGGGCTTGGATCTAAGAGTTTTTGTCCTTGTGGTCCATGTCAAGGAAGCTACTATTTCGAAAGATTAAACTGATGGGTGACAGTGTAAGAATGATTTTGTAGTTAGATATGCCCCTTTGGGCGAATGTGGATCGGTTTAAAGTGTGGATATTGGATAGACCCACCTTTGACCTTGTGAGCAGTGGGGATTCCCACTCAGGACTACCACATTAGGGTCTAGGAACATACCCAATGCCTCAAGGGCTCCCGCCTACGCAGGGTCTGGTGGGGCGGATGTATGCAGCCTTTCCCCTTCAGGGTGAGGACTTCCCGACTACCACATTAGGGCCCAATTAACCTAAAAACTTAAGCTGATGAGTGAATGCATAATAATGATCTTGTATTTTAACAACTTTGACTTGACAGTGTTTTGCTACTAGATTAAAGTCCCATTGGCATTCTTGATTTTCTTATACATGATTAATTTCGTTATCATTCGAAAAGGATGAACTGATATGATCTTTGATGGGGGGTTTTTCCGGGGGTTTTTAAGGTGGTGTTACTAGATGTGGGAAAAATCAAATAAAGAGGATCGCAGTTTGTGGGATCTGTTGGTTGATAGGGAAATGCAGTTATGAGAAGGAAAGTGAAATTTAAATCGTCTTAACTTGTTTTGCTTGCTCATTTTTGCTCTTGTTGACAGCCCTTTATAGAACTTGAGCTTTAATTATATTCACATTGTATGTAATCTATCATAGTATAGAAGATAGATTTAGCTATTATAGGCATCTACCCTCCCCAGACCCTGCTGTTGGCGGGAGCCCTTGGTGGCACTGGGTTTGTTGTTGTTGTTGTAGGCATCTTTTATAAATGTAACTTTGTATCTTAACAAATATAGAAGAAAGCTTTTCTTGCATTTTATGACAAATAATAGGTTGATGCAGATAACTATACAGATACTTCCCAAGATGATGACTTCAGGAATGACCAAGATTTTCTAACAAATGTAACACGAATTACTACTTCTGAAGTCAAGTTTGGCCATGGTTCAATAGTTCATGGTCGTGATTCAAGGTATTGGGATGGGGATGACAGGAGGAGGGATGAAGATTATAACGAGGACGTGGTGGAAAAAAGCATCACAAACAGTGGAGATGGATCTTCTAATGGAGGAAAGAATGCCAGGAGGAAACCCCCTAATAGTTTAGTCAAGGGAAGTAATCATCACAGTTTGTACAATGAAGCAGGGCGCAATGAACTGAAGATGTACGAGGAGAAGTACGAGGCGTCTTTAAAGAATGTTAGCCAGGCAGGTGAGAAAAAAGAGAATGGAGTTCAGGATTCTGATGATGCAAGTTCAGAGATTGACAATGAACACCTCGATATAGATGATGAATATGACGATGGAATTGATTTACATGATGCCCGTGGTGAAGATTATGAAGGTAATATACATGAAAATGAGATTAGTTCTGATCTACCAAAATCTCACACCGAAGAGGGTCAAGTGTCCTCCAACAACAGTGGAAAGGCTCAGTCTGTGCTTGAGAAGGTTGAGGAAGGATCCCATGAATCATCACAAGGTAATTCTATAAAACCGAAGAATTCTGATGGACAATCGAAGTCTAGCTCTGAAAGGCGACCATCATCAAAGAAAAAAGGGAAGCGCCACAAACATTCTTGTAAGTTTCTCCTCTCTGTTTCATTTGGCTAGCTGGGTAAATTCTATTTTACCTGTTTCTGTGTTGCTGAGTATTTAATCAGTTTAATTTTTGGTTGTGATCAGTAGGAGGTGAGTTTTTTTTTTTGGTAAAATGTTACTAACTCTGGGATTTTATATGCGCTAGTTCCTATCGTGTATGGATAATAGCTAAATGTTACTTGCAGCTAATGCTTGTAGTAATGAAAGACATGTTATAGTCTCCAGTGCTCGTTTTAATTCGTCGAATTTTGTGTGTATCTTTCTGATCAGCTTAAGAAGCTGTAAATCTTTAACTTTGCCTATAAAGTGAAGTATCCATTATATATGTAGTTTACGTTACTTGACTGATTTAAGCAAAGGATTTCCGGCATTAGGAGAAAGTATTCAAAAGGTTCTACAGTTTTGTTGCTAGCTATGTTGAAACTGAATTATTGAGTGCTCGTGATGATCATTGTAGTCATAATTTTAATATCAAGTACAACAACAACAAACCTAGTGCTTCAAAAGGCTCCTGCACAATTTTAATATCAAGTAACATGTGTAAAGGTGTATTGATACCCGATCAATGAGGCTTGGTTCAGTGGTTAAAATTCTGCCAAGAACATGTAATGGCACCCCCCAAAGAAAATATGCATGGAGGTGGTGCGGTAATAGACGAAATATGATACGGGAATTAAATGGGATTTAGTGTGTAGGTGTAATACTTGGCTATACACATGAAAATTTCGGTAAAATGTTTGTTGGCTTATTAAACTGGTATGTAGATATATTTATGCCTAAAACAACTTTCTTTTAAATTGGGAACGCAGTGTGCAGTGATATAATCCTATTAAACTTACTGCTGTTTGATGGTGCTAGTCATATTAAGGCTAGTAGGAAGCATTACACATAGTAAGTGATAAGGTAATCAATAATTCAGGAGTTGAAGTGACAATTTTAGCAAAGTGTAAGCTATTGAGATTTAATTTGGGTGTAAGTATGATTACTTCAATTTATTGTTTGTTTTCTGAATGGGAGAAATGCAAATACGTGTTATAAGATGTGTACTATATGGACAACATCAAGAAAACATATATTTACCATATTATTGATACTCACACGTACGCATCCTTTTTAAACAGAAAAATACAATTGCGTGTCCATTACACCTATTGTGCGCAAGAGCGCAAAATTTATATTTGCAGCACTTGCATATTCTAACTTTTCCTTTTTCTTTATCGCCACATTCTGCAGCTTGTGACATAAAATTATTAAACTCGAGCACACAACTTGTAGAGCCCTTGGAGAGTCGAAAATTCACCAGATTTTCCTTGCAGTATATACGAAGGGAAGAAAAGCCAGATGGAGTAGATGACTGGGAACCGAGGTTTGCGGGGCACCAGAGCTTGAAGGAACGGGAAGATTCGTTCATTGCACGTGATCAAAAAATCAAATGCGGCTTTGTCAAAGGTCCTCAAGGTTATCCTGGTACAGGATTTGACTTGGCAGAAGATGATGCAAGATATATCAGTAAATGCCATATTGCTGTCGTTTCTTGCATCTTTGGAAATTCAGATCGTCTAAGATCACCTTTCAGTAAAATGGTACAGTATATTTCCGATATTTTGTGCCTGTGCATGCTTGCATGTCTTTTAATTATCTAAGATTAGCACTGATATGTGCCGTGTTTGTGTTATATGAGGGTTTTGGAAAAGGGGTTATACCGAAGCTTACCTGTTTATTGAAATGTTTGGGAATTCTCAATCCTTACACAACATAATTAATAAGTTGGTAACCCGTACGTTATTTATTTAATTATATGGGTGGCTTTTATTACGTGTTAGTTTGTCAACTTACAAACATATCAGCGATAGATCTTATGATATACTAGCAATAAATCCCTAACATAATTATAACCATCAAAATAAATTATCAAATTAACATGGTCAAATATAGCTTAAATTGTCTTATGCTGACATAGGCTACAAAAAATATATGATAGCAGTAGTTTCTCACTCAAATAACCGAACAAAACTATAAAAATGGGTAATGTGTTGAAAACGGGTTGACACACCGGATATCCAAATTCATCCCAGTTAATTAGTTGGTTTAGACTTGTCAGCCTTAGTTCAACCGACTCCAAAAACATGATCCGAACCCACTATTTTCGTGTTTTGTTACCTTGTCATATCATATTTTACCAACTCTATCTAGATAAGCTTTTTGTTGCAATCTGCATTCATGAGTGTGCATGGACTCTCAGCACTTCCTATTTCGATCTATTTTCCAGGTCAGTCGCTTATCAAGGAAAAACGCGTGCTTTGTGATGTTCATGGATGAGGTGACTTTACATGCGCTTTCTTCGGAAGGCCAAATGCCGGATAGAATGGGGTTTATAGGGTTGTGGAGAGTAGTTGTGGTGAAGAATCTTCCTTACAGTGACATGAGGAGAGTGGGGAAAATACCAAAGCTTTTGTCTCATCGGCTTTTTCCTTCTGCAAGGTAAATATGCTTTTTGGATGTTTTGTTCCCTTAACCCTCAAAATTGGAACTTCTGCTGGTGGGTATGGCTTTGGTTGCTCTCCTGTCATAATCAACTTCTCCTCACGAGATAAAAGCTTAGGGGCTGTGTAAAAATAGAGAACTTTTCAGCTTTTGTGGAAACTTTTCCAAGAAAATTGGGAAATATAGTAGTTGGTGAAAAGCCCAATATTCCAATTGGAGAAGTTGGAAAACCGTTTTTCAGTTCTTTCCAATCTTTTTGGAAATCACAAACGCCTCTTGAACGACCAAATTGCTTTCTTTTCATTTTGTACTTCGTTCCTTTTTTTATTTTTATTTTCTTGACAAAATGTATATATATTTTGAATTTGATTCGATGACCTAGGCATTGCTAATAGTAGATGTAAGTTATGTGATGAGTAAGACTTCTGCTGCAGATTCACTTTTAGAAGAGAGAAGTTGATGGAAACTCTAGAGTGAGGTTGTTAACTTGTCAGAATCGAGATTCTATTAGGATCTTTAGGGGCCTTCAAAATCGAAATCGTAGAATCGACTCGAGAATTGTAAGATTCTACTGGAAGTATGATATACTTCTTTTTGGTATTAAAATTAGTTACAAATAGAATTATTGTATAAGGGCAAGAAATTTGCAGAGTTTTTTTTTTATATGTGACCATGAATACAACTTATTAGTCAAGATGCAACAAGCTAGAACCACGGAGTTACATAATATAATCAGCTATTGAGTAATACATATTAAGGCTAGCCATTAAATTGTGCTATGATACGTAACATTTGGAGCACCCCACTTCGGTGAGACTACTTCAAAAGTACAATCTGATTCTGTGTTCAGAACACATATAGTCATGATAGAGTAGATTTTCTTTGTTATCTCGTGTTGGGAAATAGTTTTTCTGGGTTTTCTGGGAAACTGCATTGATATTCTTTTATGAACAAGTTTGCAAAATTTATTATGAGAAATATGAGCGAGGATTTGACCTGTGACTCTGAATGTATCGCTGTATCGACAGGTATTCCATTTGGTTGGATAGCAAACTACGACTTCAGCGTGACCCGCTTCTCTTATTAGAGTACTTGCTGTGGCGAAAGGGTTATGAATATGCCATTTCAAATCACTATGATCGGCATTGCATTTGGGAAGAGGTCGAGAGAAATAAGAAGCTTAATAAATTCAACCATACGATGATTGATCAACAGTTCGCGTTTTACCAGGCGGATGGCCTGAAAAGATTCAATGCCTCCGATCCTAACAAGCTACTTCCCAGCAGTATGTTATGAATTTTGTGTATTGATGATGATTCGGGATGTAAATGAACCGAGATGAGCTAAGCACCCCTTGTTCGAACTCTGAGCTTATAAGGCTTTGAGCTTGAGCTTTTGAATCACTGTTCAAACTCAGTTTGATAAGATATGAGTGTGTTCAATATTTGGCTCGGCTTGGTTTGGCTCAGCTCATTAACCTAATTGAGCCAAGTCGAGCTCGTTATGAGCCGATTCAAGTTCATAATTTAGCCGAAGCTTGCTATTGAGCCGAACAGTTTGACTTACTATCGAGCCCTTATTTTAAAGAGCTTTTATCCAGTCCTTATTGAGATCTTAATGAAGCCTTATAAAACTGTTTCGAACATCAACGAGTTTAGCACTGCCTATTCGAGCTGGATTTGTTACGTTATCTAGCCTGCTCAAAGTCAACTCAATAAGTTATCAAGACCTCAAACTGAACACGAACAAGCCCTAATTGATTTTGAATATGAGTAGTTCATTGAACATTTGGTTCATTTATACTCCCGGGAGTAATAACTCCATGCCTGGCGGAGTTGTGTAACGGAACTATATTTTCCGACTCAAATTAACATGGAAACCTATGAATATGACAGATGTACCAGAAGGGTCGTTGATCATAAGGGCGCACACGCCTATGTCAAACTTGTTCTCGTGCCTCTGGTTCAACGAGGTCGATCGTTTTACACCTAGAGATCAGCTGAGTTTCGCGTATACGTACCAGAAATTGAGAAAGAAAAACCCCATCAGGCCATTTTATCTTCACATGTTCAAGGTGAGGAATCATTGACCTTGAATCTTTGTTTGGGCTGGTTTATCTGATTCTGATATTATTGAAAGATTCGCACGTTTTATGTAGAATTCTTTTTTTGTTGTTACAACTAATGCTCAAGAAAAGAGAACTAACTGAAATATTTTTATACATATTATATGCTTTTGGACCCTATTTTGAAAAATAGGTGGCAGAATAAGCAAAAATAACAATTGAAAGAACATTTTTAGTTCATCAATCATTCCATTATAGATGTCACAAACATGACGACCCCTGATTATGCATTCGGTATTTCTAACTGAATACAAGTTGTTTTAACCCTTATATCTTCAAAAATTATATAACCACTAAGGTTGGGTTTGGCATCCTTTTTGTTTGATTGTTAGTTTTTGAGAAATTAAAAATTTTAGGTTCTTTTTGAACCAAACTAAAAATCCAGGCTTTGGAAACAACTTCTTTTTCTTTTGGCTTCGTGTTTACTGCTTTCTCCAAAATATGACATAATGCATTACAGAAACCATCACAAAAGTTCCATTGCAGTCAATTGGGTAACGACTAGCTCAAAATAGTTGAATATTGACGTTATGTGACTCTGAAACCACAGGATTGTGAGAGAAGACAAATAGCGAAATTGTTCCATCACCGGGCTGAGGAGAAACGAAGCGTCCCTCATGAATTTGCAGAGTAGAGAGAGAGCCATTTTCAACTCTCTCTCAGCTATATGTTTTGCTCGGCTTTGATTGCCATCTGCTTGGGATTATCATACCCGAAAAGTATAACCGACCTCGAAATTCTCATCACGAGCACGATGTTTTGCATACTCTGAGTGGGATTCGGGTCCCGAGGATCACAGCTGAAAAGCCAACAGTACAATACTTAAAGATTTGTATCTTGATGTACTTTATCCATTTGTATCAATTTAATTCTCATTCATTCTGTACTGTTGAATTTGACTATCACCATTTGCTTGTTTATATGTATTTTTAAAGGAAGCTTGCCCAGTATTGTCATCTGGGGATTCTTTTTTGATGGGGCAGTTGAACTTTGCATTTGCTTCCAAGTGCATAATTTTCTCTCTTTGCCTTTCTGGAATAATATTCGGAAACAGTCTTTTTACATGTAGTATCTTGTAAGGGTAAGGTCCGCTCGAGACCATGAATTGGCGGGAATCTCTTTGACGCATTGGGTGATGGTTATCGTCACAGATCTAGAAAATAATCCAAGACATGTAGATGATTAATCGTAATGGAAGAGAAGTCACTATAATCACTGCTTCAGAAAAACTAACATGGTAGTAGATTAGAGATAGCTAAGTTGTGGTCACTATATCAACCAAAAGGCTCTGAGTTAAGGGTTTACTATTTTGGCATATGCTTTTGGTCGAGCCTTTCCTAGAAGGCTCTCCTAATGTGCCTCTTTTACATGTATTAAAAAAAAAAAAAAAATACTAACTGTAGTAGCTCGAGTACTTGGCTATGTATTAGGATTCATTTGCCCGTACCCAACGCAGTTATTGATAGACAAAAGAATTATGGTATATACTATTGTGTGTTAGTTAAAGCGTTATATCTATATGGTGAGATCATATTCATATTTAGTTTTCTTAATTAATAAGATTTGGATCACCACCAAGCAAAATACGCAGATTGAAAATATACACACAAAACAATATAATAAAAAGTATTGTTTCTTTTTCTAGGTATATTAAAAAAAAAAAAAAAGGAATCTTATCAAATCTTGCTATGAATCTTATCAAATCAATAATCAGCTAAAATTCATCAAAAAACCATCAGCACCCGAACTATGTAAAGCCATAGTCTTAAGTTTAGATATTAAAAATCATATTTTGAATGCTGCATTTATTATTTTTGATTTATTGTTTTAAGTATTCTCCTAATTTGAGTGAAAATTAAAAACTAGAAATAAAAAACATGAAACAATTGTTTTTAAAGTCTAGTTTTTAATTTCTTGAAAACTAAAAACAATAAACAAGAAAGCGATAAATCCTCGTTAATATCTATTATCGAAGTTGAAATTCTTTGCGGTAATCAAGCCAATCACCCTCTTCCTCCCCTGTATAACATCTTCAAAAACTTCATTCATTGCACACTCAAACAAATCAAGCCCGCCCTTGAGAGCAACACACCTTTCTTTTATCATCTCTGCACTCTCCATGACCCTCCCTTCATTCAATTCTTCACTTCTCATGTCTACTTTTAGCTCATTGATGGCATACTTCACCATTTCATTCTCAAATAAACCGAAACCAACACCAACCCTCTCCCCTTCCCTCTCGTATCTCTCGTTGAAGCGCATAATAAGCTTCTGGATTACCAAATTTAACATGAAAAACCCACCAGAATAATCATCATTGTCAAACTTGATGGGACCCAGGTGAAAGATCGAGTAGTAGATCAACGAAGAAAGTAGAGTCATTGTGCTTCCAATGGTATGTACCACATTAATATTACTAGCATGGTTACTAATCTTCCTCTTTGTTTTAGACATAGACATATTCAAGTTTCTCCGTTTCTTCGCTTCGAGAAGCTTATCTTCTTCATCCCTTGCTAGCCTCTCCATCGCTTTCTTGGATGCAGAGGCTGAAAACGCATCCTCCTGTAAACCCTTCATTGTAAAATTGACCATCATTCTATACCTGTTCATGCTAGAAATTGCACGTTTAAGCAAGTTGCACAAGTCCAAAAGGCCTAGAGTCACGCTCATGTACATATCCAACGCGCTCACCCCTTCTTGCGAAACCAACACCTTTGATTCCTCAAACCACAGGAGGAAACAAGAGTGCATCTTCTTGATCAATGCCATCGCCTCGCTACACCATTCAAGGGACAAAGGCTTCTCCTCTAGGGATTTCCCGAGCACTTCAAAATCAACCATCAACGACGAAAATAAGCCAAGATCCTCATTACAAAAGATCGATGCCTTTTCTCTAAGATTGAATGGCCCAAAACATGTGAAGAACACCTTCGCCATTAAACTTTCTCCTTTGTACAAATGAGATAAAGGCCCAAAAAGTGTGCCTAAAAGTATGTTTTTCTTTACATTTTCTGATGGTTGAAGATAGTTAATATAGTTGTGATGAAATTTAGAGAATTGGGTCACAAAAATTAAATGAGACCCATGTGTATTTTGTGTTAAATTTTGTGTCTTTGCAGTGTGAAATACTCTCTTTTCTCTCATTAATGAGAGAAGAATACGTGAAGTTCGAGAATTTTGGGAGAGAATGATATAATTAGTATGAAGAGAAAGATGAAGAGAAGTCACGCAATGTACTTTTTTGACATGTTGAGCAGGAAAAAAAGTGAGGAAAAATAAATAAATAATGCTCCAAAAATGCTTTATACTAATTGTAAAACATATATTTAGGAGAAAAAGAAAGAATTTTTGGGTTGTACGTCGTCAGAGAGAAGCGAACAATGTAGCAATTCATTTACCGAAACATGGAATTGGAAGAACTGATGATCTCGTGGTTTCGTGTTTGTTGACTCCTATATATTCTATCAAGGAACTATCTTTTCTAAAAGTTTAAGCTGATGGGTGGAGATATAAAAATAGTTTTATACTCTAATATGTTCTATGTATTTCCTATAATGCTTGTGGGTGGCTCTCTATTTTAATTTTTCTGATTCTAACTTGCATTTTGTACTAATCTTGTATTTGGTAGGCTAGTGTCTGTTTCGTTGTGAATGTTTATGCACTGAAAATCATTTTATATATTATATCAATGAAAAAAAGGAAAATATGTGACATACAGGGGACATAAATGGGTTTATTTTGTTTCCGATGATTTCAAGAACTCCATTTCTAAGAGAGTTCGAACAGAAGAGAGATGAATTTTATTGTGTACAATTTAGTCAAATAGAGACTTCGAGAAAACCACTTGTGGCGTGGTTATAGAGTCCATCTTTAGTACTGAGGGTTTTCTTTTTAAAACACTAAAAAGCCCGTACCGTATGTTATTAAACATGGACTTTTTTTTTTTAAAATTAAACATGCCTTTTGTAATTAATAATGAAAACATATGAAAAAAACTTATTAACATGCTTGCTCAGTGAAAACATATATTAAGCTGAAGCCTAAAGGAACTATCTTTTCTAAAAGTTTAAGCTGATGGATAAGATCCAAGATTAATTATATATTCTAACAATGCCAAACGGATCAAGAAGAAAGAGGGAAAACATATATTATTTACTAAGTTACCGACTATTTGAAGCCATTTTTTATTTATAGTTTTTAGTATTTTAAAAATTAAAAATTATATTTTAAAAACTTTTTTTTTTTTTGTTTTGTTTTGTTTTGATTTCTTATTTTGGCTAGGGTTTGCTTGGTTTATAAAGCAAGTTGGGGGGCTGCTGACACAAAGTTTCAGGTGCAAGCAAAGTATATTTAGCACTTTCCTTTTCCTTTTTTTTTAAAATTTTTTTTCATTTTCCTTTTTATGGGATGAACACTTGATCTGTATTCACTTTATATTGATACTGAACATTTTCTCTAATTATAAAGAAAGAAGACCTAATTACTGAAAATTAGCTAATAAAATCTCTAAAATTTTGGCCAAATATTGTTCATTTTGGACCATAATAATATCAAGGAACCAACTGTGGCAAAAGTATAAACTAATAGCAGAAGAATTGGAAATGATTTTATACTGTAACATGTAATCATGCATTAAAAAGGACATTGAATGCGCCAATTAATTATCCCTAATTCTAATCAACGGAATCATAGTATTTCCCAACTAACCTTGTTGAAAAATGGAAATCGCAATAAAGAAAAACATCGTTAGCACATATAGATGTGAACATTTATTCGCAAAGAATGGTTAATCATTAGTATGTCAAGAAACACACTTATGGAGAGTTTAAAGTTGTGCTTAGTAGGTTCGAAAATTTAATGAGAAGAATAAAGGGGAAAAAAAGTAAAAGAGTTTCTCATCCTATTTGGATAGGAAAAAATATTAAAATATCATTTTCCTCTATAAGAGAGGGAAAAAAAAAGAAAAAATATACGACTCATAAGCTTTACTATTATCAATATATATGTAATTCTTTAACTTAACATGGCACAGTAAAACTCATAAAAAAGACATGTATATGGCTGTAACATTGTATAGTTCTGAAATACGTGGGGCTCAGACTATTCGAACTTGAGGCTAGTCATTATAGTTCTAAATGACAGTAGGCGTGTTTGGTCAAGCTTTTTTGAAAAAATAGTGTTTTACCCGAGATTACACTCCTTTTAGGATTTTAGGGTGTTTGATTTGAAAATTAAATTAAATTATATTTTTATTTTTAAATAAAAAAGAATTTCTAGGAGCAGAATAAAAAACGAAAAATTCTTAACCATAATTAACTCTGTCGTCAGCATTTTTTGGAAGTGTTTCTATAAAAAAAAAAAATGCTTTAAAAAACAGTATTGATGGGTTGGCCAAAAAAGGCCTTTTAATAGTTCTTTGGGCTCGTTTGGTTTCTGTGAGGCTCAAATCTGCAATGGTCCATTTATGGTCATCTTTAATATAGCCTTAGATAGGGCACGATGGAGAGCTAACATAAGAATAGCGGATATAGTAGCACTGAATAGCACGACGAGTGACCAGTAGTTTAAGATTTCTAGGCAGTCATAACCCCGAGTAGTGCACTTATCTTTTGTTTAGTTATTTTTCGATTACTGGGCTATTATTGGCCATGTACTATTTACTTTATTAGAGTGACTAACCCTTCTCAGGATGCTAGGCTTTCAGGACGACAAGATTCTTCAGGTTGGGGGTCTTCGGAAACAGCCTCTCTCCACTCGGAAGGGGTAGGACTGTGTACATCTACCCTCCCTAGACCCTGCTTCTGCGGGAACCCATGAGGGTCCTCGGAAACAGCCTCTCTCCACTCGGAAGGGGTAGAACTGTGTACATCTACCCTCCCTAGACCCTGCTTCTGCTGGAACCCATGAGGCACTGAGAATGTTATTGTTATTGTTGTATTATATAATAGCATAACTTACGATTAAAAATATTATATATTTTCTTAAACGAGTTTAAAAATGTTACCACTTACATACTCTTATTTTTCACTTATATACTCTTTTTTTTTTTTTTGATCAACAACTTACATATTCTAAAATTTAAAAATTTTACCAATTAGATATTATTTAACAAAATTCAATAAATTTTTATTAGACATTGTTAAGGTAGAACATAATTATTATAATATATAAGCATCATTTATCATAATATTGTGATTATTTGTCTTAAAAAATTATAAGACAAATATTGAAAATATTGTTGATTATTAAAAATATTAATATATTGTTGCAATTATGTTATATTAACATTCCACAATGAAAATTAATCAAATTTTAACAAAAACTCACTAAATCTAGCATAGAGTACCTAAGTGATAAAACTTTAAAACCTCAAGATATATTTTTATATTAAAATATTTAAATAATAAATATTTAAGTTTTATGATATTTACGTACTAAATTTTCAAAGAAAAGTCATTTTTAACCTAAGATATTATTAAGTTGTATGATAAAAGCAGTCAAAGACATTAATTAAAAAACCCAGAATTTCCACAAAGACAATATTTTAGAGTCAAAGTCTTGCCTTTGTCCTCTTTCCTAGTCAATTCTCCCACTCCTTCCGACACGCCACTCTCTCTCTCTCTCTCTCTCATATTCCTCTGCAAATCTAAAAATGAAATTTTGAATTACCACCAAATAAAGATCATTTTTTTTTCACCTTATTTTTCCTCCTCTGCAATGGCTACAAGGTTTTTACTTGGTTCTTTTTGCCTCTTTTTCTCCATCTTGTTCTTCAATGGAGTTTTTTCTGAGTTACCCACAGACCAGAAATCCGCCATTGTTGAGCTCTCTAATGCTCTTCATAACCAGACTTCCAGCCTCCGATGGAACCCTCACACTGACCCTTGTTCATGGGCCGGAGTCACCTGCTCCGGCCCATCAAACTCTAGTGTTACCGGGCTGTCTCTCTCCAATTTGGGCCTCGCTGGCCCAAGTTTCTTGCCTCTTGCTTGCAAGATTGAATCTTTGGAGTCCCTTGATGTTTCTAAGAATTCTCTTAGTGAAATCCCAGTCGGGTTTTTCACAAACTGTGGGATTATTCAAGGTTTGAAGTTGTTGAACTTTAGCTACAATAGGGTTTCTGGTAGTTTGCCAAGTTTCAAGGGTTTTAGCAAATTGGAGTACTTGGATTTGTCTCACAATTCATTTAATGGAAGTATTGGGTTTCAGCTTGATGTATTGGTTGGTCTTAAGAGTTTAAATTTGAGTTTTAATCTCTTTACTGGATCAATTCCAATCAATTTAGGAAAGTTCAAATCTTTGGAGATGCTTCAATTATCAGGTAACCTCTTCAGTGGATCAATACCGGAAGAACTCGGGGATTGTAACAATCTAACTTCGATTGATCTTAGCATAAATAAGCTTTCAGGAAATCTTCCTGCTAGTTTAGGGGAGCTTTCCAAATTGGAATACTTGGTTGTTTCTTCAAATAAGCTAAGTGGGTCAATCCCTGATTTTCTTGCCAATATTACAACACTCCAGCGATTTGCTGCGAATCAGAACATGTTTAGTGGTGTTATTCCATCTGGGGTTTCAAAACATGTCTTGAATTTGGACCTTAGTTACAATAAATTGCTTAGTCAGATACCGATTGATCTTCTGTCACAGCCAAACTTGGTCCATGTGGACTTGTCTTCTAATCGGTTGGTAGGATCAATACCAGCAAAACTGTCTCAGAAGTTGTTCAGACTGAGACTCGGGAGCAATTTGCTGAATGGAACAATCTCGTCTTTGAATTTTGCTGAGCCTCAAAATTTGACCTATTTGGAGCTTGATAACAACAGTTTAAGTGGTTTGATCCCTGCTGAACTCGGTTCATGTCAGATGTTGAAACTGTTGAGTTTAGCGCAAAACAAGTTCAGCGGCGAATTACCCCAGGAACTTGGTAACCTTAAGCAACTTCAAGTTCTACGTCTTCAATCCAACACTTTTAGTGGTAGAATCCCTACTGAAATTACCGGGCTTCTTAACTTGTCAACGTTGAATATCAGTTGGAATTTGCTAAGCGGTACCATTCCTCCTTCTATCGTAAGCTTGAAACATCTTGTTTACTTACATTTGCAAGGTAACAATCTCAGTGGTCCGATACCTGATGGGATTGGTAATATGAGTGCCTTGACTGAGCTCCAACTAGGAAAGAATAGCCTAAGTGGGAACATTCCTTTAATGCCTACAACTTTACAGTATGCTCTTAATCTTAGCCACAACCTCTTTGAAGGACCGATCCCGAAATCTCTCCAGTATTTGACAGAATTAGAGATCTTGGATCTGTCAAACAATAAGTTTGATGGTGAGATCCCGGATTTTCTGACACGAATGTCAAGCCTGACGACGTTGTTGCTTACTGACAATGACCTATCTGGTGTGGCTCCAAAGTTCGGTCCAAATGTCCTTCTTGATACAAACGGTAACCTGGGACTTATAAATGGATCGACATCAAGCACTAGCCCAGTTTCAGCTCATAAGAGAACATCAGTAGCGGTTGTGGTTCCTGTGGCTGTCGCTGCAGCTCTTGCTGGTGCTGTGGTTGCATTAGTTGTCATATTGTTCACAAGACGGTATTACAAGGTTAATGATGTCACAATCCAAGAACTAGATGAGATTCCTCCTTCTCGTTCTGTGGGAGGTTACATGTTGAGTTCAAGTAGCAGTCACAGATCAAACATCGACTTCACTAGAGCCATGGAAGCAGTTGCTGGCCCACTAAACATAGTGCTAAAAACAAGGTTTTCGACATACTATAGAGTGGTCATGCCCCCTGGGACGAGCTATTTTGTGAAGAAGCTGAATTGGAGTGACAAGATATTCCAACTGGGTAGCCATGAAAATTTCGGGCAAGAGCTTGAAGCTCTAGCAAAGCTAAGCAGTTCAAATATCATGACCCCTTTGGCCTATATGCTCGTTTCTAATGGCGCGTATATATTCTATGAATTCGCACAGAAGGGTAGTCTCTTTGATGTTCTTCATGGAAGTTCAGAAACTAACTTAGATTGGGCTAGTCGATATAGCATAGCGGTAGGAGTAGCACAAGGGTTGGCGTTTCTCCATGGATGCTCGTCTGGTCCTATTCTTCTTCTTGACCTTACGAACCGAAACATAATGCTGAAGTCGCTTAAGGAGCCGCAGGTTGGCGACATTGAACTCTGTAAGGTGATTGACCCCTCGAAAAGTACTAGTAGCCTCTCAGCTCTGGCTGGCTCTGTTGGGTATATTCCTCCAGGTGAACGTCTCTTCAGGACTATTTTGTTACTACTAACTCGCGCTTTGCCAATGAACCAACTATCCAACAAATTTATGATTTTATATGTCAACTTTTTTCCTTTAAATGAATGTCTATTAGGCTTGAAACGTAGATAATATATCAACTCATGTCATATCCTGTTGATGAAGTTATATTAATATTGAGATTAAAGCTCTCAAGGCTCACTAAGAAACCTCAATTTGCTTCTATTGTATATGTACACATATAAGTGACTTATATATTAGTTGCCATTCTAATATAAAACAGATTATTCGACGTGTACATATAATGACCTAGACACCTCTATTACAAGAAACAGCCCATCGATCAAGCTTCTTTTGGGTCCCTAGAATTTCAAGACCTGCCCTGGGAGACATTTACACTAACATGCTTAAATCCATTTCTTGCAGAATATGCCTACACGATGAGGATAACAATGGCGGGAAATGTGTACAGCTTCGGGGTCATCCTGCTAGAACTGGTAACGGGGAAACAGGCAGTCAGTGAAGGAACTGAACTAGCCAAGTGGGTTCTGAGCAACTCATCACAACAGCTAAAATGGAACCACCTCCTTGATTTCACCGTTGGCAAGAAATCGCCAGCCGTCAGAAACCAGATGGTAGCAGTACTGAAAATCGCTCTGGCTTGCGTCAGTGTCTCGTCAGAGGCGCGGCCAAAGATGAAGAGCGTGCTTCGGATGCTCCTGAACGTGAGATGAGTACGGATAAATAGCTTGAATATGAGTGAAATTTTGGAACTTTATTTCTTTTGTCAGACCTCAGAACTATGTAGGCTTATACATGTAGGCATATCATACAGTGTAGATTGATTTACTCTTGTCATGGTATTTGAGTATGGTGTTTAATATGTATTGTATGATAGCTTTTGCATACCGTTATTTACTTGCATCGGCTCCGTCAAAACGTGGTTTAATTAGCTTTGTTTGACAATTGGATAGAAGGGATAGAGAGGGGAAGAGAGAGGAGGATAAGAGATTATCCTACCATTATTTGAGTATGTTCAAAGAGAGGTAATAAGGATAAAGATGGACAAATGAGTTACCTTTATTTGACGATCAAATAAGGGGTTAAGAGAAAGACAATTAGAGGGTAAAAAATTGTCAAACAAGGATATTCATTTACTCCTCATTACCTGTTCCCTGTTTATCTCACCCCTTTGATTTAGAGGCCTACACGTGCTTCTTTGATCTTTCTGCATGTACTTTTTAAGAAGTTGTTATTGTAACTATTGATTTTTTTTTATATTGATAATGCTTGGGGGAGGGGGATGCTGGATTGAAACCTGCATCCCAAGGTTGGCCAACTACCACTCCCAACCATTGAGACAAACCAAAAACCAGCTTCATTGAAACTGTTGATAATATGCAACATACAGACATGTCCAGTGCCTCAAGGGCTCCCGCCTAAGCTGGGTCTTTTTTTTGGGGGGAAGCGCAGCCTTCCCCCTTCAGGGTATTACCGCTGAAGAGAGGCTGTTTTGGAGTGGTCCCAGCCTGAGGGTAAGGATTTCCCAGAAGGTCACCCATTCTGGTACTGCTTTCGCCCAAGCATGCTTAACTTCGGAGTCCTAATGAGATCCTGTAATGGGTTGATAATATACATGGAGAACAATTCCTATATTTTGATTTGCACCAGGCTGCTTTGAGATTGGGGGCTTTCTCAATTATTGACGATAAAAATGATACTTGTACCTCCATGAATACAGAGAACTGAACCATGAATTTGTAAAGGTGCTTGATCCTGGGAAAATAATCCATGTATAAAGTTGAAGTAAGACTGCGTATACTCGACCTTATACACTATTTTGGTGGGAGTCGCGGCTGATCATGGCTCAAATGACGTTTTTCTTAGTAACAAACAAGCTAATTAATATGTTGACTGACGATCACAAGTACAAATATACCAGTGTGTAGCAATCTAATTTCTTTTGAGCAGATCACAAATGTAGTGGCAAGCAAAATGGACATCAAGCTTAGAATATTTCAGAGCTCTAATATGCTCTGCAAAAGGAAGGTAGAGAACACTAACAACTAGGATTATCAACAAAAACTCTCATATAAGCTCAGAAACAAGTGCATTCAAGATAAAGTGAATGTTGGCGTACGAACAATTGAGTTGACAGGAGTTAATCAAGTGGAGCGGGAGGAGATATGACTCATGATAGAACATATTGGCGTTACTTTAACCCATATGACGAATATTTAGTCATCGTTAATTCTTCTTCTTTAAGAGAGATTCATTTGCTTACAATCTCATTATTTTTCTTTAGATATAATATCAGATCTTAGTCCATGGAGTATTGGTTGTGCCATTTTCATAGGTTTTTTTTTCATCCATTTCGGATTCAAGCATGAATTATGTGCTTCGTTTTACATTCTTGCTTAAATCCACTCTCATAAGCTAACTATTTGAACAAAAGGCTTAGTGATAACTACCTCACCCCACTCTCAAGTTCGAAGTTCATACTTCTCCTCGAATGTGATTCAAACATACCTTCCCTTGAAAAATTAAACTTCTTAATATGGGAGGACAAATAACTTCAATGTTCCATCATGCTTAGAGGCATAAATGAGCTGAGCTGCAAGTCAAGTTGAGCACCCATAGTTTGACCTTGAGCTTGATAAGCTTGTCAAGCTCATGGTTGAACCCAAGCTTTTTCAAACTTTTATTCGAACTCTATTTGACAAGATAATATGTGTTTGACACATGCCTTGATTTTGCTAGCTAGCCCAATTGAGCTGAGTCGAGCCAAGCTCACAATTGAGATTTTTATATTGAGTCGAGCTTGCTTAGAGCCGAGCTACTTGAATTACTATCAATCCATTATTGAACCATTTTCGAGCTAACAACAACTACTGGCAAGCTGTCAATGAGCTCATAGCAAGCCCTTGTCGAGCCTTTAATGAGCCCTTACTAACCTATTTGCAAACGTCAACTAGTCGAGCAACCCACTACTCTAACTCGGGTTGATAAGCTGTCGAACCCCAAAAACTAACACAAATTATCCCTAATCGATTTCAAACTTGAGTAGTTCACCAAACACTTGATTTGTTGACACCCCTAATCATACTCAGCAGCCCCTGGTTGGCCACACAGGTTGGGTATGAACAAGTCTACCCAATTCAGGAACAGTGCAATGTCGCACTAGCTATTGAGTGCCCACAACAAAAGTTTGATGAAAGAGTAAAAATTTGAAACCTGAGATTTCGTCAAATTCAAAATATGACAGCCTTTGATCATTCAAAACATCAGGAGCATGTTCAGAGATCACTGCATTTATAAAGAACCAAATTCAGAACATGTGCTAGCAAGCCGAGTGATTCACATTATTCACCTAAGCAGAGAGTGACAAGGTTCAATTCTGATTTGACCACTGTTCTTACTAAAGGCTTTTGTTTGTGGTCTAGCCCCGTGAGCCTCTCCAAACGTTCTCAAATCGGTCTCAAAAACTCTTCTAGCGGACTGAACTAACTCGCCGCTGGTATTGGGAATTGTGAAGCAATATCAGTTTTAGACCCTTTGCACTTTCCGAGCCTTTTGGTGTCATCTTCACTGAAGATGGATAGAATTTTTGTCTCAGAACCACATCATCCATGTACGACCATGTCTGTCCTCTGGGAGAGCTATGAGCCCATAAGAATCTCTCTGAGAATGGGTTCACCAGACTTTCGCGGAATTCTTCAGTCGTCTCACATATCAATCCCTAAAACGAAATAAAAACTAAGTTATTAAGGGCAGGGACCAAGACTATGCGTCATAGTTAGGGTCAATCCTGAGATTTTAGAGGCATAAAGCAAGTTTGATTGGCGGGCCCTTTTTATGACATTCAGAGTATTTTTTTTTTTTTTTTGAACATGACATTCGGAGTATAATACCAGGTAATATGTGGCTACTCATGTTATACGAAAAATATGGGTTAAAAAGTATCTTACATAAATCTTTATTTCTACAATTATCAATGGCGATATGCAGTAAAGGCAAACTGATAACACAATTCAGAACAATTGGCCCTCCCCTCCCCCCCTAAGAAACTGCTATATGTACATATGTATTTATAATGTATCATACATAGATTGTTATTTTTACAATTATGAATGGTGATATAAGGTAGTGATAAACTAATAACATAACTAGTAAAAAACTGGGAGCCCCCAAGAAACTACTTTCATATTTGGGGTCTTGAACCGTGATCATATATTCATAAGAATAAATCATAGAACGGGAAGATGATTTCACCTCTGCCATGGCTTTAATCTTCAGGGCGACGTCGTTACTGAGAAGGACGAGTTGTCCATCGCTTCCGTTTCTCCTACAGAAGAGAGCATAGTCAAGCACGTGATCTTCTGAAGTTGGTGAAATGATCTCGGGAAGAGTTCCAAAGGCGAAGGAACAGCCCCCACTCAACTGAGACTGAGGTGTGGCAGGCGGGGTTGGTGCAACTGGCCGCCCTTCCTCAATTGAAGTCTGGATGTGGATCCACCATGGTGCTCTAATCATGCACTGTTCTATCCATTCCAATGCTAAAGAAACATCTGTGTTTCTTCTGAAGAAACTGGTTTGTTTTCTAATGCAATCCAATTCCCTTATCACTGGTGAAAAGAAGCATTTGATATCAGCAATATGAGAAAATTGTTTCCAATGTCAAATTTAGCTATATAGTCTACAAAAGTGTCATAAAAAGCCTTAATATAACTCACAAGCCAATAGATAAACTTAAATGAAACTTTCAAAATCATTTGTGAAAGGTTGCATAATTGATAAACGTTTCTTTAGTTTGAAAGTTTCAGTAAGAAAATAAATTTGTTGTCATAAAAAGTCCAACTTATCCTCTTTAATCTAGCGATTAGAGGCTTTGGTAGGTTCGATGCAATATCTGTAGGGAATCGACTGGCAGTTCTAGATAGTAAATTGGTAAGATTTTTAAGATCTGGATCAGGAGTTTAACAACTATGATAAGAAGAGTTACCGATTCTAGGAATGATGAGTTGAGTTCCCTTGAGGCCTTCAAGCAGCTGCAATGATTTTCTCGATTCCTTGTTCAGCAGGGTAGTAGCATCTACTACCATGTCCCATCTCCGAACTCTCTCTCCCACGTTTTTATTCTGCAAATAACTCTACAACTTGTAAGGATCAAGTGTTGAATCACAAAGTACGCACAAGCAATACTCGAAAGGGCTTGGTTGAAGATGTTTTCTAACCTTGCTTATGGCTTTGGCAGGCTTTACGGAATGCCCGATCATGGTAGCATCAGAAGCGCAGACATCAGATACGCTCTTCTGTGATGAGTACGTAAATAAAGGCTGAAAAGGCACCCTTTGTCCTTGTTGTGCTTTCAATGATTTTTGTACTAGAATAGCTCTTGGCGTCAGGTTTTCTTTGTCAGAGGTGGCTGACATACTAGAAGTGTTCATCACTGGAGATTTCTCTAAGTTCAAAGGCTTAACATCTCTCAACATTGCTTTCTTCCTCATTGACTTCACTGTATTGGGGGTGAAGTTCTCTTTGTCAGGGGTAAAAATTTCTTCCTGTTGATCCCCACTATCCATTCCTTGAAAAAGAGCCCTTGAAACTGGTTCATCCTTGAAATTCTCCTTATTCTGTGTTCGAATTTGAGGAGCGCTCTCAGTTTTTCCTCTTCTTGACCAAATATTGGATATCGATTCTTTCCCTGACATTGGAGGGCTCTCCAAAATTGATCTTTTGACTAATTTCATAGCAGAACTAATTGGTTCTGGACTTTGGTATAAATGGTTTGATAGTTTATGATTCTCTAGTTCTGAGACGAATTCTTGACCTGACAAAGACGAACAGATGGATTCGACCTCCATTTTATTAGTCCAAAAACTCCATAGCCTTTTCTCTTCGCGGTCTTCTTGGAATTCATTTACTGTCTCCATATGCCTCCTTGCAGAGAATGCATGAAGCTTTAGTTGAGGGGACATGCTTTCCTTGTCAAGGAGATTGCTTTCAGTCTCCAAGAGAGACCCTCTAGCAGGGGTAGATAAGTTTCTTGATGCTTCCGCAAGTGAGCCTGACCAGAAATTCCACCCAAAATTTCGTTCAGATTCCCTCTCCTGTGGATTCATGTTTTCAGTTCTTGAAATTATCTCAGCTATAAATTCACTTCCTTGAATCTCATTAGCTGTTGTGCCACCCATCTCATGCAAGGAATTAGATGGTTCAGAATTCTGATTTAGAAACAAAGGCTCTAAACCTTCAAAGACAGAATCTGTCGATTTTGTATCTTCAAAGACAGAATTCTCAGTTTGTTCTTCACGGACCACATGAACCTCGTTGGGCACGAGAACTTCAGAAGGCTCGTCCAGAGACAATGTTTCTAAACCCAACACATCCATTTCTCTTGAACCCGCTTCACATTCCTCCAAAAACAAAGATCCTAAACTTTCCAAAATGGCATCTTCATCTTTCAATATCACGGGAACGTTGTCTTGTTCAGCTTGAAGAACTGTTGGGATCTCTTCTGACACACAAGCTTCACATGTTTCATCCAGACAAAATGATTCCAAACACGGCACATCCATTTCTTGTGAATCAACCTCATACTCCTGCAGAAACGAAGACTCTAGGCCTTCTAAATCAGATCCTGCTAGCTGAGTCTCTTCATCATTCAATATCACAGTTTTCGGGATCTGTTCTTGTATGAGAGCTTCAGAAGTCTCATCCAGATTCAAGGATTCTAAACCTGGCACATCCATTTCTCCAGTATCCATTTTACAGTCCTCCATAACCAACGACTCGAAACGTTCAAAAGCACATGTCATTTCATCTTTGAATGTCATACCGCTGCAATTTTCAGTATTTGAAGCCTGTGGGATTTCTTTTGGCATGAAAAATTCAGAACCCAGAAACAAGAATTCTAAACCTTCTATAACTGAATCTTGTAATTGCACATCTTCGTTTTGGTTTACTAGGGTATTCTCTTGTTCCATAGCTTCTGATGAATTCTCTTTCTGCATAAACGATTCGGAGTTCTCATCGAAGGGCAATGATTCCAACTCAACAGAAGCAGAACCCATTTGGTCATTTTCTGATGCCGCAAAATTCTCATCCTAAGAGAGATGCACAGGACAGAAGCAAAACCAAAACAAACAGTTCATCTATCAGCAAAAGAATCATCAACAAAAGTTTATGTTGGGGGGGGAATCTTATCTATGCTTCAACACATGCTATATCTTTATGAACTTATTCAAATTAGTCTCTGGTTTTTTTTTTTGGTTCAAAATAGTTCTTCATGTTCCTTTTCTTTTATCAAATTGGCCCCCATCCAATAACCAATATTAGGTGAAACTAAAGATTATAAACCTAAAAAACAAGATGATGGATCAACTTCAACAAACTCACAAACGTTAAGGACCGATGGGAGTAACATCTAGCAGAAAGCTATCCTATGCTTTCCAACAAAATTGAAGTGGGTTTAAGCCAGATGGAACAATTTAGTTCAATCAAACCACAGGTATGTGCTATTCTATAGAAAATAGAAGGAACTTGAGAATGCTGATCTGCCTACCTTGTCAATTTCTTTTGCTTCATCTTCTTCTCCTGTCGACGCATCCATTGGCGGCACAAATGGATTGTCCAAATCATAAGCTTGGTTCAACGGAATCCAGTGCAGCTTATAAATCCTACTGGAGCCCCCAACCTTGAGCACATCACCCTCATTAAGCTCTGTCTGAGTCTTGGGTTCTATCCTCCTACCTGATACCCATGTCCCATGTACTAAACAAGACAGGAAAGGGTAAAGAATCAGAAACCCACACCAGATAACCCATTTAGAACATGAATTTCTGGCAAGACATAGAAGGCATTTTCCACGTAGAAAAGCATTAAGAAGACCAAAAAGTATAAACAGAAACCCACAAAGGACAGCCCGTCAGAGAGAGACACTCACCAAAAGGAAAAAGAAAAAAAAATCATCAAAGGAAACGTGAGCTAAAATAGTTCAGAAGTTTGAGAGAGTGTTAATGAACTAACTATTCCAAAAGTTTAATGGGTAATGGCACATAAATGGATTTATAATCTAACATGCACCTCTCAACCGAAGGTTCGTTGAGTGTAACGCGTGGATAGTGTCTAGATTTATGTCATACTTTGTGAAATTATATTAATATTGAGAGTGCAGGCTATTGAAATTCGAACTTGTAACCTGTCGGCCAACGAGGCTCTGATACCATGTCAAATACAAAACTTTAATAGAGAGGGAGACAAAGTAACAAAGAATGAAAAAGAACCCACGACACTTAGGAGGAAGGAGAAGAAAACCCAAGACATATAACCTGAAACCCCACAAATTTCCAAGAGATAAATCAAGAACTACAACCCACAAAACTTTGACAAGCCTTGATACAACCTAGAGGGTTCAAATACAAACCCTAAAGATCAAGAAAAATCCGGGGGGATCCGGTGCTGTGGATCACCTCTCTCTCTCCCTCTCCTCCCTCTCTCTCTCACACAACCACTGCACCAGATCCACCCCCGAAAAATCCACATCAACCCACAAAAGACTGTCAAATTTACCGATAGAACTCAATAACCCACAAAAATTCATCACCCAGGACTTCAATCAACCCTAAAAACACCCCATTTACAGGGCAAAAAAATGAGAAGAAACTACCAGACGATAGATCCGTGACGGCAAGCCAAGTACTAGAGGGCTTGGAGTGAATACGGAGGTGAAAACGGCTAATACTCGGATGATCCAATCTGATATCGCAATCTGGGTGTCGCCCAACAAGAAGCGTCTCCTCAAATTCTTGATGGGTTTGGCAGTCGGGATCTTCTAGGGTTTCGTTGAGGGTAGGGGGGGCGTTAAGGAGGAAGATGTTCTTGAGAATTGCGTTGTTTTTACACACTGAAAATACTGGGATTTTCCTCTCTTCCATGGCTGCCATTGCTGGCAATTGATTGTGATTGGAAATTGGTTGAAATGAAATGAGTAAAATGAAGGGTTTTTGGGGTGGGGTTTGATGTTTGGAAAGGTGAACGTTGGGTTGAATTTGTAACGGCTACTTTTTTGAATTTTTAAAAGGGTATTCAACCGTTTGTTTCTGCGTTTTGTCTGTGGTGATGGTGTCTGAGATTTGAGTGTGCAGGTCAGGCGAAAGTGGTGACCAATCTAATTGTGTTTAGTCTGAGCTATTTACTCGATCCATTTTTTTTTATTTTTTTTTTTGACACTACTCGATTCATTATTAATTGTTATAGATTTAAGGGTTATTAATACAAAAGGTTCATGTATTTTACTCAAAGTGTTAATTTAGTCCCTAAAGTAAAATTAGTGTCAAGTTGTTAACAAAATTATTAATGCTCGGGTGACTAGTGAGCTTTTATTGACTTAGTGAATGAGTTTATATCGGGTCATTTGCATTTTACATAATCAAATCTTTAAAAATTATATCGTTATCTTAACGTCAATTTCAATTATAGGACTAAATTGACACAATTTGAATTATACATGGATTAAATTAATACAACTAAAAGTATAGGACTAATTGACACTTTCGGTAAAGTTCATAGATTTTTCTCATCAATAACGCTTTATTTAAATTATTATAGTTTATAATGCTTATAAGTTGGTTTAAATTGATCCTTAATTTGTTTTTTTTTTATAAAAATAGTTTATAATGTTTTATTTTATGATAAAAGTGATCCAATACTTTTTTAATGTTTAGTTGATTACTAATAGTCATTAGATAAGAGTATAATTTCATTATAAAATAAAGTGTCAATGACTATTTTTAACAAAATAAAAAATAAATAATCAATTTAAATAAGCTTATAATAGGGACTATTGGAATGAACAACTCAATCTGGTCCCAAAATTTTAGTCAAATCAAATTAAATTTAATTAATGTTGTTTAATAATTATAGTTTCATGCTAACTTGCGTACATTTTAAGTAGTCAATTTTAAATTAAAATAGTAGTTGGTATACGTTCATTGTATACGTATATATATTCATAATATATTCTACACAAATTCTTAGTTTTTGGTTATGAATAATACTACATGATGCAAATAATTTAATAATATAACTAATTTTTAAATGCATTTTTAGTAAATTGTGAGTCCCAAACATTCTCAACTTAAGGAAAAAAAATGAAATATTGGATCTGTAAGCAATATTAATTCAGAAATGCTGAGTACAAAATTTTGGAATTTTTTACCAAATTGGCACACTTTCGAAAAAAAATTTATCAAAATGACACAGTTTCAAAAATATTTACCAAATTGGCACATTTTACTGTAACAGTATCAACGTACGCCGTTTAAAACGGCGTACGTTGATAAATTTTTTTTTTTTTCAAATGGGGGGACGCCGTTTCATCCAATCTTTTTTTTTTAAATTTTAATATTATTAATATTTTTTATTTTTTAAAAATGGGTTAGTTATGGGTACTCAAAATTTTTTTAGATACTCTTACTTCTTTATAGTGTGTGTCAACACATAAATTATGTATGTCGATACACACTTAACGTACTCAAAATTACTACATAAGTACTCAAAATTCTTTTAGATACTCTTACTTCTTTATGGTGTGTGTCGACACATAAATTATGTGTGTCGACACTCACTTAACGTACTCAAAATTACCACAAATACTCAAAATCACTACCCAACTATTGAAGTTTTTTTTGTTACTCTTATTTTTTTTTATAGTGTGTGTCGACATATAAATTATGTGTGTTGACACACATTTTACGTACTCAAATTCACCACCAATGTACTTAAAATCACTACCTAAATACTTAAAATTCTTTTAGGTATTCTTATGTCTTTATGGTGTGTGTCGGCACATATTTAACGTACTCAAATTCACCACCAATGTACTTAAAATCACTACCTAAGTACTCAAAATTCTTTTAGGTACTCTTATATTGGTAGTGAATTTGAGTACGTTAAATGTGTGTCAACACATATTATAAAAAAGTAAGAGTACATAAAAGAATTTTAAGTACTTAAATATTAATTTTAAATACCCTTATGTAACCCATCCAAAAAAATAAATAATATTAAAATTTAAAAAAAAATTGAACGGCGTCCCCCCATTTGAAAAAAAAAAAATTTTTTTTATCAACGTACGCTGTTTTAAACGGCGTATGTTGATACTGCTACAGTAAAGTGTGCCCGGAGTACTTTGATACTGCTACAGTAAAATGTGCTAATTTGGTAAATATTTTTGAAACTATACCATTTTGATAAATTTTTTTCTAAAGTATGCCAGTTTGATAATTTATTCAAATTTTTGTCCTAAAGTTATAGAACTATCATTACAAAATTTTGATATATTTAAGTAAAAATATTTTTATAAATGTGCTTTTAGTAAGAGTATTTTTATCTAAAAAATTTTAATTTTTTCTTTTATTTCAACTTTAAAGAAGAATGATCAAATAAAAAAAAAAAACCTTCAAAGAAGAAGTCCTATTTATTTATTTATTTTTGCTTATTCTTTTTTTTTTGGATAAATTGCGACAAAGTCGCCAAATAATCAGACCACTCGCTAAGCAAGGCCTAAGTCCAACCATAACAAAACAGGGACCAAAAACAAACAACAAAAACAAAACACAAAAATAGGCCTGAAGTCCTATTTTTGCTTATACTAAAAAGCAAAAACACAACTTTTGCTTCTACTTATAAATAAAAAACACCGACTTCTATTTCTATTTAAAAATAAGTTTGACCAAACATACACTCTTCATTCCACCCTAAAGACGAACTTTTTAATGCTTCTCGTAGCTTTGCAAAACACAAATTCAGCTGAATTACGAGTTTAAATGAATCCATCTCAACCCCCAAGTCAATCCATGGCGAGCCAAGTTTATTTCAGGGGAAACAAAGAACACAAATGAATGGACTGATCATTGTACAAAACTGAAACAAAACATCGTAACAAATCTTTAATTAGTTCATCAAAGGCTAATCTACACCAAAACAAGCCCTCGGAAGCCCATAAAAAAGATTATATAATATCATCGAAAATCAAACAAGAATTAAGCTCCCTATGGATAGTGATCTAAGAGCCTCGCTTCCATTTTGACTGAGGGTCAATTGACGAACAAGTCATCTCAAGAACTTAGTTCTCCTTCTTTTGAGACAGCCTTGCACGGTGTCTGAGCTCTGCCCTTTTCCATCGAACTATGAGATAACACAACGAGAAGAGTGTGTTTATCTGCAATTTGTTAAATGCATTAGCTCGTTCATCATAAGTATCTATCGTATATGAGATTGAATAAGGAAGCTAAAATGCACACGGTAGACTTTATACTAACCAAGATTATCATGGCGATAACGAGAAGAGGACCAGACCATAGTACAGAGAGAAAAAGCCCTTGTGGGTCAAAGTAGTTCTGAGTTGCAAAGCTTTCCCAATGGCGCCCGAGAAGTTTGTTGAGTCTTTCCGCAAGATATACCCCCGACACTGCATCAGAGACATGTCTCTTTATACGTGTTATACGGCATGTGAACATCTGAATAGCTCCATGACTTCAATCATCTAAGAAAGCGAGGAAGGGGGGAGGGAGTGCCTTTAATTTTTTTTAATGCCACTTCCCATGCAATCGAGAAAAGTTATATGTTGCAACTGGATTTCTCATAGCACGGAGAAAAAAAAAGAACTTCTTTATCTCAATCCAAACAAAAGAGTCCGGCATAAGATTGATGCATACGAATGAAAAAATCAGTAGCACAAGGAAGAATTAGCAAACTCACATGCAAGGAGGAAGAGACACATCTGGAAGTTGACATGCCTCCTGGAGAAGAGAGCTATGAGCAGCAGTACAAAGTGCAAACTCAACAAACCTATCAACCACGGTTCCTGTGGACAATTCGATGAATATATAACGATATGAAAACAACAGATGATTTCGAAAGTTCACATAAGTTAAGAAACAGAAGCAGCAGTGAGAAAGCTTATTAGCGCCGCAAACTAAAGTTATGGTTTGAAACTAATTATATGGTAGAGTTTCCAACAATATCAATTTCCTCAACAATGTTGTAAATGCACTAATAGTTATCGCCGCAATAACAGTGTTTTCCTGCGTAGGGGAGGGGAAGGGGCTCCAAATATGTGGTTGAGTTATCAAGCACAAGCCCATTCAGCTCAATAATTGACTACAAACACGCTACCAAACTGTAGGTCGAACAACTTTAGTCTTGACTTGGTTGATTACAAGTCCTCTATAACTAAGCAGAAAAAATGACTCTCAAGTAGAAAAACTATTCCTCTGCATCGGAGACATCTTCTCAAGGAAAGGGAATGTGATTATACTTTACACCAATCCTTCCAACTCCACCCTGACTTCATATGCTCCCAATCGCACCTCAACTACAAAAGGCTAAATTCCAACACATGCGAAGAAATAAATTTTCTAAGGAAAATATCTTTCCTGTAACTAAGCTGGAAATTAGTCCATTAACTGATCAACGGATTCAATTGAGGATCATTTCTATTTCCTGCAATGCACAAATGAATTTTTGTTTATAATTGGACAAACAAGTTAGTTTGCATCTTTTTCATCTCATCATCAAACCGACATCCATCAAGTTTAACACATTGAAAATATTGCCCACACTTAGCAATCTATCCAATTTCCAAGCTACAAGATCAGACAATACAATTATCTCAAAAAGTCAAAGTAAAAATCAGATGCTTTGTAGTTTCCTGTTTCACCAAGCTCCAGCAACCCATATCAATAGCACCCCATTCATAACTAGTTGATCTAGAAACAACCATCGCCCAATCAGACAGTACAATCAAAAGCACAAACCACTTCCTTTAAAATTTCTTTTGTATACTGTTGTTGTCAGGCCAATATTGCTATTTCCATAGCAATTATCTACCCATTATATTCTTTGTAAGTCACACATTACCCAGGTAATAACAACCGCGTTTCTTTTACTAGGCACAATTTCATTTTTCTGAAATTTAATCGGCGCCCATGTCCAAGCAAGGTTCCATCTCTGTTTCAAGATGGCACTGCAACTTCTTTCTCATATACTTGAGATTAAAATTATTATCAGACCCACATGTAAATTCCTTAACAATTTTGACCCAGACACAAGATTGATTGGAAATTCCAGTAGATCTTATAGATAACATATAGTTAGCTCTTATGAGATCTCTATATAAACCCAAGTGAAACTTCATCTTAAAACATATGGGAGAAGGTGATATTTTTAGGAGCTCTCTGGACAAAGAGCTTTACCGACATAGCTTTTATCATTAGCATGATTGTATTTTTGAGGACATCTTGTCCTTACTGTATGTACAATTCTATCTCCTTTAACATAAAATTTTTTGAAACTTCATCTTAAAACATATGGGAGAAGGTGATATTTTTAGGAGCTCTCTGGACAAAGAGCTTTACCGACATAGCTTTTATCATTAGCATGATTGTATTTTTGAGGACATCTTGTCCTTACTGTACGTACAATTCTATCTCCTTTAACATAAATATTTTTGAAACTTCATCTTAAAACATATGGGAGAAGGTGATATTTTTAGGAGCTCTCTGGACAAAGAGCTTTACCGACATAGCTTTTATCATTAGCATGATTGTATTTTTGAGGACATATTGTCCTTACTGTATGTACAATTCTATCTCCCTTAACATAAAATTTTTTCTGATAAAAAAAATTCGTCCTAAAACCAATTGACCGTGAAATAGTCCACTAGGCTTACATTTCTCTCTCTTTCGCAACTCTAATACTAGATATTTCAACCATAATCGCATACGAAGTTCTAACATTAATACCTTCCAATTGATGGCGTGAAAGAAGCCGATGAAGTTATCGTAAGCGGGGCCGAAGCCAGAGCGAAGCTCAACGGTCAATTTCTGGACCAGATCCGCCATTTGATTCATGTGCTCCTCCATTGCCGATCTCACCTCCTCCATCTCTCTCTATGTGATCTCAGAGTATTTCGATTTCGCTCAGATTTGAATCGAAATCGCAGAGAAATCTCTTTCGTTTCTGGAAGATCACAAATCACTCCAACTTTCTCGAAAATGCCCTAATTTTTTCGATTAATCAATCATCTTCTCTGGAAAATTACGCGAGATAGGCTGTAAATATGGGCCCAGAAGTTTCGGGCTTTTAACTGGGCCTTGGACAACTTATTAAACCCAAGTCTAGTGATAGTTTCAACAACAACAACCGACCCAATGTTTCGAGGGCTCTCGCAAATGCAGAGTCTGAGGGAGGATGTATATAGCCTTATTCCTTTAATGTGTTACCCTTAAAGGAAGCTGTGTCTCAGGACCTCCAACCTGAGAAAAGTTTAGTAATAGTTTCATCAACCTAAAATGTTTTTAAATAGTGATACAATTTACTAGCTTAAATATATATAATTAAGCCAAATTTAAGTTTAAATTAGCTTAGGTCGAGCGTAAACAAGCCTACTTTGAGCTAAAATGAGTCTAAATAAGGTGAGGTTAGGTTGGAACTTGTCGAGGTGGATTCGAACTCAATCAAGCCAAGTCGTGCCAGAGCTTGTGACAAGCTAAGCTCAGATCAAGCTTTGAAACTTGCTCAACCCAAGTTGACCCTCAAATCTAACAAGTTTGAGCTCGGTTTAACTCATTTACATCCTTAGTATAGACCAATTTACATACAGTGTTTCTCTAAAGTTAGTCTTATTAGATTCTTTGTTCACGCACAAACTCTTCAAGCAAGAGTAATATGAGTTCGCCCTAAGGTCCTTTGATCAATTTTATCTAGGGCTAGTTTACCCAAGGCTCTAATACCAGTTTGTCGAGGATCATTTAGGGCTAGATCCCCTAGGGCCTCAATATAGCTTGCCTAATGCTATGGAGAATTTTCCAAAAATGAGAAAATGAAGCAACTTGCCTTCCTCTCTGAACTCAATTGATTTTTACTGAAACCAGTGACAAAGGATCACTTGTAGATTTCATGCTTTACGATGTAGAGAGTATAACATAAGTAGAGTTGAAGAGATTCATCCAAAACCCTTGTTCAATTTATCGTTTAGAATTCATCTACTTGAAGTCGCAGAATTTTCGTGAGAGGGACCTTACTTTGTAGCTCAACGTACAAGACTCTCATATAAGAAAGGTCCGTGAAGGTTAAGGTGTAGGTATATTTATCCCCACTGTCGTAAAGAGATATCTTTCAAACCTGAATCATCAAAGTCCTAGTCGTAATAGAACAATCTTACTGATCACACCAAGGATCACTTTTTGTGCATTATATGTCAAAAATGAAAACTTTATCAAGTGAAAGGAAAGAATAATCTATATAAAAATGTTGGGGGAAAGAAAAAAAGAAAACCTGTATTCAAGCTCATCTCCAAATGCATTACATTATTGACAAAACTAAAGGCCTGTATTGTTCGTCGTCTGTTGTTCTTGGTTTTTGAGAAATTCAAAACCATATTTTGCAAACAAAAATAAGAAAAATTTGTTCCCAAACTTTAATTTTTAATTTCTGAAAAACCGAAACTGCAAACCGAAAACGATAAACAAGCCTAAGTAAATCCAATCCATTCAAATGTATGAGTGAGTGACTAAGAAAAGTTACGTTATCATACACAACACCAAGCTGAGGCTGTGATAAGCAACTTATCTTGCCATCCAAGTGACAAATCCCTCCCATTATCTCTTTCAAAAACTCTAAACCCACCAAATACAGAATCCCCTTCAAACTGAGGATGATAATGGCACCCCATTCTCATCAGCAGCTTTGCTTGCATCGTCGTTCTCGAGCTCATCTTCATCCCCGAAAACCCATGTTTTTCCATCCTTTTCTTCCATTCTTCCGTGCTCTCAAACCCCATAAAGTTCAAATCTTTATGATCATTTGTTATCAAGTGTTTGATTTCTTCACCCAGATGGTCTCTTTCTATACTTAGTCTATCGGTACTTTCTAATGGGAGGCAGTCATCAAGTGAATCAAACATGGATGCATAGTAATGTAATGAATCCATGAAACCCGAAATGAAGCAACTCGATTTGTTCTTATTTGTGCTTCCTTCTCTTTCGACCAACATGAGAATTGAAGGGTTTAATGAATGGATAAGATTCAAAGTGTGTGAGATTTCAAGTTCCCTATTCAAAGTACATAAATGCAATACCAAGTTTACTGCTACTGTTTCATTCTTGTTCCTTTTCTTCATCTGGTTCAGCTCCAATTCTTCTCCTTTCATCAACTTTTTGAATTCAAACTTTATATTATGAAACCCTTTTGAGAAACTCATCAATCGATTCTCAGTTTCGATTAGTTCTTCCATGTTTCTCCCAAACCCAGTGATCAGAAGTGATATTTGACTTGACCCGTTTGCAGCTTTCTGAGATAAAGACTGAATGAGAGAAGGCCACTGAAATCCATATGAAACATCGAAGTCGATAACATGAATGAACCCATTGTTTGATCCTTCTTCCCTTTCGAAAGATTCAAGAATAGCCTGGTTTGCAGTGAAATGAGCAAACTGGTAAAAAGCGGACACCCTATAAAGATTTGTAAAAGCCAAAAACTTCTCTTTAGGAGTTCTTTTCTTCATGATCATATGATAAAACCGTGATCTTTGAGTTAAGATCCTGGCCATTAAACCATCAGCAAAATAAGCAGCAACCCTTTGGCTTGAATCACCCATTATCGACACGTTTCGATACAAATCGAAAAGAGTACCCAAAGCTGAATTCAAATCCTTTTCCTCAATTGAAGTAGCAGAAAAAAGCAGCAAATGAATGAGTTCAAGACCCTTTCTTTCTGCAGATTGAAGAACAACTTCATTTAACATTTGCTCTCTGATCTTGATCACCCTGAAGATGTTTTCTTCAATGGATTCATCTGATGTTTTACTATGATGATGATGATGATGATCAGTATGAGTTACAATGGCAAGGCTAAGGCTCAAAAGCTGATCCTCCTCCATTATTTCCATCAAAATTAGACTTCAATAAAGGTTTAAAGATGGGAAAATGAAGAAAAATTGAAGGTTTAAGGAGGAAGAATCAAGGAAAATGTGAAGCTATACAAAATGGTGGGAAGTCGGTATGGAATAATCCAACATAAATTCCTTTTGCCAGTGCATAAGAAACCCACTTAAAGACAAGACAGATTATATAACTAGTAAAGAGCATTTTCTTATTTGTTTCTTTTAACTTAAATAGTAAGATACTTAAAAGGGCTTGTTCGATACCATTTTTTACTTGTATTTTTCAGCTTGGACTGAGTTTTGATGGTGATGAATCAGTTGTAATTGAGCACATTGCAACGATGAATTAAGGTGTTGGTCGACCAAACTCCCTGACAGCATTGCTCCCAGCTTTGGCATATTGGTCATTTCCTTATTCCTGATCCTTCCTCTCCGGTGATGGTTGTATCCCATGTAATGCTTGTTGGTTTTTGCTTGTGAATATTATGTAATCTTGTTCTTTTAGTTTGTATTGTGACCGTGTCGCTAATTATCAAAAAAAAAGCTTTCACTCCAATTAGGAAGGAACAAAACAAAAAAGAAACAAAAACAAGAAAAAAATCCATTTCAAACCATGGTTTTTAATTTAATAAAAAAAAATGATAAATAGAAAACGACATCCGGTATACCAGAGGTTCAAATTCTACTATTGAGTGCAAACAATTCCTTGGGGTCACCCACTGGGTCCATGAGCCCGAACTGACCTTGTTGCATGTGGCAAACTTCCGCTACACAGTCATATAAGCTAGTCTAAACACCCTGATTGCTTCAAAAAAAGTTCGTCTTTCTTTCATCTTATCCTATATCTTATTAGTGAGAATTGAATATAAGAAAGAGTATCTTTGAAGACTTAAAGGCCACTAGGTAGCCTAAGTCATCCATATATCATATCATATCATATGGTATATAATTATTTTTCATGTAATCTTGTAGATTCTGTGGAAGAGTTCAAGATCACAAGTCCCTTGGTAGTTTGGAAAAGCAAAGAAAAGATGCCATTAAGCAAAGGGACAAAAGAAATTGTGGTAATACCTAACCTACCATGCTCTCCAAGATTTATTCTTTATTTTTTTTTTTTGTTTTGTCTTTAGATAGGCCAATCAAATTAGTCAAACTTATCACAATCTCTTGCCATGGATTTTTCTTGTTATTCTATGTATTTGGGACTCTAACTTTTTGTACCACTTAAAAAACAATGTGTACGTGTTACGTTTTAATAGACTGAATACTAAATCAGAACAACGAAGTACGAGATTGAAAGGACAAGGAAGAAGAGATAAAAAATGATATAGTTTTGTTGTGTGATTCGTAAATATAATCTGACTCTTATTTATGGAGTTTGTTCTCCCTTTGTGGGTTGGGCTCGTTCGTATTCCTTTTGGGCTTTGCTATTACTTTAGACCCATGTGCCTATTGGGCATGTGTCAACATGTATAAAATTATTACTCTACTTTCATCCAATAGCTTATGTTTTCGAAACGGTTGATTTCTTGATATGGTATCAGAGTCTTATTAATTAAGAGCTCATGAATTTGAATAGATATTTAGCGGTAGTATAAATTATATTGTAGAGGCGAGCCTATGCAGTATCCAATCTTTAAGCTCAATGGGCATTCACTTAAGGGAGCACGCTAAAGCATAAAATTATTATTGACACTCTATCCATTAGTTCAAGCTTTTGAGATAGTTGCTTCTTTTGACAATGTTTCAACATGCATGTTCGGACATCATCCTTTTTTTTTTTTTTGTCACAGGTTTGGATGTCATAGTTGGATTTTACACGAAAACGCACATGCAGCCATATTTAGGCCTAATCTGTATCAAATGGACCAAGTTTTCGCCATCATCTTCCCATACTAACCTAATCAATGAATCCAAAATTCCAACACGCTACACCAAGATGGAGACAGATCGAGCATCGAGAAATAAAGTTTTCATAATCTTGGAGAGAGAAACAAGGGCAATAGAATAGTGTTATACTTGGCATTGGTGGCACAGTTTGAAGGGGTCACAAAGGGGGCATTTAGCCTCAATATCTGGACTGATACATGGAGATCCCATTGACCTTAACCAGCAATTTAGGGATTATTGTATGTGTTTTGGATTACACAATTTCTTGTTAGATTTGTCTTTGTGCTCCTCAACAATAAGACATTATTATTTTAATTTGTTTTATTAAATTAAATGAATCTCAAATATAATTAAAGTAAGGAGGTCTTCAGGTGGAAATGTCCTGCAAGTATGTGTACATGATGAGGAAATTTATATTATCTTGTAGAGGTCTGACCGAGCGTCGATCATACTCTAAACCCGAAATTCGAGAAGGGATAGTGAGCTTCGTTGTATGCAATATTCGTTAGTTCGACTGGTAAAGTCTCTGAGATTGGTATTCGGGATCTAGGTCAAATTCTGCTTTCGTTAGTTAGGGCAGATTGGTATAATGGCGTTTGGAGGGTTATTTCGTGGTACAACCCATTTGGACTTCTTATCATATGTAAAGAATAAAAAAATAAAATTGTAATATATATGTTCAGAGTTTAGTCAAAGTGAGAACTAGAAAGAGTTAGACGTACGCATTCTCTGTATCATTTTTTTGTTCAACTTTATAGTTCAAGTTAGATATCAACTGTCGTCTACTCAAAATGAAAGCGTCTCCTTTTTTTTTTGAAAAAAGAAGCATAGTTCTTTGTGATATGTTCATCATTTCACCCTTTTGCTTCTTGGTCAAGAGTATTTGAACAATGTCCAGACAGACTTGTTTGACTAAGGGAGTTGACCCCAAACTTGGCAAATCTCGAGCTTTGTGATTTGAACTAAAATTTAAACTTCGCTAATTTTTTACTTTAATTTCTAAACTATTGATTTGTACTTTATCTTTTGCTATGTCTTATGTTAATTGCTATTGTTAATAATGGTAACACACCATCAAACAAAAGTCAAATTAACAAAGTTCTATTGTCCTCACTACGTCGGTGTGTAGAAGTTGTTAGACATATCAATGCAGTCATACATAACTGATAAGGATCAAGGATCTTTATGTAGAATTCAACATGCCATCAATCACAAAATCGAAACTCAAATCCACAATCTCACTCAATCCGTCCTCAAAATCCTCAATCACAATACAATCGTAGTATCAAATCGTATACTATCTATATATTAGTAACGTATCGTATGTAATTGCAGCTTTACAAGTATAGGTATGTAAGATAGTATAAAGAGAGAGAGAGACCAAGAGGGAGAAGCGGGGGGGAGACTACAGGTAGAGGGAGGAAGAAAGAGAATATAGAGAGAGAAAATATCATCGAACATCATGCCTAAAAAAAGACTAAGACACCTGATTTATACAGGTCTACAAATCGACCCTAATTACGATGTTACCCCAACTCGGGTATAGTGATAGTCGGGTTCGTATCAATAACTCTTTAATAAGTCATCGTATTTCTGATAGAACCTTTTACTTAAGGAGCCGAATAAACACAAACATATTAAATTTCGTTCAATTCTCGTACTATATTAATGTAGCTAACCGTACGTGTCACCCCCTGATGAGTATTCTTTCGTTGGACGAAAAGATAATATTTTATTTGAATAAAGAAGTAGAAAAGAAATGAGACGATAATTGGAAGGTTCCAAGGAGCCACCTTGATTTGGTAATAATTGAGACCTTTTTCGGTTGTCCTCGAAAAGAATTTGCTTGCAATATTTTCTTACCTAAAACTTTTGTCTTTAATTGTCAGGATCCCACGCTAGATTCATGTGTTTTTGTTATATTGCGTTCCTATCTCTCGATTAGGGGTGTAAACGAGCTGAATATTTGATAAACTATTTGTATTCAGAATCGATTACGGCTTGTTTGCATTTGTTATTGGGGTTGGTTCAATAGCTTATAGAGTTGAATTCGAGCATGTTCGATAAGCTTAACCAACCGAGTTTGAACAAGGGGATACTCAATTCGTTATTGTTCACAAACAGTTTGATAAGAGCTAGTTAAAGGTCTGATTGGAGCTCGTTAAAAGTACGTTAAGAGCTTGTTAATAGTTAATATTAACTCTAAAATAGTTCGATAACGGCTCAAAAGTATCTCAAATAGCTAAGCTTGAATGGGAGCCCGATTCGATAATAAGCTCGACTCACTAATGAGCTCAATTTCGCTCAATAATAAGCTCAAATCAACTCAATTAGCCTAACGAGCCGAATCAAGAAGAGTATGAAACACAATAAAATCTTATTGAATCAAGCTTAAAAAAAAAATTTAAAAAGCTCCGTAAGAGCTCGGCTCGTTTATTACCCTACTCTTGATCTTCTCTCCGGTCACCATTCTTCCCTTTTTTCTTTAGTCACTAAAATGATACTCCTCGTAATTACATAGTGAGAAAAAAGACAGATAGACCAAAATAGACAAAATAAAAGATATTGTAAGATATGAAAAATGGATGAGGAATTAGTTTATCTTTGCCTGGAAGCCGATAGATTCACACTAATCTCACAATGGTTGAAAACACGAAAACCCCTGTAACGTACCTTGACCCAATGCAATACCTTTGTACTTGAAACGACAACTAGACTTGTGAACAACCAAACACAAACCCCATAATTAAATACCGAGCATCCACAAACCCACTTGCAATAACAACCGGACTCGTAAACAACCAAATGCAAACCCCATAGAATAACTCGCTAGATTTACATTTTAATTGCTTCTTTGTCACAGCTCCATGTGACACTTTATCAGCATACTTATAATATGTGAAGTACTCGATAATAAAGCTATTATTTTCCATCCTATATTATAATTTTTAAATAATATGTGGAAAAAAATACCAACGCACTGTCACTGGATCCCATTAGAACTCCGAAGTTAAACGTGCTTGGGCGAGAGCAGTACCCAGATAGGTGACCTCCTGAGAAGTCATCACCCACAGGTTGGGGGCATTTCGAAACAACCTCTCTTCAGGGATAGTACCCTGAAGAGGGAGGGCTGCGTACATCTGCCCCCTCAAACCCTGCTTAGGCGAGACCCTTGGGGCACTGGGTATGTTGCTTTATGTGGAAAAAAAAGGCTCTAGTGGATGCATGGCAACCCACAATCCTCCATAGCTAATCTTATTTCATTTAAAATTTTCTTCTCCATTATTATTTATAAGATAATGTTTTTATAAGACAAGGGCTTTCAATTATTTGAGTTACTTTCTGATATCCTAACCAAAATAATGTAAACAAGAATCATATTATATACAAATATTATGAAACAATCAACTTTAGAATTTCTGACAAATCTAGGAGATGTGTGCGATCAATATAATGGATATGAAATAGACTAACGATATTGTGATAGAATATTTTAGAGAGCATACCCAATATATTGCCGATATATAGTTACCAGAGTAAAAGTACGATAAAATTCCTGAAAAATATTACAAGACGCCAAAGAATATTCTAAGTATATTAGTCAAGGATCTTATATTAATAGATACCTACATCAAAGATTTTCTTAGTATATCTATATTGATTGATAATGTGGCAATAGATTCAAATTTGAAAATACAATATACAGTTACAGTTATATGTTATATGTTAAAAAATTTTCTTAGAGCCTCTTTAGCCAATCTTCTCTTCTTGACAAAAGTTTTCGATTTAGGAAAAAACCGTGCTTCTCTTTTATAGCAGACACAGAAGAAAAAATAAAATTGTTTCAAACAAAAATACTCCCATGAAAAATACTTTATATGAAAAAAACTTCTGGAGAAAGTGTTTGCAAAAGAAAATTACTTGGCCAAACAGGTCCTTGTTATAATAATTATGTCTTAATGCATTCACATAATTTAGGATTGGAGGCCTTTCGGAAAGAATCTTTTTACAGTGTAGCATCCTATAAGGGTAAAGCTACGTATATTATAGTTTTCTCAAATCCTATCTTGACGAAAGCCTCTTAACGCATTGGGTTGTTATTGTTGTTGTAATATACATTACACAACTATAGCAAGAGAACATTTAATGAGCTATCGGGTTACATGTTTATGAGTTCTTTTGATTTGTATATTTCACTTGTAATTTCGATGACTCTCGCCTTGCATTAGTTATGTTGATGTATTTTCAAAATATTCGTTGTATAAAATGGATATATGTGTGTTAAATATTGTTTATATGTATATAAGATGTACTTGAGATTGTCCCGATACTTGTATGAGTGATTAGGGCATCATTGGGAGTATGTGTCGACACATGGGTCATATGTGTCGACACAAAATCCTATAGAACGCAGGGGAGATAGCTGTGTGTCGACACACATGGCCCGTGTGTCGACACACAGCCCGTTTCGGGTGCGCACGGAGGAACCTGTGTGTCGACACACAGAAATTGTGTGTCGACACACAGGCTTACAGTGAGCCAGTGTGTCGACCTGTGTGTCGACAGTATCGACACACAGGCTTACAGAAAGCTGTGTGTCGATACTGTGTGTCGACACACAACTTCAACACACAGGTCGGTTTTGACGGTTTTCTGCGCGGTTTCTTCTCAGTTCGTTTATATATTGATGCTCTTGGTTTTGGGACGTTTTTTACAGAAGAGAATAGACCAGAGATTCTCCCCTCTCATCAATAAGAAGAAAACATATAAATTGAAGTGGAATTTCACAAGAAAGAAATTTGAAGAACATCTTCATGGTTCTTGTGTTCTATGTGAGTTTATCAAAGGGTGAGTTCTCTAAATCAATCAATCTCTAGACATCTTCATCAATCTCTTCCCATACACTTCTTCACTCCATATTTTGGTAGTTGTTGTATCCCCGAGGATATTTCGTATACCGAAATAAACCTTAAGGATAGTGATTACACGCCTCAACACCTGAGATCGTTTGGATACCCGGTTGCAAGATTTTTGCAAGTATTTTCTGAATTTTTCCTAAGAAGTTATATATATAGAGAGAGGTTGGAATAATAATGGAAGTTAGGTGAGAAAATTTCGAAGTATTCAATTTTTCAAAAGGGGAGGAGAGAAGGGAAAAAAGGGGTATAAACATAGAAACGAAAGGAGAAAGAGAGTAAAATAAAGTGGGTTATAATTAGAACCATTGATCAATCTTACTCAAGATTCAACAGTATAGCTTGAATTTTCTCATTTTTTCACATAACTCTCATTTCTCATTTCAGTCTCTCCCTATATATAAAGGGTGCATTCTTATGAGAGAGTGAGAGCGTAAGAGAGGCAAATCCTGGCTTTCCATTGTAATGAACGACCAAAATTTGTCAAACATTACAGAAATAACAATTTACGACTCATACACCTTCATGGGGCAGAAAGAAAGAAGGCGGAAGGAAGGAAAGTTTTTTTTTTTATTTTTTTTAATATTCAACAAATCTTGCGAGGCACTAGGTTTGTTGTTGTTGTTGTATTCATCAAATCTTGAGCGTGGCTTTTTTTTTTAATGTCCCACAAATCTTGACCGTCCATTATAATAAAGGGTCAGGATTCACCCCTCTCACGCTCTCATCCTCTTATGAGAATGTCATCCTTTATATATATATATATATATATATATATATATATGCATGCACACACAATTGAAGAAAAAGTGAAGCAAGAAAACGAGACATAATGGAGATAAGTCCCATGATTTCCGGCTAAATTTATCACCTGCCTCCATTTTCCTTCTTTTTCTCAATTATTTCTCTATTCCTTTTTGGCTTCTTTTAGTGCCAGGAGGCCGGAGACTCTTTGTAATAAAAAACGTGCCTAATACACATTTGGTCTCCTTCGTATTTTCCCTTTTAAAAGGAAAATTGTCAGCAATACGATAAAATAATATTTTTTTGATATTCATATTATAAACATACTGTAGCACGTGTCCTAACTCTTCACCTATGTGTTTTGCTTCTATTACTGCTATAGTGAACTTACATTATCCTTGACTTTTCTAAGTCAACAATCTTTGGATTGAAATTTTCATGTATAAAGCTGATTAATATACGTATGTGTTAAATTTCGCTTAATTCATGTACTGTGCTTTACTAACAGGGGGGTTGAAGCCCGTAAACATTTGTTTAGCTTATGTGTGAAACCCAGGTTTATTCTTAGTTACACCTTGTTCATGAAGCAAAGGATCAGGCTGACTCGATTGGATCACAAGGTATTGTGCATGGCTATATATAAGAACCCATAAAATATTGAAAAAGCAAAACATACTCACCAAGCAATTCTCATATTAGATCATATTTAGTTTCATTTATATTACCTAAGAGGGTACCAATGCGCAAGTATCGGATCTCATTGGAATTCTGAAGTTAAGCATGCTTGGGCGAGAATAGTACCAAAATGGGTGACCTCCTGGAAAGTCCTCGTGTTGCACCCCTCAGATTAGGGTTCCCAGAAACAGTCTACTCTGAAAGGGAAAGGCTGCGTACATCCACTCCCCTCAGACCCTGTTTAGGCAGGAGCCCTTGGGACACTAGGAATATTGTTGCTTAGTTTCATTTATACTAAAGCAATGCTATAAGCACTTGAAAAATCCATTTATATACTATAAATGGCGAAAATTCATTAGCTTATATGTTTGAAATTCCTACCAAATTCCTTGATCTCAGTACAATCAGTAAGGTTAGTGACACAGCGATCACATACATGGCAAAATACTATTAACTCAATGCCATTGTCCTCTATATTCTTAACAACTACATTAAGAGCTACAACAACGATAATATAAACTTTCGTTTTTCACGAGGTGGGAACCAGAATGAATTCCCGAATCAAATACTACTTTTTCGGATAATACCCGATTTTAAGTACTATAACATTACTCTATTTATGTCAGCACGCATGTACGGGTGCAAGATATCAATAATTCAATGTCAGAATAGTTTTTAGGGTAAACCCGATATTAGTACCTTGAGGTTAGTATATTAACTTTTTAGTCCATAATTTTTGTAAAATAAAATTTTAGTCCAAAAGTTACAGGTAATTAATAACATAACCCAAACAAAGGTGTCAAAGAGTATAAAACTTGTCATTAGTTATTAGCAAACCCATCATCCCCTCATTATTCCTCTCATCTCATACATGAATTACAATGTTGTAACACTGCTAGTGAAGAACAACAAGACGAGAGGTCTATTTTACACCCTTATACATCACTATTTGAACTGTTCACAAAGTCTGTCGACTAAAAAAGTTAATACAATAAGCCTTAAAGTACTAATATATAGTTTACCCTAATTTTCATTCAAATTTACACGTCATAGACCCATTTATTTCTTCTATTTGTTTAGTTTCGGGTCATGACAGTGTCTCACTATCTTCTCTTAGGCGCCACAGTTTTCCTCTTGAAAAAGAAGTATAACGCGGTACCCACCACAGGCCAACTCGAGACAAAAGCAACATAAACAAGCAACCACACTGACCTTTTGCTATGGCGAGAAAGCTGATCCAGTCGTCGTCTTATAAGAGAAACTGCGTTTGAAGAGTTGGTATCGTGGGGGTCTGCTGCTGGTTCCTCGGTTTGGGGGCCAGCTGGTGCGTGGGTGGACCCTGTTTCGTTTGGCTGTTCGTCTTGTTTGTGGATCATAGACGCGTCACCAGGGAGGGTGTTCCGGGTTGGGTCATTGCCAAGTGCAGCAACCATGCCATCTTGTGCGACGTTTACATAGGGACCTTGGTCTATTAAGGATTCTGCTACTAGGTGTAGCCCGGAACTCTGGACCTGCATTAGCATTATTTACAAGACAATAAGTGTTATTATTGGAGCAATGATGTGTCTAATAGGCAAAAGATTTCACGAAATTGCACTGATAATAATACTTTTTCCCTGGTAATAACATTTTCCTTTTTGTAATTGAAAGTAGTAAACTATGAAATTCCATTGGGTGGTAACCAATAGATTAATGTGTTAATCTCTTCTTTATTACAACTCTGATATGAAACTTTGTTATTGGACACAAAACATGGAGACCTCAATGTACAAAGTAGGACTTCTTGAAAATTGATACTCACTCCATTCCATAATAATAGTCACCTTTAAAAATCTCGTAATAGTTCGAAAAATATTTGTCCGTATTTTTCCACTAACTTAACCCAACATTCTTGTGGACTCCTAAATATGAAAGTTGGGTTAATTATCGAAATACCAAACATAGTTCACGGATTTCAAACAAACGCTTTATGTTTTTGGATAGTTTGTAGTCAATAAGATTTGTCTAATCAGATCACCCATACAACTATTGAGACAAATTGTGAAGTTTCACCGGTACTTCTGCTCAACCCACATAGTTAGAATATATGAGATCCACATATAAGCCTAAGTGGGGTTCCATCCTAATACCAATTGACATTAGGTGGAGTAGCCTACAATGACAACAACCACCTAGTGCCTCGAAGACGCTCCCGGCAAGGTGTGGGAGGGTAAGATGTATGCGATCTTACCCCTACAGGGTGCTCCTTGTTACATTTCTTTCTTGACTCACATCCGGAGTCCTTAACACAAATGACGTCAATGTTGTCGGCATGAAAAATAAGTGAAAGTGATGATGTGATGTCATATTTACAGTAAATAAAATAAAATACCATTGAAAATCCCATAATCGAAAGGATGGCATTTATTTTGAAACAGAAAAAGTCTTTATTTCGAAACAAAAAGTGTATCGAGCAAGACTCTAGACAAAATTTTCTAATGCTTATTGATTATAAGCTACAGATCAACAAGTCATGTATGAGCAGTATACATACCTTCTTCTGTCTATGCATATAAGGACTGGAGCTCAAGACATTAAGAAATTCATTGACAGCCCTCACCCACCTACATTTAGTAAATCAATAACAAACTTTAAGCTACTTGTTACACAATTGGCCGTCATATGAGGATCTATGAGAAAAAAATTCCTATATTTCGTAACTTTTCATTTTTACAAGTGTAGACGTGAATAAAAAATGTCGGAATAAGAAGAGATTCGTTCAAAGAATTTCTTAATTTTTACATCATTTGTGGACGGGACGACAATTACATGACAGGGGAATTTAAGTTTAGGATTTTAATCAAGTGTACAGACGAGTATATTGTAGATACCATAAGCTGGAGGCAGTTAATCCTTCGAAAAATGCTAAGTGTCCACCATGCTGAGGGGTAGCCAAGACAATGTTCTTATTTAGCCTGTATTAGAACAACGAAAAGTTAGAACATAGCAGATACAAAAGCAGCATACATTTGACACAGGGGCCTGGTTGGCCAAACTCTTTTTTTTTTTTTTTTTTTTAAATTTCCTAGGTTTGAGAATGTTTGGCTTAGAAAGAAAGTACTTTTAAATAAAAGTAGAAATCGTGTTTTTGCTTTTAAGTAGAAGCAAACAAATAGTATTTTTCCTTTAAAGTAGATGTAGGGGCCCAAAAAAAAAAAATTAAAAACAAAAAGAACCTGATTGAAAGCTTTTTTTACAAAAGTGCTTCTGTAAAAGGTACTCTTGGAAACAACAATTTTTTCACAACTTGGCCAAAATGGTTGAAATAGTTAGAACCTGCATTCATCCCATGGAATGGCTTCTCTTGTACAAACCGGGTCATCCAAAGCGCTAATGCAGAGCAGTGGTACCGCCACATTTCCCACGTAACTAGCACTGCTGCACCGCCTATAGTATGTATCGACAGTCTAAGATGTAGGATAATTTGTTAGTTTGATGGACATATTTATGGTTTGGATTGTATAGATTGGGTCAATTTGTATTCAGGTTGTTTAGTGTGGAGCTAACATGTTATGTCATCTCAATTTGCAAATTGTCAGTTTTGTGTTTGCCTTAAAACACGGCATATAGGGCTCTACCTCATAGTTTCCCACAAGGCCCGAGCACCAAGTCATCAAGAAGACCCGGAAATTGGGTCAAGTTGGGTCAGGTTGAGTTCTACAAAGCACCGATACTCTTTTTTGGCCAGAGTATCGGTGTCTGACATTTATCCGACGCCAACACTCTTCCGATACTTTCCGATATGTGTTCAATACATGAAATAAGTATTCGATACTTTTCTTTAAAATTTTAAATTTCCGATACACTTCCGACACATGTCCAATACATGAAAAAAAGTATTTGTTTCAATTTTTTTGAATTTCGAATTTCCGACACGCTTCCGATACATCCCGACACATTTTTTATGTTTTGACTTTAAAAATATAATATTATAATATAATATTATATGTGCATAATATAATAGCATACATATTAAATAGTTAAATTATATTACATAAACTTTAATATGATTATATTTAAATTAAATCTAAAAGCAACATAATATTTTCAAATGTTTTATAGCTATTTTGATAAAAAGATCAATATTCTTGTACAAAGAGAGAGAATGATGAAAAAAGAGAAGGAAGCCTCTTTTAAGTCAAGGGGGGAGAGAGAGAGACGGCAAGGCTTGAACCTTTGTTAATTTTTTTTATTAATTGTATATGCTTGAATTTGCCCTATTTTAGTTAAGCTTTATTTATTTTTATTTTTTTTTAAAGCTATTATTCAAATTTTTTTATTTTTTTTTTAGGGTCTATAACTCATGTTTTTTCATCAATCATAAGGATATATATCTAAGAAAATACATAACTTTTAAGTAACGTGTCCCCAAAGTGTCCTATCCTAGTTTTTTGAAAAATTACATGTCGCCGTATCGGTATCATATCGTATCTCGTATCCATATCCGTATCCGTGCTTCCTAGGTTGAGTTTAAGTCTTATCAGGTCCACGCACCAAATCATCGACAAGACTTTAGTTTTTCTGGTTGAGTTTAAATCGATAGATCAAGTCAAAAATTGCAAGGCCTATTGTGAAGCAAAGAGAAGAAACAGAAATGTGAAATATAGGGCTATACCTCATAGTTTCCCACAAGGCAAGTAGCATGGTTATCAAAATCTCGAATACTGCGTGACTGTTGCAGCAAAACAGAAAAACAACCAAGCATCATTAGGGAAAGGAACTGCACTAATTCCGCATCATTATACCTAATATCATAGTTAAAGCAGTTCAAGCATTAACCTGTTAAAGCTTATGGTAATTGAAAACTAAAAGGAAAAACAAATGGATTTGGATGCGGTATAGGAGGTAACAAAGTGTCAGTATCATAATGCGATCACTATTATGGTGGCCTCAATACCCTATCATGGAGCTAAATACCCTATTACATACTGCCATTATACTATGTTTTATCCTTTATTCAACTCCATACTCTGACGCAAATGGAGTGATATAAGGTTCACGCTAAAAAGAAACTAACATGGGGTTTGTAGAAGCGTCTTTGTGGTTATGTGTGGAAGTGGATGTTTCAGATGTTGCTTATCAGGTTGATGTCTGCGTTGGAACTTTTAAAGTATATAAGTAGCTTTCAAACTATATTTTAGCAAAAAGTTGAACAAGTAGTGGTACAATTGTCAAGTATTATACCTCGTTTTAACGTGTAAATGTATTGATATAAATGTTATAAAAAAATTAAACAAAATTGTAATTATCGGGGCTATTACAAAAATACCATAACTCAACAACCAATTGAGTAACAACGAGCTCAAGATCTGTTACGTAACGGCTACTATTTTATTGCTGGTGTGTATCTCTGCATTCACATATTTTATGCATTCTTACAATAATATGATAGGGGAAGCAAACCTTCTCTATCCCATCCCAATTAGCAAGACGAGAATAGCGAGGCTGATGTCTGCAAAACACAGTTTAGAACGAATTTCACTTAAACGCATACATGCTAGAAGTTAGATAACCTAGTTCAAGAATTTGAATACACAAGTCACTGCGATTTTAACACTAAAAGTTCATTCAAGTAGGCTAAGGACGTACAACTGTGCATAACCTTGAAGACCAATAGTGAGGGCTCTGTCATATAATTTCTGCACAAGTCTGCGATTTATGAACCTGTCACCAATCTGTGTAGGACAAAAAAAGGTATCAAGCATGAAAACTGCCAGCTCTTTTAAGAAAGTCATATCTTAAAAACAATAATGAAAATGCAGTAATTTTACAGTACAACAAAAGCAAGCCCTTAGTGGAGAAATATGATGCGAATGACTCCTAGCAATCAGTAATAGAGCTAAAGGCCCTAATATGTAAAGACAATAAATAGACAAGAAATCCTCTCCAAGCCACTAGTTCTAACTTTTTGACTTATGTTACTACACAGAAGTATGCAAGTTGGATACTGGCATGCGGCCAAATGTCAGACTCGACTATTTTTTGAGATTTTATATGTTCTGATCTAATTTTAAGTATCATTGCCTTCATCATAGTACCCAAATATGATACAGGTACTTCAAGGAAAAAAGAGAGCCTAGGTAAAACAGGTTCTAACCTCAATGGATGCTAGACACCCACACTTTTTTTTTTAATCAAGGTAAGAAAAATCCTTCAGTTCCTTCATGAAGAAGGGGTCAGCCTACGGCATTAATAATTAACTGAAATTTACTGGAAGTGGAGAAGTTAACTAGACTAATGCATTATGGACGTTGACACCCATCTTCAACCGCCAGTCAGCCACCATATTTGCTTTTCGATAAACATGATGAACCATTACAAGATTACAACTGTTGATCCTAAATTTGATGTCTAGACACCCACATATCATCAGTGTTTGAGCACTTCATCCAACCATCCACCACCATCTCGGTAAAATTCCTCCCATTTGAAAGATTCATTTTATCACAGCCAACAAGGAATGAATGCAAGAGTGTACAAAGAGTTGCACACGATAATGAATCTGAACCATGCTGCTGCCAGAATCAAACTGAATGTTCATTACCATACAAGCTACACACAGAATTGAACTAACCAAAAGGTCCCAAGGAGAGCAAATAGCAACTGCCCCTGCAATTGGTGTATCCTCCCCATCCTCACCCAGATATTTCACCTGACAGAAATGGTTAATGTCATTAGCATAGTGTAAAACCTCGCAGATGGGTCTGAGAAGACCCTGCAATTTCAAAGATCTATTAGCAAACAAGCAATTTATATCAACCATCCCTTGGGCCCCATGAAATGCCCGACCCAGGGTTCAACTCCTACCACTGGGTGCACACGATTGTGGTGCCACCCATTGGGTTTGTGGACCTCAACTTACCACGTTGCACAGAGAATAACTTTCTAGTGGGCAGCAGGTGCAACTCAGGGATTAACAAAGGTGCATGTAAGCTCGCTGGACAGCCCGATTACCCAAAGAAACCATCCCTTCCTCTGACATTTATATTAATCAATGATTTTTTCTTCAAAACAGCGAGTCAAGGAAAATCAATACAACTGAGTGAAACCCTCTTCCGTACAAGATATGCAATGTTGATTTTGTGACCTCTCTATTTCATGTCCCCATGCTGAAAAGGCATCCTGCAATTGTTCAGCCCCCATACACAGAAGCAAAACTTCATATGAATATTTATATGAATTGCTGAATTCTGAACCATACTGCTATGACATCTCAAACTCCCTTACATTCGAAGATGCATTTTGCAGGAGCAGACATCAAGAGCTAATTAATATATGGAAAAGAAAAGGATAGAATCAATATTTTCTGAATCCCACCCTGTGTGGACACTAGACCATAACATGGTAAGTTGGTAACCATTCTATCTGCATTAGATATTTTGCAGCAGTTCATAACCCCACCTTTACTTCCGTAAAACTAAAGTAAACCAATGAAATTTCATATTGGCAATAATAATCGAACCACCCACTGCTTTACATTTAATTATTCACCATGAAAAGATATTATAAGCGCCAAGTACAACATACCAAGATATTGGCCCCAATGCTAGTTCCAATCACAAAAAGAGGAGCATCTCTGTATTCTTGATGGAGATGATGGATTACTGTGCGAACATCCTCTGTCCATCCAGCATTGTAAAAGCAATCTGACTGCAAAAAGTGTTATGCATAAAACTGGTAAAACACTACCAAGGTTTCCTTAGGGCAGGAGGTCCTACTGTTCTAGGTCCTATGTCCCAAATCCACTTACCTAGCAAAAAAAGATAAACAAAAAGTACACTCAAACGATGAAACCAAGTAAATCTTCTAGATATTTTTGTTTTAAATAATTTGACTCCAAAAAAAAAAAAAAAAAAAATACCTATACTCACTTTCTAGAAGCATATCCAAATAGTGCAATTACTACCTCAGGTTGTTCAATAAACCAAACAAGAGCCTTAAAAGGTAAGGCCTTTATTTCAACTACAGATCTTCCGTACTAAATTGATGAGTGCACTTGAATTTACGGAAAAGATTCAGAGAACAGACAATGGGTTTGTTCCATTTTAATGTTTCATTTGTATCAGCATCGTTTTTATCAAATCCATGTAATAATATATTGTGTCATAACTAAGGGAAACTTAAATATACTAGCTATGTATCATTGCTCACAGGTTCAATAAAGAAAAAAGAGTAGCATCAGCATCTTTCAGAGGTAAGAGAAAACGATGTGCTCCCCCAACCTTCCTTGTGAAAGAATAAAATCAACATAATAAAGGTTTATTGGGTATCCAAAGAGTGATGGAACAAGTGATTGAGGTTATGAAGCTAACAAAATAAAAGCTGTCAGACAGAATAAAACTTGCAAAACACTTACAGTAACAGAAACTCCGCCAAGACCTCTGTGGTTGCTAACAACAACGTTCCATCCACATTTCGCTGTGTTGTACACCAGATGCTTCATATACTGAAATACATAATGTCAGCTATAAATAAGTAAATAAATCTAAAAACCTAATTAATGCAGTACTGATTCAGACAGAAATTTCATAAGAGAAAGAAACTAGACCATATATTAAGACAGATAGTGATCAGAGAATTCATCACTAACAAAATAGCATCTCAGATTTCTATTCTGAAATGACCATGTTATTTTTTTCCCTTTTCAAATATAACCTAATGGCACAAGCTCACTTAAGTGCTCTATGATTTTTTTGGATGCCACTTATCAAAATTGAAAAGTTACCGATACGTTTTAGATATGTCATCAATGGAAGCTGTTAAGTGGGGACAGAAATAACGTCAGTGGCTCTATGTTTGATATCTCTCTCTCTCTCTCTCGCTTGCTTTCTCTCTCAAATAGTGACTGAAATTCACCAGATGGAAATCCTATTGGCATTTATACCAACGTGATCAAAATTGCAACATCACTACAGGAATTATGTTCACAACTTACTGGGGAATATGAATCACTTGTCAAGCCTGGGACCACAACCACAATTGGCCGTTTATCGTCTTTAGCAATTGTATTGTCCATGTAGTATCTACCTCCAAGAACTGGACATATTAGATATAGAATCATCAACTCCTTTACCAATAGGAAAAGTCATTTGCCACACCATATGAAAAATACAAGACCAAAGGTCAATACAAACACATAAACTCATCATCCTACATGACAAGGTATGGTGGGTAAATGTAAAGGTAACAGATCCAAAAAGATCATGTATAATAATCTAGACTTTTTTTTTTCAGACAGAAAGGTTTAATTTTTCTGTGCTGTTTTGTGAATATCAACAAAGAGCACAGAAGCTAATGTTGTGTGAAAAGGTAAATGTAGAATAGTAAAAGTCCAAATAGAACTCAATGCAATATGCATTTTTATGCTAAAATGATGCATGTTAGGTTCAGAGAAAGGGCGAATCTAGGCATGATGATAAGTTTACTCTTTTCTTGACATGGTTACAAAAGGGCACAAATCCAAAAGCATGTCACAGTGCAAAGTGCATGATAGAAAATCTGAAATGGCATATACATACCCCACTCTGCCAGGCGCCAGGGCCAGAGAATGAGAACGGATGAAATATTAAAGTACAAATGAAACTTGCACAACAAATCTAGTCATTGTTGAACTATAGACAAACCCCATGATAAATATTTACCATCAGAGCTCATTAGCCAATCCAAAGCAATAGTTCCACCATCAGAGGCATGAAATATTTGTCTGACAGAGAGAGAATCAACATTCGTCAGACATGCCAAAATCATTGTGGTCTAAGCAAAAGCCGCAAAATTGAAAAACAGATATGCCAAAAGAAGTCACAGATATGCAAACGATGTATCACAAGCAGGGTATCAAATACATAATGTAAATGGCCTGGGAAGCAGCTATTAGAAAACAAACACAACCTACAGACAATATCAAATTATATGGAAGTCCATCTTCAGTAGCTCAGCTCCTATCACTAGAAACAACCAGGAAAAGATAGTTTTAAAAAAGCTTTGACAAGAGTGATAATGATGGTTGATGTAATGACCGGTAAGAGTCTTCACTTCTCTTGTGCTCGAATCAAATAAGAGTCCAGTGTTTTAAGAGCATGAGGATTAAGGCGGATTTTCAACACAAGCTTAGAATTCAACACATAGAATCCTGCAAAGCTTTACAGAATTCACCCTTGATATCTTGCAATGATATTTGTTTTCCTAATTGTTATTGAGTACTGAAAGACTCACATTTAACTTCTATCAAAATGCTTTTTTTATAGTAACTTCAATTATAACGTTTTACAAATGATTTAGCTTAGATTTAACTTCCATTTAATATTTTATACGCTGCTTAGCTGTAAGTATTTAATAATGTAGTTATCTGGATCACTTCAGAGCAACCTTAATTGTTGAGTTACCTATAGTCAATAATGTTGAACAACAACAACAACAACAACAACAATCCCAGTGCCTCGCGGCTCCCGCAAAAGCAGGGTCTAGGAGGGGTATATGTACGCAGCCATACCCCTATAGTCAATAATGTTGAACACATTAGATAAAATATCGCCACCAGTGCGGAACTCCAAATTGACTCTTCGATAGTTCACACATTCAATTCTATAAATGATTTGTGTATCAAAGCGATCAGAAAGGACAAAAGTTTATTCTAGCTACGACTTTCCACATTTACAAATTCCATGTCATTCGTACCAATACAACGGGGATGTTATTGACAGCCACCCCATCGTAATATTTTATTCTACATACAGACCTGCGCGGAGCAATTGAAGAAAAGTTGGACCAAGTTGAGTTTCCATTTTACTTTAGATATGATTCAACACACACACACAATGTGCATAAATAGAGTGTAATGCCATGATACGTTTTCAGTCAAAGGATAGCCCTTCCATGTAATTGATCATTTGTCGTCCAAGGGATAGCTTTCAAAAGGGATCTCTATCACAGCTAAACCACATATACTCATATTTTTTAGATAGGTAAGTGGGGACAGCAATTTGAACCTAGGATTAATCCTAGGGTCACTACCTATGTTGTGTTTTACCACTAAGGCCTTGTTTGGTTCAAAGGAGAGGATTTTTCTCACAGAAAAGTTTTCTTTACATAATATTTTCAATTAAAAATACTAGTTTGTTCAAAATTTTGTCTTTCTAGCTACAGAAAATAGTGTTATTAAATAAATGTGTACGAAGTTCACGCTTGGCAGAGTTGAAGTTGAAGTAAAGCATATAATGTAAGATTATGACGGGAAGCATTTTCCCTCCGTGAAGGAAATTGTTTTCCTTTTTTGTTGATAGGAAATCAATTTTTCTCCAATGGAGGATAATATTTTCTATATCTGTAGTCGTTGCCATGAGGTTCTTTAAAAAAACAACAGAATTGAGACAGAAGATATTTTCCATTAAAATAAGTGGAGCTTAAACTAAGGCCTCATTGACTCTAATCTATTTGCGGTTGATTATGTTGCCTAATCAGCCTATAACTGCAGCAAATGAATAATGTACAACATTCTCACAGCAAGACATCACTATGCAAACAGCAAAAAAGCAATATTCACAAAAATATAGTAAAAACAGATAATGAATCACTATGCCATAAATTAATAAAGTCACAGCAATTAACAACTACTGTAAATTACACATTAGTGCGCTGAGTGTTTGGTGTATTAATTTTTTTGAAACAAAATTTATAAAATAATATTTTAGTCTAAAGTTTATGTATTTAATAAAATAGTCCAAATAGCAGTTTACAAGGTGTAAAGTAGTGCTCTTATCTAACTTTTCTTCATTAGTAGTGTCATAACATTGCAATTCGTGCATGAAATGAGAGATACAGCAAGTAAATTGTGGATTTACCAAAAAAAGGACAAGTTTTATACCCTCATTTGAATTATTTTATTAAATACAGTAACTTTTGGATTAAAAATATATTACATCAAATCTCAAAGACATTAATATGTAATTTACCCTAACAACTATCAGCAGAGAAATCATCACCTCCTGTAGCTAAAAACGGGAGGATTTCCAAAGAAATTCAAAAAAGTAGTCTGCAAATGCGGACTTGCAAGCCACGGAGTCACCGAATAACTGCAAAATTCCAAAAAAAAAAGGCGCGTCAAATCACTAATCACAGCACAAAACATCATCAAAACCCTAATTTTTCAACAATTTCACCTCCCGTGTAGAATTCGACATTTAGAAACAACTCCTTCGTAGATTTTCGACTCCGAATTGAAAGTTAACAATACAGATTGCCCTCTAAATCCACTCAAAATGTCTTGAATCAAATGGCATTCTAAGAAATTGTACAGAAACACAACGAATCCAACAGAGATTGCGATGAAATAATGCGAGATTGGGATCAATAACAACGATTGGAGAATTAAGTCGTATGGAGACGAAGAATTTTGGTATGAAATTGAAGAATCCATTGATAAGAGAGAAAATGCGACAGTTTTCGTGCCCTAAAAATTGGATCTTTTTCAAATTATGAGCTAGAATTGTACTGAGCTAGTGAACGGTGTTTGTTAAGACAAGGAGGAGATTTTAACTCCTTTTTCATGAATTTATTTGTTTTTTCTATTTAAGGCAGATAATATTATTGACTGAATAAAATTATTACTGTAAGAGTAATATTATTATATTTAAAAAAAATTTGTGGTTATTATTTTTTTATAATTCGTGTCATTACTCTGACAATTTTAATTTTTATTTTGGCAATAGCAACTATCTTTAAGATATACAAAATACAATCTAATTACATATTTGATACATAGAGTATTTTATTTTATAACGAAATTAATCTCCTATCTAATTATCAAAATTAAGTAAAAATTAAAAAAACTAATAGATCAATTTTATTATGAAAAAATAATAGATTAATAAAAAAATTAAAAGTAATTTGAATAAACTTGCAAGTATCAAAGACTATTTTGAGACAAAAGGGACCAACCGAATAAATTTAAAAATATCAGCATTAATGGATTAAATAACTTGTAATACGTGTATAATAATAACTATTTTATAATTTAATATTTTTATAATACTATTAGATATATAAAGTACATTAAATAATTGAATATATTAGTTTTTTATTCTATGTTATAATAGATAAGCAGCAGTCGGAAATTTAGAGAGAGGGTCAATATATCATTTGCAAATTTTGGGCATTCGTTTCCATTTTGAAAACATTAATTGATCAAAAATCTGTTGCGCATTTATGTATCCTTTCTCTTCTATTTTCATGTCGTTTATTACTGTTGCGCCTTAATCGGTTGGGGGTCCTCGGAAACAGTCTGGGGTAAGGCTACATACCCCTCGACTCTGTATATGCGAGACCCTCGAGGTACTGGATCGGTTGTTGTTATTGTTTAATACTATTGTAGACGGATTTGTTTTCCGGAAAAGGGAGCTTTTTTAACCTAGAAAAATGCTTGCTTTATATGGAAAAGGAAAAAGAAAAAGGAAAAGAGGGAGCCGTTATGGTAGTTGATCTACCCTTTTTTAATATTTTATAGAAAAATGTGGCTGAAATTGACCACCTCTCCGTAATGGGCTGGGCCGTGGTTTCTAGAAAATGGGCCATACATCCAAGCCCATAAAGATGATTGGGCCCATTCAAATTGGATTTCATATAAGGATTTTGGTTCAATTATTTGAGCGCTAACTCAACCAATTGACAATAGATGAAGTAACTTTTTTAATATATAAATTGGTGTTCTTCTATTCCTCCCACAGATGTCGGATCTTAGGTTTGTATCTGATGAGATAGTTGAAATTTAATGGCTTTTGAAGTATTAGGTTTAGGATATGTTCAGCTATACCCATCATGAGGGCATCTCAATTGGTGGCGTCTCCTATTTATGTAGTCATCACCCAAGGGTTAGAAGGTCGATTCTTGCTGAGGATATACTCATGACTTACCTACTCATGGGAATTTGTGTGTCTCTTCATGGGTCGGGGGTGACTAGGACAGCTCGGTCCCTCGTTATCGAAAAAATATGTTCAGCTAGTCAGTGCGAATAAGTTCTTAGAATTATCCGCTCATAATGTTAAGAACTTGTCTAATTAGAGAGTGCATAAAGGTTGGTAGGACGCATGCAAACTCGTATAGAGACTAGGAAAAGAAAAGGGCAGAAAACAATAGACCACCTGAAGAGCATATTACTCGTCTAAAAAAAAGGAACATACCTAATGCCTCAAGGGCTCCCGCCTACGCAAGGTCTTGGGGGGGTATATATGCAGCCTTCCCCCTTCAGGGTGTTAACCTGAAGAGAGGTTGTTTCCTAGTGCTCCCAAGCTAAGGGTAGGGACTTCCCAGGAGGTCACCCATTCTGGTACTACTCTCGCCCAAGCACGCTTAACTTTGGAGTTCTAATGGGATCCGGTGATGGCGTGTTGGTGCCCTCTTTGGTGAAGAGCATATTACTCGTCTAATTTCCTTAAAAGTTATGCATTATGACAAGTTCGAGTCAAAATTGCATTATTAAATATCGAGCTTGAATTTTCCAGAATAATGCGTAAAGTTTTACGCCCTTGTGACATTTGACCAGCCCGATTCACGAGTTGGTATTTTCTATTTCACACATAAGATATTGAGATTCAATTTTTAAACCGACTGGTATTAGGTTAAGTAATTCACAAAATTCATATACAGAGGCCCATCAACTACAGAAAATTTTCTTTTTTCATATTCCTGATGTGACGAAAAATTACAGTAGGGATGATGCCCCAATACATGGGGCAAAGGCAATTACTTGCCGTAATACCCCTCTACTACTTCCTCACACCAAATACACGTCCCAAAAGGTACACTAAACAAAAGAAAAAGAAAAAGTCGAAACCGAAAATAAAATAAAAAAGTTCTGAAACCGATTAATTAATGACCGCCACTCATGGTAGCTGAGATTTTAACATCTGCTGGTGGTGAGGGGAGCATCGTAAAGGCGAGGATCGAGCTAGCAGCTGCAGCAACCGCACCGACGACGAAGGCGGGCAAGTTGCCGCCACCAAAGATGGCGTCCCAATGTCCACTTGTTACCGACACAAACATCTGTTTCATACAAAAATAATGTACATCTTATTAAATAAAATTTATTGAAGATAATATAATATATATATATATATATAATGGAAAAGGGAAATAAAAGGATTTGTTGAGATCTTGATGGGGACTAGAGAGTTGGGATGTTATTTCTTTGGTTGGGGAAATAATAGTAAAAAGAAAATTTATTAAGAAAAATATTATTCAATTATTTTGAGATTTAGTAATATATTTTTCAAGTTTTTTGAGATATTAAAATATTTTTTTAAGTACTCTAAATTTGGTATTTTTTTGTAGCGTCTTCGTATATCTCCGTTAGGTTTTGTTAAATTATGCTGACGCTAAGAGCAAGCGATTATTTAAATTTAGAAAGACTTTAAATATTTAAAGTAATTTTCAAAATTATTTACATGGAGTTGATCTTCGAGCAAACCATTACTTTTAAGTATTTAAAATTATTTTAGATTTTTGTAAATATTTATTCTCAACAAGTTGATCTCGAGGTTAATCATGGCAAACACTGAAACTTATTGGCTCGGCTTATTTACAAAACTCTTTGTGTTTGTCGATACATTTAGATCACATAAAATCAAAAGTTTATGAGTACATAAGAATCTCACCTGAGGAACGACAATAGCGAGATTCAACACTCCAAGGGAAAGACCTGCACCACAAAATGAAGTCAGTATACAAATTTAGTGGGTTACTTGACCTAATGTCTATTAATTTTAGGACGGAACCCACTTATACGAAGATCTCATATACAAGAATTCTATAAATTGGACCGAAGACCCGATAAAATTAAACGAATTACCTTGGCCTGATCCATGCGATGCTGAAAATATTGATGCTAGTGCAAATGGTATACTGTACGTTATCTGCAACAATACATTACGCCCTTTTAAATATCATATTAATTAATATATTAACAAGAATATATTTTATGTAATATACTACTCAAAATTAACTCAAATTTCGTTAAAATATATGTACTTAAATATATTTACGGCCCGTATCTTTTAATGGGGCAGAAAGAAAGAAGGAATAAGGAAAAGAAATTATTTTTTTAATACTCAATAAATTTTACCTATAAATTGTTATTTTTTTTAATATTTACTAATCTTCGCCGTTTATTACAATGATAGGTCAGGATTCGCTCCTCTCACGCTCTTATTTTCTTATAAGAACATCACCATATATATATATATATATATACAACAACAACAACCCAGTGCCTCCAAGGGCTTTCTTGAAAGCAGGGTCTGGGGGTAGATGTACGCAGCCTTCCCCCTTCCGGGAGCTACCTTGAAGGGAGGCTGTTTCTGAATACCCCTAATCTGAAAAGCTAGTCCACATCATAACGCCTTATGGCTTGGCAGGAGTCATCATATATATATATATATATATATATATATATATATGTATATATAGGAAGGGAAATAAATAGAAAAAGAATAAAAGAAGACAAAGCACATAAATTTTCATGCAAGTGATACTCTGGATTTTGTTTTATATTGCTAAAATATCTTTGTTCAGAAATAAAAATCAAGTTTCATTTATTTTTTATTTTTCATTTTTCATTCAAAATTAAAAACCCAAAAATAACCCCTAATACCATTTTCCATATTTTTAAAAACCCAAAACTCTTAAACAAAAAACATTTCAAACAAATTGTAAAAAACTATCTTTTTTATAAAACGGGTGTTTCTGTCTGAAAAAGTATTAGCTCCTGCCAATAAAGAGTCTATGGGAGTGAGATATATGCAGCCTTATCCTTTCAAGGACACCGAACTTGGAAAGTGTAAAAGCATAAAAATAACAGTACAAAGAGAACATAAAGCAGCAAATTGTAATAAGCAGTAAAGCAACAGAACAACAAGCCGCTAATTAAACTATGCTACTAGGTCAACAAGAAAGAAAAATCAAGTGTGTATAGTGAGAATACAACTAATAATTCAAGTAATTAATTACAATTAATTCATATTACAAGTAGATGGAATCTTCATTCACATGATTAATGTAATCTCTAAGCTTGATTATCTGGAATTTTGGTCTTAATTATTTGGTAATATTTAAATAGGGCCCTACATGGACAAATCATAACAACTTTTATTTTATTTATGGAATCAATTATTTTCAATCTTATTTTATTTATTTAACTCATCACATGTTCACAAAGGTGTTATATTAATCCTGATTTAAAGTTTTATAAATCATAAAACGATCAAGTAATAGTTTTAAAATTATTTTTCAATATGATAGTAAATAAATAGAAATTGTAAAAAAATCATTAACTATGATTTGTTTATTCTTTTAAAAGTAGAACAAACTCATATAGTAAAGAACTTGAGTTTACTTTTCAATCTCTGCATATCTTAAATAATCGATGGTTGTCTGTTTAATCAAACCGTTAATAGTCTTGTACGACTAAAAGTATACTTTTTCACAGTATTTAGCCAAAATTAAAAATTTTAAATAAAAGTAAGAATAAAAAATATTATTTTTTAATGATCAACCAAAATAGAAATTTTTGAAACAAAATACACTTATTTATAATTCAAAATTAAACTCAAAATCCAAATTGTGCCATAAAAAACAACAATTACCTTTCCAAAAAAAAAAAAAAAACTTTATGGAAAATAAAAGAGAATTAATTACGTCATAAATACCGGATAAGGGGATGGTGACGTGGAAAACCGACAAAGTAGGGTCCACGTCAACAAGAGAAGAATCCCCAAGGACAAAGAACATAATAATATTACAACTTTGACCGGTAACTTCCGCTGTGGCCCCCACGGTCCGCCGACCGATGGCGCGTGGAGTCACTGCAGGAATCTAGGGGTGTGGGGAAGGGGGGAGAGTCACTTTCCGTTACAAATGTCGAGGGTGCCCTACCACTTTCTTAACGCCTCTAACCACCGCCGCCGCCGACCACGCTTTTCTTTCTTTTTTCTTTTTTCTTTTCTTTTTTCAAGGTGATTTCTTTTACACCTAAACCGATATATTATTATCAGAATAAAATTATTATTATATTAAAATTTAATTTTTAATATAATTTATAATTATTATTATTTATAATTATAATAAAATTTAACTTTTAATATAATTTTATAATTATTATTATTTATAAATTATATTATTATTATAGTAAAAATAATTTTTGGTGTGATAATAAATTTGGTTAAGATGTGACTTTACTAGTTTTTGACTTCCTCTGTACACGTGCTTTGAATTTTCTTCCTAGTGAAAGTGAAATGCTAGTTTGTACTAGTTGGTCAAATTGTAAATTATTTATTTTATTAAAGTATTTTTTGAATAAATATTTTTATAAAAATTAGGGTACCGTTGTCTAAAAAAATTTAAGTTTTGTATTTATTTCTACATTAAAAGAGAAGTATTATATTTCTGCTTTTAGTTTAAGTTAAAAAAAAAAACTCTTTCTTTTTAGACTAATTATTTTTAAATCTTGAAAAAATATTTTTTCTGAAAATTTTATTTTTTTAAAGAAACTAACAAATTTGAATAAACATGCACTTGGAGTCTAAAAAAAATATTTGTTATAAAATATTTTATTAGATTTTTGTTTATTCAACTCGTATTAAATGCGGAATCTAAATTTTACTTTTATAGAAAAGGAATAAAATAGTTCTTTACTGTTAAAAGAACTAAAAGCAAAATTAAAAATTTTTAAACAAACATCATCCTTAATTATAACTCGAGAAATTATCCTTCATAGTGCTTTTTTGTTAGACTAAGGCCGCATCTGAATGTTCTATGAATGCTAAAATAATAAAACAACATACTTAATATCCTAAGGGCTCCCTCCTAAGCAGAATTTAGGGGATGGATGTACGCAACCTTCCTCCTTTAAGGTATTACCCCTGAAGAGAGACTGTTTTTAAGTGCCCCGAATTCTGGTACTACTCTTGCCTAAGCATACTTAACTTCAGAATTCTAATGAGATCCCGTAACGGCGTGTTGGTACCCTCTTTGGTGAATGCTGAAATAATAATTCTACGATATAGTTCTAAATTCAGACTACAAACGATACAAAGTAAAATAAAATATTTTAAATTTTACAAAGTTGATGGGGAATATTTGTATGATTATCAAGAACTCACGTGTGTCGAAGTTGATCAACTTGCCTTTGTTAATTAAAAAACAAACGAGAAAGTTCATCAACTTGATAATATTTAATGGCCTCTAATACTTTGGTGTATTCCTCTCGTGAATTCATTTTAATTAATTAAATATTTTTTCATCACTTATTAAAAAATAACTGTATTATTAGGAAAATAAATGTTTTATATCAAAAATTATTCTCTAGCCCCTCTTTTCTACTTTATACTAAATTGGGTAACTTAAAATAGTTTTTTTTTTTTTTCTACTTTATACAACACAGTCAACAAGCGGAGTTAGGATTTGAAGTTGGTCATGTAAACCATAATAAAAATTATTTTTTTCTACCGGGATTTGAAATCAGTTGGGTCAACTATAATAGGAATTATTATTTTTCTATGAGGACCTCAAGTCAGTGGGTCAACCATGATAAGAATTATTATTTTGTTATTGGAACACGATACTTATCTTTTATATTACTTGTAAATGTATTTTGATACTTCAGTGTGAACAAGTACTCACACTCTCACTGGTACGTGGCTCCGCAAACTGGTCATCAAGGACAAGTTAAGGGTATACATGAGAGAAAAATGTATCTATATATTATTCAAATCATAACTTTAATATATAATTATGCATGAAAAATTGAGTCGGTTTCGAAAATAATGTTAAAAAATAATAAAAACTTATGAAAAAATAATAAGTTATGCATGTTTTAAAAATTAAAAAATTATAAAAAGTTATTTATTGTAAGCATCAATTATATTTTGAAATAGATATATTATCTACAAAATTAAGTGTCTTAATTATATAACCAAAAAAAAACTTTCCTTTATCGTTAGATTTATCAGTTAAGAGGGGGGAGAGAGAGAGACTTACAGCGAGGGGAATCCCCAAGGCCGCGAACACCGTCAACGCGCCGACCTTCACACCCACCGGTGGAGGCCCGACTGCCGCACCCATCTCACGCGCCATCCTACGCGCGTGCTCCGCCTCCTTGGTCACAAGCACAGTCATCGCCAAACATACCGCAAGGATCAAGTTCACTATCCCCCACAACCTCTTCACCCCACCAATCCAACGCGCCAGCGGCTCCAACCCGAGCGACACCGCCCCCAACACTACCGAGTTTATCATCAACCCCAACGCCCCTGCTCGTACTCCAAGATCGTACGCCTTCCCCACCCCAACTGTGCCCCCGTAGACCTCCTTCCCCATCCAATCGGTATCGAAAAGAAGAAATGGGAACCAACCAATCCAATTTAGACACGTGACAAGTAAAAGCACCCACATCGGTCGTGGCATGTCTTTTAACGCCCCGAATAACTCCCCGATAAACGGCACCCTAACACACGCGCCTGTTTTACCCTCTTTTTGTCTCTCCTCCTCTTCTTCCTCTATCTCACGCGCCGTGAATACTCTCTCACGGACCACAGTTAAAGCAGCCGTGGTTAACGTTAAGAGTAAAACAATAGAGATAAAGAAACAAGACTTTAAATTCGCACAGTAAACATCACACGCGCCGGTGCTCGTGAATGGGAGCGCGTGGTAGAGTTTCTGGTACGACCCGGCGGCGAAACCTAAGACGTTACCAACGGCCATAAAAAACGAGTAAAAAGCGTTAGCCATACGTGTCTTAGACTGGTCCCCACATGCCATGTCAGCAAGTAGGGCCCGACAAGGACCCTGTAGCATGTTATTTGCCACGTCAAGGATCCAGAATCCGACAACAAAGACGGCGATGGCACGTTGCTTCGGCGAGGATGTTGCAGAATCTCCGGCGGCGTGGCCTATGTCGGCGGCGAACCCAATGAGAAAGACCGCGGCAGCAACAAGGGCTGCACCTGCCACAATAAAGGGACGACGGCGACCGAAACGGGAAGTGCAACGGTCGCTATAGTAGCCGACCGTGGGTTGCACAATCATGCCGGATATCGGGCCGCAAAGCCAGATATAGGCGGCCCACTGGTGGGGGATGCCGAGGAGTTGCACGTAAGGTGTGAGGAGAGAGAGTTGTAGGGCCCAGCCAAACTGGACTCCGGCGGCAATGGAGGCCACGAGGATTAGTTTTCGGAGCGGGCTCGGCTCTGTTGGGGGCGGGGACGGTGGGGTTTTCACAACTTCGAGAGCCATAATAATTTTTAGTTTTCTGTTTTCAGTTCGAGAATTTTGGAGTGGAGAGTTGTGGAGATGAGGAGTGTTTGATGGGAGGGGGGCATGAATATATAGAGGGTGTGGGGTGAGTAAGGTCGGTACGTGACAAATTATTTCCGAAATTTTTTATTATATTATTTGTATTAATTTATGGCTTTATTTATATTGAAAGTCTTTATATTTTATTTAATATGTTAATTTAGTTCTTATATTTTAAAATTTATAGTTATTGTACTACTTAATTTATGTCAGTTTATACTGTGATCAAGTTAAAAATAAGTTAATTATATAATTTTTAAGGATATAATCATGTTATATACAAATAATCGTATACAAACCTACTCGTTGATCTAGTTTAAACCAACTCGTGTCCTACACCATTATTAATTTTATCACCAACTTAATATATGTGTTACCCAATGAACTAATTTGACATACTCTAAATTATATAAGAATTAAATCGAAACAACTAAAATTTAAAGACTAATTAATTGATACAATGTGCAAAGTACATAGATATTTAATATAATTAACCCTAATTTATAGTAATAAACTTAATGATGAAAATATAATTATTTTTCATACTTCTGCTTGTAAATTAGTGTTATATATATCAAGTTTTTTTTTTTTAACTAAGGTAATTATTTAATGTTGTTTTACTTTATCCAGTAATTTTTCATCTGCTATTAAAAATATTATAAGATCATATAAAATCGAACATGCAAGGTGTGGGTGTATTTTTTTTTTTTTTTAAACACTAAAAAGCCCAAAGGCGAGGTATCGGTATTCTTGCTTACATCTTTTTTGCTATATATATTATATGATATTTTGATCATGAACATATATAAGTTATATTAAATTTATATTAGTCTATATTTTATATATTAAGTAAAAGTTTCTCCTTTTAAAAATCTTCACGCCCATCATTCAATTTCTAGACTATCACTTACAGTCTTCCTTAATTTAAATACATATAAGTTATTATATAGATAAACTCTATTTTAATTATTTAAAATTTAATCATATATTGTATATTAAACAGGAAAACTCTAGTTTTATTTAAGTCAAACACATGATTTTTTTTGCTATATTCTTTGATATTCGAGTAATGAACATAAATAATATCAAATTTAAACTAGTTTTATTTACGGCATGATTTTTTGTTGTATTATTTGATATTACTATTATAAGTTATTATATCAAATTTATACTAACACATGGTTTTTTGCTATATTATTTGATATTTAAATCATGAACATAAATTATATCAAATTTATACTAGTTTATTTAAGTCAAACACATGAGTTTTTTCTATATCATTATTTTGATATTTAAATCATGAACACAAATTAATACTAATTCTATTTCTTGTGATCTATGAAAGATGTTCAAATTTTAAGAAAATTATTATTTATATACTATTATGTTAGAATTTCTTTAAATTTGTATTTATTTTGTTTCTACTCTTTGTTTTAATTAAAAGGTTTAAATTTAAATGCATGTTTTTGAAAAAATTAAAAAAAGTTTTTTTTTTCAATAATTTAAAGAAAGATAAATTCACATTAATATACTAACTACTAAGGTTTTGGTGTACTTAGAACAAAAATTTTGTGAAATAATATTTTAGTTCAAAACGGTATATGAAGTCGTAAAATAAGCTTCTCATCCAAATTATCTTCATTAGCAATATCAAAAACGATACTGCTCATATGCGGGATGAGGGAAATATAGTGCTTTACCAACAAATAATGACGAGTTTTACATACTTTCATGCCGTTATTTGAATCATTTTATTAAATAAATACAATTTTTAAACCAAAAAATTATTTTACGAAATTTATAAACTAGAAAATTAACAAATTAAATCTCATAGTACTAATATGCAACTTATCCTAAAAAATTGAGTAATTTGATTTTCAATAAAAATTAAACAATTTACTTTTGTCAAGACATAAATTATTATTACTAGACTAATAGTATAAATTACACGCAATAAAAGTTATAAAATTATCTTAAAAATAATATTATCCAAAATATGAAGGATTACCGGGGGTGAGGATAGGGCTTATCCGTTTACAAATAGAAGTTAATGCATTTGAAGGGCAGATTACAGATGAAGACCGACACGTGTCAGTGTGCATAGTGGGAAACAGAGGGGAAGACATTCAATTTCGATTCCCTCTTTTCTGAGTGATTTCTGTAAAACTTTTAAAACTTTTTCACAACCATTTAATTTCATTGGATAATGTTTGTAAATTTAAAAAAAAAAGTGATAGCTGCTTTGATTAATTATAAACCCAAAAAAAAAAAAAAAAATGCAAGAATCGAGTTTAAAATCTGTTAAGATATTATTTACCTTAAAATTAGATATTAATTTGATTTAAGTAATATTGGAACAGTATACGATTTGATTGCATATGTTTAGTTACATAAACAGTTTGATTTGAAATGACATGTAATTATAAAAGGATTAGAAAAATATAAGGGGTTGGAGTGATTTGTAAAGGAGTGCTCGAGAGTAGTACCAACACGCAAAAACAGTATCAAGATGAGTGACCTCCGAAGTTAAGCGGGTACCAACAGGTTGGACGAAAATAGTACCAAAATAGGTGACCTCCTGGGAAGTTCTCGTGTTGCATCCCTCAGGTTAGGAGTTCTCGGAAACAGCCTTTCTTTAGGGTAGCACTTTGAAGGGGGAAGGCTGCGTACGTCCATTCCCCCGAACCTTCTTAGGCGGGAGCCAATGGGACACTGGGAATTTTTTATTTTTTTTAGTGCGAGAGCACCTGAGTAGGGAAAGAGTGAGAGGATTATATTGAGAGGTGTTTTAATTGAGGTCCTAATGAGAATTTATAGCTTTCTCTATTAAAAACTATGTTGAAGAGGGTTGATGACTCGCCAAGCATAGCTACATTGAGGGTTGATGGCTCACTATGCAACAGCTATAACAGGGATGGTTGGTGAATTACCGTGCAATATTTACTAGATTTAAAAAAACAAAAAAGGGAAAATGGCAAGTTGGAGTTTAGGTCACGAAGTGGAGTGAGGTACAAGAATAAAAGGTAACTAGATTAGATATGAATTTAATAATTTAATAAGTAACATTAAATGAAAGTTTTATTATATGCTATGCTTTGTGTGAATTACTTTAATTGATATTTGGTGCTTCACAGATAATTACCAGTTAACGCTAAGTTAGGAGGCGCGGTTGGTAGGATTCATCTTATATTTTCATCTATATTACCATATGATATACAAACTTTATAATATATAATACTTAATAATATATATAAGTATATCAGACAGAAACGTGCAAATGAGCTGAGTCGAGAGAGTACTCCTTTGTTCAAATACGAGAGCTTGAGTTTGAGAACTTTTTGTTTACATTGAACTCATTTCAGTAGAATATTAATATGCTCATTATTTGGCTCGACTCAACTTATTAATCTTCTCTTTGATAATTAGAGAGATATTCTTTATACGTCAACTCAAAACTTATTAATCTAATCGATTCAGTCAAACTCGCTATTGACCTAAGATAATTGAACTACAACAACCGACCATTCAAAAAAATGTCAAGTCAGTAACGAGCCCTTGACAATCAAAATAATCTCGAACATTTACGAGTCAAGCCCCCCACGAAAACGAACAAGCCCTCATCGATTGCATACAAGTGGTTTATCGAATGTTTGATTCATTAATACTCCCGAGGTGCATATCAATTAATATTTTAAAGTTTCTTTTTGGGTCAAATAGACATTCAAATGCACCTAATTGACAAGCAAAAGCACACACGTATGGTATTGGTATCAAGTTCTAAGATAATCTTAATCATGAACTTTATAAAAGTAATTAAAGGCCTAACTCAACTTGTTACAAAAGAAACCTCTCCACTTATTAAGGAATTTTAACTACTTATTAACTACTATTTATAAGGGTATAATATATCGCTCACATATTTTGGTTTTCTCTGATTAAAAAAAAAAAAAAAAAAAAAAACATATTTTGGTTTTCAACATATCCTGCCCGTTAGGAGCTGTTGAGTTTACTATACTGGTTAGACTATCTATCCTTCAAATATGACGTCATCAGTTAGAAACCCGTTTTTAACTTTTTCAGATGCTGGTGAACCTTCTTAAATTATCTTCTAAGAAAATATACGTCGAATAGATTTCTAATATGCTTCTTCTAATGTTATCATGAATGATTGCCACATTCACCTTAGGAAAATTATCACTTAGGTATTATAAGGTTTAATTATTTATTACTTAGGTATCCTGTTGTTTCAATGTATACAATGAAGTACCTTGAGGTTTGAAATTCTTATCATTTAGGTATCCTGTGTGGAATTCGATGAAGTTTTGTGAGAATCTGACCAATTTTATGTAATAAATGATTGCAATCATATATACAAGTCATTTCAATGTTTCAACAAAAATTCAACAAATTATAATAAGGAATATTCATTAACATATTGTTAAAATCACGTGTCATATCAATACTTATATATTGTTGAATTCATGTTTCACTTGAGCATTTTCAACGAAAACTATCGAATTTCAGAAGAAGGATACCTGATTGATAAAATTTCAAAACTTCATAGTGCCCAAGTGATAAAATTTTTAACCTCAAAGTACTCCATTGTATATTTTGAAACGTTAGGCTACTTTGATGATAAATGATCAAATCTCTGGATACGTAAGTGATAATTTTCCTTCAGCTTATTTCAAATGAACTGATTCCAAGTCTTATCTCTCCTCGTGTCTTACAAAATTGAGAGTTGTTACATGATTAACTTCAAACTCTAGTTAGATTTCCGAACCTCTCTATTTATATCTACATAGAGAATCCCTATAAATTAGTCTACATAGCTTCCTGCAGACCTGCCCCAAGCCGCATTTTCTATCTACATACCTATTGAAAGTCAGTTTTGACATGGATCACCCTTAGAGCTCGGCAGCATCATTAATGGATGAAAATTCAAGATTGATTTTATACTCTAACAGTTGTAACTAAAAGTAAGACAAAAAAAAAGGGATCAGCCCAGTGGCTTGACTTAACTAACGTTAAGATATGATAACTTTTACAAGCTTTAATGTTAAGATTAAAGTTTGTAACGAGAAGTGATAAAGAAGCCAAGAAAAGTTGCAGCTTCTGATTTACTCTTGTCATGTTCATTTTATTGAAAAAGACACACATATGATCCCTTTTTCATTTAAGATTATCCAAATAATCAGTCTTATCAAAGAAGGTATCAGCACGCCGTCACCGGATCCCATTAGAATTCCGAAGTTAAGCGTGCTTATACGAGAGTAGTACCAGGATGGGTGACCACATGGGAAGTCTTCACCCTCAGGTTAGGGGCACTCGAAAACAGCCTCTCTTCAAGGGTAACACCTTGAAGGGGGAAGGCTTCGTACATCCGCCCCCCAGACCATGCTCAGGCAGGAGCCCTTTCGGGCACTAGGTATGTTGCTTTTTTGCTTTTTTTACAGGATTAGTCTTGTTAATAAGAATTGTTAGCATATTTTTTACCTTAAAATTAATTGTATAAAAATGAAAAATAGGAAAGAAAAAGAAAATAAAAAGACATGTTAAGTAGATTGCAAGGGTTTATTTATTAGGCACTAATACAACCGGATCCCATTAAAACTCTGAAGTTAAGCGTGCTTGGGCAAGAGTAATACCAGGATGGGTGACTTCTTGGGAAATCCTCATGTTGCCAACCCTATAAGATTGGGGGTCCTCGAAACATCCTCTCGGCAGGGTTATACCCTGAAAGGATAAGACTGCATATATCCACCCTTCCCAGACCCCGCCTATGCCCTTCCTAGACCTCGCCTATGCGGGAGCGTTTGAGGCATTGGATCTGTTGTTAGTGTTGTTGCTGTTAAGTAGATAGTAGAGTGAAAAAGGGAGAAAAAGTAGAGAGGGATTGAGTTTTGTAAGGGCACCCGAACAGGAGGAGAGAATGAGAAAATAATTGTAAGAATTGTGTTTTTTGAGGATTTTTGTGAGATGTTGAGTGGGGTTGGCTCGAGTATGAAGGGAGTCATACTCGGGTACCTTTATTGAGAGTTGAGAGTTTCTTATAACTTTCTCTGTGCAAAGTTACGTTGAGGAGAGGTGCCAGCTTACTTTGTATAGCCACATTGAGGATGATTGGTGGCTTACCGTGCAATAGCCACATTCGAGGAGGAGAATTGTGAGATGGGTTTGGGGTTTCAATTAGAGATTTTAATCTTAAATTTCATAGTGGATGAGGAGTCCATTTGGGTCACGTGGTTTTCCTTGTAGTTAAGAGAGGGTTTTCCACGTAAATTTTTGTGTGTTGGTTTGTTGTTTTCTTTTGATTTTCACTTTTGCTTGTGGTCGAATGTGTGATTTTCCGAACAAGAATTTACGATGCTAAATGTATTGGAAAAATACATTCAATTTACATACTAAATATTCAAGCGAAAAAGCATGGCTCATGTCTTATTTTGCAGCCATTTATGCAATCTGGGATTCCAAGAATGCACTCATTTTCCAAAACTCAACACATGATTGGCCTAACATTGTTGATACCATAAAACTAAGAGTGATCACATGGTTTAAAATGCTAGTCGGTCACACTGACAGCTCAATCCAGCATTACGTGGAGAATCCTCGTGGATTACGACCTCAGCCACTCTCAAATCCAGGTGGTCATCTACATCTTCATACACAGAAATCCACCTCAATCTTGTATCATGCTTCAAAGCTAAGTGCATATTTGGCCTGAGTTTGATCATGATGCGGCCATAGGCTTTGGACTTTTCATTTTTGTTTCTTTGATGTTTTCTGATTTCTTTTATTTTAATTCAATTGTTCTTTCTTTTGAGGACTATTTCATCTTTGAAGTTTCTTTTCCTCCATTTTAACTATAAAAAAAAAAAAAAAATTACATACTGAATGTTGATAAAAATATCCGAGCTGCGTAAGATCAGAGTGATCGAGTAAGGTAAAATCGGCAAAGTTTGTCTCCCCCAAATGGAAAGAAAATGAGACATTGGGCCCAAGAATCTGCAAAATCTATCTCCTCTAAGCAACCGCTCCAAAAACCTAGTTAGCAGTACTATGAAATATAAGGCAGGCAACTTTTTTGAATGCTACCAGATCCGCCTTGTGACCCAAGGCTTCACCCACCAACTAGGTATTGACTACAACGAGACCATTAGCCCATACGTCAAGAAGACGATGGTACAACTTGTTCTCTCCCTCGCTGTGGCTCTTTGACGTCGATCCAACAGCTCAACGTTAAGAATGTTTTCCTTTAATGGCATCATCAATGAGGAACTATACATGAAACTAGCACCTAGTTATGTACAGCTTGATGACATAGTAGTCGCTAGTAATAATATCAACATTATTGCCACACTCATTAATGCTATCACCTTTCGGTTTGATATCAAATATCTTTGAGAAACTTGTTGCCACTCCCCTCCCTACTTGATTAATCGCACATTGGTAGATAGTTAATTTCTAGCCCGACCCTTTGCATAGTGTGGTAGGTACACTTCAATACCTTACCTTCACTCGATCAAGTATATCGTTTGGTGTCAACCTTCTCGGTCTGTTCATGTGTTACCCTAGGGAGTAACAATAGAGATGGGCAAGTGGATCTGTGGCTACTTCAGTGGCCCGATTGATCATATCTAGCCTCTTATATTGACCAAGTTGCGATGTTCACATTTTTGAATTAAAGGGGTTGTTCTAAAAATATATGCTCGACCTATTTACGAATTCTTCTTGGGACCAAACTTGATTTCATGGAGGGCTAAAAATTGGTCTACGATCTCTAGGTTTTGTTTAATCTTCCTATAAATGGCCTTTCAGCTGGTTGTTTTGTTCATTCAAGAAATTTCAATATCAAACCCGAGTATTCCTTCCGTCTTTTTGATGGATTCCAAGTTTATCCATCTTGACGAGCTCAAAATGATTTTTACATTTTCGTTCCCCATCAAAGGGTATCCCTTTTTCTCGGTTCACATATATTTGACGCAATCTATCGATAGGTCCACTGCACTTTAGATTGAGGGGGCTTGCTAGGAGATATGCAACTCTTAATTGATAAAATTTTAAAACTTCATGATACCCAGGTGATAAAATCTTTAAATCATAGGATATCTCATATCGTACATTAAAAAGTCAGGATACTCAGGTGATAAATTCTTAAACCTCAGGGTATCTAAGTAATAAGTTCCAATATTAAACATAAGAGTATAGAATAGACAACGCAAATATTATACGATATAAGTTAAAACAAAGTCCAAGTATGAGAATGACCATCCTTTTCCAAAATTCTATAGATTTGTATTAAAAATTGTGAACGTCGAACATAATTAATTATAACAATGTATAGTTATTATGTATCATAATACTATGCTTTTTCGTCCTAAAATGCTAACATGCCACATTATTTCTCTCTCTCTCTCTCTCTCTCTCACACATATATATATATCCTCCATAATAATTCAGTTAAATTTTTTCACAATCCATTCGATTTTTGTTCAAAACATTGATATAAACTCGTATTTATTGTCATAATATATATATATATACATATATATCCTCCATAATAATTCAGTTAATTTTTTCACAATCCACTGGATTTTTGTTCAAAACATTGATATAAACTCATATTTATTGTCTTAATCATGTATTACATTAATATTTTATGGTCAAAATTGATCAGTTTTTGACAAAAATTTCACCTATTTGTTAAATTTCACCATGTCTTTAAACACGACCAACAAATTTGGCATATATGAGGTACACATATATACTCAAGTAATATTTCATAAAACAAATTGATATTAGTTAAAATAAATCACTAGTCTATATATATTGATTTATGTTCACTCATATGTGATAAAATTTTAGCCCTCGTTTGGTTGATAAATGAATTAAATTCCCGTAGAAAGTTGTATTACCCAAGAATTCAATTCCTTTTTCAACTTTCCAGGAAGTAGGTAAAACATATTTAGTTGCCATAATGAGAAATCCAACTTCCTTCAATACGTTAATTAAAAAACAAAAGGAATTATAATTTACCTAAGGAGGCTAGGTAACTGCATACTTTCTTGCCAATCAAACAATAGTCAAAATTCGTACTTTTCATGAATTTATACTTCCTGTATACCAAACGAGGCATTAAAATATCAGAATACTTCATTATATATTATAATATTTATCATAATATAAGTAATAAATGATCAAATTTTAGGTATATAAATGATAAATACGCATTTAATTATAACATATGCTTGTCCCTTGACTTTAGTTATGTGATCCCGCACCCCGAAAACGAAGTGCAGACACTAAAATCTGATAATTTTGATTGACTTTGTACTTACTGTGGTCACTCGACGACGTCGTTTTAATATTTATGGGATAACGTGCATCGGTTCATTATTGTAGACCCTATTTTCCGATACTATCCACCTTATCTGATTTGGTGCAGTAGTTACGCTATTTTATTTTTAAATGTCAGAGTATAAATTAAATTATGATTCTTGTTTAATAATTAAAAATTTTAGGAACGATGGTTACTTAATATAGTATCGGAGCTAGTTTGGTCATTCATTAGCTTTAGTTTTTGAAGAAGTCGGTTCTTGACATTATTGATTAGGAGATTACGAGTTCGAATCTAATAGCTTTCACTTTCGATATTGAGATAATTTAAGTACAAGATATGAGGTCGGTCTGTACAATATCAAACGTTTTAAGTCTAATGAACATTTGAATGATAAGTGTTATATATTATTTGGGTATGCAGGATGCTGATCTAATCAACCACTATTATAATTAATATCTTATAAATTGAGATTAGTAAAAATCATCCCACTAATGTAGTGGAAAGATTATCTTCCCTTTTGTAGGGAGTATTGGTTAAAAGAGGACTAGGTTTAGTGCCTATAGATAGTCATCTTTTCTTCCCATGTTATTATTGATCTGATTATGAAATCAGGAACTTCTCCAATACTCACCTCTCTCTTTAGAGTCACCATTCTCGACTCTTAGTTTTGTGACGTGGAAAACATAGAGGACTCTGGTAGCCCTCTAAGTATAAAGCGATCTAGCAAGGCAGTAACACAAGTCTTGATCCTGTTCCTCAATTAAGGTATTCTGTAAACTTAGTGTTTGTGTATTTACCTATATTTTCCTTCAGGGTACATAATGATGTATTTTTTTAATCAAAAATACATAATGATTTAACTTATAGTAAATAATAAATAAAAAATTTCATTAAATTGCATTAGTTGTCATACCCTCACCCTCGTAGAAAATTAAAACTCAAGGCAAAACTAAACACAATAATTAAAATAATTAACACTTTTATTTTATTTTGGATGATAAAATTAAGGAGAAAGACAACACTTAAATAATAATCCTAAGAATATCTGAAGGCACTACTACACTAGAAAAATTAAAGTACAAGACAAAGCCATCAATGAGGCGATGAAGACTTACCTCTCAGGTTGGGGGTTCTCGGAAACAGCCTCTCTTCAGGTTGACACCCTGAAGGGGGAAGGCTGCGTACATCTACCCCCCAGACCCCGCTTTTGCGGGAGCCCTTAAGGCACTGGGATTGTTGTTGTTGTTGTTGTATAAAGCCATCAATGGCTTCATCAAGGTCATCATGACCGGTTACAAGAGGGAGGGGAAGAGACTTCAATCTCACCTACCACTATAGTAAACGCAAGGAATATTGTAGGTACAAATACAATATACTTAAGTACAAATACTAAAAGTATATACACGAAAAATATAAAACTTATACTTAATATTTAACAACCCTCGACATAACATTACCCTCAAAAGGTTCCTTTTTTTAGAGTTATTATTATGACAAAAATTATTATTGTTAGAGTAATAATATGACTTATAAATAATAAAAACTACAAAAATTATCTTAAAAGTTATTATCTCACTCTATAAATAACAATTTAGCCTTGAGAATAATGTTACTTTTTTTTTTTTCTTACTAAAATATACTAAACATTATCCTTAGTAAATGTATGATTGACTTTTTGAAAAATATTTCAACACTTGTCAAAATTACTGAAACATGAAACAATTATTAATTTAGGGCCTTGTGATATCGTTTTCATTTCACGATTTAATGTTTTCTAAAAACTAAAATTCAAAATTTAAAAATAATTTTTATCATTCTTGATTTCGGGTTTTAACTTTTATTCAAATTATAAAAATTAGAAACTACAAATCAAAACTAAAAAATATTTTTAATAATTAATTACTAATTTCTTAAAAATTAAGAACTACAAATAAAATAGGGTACAAACAAGTTTTTACTAATTACTTATGTTTTCTAAAGTTTAGTATAATTAGATATTAAAATATAATAAGATCTTTTAATCATTATTATATGAGATTTCAATCAACAGAATAATTTCCAAATTTCATAAGAGAATTTATTTCTGAGATTTTTAAAGGTTTAAAATTTATCACTTAGATACTTTAACGTTTTAATACGTATATTGTAAGATATCCTGAAATTTAAAAAACTTGTCATCGAAATACCTTGAATTTTTTACAGATTTTATCAGTCAATTATTTCATCAAAATTTATGGATTATGATTAGAAAATACTGACATAAAACATGATTCTAGTAGTATACATAGGTTTGCTTTGTTAAAATCTGATATTTCTTAATTAAAAAAAATGCTAATGTAACATTTAATTTCAACAATATATATGTATTTTATCTGAATTGGTGAATTTTAAACATTATGCCTCATCATTAATTTGTTTTGAAAATTGATTGAATTTTATAAAAAATATTAGATTCCTGTTTAAGGTACCTAGGTGATATACTTTCTTTTTGATAGGTGTCGATGAATTTTTTGACATTTCTTTTTCATAAGAATTCGTTTCGTTGGCTCGATTGGTTTGTTGTGATAATTTTTCTTATTGGTTTCGGCTTCGGCTTCGGTTGTTTCTGCTTGTGGTTGCTTCTGTCCATTAGTCTTGGTTTGCTTGCGTTTTGAGTGTAGCCTTTTGTTGGAGTTCAAGTGTTGGTTCAATTGTCTCGGTGTTTCTTACATCCAGGTCCTGCCTTACACGTTCGTACCTTTCTCAACTTGTATCTTACTAATCAAAAAAATTATATTATGTCGGATTTTACCAGTTGTATTAACCAATGGCTTTATTGGGTTTAAGCATTTCAAAGAGGCCCAAAATAATGGTGGAAGGGCAATCATATAGCATAAATAATGGGGTGGCTCTATTTTAAACCTCATTCCTAACATAATGGACCTTAATATATATATATATATATATCTAACTACTAACATCACTAATTATGTACTTCTTCCTAATAAAAAGTATGTTATTTACGTTAAATGTCCTTGTATTTTATTATTGTATTAATTTAGTCTTTATTCTTTTAATTTTGTTAATTTAATTGCTTTAAAATTGATGTTGTACTGTCAATTTAGTACTTGAAGTAAAATTTATGCTAAGTTCTTACGGAAATCGTTAATAGTTCGGCTGTGGATCAGGCTAAATTGATTCGACGGGTGGATTTGTAGTGGATTAGTTGCATCATCTAACGTGATTGTGTTGTTAAATTACGTGAATAACTTAACTTGAATTTGACTAAAGTACTAAATTGACACAATATAAATTATAGAGGGGTTTAAAGTGACACAATTAAAAGTATAATGACTAAGAATCTTTAGTGTAAATAACACTAAAAAATATTACAATATTATGGTAATTTTATTTTGATAACTTATAAAAATAATTAGTAATTTTGCAGTTGTACATCTAACCACAATGTAATTGTTCGGACATAATTTGTTAAGTGAAATTAGGTTTTAAATTTCACAAGGTTTGACCATTTATCGTATAAGTGTTCAGATATTTCAATATATATACAATAAGGTAGCCTGACGTTTGAATAATTTACTCACTAGGTACCCCATATTGAGATTTGATACATTTTTATAAGAATTTGACTAAATTTATACAAAAATTACAAATTTTGCACATGATTATGATAAAATATATATAAGACATGTCAGTATTGTATAGGTTGACTCATCAACCCACTATTGTACTGGTTTGACTGTTTTTGCTTGTCTTCTTGTTGGTTGGGTTTTCTTTTTTTCGGTCCCCGTTATTGTACGGGTTGACTCAGGGCTCGTTTGATCGAATTGCCTGTTTTGTACTGCGACTCTGTCGCTAATTATAAAAAAAAAAACAAAAGACATGTCAATATTTGCAACAACAATTCAAGAAATTATAATAAAAATTTTAACCAAATTTTATTTAAGCTACCTTTGCCATAATTTGGCAAAAAAATATCAAAGTCTATGGAAGATACTTATACATTGTCAAAACCATGCTTCACTTTAGTATTTTCCAATAAAAATTTATCAAATTTTGATAGAATAGTACTTCGTTGATTAAATTTTAAAACTTTAGCGTACCTAATTAGGATTTTAATAACAGCTTTTTTATTTTTTATTTTTACCATGCTCACTTATCAATATCATCAAAGACAAAAAAGTTTGTCGGTGGATTAATTTGTCTAGTGTAAATAGATGACAATGCTCTAGGATTCGATACGGAAACTATTAAGGTCTTATTTAGTTGCGACATGAATTGAATTTTAATGAGAAGTTATATCTTTTTAGGAATTTAATTCATCTGTCAACTCTTTAGGAGGTAGGTAGACATAAAGTATTTGATTGTCAAGATGATAAAAAAAACTTCTTTAGGGGGTTAGTTAAAAACAAAGGAATCAGAATTTATTTAGGGAGAGCTTGATAAGTTACTTCCTAATTCCTATATTTTGAAAAAATTTGACGTATTCTGCTAACTTACTAGCAACTAAAGAAGATATCGAATCTCTAGCGTCTATAAATTACTGGCAACCAAAGAAGATATCAAATCTCTAGCGTCTATAAATTCATACTTTCTAGGCCAATTTCCTGCCAACAAAACGCCACATCCCAGGATTATCAATGCCCGTGACAATAACAAGTACAAATAGACACCAAACAAAACGCCACCCTGGAAGACCTCATCGGCAAAGATGTCTACCAAAGATGCCTACACAAAGATAGCACCACTCCACCCCAAACAGCCAATCAACTCCTAGTGCAGGAACACGAGTCTACCTACCGACAACTTCTCCTATCCACTTGAGATTAATAGGTTATTAAAGTGGAACTTACATATGGTTCCTTTTTTTTTTCTTTCGTAGGGGATTTCCATGTGCATCAGCATCAATACCACAGAATGTGTTGACCATGTTACTTTCTGAGCCACTGTAACTTAAACCTAGTCTTTTGCCCTTCTCCTAACAATCTTTGGTTCGTCAAATTTGTTCCGTTAAGGTACAATCCTTCCCATATTTCCCTCTCCTTCCCGCTAGGTGGGAAAACTTTTTCAGTTTCAGAAACAATACAATATGATGATAGTCTCCTACCTTCCATCTCCTACCAAACTTAGGCCCTACCTTCAACACTTTGGATGCTTCCTTATTGATGGCCTCCTTCGAGCTCCTAACCAACCCTAATGAGATCAAATCTTCCTTGCCTTTCTTCGATGGAATTCTATTACATGTGGTAGCCTTCGGGTTGGCCATTTGATTCTCGGTAGACGGAACCTCCACTTCCTCCTGGACTTCAACTTCAAAGAGATTCACGAACCTTGGTGGAAAAGTGTCGTCATCTGACTCAGCCAACTGATCCTCTTTAACCTCCTCTGTCGAGCATTCCCCTTTGGACTGTGCAATACTAGAAGTCATTAGCGCATCACTTCCTGAACTTTGAGTTCAAAGAGATTTACAAACCCCAAGGGGAATATCTCACTTGAGCCGACTTTTCAACAACATTATTTCTTGCATCATCAGCTTCGCCAAGCTTCGCATCTTGGGTTTCCTTCACCACTTCAACTTCTCCGGCAGCACCCGGCACTGATCATGCGATTCCACCATCGAAGAGTTATTATCGAGCCTATTGTTTTTGGTGGGCTCCAAAGTCAAATCTTCTCTGTTTTCGTCTGAGGACTTCCGGTATTTATTCTCTATTGCCAAATCTTCCATTCTAAGAATTTTTCATAAGCCACCTGACCAACCTCAAAAGCATGTACGATGTGCTGCAAGCTTCGTACGGTTAGGACAACGACATTGCAGTGACATATATACAATGATACTTAATAAGTGTATAGGGTATTGATCGATCTTTATTCTTGTTAACTTCAATCCCAATTTTGTTACACTGGTTCCTTTCCTTTTTCTGGTTCATACTATCCAGAAGAGGTCATAGTCTTTTAGTACCTGTTGATTGTTTTGCCTCTTTTCATCTTGTTTGCAGGTTTTTTTTTTTTTTTTTTTTGTCTTTGTTTTATTTCCTATTTTGTTACGGGATTAACCATATCTCGTTTGTACGAGATGCCTGTTGTTCAACGAATTTATCACTAATTATCAGAAAAAAGGGTTTAAAGAAAATAAATATCGATAATATATGATTGCTTAACTTTATCTAGTATAAATATACACTTAGCTGAATGGTAAAACAATAATAAAAGTTGTCCATTTGCGTTATATACAGCATGTAAAAATAATTTATTAATCTTTATCTAACAAATAAAGTAGTTAATTACGTAAAAACACATCAAATTTTCACTGAAAAGAAAAGATATATTAAAGTTGTTAGAGTATAAAATTATTCTTAGACCTTCACCCATTAATTTAAGCTTTTGAATTAGTCGGTTTTTGACATGCTATATCAGACACCCATGTTGGTTCAATAGTCCCCACTTTAAATATTAACATATTTCAAGCACTAAAGTATGTGTAGGCCTGCATTATTTCACGCTTCAAGCCTAATTAACATTTGGGTAAAGAACCATATTAAAGTATAAAATTATTTTTGGACATTTACTCATCAGTTTAAGCTTTTAACTTAGTTGGTTCTTTGACAAAATATTAAATTATTAATTTAAAATTTACCTTATATTAAAGGTTGTATGCAGCGGACCTGCTTTCTTAGGTTGGAGGTCCGCGGAAACAGCCTCTCTTTAGGGTAGCCCCCTAAGGGGGAAGGCTACGTACATCTATAACACCCCCCCCCCCCCCTCCCGCGACCTTGCTTAGGCCGAAGCCCTTCGAGACACTGGGTTTGTTGTTGTTGTTGTTGCTGCTTATATTAAAGGTTCTATTCGAAAATGAAGTTGGTTAATTCGAAATTTATTACACATACATTGATAAAAAAAAATTTCTCGAGTTGGGGGTCCCCAAATACAGCCTCTCTTTAGGGTAGCACTTTGAAAGAATAAGGCTGCGTATATCCTACCTCCTTCAGACCCTGCATATGCGGGAGCTCTTAAGGCACTGAATCTGTTGTCGTTGTACAATGATAAAAAAAAGATAATGGTGAGCCAATTATGTAAAACGTGGCAGTGCTTAAATTCAATTTATCTAAGTGCAAGTGCATAAGAAAAACAAATAATAATATGCAAAACTTTTTTAATTATAATAATAAAATAAATTTATATGGGAGGTTCAAATACATCTTCAATTCGAATTCACAAGCAGAACTGGCCAAGACCCCAAATAATTGAAGCAATTGTTTAGAGCCCTAATTTATCTTGGCTGAATTGCAGTATATCGTGATAACGTCTTTACCTTTTATCTCACCGTTAATCCTATCTGCAATGATCGAAGCGAGCATGTCAATGTGGATTTTCATTGTGTTAGAAAGAGAGTCTCTAAAGGTGATCGTCTTCAATTTCGATATAAACTTGTTGATATCTATACCGAAGAACTTGCCGTTGATCGATTTATGCTTTAAGAAGAAAATCTTCATGTCATTGCGCCCCGTTCAGCTCGAGGGGTCGTATTAGAGGATATTGGACTCTTAGATCTCTCTCCTCTTCCTCTATTCCACATGGAACTATTATCACCGTTATTATCATTCTATCCTCGAATCTGCAAATTTATCATCCAGATTAGAAATATTATTGTAATTATGATAATCTTACTTACTCTACGAATAGCCTAGATTGTAACTCTATTCATGTTATTTAATGTCATATTTTCTCAACCTTAGCCCTCGTCCTTTAAAGTATATTATTATCAGAAAAGCACATTTTTTTATATGTAGGAAAAACTACGGTATATGACCTTACAATAACATTTTTGTTACACGCCATATACCTCAACAATAGTTCAATTCTAGAAACACAAGGGATGGCTGAAGTAATTTGTGCAAGGAAAAACATATATTTTTGCGGCCGAAAAGTAATATTTTTCTTTTCGTGGACATGTAACCGACATTATCTAACTCTAGCTATTTGAAGAAAAGTCCGGTCTCCTCAATCAGTTCTTTTCCTCGTGATCGCGTCCTCTACCTTTTCTTATCGAGGTCATACTCCATTGCATATGCTAGCGGAAGAGAAACTGCACTAAAACATAATGTTGAGATAAACATGTGCAAATTATATTCCTCGATATTCAAAAGTGTAAACATTAAAAGCCCACTGCCCTATTCCCTACATGAAATTCAAAAGCGATGTATTTGAGCATCCTAATCAATAATACTCAGAAGGTGACGATGTTTGATATCATTTTCACAGTCAAGGTCATGTTGACATCTTGTCGTTAACGAATTTAGAATTTTAATCGTGTGAATGTGGTATCTCTGTATATACAAAAAATAAAATAGAATTACAATAACAACAATGATTTAGATAAATTACAAAAATAGAAAAGTATATCTTTTGTTTTTTTTCTTTTTCTCGGGGCCGTGCATTCTTTGGATGTGTCATGCTTTGTATTGCGAGTCTTGTGCTCGATAATTTTTTATATATATACTCTCCTAGGATAAAAATAGAAGCTCATTTTTTTTTTTTATTTAATGCTTTTTTACCTTGAAATTTTGCGTCTTGTAACTTTTGGACGTTACTTATCAATTATTAAAAAAAAAAAAAACTACATCTAAAAATAATATGTTTTGAAATTTCATATTATCATTTATATTATTTTAAACTTGTTATTATTTTTTTCTAACATATATTATTCTTCACATATATAAAATAAATATTAGTAAGCTCTTTTATTTATTTATTTTTTTCAAAAAATCATTTTTGAATGTTTTTGAAAGTAAAAACAATAAATGTTTTCAATATATATAGAGAGAGGCAAGCTGTATGAGTGTTGTCTTGATGGTTGAATCCAAGGTCATGCCTCAAGGATATATTGAGGTGTGACAAGTCAAGCCATAATTTTTTTTTAATATATATATATTTATTATTATATTTTGTTTTTTGCTTCCTTTGGCTTGTCCTTAATACCGCTCTATTTGAAGACATCTGATAAAATTAGAACGATACAGAAAAGATTCTTAATATTTCTGCATCACGCACATTATATACCCTTTCGAGTCTTGGACAATCGTTCATATATATATATATATATATTTATATCAGGTTGGGGGCACTGGGAAACAGCCTCTCTTCAGGTTAACACCTTGAAGGGGGAAGGCTGCGTACATCCCCCCCCCCCAGACCCTACGTAGACGGGAGCCCTTGAGGCACTGGGTATGTTCCTTATTTGTTCCTTGCGTATGGGTTATTTACATCACAAGTTCATATACTTTATTTATTATGTCAATTTTATCCGTGTACTTTAATTGTGTCAACTTAATTCTTATATAATTTAAATTGTGTCGATTTAATCCTATGGTAGAATTGGAATTAAGTTAATGACATGATTTCAACATTCAGGTCATGAATTCGATGAAGTTGGGTGAATGAGTAGGCTTGTATTAAGTTATTGCATCTCTTCTAACCTTGCAGTTAAAATAATGTTATCAACTTGGCTTAAATTTTCAACATAGGACTAAAATGAAATAATATAACTTGTACAAGGATATTTAATTCAATAATTAGTTGCACAAGTTACGTTACAAAACACGCATTCCTGTAATAGTGAGACCTGAGCCAACAGGCGTACAAACGCATATCAAAAGAACAATAAACGGATGCCTCAAATGATCAACAAGCCTGCTCATTCACCCCTAGGGATTGTACAAACGCATATCAAAAGAACAATAAACGTTTGGACCCCTAGGGATTGTAATCGGGTGGCCCACTATGTGGCTCGTATGCATGCCTCTTTATGTTGTAATCATTACTGGTGGCGGAATGTTCCGTCGGGTCTGTCTTCTATTATTTCTGATGATTTATGTAATTGTTCCTAGCCCTCGGGCGTTGTTCTGATCAAAAAAAAAATGATCAACAAAACGAAGCATAAATCAAATGAAACTCTAAAACTAGACCATCAATGAACAGTCACAAAATGACACCTAAACAGGATACGATGATACTAGAGCAAAGTAAAGCGAAACTCCAAACCCAATGAACATGACAGACACCAACGAGAATCCTCCTATCAAACATAGATATTAAACTGACATAACTAGAAAGTATAAGAACTAAACTAACACAATAAATAAAGTACAAAGACCGAGAAATCAATTAAAATTGGGTGACAGTGATAGGCCGGAAAATATGTGCAAGTTGAGAGAGGGAGAGGTTTGAATTTTCAAAAGAAGAGAAAAAGAGTCATACTTGCGTCCAATATGGCTACTTGTAGTAGACTCTCGTTGTCTTCCAGTGTGGACTTTTCCTCTCTGTTCTTCCCTGGCGGCTACCTCCTGTCCATGTAACCAATCATACTACTACACAATTTTAAATTAGACTGATATTATTATCGGGATAAAATTATTACTGTAAAAATTTTATATGTGAGTCTAATTATATCTCACATTAGAATTGTGAGAAATGAGATCAATATATATAAGACTAGTTGGTTACTCTACCTAATGCCGTCAATTCATTTTAGAATAGAACCATATGTATAGCTAACTCCGTAGGTCGGGCCTAAAGGCGTGGTTAAATTTTACTAGTGTAAGATTATTATTTTTAAGCCAATTTTGTAACTCTTATGTTTTATAAGTCACATTATTACTCTAATAATAATAATTTTTACTTTGAAAATAACAATCCAAGCTCATTTATTATTGAGATATTTATTTCATTGGTCTTTATTTTTAAATTTTTTTTAAAAAAAGTTTACCTTTTTAAAATAGTCTCTAATATTTATAATTTTTTTTTAAATTATTATTTTATTTTTTGTATTGTTCAAAATAGTTTTTAATATTTCAATTCACGATGAAATTAGCCTCTCACTTGTTGATCAAAATCGGGTAAAAATTAAAATATAAGAGACCAATTATGTGATAAAATAAATATAAATTAAGGACCATTTAAATAAGAAAAAAATGAGGACTAATTTTAATAAACTTATAAATATTAGAAACTGTTTTAAACAAAAAAAAAAAAAGATTAGGTACAATTTAAACAAACTTACAAACATTAGGAACTAGTAGAGTATAGAACTCGTTATTCTCTAGGTATCGGTAAAAATTTCACATGTAATCTAATAATAAATCTTTGTGAAAGATTAGTGATCATGTAAGCCTGGAAACAGTCTCCTTTACAGCCGGAAGGGGCAAGGCTGCGTACATCATCCCCCCCCCCCCGACCCTGCTTTCTGCGGGAGCTGTAAGGCACCGGGACTGTTGTTATTGTTGTTGTATATATGCAAACTCCGTGAGTGAAATCTAATGCCCGGTGAAATTTCACAGAAATATTTAGTTTGTTAGTTTTGTATAATTTTGTCAACATTAGTGCATTAAATCTCTTCATATTTTGTCATGTTAGTTAAGTAAAATGCAGAATGTGTCAAATTTATTCATTAAATAATATGATAAAAAATTAATAAAAAGTTAAGTATTTTTCAAAAGCTAGTAATTTTACCATTTATATTTTATACCAAGTGGATATAATTTTTTAGTACCTATTTTATTCCTCTTCAATCGAGTTTAAATAAGACTATTAATTAAGGATTAAATTACGATAAATTATCAAAAAAAAGGTTAACTTAAAAAAAAAAACCATTATGTTAATTTATTTTATTTTCTTGTTATTTGCAAAAAAGGGATAAATTATAGAAAACTCCCTGACTTTTACTTCAAAAATCACCATTGAACACCTCACTTTTAAAAAATTATCACTTTATACCCAAACAACTTAATTTTGATCATTTTGCCCTTCAAAATAAAATAGTTAAGTATTTTATTTTATTTTTGATAGAATTTTATGTTTTAAGAAAAAATAAGAATTTTTTCATATTTATAGAAAAAAAGGAAATTTTTATATTCTAAAAATTATTATTTTAATTAATTATATAGTAGTAATATTATAATATCAACAAAAATACAATATTTTATCTTATAATATTTTTTATAGAAATTTTAAAATTATTTTTTATCTTCTAAATGTATAACATCATTACTGTAATTAACTAAAATAATTATATTTGTTATAAATATATAAAATTTTCTTAATTTTATCATAAAAAATATAAAATTTTTCTAATTTTTGCCTAATAATATAAAATCTCCTGCTAAAAATATAATTAAACATTTAACCCCTCACTTTTGATGGACAAAATGGTCAAAAAAAGTTTCATGGGAGTTGAGTGATAAATTTTTAAAAGTGAGGAGGTTTTGTGATTGCTTTTATTTGTAAGGGAGGTTTTCTGTTTTGAAGCAAAAGGCAGGAGTTTTTTGTAATTTATCCAAAAAAATTGCTTGGAAAGAGAAAAAAAAATTATCTACATTTTTTAATTTTTAATTTTGCACCTAAGTTTTCTAAAACTTTTCAATGTCATACCTTAATGTAAAGCTATTAACATCCATTAATATTTGCTAACGTGATAGGTAGGAGGCCCACTTAGTATGCATCAGCCAATAGAATTGCAAAGATCTTTCACTATCTTTTAATAAAAAAACACCCTATGTTATGCTAGAGCCAAAAAAATCCCCGAATCCCAAAACCCGCATCCACGAGCCCAACCAATCAAATTAGCATCACAATTTTCGACACAACACAATAAAGACTGCTAAAAAAGAATTCGATATGAGATAATGTTGAACTGACTAAGAATAGTGGGTGTTTTAATTTATCCAAACATTATTATGAATAATGATTATAATTCATGGTGTTATATATATTTTAATAATAAAGTGAAAAGTGAGAACATTATGTTATATTTATATTTAATTAAATCAATGATGTAAGGGGTAGCTAGTGATGTAGTAATGATAAATAGTAATAAATAAATAAAATGTTGGATCATCCATGGCCAACAATAACAATTGGGAATAAGTGATTTATCTACTTCAAAAGTTTTAATTACTTGTCATCTTTGCACTATACCCTTATTTATTTATTTATTTGTGCCATAATTATTTGACTTCTATTATTTTTTTTATAAATCGAATGAACTCAGCTTTGACCAATAGTTGGTTTAATATTGGATTTTCTTTTTAATAAAAATTATTTATGTGGATAGAATTTTTCGATATCTTTTGCAACAGTTTTTTTTCATAGCGTTTTTAATAGCTTTTAGTCAAACAGCTAAAAGTTATGTTTGGTAATTAAATAATTTTAGAATTTGTGTTTTAAATAGCTTTTAAGCTATATTTGGGAAGCAGGTTTTTATAGCATTTTTTCATAGCATTTAGTGTTTTGACTAGTCAAATATTTAGTAGCGCTATTTGATAAAAATCTTATTGTTAGCGTTTTTCATAACGTTTAGCTTTTGAAAAGGCTTTTCAAAAGCTAAACAATTTACCTTTTAGCTTTTTAAACGTTATATAATTAAATTTTATTTATCATTTTACCCGTTCTTTTCATCTTAATTTACCAAATACATTATCCATCAGCTAACAGCTAACAGCTAACAACTATTAATAAGTTAATAGCTAAACATAGCCTTAGTGTTTAGAGGTTAGCTTGTGAAAAGTTGTTCAATGTAGCTTTTGAAAAGTGAGTTTAGAGTTTAGCTTTTTGATATTAAATTACTAATACACCCTTTTATTATTTCCTAAAAATTATAACATAAAGTATTAAATTACTTGTACATATGGAATTGTAAATTAATTTAAAAAATATTAAAAATTAAGTAATTTAAACTAAACTCATTTTTCTATTATTAATATTTTAATTGTTAGGCTGATCAAGAAAATTTTAAGGGTTATTTGCACCAAAGGTCTCCCCTATTTTTTTTTGAAAAATTGCGACAACATCGCTAAGCAAACAGACCACTCGCGAGACGGGCCTGAGTCCGACCGTAACAAAACGGGAACCAAAAGCAGCTAACCAAAAACAAAAATACAACCAACAGGAGCAAACGCTCGCCTCAAACACGACACCACAGACATCGAGTACAGACCATACAGGACACGAGAGGCAGGAGAAACAACGCGCCAAAAACAGCTCAGACAGGGATCCCAAAAAACAAAGAACCAGACCAAAGGTCTCCCCTATACTTTGTTCATTGTATCAATTTAATCCATCTACTATTTAGATTGCACCAATTTAGTCCAATTATTAAATTTAAGGTAAATCAATGATGCAGTTTTTAATGATATAATCATGTTAGATGCAAGTAATCCATTTACAAGTTCACTCATAGATTGATTTAACCCAACCTATAGCTAAATTATTAAAAATTTTATCAACAACTTAGTATAAGTTTTACTCTAGGGACCAAATTGACACAATCCAAATAGTACAGAGACTAAACTGACACAATTAAAAGTATAAAGACTAAACTGACACAATGGGTAAAGTACAGAGGCTATTGGCGTAAATAAGCCAAATTTTAATTATTGAAATTCACATAATATAAGTTAGTTCACACTTCGATAAAAAGAAGTTCATTTATATAACTATTTTGCCTAATTTATAAATGTGATGTCAAATTGAAAAAAAGAAATTAAATCGTACTATTTTATTAACTCCATAATTTTTTTTATAAATGTCTTTATATGTAATTTACATTAAAAATTAAACCGCAACAATTAATTTCTCTAAATACTTACTTCTACTTATTTATTTATCAGCCAATAGCTAACAGCTCTTCAATTAGCTAAATAGTTACAACCAACATCTATCCTCTAACAGTTAATAACCAACAGCGAACAGTTGACATCAAGTATAGCTTTTATGCCACTATTGTGGTATTAATATGATGAATTTGAGGTCAAACGATTATGATAAAATTCGTACCGAGTTAACCTTTTAGTCAATTAGACTATATAAACTCTCCACGTTATTTATATTAGAGTATAAAAAAAGTATTTTTAAATTTTTACTTATCAACATAAACTATTAAAATACTTGGTTTCTTAACAATTTATGAATCTGATAAAATTGTAACATCACTGTAATAATTCATAAAAATTAAAACATAATGAATTACGAGAAATGTTTGTATAAAAAGAACACCCGCTCATCTCTTATGGATTGTTGCTGTTGCCTCTTACCTAATTTGGTACCGTTAAAATTTGCGATGCTAACTTTTTTTTGATAAAAAAATAAAAATATTTGCGATGCTAACTTAACTGATTGAGATACGTTATAGGAGACTGCAGAGAAAATTATTTGGGCTTAATTTGGGAACAGGTTGGGTTAGAAAATATATCGTGTCGTGTTCATGTTATACAAGACAAAATCTTAGAAAGGAGTCAATATGAACCCAACCCAATCAATAAACGGGTAACTTTATGAATGACATTTTTGTTAAACTCTAGCTTGTTAACTTACAAATATGTTAATAATACACTTGACCGGTGATACTAGCAGTAATTAGCACGTGATATGTTTATCAAATTAACATTACAAAATATGTTTCAAATTATCTTATATAATATATGCTACAAATATTAGTAACAGTATATTGTAATGCTGTATATATCATAGCAGTAGTACACGACTCAAATAACCTCACATAATTATATAAACAAAGTCAAACATGTGGCAAATGGGTCGACCGAATTCAAACCAACAACGACAACAACAACATACCTAGTACCTCAAGGGCTCCCACATAAGAAGGGTCTGGGAGGGGTGGTTGTACGCAGCCTTACCCCTTCAGGGTATAACCCTGGCGAGATACTATTTTCGAGAACCCCTAGCCTGACAGGGTTGGCAACAGGAGGATTTCCCGGGAGGTTATCCATCCTAATACTACTCTCGCCCAAGCATGCTTAACTTCGGAGTTCTAATAGGATCTGGTGCCTTAATGCTTGGTAAATAAACCCTTCGACCGAATCCAAACCCAAATACATAAAAGGGGTAAACATTTTTTCCGATAATTAGCAAGGAAAAACTCGCAATACAAAAGTCGACATCTTCCAAGGAAAAGCTGAAAGGTGTACACAAAGTATAATATCAAAGAAGTCAAACTCAGCACCCAGAATCACACCCTTGTAGTTAAAACAGTTGCAATATAAAACCGAGACAAACTACCCCGCAAAACAGAACTGCAGTGTCAAATGATGTAACAACATTGAATGGAATGTAGCAAAATGAAGTGGTACAACCCTCTCCACTATGCATTGCCTGCTTTAATTTCTAAGCTTGCACATGGAAATGGAATAATATAATGTAATAGTATTATTAACTATCTTTTTTTTTTTTTTTTTTTTAGTTTTTTAAACTCAATAAATGGGATTTTGGAAATAAAGTTTTCTTCTTTTAAGTCTATTTTTTATTTTTTTATTTTTTTTTTTAAGTTTGAAAGTCATTAAAAACTTATATGTGAAATAAAAAGTAAAAAAAAATATTATTTTTAAAACCCAATTTTAATTATAAAATTTAAATTACCCTAAAAAATTGTCAAAAAGAAATAATTATTAGGTAGTTACAGTGTCCCAAAATACAACACATCATCATTGTTCTATAAACAAAGTCAAACATGGGGCTATTTTTACCAAATAAAAAGTGTATGGCATATTTTATATTAATTTTTAAAATTTAGGGGATTATTTTATAAAATTAAAAGTGTATAAGGTGTGTTGTGTTAATTTTCAAAGTTCAGGGGCCTATTTTATAAAATTGAAAGTGCGCCGGGAGGGTGTTGTGTTAATTTGTAAAGTTCAAAAGGCTATTTTTTGAAATTAAAAGTGTAGGGGGTGTGTTGTGTTTAATTGCAAAGTTTAAGAGACTATTTTCTAAAATTAAAAGTATAGGGGGTGTGTTGTAATTAATTACAAAATTTAGGGAGTCTTATTATATTTTGTCCCATAAAATATTGTGACTAGTTTTTTCTGGTATGTGAGTTCATAAATTATATTGTGTAAAGGGCGCGTTTTTTTTTTTTTTTTATACAAACTGGCACATACATCGAAGCGAAGCCTAGAAAATCTGCATGAGGGGGAAAAAAGCACAACAAAACAGTAGACCGCAAAACCCCGAGAAAGCCCACACGGTTTTTGATTTGGTGAATCAAAATCAAAGTTGATATTTGACTATGTTGATACAAATACTGGCAAGCTTATACTATGTAAGAATAGAGTTGATACGTGTTAGATCAAGGACGTTTAACCATATTACTCGCCCATTTAACTTTTGACAACCCACTCTTGCTTGGCCAATCTACCTCCTTTCTTTCTGCTGCTCGTACTTGGACAGAGAAATAACCAACAACCGGTACCATGTGTAGCATACTCGTCCTCCATGCCCTTCACTAAGGCGAGTAAGACGATCGAGTAATAGGTGACAAACAGGGGTTATTACCTATCTTCCAGATGACATATATTTGTCCACTTGAGTCCAATTATTGAACCCACCTTCTGAATTCCAAACACACGATTCCCCAAGAAGGATCCCGAGTGACCAAATTCTTACTTGCCCTATGTTCATGTTGGGTGTCAGATACACATGTCAAATAAAAGATAAAACTAACCGTCCTCACCTACACCTTATTTTATTCTCCTTTCTTACAAATATTAAGTTAAAACTCAAGCAACAAGAAAGTGTCCCTCATCACTATTAGAGTATAAAACCAATTTTGAACCTTCACCCATCAGCCTTCACCGATCAGCTTAACCTTTTTGGATAGATGGTTCCTTGACATGGTATCATAGCCTTGATGACCAAGAGGTCAGGAGTTCAAATCTTATCAGCGCCCCCCCCCCCCCCCCCCCCCCCACTTTCAATATTAAAACAATTAAGCACAAGGTATGAGGTGGGTCTATGTATAATTCACGCTTCAAGCCCAAACGGGTATTTGCATGAGGGGGCATATTATAGTATAAAACCAATCATGGACCTTCACTCATCAGCTTAAGCTTTTGGGATAGATGATTCCTTGATAATCACCTCTCATTACTCACCATTTCCTTTTCTTAAGAGTTGAGCTCAACTCCACTTACCAACCAATCCCATCTAGGGCGGGCCTGACATTCTAGGGGCCCGAAGCAAAATTTTCAAATATGGCCCTTTTTATATATAACATTTCTTTTAAAACTTATTAATATTTAACACTTATTACTTTAAAAACCACAACTTCTAAAATCTAAAGACCCCCAAAATTTAGAGGCCCAAACGATTGTTTCGGTTGCTTGGGGTTATATCCGACCCTGACCCCATATGAATATAGAATGTAATGTATTTGAAGTTTTTGCCCTCTATACGAAATTGAAATACATTATTCTCTTGTTTTCTTGAATACTTTTCTTAATTTTTATTTCTACAAAAAAAAAAGAACATTTTTAGTGCTCCAATGGCTCCTGCCTAAGCAGGGTCTGGGGGGTAGATATACGCAGCCTTCCCTCTACAGGGTGCTATCCTGAAGAGAGGCTGTTTCCGAGAACCTCCAACCTGAGAGGTGCAACACGAGAAGTTCTCAGGTGGTCATCCATCTTAGTACTACTCTCGCTCAAGCACGTTTAATTTTAGAGTTCTAATAAAATTCGGTGCTTGCGTGTTGGTACCCACTTAGGTTATTATTTCTAAAAAATATTTTAAATAAAATATGAAAAAAAGTAAATAAAAGTAACAGTAGCCGACACGGATCATGAAGTGGCGGATGTTGGAGTGTAGAAAAAACAAGAGGCAGTCACTTCACATGGTTGATGGTGTCATCTACTTGCAAGTGGTGCTGGGGTCACTTCATTTTCTTTTTTCCGGTAATTAGTAACAAAGTTGTAATACAATTAGCACATCGTATAAACGAGATCTAAATCAACGTATAGTAAAATGGGGACGAGATAAAGACAAGAAAAAAAAACCTACCATAAAACAAGGAAACAAGATTTTAGGAAAAACATAGGCAAGACGACCTACAAGGACTAAAAGACTACGACCACCACTGCATAGTATGGACCGGGAAAAAGGGAACGATTCCGTGTATCAGAACTGAGACTGAAGTTAACAGAGAAACAATTCGGCAAATATCCTACTTCGTCACAGCAATGCACTTAATTACTGCCGATTCATCACCGTCAAATCTCTAGCCAAGCCTTATCACACTTCTTTCTCATTTCAAATACCAAGTGTCTGGTCAAATTGTAAAAAAATTACTTTTTAGTAAATTTTTTTTGTAAAAAGTAATTTCAACAGAGATATTTTTTTATCTGAAAAAAATTTTCATTTTACTTTTACCTCTACTTTAAAAGTAAAACACTATTTTCCGACTTCCCATCTACTTCTATTTAAAACGTTTTTTTTTTCAAGCCAAATACTACGAATCTGATAAAAAATGTTTTTATTTGACAAAAAACTTGGCTAAAGAAGTCCTAAATATACTTAAAGTATATATTTTATTTAAATACTTAATAATACGATTAAATATAATTAAACTAATAGTAATACTTATAACCAATTAAATTTAGACTGATGCTATTGTCAAAACAGTTCTTGTTAATAACAAGGGAATTACAAAGACTTTTTGGAGCTTGTTATATTGAAATTGTTCTGGCATTAACGAAAATTGCTCTGACAATGTCACTACTCTAAATTTATATTATGTATAATTAAGAATTATTTATATTAAAGGTTCCTGTACTTTCACAATTATGTCAATTTAATCTTTATACTCTTAATTATGTCAATTTAGTCCTTTTATAATTTAAATTGTGTCAATTTATCCCTTTGGTCAAATTTAAGTTAAATTATTAATGTAATTTTTAACAATACAATCACGTTAAATACAAGTAATTAACTACAAATCCATTCGTTGACTCAATTTAATCCAACCCCTGGCTAAACTGTTAAAGATTTTGTTAATAGGTTAACATTAATTTTACTCTAAGGACTAAATTGACAAAATTTAAAGTACAAGGACTAAATTAAAATAATAAATAAAGTACATGAATCTATAAATTAAATAAATATAAAATAATGAAATGGTTCCAAATCATAAGTACAATTTTTGTAACGTAGTGTTGCAGGGCATGACGCAGAGAGCATGTGTTTTTGCTACCCAAACAGAGAGGAAGAAAGTTTGCACTCTAAACACTCCCTTTTTCCCATTCATGTCTTTCAATTTTTTTGGAATTACTAGTATTATCATTTATAGGCCAACTTTGGTACAATCGATATGTTCAATACGAAAGTACTTTTTGGTAGTACTGACAGGTGAGATTGGTGTCGTGTCATGAGCGGTTATCTACTTAGAAAAGGTTGGTGGTATTGACTTGACTCATGAAACTAATATTATGAAGTAAAAAAGATGTATCTGAGATGCTGATTGATCGTCGTCAGTTGATATTCAGGGTGATATTCTTTCCAAATTGATATATAGTGGAGATTCTGATCAGGCATCTAGGCTTTGACTTACTTGTAATGAGGTCAAATAGGTCTTATCGATTCATGTGGCATGGCAAAGCTATCTGCTACCGACACACGATCCATTTCCATTGATGGGTATTTTCACCTTCATTGTTTTCTAATACAGATATCGAGATCACAAGTTCAAGTCTTAAAACCATACATACATATATCAATCCTCATATTCCACTTGTACGTACTAGGTTGACTATTTCCTCCATTAATACAAGACTGGTAAAATCCCAAGTAATAAAAGCAATCGCTTGATATCTCTAATTTATAAATCAGTCACATTATCATATTGCTTCCACCAAGAGGCTCACCTATCAAAGTTGTTTCAAGTTTCCAAAATCTCAAGACCGACCCTGACTACAGGTGTTCGATAACGACAAAAACTTCCACACACAAAGTGTGAATGGGACATTGGAGACAAGTAAGAGTCATGGCCAAACATAGGCATAATGATTTGGGTCCCAAGAACCATGATCAAAATAATAATTACATTGAGGAGAAGGCTTATGGTTATTGTTGGCATAAAATTCAACATGAAGACCACAAGCTATTGTCATTTTGCTTTGCCTAGTCAAGGTTGCACCACTCTCTTGTTGGAGTATCTTCTTATAGGGGGGTTGTGGGTCATGGTGCTGCACCCACACCCATAACCTCCTCCTTTGTTGTGGCCCTACTATAAACTTGGGGTGTATTTGAGTTGAGTCGAGTCCGAGCCTGCCAAGCTTGAGGCTCAGCTCATTTGAATTAAGCTCAGTTCAGTTTTAGCTTGAAACTCGCCGAGCTTGATAAGTTCAAACTCAATCTCGGCTGGTCAAAGACTCCGGTTCGATCCCGGCTCGGTTCGATCTAAGTTCGGCGAGCTTTGAATTAAGCTTAAAATATTATAGCTCATTGAAGCTCAATCTAAGCTCGTTTGTGCTCGTTTTAAGTTCGGGCTTGGCTTATTTAGGCTCCAATTTCACTTGATTGGACATATTTAAGCAAATATATTATATTAAGAAAGGCTCGCTTGGGCTCATTTAGACTCATGAGCCTACGTGCTTGAGCTTCACTAGGTTCGGTCTCAGCTCGGCTCGAGCTCAAAGTGGGCCGAGCCTTTCTAGCTTTATGTCGAGCCAGTAGGCCCATTTACACCCCTAATCTAGTTTTCATCATGTATTAGATGAAACTCGCTAGGGTGCATGGGCCAATATCAATACTACAGGTCTGCATATGGACCTCCTGAACGAAAAGATCTTAATTATGAAAGGTTCTAATAAAAGTATAAGATTTTATCATTGTTTGAAAGATACAAACATGGCTGCTAATTGGGTAGCAAGATCTGATCATCATGTCTCTTTGACGGTTCAGTATTTCCCAGCGCCTAACTCGGATCTAGGCTCTATAGTTTTTGTTGCACGCTAGGTAAAATCCTCTTTTGGAGACTCGCTTTGTTCCCTTTCCTTTACTGTTGTAAAAAGAAAGTCTAATAAAGCATACCCGTATATCTTCATCCATATACCAACTCCACTGATTATAAAAAGCAGTATACCGAGTGTTATCTCTTATCTCAAATGTAGGTTTCGCCTTTTTTTTTTTTTTTTTTTTTGTCTTATAGCATTCATATGTGTAATGATAAGCAGAGTGTGATCAAGTCAACTGAATTTGGATGGTTTCATAATAATTTTGAAGGAAAATAAGAACAATAATTGAGTAGCAAAAGGAATAATTTGAGTTTATAATAAGAGTTTCCTACTTTTTCTTGTGCAAAGCATAAGTGGCTCGAAATTGATGGAAACTTGCTTAGATATAGTTGCATTTGAGTCATCTTGTAACTTTTTTTTGTCCGATAGTTCAAGATATAGATGAGCAATCAAGCGCAAGCACTGAATAACACAAAAATCGAAGATTACAAAGAAGCAGGAAACAGAACGAGGAATAGGGAGCAGATTAGAGATCCTTACAACCACTTGTAGAACATGTAGTACAATTAGTAGAACTTCGAGTGCCATTGGATAAGGGTAATTGAAAAGCCAAACTTATCATCTATACATAAAAACGTTGGAGATTCAAATTGTTTGAGCATTTGAATAGAACACCGAATTTATCAATCTAACAACAACAACAACAATCCTAGCACCACACACGCTTTCGTCAGAGCAAGGTCTGGGAACGGGGGCGAGATGTACGCAACTTTACTTCTTTGTAAATCAAAAATACGAAACAAAACAGTAAGATCGACATATAGTATATAACCGAGTCTTCAGAGTCTTATGTACCCCATCCTTCTCCTAAAAAGGACACCAAAAGAAAAAGAAACTTTAATTTATGTTGCATTTACACAAATATAATATAACTTATCACAAGGAATAAAAGCATCCACTTTTGCATTAACCCAATCCCCCTAAAGCAAATAGCAAATCTCTTTTTGGAACCTTCCATACCAATTCTTTTTCTTAATTGATGCTCAAAATATTAGAATAAAATGACCCGAGTCAAGCTAAGTACTCCTTCATTCGAACTAGAGGTTATCATGGTAGAGTTTGAGCAGAGCTCTTATCGAGTTTTCAAACCTTTGTTCGAGCTTAGTTTAATAAGGTTTTAGTGTATTCAATACTCAACTCGATTTGTTAGTTGGTTCAAGCTTGTTATCAGGCTGAATTACGTACAGTTCGTTATCAAGTCAAGCATGCTATCAAACTGAGCTATTCAAGTTACTATACAGCCACTATCGAACCATTTTTTATGCTAATACTGATTGTTAAGGAGTTTTTAACGAGCTTTAATAAGCCCTTAAGGAGCTTTTATCTAACTGATTGTCCTTTGCTTGAACTCAGCTCACTATACTTGTCGAATTTACTCAAACTCGACTCGAAAAGCTATCAACCTCTAATAACGAACACAAACGAACCCTAATCGATTTTGAACATGAAAGGTTCATCGAACATTTAGTTCACTTACACCCTACATATCAAAATATGTAAATCCAAATAACATTGAGAATTACAAGAGCAAGGGATAGGAAACTAGCTGTAAAAAGGCTGAGCACCTGGGTTATATAACAATCGTGAACCATCTTGATTGGCCTGATCAGTAGCAACCCCATTTGTAGAGCAACAAGAGTCAAGCACCAAGCATAGCTTGATTAAAAGGTGAAGATCACCGAGTGCCAAAAAAGCCACCTAGGATCTGATCCCGCCAGTCATGACCCCGCCCCTCCAAAATCCAAAAACACGTGAAAAGACACCCGTTGGAACACCAAACAATCATCTCGAACTACATCGCAACCCATAAAAGTTGATAAACGCTTGGAGCCAAACGCCAAAAACACGAAAAATGATGATTTTCATGACATCCTTCTCACACCTAAATTTACCACTTGTACCAAAATTATTTCATCATTTGTAGCAATGACCCACAAAGAAACATCATAGTTGCCAGAAGTTGTGGTCGAGCAAAACCAATGAGTCTCCCATGGAGCCGTTGCCTGAAATAGCCCGAAAATAGAAAATATGACTCAAAATAACATCTTTGCAAAAATATTTTCCAAACTAGTCTCTACATCAGCATTTTTAAATTTTTTTATTTATTTATTTATTTATTTTTTTGGTTTTTGAGGGAGGATGACCATTATTAGATAGTTTTATTAATGAGCAAAATATAAAATTATGTATTTATAATAAAATTTAATATTTAATAAATAACTTAATTTTAAATTTTTTTATTATAAGTTATAAACATTATTTAAATATAATTTGTATATTGTAAAATTCTTTTGAACAAATATATTGTGAAGATAAATATAATATAATAATAAATAAATTAATTTTTTTTGAACAAATAATAAATAAATTAATATATTTTATTTAATAAATAATTTTATAAAAATAAAAAAAAATTAAGTGGCAGGGGTCTGCCATGCCACCTTTTTTTTTTTAAGGGTACCTCCCTCAAAAACCAAAAAAAAATTAATTAATTAATTAAAATTGCTGACGTGGAGACTAGTTTAGAAAATACTTTTACAAATATGTTATTTTAGGTAATATTTTCTATTTTCGGGATATTTCGGGCCACGGCTCTCTCCCATGTGTATCAAAAGAAAGGCTCTTGAATCTCCGGGATATTGCTCTATTTAATGCATCAGCATGTATAACGGAGCATGGATACGAGCCCGGTATGATATAGTAACTATAGTTTTTTTGTCGCATGTAATAACTATAATTTCATTGGAAGAGAGGTAGAGCTACACCAAAGAAAAGTCGGTGGAAATGATTAGACATAACCTTACACACCTAAGCCTAATTGAAGAGATAGTCTTAGATAAAGCAAAGTGACGGCTAAAAATACGTGCGGCAGACCTAGGTGTTTGCATTAGACCTTACTCCTAAACTTGTATGTTAGTTTGTTATTGTTGCTTCATTTTGAATTAAGTAGTGTTTGTTTGCATTAGACATGTTTGTTTTTATTTGAGAAGTAGGGTCATTTCTACGATTGGGAGCCCTTCAAAAACAACCTCTTTATAGGGTAGCATCCCGTAAGATAAGATTGCGTATATTTTATCCTCCTGCACCCTGCCTGGACAAAAGCCTCTTTGAGGCATTGGGCGGTTGTTATGTAATCTACCTAAGAGGATACCGACACGCAAGTACTGGATCCCATTAGAACTCCGAAATTAAGCGTACTTGGGCGAAAGTAATATCAAGATGGGTGAACTCCTGGGAAGTCCTCGTGTTGCACCCCTCAGGTTGGGGGTTATTGGAAACAGACTCTCTTCAGGGTAACACCGTGAAGGAGAAAAGCTGCGTACATCCATCCCCCAACCCGGCTTAGGCGGGAGCTTTGAGGGCACTAGGGCATGTTGCTTTATAATCTAGCATTCAATCAAAATAATATACATACAAGCGTGCTATGCAAATGCACAAGACTCGTATTAAAATATGATTTTTAAAATGTTATATTTATGCAATCTTATACCTTTTTTTTTTTCCTTAATTAATGGAAGAAGATTATCTAGAATCAAAAAGCCCACCGACAAAAAAAAAAAAGGACCCACAAAAAATGTTAATGAAAAAAAAAGGAGAGAGAGAGAAAGAGACCCACAAAATTCATTCCGGTTCAGTGAGCCGGCCGGCCAGCCCCCCTCTCCATGGGAAAAAGCAATGAAAAATAAATCACATGTTGATATTAATATTGTATGTCTCTATGCCAAAAAAAAAAAAGAAATATATATTGTATTGTCTCTTATCCTTAAGACTTTATAAAACCATTTTTATCTAAAAGTTATATATATATATTTAATAAAATAATTTAAATAATAATATAAAAAAGTGTAAAACTTATTATTATTTGTAGGTAAATTCATTATTTTCTTACTCTTTTTCTTATCTCACAGTAATATTGTGAAATTAAGAGAGTTTGGTGAAACTTAATTCACACCATTACAAATTATTATATGAACTATAATTAAAATATTATTTTATAAAATTTACATATTAAAGAATTTGTACATCAAATCTAATTTTCCCAATATATAGCTAACCCAAAAATAAAAAAAGAAGTTGGACACTTTCTTTTTTATTTTTTATATATGTAAGAAGATTATAATATTTTTTAACAAGAACAACTTAGAAAAAGGATGTCGATGAGCTTCAATCTCGAACTTGGATAACAAGGGGACTAATAAACTTTAATGAGGGGACTAAAAAGGATGTCGATGAGCTTCATTCATACTCCTCTTGCTCAAGACACGATCGACACGGACTTAGCAGACGATTATTTTACCCAGTTCCGCTCATTTACACCCAAAACATTATCTATTGAGGATATCGAACGGTTGAGAAAAAGGAGAAAAACCGAAACAAATGATCTTTGATTATTCGGGACACAAATCGAGTATTATGTACATGCATTCCACCTAACAAAAACCATGGATACCAACATTATCCATGGGATTTTCTTACTTTATAAGCACTTCAAATCCTCTACTACATATCACCATTCATGTTCGTTCCTTCCATTTTTCGAACTCTTGATTTTGCCTTGGTAACTCAAACATTATCAATATGTTCATACACAACAAGGGTTTTTTTTCTACAGAAAACCATCTTCAAAGGTAGTCAGTTTCCATTTAACCGCAATGACTTTTTAATTTTCTTAGAAAATCGCTTTCAAAACTTTAAATTTTTTCAATCAACCACCTACACTAACATTGTTAGTTTTCCGTTGAGATAGACATGTAATTTTACATGAGTTTATACAAAAAACAAGGAGATAAAAACCCATGTTAACGTTAGCACACATGGTAAAGCAATTTGCCCTTAAATGATCGCTGTGTGCAAGTTTAGAAACCCTTTACGTGCCTAAGTGTACAAGGTTTCGAACTCGCGTGTAAGCACCTTAACAATATGATGCTTTACCAACTGAGCTAAACTGACAATGTGCCATGTTTTTCCTAATTTTAGACAAATTCACGCGTTTAACCCAAACGGAATACTCATAGCACTAATGTAGCTGGTTGAGTTAAAACTTTTAACAGCGATTTTCTGAAAAACTAAAAAGTTGTGATTATTAAGTAAAAGATGACTACTTTCGAAGATGGCTTTCCGTAAAAAGACGTTAGATTATAAAGCATTCTTCTTACCCCTGATGATGTCAGAAACTTCTAAGAGTATCGACGCGATCGATCATATCCAACGCTTTGATCCGGTCAATGTCAAAATCAATGACAGGAACCGAAGAAGGACGTCTCGTGGCGTATGCTTCTCTCTTGCTTTCTCTTGTAGGAGAATGATTACTGCTCTTGCTCAGCCTATGGTGCTTGCTCAACCTTGACCTCACAGTATCCAATTCTTGGCTCTTACTGATGCCAGGTGTCAGCTTCCGTTGGGTCACGTCGCGAAGCATCTCTTGATCTTCAACAGTGAGAGATGGAGATGGACAAGTAGTTTTCTGGGGAGATATTTGAATGGTTTTTTGATTGGGGGATCGAATCGGGGATTTTATTGGGGATCGAGCCCCGCCATTTGAAGCTGCTCGTGATTGGCTGATGAGGTGATGAAGTAGCAGTAAGAGGTCGAGAATATACGCCTCGGTTTTGTCCTTGTCGGCATGGTAAAGTGTCTCGATTCGAAGCAAGTCGATCTGACCTGGAGGTTTTCTATTCACCTCCGATCTGAGAAATTCGAATAGGTGTAAGCACTATTGATAAAATGCGGTATGAGAGTTAAACGAAATCTAGTACGTTCTTGTATTATTCAGCTCTATATATAACAGGTTTGGTCAAAAATTCATTGACTTATAAAAGAGTGATATATGATTACATTTATTCTATAACTCCTAGAATACTGACACAGTGGATAGTAGAGGTATATAATTCTCTTAATTTGACGTTTATCCACTAGTGTTTCCCATAAAAAAAGTAGCAAGAAACATAATATATAGTCATAAGTCAATAGTTTGGGAGTTGAAATGACAAATTTAGCAAAGTACGAGTATTGATACATATACATGAACATGATTATTTTCAACTAATCGTTTTTTTTAATTCAAATATGAATTGAGTTATTCTCAAGCTAGGGGTCCTAGGACACAGCCGCCCTTAAGGATAACACCTTGAAGGGGTAAAGCTGCGTACATCCTCCCCGCAGACCCTGCATGTACGGGAGCCCTTAAGGCACTGGATCGGTGGTGGTGTTGTTGTTGTACTAGCAATAATACATAAACACCTTTTTTAAACAGAAAAATACAGACCCTGTATATACGGGAGCCCTTAAGGCACTGGATCGGTGGTGGTGGTGTTGTTGTACTAGCAATAATACATAAACACCTTTTTTTAACAGAAAAATACAGTTACGTGTTCAATATACCAATTATACGTGTATTTTACTAACAATGGAGGTAACTCGGCTGCAGTTATAGCAAAAAATGACAGTGATAGAGATGTAGCGGTATATGAAACTCACCCAGTATTTGCCCATTCTCCAACCCAACCAAACCCATGATGAGCTCTAAATTGGATCCATGTTGCATAAACAAATAAGAGTCAGCAGTATTAGTTAAGCATATTCTCAAAAAAAAGAAAATTTATAAGTAACCAAAGACATGGAATCAAATAATGACCGCAATTTTAGTGATAGCCTTTACGCAATAGATTGCGCTAACTCATACGCGGTTGGCTGTTATGTGAGGGGTATTCCGCTGATGGCCTCAAATTAATATTCACAATATATCATTTCACAAAACTCACTCACCGCCTGTTTAGCCAGGCTTTTTTCCTTAAAAAAAGTATCTTTTTCAAGCACAAGCACTTTCTCAAAGATTCGAGGGTGTTTGACCTATAAAAAAAATTATATCCAAATAGAAATAAAAGTTGTTTTTCTGTTTTTAAACAGAAGTAAAAAAATAGCGTTTCTCCTTTAAAGAAATGGAAACAAAAACAAAAAAAATTTCAAACAAAAATACTCATACTTAAAGCACTTTTATGGTCCTGAAAAAAGAAGTTCTTCACAACCTTGTCAAACCGGCATAAAAATGCGTACATAATAGCAACTATCAAAAGAGTATAAAATTTAATAACTGCATTGATATTCATAGAAGCTTTTTCACAAACCTAAGACTTAAAAATAATATATTATTCCTAAAGCTCAGCACTATCAGCAAGAAACGTCAGGTGTTATCTGTAATACCGTTTTCACGACACCGCGAACATGGCCATGATGTTGATTCAGTTGACTAACGATGACTAATAAAAAAAGACGTCTTAACAAGGCTTACTTGGTTGTGTTTGTAGCAAATGGAACCAGCCATTGCAAAGTTTTCTCCATTTCAGCTTTGATCTGAGGGATTGTCAGCTGCAGGAAAATAAATCATGTCACATATAATACATATCCATACAGGAACCAAAAGAAGTCCTCCTTTTATTTTTTTGGGACACGAATAACTTGAAGTCTAGTCATGAAAGTTCTAACTCAATATTAGTAATACTGATCCCTTGTATTAGATCTGATCTATAGCTGGATCTCTATATTAGATAAGATTCATTCTAGCTAAGATTATCATCTCTTGAATTTGTCTTCATCTTTAGATCTCCATTCTTAGATCTGTATCTATATCTCGGACATTGTTGTAATTCTTCTATAATTCATGCTCTCTACATAAAGCAGGGCCCCTAATTACATTTACATGTTGAAACTTCTCATTTTGAGCTCTGCTTCCATCTGGTATCAGACCAATGAACTAACATCCGGACCCAGATAAGTAAAAATAACATGAATGAAGCATTGGCGCACAGAAATCCCACTAATAGAAAACATTAATCATGTAAAATGAATAGATAAGATATTTCATACAATACCTCTTGGTTACTCTGAAACGTTTGCACCTTGGATCTCAATGCTGATTTTATATTGGGCGGCAATCCCTGGTATAAAGCATCCCTTGTATTAGGAGGCACTGAATTAGAACGGGATACCTGCATTCACAAATGGTGTCAATATCCTATTTGACATTATATAGTAGGAAGTAATGTCAACAAAATCCCAAAGCAGAGACAAGGGTTTGGAAATAAACACCTATAAAATGTGATGGCAGGCTAGAAACTCTCGAATTCAGTAACATAAAGGAGTGATGGTTTTCTCTGACGAATGTAAAAAAGGAAAGGAGACTGAAGATATGTATATACTCAAATTCTAATAGACAAAGGACTCCAGGAGAAAGGTAGAACACCTGTTAATTTCCTATTAAAAAATATGGTTTTTTTTTTAAAAAAAAAAATATTAGAAGTTCTTGTTGAAAATCAATTATTTCTTATGAGAAAAGGAGATCTTTGTAAGAGCTCTTTAGACCGGAGCTTTGAGGGCTTCACATAGCCTTAGTTGATTTACAGAGGAATTGCAAGTTTTACGTTATTAGTTCTCTTTTTATGTTCCATGGTCGTAATTTTAAAAACATCTTGTTCTTAACTCTTTTTATATTCTTCTCTCTTAATAATATCTCTTTGTCGAATTAAAACAAGTATAAAAGAGCAACATTCTGCTTGTTGGTGCACCACTCGCAATTCAAGTATGTAGCCAAGATCACCACAGAATAAACGAAAGACTTACAAGTGTATCTATCTGAGTAATAATATTTGCATAATGCAAGGCAAGGCCAGCTGATCCCAATTTTTGATGATTGCTTGAAGAGGTCTTCACAGGCTTCTCATCCTCTGGAAAATCAACATGAAAAGACACCAAGCAGCATTTTAACGAACCAACCATATTGTACAGAATGAAAAGGAAATTAATGAAGGGCCACGCTTATTGTCCATCAAGAAAAGGGGCAGGCACTGTTATTAGATCCGTTGATCACCCCGTGGGCCCAAAATCACTTGGTCACAACTCACAGATACACGATTTTCTATATCAGTCAGTACCCAACATGCACTCATTCTTAGAGAAAGCGACTAACATTAGAATAAACCGCATTCCAAAGCTTACCAGCACTACCAAAAGCTTCATTGATCTCCAAATGCAAAGAGTGGACTATTTCTACAAGTTTCTCCATCACCTACAAAAAACATAAGAAATCAATCAATCACTTGGAGGTGAATTTGAAACCTAAATAGCAAGGTTCCGTGATCTTTTCTATAGTTTTTACTAAATGAGAAGCCAAAAATAATAACCAATATAAGGATGGGAAGAGGAAAGATGTCATGAAAGAAAATAAAAGGGACAATATTAAGAACAAGTGATCTTAAGGTCTTTCCTTTGGACCATCAATCAGACGGCATCAGGAAACCCTGTGCCTAACCCCACAAAAGAGAATAAGGAACTTCAGATAAGCACTGTTAGCCTGAACAGAGCACACATGTGCATATGATGAGATAAGCACTGTTCTACGATAATTGTCAAGACGGAGAGCTACTAAAAGGTGCAAGAACATAAGTGCATAAGTCTTAATAGAGCACACGCAAACGGTAGAAGCAAATACATCGTAAGCAGACTTACCAAAAAAAAAAAAAAAAAAAAAAAAAAGCATCGTAAGCAGACTCTCAAGACAGGATATTGTTGTTCCATTGAAGGAATAGGAACTTTAGATTTCAAAATAGGGACAAGAAAAGGCTGCCGCGAGGAGAGGGGAGGGGGGGGGGGGGGGGGGGGGGGGGGGATGGATTTGTGTTGGGGGGTTGTTAGTTACAGCACCATGTTGCGAACATAATTAGGTTCAACGGTTTAGGGCCATAATGTCTACATAGTTCAGGCATTGCGAAAATCTATGCTATTAAGTTTATCTTTTCTTTCCCCTATTTGTGTGGATGCTGGGGAGGGTATGGCCAGCACTTTGTGTTCTTAGGCTCTTATTTTATCATTTCAAACCACAATCTAAATATGGAAGGATATCTCATGGTCAAAGAAATGGAGTAGCACAACAGGTTATATATGATATTTGTGCATTTCATGTCATGATGTTTAATGCCTTTTACGAAGTGTGCAAGCCAAAAAAACGACCTCTTCCAATATCCTGGACCAAAGCGACTTCTTCTTCAAACTTCTCACATGCTTTCTTTGACTCTTCAAATCTGCCCGTAAAATTGCCAGGCTGTCTCCTGCAAACCACAAAGTTGTTAACGGCAACAAGCAAACACATAGCACACGAGTCTGAACTCCTAAAAAGAGAAACTCGTTATGATCATTGAGCTTTCAATGCCCATAGACCCAGATAAGCTAACCTAAATATCAATCAGTATCGGAATCAACATAATAATAAAGATTCAACCTTGAACTGCCGTTAACACAACACAAAATATAGTGATCCGCCAGGCAAGTTATATCGTATTACATAACATAAGGCATATGACAGGAACATAGAAATATAGTCAGGCTTGAAAGATAAGACGCTGAGTTTTTAGAGCCAAAGTTGCAATGATAATTTTCAGGTCTCCAGAACTACAACAACGACCGACCCAGTGCCTCTGGGGCTCCCACATATGCAGGGTCAAGGGGGACGGGGAAGGACGTATGCAGCCTTACCCCTTCAAGGTGTTACCTTTAAGGGAAGCTGTGTCCGAGGACCCCCAAACTGAGAAAAAGAGAGGCAAACAGGCATACAAGCATGAAGCATAAAGCATAAAAGCATAAGAGCAAGAACAGCGGCCCAAAGCAAACATAAAGGAAGCAAGAAGCAGTAATAGGCGGTAGGCGGTATGATACCAAACATTTTACATAAGGCAAACAAGCAGACATGTAAGTCTAGGGATACTAGTGCCAGCCAAAATAAGCTCCTCTATCCTACACCCTACACAGCTAAATCAGCTACCCTTATGCTAGCCCTCCACTGGGCTCTATCTAAGGCTATCTCCTCCTGTAGGTCTAGGTGCGTGAGGTATTATCGGATCGCCTTTATCCATTTCTTCTCTGGCCTGTCTCTCCCTCTCCTCCCGACTGTAGCATGGAGTTGTTTGCATCTCCCGACAAGGGCATTGGTCGGCCTCCTCTTAAGATGCCCAAACCACCGCAAACGTTGTTCCCTCAATTTATCTTCAATTGGGGCCACGCCCAATCTGCCTCTTATGACATCATTCCTGATCATATCCTTCCTTGTGTATCCATACATGCACCGCAACATCCTCATCTCCGCTACCTTCAGCTTCTATGTATGAAGGCATTTCAATAGCCAACACTCCACACCATAGGACATAGCCGGTCTCACTACAGTCTTATAGTATTTTCTCTTTAACTTTCAGGCTTCAGGAACTAGTAGAATAAAATCACAACTCACAGGAAAAGGTTATAAAAAAGATTAATACCATGGAACCAAAGTGCAATTCGTTATCGCAACGTCGCTGAAGCGGAATGTCACAAATGTTATATAACAGCCTAATCACGTTAGGTTTTTCTTAATGGAACACAAGTTGCTTTTAAACCTTATGTTTGCAAAAATTTTAATAGATAGTCACCAAATCAGCTGCTAGAAACATTTCCAATGTGATAATGGCACTGAATATATCAATCGTGACTTTAATGGTCTCTTTCAGCAACGCGGCATTCTCAGGAGGGTCTCTTGCCCTCATACCTCCCAACAAAATGGGAAAGCTTAACGCATGCATCGTACCATTAGTAATATGATGCGTTCCCTCTTGTTCCAAGCTTGTATGCCGTTGGAATTTTGGGTGGAGTCAGTTTCTGTAGCCGCTCACATTATTAACCTCCTCCCATCCACTTCCATCAAGAAAAAGATTCCCTTTCAACGCTTATATAAAAAGAAAGTTGATTATAGTCACCTACGAGTTTTTGGTTGTGCCTGTTATCCCAATTTAAGTGCCACTACACCCCACAAACTTGCGCCGCGCTCCTCTTTATGTGTTTTCTTGGGCTATCCACCAAGTCACAAAAGGTATAAATGTCTGGATCTTTCCACTAACAAAATCATTATTTCGAGGCATGTTATTTTTAATGAAGCAGATTTCCCCTTGGCACGGTTGGGACATTTTTCCCAAACTACGATGACACGTCTTCATCAAGTTTTTTCCCCGCCGCTTATGTCCTCTCCGTTCGCTGGTACGCCTCTACTCCCGCCGCCCGACCCACCCGTCACGGCTGCGCCGGCGCCCATTGCGCCACCAGCCCCTCCTGCCGCTGCATCCCCTCCAGCCGCAGCTCCTCCCGAGCTCCGTGTGCCACCCCGTGTTCATCCCATGGTAACTCGTGCACGAGCTGGTATTGTGAAACCTCTTCTGAAACCCTCTATGATTGCTCATAATTCATTGCCCAAGGTACCTTTTTCTTATAAACAGGCTCTCACTGATGATAATTGGAAGACTGCCATGATTGATGAATTTAATGCCCTCATTCGTAATAAGACATGGGATCTTGTTCCTCCGCCGTCTCATGGTAATATCGTTGGCTCCAAGTGGGTTTTTCACATCAAACAAACGGCTACAGGTCAGGTTGAACGGTATAAAGCTCGGTTGGTTGCTCAGGGTTTCACACAAAGGTATGGCATAGACTATGGTGAAACATTCAGTCCTGTTGTTAAACCTGCTACAGTTCGTACTGTCTTAACTATTGCTACTTCTCGCAACTGGCCTATTCATCAACTTGATGTTAAAAATGCGTTTCTTAATGGCACTCTAAATGAAGAGGTCTACATGAAGCAACCACCGGGTTTCGTTAACTTGCATCATCCTGATCATGTGTGTAAGCTCAACAAGTCCCTTTATGGTCTCAAGCAAGCTCCTCGTGCTTGGTATACTCGTTTTGCCACGTTTTTACAGAAATTGGGCTTCCGCAGCTGTAAGTCTGATTCCTCTTTATTTGTCTTACATCGTGGACATGACATGGCTATATTACTGGTATATGTTGATGATATCGTTCTCACTGCCTCTTCTCATGCGGTACTTCACGACCTACTTCGCTCTCTTAGATCTGAGTTTGACATGACTGACTTGAGGCGTCTGAATTACTTTCTCGGCATCTCCGTATCTCACTTATCTACAGGGTTGTTCTTGTCTCAGTCTAAATATGCACATGATCTCTTGGACCGAGCAAACATGCTTTCTTGTAAGCCTGTTGTCACACCTACGGATTCCAAATCCAATCTTTCTCTCGAAGACGGTGAACTCATGACTGATCCCACACTATACAGGTCCACTGTTGGTGCTCTTCAATATCTCACCTTCACTCGTCCTGACATTTCTTATGCCGTTCAACAGGTCTATCTATTTATGCATGCTCCACGCTCGTCAGACTGGATGGCTGTTAAGCGCATCCTTCAGTATATCAAGGGCACTATTGATCATGGTCTGACTATCTCTCCGACTCGTCTTGACCAACTTATAGCTGACTCCGATGCTGATTGGGTTGGATGCCCTGACACTCGCCGTTCTACTTCTGGTTTCTGTGTTTTTCTCGGAGGCAACATTCTCTCCCGGTCCTCCAAGCGACAGCCCACTGTCTCTCGTTCTAGTGCTGAGGCTGAATATCGTGCAGTTTCCAATGCCGTTTCAGAATGTTGTTGGCTCCGTTCTCTCCTCAGTGAGTTGGGCCTCCTTCTACCACGGGCTACCTTGGTCTATTGTGACAATGTCTCTGCTATGTATCTGTCTACCGACCCCGTTCAGCATATTAGTACGAAACATGTCAAGATTGACATCCATTTTGTTCGCGAGCGTGTCCAGATGGGTCTTGTTCGGGTGCTTCATATTCCTTCCTCTCAGCAAATTACTGATATTTTTACAAAGAATCTTCCGCGCGCTCTTTTTCTGCTTTTTAAGTCCAACCTTCGCATTTGCTTACCCCCTGCTTCGGTTGAGGAGGGATGTTAGACTATATTGTATAGGACTTATTATTGTTTGTATATATATATAATGGAAGTCATTACAAAAGTACAGCTGGGCGGCTTCCATTTAACGGCTAGCTCAAAATTTGTTACGTAATAATTGTAAAACTTGACCTTTATTTGATTCCATGTTGAGACCGAAAAATGGCTAGTGGACAAATAGCACGTATTAACTGTCAGGAGATACTCCCTCTGTCTCACGAAGATTGTCAAATTTCCATTTTAAGGGTCCCAAAATACGGTCGAATTTCAATTGTCAAAGCATATTTACCACCTGCCAGCAATCACTTCTAGAAGCAGTAAAATTAAATAGTTACTTTTTTCCCAGAAGTAGTGGCGAACAAGCTGATAAATGATGTTCCTTCTTTTTTGTCCTTTTTGTTCCCAAGTCAGCGTGGCCCCGATCACAGATAAATTGAGGGAGCAACGTTTGCAGAGGTTTGGGCATGTTATGAGGAAACCGACCACTGCCCCTGTCAGGAGATGCGAACAACTCCATACTACGATATGGAGGAGAGGGAGAGGCAGGCCAAAGAAGAAATGGATGAAGAGATGTGAAACGACCTCACCCACCTAAACCTACACAAGGAGATGGCCTTTGATGGAGCTCGGTGGAAGGCTAGCATAGAGGTAGCCGATGTAAGAGTTTAGAATTGAGGACCATATTTTAGCTAGCAACTACTGCAACCTAGGCTATTAGGTTTAGGCCTATCTAATTGACTTGATATAGTGGGAGCTGTTTTATTGCCTTTTACTGCTATTTGCTTTCTACCTGCTTTCTAGCGGCTTGCTCTATTTACTCTTCTGCTCTTAGTTTAGATGCTTGCAATCTTGTATGCCTTTATACTTTTATGCTTCTCAAGTGGGGGATCCCCGGGCACAGCCTCCCTTTAAAATAACACCCCAAAGGGGTAAGGTTACGCGCCCCCCCCCCCCCCCCCCCCCCCCCCCCCCCCCTCTTTCTTCCCCCCAAAAAAAAAAAAAAACTTGCTTAGGCGGGAGCCCTTCGAGGCACTGGATTTGTTGTCGTTGTTATTGTAAGTATGACCATCCTTAAGGGTACAAAATTAGGAAGCAAAAAATGTCAACGTCATCTTACTGAAGGAGAAGGTGCTCTAGAAAGTGAGAAATGAACGCAGCATGCTATACAGCTTCAAATATGACCATAAATTCCTCTATTGACTTGTTATCCACTTAACAATGTAGCCTAGAAAAAAAATTACCAAGTATCCCAAATCAAGCTACACATTCACTAGCTTGTGCTCTATTGCACAATTTGCAAGATCAAACAAGACACAACAGCAAGAAGAAGAATGGGAACAATATGGAATGCCCTCGAGGCATTAGGGGCAGCTAAGAAGTTTCTTGACACACTATGAAAGCTAGAATGATTTTGAATCAGCCATCTCTAGTACTCAATTATCTGGTGCCCAATCAAAATCCCTTTTTTTTTCTTTTTTCAAGGGAACAAATCCTCCATGATGTGGTTTAGCTTCAAAGAATAAAACAATCTCAAAACCTCATGAAGGTGCAGAAGCGTTCTCGCATATGTGCCTGGTGTAAACTTGTCCTGTGTGAATGTGTGTCTGTGTTACGGCTACTACCCAAGGTTCACAAGATATCTTTCCATGCTCAAACTCAAGGTAGGTGAAAAAGTCGGGGAGGAAGTAAAACAAAAACTCCATGTCGTAGGTAAATTTTGTGTACGAAGTACTTATCCTCCCATGTGCATGGTGCGAACAATTCTAGATGATTCAATGACAGTCTTCACCACGTGTGTGTGTGCAGTTACTGTTTTTCCAAAAAAGAGTTGACCTAAACCCCCCTTCTTGCAGGAAAACAAGTGCTAATTCACCTCTCTTTTCAAATATTGCACTCCACTATACTTCAAGTACGGGTGGTTTGACGTCACACCTTCTGTGAAGGACGCCAAGGTCCAACTCTCACTATTGTGCCCCTGCCAACAACTAGGATCTTTTTCTTTTCTTTTCTTTTTCCTTTGAGAGCGGGACTGTAGTTGGGAAACAAGAGATCACTCAGAGACTCAGTATGAAGGAAAAGCACATATGAGAAAATGCCATGTCCATACCTCTTTGTGCAGTACTTGGGTTATCCTCCTCTTGCAGCTTCCGGCGATAATCTTGTTCAAATCTGTCCAAAGCATGCAACTCATGGTACAACTCCTGCAATCCATACAAGTCTTCACAATCACAAAAGTTCCTTTTTTTTTGTATTGGATACTATCACAAAAGTTCAGTTGGCGTTCATCAAGAAAATATTATTCTCACTAACAACGCAGCCCCACATAGACTTCAAACAAAAATAACACAATTCCTGCATTCAGTGGTTCATTAATAGAACGGTATCTGAAGGCCTCCAAAAAAGATCACAAGTCATTCAACAGTTATTCTGTTGGATGGAGCTTGGTCAGCTCTATTACTAGAATAAATAATTTGGCTGTATGTCCAATATTCCTATCTGGCAACAGGTACCTCCATTTCAGATTTCCCAACCCTTATTCGGTGTTCTTTATTCCTCCTTGCTTTCTCACTTTCCTGATACAGTTAAAGATAGAAATATTGACTAGAATTTTAACCAACGGTTTCAGCAACATTTTATACAAGCCTTCTTAGCAATCAAAGTTAAACAGTTTACAGGAGACCATCTCAAGCAACATTTCACAGACGTTCAGTAGCTCAAGCAGCAGAAGCATATGATAGTAAATGCAAGTACAAGCCTGAAAGTTAAGGAAGCCAATATTTCCTAGGCTATCAGTGAAAGAACGATCCGAAGAAGGAACCCAAATAAGCATGTCATCTTGTAAGCATGAAGGCAAAGATAAGGTTTAACCTCTGTATGGACTTGGACACTGATACAATAAAAAGGGAAGTGCTTATTAGCATGAAAACGGCAAAATACTCACAGCGGTATACTGAACCAACACCATTAACTGCTGTATTATTGTCTCAGCTTCTTCTTTCAACTGCTTATGAGAAGTGAGCTCTGAAGCCAACCTGAGTGTGCGCAAAGAGACGGTAAGCAAAACTATATGTTCTAGCATGATAATGATAGAGAGAGATAAATTCCAATTGCATTACTTCTCAAAATAACGATCCAGATTGTGGTATTGAGGATCTTTACAGCGATTTCCAAAGCGGACCACCTCCCCGGAGAATACTTTGAGTTCTTCCCTGATCAAGTTCATCAAAAGAAAAGATAAGTTTATCATGGGTAATAAAAGAAGCAGAAACAGAAGCTCACACAAGTTACATGGTAATAGAAGCCGCTTCAATGTGCCCACAAAATTTTACCTCTTATCATCAGCAGCTACTCTCAGGAGCTCATCTGCATCTTTAGATATCAAATTTTGCACGCCTTTTGAACGAAGCACCACCTCCTTAAGATGTCTGATGTTTTCCTTGGAAAGCGACTGCATAAGGTTTGCACCCTTAACAATGGTGTTAGCGACCTCAAATGCAAGGATTGATATCTTATTCCCTTTAGTTGTCACGCCAGAAACAAAACCGCCACTAAGATGCAAGCTTGCCATGCTACTACCAAGTGTGTCTAAAACTTCAACTGCCTTGTCCAGCCCAGCAGTACCTGCCTTGCCCAAAAGGGAGCTCACCTCAGATACCTGCTAAAACAAAGTAACTCATTACACTGCCTAGGAAAGATTTTAAGAAGAATGAAATAATGAACAACCAAGCAAACAAACAAAGACCTGCATTGAAAATAAGGTAGGAAAAGTGAAGGCCTAATGTGCCAAATAGATGGATGACATCCAATTTATCTCGTTATAAGGAAAAGGCTAAAATTCTACAATCACCCTCGGCTAAAGTAGTGTTTATCGCTGATTTTCTTACTTCAAAACAATTTTGAGTAACGATTTGCTTCGCAAGAATAGTCTACTACTGTACAAGATAATGTGGTCACCATAGACCACCTAAAGACAATAGTTCCCCCACACCCACATGATGTAGAACCTTCCCTAAGCATCAGTCCACAAGCTCAGACTGTAATTTTTTTTACATTGGTAAGATGGGGAAGGAGGGAAATGCTGCTAATGGGAATCCAACCCTGGTGACCCTTTAGCCCTAGGCGTCCCTCACCACTAGTTTATGTCCATGATGGACAGTTAAGACTCCAAATTGTGTCCTCGTGCTGGACTATAATTACAGCAAATATGATACAATCTTCCACAATTGCGTATAAGATGCAGAACATGTTGTATTTAACAAGAAAACAGTACGCAATTGCATAGGAGACAGTTCATCATTCAATTTCGCGATGACAATCAAATATGCTATGTTTGATTTCCAGAAGCAATGTGCAGCAACTACAATCAAATACTACGGGAATAGATATGTTATGACTTACCATTGGAACAGCAACCTGCTTGGACTTTGTTGATCTAGATTTGTGAGATAAGGCCCTAGGTAAGCCTGGAATCCCATCATGAATGTCATCCATACTCATATTATAGAAATTTGAGTGCACGCCATTAGCATTACTATTCAGCTCTGGAAACGAGAACGGCTCTCTAAGTTGCTTATCAGCTCCATTACCCCCAACTCGGGAAGGCGTTGAATTACTGTTTCCTTTCACAGGCACCTCGCGGCACTCCAAACCCGGTACAGAACTCTGATTAGCATACCCATTCACCTGCGAATAGCCCCCATTTGGGACATTATCAACAGTGGCCCGTTTAGTGCATAGCCCACCCATTTCTTCTTCAATCCCTAATTACACTCCACTTCTCATCCCAACTTCTTCTACAAGTTCCAGAATCTTCTAGAAGCACAAAAAACCCTAATTATACTCCGCTAACTTCTCCAAGTTCTAAAGCCTTCCAGAAGCACAAAATGAGACCCAGTTCCAATCAGTTAACCAAAAGTACTGATCTTGCTAAACAATTTTCACAGGATTCACTCAGGCCAATCCATTAGATCACTGAAATTTCCAGTTCCTAAGCTGCAGATCAAGAACAATCAATATCTATTACTAACTAGAGTCACAAATTATGTTAAAAAATCAACTCGACATAATGAATATAGTTTACAGAATACCTCAATTGTAGGATTGGATCCGGACTTGCCTTATTGTCCTCGAATAGATCGTCTTGTAGATAATCACTAACAAATTAGTGACTAACTTATTGACTTACAATCATCCTCCAACTGATAGAAACAAAAAAATACCAAATAATAATTATAAACAGCTTCTTGGTAGTCAAAAAAAGCAGCAATTATAGACACAAAAAGCAGAAACATAGATTAAAAAGAAGCAAGAATCATTTGATTTACATCAAGTGAAAAAAAGTAAGTTATTATTCTTAAAAAAATTTGTAACTCTCGTTATTCGTAGGTCACATCATTACTGTCACAATAACATTTATCTCGACAATAACAACTCCCTATAAATCAAAACTCGTAAAAATAAAGCAAGAAATAAAAAAGGAGAGAGAAAAAAGAGAATCTCAAGTGAACTACCAAAGGGATCTGTGAGAACAGGAGCAGATTCTATCAAGTTACTCAGTAAATGATGACTATGATTATGATGAAGATGAACTTGGAGAGAGAATGGGCCCGGCCCAGCCCAGCCCAGCCCACACGGTGTGCAAGGGAGGCGCGGTAGTGGAAGAGAGGGAGAGAGAGAGAGAGAGAGAAGAAGAAGAAGATAAGAGAGAGAAAGTCAGAGAGCGAGAGAGAGTAGTCAAACTGCAAACACCTATTTTTCACCACTTTACTTTCAACTGCACTACTCTCTTGAGTTAACCCTGGTTAGTGTGAGCCGTGTTATTTAAGCTGCTCTCAAATTTATTTTTATTTTTTTTGTTTTTTAGATTTCCACTGAAAATTACCAAAATTTTATATTTTTGTAATAAATTACATAAATTTTATAAAATTTTTAAATGTTATATTTTAATGTTAATACTGTTAATCTCTGTTAGCTTTTGCTGAAGTAACTTTTGAAGAAAAAAAGAAAATAATTTTAAAAATTCTAATATACATGTAAAATAATCTTAAAATATTTTAAATATCAAAAAGTTGGGTGAGCACATAAAAATAAATTTATATTTTTTAAATGTCACGTCAGCAAAACTAACGGATGCTAACGAGTTTAATATTAAAGTGTGACGTTGAAAAATCTGTAAAATTTAAGTGGTTTTGAAAAATTATAAAATCTATGTGAATTTTTAAAATTGTACTTGAAATTTAGGTGCTTTTTAGTAAAAAAAACCCGACTTTTTTTTTAAATGTTATGGTATAAGGAAAATTATTATTGCAAGTTTTTAGTCTTTAGGGTACTTTTTTCATTGTGTTAATTTAGTCTTTTTACTTTTACTATGTCAATTTAGTCATTTGATGAAATTCAAGTTAAGTTACTGTTGTAAGTTAAACGACATAATCACATTAGATGCAAATCTACCATTTGACTCAATTGAACCAAATCTATGGCTGAACCATTAAAAATTTCATTAACAGCTTAACACAAATTTTACTCTAACGACTAAATTGACACAATATCAATTTTATAGGACTTAAATTACCACAATTAAAGTACAATAATTAAATTGACAAAATGGGCATGTAACCATTGTTAATGTCTATTGTCAAGATGTATAATTGACATGTTTGTAACCTAATAAACTAACATATAGCAAAAGGAAGTCAATCATGTACTTTAACATGTAATATTCAGACTATCTGTTTATTAATTGGCCAAGTAAAGGTCGAGAATTCCTTACCCATTTAATAAAAGAGTTGGGTTCAAGTCAATTTCGTAGAACACCTCATATACCACGAATATGAACATGACACAATATAACAACAACAACAACAGACCCAGTGCCTCAAAGGCTCCCACCTAAGCGAAGTCTGAGGGGACCCTTAGGCTACCATGCCGAGAGACTGTTTTCGAGGGCCCCAACCTTATACGGTTGGCAACACGAGGACTTCCCAGGAGGTCACCCATCCTGGTACTACTCTCGCCCAAGCACGCTTAACTTCGGAGATCTAATGAAATCTAATATATTAGTGCTTCGTAAATGAACCCTAACTTAAAAACCAATCTAAAAATTAAAATTAAAAATAAAATTAAAATGGTCAAACAGGGCAATTAATATACACAAAATCTGGAAATTAATAATAGTAAAAGCTTCGAGCAGCATGACGCAAATATAAACCACTACTTTAGCTCATGACGGAACTCCCTCCAATACTAGTATCTTCTTTTTTTTTTTATTTTAATGCTCCTGATTTTTAGATGGCACTTGAAAAAAAAAAAAGTTTAAAATGTGATTTCCGAAAAATTGATATAGTAGTTAAATTATGAGTCGGTTCCCAAAATAATACTGAAAAATAAAAAATAAAAAATAATGTCAAAAAATAAATAATTCCCAATCTACTGTTGAACCGCGTTTAGAAAACGCGGTTCACTCCAAAAATAACCGAATTAGTTTATTCCAGTGGTAAAACGCGTCTTTAAGACGCGTTTCATGTGAAAATAAACCGCGTCTTTAAGACGAGGTTTATCTTCAAATCAACTGCGTCTTTAAGACGCGGGACGCGGTTTATATTATTGTAAAAATCAAGTCTTGAAGTCAAGGACGCCCACGCTCGAAACGAATTCAAAATAAAATGGATGAAATGACTATACACGAAGGGTCATATGTAGATTTTGTAAGAAAAAATGCCATAATGTATTGACATGCAAGATGAAAAAGGAGCACAGGGCTCGGTTAGTAGCTAGTAGCAGTGAAATATATGACGGTAATATTTATTTATGTTTCATTTTTTTGAACATTTATTTATGTTTTATTTATATTATTTTTTATATAGTAGTTCGTTATTTATATATATCTATTAGTTTGTTATTTATGTTTTTTAACTCATAAAGCAATATAACCGCGTTTACTAAACGCGGTTATTATTATAGTAAACCGCGTTTACTAAACGCGGTTTATGATGTAAACTACGTTTTATAAACGCGGTTTATGCTTATATAATTTTTTGTTCTTGATGCGATTATTTTTACATATAACCACTTTTTCTGAACGCGGTTTAACATAACCGCGTTTATAAAACGCGGTTCAACAGTAGATTGGTAAATATTTATTTTTTAGCATTATTTTTTTATTTTTTTATTTTTCAGCATTATTTTGGGAACCGACTCTTAAATTATTGACCTTTAATGAGTGATTTTGGATTCAAAATTTATTACTGAATTTCCAAAAATAGCATTCTTATTAAGGGTTGATGATCCTTAGAAAACAACCTCTCTTTATGATAGTATTATTAAAGTATAAAACTATTTATAAGCCTTCATTCATCAGTTTAAGCTTTTGGATGAGGTGATTTCTTGACATAGCATCAAAACTTTGTTGACCAAGAAGTTATGAGTTCGAATCTGAACAACCTCCACTTTTAATATTAAAACAATTGAAGTATAAGGTATGTAGTATGCCTGTGCACTATTCACGCTTCAAACCAAATGAAAATTGTTAAAATATAAAACTATTTCTGAGTCTTCACTCATCAATTAAGCTTTTGAGTGAGTTGATTCCTTAGCAAACACCATAAAAGACTAGGGTTACGTACATCTCATTCTCTCCACATCCTATTTCAATAAGAGCCCTTAAGGCACTGGATTTCTTATTACTATAATATTTATATTTTGGAAAAAGAAATTATAATGTCTTTATTAATATAAAAAATATTTTTCATACAATACTTATACAAGTCGCTTTATTAATGTGTCACCAATGGTCAAAATTAATTAATAAGCAATATTATTACAAACTTATATTTAAATAAAGCCCATGTCAAGTCTTACTAAAATTAATAATTTCTTGTTTGAACATCACGATATGATGACTATCAAAATTAATAATTTTGCTTTGTCTCTTCTTCTCGGAAAACGATCTAAGTTCCGTCAATCCAAGCTAGAACTTGTTACAATTAGGGTATGAGTCCAACCGAGCTCATCACGAGCTTGTCAGGTTTAAGCCTAATTCGACAACATTTAGCACAGCTTGGGCTCGGGTCTAAAGCTCGCCGAGTTTGGAAACTTGAGCTTAGCACATCATTATCTCGAAGTAACCCTAGCTAGCTTATTTAAGCTCAATTTAAGCTCGTTTATAATTGAACTTGACACATTAGGCTCAAACTTTGCTTGATTGGTGCTCTAATCGGTGTTAATTGGCGTATTTAAACGGAAGTGAGTGTGCCTCAAAGGCAATTGGAGCAGTTGCTAACTAATCAATTATTTTTTTTTCTACAAGCTGTAATAAGTCCAATTGAGTTCCACAAAAGGACAATCCTCCCCGACAATAACAACAAACCTAATGCCTAATAAGGTTCCCGTCAAGACAGGGTCTGAAGACATTGAAATATACACTTCCTTACATCTATTGAGTGGTACCTTAAAAGAAGGCTATTTCTCAAAGCCCCCAACCATAAAAGTAGATATCAGTCCATTCCTTTTAATTATCCATACAATTGATGAAGGAAATCCTCCACACCCTTAATGACGGCAGGATTCAATCCAAAGTCTTGAGTGACACCCTCCGTGGACTTTACCAACCAAGCTAGTTGACACCTTCACCTGGCACAAAGTTAGTTCTTTATCTCTTACCCCCCTTAATTTTTGTATGTTTTCACATTCATATCTTTGCTTTTGTACGGATTATTGATTACGTCTAAGATAAATCTAAATGTATATTGATATTGAGCATCAACTATTTATCAATTATCATACGAAAGTTTCTCACAGGACAACAGAAAAGAAACAAAGGGAAAAAAAACAAAAACAAAACGGGGAGAGCAGATAATGGTAGCCCGGCAATACAAGGGGCTTTGGAAAAGAAGTCAATCCAATCCAAGTCCAACCAGTTTATCAAACAATATAGGCTACAAAAATATATATAATAACAATACAATATTACTCATATAACTTGACACTGCTATATAAACAAATCAAACATGTTAAACATAGATTAACCCAACCCAGATCCAAATTCAACCTAATTACCTAAACCAGTCATATATGTCAACTCAAATTCAACCTAGCTCCAAAACCCTGATTCGAACCTGCTACCTTTACGATGTGTTGATGTCATATTGTCCCATCGTATCATATAAGATCGGATGAGTTGTACAGGTGTCAAAAAGTTCATACACAGGTGTCAAAAATTCAACAAGAGACCAAGTCAAGTAAAGTTTCTTTTGTGGTGCGACATTTCGGCAACCTCTCACTCCTCTTTTCTCAAAAAAAAATAAAAAATAATAAAAAAAATACAATTCTACCGAGTAATACATGTAGTAGACAAAAAACCTACTTGAGATCCCAAGCAATTTAAACAGGTGTCTAAACCTTAAATTTTATAATAATAACAACAAACCCAGTACCTCAAGGGCTCTCACCTGATCAGGGTCTGAGCGACTTGAAATGCTACCCTAAAGAGAATTTGTATTCGTGGATCCCTAATCCTAAAAACAATTTAAGCAGTTTCTAAACCTTCAATTTTAAGGGTCAATAATTACAAGATTTTTAATTTAGCACAAATCTAAATTTTGATTATTACTCAACTTCCAATATATATGTATATAGGTGAAATTAACCCGACCCAATGTTGACCCAACTCGAGACCCAAACCCGACCCGATTGTCAGGTCTACTTATGATTCATATAGGTGTGAATAATAAAAAGAGAACAGAAAAGGTTTATATGCAGTCAAGAGTGAGTAATATGTATGTATGTAGCCAGCTTAATAAGCACTCAACGCACCGCTTTTGACCATGTCCAAGCGAGGAAACCGTGTTTCTTTGAAAATTTTCTATTTCTTGTACAACTTGCCATATTATCGTCTGTTACTAAGAAGAGACTTTATCGGAAATCCTTCGAAAACAACCTCTTTTCAGTATAACACCCTGTAGGAGTAACATCACGTAAATCTTACCTTTTACGAACTCTACCACAGCGGAAGCATCTAGGAGACACTGGAATGTTATTTTACTAAAAAATGTCTCTGCTAAGCAAAACTTGTTTTCAAGTTTCTATCTCAAATTTCCTATATTTTTCCAACTTCTTTATTAAAACAAAAAATTTTAAAAAGTATGCAAAAAAGAGGTTCAAACATTCAAATTAGAAAAGCTTGTTCCATGCTTTCTTTCTAGCTTTGCTGGGTTACCAAAGAAAATATGGCAAACTATTTGGAAAAGTTTTCTAGAAGCAAAATTTAAGTCTAAGCAACTAATACATCATATTTTCTAATCCAACAAATAAGAAAAGTATCATTTTAACTAGGGTATTGTTATTACCGGAACAACAATTGTTATCAGCAGAGAAATGATGTGACTTGTAAGGTATAATAGCCAAAATATTCATGCAATTGATTAGGTATTGAAATGTTTGCCTTGCAATAATATTACCCTTAAAAGTAAAATGTGTTAATTATTGAAATTTCATAGGGTATGTTAATTGACTTATAATTAATAAGCGACAAAGTTATTTGTGTTAGACGCAACTAATAATGTTACTAATGTTCAAAAATATGTCCATAGATTGTTTTAGGTCCTGACCTCGAAACAATCTACAAGGGGCATATATTTGAACATTAGTAACATTAGTTCGCGTCTACTGCATATCACCATTCATAATTAGAGAAATAGCATATTTATGAAACATTATAAACATAAGTATGAGCATACGTACAATGAAATAGCATAGTCATGATGCAAGCATGAAAACAAAAACAAGTTCGTTTTCAAAACCAGGATTTTAATTTCTCAAAAACCAAAAACTGTAAACAGAAAACGATATCAAACAATGCCCTACAATGTATATTTCTCAATAGCCTTATACAAAGCAAATCATTTGCTCCCAGATTAGCGATTCAACAACTACAGTCGTTACAGGGTGAGAGGTCGGATCAGAGCATGTTCTTATTAGAGGTCAATCCGACCACTGACTTGACCCAACCCAACTCACTTTTAACCCAGTTCAACTACGCAGCTAAGAAGGGTCAGGTTAAGCTGGGTCAGTTAACCACCTCAATCGGTTAAGATTTGTGATCCTTAACAATGCACAGATTTTACTTGCATACGAGAAGCAGAGAAAAACCCATGAAAAATAAGTGAATGTACCATTATGAGCTTTCTCCAGCTTTAAATTCTGAGATCAGATCTTCCAATTCATCCTTGATTGCCTTACAGCAGAAATAGTATTGGTCCTACAGATTATAATAAGCAGTGTTGAATTATATGACGGTTATGTTAACGAAACGAACCCAAAAGAAGAATGAAAACCTAAATGAGAAAAAGAAATAACACACAAGATTTATATAGTTTGACCAATTGTACCTAGATCCCCAGATTCGTAGGGATTTTTACTATTTTTGAAAAGTTTTGCAGAGAATTTTCTTCTTGACACTCGGTGGTTTTTATAATCACACAAGAAACTTTAGCTGCCTCAGAACAAATTTTCAAATGGGCATTGGCTGAAAACAAGCCCCCAAAAGACCAGCCCATATCTGATCCTCCGCTTCATGGAGATAACCCATTACATTATACTATGTTAAAAGAGCAGCCTCCACACAGGAAGCCCAACAAGAGAGTTATAAGATGATGATGCACTGACATGTAAATTTTTAAATTAATCCAATGTTCAGAATATACTAACTTATTCCATTACAAACAAGAGGAAGAACAAAACCAACATAAGGATAGTTCTTGTAAAAGCATTTCCTTTTCGGTTGGCGTAATGCCATTAACAGATTTTAGGCTAGCTATTAAGCGGTTCCCTGTCATATGATAGTACTTCTGTAATGGCTGCCGATGAAGCCTTGATCTGGTGATGAAAACATAAACAACGTTGAGACCCTACGAATGAGGTCTTAGGTTCAATTCCCCTCTCCGTGTAATTGTCTCTATTATGCATTGATATAATACTTTATATATCAAAACAAATTATAAATGTATTTAAATTGTTCAAAACTATCAAAAAAGTATGAAAATAGATAATTGTATGGTTGTTCTTGCAACATTTCCCATACAAGACTTAAAAAGAACTTTTCTTTAGAAAACACAATGTGATCATCTCGACCAATTACATAATGTCCATGTGAACTTCATTCCCCCCGGGAAAAAGGAAAAAAAAAGCTTCATATACATACACGAGTATATGTGTGTGTATTTGATTGCAAATCTTTTTAGTTATTGTTCAGCAACAAGTCCTAACGAGAATGAAAATCAAGGGGCACAGAATCACATCAAGTAATGAGCTATAGTGGTACAGCCATACCAGCGTCTGAACCATTCCAACCCTCTGAGATCTGAAGACGGAGACAGTATTAACAAGATCCAGAGCAGACATATCACCCCCAATAATCCTTTGAATTGTGTCATGAATCGTGCAATATGTTCCCGTTCTCCCAATTCCTGCACTGCAATGGCAAGGAGATGTATGAAAGAGAACGAGAACAACCTAGGTGCAAGGAGAATCTTGAGATTTTAAGGGCCCAAAGCAAGTTTTCAACGGTGAGCCCTTTTTAGTAACCGAGAGTGTCTAAACCAGCTCAAACACACCTCGGATAATCCACTTTATACTATAGCACTAGCTAATATGCGAAATTACAATATATATGTATATATGCGTTTATAGTGTTGCGTGTGTGTGTGTGTATATATATATATATAGTTATTTCTCCAACTACGATTTGTGATAGTGGTAGAAGTAAGCTGATAATATAACGACTTCATAAAATGGGGCCAAGCCTTGCCTAGGAGCATCAACTAAAAACTTGGCACGAAGCAAACCTGCAATGTACCACGATTGGGCCTAAACTAGGTGACGCATGATACGCTCTTCTGAAGATTTCACGGACAGCTATCGTGTCCCCAGGAACCCCATGATCTGGCCATTCGGGATACTGTATATGCAAAACCGACAATGGTGGCTCTTCTGACTGCAACAACAGTAACACAAAAGAAATGAGATCGAAGAGCTCTCTGAGTATCCTAGAAGAACACAACTCAAAAAGCTCAAAATCATAGGGCGTTATTGTCTACAATAATATAGTTTCCCCAAGTATGAAGAAAGGTAAACAAAAAGAGATTCCTCAATTTGACAAGAACAGATAATATTTTTCCTGCAGCCGTTTCACTGGATGCTGATAATAATTCTTGCAAGCCATGAAATAGCAACAAAGTCAGAGAACGTACCTCTGGTTTAGTCACTTCCAAATGCCGTATCACTAAGGAAGTCTCAGTCATTTTTATCCACTTTGTAACTATGCTAATGTTTCCAAATTCTCTTGGACCGTCCTCTGCTTGAAAATAGTCATGACATTTCACCATCTGTATACCAGGTCCATTTTGAAGGAAAGACGTGCATTTAGTACGATAGATAAAGAAAAGCAATAGATGAAACAAAATAGAGATACTGGATTTTTTTTTGTCTAAAGAGATCTCACAGACGCATAGATTACATATATCATATCATATCTCATACTCAAGCTGCTTTTACGTAGGAATGCATTGGGGGGATTGATAAGCATAAGGTAAACCTCCAGGCCAGTCAATTATAAGTATAATGTGTTGGGCTTTCCATCTGGAGTCCTATTTTGTTATGCAATGAGCCACGTCCATAAAGCAGAAGATCAGGAATTATTTGGATTTTATTTGGGCCCAGGATCAACCCAGTTCCTGAAGGTGTTTCCTAGCACACTAGGGATTGCGTGACTATATATTCTGACCCAGGTTTATTAGAGAAGAAAAGAAATTCTCTTGTATTCTTCCCTAAAAGATAGCTAAAATTTTCTAAAATCCATGGAGATATAGAAGATTGAATGAACCATGTACATCTTAAGCCTTGCTGTCTTTTCCTAGTTGAATTTTTCGATGTTCTTTCATTTCCCAACATATCTTACTTGTGCTTTGTTCAGACAACTTATTTTATGTGCTTCTCTTAAAACTTTTTCTTTTTCTTTTTATAAAAACAAAGAAAATCCAAAAAGAGCTTGAAGTGGCAGCATTGGTCCTTGTCTTGCACACAATCCACAGATAACCATTAAAATTGTGTAACTCCAGTTACCTTGTATCGTATACAATAAAGTACCTTGTAGTGATCAACCAATCGAGTAAGCATCACAATCACAGGGCATCGACATTGGAAAACCATCTCCCAGAAGTCTTCAAATGTGTGCGGCAATGGACCTTGCGTGGCTATAAACTGAGCAGAATTTACAGAGGAAGGAGTCTACATTCACAGTAAGAGAGTCAAAACATTAAATACCCAAGAAAATAAACATCAACTAAGGGCCTGTTTGGTATATATGTATTTATAATTTTTGATTTTTGAAAAACTAAAAACCAAATTTTAGAAATGGTTTTTTCTGGTTTATGGTTTCCTATTTTTAATTTCTACTCAAACTAGGGAAAAAATAGAAAAAAAAAAAAAAAGAAATCAAAAACCAGAAAAATGGCTTCCATAATATGGTTTTTAATTTCTAAACAAAAACCAAAAACTACAAATAGGAAACGATATCAAAAAGACCCCAAGATTAAGAATTTGGAACTGATAAAATGTTTACACAGTATCCTGCAAAGAACAAGCTCTTACTTTTATAAAGCTTGCGTTGATATAACCCCTTGCTGATGGCCTGTAATCGCTGCATGAGTTCAAGACAACCCTAGTGCTGTCAACTGAAAGTATCAAAAATTGACAGTTATATTAAGCTATCGGATACAATAGAACATTATATTATCACATTGATAAACTTCAGTATCAACTGAGTTAACTATTACATGGTAAAACATCCGTATAGCGATTTTTTTCTAAATTGACCTCGTCAAGTGCCACAGAAGAATGCCGTTTCATATCAGATGGTCGAATTCTCTTTTCCTGCAAGCATGAAAAGATGGGATGAAAGCTTAATATGGGATCTAGATGAAGGGAAATAAACAATTGGGCTAAAGCTCATCAAGGAGGAAAGAAATATATACTATGACAAGGATAAGCTGATACAGTTTCGGCAAGGCGAGGAACTATCCAGAAGGGGGAAAAGCTGCAATCTTTGCATGAAAATCTATCAAGGGATGACCGGACAGTACAAAATATCTAGTCTAGTAGTTACAACATCCATAGTTTCAGCATCCTCAGTACCCTGTTACATTGCATTCTGAAAAATTCTGAAACTAACAACAAGAAGAAGCCCATTGCCACTACAGCAGGGAAACTCCCATGAAATTTATTTCTTCACAATGTTCACATTCAACTTCAAGAGAAATAACTCAAACCAAGCTGAACTTTTCTTACGTCAACCCCTTCCCTGTTTATGCATATCAGCCTCTAACCATTCAAATCTTCACACTAGCTGATCTTTTTTCATCGAATTTAAATGAACACATCATCTTAGATCAGTCTTGCACATTTTTCAATTAACCGGAGTGTCAAGCCAACTTGTGCGTACCTTGTCTAATCCCCAATTATACCTTCCATTCAGAAATTTCCTTACTCTAGTCCATCAAAAATGCTATAGATGATAAAGCCACATATTATACTAAAACCCTAAACGCCAACAATTCAGGACAGTAAGAAAAAAGTTTACCAATCCCAGATACAATCAGTTCCCTTTTCTTCCTCTTTCTTCACTACTTTTTCTTCCAAAAACAAACAAGCAAAAAGAAAATGCAACAGTACGAGTAACCAATAAGTTTATTGAGCAATAGGATCGTCACCAGCACAAACAGTGAAGCTGGAAACGTTAAACCGCAGTTGTAACTTAAAACCGGTATATCTTTTGATCCCTGAGGAATTGCGAAGCCCGTAAGATAACAAAACAAAGCTCTCCTCATTCCAAGGTACACTGTTGGCCCTATCGGTTTTGCCCAAAACCAGCCTCTAAGACGTGTTTAGGGACCTTTTATAATTCTGTAATTTCGTCATTTTAGGGTTTTCCATGCTAGCTACAAACACTTCGCTTCTTCTTGCTGTTTCATTCATCATTCCAGATTCCAATCAAACAAAACCCTAGAAAATCACTCTCCATTTTCAGTACATTTTGTCAGAGAACCAACTATCCCAAAAGCTTAACCTAACGGGTGAAAGCTCATAATTGGTTTTATACTCTAACATGCCCCCTCGCGCGAATGCACAGGCTCACATCATAACTTGTGCTTAAATTATGTTACTATTGAAAGTAGGCGGCTGTTGGGATTCGAACTCGTAACCTCCTGGTCAACAAGGCTCGTATACCATGTCAAAGGAACCAACTTTCCCAAAAGCTTAAGCTAATAGATAATGATGGCTCAGAATTGGTTTTATATTTAACACATTCCACCCTTCAAACGAATTCAACATGTTCCATTCATTCTCCTACCATTACCCTACACTACAAACTCTGCGTAAAAAAAGCGACAAATTCAGATAGCACAATCACCTGAAGAGAAATGAACTCAGTTCGAATCACATCAATTGACTGAACCTTCTCTTTGAAGAATTCAAGCGCGCGAGAACAGCGCTGAGCTTGATCGGAGGAAAGAGAAACCCTAGGCGGAACATCAGCGGCGAAATCGAAGGGTATAGAAGGAGGATCGGAAAAAGGAGTCGCCATAGCAGCCATTTTCGGCTTCCGGCTGCGTGCCCTAGATGATGATGTGAAGTTCCCCGTTGTAAATGACACACAGAGAGAGAGAGAGAGAGAGAGAGAGATGGAGCTGAGGGTGCTGCTGTCTTCACTCTTCTCTCTCTCTCTCCCCTACGCTGAAAGTTATGGCGTTGCTTCTTTTCTAGGCGACTTGTTTGTGTTTTAAGGCCAGCGCTTCGAACATCCCCATTACTTCAACGGCCCCCGTATAAACAAGTAAATAAAATAGATATATACAATCTTACTTTTTCAGGATGTAATTCTATTGAGAGACTATTTCTAAAGACTCCCAACCTTATGGGGTTGGCAACACGAGTACTTCTCAGGAGGTCACCCATCCTAGTCCTACTCTCGCCCAAGTACACTTAACTTCGGAGTTCTAATGGGATCCGGTGCCTTAGTGCCTGGTAAATGAACCCTGTTTGGTTGCAACATGAGTTGAATTAAATTTTTTATATCAACTTTTCAAAAAATAGGTAAAATATATTTAATTTTCGAGATAGAAAATAGAATTTCTTTGGAGAAGTTAGATAAAAACAAATAAATTAGAACTTATCTAGTGAGGACTTAGTAAGTTATTTCGTGTGTTTGAAGGAATTGGAAATCGCTCAGCAGTTCCTACTTCCCGCATTCTGCCAACTTTCCGCCAACCAAACAAGAGCAGGAATCTGTACTTCCCATTAATTTTCTACTTCCTACGCCTACTTCCTGCAGAAAGTAAAAAATTAATGGGAAGACAAATTCCGGCTTTTGTTTGGTTGGCAGGAAGTTGGCTGAATGCGGGAAGTACAAACTGCTTAGCGATTCCTAATTACTTCAAAACGCATGAAGTAATTTACCTAACCCCTTGATAAGTTTCAATTCCTTTGTTTTTAACGAGCCCCCCCCCCCCCCCCCTAAGAAGTTTTATTTCTCATCACGGCAATCAAACACTTTGTGCCTACTTCCTAAAAAGTCAACATGGGGAATTGAATCCACAATAAATACAACAACCTGTAGGAATTCAATTCATAAGGCAATGAAACAAGGCCTATTTTTCAAGAATAGGGGTGGAATTCAATTACGACTCATTCGTGTTCGTTAAGGAGGCTCAATAGCTTATCAAGTCGAGCTCGAGTATACTCAACAAGCTTACCGAACTAAGTCCAACAAGGAGGTACTCAGTTCGTCAACATTCGTAAACTGTTTGATAAAGTCCCAACAAGAGCTTTTTAAAGCTCATTGAAGCTCATTAATAATTGGTATTAGCTCAAAAATAGTTAGATAATCGCTCGATAGTAACTCAGCTCGACTCGATTATGAGCTTGATCCGGTTTGATAATGAACGGAGCCAAGCCGAGCATCGAGTAAACTAAAAGTTTATTGAACCAAGCTCGAATAAAGGTTCAAAACCCCGATAAGATCTCGACTCGAGCTCGAGCTCAATAATTGCTCAACTCGTTTATGCCCTTCCCCTCCTCCATTCTCCTCTACTCAATTGTCAAATGGAATAATAACTAAATAACTAATTTGAAAATTAATCTTATCATATAATAAAATACGAACAATTATTTTAAAAAACAAAAACACACAAAAATCGATTTGAATAAACTTATAAAGTGTACTTGCCTTTTTATGCGTAAATTGGAGGAATCAATAATTGCATTTTATATATTTATTAAAAAGGAAGTCTATTATCATTATTGTTTTTAATGAAGAACTGAAAATCATATTGGCATTATTAAAGGCCTTTTCATTTGATGGGTGATGCTAATCATGTTTAGCCATGAACTAGTCTTTGAAGATCATTAACTATGGATTAATCCTAGTTATTTCAATGTTTAAAAATGTCGTAGTTTTTTTTTCAAAAATTATAGAGAAAACTGTCGATATAAAAGTTGGCACGATCACTGAAGCGGAGCCCAAGAAAGCTCGCAAGAGCAGGACAAAAGAAACAAAAAGTAAGTATCTCTGAAAGTCAGAAGAAAAACACCCTAAGAATCTAAGAGCCTACAAAAATAAAGTCCTAGTTGTTTGTGAGTTTTGTCTGTATAATTTGCATGTTTTCTTTCCGCCACAAAGAGAAATTTTTTTTAATTTGATGTAAGTATTTTTCTCCTGTATGAGATGAGAATAGTTTTGACTTATTGGTAAAGTTGATGTAATAGTTAAGTTCCAAACGTTCAAATTAGAGATTTTGAGTTCAAAACTTATCTCTGTTCTTCAAGTGTCAACATCGTTGCTTAGGAAAAGACTACATCCTCCTTAGAGCTGTCCAAAAAAACTTCTCTCGAAACTCTTTCATTTTGGCACGAGTTTTTCTTCTAATAATTAAGTAGAGAAGAATCTCCCTGGTACATAGAGTTCGGGCATGAGTTTGGATTAGATGTAATTTTTTAGTCTTCAGACTTACTGTATTTTGGGTGTTGCTAATATGTGAGAAGTTGTGAAATTTGTTTGGTACTTCTCACAGTCTCTCATGTGCTTGTATTTGAGGCCTGATTGTAAACTATAAAATAAGGACTTATTATTGACATGTCAAAAATTATTATTGTCAGAGTAATGATATGACTTACAAATAATGAGAGTTACAAAATTATCTTTAAAACTACGATATTGTTCTAGCAATACAGTTTTGCAATAAATCTAATATTACCTATAAAACAAAGGGGTAGTTGCAAAATTAGTGAAGAGAACCAAATAGAAAGTGATGTGGGGACCATAAAGCAAATGATGTAATAAAGTTCACTGCTTTGCTTGTAAGCACATTGGAATAAACGCATCGCATGAAAGAGCCTTTTATATATATAATAGTAGGCCGATATTCGAATTGGTATATGCAGAGCGAGTAAATATAGGGGAGGAGGAGTCGATGAGTAGGACCCAACAATGTTATCTGCCCCCAAACTTACTCGTCTGCTTCCACTACCACAAGTTACTGACCAACTTTCTCCATCTTGGTTAATCCATCCTCATTGCTCTTAATTTAGAGAATGTAGCTCACTTGTACCTAAGAGGGTACCAACACGCAAGCACCGGGTCCCAATAGAACTCCGAAGTGAAGCGTGCTTGTACGAGAGTAGTAACAAGATAGGTAACCTTTTGGGAAGTCCTCGTGTTGCACCCCTCAGGTCGGAGTTTCTCAGAAACAGCCTTCCTTCAAGAAAGGCTGCGTACATTCATCCCCCTAGACCTTGCTTAGGCGGGAGCCCTTGGGGCACTAAAAATGTTGCTTTTTAGCTCACTCGTCTAAAGCCTCTAACCTTAACAGCCCGTCTAGGTATAGGCACCACAACTATCCTTTGAACTTTGAATACACAAGCCACCAAAAAGGATCTCAAGTGTTACCTGCTTACTATTCATGTTGGGCATCATATACACGTGTTATAAGTAATGGATAACGTTAAGCGTCTCAAAAAACTCCTTATCTTCATTCTCTTTACCTATAAGTATTAAGATAGAGCTTACACTAAAGGTAGAGCAGTCTTAGACTATAACCATCAAAAAGCATCTCGAAACCTTGGTCTGGTTTCCTTTCTCTAGACCTTGAGCTCGATTCTCCTTATCAAACATTGACTCTACACAAAACAATATAAATAATGACGTACAATAGTATCTTAAGAAAGACCGTTAACATTTCGGAAGATAAATGAATTTCAAAGCCAATACCTCATATTTAAGGGGTGAGTAGTTTAACCACTATACCAAACCCGACATCCGATGAGCCTCAGTTTATGCTCCAAAGTTACCCAAATATTACACTCCATCTCGTTCTTTATATTATCGCGAAACCCAATGGGCCCAAGGCCCAACTACACATGTATCTGAGCCCATAAGCCCATCTGATCGCCCCTTCCTTATATTAATTGTCTTTAATTACTAAATATACCCGATTTGTAAGGAAGTTACTGTTTTCAGAACAAAAATTATTAGTAACAGAGTAATGATGTGATTTACGACAAATGAGTGCCACACAGTTGCCTTTGGAAGTAACGATTTTACTTTAATAATAACAATTTTGCTCTATTAATAACATTATCCTTTGGAATCTATTGTCGAGAGCTTCGAATTTTTTTTCTTGCTCTAGAGATGTTGAAAGATATCGATGTATTAGTTCTATTTTTGGTTTCTTATTTTTTGTTGTTTGACTCTCATCCTGCCTTTGTGAATTTAGAGATTTTTCCTTATCAAAAGATTCATTATTATATTACTTATTACAAATGCTCGACCGAGCTGAGACACTCCTCAAGTTGGGGGTCCTCGGAAACAACCTTCCTTCAGGCTGCATACATCTACCCCCGACCCTACTTACGCGGGAGCCCTTGTGGCACTGGGATTGTTGTTGTTGTTGTTGTACAAATGCTCGACCGGCATGTAATAAAAAATTGTATATAAAACTATTTCTTGATTTTCATCCATCACCTTAAGTCAATTTTTGAGAAACTTAGTTAGTTGACATAGTTCAGAGTTTTATTGACACGAGTTCGAATCCCAATGACTCCCACTTCTTAACATAATTCTAGCACATTAGCAATTGAGAGAAATAGTGGTTAAGTTACTATAAAAGGATCCTTCTCTCAACCAGCAAAAAAAAATATTTCTTCTGATTTAACTGATTATCAGATATTTTTTCGCTCTCCCCCTTATTCAAGCTTTCTTTCCAGAGTCACCATCTCTTACTTTTAGTTTTGATGAGGTCACCTAGAGGACACTAGTAACCATCTTAGTTGATATTACGGTCCTTAAGGCGATCTATCAAAGCAGTAAGGCAAATATAGATCCAATTTCGCAATTGAGGTATTCCGTAAACTTCTTATTTATTAATTATCTATATTTTCATTAAGCCATAAAAATGAAAATAAAAGGAGAATATTATTAGTAGAATGAATATGATACCATGCATGCAAGAAAGAAAAGGGAGAGAGAAAGTAACTTTTTTTCTTACTTTGCATGCACACAAATCCTGGGTCATTGGCATTTAATAAAGATTCTCAAAAAATAAAACAAATTATTGCCATAAAAATATCTTCTTTTTTTTTTCCTTTTAACTTTTTGTTAATATTATTATTATGATAAAAATATTAATATCAGAGTAACTTTTTAAAAATTTGTGACTATCATTTATTTTAAGTCACATTATTATTTTAATAATAACATTTTTTGTCATGACAATAACAGTACCTCAACTATTTGGGAAAAAATGCTTTTAATATTGGCTTTTTTATTAGGGGTGTTCATATACCGATCCTGACCAAAAACCGAACTGGACTGCTCATTCGGTCCAAGGCCAGACCGGACTGATTCAATTTCGGTCCTTTCCTTGGTCCTCATGTTGACCTTATTTTGGGTTTCAGTCCGGTCCCGTCCAAACTCAAAAAACTTTGTTGGGTCTCTTATTTCTTTTATTAGATTATAAGTAGACTAACTATACTTATAAAATTTGGGTCTAAAATTAGTTTAAAAATACCCCGTAAATACCTATATTAACTTATCTTGTTTCTTTTAGTGATAAACAATTGTATTATGTATATTATTATAACTTATACGCACAACTATTTTTAGTTAATTTATGAAGAATTTCGTTAATTATTAGTACAAAATTGAGAAATGAAAATCAAATCTAAGGGGCCAAATTATCGTGGTCGGGTTCAGTAAATATAATTTGTTATGAGCCATTGTATTTGGGGATAATCATTTAATATTTCAATAGTTTCTATTATTTCTATTGTTTTTTTATTCTTTTTTAGTTTCTATTATTTCTATTGTTTTTTTATTCTTTTTTTCTGTTAGATGCTTTTCAAGTTATCCAAAATGACAAAATGTCCCGTGAAATTATATTAGAAAAGAAAGAAATAATAATCGCTCTAAATCGGTCCCGTCCAGTCCGGTCCATGAAGTAACCAGTCCGGTCTCCGGTCTTCAGTCTTCAAAAGAGGCCAGTTTCGATCTTCAGTGCGGTTCGATCTAGTCTGGTCCAGTTCGAGTTTGGACCGATGAACACCCCTAGTTTTTATAGGTTACATATTCCTCTTTATTTTTCCATATATGGTAGCACCAACCCATATCTTCACCCCAAAAGTAAGAATTTTACATAAAAGTTTCGAGACAGAAGAAATTAACATTTAAGTCTAGTAAGTTACTTTATTTAATGTCAATAATTTTATAATGAATCCCAATTTGAGCTTATATTTACACTTCAAATACACCTACTCCGTAGGCTAGACCTAATGCCGCCCTAATAATTAACATCTAACATATTAACTATGTAGAGTTGATAAAATCCTTTATGATAATATAATATTGGCAAATTATTGCAAGCATATAAAATACATACAATAGGTATTTATATTACTTTGATAATTTATTTTGCATAATTATAAGTATATTATGCATATGTTTTGCTATTTTCTGATTATAAGAGCATATTTTCGATATGTTATAAAAAGGTTAATTCAAATGTAAAAAAGGCGATTGAAAACAAAGATAAGCTCGATTCCTCAACCATAATAGCATTAATACGAATATATGTTCCAACAAGCAAGTACGGATTCCATTAAAACTCTGAAATTAAGCGTGCTTGGGTGAGAGTAGTGCTAAGATAGGTGGCCTCATGGGAGGTCCTCATGTTACACCCCTCAAATTGTGGGTTATCAGGAACAGCCTCCTTTGAAGGGTAAAGGCTGCATAAATCCACCTCCTAGATCCTGCTTAGGCTAAAGCCCTTAGGGCACTGAGAATGTTCCTTTTTTACCTTCCAACCATAAATAAACAGGTTCCCTATTTTTATCTTTGCATTTCTATTTTTTCGGTAAATATCGGTATAGCCGAAGTACATATAGGCAACTCCAAAAGACGAAGCTTTAGCCACCCCGTAAACGGAAGTGCGTACAAAAAGAGATCTCTACATTTCTATGTTTCTTTTTTTTTTTTTTTTTTTTTTTGGGGGAAAATTCACACATCAAGCACAAACGGAAGCGCAAAAAACAACAAAAAAATAATAAAATCAACACACCAAATTTACATGGAAACCCTCTCTCAATTAGAGGAAAAAACCATAGGACCCAACGAGTGCCTCAATCCACTATGAAATTAAGGATTACAATCTCTAATTATAACCCTAACCTCATACAATCATCATCAACATCATTATGACTATTGCACGGTAAGTCACTAACCCTCTCCAAGTGTAACTGCTGCACGACGAGTCACCAACCCTCCTCAATATAGCTTTTGCACAGTAAGCCACTAACCCTCCCACAACGTAACTACTGCACGGCAAGTTACCAACCCTCTCATCAATGTAGCTACTGCACGGCTAGTCACCAACCCTCCCACAACGTAGCTTTGGAAAGAGGAAGTTACAAACTCTCAGCAATACCTCTCAACATCAATCTCGCGCTCTCCCCCTGCCTGGGTGCCCCCCCTCGCATGGCAAACCTCAACTATAACCCCTATTTATAAATTAGTTATTCAATCATAATTACAATCAGATTAAGTAACTAAATCATATTAAATATCCTCCCAAAACAGATTAAATATTAATTTTGAGATATATAATATCCTAATATTTTTTTATATGTTCTTTTTTTTTTTTTTTATTATGAAAAAACTTTACCGGTTTACGCCGCTGACTATTTTAACTTTGTGTTAACATCGAGTCTTATTTAATTTAAAAAAAAAAAGAAAGCAACTTTAAAAGTGTCAAAGTCGACAAAGAAACGTAAGAAAAAGTTGGGTGGCATACGCACCTAACAAACCTAGGAAGTTTCAGCTAAGTTATCAACTTTCACTACTTATAATATTAATAATTGACATCTCTCCCCCAATAATGGATTGCTTTTGCTATTTTAATCATCCCCAAAAATTTATAAAAAATTAAAAAAAAAAGCTTCTTTTTCATACCAAAAAGTAATACTCTTTTTCATTACCCAAATCCTTTTTAATGTTTTTTTTTGCTTTAGCTCGTGGTTCGGATAATGTTATTGTCGAATCGGATTGCTTGGAAGTTTTTACGGCTTTATGTAATGGGTTCTCTAATCTCGCTTCGGAGTATCAAGCTAACAACATTCCCAGTACCCTAAGGGCTCCCGCCTCAACAGGGTCTGAGAACTCCCAACCTGAGGGGTGCAACACGAGAACTTTTCAGGAAGTCACAATTCTTGGTACTACTCTCGCCCAAGCACGCTTAACTTCAAAGTTCTAATAGGATTCGGTGCTTGCATGTTGGTACTCTCCTAAGTGGAGTATCAAGCTAATGTTCAGAGAATTTGGCAATTTGAATCGTTTTTGGTTACTATCTTGTTTAGTTTGATCCCTTTTCGGTAAATTTTCTTCTCCTTCTCTACGCTTTTTTCAAAGTACCTTAATTAAACACCTATAAGTTTAATTAACCTTACTCCTTTCACAAACCCTACCTCATCATAATGCTTAGGTATACTATCTTGTAATCAATATGACAAAAACTGAACCGTTAGATTTAATATAGTCATCAAATTATCCACCCCAAAACATAAAATCTCGGATTCAAAGACATCTTCCCCCGAACATTAACAGTTCTATTTTAAACAATATTGTACCTATTTACCGTCTTAAAAAAAGGGAAAAACTCTTTTCCGCAACAACAAAAGAGAAAAAGAAAAAAAAGGGCAAAAATACAACGATCTTTAACTAAAAATGCAAAGAGGCGAAAAAAGCAAGTACACCCCTAAATAGATACACAAACGTGGCATATCATATTATTAAATAAAAAATTAAAAAAAAAAAAACCTAAGCAATATAAACAAGACATGACATTTTTAAAGCTTCTCTCCATGTTGGTCCACCTCAAAATTCTACTCTACCCTCACGTAAATCCAAATTACATCCTAACCCAAAAGTCGCCATCGCTCGTTAGTCATGATACTTTGCTCATTGTGTCAATTTAGTTTTTAAATTTTTAAGTGTATCAGTTTAAACCTTGTACTATTGAAGTTACTTCAATCAAGTCCAATTCAAAATTAATGCTATTTTTTAACCTAACTTATTGACGTGAAAAGCATATATAAGGGATAATGAACTTCGTAGTTTAAATCATATGGTAATTTTAATTTTAGAATTGGACTTGTTTGAAAATAGCTTGAATTGTACAAGACTAAATTGATACAATTAAAATTTTAAAAGCTAAATTGAAATGATAGTCAAAGTACACACAGTAATAGCGTAAATAACCCCTCACTTTATTTTTTTAATTTTTTCACAAGATGTTGCCCATTTTCTCACAATCTTTCTCACACATCAAGAACCCTTTCTTTTCTTCATCAGCAGTGTCACGACAATCACCAACCACCATCTCCACCCCACCGCCACCAAGCTTCCTAGCCTTCAACCCCTCGGCCTCCCAATCGGTTTGACCCACCACGACGTAAAGCACCCAGATGGCACAAGCCACCTGGGCCGATAACAAGCCATACCAAAGACCACTGAACCCGACCCTGAGACCAAAAGCAAGACCCACAGCCACAGGAGTACCAACCAAGTAAAACGCACATAAGTTGACTCGGGCACCCACGGCTGGCCTGGCAGTGCCTCGTAAGATGCCACAGCCGGTCGTTTGAGGGCAGTTACCGAGCTCGCATAAGCCCATGATGGGCATGACTGAGGCCACCAAGGATGTGACCATGTGGTCAGGGGTGAAAAGCTCACCCCAGGTGTGTCTGAAGAGGACTGTCCATGTTATGTTTATGAATCCAACTAGAAATGCACAGGCTAGTGCTACCATTGCTGCTAGTTTGGCTTTGTATGGCCTCCCTGCTCCTAGCTCATTCCCCACCTGCATTTTTGTAAAACACGACATGTCAAGACCCCAAGCAACAGAAGTGGTGCCTTTTGAAAATGAGTTATATTACAGCTTGTTGCTGCTGCATATCACCACCTATAATGGGAGAAATAAGACCTGCGTATAATACATTGTAAACACATATGTACATAACATAAAGACCCACGTGTTAATTGGTACTTATAATATAAAAAGAGTTATTTAACGTGCGCATAAGTTGCCATAATTTTCTAGGTTAGCAAAGGGATTTGCCAATAAAAATTGCTTTGAACTCCTAGAATCTCAGGACTAGTCCTAACGTACAAGCTCACTTGGTTATTCATACTTCAAACTTGCTAACCGTCAAGAAACCCACATATGGTTTAGGAAACAAATCTTGCATCAGAGTTCTGAGAGAGAACATATCCAACGGATAAGCCTAGTTCGATACTGCATCTAATACCAAATGATTTGGGATGTAATCTTAATTGGACTAACAAATGAAGCTCATGTGTCTGCTTCTTAGAATATACTTGGGCCTGAAGATAGACTAAATTTCATTAATACTTTGGCTAAAGATAAGAAAATACATAGTATATAATATAAAATCAATAGGGTAACAAATGCAAAAGGGCTGTTCATAAAGTGACAAATGCATCAAAGCAGCCTTTGTTTTTGGTGGTGTGACAAAACATGGAAATGAGTAGGGCACTAGGTTCACTTTTTGCTGCTTGTAAGGTATGGTCATTCCTCCAATTATGGATGGGCGGGCCCGGGCCTGCCTTAATCTCAAGTAGTCCAAACAACTGCTAAAAAACCCTTTATCTGTATAGTTCAAAACATCATAGTCCTAAAGTACCCATATCGGATTGTAAATCATAGTACATCTCTGAGTCAATCATAAACCAAGAGAAGCAATTCTAAACCGAAAATGAAAGAGATGATCTATAGAGTATAACAGAACATCAAATAATAGTTCACGCTACTGAAGTACCAACTAACATAATTATGATGACCTAGAACTTGTACAATTTGACTCAAGATAGACCCAAAACGTATCCGACTCAAATTAAGTAACTCGAACCCCAAATAACCTGACTCAAATCCAACCCAACCTAAAGATGAATAAAAACTAAAAAAGACCCGAACCTAAATGGGTCAAGTGAAGCCCAACCAACCTAGGTTACCATAAACCCAAAATGACCAAAACTCGAACAAGGTACACCTAAAACCGACCTAGATGACCCAATTCCCAACTATACCCAAAACACTCGAAACTTGAGAAGGGATGAGAAACTCCAAGAAAAGGATGTATGAAAGTACTTGGACTTAGTTCCTTTTTTTTTACAAGATCTGTACTACAAATGATGCAATAAGGGTACAAGTTGCATTTAAATATTTGCATATCCTTCTCCAAATTTCTTGTCTTGATATGAACAATATTTTTGATATTTGAGTGGTCCTCTCTTCTCACTTGCCTAGGGACACCAGGCCAACAAGCACACACAACAAAAGCAAAGCATTAATTATTAAAAAATAAAAAACCTTTAATCTTGAAAGTACCATACTTTAAGATTAGATGTCTTATAAAAGTTCCTTCACTTCAGCATAATGTTCACTAACCTGACCCTTTTTAACAATATTTTACTGAAACATTACGCATGGTTTGTTTTAACGGAAAAGCTTTTTTTCCACAAATTTCGATAGCATCATTATAGAAATGAGCAGCAATCCTTACTTTAACAGAGAATATTTTCCTTCATAGAGTAGAAGTTGACTTCCTCTAAAGGAGAAGGAATGGCATTTCCTTCACGAAACGGCAAAAATTTTCCATTGTATGTAACGTTATATATCTTATTTCAACCTCAACTTGACCAAAGGTGAATTCCATTTAAACATTGATAGTGCAATCATCTTCATAAGCAAAACAAACAAAACTTTCAACAAGAGAATACAAATATTTTGGGATGAAACTTTCCCCAAACAAAAATATTTTCCTTCAAACAAATGAAGCCATAGTTGTAAAGATTACTCAATCTATTTTGATTTATTGTATCCAATTGATTACTTATGAGCTTGTTTCCAATAAAATTAAACCAAGGTCCAGGGGAAAAAAATACCGTTTTCTATTCTAGATCTTATGTATTCAGATTTTCAAATTTTTGGGCAAATCCCAAAATTAGAAAATAAAAATAAAAAATTCACTTTCAAAACTCAATTTCTGATTTCTAAAGGACTAAAAACTGAGCATTCGAGAAAATAATGAGATCCAGCCATAAAGTATGCATCATTTTCACAGGCCAAGTGTCCCAACAACGAGTACTACTACAATTGCAATCCCAGACTCAGAATCCATAACAGAACCAGTCAAAATCAGTCCCCATCACAACACAATTCTTTAATGCTTGAACATTAAATAGATACCATAAGGTGCTCTTCATTGTCAGGCTTATACTATTTTGCCCAAAAAAATTATTTCTATTGAAACAAAAACATTGGACCCACCTTGATATACTAAACAATTTCACATATTATTTGTTCCAACATAATTGGCTGACCTACCAATTTCAACAAACTAATAGTTTTTCAAAAAGGCTCTGAAACAAAAGTAATGGCTTAGGCTTTGGAATAGTTCATTCTTTTATGACCGATATATCTGATATTTGAATTCTAATAGTTTTCACTTTAACATTAGAGAAATTCACGATTAATAGATGAGGTGAGTCTATACATTACCATTTACTTAGAAGAACATATTAGATTACGACATAATTCATCAACCTTCACCTATGATTACGAACTTGATTCTTATGGTAGGTAGCGTGAAAATCAACCAGGACTCACAAAATTGTCACACATATAAGGCCCACATATAAGTCCAAGTAGGTTTTCGTCATAGAACCGATTAGAATTAGGCAAAGCAGCTCACTTCACTAGGCATAAATGTTAATCTCTTCTTCCCATAACTCTGACAAAAATTTCTTACTATGCTTACATGTGAAATCCTCAATAGTTAGTGGTCCAAAAACAAAGAGATTAGCAAAAATGTTAATGCAAGAAAAGTTGGGGAGCTTTTTTGGGTCACTTACCCTGGCAGACACACAGCCAGCAAGAGCCATAGGAACAGTATACATGAGACTAGTGGTCTGAATCAGAATCCCTGTAGCTGCAACAGTCACCTTTGGATTAGGAAGGTACCCTGCAAGCACAGTCACAATCTCATACCACCACCACTCCAAGCATATCCCAAGACAACTAGGCACAGCCAGCTTCAACAGCGGCCCGACCCCACCACAAACACCACCAATCGCCGCTACCCCCCACCATCGACACCGCCCTGTAAAGTACACATACCCACCCAGCAAAACCACCATGTTCACATTAGTCATCACAGATGCTATAGCCACTCCTGGCACTCCTAAACCCACTACCATAACAAGAACATAATTCAATGGGACATGGAAAAACACAGCAATTAATGTGCAATACATCATGGGCTTTGTCACGGATTGTGATCTTAGATAAACCCTTAAAGGCTGAAGCAATGTGTTTGTGACCAAGTCAGGAAGAGAGTAAATACAGAAAATTGCAGCCATGGATGTGACCTCTCTGTCCTGACCCATGAAGATCATGATGGGACCCAGATTGACCCAGAGGAGGCTTATGGGGATTATGGCTAGTACTAGGATGAAGATCATCCGGTGCAGCGAGAGCGAGAGAAGGTCCAAGTTCTTGGAGCCGTAGGCTTGAGCGCAGACTGGCTCCAGCCCAGAGGCTAACCCAACTAGGACTGAGTAGCCTGTGATGTTGGTGAACCCAATTGCAAGGGCTCCACCTGCTAGCTCTAGACTGCCTAACCTACCTAGAAAGAGGACTGAGACTACTTGCCTAATGTAGACTAAGCAGTTCATTGCCGTTATGGGTAGGGCCATTCCCCATAGCTCTTTGAACTCTTCCACCACCTGCATAGCAATGGAAAGAGTTTAAAATCATTCATAAACTTTCGCTCGTCTGCTTAGACATTTAAAATAGTTGTTTTCTTAACACAGTAACAAAGTCTTTTGACATAACAAGCATGTGTATTATCCACACTTCACGTCCAATAAACATTCACCCGAGTGACATATTAAAGTATAAAATCACTACAAAACTACATTCATAGAGGATTTACGTACGATCAAGTTGAGGTAGAAATGAAATATTTCCCTTGCAGAAGCCACCTTCACATAGTACTCATTTAAATTTTAAAAAAAAAATTCCTTCGAAACAAACAGAACTTAGTCTCAGAAAAGGTGAAAAAATCAACAAATAAAACTATTTTCAACGACCAAGCCATACATAAATGAAATATGACTTTATTTTACACATCAAGCAACTAAATTTAACAAACCCAAAGAAGAAAAAAGAACAAAAAGATAATGAAGAAGATGGAAGTACCTGAGATGGAGAAGGGTGTTTATGAGAAGAGAAATCAAGGTCTTTCTCTGTCATTTTTGATTCTACAAAAGGGTATTACAAAATGAAAGCAAACAAACAAAACCCAGGTCTCAAAATCGTTCAGTTCTTACGCAAACTAAGTATATAAGAGACTAATTAACAGCAAGCAAGCAGTGCACACGATGTGTTTGAAGAAGTGGGCAAGTGAGAGGAGGAGTGGAGATGAAAAGAAAGCAATAAATAAGGGAGCAGATGGAAAGACGAAGGGGTTTTGAAAAGGTTTTGTATTATTTATTGGGATTTTATAGTAATAATAATATAATTTATAAATTATAACTTCGAAATTAAGCGTGCTTGGGCGAGAGTAGTATCAGGATGGGTGATCTCTTGGGAAGTCCTCACCCTTAGGTTGGGGGCATTGGGAAACAGCCTCTCTTCAGGTTAACACCCTAAAGGGGGAAGACTGCGTACATCCGCTTCCCCCAGACCCTGCGTAGGCCGAAGCCCTTAAGGCACTGGATATGTTCTATAAATAATAAGGGATATAAAATTATTTTAAAAATTGCGATTTAGCTATGAAAGGAACAATTTTGTCCTGACTATAATATTATCTTTTACTTGGGTATAAGGGCAATTTTTAGGACAATTTACGTATTAATATTATGAGATTTACTGTGTTAATTTCTTAATTTTATAAATTTTAATAAAAATGTTATTTACGTTAAAAGTTTATGTACTTTTTTTATTGTGTTAATTTTGTCCTTATATTTTTAATTGAGTCAATTTAGTCCATGTACAATTCAAAATATGTGAATTTAGTCCTTAGAGAAAAATTTATGTTAAGTTTTTAACAAAATTTTTAATTGTTCGGCAATGAGTTGGGTTAAATTGAGTAAATGGATGAATTTATAATAAGTTACTGGCATGTAAGATAGTTTTGCAATTCAAAATTATGTCATTAACTTCACTTAAATTTGACTAAATGACTAGATTAACACATTTTGAATTATTCAAGATCTAAATTGATATAATTAAAAGTACAATGACTAAATTAATATAATAGACAAAGTATAAGAACCTTTAGTGTAAATAACCCTTAATAAAATAATACAAACAATAATGTGTAATGCAAAAATAGGCTTTTGACCAAATTTTCACAATGCTTTTTATACAAGTTTATTACATTCAAGTAGGGATGACCAACATGTCGTGTTCGTGTTCGTGTTATGCTAGAGGTCTTAGAAATAGCGTCAACCGGAACCCAACCCATTTATTATACGGTTTAGAAACTCTCAATCTTAATCTAACCCAATTATTAAACGGGTAACCGGTTGGTAATTTTTTCATTAAATGCTAGTTTGTCAACTGACAAACATGCCTATAATACATTTAACGGTTCATACTAACAATAAATACATGACATATTTTTAATTTTTAAAACAAATTATTAAATTAACATTACTAAACGTAGTTTAGATTATCTTATGTGGGATAAGTTACCAAAAATTTATACATAATAATAATAGTATATCACTCAATTACCCAACATGTCTATATAAATAGGTTAAGCGTGTCGAAAACAGGTTAAATTGATCAAATCCAAATTCAACCCAAATTCCTAAACGGGTCAATCCAAATTCAATCCGGCTTCAAAAACCCCAACCCTAACCCGCTAACTTTCTATCGTATTATCATATCGTGTCAAATTTTATCAGATCTACGTTCAAGTAATTTTCAAACTAAAAAATTACTCTATAAATTTTATAAATTAAAAAAATTAATACATTAAATACGTAATTTACCCAATTTTTATGGGGTTTTGGAGTGATTTTTTTTTTTTTGATTAACTGATTTTAAGAGGTTAAAAAGAATTAGTTGGTGGTTCAGACAATAATGAGAATGAAAGGGATGGAGAGGCTTAAATGCAGATAACGGCGGCGACTCCAACTTCTGAATGCGACCTTCACCCTCTGTTGGCTCGGCCCGAATCCCCGGGTTGGGTTCATCGTGGGGTAGATATTAAGAACTACACATATAAGTTAAATATAAATTTTATATACGAGTTGTTAGAAATAAGAGGCTTACATATAAGTTTTGTGGGTTATTCCACTTAATATCAATTGGTCTTAAGATAGAATTCTGTCTAGGCTTATATATGAATCTCATGTATGTCGACTTTACAGGTTAGGCCTGAGGCCATGTGAAATTTAAGAGTAAATGAATTGAGTTGAGCACGAGCTTGTTAAGTTCGAGACTCGGCTTTTTGTTAATGAGTCTGATTTGAGCTTGACTAGAAATTTTCCGAGCTTGGAAACTTTAAAGTTCTGTTTGTTTTTGTGAAAAGCTTTTTTTTTGTATTTTTTGTAGCGATTTTTACTTTGATTGAAAATATTTTTCTCCAGCTGAGAAAAATTGAAGAAAAATATTTGTCTCTTTTCCTGCCGGAAGGGGTAAGGCTGCGTACATCACCCCCCCCCCCCCCAAAACCCTGCGTTCTGCGGGAGCCGCAAGGCACTGGGACTATTGTTGTTGTTGTTGTTGTTGAGAAAAATTGAAGAAGATGGAATGACATTCTTCTTTAAGAAAGCAAAAGCTTTTTGCATTTATAGAATAAATTATTTTTCTTAACGGAACGAATAAAATTTTTAACAAAATACTATTTCTTGATTATTGAATTTATAGAATTTTTTTTTTCCGAAGAAAAATATCTTTGGACCAAACAAACTAAACTGAAGTTGGATTTGTTATAGACTCTAGCTCGACTCTACTAGGTAGTTCTCGAACTCGGCTTAGTGAGATCAAGGTCCGCCGAGCATAGACACTTGGATGCATTTGGATCACAATATATATCGAAGCTGGTAATTTGGACTCATAAACTTTTTGTTTAATCATGTGCAGATTCAATTAATTTAACTGAAAAGTCAATTTGACTGAACTAAACTCAAAACAAGTTGAGCGCTATAAGCCTTTTTGCAAACCAGCTCACTGTTAGAATATAAAACAAATCCTAGGCCTTCACCCATCAACTTAAGCTTAGTTTATGTTTTTGAAATACATGGTTTTTTGGCACGGTATCAGAGTTTTGATGACCAAGAAGTCGCGAGTTCAAATCTTAATAGCCTCCACTTTCAATTAACATAATTTAAACATGAGGTACGAGGTGGGCCTGTACAAAATCCATGCTTCAAGCCCAATGAGCATTTGCATGAGAGGCATGTTAGAGTATAAAATTATTCCTTGGCCTTCACCTATTAACTTAAACTTTTGAAAAACTTGGTTCCTTGATAGTATTAGAGCCTTAATGACCACGAGGTTATGAATTCGAATTTCAACAACCTCGAATTCCAATATTAGTATAATTTAAGCAAAAGATATGAGGTGGGCCTATGCAATATCCAAACTTCACGCTCAGTAGCATTCGCGCGAGGGGACATGTTAGAGAATAAAATCAATTATGGGTCTTCACATGTCTGCTTAAGCTTTGCTTAAACTTTTAGGAAAGTTGATTCCTTAACACTCACAGAGATTCATAAATCAGTTTCCGTAATTTACATACACGGTAAATATAATCAAATTTTGAATTTAATTTATAAAGTTGTTATATATAAGATTCACCGACGTAGATGTTCACACAGAGAAATGCCAACAGGGAGAATACGACATGGACAGATGGGTCCGGTTCAGGCCGCCATTTTCTCTTAAAATAATATTCCCATCTTTTTACATTACAATACTTGTTACAAGGTATTCACAATATTTATTATTCAGCAATATTATTATTATATAATAATATTATTATTTTTAAAATTATTTATATTTTAGTATTTTGATATTTTTAAAAATAATAAAAAGGACTTCGACCTTTTTGAATTAATAAAAGGTCCATAAGTTTTTGTCGTATTAATAAAAAGTATACCATTTGGCGTGATAATGCCATTTTTTGTCGATATAACTGAAGTAACAGCTTTTTTGTTATTAATGATACAGTAAAATGATAAAAATATCATTCAATAATCATATTTTTAAACAAATTAAGCAAAAATAAATAGTTTTTACATAATACAACATATCGAATTATGTACTTATAAAATAAGAATAAAAGTATTAAATGGTATTTTTATCATTTTACTACAAAACTAATACAAAAAAACAGTTGTTACACCGGCTCTATCGATGGAAAACGACGTCGTCGTCGAAAAGGGCATTTTTATTAATACTACAAAAACTTATGGATCTCTTTAATAATTCAAAAAGGTTATGGTCCTTTTTATTATTTATAAAAATATCAGGTTACTAAAATATAAATAATCCTTATTTTTAAAATAATTTTATGACTATTATTTTTTATAAATCATATTATTACTCTGAAAATAACAATTTTCAAAATAACAACTCCCTTTCTTAGTTGGTAAACTTGTTTAGGGATATTAATTCCGAACAAAAGGGAAAAAAATTATTTTATAAAATAATAATTTATACATCGATGAAGGACTTTATAAAATTGACATAATACTTTGTTTTACAATTACCTGTGTAATAAATAAAGGTAGTAAATATCCACATACAACAGATAAGTACAATTTGAAATCAAATAATTCGAGATAGAGAGAGAAGAGAAGGGGAAACGGACTAATTGAAAGTATAACCACTTAAAATAATCGGGGATTGAAAACCGAAAACACCTTGATTAACACGTTTTCTTTCAATTCCATGCACCGTTCAAAGAAAAAACAAAAAAGACGCAAGAACCGCATAATAAATAGTTGATGATTCACGTGCAGTGCCTACAAGAACAATAGTACAACATTTTTTTCAACAGGACACTGTAAAAAGAAAATAGAGTGATCAATTTCGAAAGGTGGAATAGAAAATCTGATCAAGGGGGAAAAAAAAAGGAGGACAACAGGAACAGGAAAAGCAAAAACAAGACTAGACACAACCCTGCAACTTGCACAATAGGAAAACCAGAGCCCCGGCGGGAGAAGAGAGAACAGGAAAGAAGAGCAGTTTAGATTCTTATTGCTAAAAACGATTAAGAAAACAAAGGAGAAAAGTCTAACTTAATTCTCACAACCCAAGAATTTGGAAGAACACATAAAAATATTGGAAATCTAAGAAATTGAATGCTAAATAAAAATCTAACCAGCCCTCTCTTTAAATAGAGGAGTTTTTTCTAACTATACTCAAACTAATACAAATTTTAAATTAAGATCAATGGTAGAGATTAACTATCCGTGCCCCCATCTAGCAATCCGTGTGATCATTCTATAATAAAAGACTAAAAAATACAATGATAAATAATAAAATCAACTAATCTAAATTAGGTTTCCTAATTAATGTCAACTTCTTCAAGCTCGTTCACTCCTGACGTGCGTCCTGCCAATCCGCCAAGATGGTCATCTCGCCAAGCTAGCCATCCCACCAAGACCCATTCGCCCTGTGACCCACTAAATGCTAAGACGCGGCTGCATCATTCTCCCTGGGTTGGAGAGACCTCAATCCCGCCAAACTCATCCATACGTGGACTGTTAACCCAACTCGCCAAGACGTAGGTTGTAACCCGTCTCGCCAAGACATAGGCTGCATCATTATACATTTAAAATTAAATATTCATAAACTAATTATCAAAAAAACTATCAAAATCAAATTACCCAAAAAAAAAGAAAAAATCATGGACAAATAACAATGAACCAACTAGCTCTAAACACTTACGAAATATAAATAGTTTATATTTAGTTATAAGTATGGAACAAAATTAATAGAACTTAAAAAACAATTATTTAATACAACTTTTAGTAAATTAATAATATATACAATATAATTTCCCTTAGTAATATTCTATCTTAACTAATATTCTGCATTTATCAATTTTATTTTAAAAAAATAGGGAGACAAAGAATATATTTTGGAAAAGGGAATTATATAAGGAGAATATTCCACAAGAAAAGGGAAATCTAAATATATTATTAAAATTTTTGTATCTGTGAAATATATTATTGACAAGAATAAAAAGTAAATATTATGATTCTAGTAATCAAAAGATAAAAAAGGAACATACTCAGTGCCTCAAGAGCTCCCGCCTATGCAGGGTCTGGGGGATGGATGTACGCAGCCTTCCCCCTTCAAGGTGTTAACTCGAAGAGAGGCTGCCCCCAACCTGAGGGTGAGGACTTCCCAGGAGGTCACCCATCCTAGTACTACTCTCACCAAAGTACACTTAACTTCAGAGTTCTAATGGAATCCGGTAACGACGTGTTGGCCCCCTCTTTGGCTGTAATCAAAAGATATTTAAAATTATAATTAACAATCATAATTAATAAGCATTTCATTTTATCGACTACGTCTTAAAGTCAGTGTGGAAATTTCGATTACATATCTTTAATTTATATTATATAATCATATGCTGTGTAATCATATGCCAGTATTTTTGAGTAATAACCCATTATATATAATTTTTAAATATCAAGACCTGATTTATCAATTGAAACTTAAATATATTAGATGATATCATCAAAACCTAAAAGTATTATGAGTTACAAATTTTCTATATCAAATTATGTGTATTATAAAACAATATATTAAATCACCACGAACTCGACGTTGTCCTGCCGTTCCGATCGTACAACTTTCGCCGCAGTCCGTCAACGCCCAGATGACCACCGCGAGATCTTCATCACCTCCCTCCTCAACAACCAGGGTCGCCGCCGCTGCCTTGACACCACCGTGCCTCCACATACCAGTACCATTTCACCACCCCATAGCCACCACGAACATACACCAGCACTCACCACCTCCAATTTCTAATTTCCACCACCAAATCCACCAACCACCAAAGCAACTCCGACCTCCACCACCCACCAACGCAACACGGACCTCCACCACCAACCACCAGCATCCATCTCCAGTACCAGCTTATCCAATTACTTCTTTAACCATCGGAAATGCCGCACGCCGATACAAGGGTATCCATCTTCGTTGATCGCTTACCTGAAAGAACGACAAATTTGTGGTTTAGGGCTGTCTTCCGCACATTCAGATCAATATATGACACATTTGTCCCTGTGAAAAGAAGGCTGAGAACTACAGAGTCGTATGGCTTTGTTCGGTTTCATGACTTGAATGAAGTTACAAGGGCTGTCAAGTCCATGAACGGGAGATGGATTGCGGGTGTGAAACCCAGGGTGCAATGGGCAACTCCAGTCAGAAGTGCAATTCCTACATCCACTCGAGGCCGACCACAACTGGGCACGGCCCAGCAGGACAAAACCACATATACGACCCAAGACCGGGGGAACGACTCAACTAACCGAAGTGGGGTACATGCTAGCACAGATCTTCCGAGGATTTCAGTGTCAAATTATAACAAGAGAGTTGAGGCATGGCTTAAGCGGTTAATTATTGCCCGGTCCATTGTTGAGGTCAGTCTTGATGATGTTCTTACATTTATTACCGATAATGACCTTTACGGACTTACACCTAAAGGCTTAAGCAACAATGCCTTTATTCTGGATTGTGATTCGATTGATACTATGGATGCCTACCTCGGCCCCTGCAAGGAGATTCTCCAACGATTGTTCAGTGAAGTTTATAAATACTCCGGAGAGACGCTTGGGTCCCTTAATAGAAGGGTCTGGCTTGAGATACACGGACTGCCGGTCCAGTGATGGTCTAATAAATGCTTTGCCGATATCGCCAAACTCTAGGGGAGGTTCATTAGGGTGGATCCAAGAACATCCACTATGAGGTGCATTGACGTTACTAGGATTCTGGTGGACACTTGCCACACAACATGTATCCACCAGATAGTCCAGGTTCACCACAGTGGGGGAACCCGTTTGATCTTCGTCAAAGAAGGAAGCTCTGCATTGTTACAGGACTACTCCCCAAGCGTTGTATCCAGAACCGCATCTGCTAGATTGGCGAGGGAGCAGGCCTTTTCCACATCATTTCCCCCTCCGGGGAATGAGTGCACGACTGTGATAAGGCACTCATCACAGTTTCAACCTTCTCCGCATCTGATGCCTGAGCGCTTTGTTATTAGCGAGGAGTCTAGAACTCCTGCCCTGCTGTTGACAAATGAAGGGACGGAAGTTGCTTGGCAGCCGTCTGGTCATGTTTCCCTCCACCGCAACGGCCAAATCATTGGAAGATGGACACCGCAGCCTCTGATCATGCATGCCAGGCCGTGTGCTTCACAGCGGGTGGTACATTCCCCTCTGCTACTGCCATGGGTTGTGAGTGGTGAAGATCCAGAGATTCAACATCATGCCCAGAAAACCGCGCCTGTTACCAATACTCGGGAAAATAATAGTGATAATGAGTCTACAGCATCTGGGCCTGAGTTCCCTCCAGGATTTGAACCCATTGCAGAAATGGGTAACTCTAAAGCTGCGGATAGTATGTTGTCGTGTCAGCAAGATGCAGCTCCTTCCATGGGAGGGCCTAGCTCGGGCTGGAGAATAAAAGAAAAAGTGCGCTCAACAAAAAAACAGAGAAAAGTGATTAAGCGCAAGATGAAGGAGAGAGAGAAGCGAGAGCTGCAAGATTTTCTCAATGATATGTCTCCTACAAGTAATGCTGGGAAGTCACCTAAGTCAGCGAAGAAGAAGAAGAAAAACCGAAATAGGGGTAATCGAATCCAGAAAATCACGGAAGAAGTTTATGATGAGAGGATTATAACTGCGGAGCGAGTTATAGAGATGGGGCAAAAGGTGGGCATCAACTTCGATGGATTCAACCCGGTTGAGGTGGCAGACATCCTTGCTCATTGATTTGGCTTGTGTAGTTGGGCTTTTTTCTTGCGGTTGTTTCTGGTTGTTGCTAGGGTTTCCGTGTTTGTTTGGTTTTGCTCCGGCTCCTTTGTGGTTTTTGTGTTTTGGTTTGTTCGGCCGTTGGTCTTTGTGCTTTCCAGGTTTGCCGTTTAGGTTGTTTGTCTGGGTCTTTGTCTTTTTGGGGTCCGCTTGCATCGTTTGTTTTGGCTGTGTTGGTCTTCCGTCGGGTCTTTGCCTCTCCGTGTTCCTTTTGCTTCGTTTGAGGTCCTGTTTTTTCTTTTTTTTTTTTGTTGTTCTTGTTTTTTGGTCATCTTTCGGCTAGCTTCAGGCTAGCTTCAGGCCTCGTTTTTTCGAGTTTGTCTGTCTTGTATCGGCACTCCGGTGTCACTTATCGAAAAAAAAATAGCGACACTAAATAATTAGGATAACACATTTCAAGAATAAAATAAATCTAGTACAAATAACGTCATTTTAAAATTTGGGTTATTTACATTTTAATACCGTGACGTATTTGAAAATAATAAAAAGGGTCCTTACCGTTATAAATTATTAAAAAGGCCCTCAAGCTTTTGTCACATTAATAAAAAAGGCTCATCTCCGATGTGATGATGTCATTTTTAGTCGACTGAGCTGAAGTGACATTTGCGTTTTTATTAATGCTATAGTAAAATGACAAAAATACCATTTAATAACCATATTTTGAAACAAATTAAGCGAAAACAGATGGATTCTACACAATACAACATCTAATTCCGTGCTTATAAAATAAAAATAAGGATGTTGAAGCATACTTTAGGTCATTTTATTGTAGCATTAATAAAACGTAATTGCCATGTCAACTCTATCGATACAAAATAATGTCATTATGCTTGAGAGGGTCATTTTTATTAATATAAGAAAAACTTAGGGGTCTTTTTAATAATTCAAAAAAGTCAAGATCCTTTTTATTATTTTCAAAAACGTCGTAAATAACCCTTAAAATTTCATTGTCAAATATTTTTCATAGTCACTGTAATATATTACATCTACAATTTTATTTAAAATAGCGTTATTTACTACGAAAGTCCATTTACTTTTATCATTGTGTCGATTTAATCACTTTACAATTCATAATGTGTCAATTTAGCTCTTGGGTCAATTTCAAGTTAAGTAATTGACGCAATTTTTAGCTGCACAATTACGTTAGACACAAATAATCTACTAAAGATCTATCCCTTTGTTCAATTTAACACAACCCATGGTGAATCATTGAAAATTTAATTAAAAACTTATCATAAATTTTACTTCAGGGACCAAATTGACACAGTATTAATTGTAGAGAGACTAAGACACAATTAAAAGTATAATGATTAAATTGATACAATGAGCAAAATACATGGACCTTTTATGTAAATAACCCATATTAACATTTATTTTGTACAACAATTAATCTAAAAATAATTCAACTTTATTATCTAACCAAAATATAACATAACTTTAACTTTTCTACAAAAAAATAACCCAACTATAACTTTTCTATAAAAAATAACCAAACTTTAAAATTAATCTTAAAATAACTCAATTCTAAAAATTTGATTTAAAAATTACTAAATTGTGGTGCGTGGTATGATGCTTCAACAATATATTTTTCTTCTACGTATTTTTGATTTGTCTTGTTTTCTTCTCTGGCTGTATTCCTCTGTTGTTTTACTTGGTTTTTGCCCTAGGATGTTGCCTTTTTGTGGGACGCGGGAAAAAAAATTCCGCCAAACCAAAAATACATAGAAGAAAAATATATTATCTGAACATCATACCACACGCCATGCTTAGCTACCAATTCAGTATTTTTTTAAATTAATTTTAGAGTTTGGTTATTTTTTTATAGAAAAATTAAATTTGAGTTATTTTTTGGTTAGAAAATAGAGTTGGGTTATTTTTTTTATAGAAAAATTAGAGTTGGGTTATCTTTTAATTAGAAAATAGAGTTGAATTATTTTTTAATAGATTGACATATAATTAGATTATTTTTAGATGAATTGTTGTATTTTATAATACATAAGAATGTCAACACTATAATATTAGAAACGTAATTTTCAATCCTTGTGGACATAAATTTAAAAGAATTTTATTTTTATAACAATACTATATTATAGAATCTAGCATTATTTAAAAGAAAAAAAATTATAAAATTAAGACCAAGAAATAAAATGTGAATTTAAATAAATAATTGAATGATTGAGGGAAGTGATGCTCCATTAGGTATGGAACGCAACGTCAATTCTAAACAATTCCAAGTTGCTTCTTTAAATTTCTTTTCCCGATAATTAGCAACAGAAGTTGCGTTATAAATAGTTAGTTGCATCAATAGTCTGTAATATTTTTAAATTTATTCAAATTAGTCCCTCGTCGTTTTTTTGTTTAAATTGGTCTCTTATTTTTATAACTTTTTTCAAATTAGTTTCTCAACTTTATAAGTCTATTCAAATTAATAACATATCTATTTTTTTGTTCAAAATAGTCCTTCATATTTTTATTTTATGACAAAAGTAGTCTCCTTATATTGTGACCAAAATAGGTAAAAATTAAAAAGATGAGGAACCGATTTTGTCAAAAAAAAAACATGAGGGACTCTTTTAAACAAAAGAAAAAATAAGGGATTAATTTCAATAAATTTAAAAAGATGAGAAAATTATTTGAACAAAATAAAAAATACGAGGGACCATCGGTGTAAATAACTCAGTTACAAGTGATCTTTGAATATAGACATTGGATTTGAAGCTTTTAAAGCTTCAATAAAATATAAAATGATTTATTTACCTTTAAATATTTTAAAATTTGGAGGTAAATGTCATCATAAATCAAAACAGTTAGACCGAAAGTATTGATTTGAAATCGAGATTTAAAATAGTTATGGCTTTTGATTCCTAAGGAGTATCGAGGCCATACTATATCATAATGAAACTCTTGTACCGAATTATGCAAAGTCAAATTTTGGCTTCTATGTTGCATTTTGAGCTGCTTTTGCGTTCCGAGACTAATGTGGTGGCATTTTTTTTTATTTAACATTTACCAGTTTGTTATATTTTGCTATAAATAGTCATTGTCATATTTTTTTTTTTCATGAATTTCAGTCTTTTTAATTGAATACATAAACCCTAGAGCTCTCTCTTAGCTTCGGTGGATTCAAACAGTTTTGACATATTCAATAGCAAAAATTTCTGACTTCGTTTCTATTAGCCTCTAATCAAAGTATTTTCCTTTTAGGCTGTGTTTGGTTTAGCTTTTTAACAGCTTAAAGCTATGAAAAAGCTATTTTTGATTGCAGGGTTTGCGTTTGGTTGTTAGAAAAGATCTTTACAGCTTAAATAGAAAGATAAAAAAGCTGTTTTATAACCAAGCACAAAAAGATGCAAAACTAGAACTTTTTTCACAACTTATTTCAAAAAAATGCTTTAAAATATTATATTAACATTAAATCTTTAACACCATGACCTATTTTTACTTGTTATCACCACTCCTACCGACCACCATACCTTTTATGGTAAAAGGTTGCTACACTCACTACTTTTCACTACCATGACCAACTATTATCATGATTCTCCATTACCTACTATAATTAGATAATTTATATTATCAAGTCATTTTTTAGATTATAGTAGGTAAGTTACTTTTTTAACTTGTACTGAAATACTTTATTTTATAAAAAAGATCTTCTTGCACTGCAATTCAAACACTTCATTATAAAAATATATAGATATTAAACGGACAAATCTTATTAAAACAGATAAGCTGAAATAAGTTGAACCAAACATATCCTTAATTGAAAGATCACATGCACATAGTACCCGCAACTTAACTAACATCAGTGTTACCCCGTGTGATGTATGTAAACTATTTAAATTTAAAAAAAATACAAGTTTATATTGTTGCTGCCGCATTTAATGTGATTAAATACCATAGATACTCATCATTTTCTGTTTTGTTGTCTTTGTTATTTACTAACTTATATATAAAGCAACATACCTAGTGCTCCAAAGGCTCCCACTTAAGCAGGGTATGGGGGGGCAGATGTACGCAGCCTTCCCCCTTAAGAGTATTACCTCTAAAGAGAGGCTATTTTCGAGTGTCCCCAACCTGAGGGTGAGGACTTCCCAGGAGGTCACCTATATTGGAACCGCTCTTGCCCAAGCACGCTTAACTTCGAAGTTCTAATGGGATTCGGTGACTGCGTGTTGCTACCCTCTTTGGTTATTTACTAACTTATATATGAGGCTTTAAAATTGCAAGATTTGAGGTCAGAGAGATTTTTAAAAGGGGGAAAAACTTAACAGTAATATATAAAAGATCTGCATAAAGAGTAAGCCTTAAGAAAATGATTTAAGCTATTAGGACCGTTATTTAAAACAAAAATAAATATAATTAGGCACATACTTTATTCTAATTGTTCGAGATTTGAACGACAAAGAATTGATCCCCTGCCAACAAAAGGAATTTAAATTTAAAAAATAAAAAATTAATGAAGGGACAAATGTTATAATTAAAATAATCATATATAATATAATTGTCAAAAAGGCACTCACTTCTAAAAGTAATTATTTTAACGTGACTTTTTGGGAAAGGATTGAGTATATATCTTTCAGATATTCTGATATTTTAATATATATAATGAGGTATAATAAGTTTAAATAATATATTACTTAACTATCTTGAAATTTAAAAATTTTATCATCCGGATATCGTCTTTCGGATTCTGGTAGGTTTACGTTGGAAAATGTTGATGTAAAAATGTGTGTAAGTTTTTAACTAAAAGCTGATATGATGTATGATTGGGCGACACATAATTATCTTTCAGTAGACTGTCGAGCAAAATTTTTACCGAATTCACTTAATTTTAGTTTAAAAAGTAACTTATTTATATTATTATAATTATGTATCACATTAATCATTAGCATTTTTTCATATAATTTATTTTTTAAATTGCATAGAATTGTGTTCTATTGCTGTAATCAAACGTTCGATAAACTATTTGGATACGCTTTGTATTTATTCTGGGAGCTTGATGGATTAAAGAGCTGAGTTTAAACAATGAATGTTCGATTCATTAATGTTCATGCATAATTTGATAATTATCAAAAACTTATTAATGTCTTGTTTAAAATCGTTAATGTCTCTATAGTAGCTCAATAGATCATCTCAAAAACGAGCTTGAGCAGTCAACAAGGTCTATGCAATAGCTAGCTCGACTTCACATGAAGCTCTACTTGATTAAACTAACTTGCCTTTTCGATAATTAAAAAAAACTCGCAATACAAAAATATATAATCTCAAACACTAATTATAAAATTGTTAAAAAAATAAAATAAAAAATAAAACACTTATTATTAAAGTTATTTTCAGAAAATTAGCATTTTCACTGATCAAATAGGCCCAAAGTCTGCAAACTCAAGCCCATCAAGAGACACGAGTCATTCAAATGGGCTGGGAGAATGGGAAATAAGCCCATAAAGCTTAGCCCAAGTCTAATTAAACTATATCAGCATTAAAAGAATCCAGTATTACTATTAGGGTTGGCAACTATATCGTGTCGTGTTTGTGTTCGTATTATGCAAGAGATCTTAGAAATGGGTCAAGCGGGTATATAATAACCATAGCGTAGTACTCAAATACCGAACATAACTACATAAACAAGTCAAGCGTATCAAAAATGAGTTTCACTTGTCAAATTCAAATTTAACCCAATTATCTAAATGGATTAAATGGGTTGATGATACGATTCCAGTTAATCAACCAACGAATCAACCTAAACAATCAACAAATCCATAAATCAAAGTAGTAGATTGTATATACTATAAGGTATAGGAAGATTTACATAGTATAAAGTATACCTTAGATAAAGATAGAGGAAGAATACTAGATAGTAGAGATGGCAATATGTCGGGTTTGGGTCGGGTTTGTCTTCATCCAGATCCAATCCCGAAAAAATCCAACCCAACCCTAATCCAAAAAAACCCATTTATTTTACAAAAATTCAACTCAAATCCAAATCCATCGGGTGCAATGGATATTTCACCTAAATCCATAACCCATTTAAATTGTAAAATAAATTATAATATTATAATAATATTAATATATTAACAAGGATAATGTCATATTAATACCTTAAAAGCAAATATTTGGACAAATTGTTATATTTTTTTCCTTATTTCATTTAATATGTATAAATATAATATTAGACAATCATTTAAATACCTCTTAAAGTAAATTTTATACATAAATTGTTAAATCATGGTTCTATAAAAATATTTTTTGTGACCAAAAATAAAAATATTATACCGCCAAAATAAACTTCAAAATATTGACACAATTAAAACAAAATGTTAGTTTCACATGTTAGAGACTTAAAGATTTAGTAATTTTAAAGTTTTTGCTAAATTAAACATAATTTTGGGTTGGATTTGGGTCGGGTCTGGGTTGGGATTGATGTCATCCAAATCCGACCTGACCCAAAACTCATTTATTAACATCCAAATTCAAAATTCATTTAAGACCCATTTTTTGTATTCAAATTCATCATAAATAGATCGGGTTGGATGGATATCCGATGAATTTGGGTGCAATTGCCATCCCTACTAGATAGAGAAAGGGGAGGGAGAGACCGGGGGGTAGAAACTTACATTCAAAATCATTCGTCATACATCTCTTCTGAACTAAGCCCTTATATATAGAATTAGGAAAGAGATATAATTGGAATGTAAGACTTTGCCTGTTTATTCATATTTAAATTATCCGTCACTTAACTTTTATATTTTTTATTGTATTAGTCAACCAAAATGAAAGCCGGCCTTAGAAACTATGTCACAAACTACTATTTTTGTATTGTATTTGTGTCACGTTATCTTGTCGCATCTGATCTTACCTGTCCTAATTATTACGCCAATATTACGTGGCCTAAAGTAGGTAGTTCCTTCAATGCTGGGGTTGCATCGTTTTATGGTCTTGGTCTTCCGTTGACCAAGTCCAACTCCCAAACGTGAGAGGAGACCCACGTCGCACTTGACCTGTTAAATTTTACTGGACCTCTAAGTCCGACTTATAAAGTTAGAATATATAAGATTCATATATAAAATTAAGTAGAGTTTTATTCTAAAATTAATTGGTTATAGGTGGAGTAACTCACTAGACTTATAAGGTGATTTCTTTTTTCTCACAACTCTAATGTGAGATTTTATAAGGTTCACATGTGGAGTTCTTAACATGACCGAAGTCTGTTACAATATAAAATTATTTACTGATCGTCATTCATTAATTTAAACTTTTATGATAAGTTATCATTGGACATGATAATAGAGCTTTGTTAATTAAAAGATCATAAATTTAAATTCCCATAATTTGTACTTTTAATACTAATATAATTTCACAATAAGATATAAGGTGAATTTGTTCACTGTTTATACTTCGAGTTGAATATGCATTTATATCAGAGGACATGTTAGACATAAAAAATAATTAGTGAAACTTCATCCATTAGTTTTTATTTGATAATTAGCTACACAAGTTGCGATATAAAACAAGCATACTTGCAAAAGCGAGGCCTAAAATTACACACAAAAATCGTGCAGAAGAATAGACCAATACATGAACATCTCAAAAAATAACAAAAAAGTAAAATCAGAAGACGTTGGAGGACTTCACCAACGTTAGCTAAAACACAAAAACAGGAGAAAATAACCGAAGGCACATAGAACAGGATAGGATGACACAAGGGGACGCAAACCGAAATTTTGAACCCTAGACCCTCACCGCGACACTGGAAAAGGAAAAAAAGAACGCTAACTTACGAGATTCATTTTCACCCTTTTCTTCTCAACTTCACGAATAACTATATTTCGCTTGTTCCTTATTCTGACTTGACGATCAACGGACTGAATTTTATCCACGTCTTCTATCCCTTTTCGATCCAGCTTACATGCCATCCCGGATTTTTCACCTGCTAGTTTAAGCTTTCATCGGCTAGTTACGGTGACAAGTGGCACAATTCTATTAAAAAATATCTTTTTGCGCATCAATATCAAATAATTTTCTTAACAAAGTAGACATGGGAATGCGAGTCCATGTGTTAGTGCTGCACTAGTTTTACGGCACAAAGCACCAGCAGGGGATGACTACTTTTTGTTTTCCGATAGATAGCGACAAAGTTACGATACAACATGAACCTCATATAAAAAAGACCTAATTCAATTCATAATAAAACAGGAAACAAAATAAAGACAAGAAAAAAAACATACAACCGACAACAAAAATAGGATGACGAGACAAAACACAGGCATACAACAAATAGAGATTATAAAACTCGACCACCACTAGACAATATGAACCAAGAAAAAGATAAAAATCCAGTGCATCGAAAACTAGGGATAAGGTTAATAGGCAAATAAATCAACCAATACCGTCATTTGTTATAGCAATGCACTCAATCACAGGATAACTACTTATCTGCAAACTGAGCATGATTTTCGTCAAATAAAATTTTCAACATCCAAAATTTTCATAAAAATATCCACAAATATAATACATGGTAAGTCAATATTTAAAAATCTAAGTGTTCAAAAAGTCTTAAAAGTATTTGGTTATAGCCTGAAAATAGCTTGACAAGTACGAGAAAAGAAAAGTAACAAAGACTTTCTGTATATACACGAGAACAATATATTTTTGTAAATATAATAAGGAAATATGCTTTCGAATAAAACAAACATTAATTTTATCATATTGACCGTAATAATGATATAAAACCAACAAATATAGTCTGACAACCAAAGAAATACGTGCCAACAAAAAAATAATGTGATAAATGACATGACAATCATTATGACGTGAATGCCCTCTTGGTTCATTTTTAGACCAGCTTATAAAAACAATTAAGAATGACTTCTTCCTAATAGAGAAAATCTCGAAAAGAATCTATTTGATCAAGCTTTTTTCTAGAATAAAAAAAAAAAAAAAAGTTAAGGGAAAAAAGCATTACTTTTTCAACATATTGTTGTATAAATGTTACAAATTACAAGATCAATCACTATAAATGCAATCTTAACAAAACTACCACTTATCATCACCTCCTTCATTTCCTCACATATTTAGAGCCTGTTTAACCAAGTTTCAAAAAAAAAAAAAAAAGAAACATTTCTTTTATTAGAAAAAAGCACATATTTTAGATTTTAATGATATTTGACCTAAATAGAAAAATACTTGTAAATAGAAATAAAAGTCATTTATCTACTTTTAAACATATTCGGAAAAATAATACTTCTTCTTGAAAACAGAAAAACTAAATATTTTTCAAACAAAAACACCTCTATAAATCGTGCTAAATACTTTTGCAAACAGTATTGAGCCTTTGCTCAAAATAGTCTAAAATAAGAAAATATTACTCAAAATGACACATTTTAAAAAATATTTCCTCAAATGGCCTCCACGTTACAGTTTAGGGTTTAAAATTTTTAACTAATTTTTTTTTAAAAATTTGCTGACATAAAGGCCATTTAGGAAAATATTTTTTAAAATGGGTCATTTTGTTTTGTTTTGGACCATTTTGGGCAACGGCTCAAAATTACTCTTGGAAAGAAAATATTTTTTTTTTTTCATAACTTGGCCAAACAGACCGTCATGTTTGAATAATTTCATATAGATAGCCATGGCCAAATCAACAGCTTGTTGGCTGACAAGCCTCACTTCATCTCCCTTTGCAAAAGAGCCGAAGCGGGTCTCTCCACATTCAACCCGGAAACCGAAGAGGGAACTCGAGGAGTTTGAAACGACGAAGAAGAAGATGGGTCAGGCACTGAAGCTGCAAACGTCGAAAGTGCGCTGGCACTGACGCTGCTACTCATATACACACTCGCCCCACTAACTGAACCCTCCAAGGCTGCCTTGGGGGCTGGGGGCTTTTCGATTACCGCCACTCCTTCTAGCATTTGCACCACTTTCCCCATCATTGGTCTTTGAGATGGCTGCTCTTGGATGCACCAAAAGCTGACCTGGATCACTCTCATGACTTGATCCATGTCGATATTGCAATCAGCGAGTCTCTTGTCAATTATGTTTCCCACATTGCCTTTTTCGAATTCCTCGTATGCCCAGATGGAGAATTTCTTCCTATTCGTTCCATCCGAGACTTCAAAGTTCCTTCGTCCACTCACAATCTCTAACAATACCATACCGTAACTATAGACGTCTGATTTAGAGGTGATAGGAAGATTGGCGAGCCATTCGGGTGCTAAGTATCCTCTTGTCCCTCTGACACTGGTGAGGGTCCGGTATCTATGGTCCTTCGGGTTTACGAGCTTTGCGAGGCCAAAATCTGAAACCTTAGCAGCGTGGTTTTCATCCAGGAGAATGTTCTCAGGTTTTATGTCACAGTGCACGATGCAGTCCCGACATTCCTCGTGAAGGTAGGTAACGCCTCTCGCAGTGCCAAGGGCGATGTTAAACCGCTGATCCCAGTTCAACAACTTCCCCGATTCTTGTTCTTCGGATGCAAAAAGGAAATTATCAAGCGAACCATTTTTCATAAACTCATAAACCAAGAGCCTATGCCTTCCCTCAGAGCAGAAACCGATCAATCTTACCAAGTTCAAATGATGAGTGCTACTTATGGTAGCAACCTCCATCCTAAATTGTTTCTCCCCCTGCTCAATACCCTCGAGTTGCTTCACTGCAGCAACGGTTCTATTCGCGAGAACCCCCCTATAAACCGCCCCAAAACCTCCCTCCCCAAGCTTCTCCTTGAACCCCCGTGTGGCTCGATGTAACTCTCGGTATGAGAATTGCACCGGAGCACCAGACGCATACTCGAGGAGAGCGTACTGAGCGGACAAGCCCCCGAATTTGGGACTTTTTCTACAGCACCAGCACCACAGGCTGCCCTCTAGGATGACCAAACCCAAAAGGGTACCGAGCACAACGACAGCAACAATCCATCCTTTCAACTTCACATTGTTCCCTCTTTCCTCAGAGGAAGGAGGAGGGTTTGGAACCGCGGGGCCACAAACTTTGACAAACGAAGTGCTAGGGAGTGCTGCGGACTGATACCCACTAATAAAATTTGATGTCTTTATGTAACATTGCCCCGATCCATCAGCTAGCGAAGTGCAAGCCACACAAGGACCAGAAAGACAGTTTCCCTTACAACCTGAAACACCCGCAAAGAAAAGATCACTCGTGGTCTCGGGTGGATACGTCAAGAACCTAGTATGATCCATTTGCAACATGGCTGGGCTCCCAGGACAGTTCCTAAGCTCCACTTTTCTCTTACACCCTTTTCGACTATCACTAGGATCAACCAGATCAAAATTCTCAGACGGGCATCCGCAAATCGGATCCGTATCATTGTAACTACAAATCCCCATGTTTCCACAATACCCAAACACCTGACATTGATCACTCACAGCACTCCACCTCACAACCGCCGTTCCGCTTCCCTTTGCAGAGCTATAAATCCTCAAATTCCCATCACTATCCAACCTCAAAAACCTAAGTATATTACCAGATTCAGCATAATCACTACTATAAGCTACGATCACATTGCTTGACAACTTAGCATCATAAAGCGACAAAATCCCAATTGCTTGTAAACCTAAACTAGGATTCGATAAATTAGCATTAACACTAGAATTCAACCCTGAACTCCAATACACAATACTCTTATTCCACTGCAAAGTCAAATTCCCAGTAGTATTAAGGAAAAATGAGTAAGACCCAGATGATAAAACATCATTAACAGTAAAATTCTGAGATGGGACAATTGTATCAGTAGGATGCTGAAAACTAGACCAAACAGAAAAGGACCCATTTTGTAGAACCAAGTTACCCGAATCCTGAACCACAGCATGTGTAACACCGAGATTCGAAGTATTCGACTTCCATATGATGTCGTTTGATGACCCATTTAGAAGGCGAAGATCTCCATCCTCAGTCAGCCGGAAAGTGGCGCCGGAGGAGACCCCGCCGGCGCTGCCGCCGGCTGTCCAGATGGGGATAGAGTCATAGGTGACGGCGAGGGAGTAAATGGAAGAGGAAATCTGCAAGAACCGGAGAGAGAAAGTGTTGCCAGAAGAAGCCCATGTTTGGTTAAGGTTTGAAGCAGAGAGAAAGGACCCAAGTGGGATATTTGCACCTAAAGAACAGTAAATCAGAGGAGAGAGAAAGAGGATTTGAAGGAGAAGAGATTGTGTTGTGGGTTTTCCTTGCACCATTTTCTCTGATTTAGCCAGATTTTTGGTGGGTTTTGCACTTCGGAAACGGTCTCTCTACAAGGTAACACCCCGTATCAGTAAAGCCACGTACATCTTACTCTCCCCGACCCAAGATTGGAGCCTCTTTCAACAATTGGATTGTTGTTATTGTTGCTGTTGTTTGGTGGGTTTTGGGGTGTGAAATTGGAGGGATTTTTACATACTATGAAGGAACTTCAGAAACTGAATTAAACATGGAGATTTTGGCTTGGATTTGGCTGTTTAAAGGACGCCATAGCTGGAGTGTTTGTGGAGCTACGGCGTACTACATATGTAGAAGAAGAAGGGTAGAGAGAGAGAGAGAGAGAATGGAGATGTTGAATTGATAGCGCGGTTGAGACGGTAGAAAAGGGAGAAGAAGAAGTCGGGTCTCGTGTGATGGTGGCTGAAAAATGTCAATTTTTTTGACTTTGCATTCACAAACATATATTATACGACAATTAATTTAAAAATAATTTAATTATATTTAATATATTTAAAAATAGTTTAAATTTATTTTCTAACAGAAAAATTACTAACCTCTAACTTTTTTATCAGAAAATAACCTAACTCTAAAATTAATCTAAAAATAACTCAACTCTAAAAATTTGATTTTAAAAAATACTGAATTATGATACTCCGACAGTATATTTTTCTTCTACGTATTTTTGGTTTGATTTGTTCTCTGTAGACGATATCATTTAGTAAACGACCTGAGCGAGCACGTATATGTGGCTCGATTATATATAAAGTACAAATGACAGTGCAAAAAGATTAAAAACTCACCATTATTTATTTGTAAACCCTTCGTCTTCTCACTATTGCCCCATCTTGTACACAACCCGCAACCTTGTGATATTACTAATAAGGAAGAGTTGGATGAGAAACATGTTTTATACCTTTATAGATTGTTGTTTGAACTATTTTATTAAAGATGTAATTTTCCTAATTAAATTTTATCTCACAAAGTTTGTTAATTAAAAGAGAGTCGGTTCCAAAATAATGCTAAACAATAAAAAAATTTAAAAAATAATGCTGAAAAAAAAATATTTCCAAATCTACTGTTGAACCGCGTTTATAAAACGCGACTTTAATAAATCGGGTCAAAAAAACGCGTTTAAACTTCTCATAAAACGTGTCTTAGAAACGCGGTTATATTAATAAAACTGCATCTTAAAAACGCGGTTTATTTAAAAAGAACCGCGTCTTAATGACACGGTTTAACACTATAACCGCGTCATTAGGACGCGGTTTATCTCAATATAACCGCGTCTTAGTGACGCGGTTTAACAATATAACCGCGTCATTAAGACGCGGTTTATGTCCTATAGAACCGCGTCTTAATGACGCGGTGTACTTGGGATCTAAAACCCCATACATTCACGCGCTCTCTCCCCTGCTCTCACCCTCTCTCTGCCTCTTTCTCGTTAATCTACCACCGGTCACGTCATCCGCTGTCTTTCTTTTTCTTATACACCGGAGATCTTTCAAGTACCATTATTGGAGTTATTTGACCTCCCCTTATGATGTTGGAGCTTCATCAAGAGAGACATGGGTTCAATATGATAATTATCACAAATTGCGGCATAATGAAAACTATAAGTAAACAAAAAAGTGAAGAATTGCGGTATAATAGTAAGTATAAGCGAAAAAAAGGGGATTTTGGATGCCTGACAATAAACCGCGTTTTGTAGACGCGGTTCAGGACTAAACCGCTTTTACTAAACGCGGTTCACAGATAAACCGCGTTTACTAGACGCGGTTTATTTTAAATTAAACCGCGTTTATGTGATACGGTTTTCTTGAAATTTAAACGCGTCTTGTTGACGCGGTTCAATAGTAGATATGGAAATATTTTTTTTCCAGCGTTATTTTTTTTATTTTTTTATTTTTTTATTTTTTAGCATTATTTTCGGAACCAACTCATTAAAAGATTAATAATTTTGTTACTGTCAAGAAACCCTCTTTCCCAAAAGCTTAAATTAATAAGTGAAGGCCTAAGATTAATTTTATATTATAACATGCCCCCTAAAGCAAATTTCATTGGGTTTGAAGCGTAGATAGTGCACAGGCCCCCCTCATACCTTGTGCTTAAATTATGTTAATATTGAAAGTGAGAGCTGTTGAGATTCGAATTTGTGATCTCTTAATCAACAAGACTCTGATATCATGTCAAGAAACCATATTTTTCAAAAGTTTAAGCTGATAGGTGAAGAACCAAGATTGATTTTATATTCTAACAGTTACATTTATTAAAAAAAAACAACATAACACGTTATGCTATTAGGTCCATTGCCTTTATTATACAAGTTTTATATCCAACTTCGTACATACATTCATTATTATTGGTCCTGTGGGGATAAATTTTTCCTAAACCACACAACATGAATAGGGATGCAATGGGGAGGGTAAAACCCATTACCCGTGAGTATCCGTCCCGTTTGGGGGGTATGGGTATAGATGATGCAGGTAACGGGTACGGATAGGGTACACATTTCAATACCCGTCAGGGGTATGGGGCGGGTACGGGTATAGGATTGTACCCGCCCCGCCCCGCTCCGACCCGCCTCGTACCTGCATGTATCCGCCCCGCTCTTCCCTGTACCCGCATATCCCCGCTGTGTTATTTTATATAAAATAAATTTCTCAGGCAATTTATAATTATGAAGTCGTGGTTATTATTGAAGAGAAAAAGAAAAGAATTTATGTGTAATAAGTTGGACAATGGATAGGTAACAAGGCGGGTAATGGGTACCCGTTGGGTTGGTACTGGGTAAGGGTTTGTACCCACCGGGGCGGGTACGGGTACCTGCTTCATACCCGTGGCGGGTAATGGGGCGGGTACTGTGTGGCGGGTACGGGTATGGAGGAGGCGCCCCCCGTACCCGCCCCGCCCCATTGCCATCCCTAAACATGAACACGAAACAAAATAATAACAAAAAGATGAAAGAGAAATAAAATATAATATAAGATTTACGTGATTTGATTAATTATACTCGTATTTACAGGCTTGTAAAGATTTTTACTCTCTTTTTCTTATGAATAGTGCAAGAGAGAGTTTTACTCTCTTTTGTGACCATTTACACAAACTGTAAGTACAGTACTTACAACCATGCACAGTCCGTGTAAAAAAATTAGATCAAAATTAATAAGTGGTATTCCAATGACAAAAGTCTAACTAAATTAGGATAGGCCAAAACACCCAAAGCTGCCCTCGACTTGACAAAAAAACGACTTACAAAATACAAGAACCAAAAAAGAATGAAAAACATTAATCACAAAGTAATGACGACCCATAAAAAATTGGGAATCGAGGCCTAAAATTTTCGCTTCATGGATATGACCAATTACAAAATCAAATTAGGCTAATATCTACTTGTTTAGTTGAGCAAGCTTACTCGACTTACTTGGTTAACAACTTGGCTTGGCTTAAATAAAATGATAAATTATAGAAAATCCTCATATTTTTTGCTTCAAGAACAAAAAACTCTCCTCACTTATAAAATCACTTACAAAACCCCCCCACTTTTAAATATTTACCATTTAACCCCCATGTAACTTATTTTTGACCATTTTGCTTATAATATTTAATTTTATTTTTAGAAGGAGGTTTTATATTATTAGACAAAAATTAAAAATTTTATGTTTTTAGCAAAAAAAATTAAGGAAATTTTTATATTTGTAAAAATATAATTATTTTAATTAATTATAGTAATATTATTACAAGTTTAGAAGATAAAAAGCATTTTTAAAATTTTTATGAAAAATATTATGAGATAAAATATAATATTTTTTTGTTAATATTATAATATCACTACTATAATTAATTAAAATAATAATTTTTATAAACATAGAAAACTCCCCTTTTAAAAATATAAATTTTTTTTATTTTTCTTCAAAATATAAAACTCTTACCTAAAAATAAAATCAAATACTTAACCATTATATTTTGAGGAGCAAAATGATCAAAAAAAAGTTGTTTGGGGGCAAAGTGAAAAATTTTTAAAAGTAAGGAGGTTTAGTGAATGATTTTATTTGTAAGGGAGATTTTCTGTTATTGAAACAAAAGTTAAAAGGTTTTTCTGTAATTTACCCTAAATAAAATCCAAAGTTGCGAAACTGGGCTTCCATAGCAGAACAATAACAAGATGCAAAACAAAAAACCAGTCCCAAAAAAATAAAATTAGCTACCTCACTCAATATCCTAACTTATAAGAAGGAACAAAAACATTTTTATAATCTAATTATAGGGGGAAAAAAAATATTACAGTTATGTTTAGCAAGCAACTTTTCATATCGTTTTTTATAGAGTTTAGCATTTTGATTAGTCAAAGAGCTAATAGTGTTGTTTGATAAAAATTTTGTTGTTATCATTTTTCATAATGTTTACCTTTTGAAGAGCAGCTTTTTAAAAGCTAAACAATTTAGCTTTTAACACGCTATGTAATTAAATTCTATTTATTATTTTACAACAATCCACCGACTTTAACATTTAATTTTACCAAACATATTACCCATCACCTAACAGCTAATAGCTAACGGTTACATCCAAACATAGCCTATGTCTTGTCCCTATTACTATAATGGCTTTGTTCCGTATTTTTTTCCAATTTATTATATTTAAAATTGACTAAAAATTCAAAAACTGTGATAATCATTCACATTATTTGAGCACAAATATATATTACAGTAAGATTTTTGAAATAATTCAACATATGTCTTGGTCCCTAATCCTAATACTAAATTCTAGTATTAATAAACCTAAGTACCCAAAAGGGCCTTGCCTCAGTGGTTGGAAACAAGTAAGGGGGCAGAGTATTGCTTTAGTCCAACGGGTTTGGAGTTTGATTCCTCGCTTGAACCTCTCTTTAAAGAATCATTGACTTAACTAGCTTACGTGGTGTATGGGTCACTACATGGGTTGGGGTTTACTGAGTAACCGGGTTCTTCGTTAGCAAAATAAGAATAATAGTAATAACACTAAGTAAATGCCCACTGATACTGCCAATAAGGCTAAAGAAATAAATACAAAATACAAAATACAAAAAAATAAAGATTCTACATTTTATTCGATATTTGATTGTAAATATTGGCGGCAAAAATAGCGCTAAGGGCTTCGGTGGTGTGTTGACCGTCAAAGTAAACAAAACTAGTTCGGTTCGGACATAAGCCTCCTTCTGGCTTGCAGGATGACCCATCAGCTAATAGTTCACAGCATGCGTTGTTTACATCAGTAAATCCTGCAAATTCAGTCGTTAATAATTTAACATGTGAGTTTAGTAAAAATATGATATCACATTAGAGTTGTAGAGAGAAGAGATTAACATATAAGTATATTAAACAACTTTACTTAATGTAGATTGATTTTATAATAGAACTCCACTTAGTCCTATATCTGAATCTCATATATACCAACTATTTGGGTTTAGCCTAAAAGGCCCGTGAAATATATCATAGTTATTTATTTTGTCTTGTTTTCTATATCTTGTTTTCAATTTTCACTTAAATCGAAAAAATCAGGAAAACACAAATCTCAAATCGATGAAAGAAGTCGTCTTTAAAATATGTTATTTAGTTTCTAAAAATCAAAAACTGTAAATAAAAATGATACAACCTATTAAGGAACTTATAGTCTCCAAAGCTTTAGCTGACGGGGGAAAACCTGGAATGTTGTTATATCCAAACATAAACATGCCCTTAGTTCCAGAATATGTTTTTTAGCACGCAGCTCATCGAGTTGGATTCGAGCTAAACCAAGCTAGGTTGAGCCCCAGCCTACGATGAGCCTTAGCTAAGAGAATGCTAACAAAGTTAAGCCTTTAGTCTAACAAGTTCCAACTCAGATCATTTACGCTCCTATGTAAGATTGTTTCTTTAAGCTCCCCTTTTTCACAACTAGATCAATGTTGTACAGTATGCAATTCTTGTGTTTTTACCGTGAGATGTAGGGTGGTAAATGACGTCAGTGATGAGCTTGATGGAGTCAATGACAACAAAATCAGATCCGGGCAATTGGGTTTGGAGCTGCTTGACCATATCGACCAACTTAGCATAATAGATGCGAACCGCATAGTTGGGCATCCCGGCGCACCCCACCTTTGTTTTCAACTTGCCCCGCACCACCGGGCTGCACCCCAGTGGGTACACTGATAGTATCACAAGCCTCCTTGCTCCCAAGTTGTACAATCTCTGTGTGGCATATCTCGTACCAATTAGCGCTTGTTTGTTAAAGGAAATGTTTATATACGAGTGTCAATAATACAACAAAATATACATTTTATTGATGTTTGTCGTGTTGGACATTTTGTGTGGAGTTTGGTTTTGTATATTATAATGGATCAATGTCCACGAAAAAATTTTCGAGTCTTGTTTGAACCTAGGTTCATATGATAGTATTTTTGAGGTGCCTACGGTTTTTTGCGTGGTTATAAATCACTTTCCAATGATAGTGAAGATCCTAGAACGCCTCTTTTTTTAGATTCCATGTAAATTTTGTGTCTCGTTAGTCTTTTTTCTCGTTGAATTTTTATCATTCTTTTGTTTTGTTTCCCTAACAAGCGGTACAATACATGTTTTATAACATGTATCTATATTTTTTCTATTTAAAACACTAAATATATAATTAAAAGTAATCATATTTGTATGTTAATTAAGTGTTTATAGTCATTGCTAAATTGGTCATATCAACTTCTTATTGATTTATATCGTATTCTTTATGCTTCATGCTACAATTATTGTGGTTAACATCAGACAAAAGTTAAACTGGTCGAATTATATCCCTTTTCACTTTGATTGAATATTAAAAAATGGATTGTTTTACACACGAATGTATTTGTGTTCCTTTTTATATGTTAGCGATCATTTAACTGAACATTTCAAATACAAAACCAAATAATACACGTATATATTAATTTTTTAAAATTTTTATACTATATGTAACTAACTATATGTGCTTGGTTAACCATGCGGGCTTCAGTTTCTCAATGGTAATGTGGGTTCGAATCTGATACCCTCCCTCCCCAAGGCTTTACTGATATAAATGAAAAATATATTGTTTAACAATGTTATCTAAAGTCGAAGCTATCACCTAATAGTCCCCTATTAATAAAGAACAGCAAACGGCTAACAACTGACGTCAAACATAGTGTAAAAACAAGAGCAGACCTTGAGTTGGAAGGAGAAAGTGGAAGTGAGACGAGCCGCGAAGGCTTGGAAACTGGTCGTAGGTGGAACGTGTTGGAAGTAATTCAACATGTAGTCGTTATTTCCCGCAGCCGTTAGAAACACATATTCCGAAAGCACCTCCGGTGCGCTTCGGCTTAGCTCCTTCACCAGCTCGGGCAATGTCACCTTCTCGAAGTTGTCTATTTGCTCATCCAACGTTATCACTTGTCCCTGTCGATTAAAAAAAAAAAATTCAATTAAAATTATTTTTTTATTTTTTATTTTTAGTTAAAGAAAATAGTTTTATTATATCAATTTATATGAGTTTTTTTTTTTTTTTTTTGGAGCACTAATTTATATGAGATTTACACTTAGTTAAATTGAGGTTGAAGTAAAACAAATGATATATGATTAGGAGAAAACTTTTTCCTTTCGGGAAGTAAAATGTATTTTTTTTTTTTTCTGTTTGTTGAGTGAAAGTCAGTTTTTCCCTTAACTGGGAAAACAATTTATATATTTGTAGTTATTATTATAAAGATACACGTAGAAATAATTGAACTGAAATTATTTAAAAAGTAAATTTCTATTTTTTAATATTATTTTCTCTTTTTTCTAGAATGCAAAAACTAACGGATGTTAATGGTATCAAATTAGGGTGCGACATTGAAAAATTATAGAAAGATTATATATGAAATTGAAAATTTATAAAATTTAGGTGGTTTTCAGTAAAAAAAAAAAAACTCTTAAGTACTGTACTTTTTATTGATGTATTTTCAAATTATGTAATGAAATTTATGAATGAAGTATTTTAAAATTGGTCCCAAACGTGTGTTCTAACTTTTTTTTTTTGGTACGTGTGTTCTCAGTGTTTTGATGTGTTTTGATATGTTTTGAAGTGTATTGTACTGTGTGTCGACACACATTCTTACAGAAACAGGGATGCAGAGTTGTGTGCCGACACACAGGGCCCGTGTGTCGACACATAGATCAACAGAACCGAATCTGCAGAACTGTGTGTCGACAAACAGCCCTATGTGTCGACACACAGGGACAATTTTTCCCATTTTTCGCGCGATAACTTCCCGAGTTTTGCACCCCTGTTTTGGGGTATGTTTTGGGACGTCTTATTTCATTTGATCTATTATATATACCCCACCAATTTGATTGATGAATTATGATGAAAAAGTGTCTTTGCATTTGAAAAACGGTCATTCTCTTACATCTTCATAGATCTCCCTTTACATATTTTCATTCCACTTTACTTGGTTATCGTTTTATCCCCGAGACTATTTCACACGCTGAAATAAGTCTTAAGGAAAGTGACTTCACGCCTCGAAACTTGAAGATCGAATAGTTACCCGTTTTCTTGATTTTACAAGTGTTAACACCAACACTTTTCTTAATCATTTCTCAATCATTATGTCTCTTTGCCAAAATTCCTTTTTGTTAAAACGGTTGGCTTGAAGATTACAGTTTATAGATTTAAGAAGAAAGATGCCCCCACCCCGGCCTTACCACGCATGATGGCTCATGGATTTAAGAAAGATGTGACAAACGTCCTTTATCAAGGGTGCCTATTTTTATATCGCGAGATGCAATTGAGAAACAAATGATACAAAATGCTCGTATATGATTAAACAAATCTATAGCTCTAATTAAAAGATATAGACCCGTATTTGAACATAAATGTAAACTTAACGCGCAAACTTCTCCTACTATACAAAAACCCAATAAAATTTCACAAACTTACCGCAGCAGAGCCAGTTTCCTTTAGGATGCCGGACCCACCAGACCCGTAATTAACTCCATGCACAATAGCCCCCCCTTTGGCTCCTGGGTCCGCAAATGCTGGTACGAGTGGCAACCCTAGCCGTTCGGCTAGGCAGTCTGCCACATTCTTCCCATCCGAGAACCTCCCAGTTGGACCAGACGCAAAGTCGATACCATAAGGCGAATAATTCGCCTTAGCCAAAGACCGGTTTAGATTGTTGTTATTACCGTTATCAACAACCGAGCTCCCAAATATGAACATCCCTTTTAGCCCTCCATTTTCTGGCACACTGCGAGCCTTACCGTGGTTAAGGAGAACACAGAGGAAAAAGAGAGAGAAAATGGGTAAAAACGATGCGTTTTGGGCCATAGAAATCTCTGTGCATGTGTGTTTTTTCCATGGTTGGGGGAATTCAACGTTTATATATAAGGTTAAAGAGGGAACTACAATCCTCCAATTTTTGGGAATTTTTAGTTAAATAATTTGCTATTTTGGTAATTTATAGTTTTTAGAACAACTAATTCTGCTACCTCAATTTTATAGAATGATCTTTTTTATGGTAATCTTTTCTTAAACAGGCCGATGGGCTTACCGGAGATGAAAACTTATCCAATTGTCGTTTATTGTTGGGTCCGTTGGAAAATAGGGGAAAGAGTAATAAAAACTTTATCCGGAAAAAATGAGAACAATTGTAATGTTGTAGAGTTCAATACTATTTTAAAGTCGTCTATGCCCTTGTATAGTTGTACCTGTACAAATGTGAAGCAATTGGCACTTTTACTTTTAGGATGAACACGGTACTCAATTTTTTTTTTTTTTTTTTTAAATGCTATCCTAATACATTATTTTGCTAATATATAAATATCTTTTGTTGTAATTTTTGTGAACCATTTTTGTAATCCCGGTTGATTTTTATCAAAAATATTAATGTAACTCATATATATTGTTGTGATTATATACCACATTAATATTCTATCGTTAAAATTAATCGTATTTTAACAAATATTCACTATAAGTTCCGGCATAGGCTATTTAAGTGATAAAATTATAAAACCTTAAGGTATCTCATTGTATATATGGATGGTAATGGGCTGGTAAAACTTGTTACCCGTAGGTACACGCCCCATTTGGGACAATATGGGTATAAGAGAGGCGGGTAACGGGTATGGGTTGGATATACTCGTCACAAGTATGGGGCGGGTGCGGGTATAGTGTTGTACCCACTTCATACCCACCCCGCCCACCTTATACTCATCATATTACCTAAATTATTTATCAATATTATAAAAAATATAATTAAAATTTTAAAAATAGTATTAAATAGTTAATGTAGGCAAGTATGGATAATGTTTTTGTATCCACATTAGGACGGATAATGGATAACCGTTGGATACCCGCAGGTAACGAGGTGGATATGGATATGAATTTGTATTCGCCGAGGCGGGTATGGGTCACTCTATACCCCCGGTAGGTAATGGGGCAGGTATAAGTATTGATTTGGGTGGCGGGTACGAGTATGGAGGAGGTACCCTCGTATTCGCTCCCATCCCTAATTGTATATATTAAAATGTCAAAGCAGCTAAGTGATAAATGTTCAAACCTCAAGATAGCAATGATGAAATAGGAAATAAGGAGTTGAGATATAAATCTCGTATTGTTCCACTATTATAACAGTTTATGATTGGCCCGCACTCCTGTTGACGGTTGCCTACTCTCCATCCAGTGTTTTGTTGTATTACACTAGTCTTGTATCTTCTTGCTCTTGATCATTTTCGTGGTGGTGTAGTCTTCTAATAATAGATAATATTGCATTACTACATTGTTTTTGTTCTATTTCTTCTTGTACGATGGTATGTTATTTGACTCAAGACTCGCTTTTACAAATTTGTCTATATTGTACTGTGAATCTTGTTGCCAATTATCGAAAACAAATAAATTCCCATTACTTTACTAATGTGGTTGAAACCAATTCATCATCGTCCCAAAGAATTCTCTGACCCTAACCTAGATCTCATACTCGAACTCCCACTGCAAATTCTCTCTCCGCCACATCCACCGCCGGGACCACCGTAAACCACCGCCGGAGGAGAGAGAAACCGCCGGAAAAATGGCGTTAAAGCCCAACCACCCCACATCATCTCCCCCATGTTCAATCTCCTCTCTTTTCCTCTCTTTCTTTCTCCTCTGTACCCTCTCTTTCTCTCTCTTCCTCCTCTTCTCCTCCCCTTCTCACCATACCTATTCCCCAAATCCCCAAATTACCCCTCCATACCCTAATAATTACATCAAAGTCTACGTTGCCGACTTACCCAGATCGCTCAATTATGGTTTATTGGAAAAGTACTGGAGATTACCTCCGGATACCCGGATCCCTAATGACCCGGATCACGAATCTGGGTCGGGTCGTTTACGCGGAAGAAACCCTAATTACCCTGCGTACCCGGAGAACCCGTTGATCAAGCAGTACAGTGCGGAGTACTGGGTGTTGGGTGATCTGATGACACCTGAGAATCAGAGAACGACGTCGTTTGCTAAGAGGGTTTTTGATGTGGCTGATGCTGATGTGGTTTTTGTGCCCTTTTTTGCGACGTTGAGTGCTGAGATGCAGTTGGCTCAGAATAGGGTGGCGTTTAGGAAGAAGGTGGGTAATGAAGATTACGAGAGGCAAAGAGAGGTTGTTGATTTTGTGAAGAATAGTGAGGCTTGGAAGCGGTCCGGTGGCCGGGATCATGTGTTTGTTCTTACGGGTATGCATTAATGGCTGACTATTTCAAAAGTTTAAGTTGTTAGTTGATGGATGATGAATGGTGTTCAGGATTTCTACATGAATCTAGTGAGAAATCTACATTGGGTTTGTGAAAAAGAAGAGATCAATGTGTAGGTGTAGTGGATTACTTCTCTTGATGCCAATTGGATTTAGAAGTGAATCCTGCCTAGGTTTAGTTGTGTGTGTGGGTTAGGCCTTGGACCCGGTGAAATTTCACATGATATTAGAGCAATGGATGATCCTAGACCCTTATTTGATGCGTCATTTCCCTATGATGCTTTTCAACTTGATGTCCGGAGAGCCTCTCCCATGAATGTTGTATTCCATTGGATGTAATTCCCAATTGGACTCAAGAAGGCAACAGGTGCAATTGAAAAAAGAACGTCACATGTGAGGGGGAGTGTTAGGGATTTCTCATGCGGGTATAGTAAGAAAATCGCATCGCAGTTGTGAGAAAGGAAAAATCAATGTATGTCTAGTAGGTTCCTCCATCTAGCCAATTGGTTTTATAATGAAATTTCACTTGAGCTTACATGTAGACGTTATATGTACCAAGGATTGAGGGCCTTAGGCCCGGTGAAATTTCACCTATCTGATATTCTAACGTGCCCCGATATAAAGGCCATTGTTCTTGAAGTGTCGTAATTTGGATCATGCATCAATTTTTGATAATTTATTTTGGGTTCTGTGTATTTATGTTATGCTTAATTGCAATCTTCCAATTTGCGGGTTGGGTTTTGCATGCAATTATTTTTTTGATATATACATTGACTATATTGAAATCAATCAACTTGTTTGCTAATGTCTCGGTGCTCTTAGCTTAGTTATGCAAGTGATTGTTAAGTAATCCTATGGTTCTATTCACTTTGTACTAATTCATTTATCTATTACAAATCTTAAAATAATTGTTTCATTAAAAGCAATTGACGTTAAGTACAATAGCCCCCTAGATTTGTATGTTGAGCTCTTCTCTGTTACAACAATATTGGACAATTTAACTATACTCGCATGTGAAGTTTTTAACAGATTCCATGATTGTTCTCTAATTCCACTCTTGCATTAGTCATATAGTCACATGAATTGGAGCTATGCATCATATGATAAATTTAGTATTGGCTACAAATCAAGGACAGACACATAAAAGGGAAAAAGATGCAACATGCCTAAGCTGCTTATGATCTAGTGTCTGGATTGTCAGGTTGTGTTAAATCTTGAGGCATTATTTGGCAGACCCAGTTGCAATGTGGCACGTCAGAGACGAGATTACCCCAGCCGTACTTCTTGTCGTAGATTTTGGTGGGTGGTACCGACTTGACTCGAAAACCTCCAATGGCAGCTCTCCTGAGAGGATTCAGCACACTCAAGTTTCGTTACTCAAGGACAGCATTGTTCCTTACACCCATTTACTTCCTCGACTTGACTTGTCAGAAAACCAGCAACGCCCAACACTTCTTTACTTCAAAGGGGCTAAGCATAGACATCGGGTTAGTATTTGGTTCCTCTGGTCTCACTGATTTTTGGAATCTATTGTGTTAGAGTATGAAGCAGTTCTTGATTTTCTATTAAGTTTTTATGATAGTTGGTGTTTTAACATGATATTGAAGCCATTTGACTGAGAGGTCTTGAGTTTTAATCCAAATAGCCTCGACTCTTAATGTGAATACTATTCCTACACAGAATATAAGGTAGTCCTGTGTACCATACACGTTTTGAGTTCAATGAGAATTCGTAAGTGTAAGACCATTCTCGGATGTTCAGCTAAGAACCAAAGTTCTTTTGAAGTGTCTTTGATATGAAGAAAAACACTTATTAGTTGGGTTTTTTTTTTCCCCAAAAAGGCATGAATTGTTGTTATTGTTCTCTAGAGGGACTTATAGTTCCTGCCAAGGTTCAATCAATACTAGATCTATTGGAACTTTTCATTACCACTGCCGGCCAGATTTATGTTTTTTGTGTGGTTATATAAGAATAATTCATATTTGGCTAAAGACTTTAAAAGGGCACCTAGGTTTGCAAAAAACTGCAAGAAGGATAATAAGTTGATAAATACTAAGAAGTGCAACAGTTTTCTAGAAAGGAACTAGAAGGGAATTGATGTAATAGTTGATTTCAGAAATGTTGGGTGTTTAAAGCTCATTTTGTTGCCGACATGGATGTCATATTATTATTTTTAACTATATCATATTTAATATATTTGCTCATGAAACATGGTCATCCATATTAGCAACACAATCAACTTCAGAGTATCTCGGTTACTATCCCTACAACCTATTCTCACATCATACCGTTCTTATTCCTTTTGTTCCTTTTCTAAAATATGTTGCCCTTTTCAGGCACTTATGTATTATAATGCCCTTCTTGTTCTTTTTCTCAAAACTAAATGCCCTTTTAACATATTTTAGCCGTTGTTATTATGATATTACATAATTCATTGCGTAAATTCTGTAGTGTTCTATTCTATATTCAGGGAGGCATAGTGAGAGAAAAGTTATGGGAATTGTTGGTAGATGAACCCGGCATTATCATGGAGGAAGGTTTTCCGAACGCCACAGGGAGGGAGCAATCGATAAAAGGAATGCAAACCTCGGAGTTCTGCCTCCACCCTGCAGGAGACACCCCTACTTCATGTCGCCTTTTCGATGCCATTCAAAGCCTCTGCATACCCGTCATCGTCAGTGACCATATCGAGCTCCCCTTCGAAGGAATCATTGATTATTCCCAGTTCTCTGTTTTTGTTGCTGTCAACGATGCATTGAAACCCAAGTGGCTCGTTGGTTATCTGACGAGTATTTCGAAGCATCAGAGGGATGAATTTCGAAGAAACATGGGTCGGGTTCAGGATGCGTTCGTGTATGATAACGGGTATCCAGGTGGGGTCGGACCCGTTTTGGGAAATGGTGCTGTGAATCATATATGGAGAAAAGTGCACCAGAAAGTGCCGATGATAAAAGAAGCTGTAGTTCGGGATAGAAGGAAACCAGCTGGTGTGTCAATTCCCCTGCGCTGTCATTGTACTTGATTGATTTTTTTGGTTAAGAATTGTTGTTTTACTCACTTTTCTCTTTGTTTGCCTTGTAATTTGATGATTGGTAGTGTATATTTTTTTATGTTGAGTTGATCAAATCAAAGTTTATCCATTAGACATAGTTCTGTGAAGATACTAGTGTATAAATTCTGTGTTTGCCTAATAAATATTAGTGGTATGTCTGAGTCGAAAATTGCCAGGTGTATTTGCCCGGTCTATTTGAGTTTGGTGTAGTGATTAGGTTACATAACCCTAAGTATGAGGTTTTGAGTTTAAAACTCATTCCTTCTGATGTTTATGGCTCTTATTAAGGTGGTGTTGTGCCTCCTTACCGTTTGAAGGAAACAGAGTTATGGCCTGGGATTGGATTGTCAGATTCTAGCATATGCACCGAGAAGGAAATCAATATGTTGATTAGCTAGTTATACGCTTTAAGTTGGGACCGAGTTTTTTGACTTTAGGGAGCCTTTCACTGAGCTTAGACTCTTCTGTTTAGTGATTGGTGTTGGATGGCTTTTCTACATACTATTATGATGTAATTTGTGTTTTTTTTCTTTGCCATTTTGGCGCCTTAATATTGAAAAAGGCGAAAAAAAAAATGATTGATTGGTTGTAACTAAATATATAATAAACATGTAAAGAATTGGACCTTTGATAAGTTTGGTGACAAAACCTATATTAAAACCCACGTAAACCAATTAGTACCAATTACCACTTAAATATATTGAAATAATTAAAACCAACTCATCATTGTCTTGTAGCGAAAATTAAAAAACAAAAACCCTATAGTGATAGTTAAAATCAAATAACAGTTACTTTGGGGTTCAAAAACCGCCAAGTGGAAGAGGATAATGAGATCATGATTAAATCCTCTAATTTAACTTTCATGCCTCTGTAGTAGATTCAGAAATTATTTAAGACATCATGATAATGAAGAATGCAAGAAGAATTATTATTTTGAAACATTGTTTAAGAGAAGTGATGCATTTATCAGGCACTAATGCAACCGGATCCCATTAGAATTCCAAAATCAAGCGTGCTTGGGCAAGAGTAGTATCAGAATGGGTGACCTCTTGGGAAATCCTCGTGTTGCCAACCCTATAAGGTTGGAGGTCCTCGGAAACAGCCTCTCGGCAGAGTTACACCCTGAAGGGGTAAGGTTGCATACATCCACCCCTCCCAGAGCCCGCTTACGTAGGAGCCGTTGAAGAGAAATGATAGATGGCTATCAATTAGACGACAAACTATGGTTATCATATCCCTTTTGCGGATTAGTGGTCTGCTGTCCCTAGAAATAAAAATTTAAACAAATTCAGTTAGGGAAAGAATATTAAAAGAAAAGAAAAGAAAAGAAAATTTATGAACAGCTAAGTGGTTAGTTACAAACCCAAACTGATTTTCCCGCCATTAACAACCCCTCAAAAGCTCCCTCTTCTCTCTCTGCTCTCACACTTACGTCTCGTCACTGTAGCGAGACATGGCCCCCATTTCTCTTCTCTTCTTTCTCTCTCCTTCTCCTTTGGCAAAACCCTGAAAACCCATCTCCAATTCTCTCTCTTGAACCCTAGATTTCAATTTTTCAGCACACCCACTTTGGATTTCTTCGTAGAATTTGATGGAAAGTCCACTGAAAGAGCAGACCCGTATTGATATCAAGGCGTCCCAAAAAACCCTAGTTCCCTCTGAATGTGCGATTGAGGATGATCAGAGGATACCCTTCTTTGGAACATTCTCGAAGAATCGAGAGAATACGTGGGTGATCTCTCTCTTCGTGCTGCTTCACTTGGTTGCCTTCACCGTCACCATGTTCGTCAACGATTGTTGGGGGAACTCTCATGGCTATTGCGCTTTTAGGTTTCTGGGGAGATTGTCCGTTCAGCCTCTTGCTGAGAATCCCCTTCTTGGGCCTTCCCCTTCCGCGTAAGACACCCCTTCTCTCTCTCTCTCTCTTCCTTGTTAAGTACTGCACATTTGAGTCGAGAATTCCTGCATTAAAGTTGTATGAGAGAAGAGATTAATATATAAGTCTTACGCTTTTGAGACAGGTGCTTCCTTGACATGGTATTGAAGCCTTTTTGACCAAGAGGTCACGAGTTCAAATCTCAACAGCCCTCACTTTTAATATTAAAAACAATTTAAGTATAAGGTATGAGATGTGCCTGTGCACTATCTACACTTCAAGCCCAATCGACATTCGCATGAGGGGGCATGTTAGAGTATAAAACTATTCTTGAGCCTTCAACCATCAACTTAAACTTTTGGAACAGATGGTTCTTTGACAAAGTCTAGTGAGATACTTCACCTATTCTCAATTAGTTTTAGAACAGGGTCTCTCTTGTGCTTGTAAGTGGACCTTGTATATGTTAACTCTATACATATGATCTAGGGCCCGGTGAAGTTAACAGCCTTTTTTCTGTCTCGGGAAATGGGTTCTTGGTACTTTGGAGTAAAAGCAGATGTTTACTTTTTCCTTGTTAAGGACTCCACGTTTGAGTGAGAAGAGGGGAGTATATAAGTCCAGTGGGCTATTCCACTTAATACCAATTGATTTTAGAATAAAATCCTGCTTGAGCGTGTTTGTGGCTTGTATATGCCACCTTTGTATATTGGATCTAAAGTCCGGTAGTAAAATTTAACATCCCATCTCTCTCTGTCTCTCTCTCTTTCTCTGCAAATGGGTTCTGGTATTTTGGTGTACAAACTGATGTTTACTGCATGTATTTTTATGTTGACGTGAAGATGTTTGATGATTTGCCTCCGTGATGTTTGTCACTTACATTGCTTAATTGTCCACGATTCTCAGAGGAGAAGTATTGTTGAGACTCCACATGTGAGCCTAGTAATTAGAATCAAACATTGGAGTTAAGAGAGAAAAGAGATCGCCTCATAACTCTAGTGGGTTACTCCACCTGTTGCCAATTGGTTTTAGGATGGAACCCCAATTGGGCTTATATGTGAACCTCATATGTTCCGACTCGTGGGTCGGGTCTAAAAGGCCCGGTGGAAATTTAACAAGTATTAAAAGATTTGGGGATTCTTTTCTTTCCTTCCCCTCGTTCAGGTTCCTTACGCGAGGTGATATTTACTGAAATGAAACTATCATGTGTGCGCATCTTGATTGTTTGTGGACATTCATGCATGGCCGGTCAATACCTCAAGCAACAAAAGCAATTGCTTGGGGTCCCTAATTTGTTGAGGGTCCACTTTGAAAATTAGTTATATTATTAGTTTGCTTCTATTGCATGTCTCAATTCATAGTTTTGGAGAAATAATGACTTATCTATGATGGCATTATAACTGCACAAGTGTATGCACAATATAACAATCCCACTTATTAGCTGGTATTATAATATGGTTACCAAAAAGGACCCCATTGATCAAACTTACTTTCTTCTTTGACTATGAGCATTTACAGAACATAGTGAGTTCTTTTTGATTGTAGTCCGGACTTTTGTTTTCACATATAGTAATGAACTTGCGTCGAATGTCCGATTAGATGGCTCTCATTTCTACGATTTCCCTGATAGAGTAGCTCTTAAATCAAAATGATAACTTACTGGTGCATGGACCTTGGACGGAAAAGACATTATGTGCTTGAATTCTGCGGCAAACGTCATTGAAGAGCACCATACATTCCATTTTTATCCTTCTGTATAGCAGCTTTGTAATGCTCAGAAGGCCATCAATCATAGCTGCACTATAAACTGCCTATCAAAACGCACCATAAATCGATATTTTACAACCCTTTTCACTATTGTTTCTTTCTATGGTTATAGGCTTGATAAATTGGGAGCTCTGCGACAGAAGTTTCTGGGAAATGATCACCAACTTTGGCGAATCTTTACTTCCCTTTGGTTGCATGCTGGTGCCGTTCACTTGACCATTAGTCTTTCCTGTGTCATCTTCATTGGTATCCAGTTGGAGCAAAAATTTGGACCACGTAAAGAGCTTCTTTCTGTCACTACTTTCATGTTAGTACTACTCACCGATTTGTATTCTCACTCCTTTGCTATTGGTTTCTGATCTGCAGTGAGAATCGCGATAATCTATTTGCTCTCTGGCTTAAGTGGCAGTTTATTGGCAGCGCTTACTGTCCAAAACACCCCACAAGTTTGCTCTTCAGGTGCTCTCTTTGGCTTAATCGGGGCTGCGGTTTCAGGGCTCGTTCGTAATTGGAAATTATACAATGATAAGGTTTTCTATCTTTCCCTTTTGATTCCGTTCTTTATGTTAGAGTACAAAAGCATTCCTAAAACCTTCACCCATCAAATTTAAATTTTTAGGATAATTGGTTGTTAGAACCTTGTTGATGTAAAGGTCAAGTATTTGAATCCTAAAATCCCCCTCTCAATATTAATATAATTTCAGCACAATAATATGAGATGGACATGCGCATCATCCATACTTCAAACCTAATGGGAATTGCGTGAAGGGACATATTAGAGTATAAAATCATTATTGGACCTTTACCTATCGGCTTAAGCTTACATTTATAACTGAATATTGTTGACTTGATAATGATATTTCCCTTCATGAAACTGCAGTGTCTTGCTTTGGCAGCCTTGTTCTTGGTGTCGACGTTCAATCTCTTACTAGGCTTGCTGCCTTTCATCGACAATTTCTCGAATTTAGGCGGCCTTTTGTCAGGGTTCCTTCTCGGGTTCGTTCTCCTTTTCTCTCCACAGCTCAGGAAGGAAGCTTCACATAAAGGCATTTTTGATTATGGTATCAAGAGCTCCGTGGCATTCAAACAGAAGCTGGACAGGCCCATTTTGAGGAGCGTCTGTCTGGTTCTTTTCGCCCTTCTGTGAGTTCTTCTCTTCTACTTTTGCATGCAAGCATCTGAAATTTCATCGGGCCTCAAGTCTAAGCCAATTATGTTGGCATACATGAGGTTCACATATGAGTCCAAGCGAGCTTATGTCCTAAAACTAATTAGCAGTAGTTTCACAACTCCAATATGAGATAATTTAACTATACCTTCATATGAAGTTCTCAACATAATACTTGCTTTTAATCGCTATTTTCATCCTCTCCCGTTCATTCAGTTCTAACCAGGGTGGCTGTGTTCACCGTGCAGGGTGGCTGGTCTTGTTTTAGCATTGATAGGATGCATTAACATAAACGAGTATTGCAGCTGGTGCAAGTATATAGATTGTGTTCCTTCCAGAAGGTGGATTTGCGACTTGGAAACGAAATCTTGTCAGGTATTTATGAAAAAAACGATATCATTTCTGACAAAAAGTAACACTTAAGTGTTATAGTGATCTGCTATTTGCACAAGGGTTTCACTAAGAATTTATCAGAATGTCAATGAAAGAGGAATTCCACTGAGTTTGTTGCTTAAACAGACAGTGCAGCAAATGGGTGAACATAAGATCTTGTTCATCAAATAAAAATTTCTTGAAGCCTCGAACGTCGAATCAGCATTTGATTTCTTCCATTTTGATCAATTTTTCACGGAAAAGTGACGAAGCTTCTTTCGAAAACTTAGGCTCCCTTTATTTTGACGCAAAATATTTTAAATCTCAATTCGATAGTTTCTTTGTGTAACTCTATAGCAAAACCCACAAATACAGAAAGCATTTTCCTATCTTGAGGGGAAAATGAATTCCCCTCCATTTAGCCAAACATGAACCTCATACATATTTATAAAATGAAACTATCGTCTCTACCTAGAAGGATTATGTGCTTAAACCGACGTCCACGTTGAAAGGACACTCTTAGGAGTTTCTGAATGTCACAGTCACCAGGCTAACGTGAGCTTTTGTCATGCTTTCAGACAACTGTAAGCGCGCAACAGATGACGCTGACGTGCGTGGATAACGACAACTTCAGGACATTGCCATTCGCAAGCCTCTCACCCGAAAGAATGGAGGATTTGTGCAGCATGTTGTGCTCCTAGAATCTCCATTGAGCCCACAATATCTTGCTGTAGAATACAAGTAAATCTTGTATAAATGGAGGACCAAGAATTTAGAAGATTCATGTTCATATGATTTGGTTTGTGTACTGTAAAGGGTAAATGAGATGAGTAAAATGTTCACAGAGTATTGCAATACACAGCTTGTGAGTTGTATTTTTCTTCTTTCTTTTGACATGAAGACACAGACTTACCCTCTGTCTTGATTTCTTGACTGAGGTGAATCTAAGTAAAATCGAAGACTTAGTTGCTTTTTGTCATATGGGCCATCACACTTCAAAAGAGGAGCTGTTGCCTAAAATAGTCCAAAATAACAAAAAATATTATTTAAAATGGTTTATTTTAAAAAATATATCTCCAAATGTCCTTCAAGTTGGCAAATGTTAAAATTTTAATTTTTTTTGTGTGTACCTGACACAAACCTTTTTTATTTTTTATTTAATTTTTAATAAATGATTAATTATTAATTAAATTAAATATAACTAAGTATATTTTATTATCATGTTATATTTAGCTTTATAATATAGGTTTTAGTTAAATTATATATGTAATTTAGAATAAAAAATTTAAATTAAGTTATTTGTTAAATATTAAATAATTTTATCTATGTATAATTTTTTTAATTTAATTATTATTACAGTTATATAATAATAGTCATTTACTTATACAATATTTGATATAAATTATAATCACAGGGAGGGAGGTATTTCAAAATAAAAACAAAAAAAAAATTAAATTTAATAATAATTAGTGTTCAACTCATGGACAAGCAAAACTCAGCGCTCGTGGCCTAATGGATAAGGCATCTGACTTCTAATCAGAGGATTGTGGGTTCGAGTCCCACCGAGCGTGTTCCCTTCCCTTTTCCATATTTTTGTTGCTACTTTTGCCATTGGGCCGGCCCATTAACTGCTCAAGAGCTGGGCTTCAAATCCAACGTATAAATATATAGCGGCGTTGTTATGAGAGCGTCACAGGGGCGAATTATGGCCTTCTACTATAATGGACGGCCAAGATTTATTAGACATTAAAATAAAATAATAATCTATGGCTAAGATTTATTAAGTATTGAAAAAAATACAATTTCCTTCTCTTACCCCTTCTTTCTTTCTACCTCATAAAGGGGCATGGGCCGTAAATTATTTTTTTTTTTAATGTTCAACAAATCTTGGTCATCTATTATAATGGAGGGCCAGGATTTGCCCCTCTCACCCTCTCATATGGAGTTTTTTTGCAAAAGGGTATTATTTGGGGGAAAAAAAATAGAAAATTGGCATGTTTTGAAAAATATTTAGCGAATTGGCAGTATTTACTGTACATCATCTGGTACACGACTTACGAAATGGGGTGCAAAACTAATGCACGACGTACGGCACGTCGTGCAACATGTGCTCTGTTGCACGACGTTCCGTACATCGTGCAACAGGCGTGTACCGTGTGCCCATATGTTGTACGACTTACGGAATGTCGTGCAACTACTTTGCTACAGTAAAGTGTGCCAAATCTCTAAATATTTTTGAAACTATGCCAAATATCTAAATATTTTTTACAATTATGCCAATTAGCAAAAAACTAAAGAACGCCACTCTATATATTATATACCAAGCACTAATGCACCGGATCTCATTACAACTCTAAAGTTAAGCGTGCTTTGGGGAGAGTAATGCCAGGATGGGTGACTTCCTAGGAATTTCTCGTGCCACCAACCTTATAAGATTGGGGATCTTCGGAAATAGCCTCTCAGCAGGGTTACACCCTGAAGGGGTAAGACTGCGTACATATACCCCCCAGACGAACCCCTGAGGCATTAGGTCTGTTGTTATTGCTGTATATATGTATATTTTTTTGGAGCCTTATTATATTAAAACTATCCCCGATATTAACAAAAAGATGCTCTGATAATAACACCTATGCTATGTAGTATTATATTGGGGTATGTTGGAGAAAATCATTAAAATAAGTTTAATAACAATGTCGTCATATGAATTGCATGAATATCAAATGTCACAAAGTGACTTGTGAGAAAGAGGCACATTCAGAAAAAGGAAAAGCTGCATAGCCAAAAAAAACCCATCACCTAAATTAGTGGTACAATTATCGATATCGGGTTCAAGACCCATAAGTAATGTCTCTAAAAATGTACGTGTAGCTGCTCCCGTTTAATCCTCTTAAGACCCATTTTTGTGTACGTCTGGCCCACATCGGACTTGTTTTCCTTTTGTTTCTGTTGCTCCCTTACACTCTTGTGCGGTTTGTAGTGGCGTTACAAGTTAATGATCGGAAAAAATGTGTATCATATATTTGGTTATGGTTGGTCAACATAATATTTTTCCCCAAGAATTTGCAAATACTGATTGACTTTTCCTTTATTTTTGCTTAACAAATGGGCGAGAGTAGTACCAGGATGGGTGACCTCCTGGGAAGTCCTCACCCTCGGGTTGGGGGCACTCGGAAACAGCCTCTCTTCAGGTTGACAACCTGAAGAGGGAAGGCTGCGTACATCCACCCCCTAGACCCTGCGTAGGCGGGAGCCTTTGAGGCACTGGGTATGTTCTTTTAATTTCTTCGATTATCCTTCGTCCATATTTTATTTTTATTTTATGTTATAAATATACATGTAAAGAGCACTTATAATTCATTCAAGAAAAGAGATTTACAATTCAAGACTCGTTCAATTTCTTCTCATTCTTCACACTAGTACACGTGAGAAAAGAAAAAAAAATTTGTAGAGTTGGTGTATGATGAGTAGAAAGATAACACGAATAGAAAGCACGAAACGGAAAGAAACTAGTGTGTTAAAGTTCAAAGAACGAAAATATATAGTAAACAATCTAAATAGTAAAATTATCGATTTATTATATAAAAAATAAGGAGATAAATATAAGTATAATCCACTTTAATAGTGTTTGTATCTTATGAAAATGGCTTCAAAAAGATGATCTTAAATGAGATAATCGAGTGCAAGTTACCGTTTCAAAAGTCGAAGGGGATAAGTTCCCGATCTTGTGTTTCATCTAAAATTTCTCACTAGAGTTACTAAAATCGCAAACAACTAAAGAAGTTAGTTGAAATTGTTGTAAATATTGGATATTATTAGGGTATAATTTTAGGTTCGAGTTTGGATATTATTAAATATCATAAAAAATTAAAAATTAAGTAAAATATCTATTTATGTATATATATATATATATATATATATACATATAAATAGGTATTTGGATAAACCGTGGGAAGTGTCACAATTGGGATAATTGAAGACTGACTCATCGCCTTATTTCTTTTATATATAAATACCCCAACACACCCTGCAAATCAACCCAAAAAAAGAGAGAAAGAAAACAAGAAAAGAAACAGAAAGGGAAAAGAAAAAGAATAAAGAGAAAGAGAGAGAAATATTTTAATAAAATAATCTTTTTTTGATATAAAATACTTACTTTTTCTTTAAAGTATATTTGGGTTTATCTTTTTATTACCTTCCTATCGAGTATAATATCTCTATAATTTTATAACAGAAATTTCTAATTTTATAAAAGTTTTTTTAAAATTTAATTAAATTATTAATTTGTTTTAACATGTGGTCCAAAATCTAGTATCCTATTCATGATCAAATGAATTAATTTTGTTTAATAGAGAAACAACTTTTGAGTTAAGATAATGTATTTTAATAGATTATGGGTGTTAAAGAAGCATTATACCTCCATATTATTATATTAAATGTAAATATTATGTTGAAAAAAATTACATAAATCCACCAACTGAACTGCAAAACAATAAAAAACAACATAAGATAAATTTATCTGTAAATCATCTCTCAATTAGACGGGAAAATCATAGAATCCAAACGAGTATTTTATTCACTGTGAAATTTTGAAATTACAATACAACAAAAACAACAACATACCTAGACTATTATGAACAAGCAATTTGTAATAATGGGCTAAGGTAATTTTTAGCCTGATTTCCTACCATCCTCCTTGGCTTTGATGCTGTGTTCTCTCTTCCCAGCCTAAACCTGGCACTCTCTATTTTATTTTCAGTGTCTGTAGTCTTCTAGCGCCTGTTGGCTTTGTTTGTATTCCTATTTACTCGGTTTTGGTATGTTGTTTTGGCCGGTCCTCTTCTAGCCCCATATCTTTATGGGTGTCCTAAGCCTAGCGTTGGTCGAGTGGCCAGCTTTTATCGTGACCTTGTTGATAATTATTGGAAAAAAATAACATATACAGTGCTTCAAGGACTCCCGCATATGCAGGGTCCGGGGGGTTGGGATATACGCAACCTTACCCCTTTAGGGTGCTACCCTAAAAGCAGGCTGTGTCCAAGGTCCTCCAACCTGAGAAGCATAAAAGCATAAAAACATCTAAGTGTAATAGAACAAGCAAATAGAAACCATAAAGCAGTAAGAGGCAGTAAAGCGACTGAACGACTGAACAAAAAGCAACCAACACAGAAAAAAAAAATGCATATAATCAAACAAGCATATACATATAAGCCTAGGGGCACTAGTCCTAGCTTAGCCTATGCTCCTCTATCCTAAACAGCTATATTAGCTACACCTATGTTAATCCTTTACTCAGCTTTATCTAGAGCCATCTCTTTATTTAGGTTGAGAATTTGAGTGACAATTGAAACAGACTCTAATAATAACCAACCCCCCCCCCCCCCCCCCCCCCCCCCCCGACGCAAAAAAAAAATCCCATCTCCTAATCTCTCTTCCCATCATTTAGTTCGGAAAGATAAAACTACAAACTCTTTCACAATGTAATTTTTAGACAGTTGAAGTTGCAAACCTAATTTAAATGTCAATCTAATTTAGGTATTTAAAAAAAAAAAAAAAAGACATATTTTTCTTTGTTAGTATTTTCTTTTTCTTTTTTCATTTTCCTTCATTTTTAGTTTTATATAGGATAATATTATTATCAAGGCAAAATTACTATTACTAAAGTAAGCTCATAGTTTTAAAGCAACTTTATAACTTTTATTATTTATAAGTCACACTATTGCACTACCAATAATAATTTTTGACTTGTTAATAAGAACCTCCTTTACATATACTAACATTAAAACAATATTATAACAATTTAATGTAAAATTTTAAGAGTAATGTTATTGTCAAGGTAAAATTATGATTGGCAGAGTAAGAACATAGATTTTAAGATAATTTTATAACTCTTATTATTTATAAATTATATTTTTATTTTGATAATAGTAATTTTTATCCGGTCAGTGGCAATTCTATATTTAAATTGAAAAAATTGAAGTTACGTGGCAAATGGAAATCGTGCGAAATGGGGCAAAAAAAGGTTAGAAAGAGAATTTTAAAAGTCACATCAGTAATTCTCCATTTCCTATCAAATTTATAAAGAAAATTAATATCATCAGAATAAAAATTATTAATATTAAAGTAATAATATGACTTAAAAATAATAAAAGTTATAAAATTATTTTAAAAATTACAAACTCTCTCTAATAATAATATTTTATCCTAATAATAGCATTACCCTTTATTTCTTATTATTTATTTTAATAATTGAAAATTTCTCATCTTCAAATATTGAAAGTGATAGATATCTCCAGGTACAAATTAGTAAAAATAATTGATAAAAAAAAGGTAAAAATAGATTGTTGGGTAATTATTTTATGAAAATTCTAAATGAATATTAAAAAAGAATATTTATTAATAACTCCTAAATTTTAGTACAATTTTAAAAAATCACCTAGTTTTTAATTTTTTTAATATTATATCTTAATATGACATCAAAAATATTTGTTAGTTTTTATTAATATGATATTTAAAAAAAAATAAAATAGTTTTAAAAATAAGAATTTTCATTTAAATTAGTTTATCATAGTTTTAAATTTTTTATATTAAAAAATGTTTTAAATATTTGAAAAAATTCATAAATATTTAAATTTTTTTATATTTTTAAAAAGTATTTATTAAAAATATCACGTCAATAGAAATTAACAGACATGACCACACCCTTCAAAAATTATACTTACTTGTAAATTCAAATTATTATATTGTAAAAATAATGTTTATTTACACTAACGGTTTTTATCCGTTATGTAAATTTGAAATTTTTATTTTTATATCAATTTAGTCCTTACATAACTTACTTTGTATCAATTTAATCCTCTAAAAAAAATTTAAAATTAAATTGGTGATGAGATTTTTAATGCTCCGATCATGGTGGGATGAAATTGGTCAACGTGTAGGTTTGTATTGGTGCATCTGCATCAGACATGATCAAATTGTCAAAAATTATATTATTAATTAAATTTTAATTTTCACTAACAGACATACCATTAGAAAAGTATAAAAACTTTTATGTAAATAGCCATAAAAATATTAAAATAATTATTCTTATAAGGTAAAAATATATTTTTAAATAGCTATAGAGTTGCTAATTATTTTTATTTTCTCAAATTGGGTAATAATGAATGTCTTGTAGGAGGAGGGTCAACATCATGATTTATGATTAAGATGCATGCTTTGACATGCCAGGTCACTAATTAATCAGAGTTGTTAGGAAAAATCACAATCGGACATAAATAAAAGCGTAAAATTGAAACCCAAATATCGAAACAAGACATTAAAATTTACATGAAAACTTTTTTAACGAGTTAAATATTTATTGTTAATATTTATCTTATTAAAAAGTTTATCTTCAAATGGGGTTAAAACCTTTGCACTATTCTTCCTAGTACCACATCCATAACAAGAAAAAGGAGTAAAAAATTTTGCAACTTATTCATTGGCTTGCAATATTTATATATTTAAAAAATTATTTAAATATTTTTATAACATTTAATATTGAAAAATATTTTAAAAATTCAGAAAATATTTGAAATATATACAAAATATTTTAAATATTATTATAATATTTATATAAAAAAATATTTTACTTATAAAATATAAAAATTATGTATAAAAATTCAAAAAATAAAAATATATAATAACATTTAAATATTAAATATATTTTATATATTTATAAAAATATTTTAAATACATAAAAAATATTTTAAAGATGTAAAAAATATACTAAATATTCAAAAAAGTGAATAGAAAGTAGGAGAGATCGGTGCTGGTGGTGAACGGAGGTCGGTAACAATAGCGATGTTGGCGAGGAGAGGTCGTCAGCGTTGTAATAGGGATTATTTGATTTTTTTTTTAAATTTTAAAATTATTTTTAAATATTTACAGCATCGGTTATTATATAAGGGTGATTTTATCCAGTGTTTTAATAAATAATTGTATTTATTATAATTAAATTTTAAAAATAATATAAGAAATGAATTAGCACATGAAAGATAAAAGAAGTATGTCACACTTAAACCATATATATTGAAAGATATATGGGTTAATGTTTACTCCTTTAAAAGTGCACAACCATACAAGGCAAAAGAAAATTTTTTTATGGAGTAATGGTTACCCCATTAACAATTACCCCTTTTTTTTTAACCCCAAACCAAACATGTCCTAAAAGAAAAGACCATGGAACCCAAACGGGTGCTTCATCCACTATGAAATTTAAGAATTACAATCTTTAATTGAAACTCATAAACCCTATATTATAATTATCATCAATAATGTAACTATTGTACGGTAAGTCCCTAACACTCTCACAAGATAACTAATGCACTGCTAATTACCAACCCTCCTCAATATAACTATCGCTACCAATCCTCTTCAATGTGGCTTCTACATTACGAGCCACTAACCCTCCTCAACATAACTTTGGAAAGAAGAAGCTATAAACTTTCATTAACGCCTCAATCAGAGCACGTCTCAAGAAGGTTGAATATAACAACAGACCCAGTGCCTCGAGGGCTCCTGCAAAAGTAGGGTCTGGAAGGAGTAAATGTATGCAGCCTTACCCCTTTAGGGTGTAACTCTGTCGAGATGCTGTTTCCGAGGACCCCCAACCTTATAGGGTTGGCAACACGAGGACTTCCCAAGAGGTTGAATGAGAGTTAAAAATTCCTAACCTACTTAAGAAATTATAAATAGGTCTAACCCACTTAATAAATAGGTTAATCCTGTTTATACTCCTTTAACTATTTTCTAAAATCCATCTTGCTAAGTATTCACTTGAACCTATAAAGTGAAATGAACAAATCAAAAAAATTATCGTTAAAAGTAAAAAATAAAATAATGCACGCATTTATTTTAAATAGAAAACATTGGTCATTCTATCAACAATTAAGGTATCTACTTATGCGCTCAAGGTTAAATCAAGAAAAAAATAAATGTTTCACATTGTAAAAAATAATTCAAATACCGAAAATTGCAGAGAACAAAATGCCACTGGAAAAAATTGCACTTTGAATACAAAATGCCATTAAGTTATGTTATACTTTTCTTACATAATTAAAATGCATTTTTGGTCTAAAATTGAAACCAATTGATTTATTATTTGCATATATACTAAATCATTTTCAATTTCTACATTAACATCCAAACCAGGCCCCCACTTTTTCACCTTTTGCAATGTCAACAGTACAAACCATAAAATAAAATAAAAAAATCACAATACAATGACGCACTGTCTTTCCAATGGGACACCCTATGGACTTTAGAAAAAAGTGGAAAATACTCATAACTATGGAGTTATTTTTGAAGCTAAACCGAATTATTATATGCACAATTCTCTATAAGAGAGCAAACCAAAATATTTAGATGGAACCATAAAGGAGACACCAGATTGAACTTATTAACCAAATTTCATAATATTTTGGATAAGGAGTTTTGCAATTTTCTAAATAATTAATAATTTTGTAATCTTATGGATAAAGATTTTCGTAATTTATAAAAGGTGAATTACATAAATTAAACATTAATTCTAAAACTTAAAAATAGAATACTTAAGTTAATGCAAAAATTTATAATTATAAAATAAAATACCAAACAAATACCTCCCGTGCATCGCACGGGAAGAGACCTAGTATATATAAATACAACACAATAGATATGCTCGGGATCTCATTCTATATCCCTATCAAAAATTTATTTATAACGTATGTATTTTAACCTTATAATATATTTCTATTATTATGGAGTTTTGTTAGGGTATGTCTCAAATTATTTATTTTATTTTATATGGGGCTGCCGTGTGGTCACCGATCGATCGGGAGGGAAAGCCGATCGATCGGGTGATTTAAGGAAAGATTCGGGTGATTTTGGAAATTATGAGTGCCGACCGATCGGTGAGTTCCGATCGATCGGGAGCCTGTTGCGCCAGCCCTAGTTATTTTCTATAAATAGGGACGTAGGGTTTCGGTATTCGGTGAAAGTTTTCTCCCATACGTATCCAATCAAAGTGAGGTGAGCCGCCATTAAGAAAAAGAGGTGATTTCGTAATTCCTCCAAGATATTCGAGTGCTACGAGAGTTCAGAGGAAGTGATTGTAATTCTTCCATATATCTCGTTTGGGAAGTGTCGTTGTAATTCTTCCGTTCAGTTAATAAAGAATCTCCATCTCCGCCCGTGGTTTTCTCCCCTCTCGATTGTAGAGGGGTTTCCACGTAAACATTGTGTGTTCTTGTTTTGTTCTTTCTTTCTCCATATTTGTTTACTTCTCGTTTTGCGTGAGTCATATTATTTGAATCGAATCAAGTTACCAGGGTTTATGCTTCTGCATTAAGTTTTATTCATAACAAATTGGTATCAGAGCTCAGTTTATTTCGATTTGATAATATGACGTCCGTAATTAGATCCGAAATTGAGAAGTTTGGTGGTCAAGGGAGCTTCAGCTTATGGCAGGTTCGCGTTAAGGGCCTCTTGACTCAGAATGGCTTGAAGAAAGCTTTAGATGGGAAAGATAAAAATTTAGAGAATCTTACAATGGGAGGAGTTGGATGAGAAGGTGCTCACAGCAATTCAGATGTGTCTTACCGATGACGTTTTGACAGAAGTTCTGGAAGTGAAGACCGCTAAGGAGTTGTGGGAGAAATTGCAGGATATGCTCTGTTTCAAGTCTGTCTCCAACAAACTCGCAGTTAAGCACCGGTTATTCACGTTTCGTATGTCAGAAGGTATGTCACTTAAGAACCACGTCAGTGAATTTAATTCAATTATTCAAGATTAGAAAGAATTGGATGATGTTCCTAAGGATGATGATTAGTCAATGTTGTTGTTATGTTCTCTCTCTACTTCATATAAGGGTTTTGTCGAAAGCATGATTTATGGGGGTAGACAAACCATATCTGTTGATGAAGTTAAGAGAAACCTACTGAGTAAAGAACGAGTAGATAGGAAATTATCTGACTCTGTGTATAACTCAGGTAGTGGTTTATTTGTGAGGGGGAGAACCGAGTATGATTATAGTGGAAACAAGTCTAAGTCTAGGTATCAAGACCTAATCTGTAACTACTGTCGTAAAAAAGGGCACATTAAGAAAGACTGTTATAAGCTTAAGAGAAAATTAGAAGCAGATAACAGGTCTGACCAGAGATCCATAGCAGCTAGTGTTGAGAATGAAGATTTTCTTTTGTCCGTGTCTGAACCTCAGTTCAACTTGAAAGATAGTTGGTTTTTGGATTCGGGTTGCTCCTATCATGTCTGTCCCAACCGGGATTGGTTTTCCACATACGAGTCTATTCAAGGTGGAGTTGCTTTGATGGGTAATGATAATCCATGCAAAGTTCTGGGTATAGGAACAATTCGTTTTAGGATGTTCGATGGCACTATCAGGGTTTTGGGCGATGTTCGTCATGTTCCTGATTTGAAGAAAAATCTCATCTCTTTGGATACTCTTGAATCTAAAGGGTACAGGTACACAGCTGAAGGTGGAGTTTTGAAGGTTGTTAAGGGTGCATTGACAGTTATGAAGGGCAGAAGGTCAGGTACGTTGTATGAGCTTGTCGGTTCCACATTTGTTAGATCTGTTGCAGTATCTTCATCATCCTTGTTGTTGACAGAACCAGAGATCACAAATTTAGGACATTTGAGATTTGATCGTTCAGGTGATAGGTGTCTGTCTGAGCACAGTGTAAGGGGCTCTTTGTGTGGTCAGTCCAGAGGACTGCTGGTATGTGAACAAGGGCTTTATGTGAAGCAAAAAGGTTTTCTCTTCAAACAATTCCTGACGAGACGTATCACGTTTGGTGAGTCTTCATTATTGTTATCTCCACAGAAGATGTCATCAGTTGTTTGTGATTTAGGTCAGGTGAGTAAGCCAGAGGGAGTTCAGTTCAGTAACACAGTTCAGCAGCAGGTGGCTATTTCAGTTGATGTGTCAAGAGCCAATTCAGAGAAGAAGATTGGCATTGCTGATAACCTCTCAGATACATTCACTCAGTGTCTACCTAACAGGAAGTTCAAGCTTCGCACGGTTAGGTTTCGTACTTCGTTGTGTTAACCCCGTGTGTGGGGGGTTTTGTGGAGAAGGTGGAGGTAATTCTTTTATGTATGTAATTTGAGCCAAGGTGGAGATTTGTTAGGTTATGTCTCAAATTACTTGTTTTATTTTATATGGGGCTGTCGTGTGGTCACCGATCGATCGGGAGGGAAAGCCGATCGATTGGGTGATTTAAGGAAAGATTCGGGTGATTTTGGAAATTATGAGTGCCGACCGATCGGTGGGTTCCGATCGATTGGGGTGCCGATCGATCGGGAGCTTGTTGCGCCGGCCCTAGTTATTTTCTATAAATAGGGACGTAGGGTTTCGGTATTCGGTGAGAGTTTTCTCCCATACGTATCCAATCAAAGTGAGGTGAGCCGCTATTAAGAAAAGGAGGTGATTTCGTAATTCCTTCAAGATATTCGAGTGCTATAAGAGTTCAGAGGGAGTGATTGTAATTCTTCCATATATCTTGTTTGGGAAGTGTCGTTGTAATTCTTCCGTTCAGTTAATAAAGAATCTCCATCTCCGCCCGTGGTTTTTTCCCCTCTCGATTGTAGAGGGGTTTCCACGTAAACATTGTGTGCTCTTGTTTTGTTCTTTCTTTCTCCATATTTGTTTACTTCTCGTTTTGCGTGAGTCATATTATTTGAATCGAATCAAGTTACTAGGGTTTACGCTTTCGCATTAAGTTTTATTCATAACAGGTTTATATGCAACTCTAGCCAACATTTTAAAAATTGTGAATGATATTCACCTTATTAGTCATCAGTATATCCAGATCACTTTCGATCACTGTTTTCGAAAAACAAATAAATCAAAATATGGGTTAGTGAAATTGAGTTCTTGGGGGTCTAGCCTGTTAATGTGGCAATGTTCACTTGTAGGTAGGACTTTGGATGGATGTTATTGATTGTACTGCGCAAAGAAGGAACCCTGTGTTTTTATTGTCTTTTGATGTCTTATGATGTCGTATGACAAATTTTAATAAATGAAATACCAATTATCAAAAAAAAATTGCGGCAATGTTCGCTGTCTCTTTGCTTATTACAACTGATGTCTTGGGATCTCCAGTCTCTTGGATGATTATAATACTGTCTGTCCTTAGCACATTCATCTTATTTATTAATATGCTTTTATTTATAAAATATTATTACTATACTCACACGATTGGAGTTGAAGAGGGTGCAAAGAAAGAAGGGCAACGATGCTATAACTTAGGACTTGTTTGAACAAACTATGAAAAAATTGTTCTTTTCATAAGAACTCTTTTTAAAAAATACTTTTATAATAAGTGCTTTTAATAGATGTATTTTTATCTGAAAAATTTTAATCATTATTTTTGCTCCTACTTTAAAGGAGAAGCACTATTTTTTTCAGCTTTTACTTAAAAGCAAAAAAAAAGCTTTGCTTTTATCTACAAATAATTTTCGTTCCAATTCAAACACCTTCGAATCTTAAAAAAAATATTATTTAATAATATTTTTTTTAGAAAAAAATTTGACCAAATAAGCCCTCGATAATGATGTACAAATGAGGCATAGTGGTAGCGATCTATAGCCAACTATTTTACTAATTAATAAATAGCATATAATATTTCTTAATGAAGGATTTCAAAATCAAATTTTGATATTCACATGCTACTCTACATTGGAGTCTACTCAAAACTCTTAAGGTATATGGCTTGCTCATTTTGCTTGCTAACTATATAGTTTTCATTATTTTTTTGTTCCTTTTTATTGGAAATACAGTCAGTTAAGAGTAAAAACTTCACATGTGAGTTAAATGTGAATCCCAAGTAGGAGTTGTGAGAGGAAAGAGAACATTATATAAGCTTAGTGGGTTATTTCACCTAATGTCTATTGGTTTTGGGATGGAACCCATTTAGGCTTATATATGGATATCATGTATGCCAACTCCGTGGGTCGGGTCTAAAGGCCCGGTGAAGCTTAACACAAGCTAGGTGGCTTCTGTGGCCCCTGATGTGTGAATGAACAATTCTTTGTGCATTGGACAAATGAGAATGATTACAATTTACCATCCTCGGTATTCACAGAGCCGAACATAACGCCAAATAACCCAAGCGCGTGCTTGGGGCCCCCGAAATTTAAATGCCCCAAATTTTAGAGGATTGATTTTTTAAAGTCTTAGCTATTAATATTAATAAGTTTTAATACTATAATTTTTAGAATTTTATTACATATAATGGGCCCCCATTTAAAATATCCGCTGGAGGCCCCAAAAATGTCAGCATCGGCCCTGGGTTTTTTTTTTTTTTTGGTCAGAAGCCCCGGGTATTTAGAGAGGGAATACGAGGTTACATAATATATGGAAAATATATACTAGTATTCTAGAGATATTTTTAATATGACGTTCTTTGCCGTCAAGTTATATCCCTAATGAGGGAATTTAAGTCCAATAATGTAAACTTCACTAGACTTTAAGCCCGAGCCAAGAAACTGGCATATATAAAGTTCACATATAAGTTTAAATATGGTCTCATTCTAAAACTAATTGACATAACTTAGGTAGAGTAATTCATTATACTTATATGTTAATATTTTTTCTCTCACAACTCTTGTTTAAGATTCTTCCTAAATTCTTACGTGAAGTCCTTAATAAACAAAATGCAGAAGGGGGTGGAGGTTACAAGTTGTAACAGGTGGGTTTCGATCCAAATAATTTTAGTGACCCCGGGTGATATTTTTCACTAGAGGACGCTATACTTGATTTGCTCACTTTATATTAATGCAGAGTACTAACTTTATTTTGACCTTTTTCTTGAGAGTTATTTCGAATTTTAAAGTGACATGTCATGTCAAGAATGTGTATATTCAAACTGACCAGCTATGTCAGCTTTCTTCCCAGAATATGACGTCATCATATGCTGAAAAGAGTTCTATTTATTAACACCGAAAAAAATCTGATGTACTAAAAAATACATGAGCCTTTTTTATTATTTTTACAAATAGCATAATATTAAAATATAAATAATCTTTTTGTAGGATGAATTTGGATGCAAAAAGAGACAAGGCCTACATATTCTCAACCACTTTAAAAGATTTTTTTATTTTATTTTTTTTACACCCTTTTAATAGTCTTAAACTACTCTTTGTCATACTTCACCTACGTGACTGTATTTTTATTTTTTATGTCTCATTTATCGCATCTCAAAGATAGTACCAACACACTGTCACCGAATCTCATTAGAACTTCGAAGTTAAATATGCTTGGACGAGAGCAGTACTAAGATGGGTGACCTCCTAAAAAGTCCTCACCTTCAGGTTAGGAACACTCAGAAATAGTCTAATATCCTGAAGAGGGAAGGCTGCATACATCTGCTCCCAATACCCTACTTAGACAGGAGTCCTTAAGGCATTGGATATTTTATTTTTTTATTTATTTATCACATCTTGTTTTAGTGCTTTAATTTTACATTTTTTAATTTTTTTTTTTCCTTCTTTATTTTTTGATTCTGACGAGGAAAACAACTAGAGAGAAGGAGAGGTCATAACTAGGGAAGAACTTATTTTATATCCAAACACACTTTTTGCTGCTGTATTTTTTGAGAGGTCATAACTAGGGGAGAATTTTATTTTTTCTCACCACCCTTTTTGCTGCCTTAGCCCCTTCGTGCTACCTAAAAGAAGACTGTGTCCGAGGATTTCTAATTTAAGAAAGGTTGCATATATCTTGACAAGAGCCTCTTTGAGGCACTAGTTTTATTGTTGTTAACCACACTTTTCTTATCGGTAAGTTAGAAGATTTGAATTTAAGACCTCCTGTCATGACATTTTTATGATTTATCTACACAGTTTTTATTAGAATAGTCAAAAAGTGGACAGATTACAGACCGACATTATATATATAATGTCACTTTACATGTTGGGTATGACAGTTCTACTTCTGAGATAAACCCTATAAACGTGAGTCAGAAGCACCTCATAAGTGTTGTCAAGAAACCAGCTAACCAAAAAGCCAAAGCTCATAGGTACAGGCTTAAAAATGATTTCACACTCCCCTAACACAAATGCCAATTAAACATGACGCATGAATAGTGCTTAGATCCATCCGACCTCATCCCTCGTGTTGAAATTACATTAATATTGAGATGGGATGTTGGGATTTCAAAATGCGACATCTGAATTAACAAACCTCCCAAACTGTGCCTAAAAATCCCAAAAACTTATGCTTATGAGTACAAATTCAAAAAGATCTTATACTTTTAGACAACAACAACAATAACCCAGTTCCTCAAAGAAGCTCATGTTAGGACAGAATTTGAAAAGAGTAAAATATACGCAACCGTATTCATATAAAGTGCTACCCTGTAAGGAAGTTGTTTCGTTAAAGGAGAGAAATGGGGATTATTAAGGGGACAGTTGGCTCTTAGGTGAAGGTTAGGGTCATTTAGTGCAACAGTTTTTCCCTCTTGATTACGATTTTTGTATTTTGATTTGGTTCCTTTAGTCGCTATTGTAAATATATATTCCAGTGCATCCAATCCGCTCTCTCCAGATTTTGCAAGAGGTTTCCAGTCGCCACCTCTCATAAAATCTCTGTTCCCGTATCCCTTTTTTCAATTTTCTAATCAAAATTCTGTCCTTTTTTCCTTTCTTACGTAACAGTTTTTGGTTTCCGAGATCACGTCTTTAGAATAATCTCTTCGGAAAATACGAGAGTAATGTCGTGTATCTACCCGTTCTGACCCGCATTGGTAAGAATCTCGTATGTCGTTTTTTTATAATTAGAAAGTATAAGAATCTATTTGACCAAACTTCTTTCATAGAAAAAAATAAAATAAAAACACTATTTCTTACGATTTTAGTGTTTTGCTTGTAAAGAAAAATGCTTTTAAATAAAAGCAGAAATAGAAAAATAGTGTTTCTCTTTCGAAGCACAAGTAGAAGTAAAAACTAAAATTTTTTTAGAAAAAATACAATTACTAAAAACTCGTTTTACCAATCTGAAAAGAACTAACAAAAAGAAGATAACTTTCATGTCATAGACAGAAAGCTCATAAACTCACCGAAAACAAGCAAAAGCAAGAAAGATGAAGAATCTCATACACGAAGGTGCCCTATTGATTATTATTTGTTGTTTATCACGTTTTGCAAGTGGTTATCACTTGTCGTGTCATTTGGGTATCTAGGAATTTCTTCATAATGAAAATTAAACTATGGCGTATCCCCTCATCGCATGAAATTCTTTTGACAGAAGAAGACATTCTTTTTATATGCGCACATACCTTTTTAAGCTCACCCTACATGTAAGCTCCCGAGGCGCCACGACCACCACAACCACGACTGCAACCAACGACAAGATGGCAGAGCAAAAGGCGGCTGAAATCATCGCGGGAAACCAAGATCTGGCGGCTGAGCTACTGATACACTTACCAGCAAGGTTCTTAGCCAAGTTCAAGTGGGTGTCAGAGCTATGGCTATCTATCATTTCTAACCCACATTTCATCTCTATGCATACCATACACAAAAAACCTTTACTTTGTGGCTTGATTTTGCATAGTTTTTCATCTACTAGCACACCAAAATCCACATTTTTTCCCTCTGATCAAGGTAAATATGATGAATCCAGATCATTAGAATCATTTCTGAACTTGAAAAACTTCAGGATTTTACAATCCTGCAACGGTCTTCTCCTTCTTCGATCTACCCAGAATGCGTATTTTATCTGTAATCCAACGACATGTCAGTACAGAGAGGTTACGCTTCCTTTTGAAGATGATCATATGAAGGATTTGGCATTGAGTTTGGCTTTCGACCCGACAAAATCGCTGTCCTATAAGGTGGTTTTTGTGCAGAAAACGAATGGAAAGCTGCACTCCATTCGAACTCTTTCATCAGAGACAAAGGACTCTGTTGCTGACAACATTCAATACTATGACCCAGATGGGGTCGACTTCAAAAATGGTGTCTTTTGCAATGGCGCGGTTCACTGGATCAACGGCTTTGGAAGCTGCATTTTCTTCCACGTGGATGGGAGATACACAGGGTTTGTTCCCGGGCCCCACCGACGAGGTACCCTCGAGTACTTTGGAGAGTGTAATGGGAACTTGTACTTAGTTATATCTGTGGATTCTCTGGGATTTCTGGTGTATAAAATGGAAGATTATAGAAGTGGGTGGTGTTTAAGGTATGAGGTTGATCTAAGAGAATCACTGGGGTGGGTCCCGCCGCCTCGGTGTTCAGTCCTCGGGGTGGTTTCCAGGGAGGGAAGCGACAAGGACATGCGGTTAGTGCTTTCCGGTGGCGGTGAAGTGGTGGCTGTCAGGGCGGAGGACTGTACCTGCAGGAAGCTATGCAAGTTAGAGAATGAATGTCAGAATGATGAATTCGTTGTTTTTCAGTACTTGGACACCCTTTGTCCTATTTGATTCTGGCACAGGTCGCAAAGTCGCAAAGAGTACTGTATTGGATCACTCATTTGTAAAATTCCATCTGATGTTACGCTCGACTTATGGAGTTGGTATGTGTAAAGTTCTCATATAAGTCTGCGCGAGGTTCCATTATAAACCTAAGTGACGTTAGCTAGGAGTAGCCCACAAGACTTATATGTTTGATCTCTTTCGCTTTACAACTCCGATGTGGAATTTCTTACTTATATGTGTAGTTCTCAATACAGATGCTTGCTAGGCGGTCTGCAGATTACATAATGATTAGGCTAATTTCTGATATGGAGGAATAGCAGTTACTCTTCTCATGGTAGATGTCTTCTTGGTCTATGTGAAGATCATTAATATTTTTCTTTTAGGCATAGTAAGAAAGTCTCATGGACAACGTGAGGGGGTAGCCTTCCCCAAATCCCCTTAATTAACCCCTCTCTCTCTCTCTCGGGATTCAATCCCAAGTTCTGGACACCGCCTCCCAAAAACTTTACCAATTGAGTTCAAAGAACATTAACATATAATACATATAGGTACAACATTAATAGAGTGAGACCCACCATGAATGTGCACAAACATTGCCATGTGCATAACTACGGAAAGATCTATACAAAATTATGTGTACCTAGGAGTTGTTGGCATGTCATATGTCTAAGCTATCCTCCTGCAGTCAGAAACCGAAACAAGACAATTCACAAACCCAAGCAACAAGACAAACACGGGGGCATATTTATGATGTAATTTGCCTATGTAAAACTACAAATGTTGAGACTCTTAACATCTTACCTAAAAACAGAGAATTTTTCACTTTTCTTAAAAAAGTTTTCGCTAGAAACCGGGAGAAGTTATTTAAAAGACCAGTTTTCTAGTCAAAAAAGTTAGAAAATAGTTATTCAATTTTATATTTTGTTAGAAAAGTTGGAAAATGATTGTACACTATTATTCAAACTTTTTCCACGTGTTCCACGTGCTTTCTGTTAGGTAAATGCTAGTGTACCAAATTTAGATATCCAATTTGTGCATCCAGTTTGAATCAGAAGTTCTAATTGTTCAGATCAAGTTTGGATCAAATTATCTGATTTTCAAATTTACGAGTATTGCTTATGCCTATACTTTTATAGAAAAAATGATAGAAAAAATCAAAGAAAATTCCCTAATTTGAAACGGTTTTCCAGCTTTCTAAATTGGAAAAACTATTATTGAATTTTTATTCCTAAACATGTTATCCATATAGAAAATGAAAAAGAAAAACCGAAAATGCAAAAACTCTAGAAATAAAAATAGGGCCTAACATAAATGCTCTTAGGTACATATCCCTCTAACCCCATATGCAAAAAGGCTAGCAGAAAAAAAAATCATAATTTCGGAAACAAACGTCAGCGTCCATCTGCACCACCAGCAGTAGCAGGTTGCTCTTCTGATTGCTGGGCTGGCCCTGCCGCCTTCGTGGCTCCTGCAGCAGAAACACCCTTCTTCTCACCGGGACCAGATGACACTTTAACCATTGCAGGTCTTAAAAGTCTATCACCAAAGAGGAACCCGCGTCGGAATTCTTGAATGACAACGCCCTCCTTGAATTCCTCAGAAGCTTCCCGGGCTATGGCTTCATGTAGCTGCACCAGCAAAATGCCAATTCAGATGTTTAAAGCCAAAAATATAGATCAATATGGTTACGGTTGGTCAAGACGCCAAGCAAACCAAGTAATTGCTTGAGCCCTCAATATGTTAAGGTCCCTTTTGAAAATTAATCATATTGTGAGATTGCTTCTACTGTATATCACCATTTATGATTTGAGAAAAAGGAACCTATTTATTATAGGCTTCAAACGTATATGTATATAATAAAAAAAGACTTGTATATTAGCTAGTATTATGATATTAAATAAATTATTCAAAGTGTGCTTAAACTAACATGGACACCTCAGTTATCAAAGAAAAGGGCTCATAGATTCAAACTTGTTGTGGGCCCCTAAAATGTTAGAACCGACCCTAAAAATGGTATCACAGCACTTCGCAGACAGTAGAATCTACATGTATATGCTGTCATGTATCGTTATGAAATACATCGACCTTAATAGAACTATCTTGAAGAGAGTTTGTGTTTTTAGTATGCAGTTAGTTTTGGAAACTTGGATGGTGGTTTAATTCATGTCTACTCCAACAAAGGTATGAAAGTTGAGTTAGCACGAATAGTTCTATAAATGAAAATGTACAATTGATGGTTTCCTTTAAAGTACCAGCCTTCACTTTTGATTAGTTAATATAATGATAACTCGACAGGAGTGTAAATGAACAGAACCAAGTTCGTTTGTTAGCCTACTTGTCATAAAGCTCAAAAGACTTAACTCTTCGATCTCAAGAAGACACGAGCTGGTTCATTAACCAGTTGGGTCCAAGCCTATTGAAGCTCAAGCTAGTAGGTTCACAAGCCTAAACGAATCCATTTGTTAGTCTAAATATTCCCAAAAGGTTTTAATACCATAAAACAGCATATATAACTGCATGAGCCAGCAGAAAGCACAAAAAGATTGGGAAAGAGAATTTTGCAAAATGATACTTACAGAAGGATCAAAAGGCTTCCCAACTGTTGCTATGGCGGATACCTGGAAACTCCGCATGATTTCAACGAACTGTTTGTAAATACCCTGGTAACTCGCGTCAATCTTTTTCTCCTTGTCTGTTTCTAATCTGAGTTGCTGCTTCGCTCTCTCGAAATTGTCCACCATGGACAAAAGAGACTCAATAACTTCTCCTTGTGCATCGTTTCTTGTCATAAGCCTCTCCTTTTCTGATCTTTTCCGGAAGTTATCAAAGTCTGCTTGTAGACGAATATACTTTTCCTTTCCAGAAGTTATCTCTTCACCCAAAGATGAAACTCTTTGTAACAACTCATTCTTCTTATTTTCTATTCTGCAAAATGTTGTTTCGATTTCAGAAGCAGTTTTCTCATCTCCAGCTAAAACAGCCTCCCTATAAACTTTGATAAGGGCCTCTATGCTGGGTAGGGAATCCTTGTTAAACTCGCCCTGTGATGCTTTCTCATTGGCTTGGCTATCTTCTGTACTCTCGTCAATCTATGAAAAGCAGATAACAATCATTAAATGCAGATTCGAAGCAAGCATGACCGAGGGGGTCAGCAACTACATCAGACCCAAAGGATGTGAACCATAATTGCACGAAGCTGAAGCGGGAGCAGAAAAGCAAGCGAAAACAAGGGAGCAAACAATTATGGAAGTTTCTACAGATTGGGAGCAAGGGGAAGCGCTTATATTACTATATATTAGATATACAAAAAAATTATGAAATGTCATTCATTGAGGCGTTAATCCATAAATATCAAAACATGGTTGACTCCAACAACATGTCCACACGATTCAATCATTCTTTAAATAGAGCAATATATAATTAATCAACAGATTATCTAATAAGTGTCTTTTTATCAAATGATTCCGCAAATGTTTGACTCGTATTTCCATCGATTTTGATACGTTTAGACACGTGAATCTAACTTTAAAACATTAGCATTTTAGGAGTTTCCTACAAACAAGATATGAACAACAATTTCAGAGAACATATAGCCAAAAGAGTGAACTTTCACGTGAATATATAACATTGTTTTGGTAGGTAAGTGGGCATATGGGAAATTTCAATCTAATATCTTTTATCATACAGCTTCAACCTTAATTAGTAGCTCGCTGTATGGTTGAATCCGCCATTACCAATCGTCAGAGCATCCTAAAGAAAACATAGTACCAACATACTCGAGTCACGATAGTGAAGCTACTGCCCTACACTTATCAAGGGCTAGCGGGTGGTCGATTATTTATATTATTCAAATTATGATCTATATAGTTTGTCAAATCAAACTATTTCAAAAGTTTAAACAGATCGACGAAGGCCCAATAATAGTTTCATATTCTGACAATACCCCCTCAAGTGAATGCCTATTGCCAAGCTCACTTCATAACTTAAACTATATCAATATCAAAAGTAGGGATTGTCATGATTCAAAGTTGTGACGTCTCAATCAACAAGGCTTTAATGCCATGCTCAAAAAGCAACTAGTTTAAGTTAATTGGTGAAAATTCAAGAACAGCTTCATACACTAACATAATTCAAATTATTATTGTTACTCGTGTCATTCAAATGCATTCATCCCACCACTTCCATTAGCATTATCGCTCCAAAACGCGTCCAAATTGAGAGCACCCAAGTAAACTAAACACAGGTAGACACCAACCACGAAACAATCCACACAATCCACAAACCAAAACCCCAGTTTCAAGTCCCAACAATTCAATTAACCAATTAACAAAGAACGAAACAAGCGTACTCTAGAACCCGCGTCATCCAATGAGAGATACGATCTAAACCCGCGCCTACTCCTGCTGCGTCGGAGGTAAGAAGAGATAGAAAATCCAGCGATTCGCTTGCGATGAGGCTCAACTGGGGAGAGTGCTACGAAATGGAAGCGAGCTGATTGAGAAGGGTGGGATGAAAACGAAGCAGAGAGGCGAGCGGAAGAGAGAGAGGAAGTAGAGAGAGAAAGCGCCATAGCCAATCTGTATAGTTGGAGATCGGAAACCCTAGAAATTGGGGACAGCCAGCAAATGGCGAGAGAGGAAGTGTCCGGAAAGTACTCCGAGTAAGGATTGCAATATGGACGGTTAGAACCGCTATTTGTAGGTATCTGTCTCATTCAGAACGGGTATATGTATAAATGGGATGGATGGTGGGTATAGATTATGTATACCTATTTTGTATCTGTTACGGATATGGGACGGATACATGTATAGTTTTCTACCCTCCCTGCCCCATTTCATATTTGCCCCACCGCATCTCATATCCCCGTATTCGTTTTATTTTATACATAGTTAACATTGAAATTAAAAATATATGTTTAAATTTAATAACCTAAATTATTTATCAATGTTATAAAAAAATATAATTAGTTTTTAAAAACAGTATTAAATAACTAATATAAACGAGTATAGATAATCATTTTCTACGCACATTAGGGAGGATACGGGGTGGGTAATGGATACCTGTTAGGTAGCCGCGGGTAATGAAGCGGGTATGGTTATAGGTTTGGCAGGTATGAATATCCACTTCATTCCCATGACGGGTACGGGCATTGAGAAGACACTCTCCTTATCCATCCCTCCCCAGTGCCATCCCAAACTGGGAGTAGCTATGTATGTGGGATGTGGTAGTTTGTACTCTCAAGTGGGGAGATAATAATAGCCGAATAATATAACCCTAAAAGCTATTAATATTAAAGCAATAATATAACTTATAAATAAAGTTCAAAAAAAAATTATGAATAATAAAAGTTATAATATTGATTTAAAATTTACGATATTGTTTGTTCTAATAATATTTTTTCCTCGCAATAATATTGTCCTAAATATGCATCATATTAAAAGGAGAACAAAAAAAGAAATAGTATGTTTTGTAAATTAAAGCGACATTATTACACATCTAACTACTCTTATATTTAAATATAGGTCTTATTTGATTATCATAAGAATTAAATTTAATCTAAATGTTAACTTTTTATAAAGTAGGCAATTTTCTTTCTTTTTCTTGTCTTTATATATTCTAGGTTAATTTGGCTTTATTTGCTCTATATATATTTTTAGTTCTACAAGTTTAATTCTTTTATATTCTAATTATATCAATTTAATTCTAGAACATATTAATTTTAAAACAATAACAAATTTTTAGCAAAATATTATATTATTAATTGTGTCAAAATATGTTAAAAAGAAACCATGAATCAACAAAAACAAGGATTGGCTTATCGTAACAAGAATAGAACTCAAGTACAATTTCACCTCGAGATTATGCTTGTATAATTTGCATTATACAGAAAGAACAAAATAAAAAAGACAACTAAATTAATATAGGGTAAAAGTTATATTAATTTACGGTAGAATTGTCATATATAATTTCTATTTGTTTTGTCAGAGCGAAATTAATGTTCAGTTAAATAAGATATGAGCAAGTCTAAATTAGTCAATGAGTATTACATCTAATATGAGCGACTCCATACTTTTTGATGTAAATATTTTTCAATCCCATTTTCGTTATTTTATTGAATGCCAGTCGTAAACCTTAGAATCTTAAAAGTAAAACCACGTGTAAATGGGAATATAAACAGTCATAACTTTCTCACACCTAGTGTAAATGAGCAAAGGTGACTTTTAAGGGCTTATCATAAATCTCAAAAGCCTCATTTCCTTTCAAGCTCGAGCGCAACCTATTGGATTAATGAGCCAAGCCCGTGCCTAGCAAAAGTAGAGCTGTAGGCTCACAAGCATAAACAATCCTCAACGAACCTACTTTAACACAATTTATTAACCTGAACAATCAAGTCAGTTTTGGACCTAAATAAGCCAAGCTTAAACTTATATAAATTGAACTTAATTAAAGCTTAAATAAAACAAGTTTAGCTCAAAGCTCAAACTGGAATCTAGCTCATCCAAGCCGAGCTCGAGCTTCAAGTTTCCAAGCTCAACATATGGAGTGCTTAATTCTTCGCATCCCTACTGACGCAAAAATCCGCATCCCAAAAGCAAAGTGCAAGCATTACATTTTTGTTTTCTGGCAAGAAACGCAGACACTAATCAAAGAGCAACAGATAAGAAGCATCTAGTGTCATGAGTCATAGACTCACTGGTAGAAATTAGATAGACCAACTTTTTTTAAGTTATAACGCAAAGCATGAAACTACTACTCTTATAGTGTTTGGCTTGCATACAGCCATTTACCCATAGAAAACACTACCATAAGCCTTAAAAAAAAGGGATACATCTTAAAGAGGAAAAGTTCAACTTCGTACTCAACTCCGCCTGCCTAAATCTGGGGGTACCTGAAACAAAAAGCAATGCATTAGAAATCAATGCGCAGACATGACCAAACAAAACGCGAGGAGAGGGGGGAGGGAACCAGTGTCGGTCCTAAAGTTTCAGAGCCTCAAGCAGATGTTTAAATAGCACTTTCTTTAGCGACATAAACATTAGTAAATAGTTAATAAAATAGAAATTTAAATCCAAGACAAATTAAAGAACCCCCCGTCTTTTAGGGCCACCTAAAAATGGGGGGTTCCAAACAGTCGCTTATGCCTGCTTAGGGGATTGACCTGCCCCAGAGGGATAATAGCCAAGGTAGAACAAGAACAAAGGGAAAAACACGACACAGTGAGAATCAGGAGTAACTTGGTATATCTTGGCAAACATTTTCCAGTTGTTTAAAAGTAAAGTGCAGAGAGCAGGAAACCGTCTTCTTTCTAATGAGCTATCACCAGAAATAGAACGTTAACCCCCCCCCCCCCAAAAAAAAAAAATGATAATAGCAGCCTAAATTCAGATTCCACTAATGCGAGAACACATGGGAACGAGGGAAACTTCATTTTGAGTGTAAATATCACCCCTAGTAACCCTCTTCCTCAAGAGAACGAGCAAGCAAACATGCAACAGCGCTATATGCCGCTAATGTAGATGTCTCCTGCTGAGTCTCTTTGCGCGAATGTTCATATAAACAGAAATGAAACAAGATGACATGTTGTTCTACATGTAAAATACTAAGAAGTTATAGAGATGCTACAATTGGAAGGCCAGAAAAATGTTGGCCTAGTCTGAAAACAAGGGCATCGAGAAACCATAACTCCCATAAAATGGCAAAAAAGATGGCGTTCCCCTGGTCAAGGCAGGCCAAATGCAATGCCTTGAATCAAAAGGTAAAAAATCAAGAGTAGGGCATGTTGGGTATGATTTGGTTTCTTAGAAACTAAAAACTATATTTTGGAAATGATTCATTCCTGTATCAGTTTCTTATTTTCAATTTCTTCCTCGCTTGGGTAAAACTTAACAAAAAACTAAAACAAGAAAAAACTGTTTCCTAATCTTGGTTTTAGTTTCTTAAAAACTAGAAACTACAAATAGAAAACGATACCAGATAAGAATCTGGATATGTGGATCATTACCAATCATTCCAGTGAGTTTACATACAATTCTTATGAAGCCTATCTTAGGAAATATGTTTTGCACAAGTAGATAACCAATAATCATTCTAATAAATGCGCATAAAATCACGTACCTGTACACCTTCCTATCTTGAAGACACTGGAGAAAACAACATATTCACAAGAAGCATGTTTCCACCATAACGCTCTTCAGCACTGAATATAAGTCTATCTAGCAGCATCCATGCAGGGGTGAGATGACGACTGATCTGGAAGTTTCCCCATGCCTTCAGTGTAACAAATCCCCACATCCCTTATATTCAGTACCACCATTGTCATCTGGATCACAAAGAGGCTGCTGGACGTGAATGATCTTCCCAAAAAGCTGAATCGTTGTTGTCCCAGTCTTTCTAGAGAGGTCGCAAGCTGGGTATCCGGAAGCACCTGAGCCAAAAAATTGCACCCTGCTCGGGCTATCAAATGATGGAGAGTCAGACGGTGAGCTTCCAACATTGAGGTCAGTGAAGACAGCTTCCGCCTTTTGGGTAATGTTTTCAATGTGACCATCAGGACACATTTGATGTGCATTGTCGACGAGGATATTAGGTAAACTAGGAACTAAGAAAGGATTTTGCCTGGCTCCCTGCATGCCAGCAGGAAAAGTGTTGAAATTCAAGAATGATGAGCTGAACGGCCCGATCATCTGATTATTGAATCCACTTGTAAGTAAAGGGAAGTCTTCCTCCCCGTTAATCAAGACAGCGTTGGATGGTGAGACCCTTAACTTTTTTGCTGGAGGTGGGAAGGAAAGAAGAATAGGTGTAGTCGGGACCTCATTGGATCGTGGGACCCGGAACTTTTGTGCAGGCGGAAAGGGCGTATGGATAGGTGGCATCGGAGCAGCATATTCCAATTGCCAGGGGTTCACTCTCTTGACATTCTGCAGAATGTCAGGATCATCCCATGCAACCTGAAAATGAAGTTCAAGAGTAGTATAAAACGCATATATAGGAATGATGTAGCATAGCCGAAAAACTGGAATTGCTATACACATGCTAGAAGACCTAAACATGGCATCAGCAAGTGAATTATAATACTTACCAAAGAAAGTTGCAATTATAACTGTCAATTGCATGTGTCTCTAGGGCATGAAGATAAAAGAAATGTATTCAGTTTACTCGAACTCAATTTTGTATAGATCCGGACATTTGGCCGCACATAACTTAAAAACAAGGAAGATAGAAGGCAACAGTATTGACAATAGTCCCATTATCTAAACTCGCCTCTTCACTGGAATCCTTATCTGTCACCAGATCATCAATGTTTCCATGAAAACTATATAAAGAAAAAAAAAGCATCAATTATGAACCTAATTACAACATGTGCTTCTGGGAGCCTAGTTCACAGGTCAACAAGCAGTTTCAAAAGCTAAGATACAATGCACTCAACAAAGTCTCCATCGTAATCTGATAAAATTAAGTTCACGTCCCCTAACAGAAAACGGCTGAGTTCATAAGCTAGTGAAAACTGCCAGCAATAATAGTGTAAGCACGTGGAAGCTTCCTCTTTATTCAGCTTTTGATCTATCTAATAAGCAGTTTGAACTACGAAAATTACGAATAGTCACAAGAATAAAGGGGAGAACCTAGCCCAACACAAGATAGCAAGTTCACCTAAATCATTCATATATCACGTCGTCTCCCCGCTTTCAATTCAATGTAATCATCTCCATTATGATAAAAAACAAACCATTGCGAGACAACTCCACTGATCAATCATCTAATATCTTTTCTACATGCTATTTGTCAAATGCAAAGCCAAGAACACTCCATAGTCTAAGGAAAAATAGCACCAGGCACAGCAATCTAGTGAACTGATCTCATAATGTTTCTTAAACTCACGAGCAGTAAGTCAATGCAATAGGAAACCCCGGAAATTAGGCAATGCGCCAATGTTATTGTCACAGACATATTGTTATTGCCAGGGAATTTTGTGGCTATCACTCTTCATAAATCACATCATTAATTAACTGGAAACTATATCTATCATATCAAAATTTCTAAATCATTAGCACTAATTAACAATTTTCAATTGGCCACACATATGGGAATGTAACAACCAACAAGTGCACAGAAATTATACCTGAAGCATCCGCCATGGGGATCCCCGCCATAGCCCACCATCAGGCAACAACACAGATGATACCTTCCCCTGATACCAAGTGACCCTAGAAGAATCCTCAGTCTCCACAGCCATCTTAACCCTCATCCCGCCAGTCCAACGCACACTCAAAGCACTCTCCACCTTCTCCGCCGCCACTACAAAATCCGGTGACCCGGCCTTTGGGTAATGAACCACCTCAAACGGCAACCCGCTCGCCGCCCTCTCTGCTGCCTCCACCACCGCCTCCACCGGAATCTTCCCTTTCCCGCTCCTCGAAAATGACCCCTCTATGTTCCTTTCTGCTTCCCTAATCCCTTCCTCCATCTTCAACTTCGCATACTTAGAGGCCCAATACCCCAACTCTCTACAGTCATTTGACTTCACCACTCTCCTAATACCAACATACAGTTTATTCGTCAACCTATCCCTCATAAACACAACAGAATCCCCTGCTATCAGTTTCTTGCTGTTCACAAACTTGCTCCAACCGGTTGTTAACAGGTGCCTACGAGGCGTGCCTCGGTATATATGGCGGAAATCCCAATCCTGACCTTGAATGTCCGTTATCGTAATGTTCTGCACTGGCGGATCGGCTTGGTAATCCAACGGAGGAAACACCGAGTCGGCACAATACCTCGGAACAGAGAAACCGCCGCCGTTGTTAGCGTCTGACGGAGTAAGCACCTTCGCGAACGAAACGACCGCGTCTCGATTTTCTAGGTAACCGCTCTCCGTTCTAGAACCTTCCTCCACCACAAGTTCACCGGTCGAAAACTTCGCCGGCACAAGACCTATACGAGCGAAAACCTCGTCGGTATCGCGATTCGCGAGGAAGAGAACACTCGAAACGAGACACGGAATCATGGACGCCATTAGAGGAGCGTGCAAAGACGAATACGACAACGAAATTCCGCCATTGAAGGCCGAGGATTGTTCCATGTGACCTTGCGGAAAGTAGTAAACCCTAGAATCAACAGAGAGCATCTCCACCGATGTACCGGCGCAAGCGCGCCATATCATCGGATCCACCGGCCGGAAAAGCCTCTCCCGGCGCTGCTCTGGCGGTGTAACCGCCGGTGCACAGCTATACCTGTGATCGGAAGCCATTAAGACAAAAACGGAGCGAGATTTAGAGAGAGAGAGCACCGTATTTCACTCTACAGAATCAAGGTAACCGTCATTTTCCCCTCTTGCTTCATCTCATGAGTGTGCCTGCTAGGAATCTCACTTGCACAAGAGAGAGAAACTAGAGAGAGAAATAGAAGAGAGAGAAAATCGGAGTCAGGCGCGGACAGAGGGTCTTATCACACTACAACGAAATGACGGATTTACCCCCGACAGGATGACTACGCTTGTCACGATATCACAAAGGAACAGCTAAATGCCCAAGCGCTTTGTAGCGCGTGGGCTGCAGTGGCTCTCAATACAGTATGCGTCTGTGTCTTTTTTATATGTGCACAAGGTTGTTAGAATTGAGTTTTTACTTAAAATTGTTAGAAATTTATAAAATTAAAATTGTAAGATCGAATTAAAAATTATAAAACTTTACTTTTAAGGTATAAAATTAATTTTAAGTCTTCATCCATCAATTTAACCTTTTTAAAAAGTTAATTTTTTGACATTATTAGAGTCTTATTGACTTATAGGTCACGAGTTCAAATTTCAATAACATTCACTTTCAATATAAAATAATTTAAGCGCAAGATATAATGTTATAAATTAAAACTAAGCTTAATTAAGTTTCTTAAGAATATATAAACATTTAATTCAACTTTCTTTTACTTCAGGTTAAAAAAGTATGTTCATTTATAGTATATGCATGAAATTTTTGCTTTTAACTTTTTATGTATGCATGGTAGGATCAGCAGAATCGTAAAATCATATTATGATCCTATTCGTTAGTTTTGTTTAATAACAATGGATCGTAAGATTCTACAAATTTAAGATTCTACTTAGGATTCGGATCGATCGACGATTGTAAAATCGTAGAATCGTAAGATTCTAAGATTTGGACCGAGAGTTTAATAACCATGTATGTGCAACGTGAGAAGTCATAGAAATAAAATTGACCCGAATATAACTTGTTTATTAAAAAGATTAGGAATTCTCAATTCTAATTTAACCCAATTATGAAACAAATAACACGTTACCCGTTTAATTATATTGATATTATTTTAATAAATTTTAGTATATTAACTTATAAACATATTAATAATACATTTTATGCTTGATACTAAGCAGTAAATATATGACATATTTATAAATGGTAAAATAAACTATCAGATCAATATTATTAAATATAGTTAAAATTATCTTATATGGGATGGCCTACCAAAAATATAGATATAATAAAAATAGTATACCATTTAAATACCTAACATAATTATATAAACATGATAAATATGTTAAAAATGGGTTAAAATGGGTCAAATTCAAATTTAATTCAATTACCTAAACAGATTAAATAAGTCAAACTAAATCCAATCGGCTTCAAAATTTTCCATCCAAATTTGCTATCTTCATTCTAATACCTGAATAACCTTAAGTAATCACTTGAAGCTCTGTATTTAAAGAGTCCTTGAATTCTCATAGTTATAATTTTTAAAGTATTAATTTTTAATATTATTAAGCTTTATAATAAAAAAATTTTACCTACAATTTCAAAAATATCAGAATTAACTTTATTTGTATTATACTACTATAAGATATTGTCAAGCCTTATATTGCAGAGAATCGTGGGTGGCACTCGCTGTCACGGATAGGACACGGACAGTGGGGAAGTAAAAAATGTGTCCCTAAGAGAATGACGGAAATGCCCCTGGATGGCTTGGATATTTAGCCGTACAAATAAATGGTCGTAGGTTAAATAATAATAATAATAATAATAACAACAATAATAAAAGCGGTTGCGATTTTACGGGGATGTGCAAGCGGGAAAGTTTAGGTGACTTTTGTTGCACATATTTGGTACTTGTTGTTTGAAATAGTTGACAAAAAGGTGATGGATAAATATTAAGCTTTTGTATATTATTGTAATTATATATTATATTAGTATTTTTTATATGTTATGTTGTCTAGAAATAGCACGTCAAAAACGATCAAGGTCTTGGACAAGCGAAAAAAGGGTAATGAGGCAAAGTAGAAAAAATAGTCGAAGACAGTCGGGAAGAAGAAAAAATAAAATAGGGGGAATCGGTACGACAAGATCTCGGAAGCGGAGTATGACGGGATGATCATGCAAGCGGAGCGGGTAATAGAGATTTGGAAAAATAGTAGGTTTGAATTTTGATGGTTTCGACCTCCTATGGTGGCATACTTGCTTGCTAGGCACGTCCAAGGGGATGTACCTTCGTGCATGTTTTTTGCGGACGACGTAGTCCTAATGGGTGAGTCTAGAGTCGAGGTGAATGAGAAACTAGAACTTTGGAGGGTGGCCCTTTAATCGAAAGGTCTAAGACTCAATAGATCTAAGACATAATATATGGAATTTAGGTTTTGCACCTCTACCAATCCAAAAGCAGAAGTTGTACGGATTGGAACATAGCACATAGCTCAGAAAGCATGCTTTAAATATCTAGGTTCTATGGTGCAGAATGATGGCGAAGTGGAAGCAAATGTCAACGACAGGATTAAAGTGGGTTGGCCCAAATGGAGAAATGCAGCGGCGATACTGTGTGATAGGAAATTCCCATTAAAACTAACGAGTAAATACTATAAGACTGTAGTGAGGCTAGCTATGTCCTACGGGGCAAAGTGCCGGCCTATAAAATGTCACCAAACTCAAAAAATGAGGGTAGCGGAGATGAGAATACTAAGGTGGATGCGGACACATAAGGAGGGACAGGATCCGAAATGAGGTCATTAGAAGTAAACTGGGTGTCGCCCCAATAGAAGATAAGTTGAGAGAGCAACGTCTGCGGTGGTTTGGGCATGTTAGAAGGAGACCCACCACTGCACCTATCAGGAGATGCGAACAACTCCACATAGCAAACGGAAAGAGAGGAAGAGGACGACCAAAGAAGAGTTGAATGGAGACAATACGACGAGATCCTACCTATCTCAACCTAAGTGATGAGATAGCTTTAGACAGAGCTGTGTGGAGGACTAGGACAGGCTTACCTGATGTAGCGGTGTAGGTGCATCTGTCCACTCGTAAACTCGATCTAGTGCCACGACTCTACGATATGCCTATTCCACAGCTTGGGCATATGGAATTGCGGTCCCAGGGGCGGCCATCAGAGTTGTGGTATGTGGCATAGTGGGGCATGGCCTAGATATAAGAGACAATGTAAAATGAAAAGCTGTGTATGAAGTGGTTCGAGATTGCTAGGAGGAGACCACCCACTGCTCCAGTCAAGTATTACGATAAGCTTCGTACCACACTAGGAAGAAGAGGATGAAACAGGCAAAAGGAGGAACGACTGCAGTCGCATGGCAGGTCCTCACCCACCTAAACCCACGGAAGGAGATGGCCTCAGATAGAACTAGAGCTCAAGGGAGGACTAGCATAGGAGTAGCAGAGGTAGCGGCCTCACGCTGCTGATTATTCTGCTATTTATGTGTTCATAGGCGTATAGGCTCATCAGGCTGTACCTATCTACCTATACGCCTATCTGTCTACTATTTGCTTATTTGCTCATTTGTTTATTTGACATATTTGCTTATACTAGCCGTCTTGTAGGGTAGGTTTTGCCTCGTAGTCTCCTCTAGGGCATTTTTTATGCTATGACTTACTCTTTTGCTTTCATGACATATTGCTCACAACTCATTGCTCATAGGTCTCCATGAGGCGATGAAGACTTACCTCTCAGGTTGAGGGTCCTCAAAAACAGCCTCTTTTCAGGTTGGCACCCTGAAGGGGGAAGGCTGTGTACATCTACCCCCCAAGACCCTGCAAGAGGCACTGATATTGTTGTTGTTGTTGTACCTTTTTACCCTCAGTTGTCAGATAAAACATTAGTGTTCCTTGATAAATAACAGGGTAAATTATATATTATTATCTTAAGATTTTATGTATTAATTTTTTAATTTGTAAACTTTGTAAAATAATTTTTAGTTCAAAGAGTTATATATATTTAATAAAATAATTCAAATAGCGATGTGTAAAGGTATATAACATGGCTGCTTTCATTTTTTGATGCCGTTATTTGGACTATTTTATTAAATAAATATAAATTTTTAGACTAAAAAATAATTTTAAAATTTATGAATTAAAAAATTTAATACACTAAATCTTGGAGTACTAATATATAATTTACAGTAAATAATATTGACCAGGAAAAAAAAAAAAAAAACCGGTGGCCCATACGGCCCGAACCGGCCCCAGATCACCCTCTGTGAGTCCCATCTCTCTCTCTCTCTCCTCTAGACTCATTCCACAAATCTCTTCTTCTACCTTACACTTCTTCTCTTTCTCTCTCCTTATCCACCGTTGATCCTTGATTGATCGGAAGGCCAGAGATCGGACGATGGAGAATGCTGATGCGTTCAGCTCGTCGACAGCGCCGCTGACGTGGCACGACTTCCTCGAGCGGATGCGACAGCCCGCCGCCGCCGAATTCGTCAAAGCCATCAAAAGGTATCTTCTGGAGTTTACTCGCTGTTCTATTGTCGGAATTCTGATATCGATTTCGCTTAAATTGGGTGTTATATAATGTTGATTGTTAGTTTATGATCCGGGGGTTTTCGGAAACAGCCTCTCTTCAGGGTAGCCCTTTGAAGGGGGGAAGGCTGCGTACATCTACCCCAAACCTTGCTTATGCGGGAGCCCTTGGAGGCACTGGGTTTGTTGTTGTTGTTAGTTTATGACCTGCCTATTACTGTTCATTATACTGGGTTTGACCTACGGAGTTGGCATATATGAGATCTACATATAAGTTCAAGTGGAGTTTCATCATAAAACTAATTGTCATTAAATGAATCGAACGACTTGTGTTCAAAATCTTATAGCTCGTTTGTGTTCGTTATTGGGGCTCGACAGCTTATCGAGCCGAGTTTGAGCTGGCTCGAAAAGCTTATTGCTCCAAGTTTGGACAAGGGGGTGCTTCGCTTGTTAACGTTCACGAACAATTTGGTGAGGGCTCGTTAAGATCGATAAGCTCTTCTGAGCTCGGGTTTGAAAAAAAAGGGGTGCTTGCTCGGCTCGGCTCGTTTACATCCCTACCACTAGGTTTATATACTGATCGCTTTTCTCTTACAACTCGAATGTGAGATTCTAATAGACTCACATGTGGAACAATTCGGTTTGCCTTTGGCTTCAACATTTTAAGTACCTGCATTTACTCTTTTTTGAAGGAAAGTTGGTATGATTAGAGTTAACTCTGCTATTTAATAGTGCCAGTAATTTGGATATTATTGCCTTAAAATTGAAGATGAATAATAGAAAAAAAGGAAGATAGATTTGGTGAGTTTTGGATAAGATATAGTCATGTAATCAGAATGAGATTTGATTTTGAATGAGAGTAGCGTTAGGTATTCAATTATAAAAGAGGTTTACGGTGATGGTTAGAGTCGTATCTCCAAAGAGAAAAAAGTGTGAGGGTTCATGTGAATCTGTGAGGGGTAACCCAACTAGGGGAGAGAGTGTCAAAATTGATTGTGGATGCTTTTTGATTGAGTGTGAGTTTGTGTGTGCTTGACTCAAGTATGAAGAGAGTCATTCTTGGATTGTTTTGATTGAGGATTTGTAAATTTTCAGACCAAAAGTTGTCAGTGGGAGGCTTTGTAGCTTTTTCCGTGTAAACGTTACATGGTGGAGGGTTTCTAGCTGTTGTTGTGCAAAAGTTATATTTGAGGTTAAGTAATTGTGAGAATGGGGTCTTGAGTTATATTTACAGATTGTAATCTAAAATTTTGATAGTGGATGAGACTTTGGGTTTGTTGTTTTTCCCTCTAGTTGAGAGAGGTACGTATATTAGCGTGTTTGTTGTTCATTTATGCTACCGTTTTGTTTTTCGTGTGATTTTCTCAACATTCTTCGATTTGATTTTCACAGGCTTATAACTATCCTGCAATGAATGTGGCTATTGGCTTCATGATTGATTTAACTAATGCTCGAGGCAAGACGCTTTGCCATAATAGGGCAAGTATGTGTAAATAAGTCTTTTGGTATCACCATATTAGTTGTGCAATTTGAAGAAATTGAATCTTTGAAACCTCCCACTAAACATGATGCATAGAGCTGATATAACAAGGACACCAAGGCGGAATCTTGAATGGGATGTTTAGCACTGAGGTAGTAGCCAATGAGGCCCTGATTTAATGGTAAAACTATCAAGATTGAGGCCCTAGGATAAAAGGCCTAGGTTTGAACTGCCCACTCTGCTTACCTGTCCAAAAAAATAAAAATAAAAAATTGAGGCAGTAGTAGTACAAAGCAGGACGTGCATGTAAAAAATTAAGGCAAACAAACGATGCCTGTGATATTTGTGATACTGATTTTCAATTTATCATGTCGATTGCTTTTCCTTACATTATAATTTACGTTTGAAATGATTATCTGTTTTACCGAAATGTGCAATGCCTGCGATCTTTATGTTGCCAAACGCTTACTTGAGGGATGCATAAAAGAGCACTTGCTTTTGGGCTGAGAAAATGCCTATGTGATTTCTAAGAGAAAGAATGCAACACAAAAGAATAGATTTAATAATTGTAGAAGACGTGATGTTTTATTAGATTTTGTTAGATGGAAATAGAGTAGAATATATCTTTTTTTAGTTAACATTATATTTTAGTTATCTTTATTTTAATTAATAGGATAATTTAGTTGTTTTTATTTTAAAGGAAGAGTTTCCTGATTAATTTCGTATTTATCTCCTTATTTGCAAGAGGGATTAGTTTTTACCTATGAATATAGCTTTGAAATTCATTATTTTCAGTTTTGTACTGAGTTAAGCTTTTAGGTAGCAAGATGTGTTACATGAGAAAGTCTCTTGGGAAACCCAAATTCGTGCCTATAACATCAGTTCTTGAATTATTCAGTGAATTCCATGATGAGATCATGGCGTTATGTCAATTGAATTTGTGTCCCCGTTTTCTTTGCTTAAAGAGGATTTAGTACTCTCTGACAAATGGTTTCAGAACTTTGATTGAATTTTGTTCTTGTCAAGCAGCCATCTTCAGTGTTCTAAGTATTCTATATATTTTATGGCAGCTTCATTGTGTCATTTTCAAACAATACTCCTGATCCAGAGAGGGATAGTGCTGCTGTGCAGCATTTCCTTTCCAAGATGGAAGCCGCTTTCAGGGCCCATCCACTTTGGGCTGGTTGTTCAGAAGAGGAGCTTGACAGTGCGGGAGAAGTGAGTTCAAACTTTCAACCCTATCTCCTAAATTCATTTCTTGTAATAGCCAAGTCATTCTGCCTGCGAATGTCATATTTTTATATTTACGTAATCTGTGACATGTTGTATAAATGTTAGAAGGATTATTTAGTAGCTCTTTGGACAATGAGATTCGGAGGATTTGTTGACATAGTCTTGGCTGATTTGCAGAGGGATTGGAGGGATTTATGTAATTAGTTCTTATTTTTTAATTTTTGAGGACATCTTATCCTTAACTCTTTGTACGATATCACGCTTAATAATATTCCCTTTTCGATAAAAAAAAAAGGTCAGAAGGATTGAGGATTGGCATATGAGGTATGACCAGCGGGCCTGGCCTTGGATCAGATCAGCCATTGTCGGTGGCTCACTCACTGAGTTGCTGAATGGTGATATCAGTTGCATGTTTGGCAGTAGATGACTTTTATAGACCCTGAAACTCAGCCTACCTAAGTTGCTGGGGAGTGGTTTTGGAAAGTGATATATTGTATATAGTAATACAATAAATTAATTTTTACCGTAACTTGCAGCGTCATGTTCCCAATGTTTGTCCCGATGTTCTTGCCCAATGTTCATATCCCACTTGTTTTTCCATAGAATTGCAAGTGCTTATCAGGCCAATGAGGCCTCAATCTAGTGCTTAAAAACTATTAAGATTGAGGGCCTTTGATTTATGGGTCCTGGGTTCAAATCCCCATTACCCTCAAACTCATTTACTCATAAAAAAAAGTGCTTATCATGCCAATGATTGCAGGTCTTGTCTGACACAATGTATCATGATTTGCCTATTTTACAGGGACTGGAGAAGTATGTCATGACAAAGCTATTTACACGTGTTTTTGCTTCAGTTTTGGATGATGCCAAAGTTGACGAGGAGCTTTCTGAAAAGATGGCCTTAGTTCAACAATTTATTCGACCAGAGAACTTGGATATTAAGCCAATTTATCAAAATGAATCATCATGGCTGGTTAGTGTATGATGCAATTTGGTGAATTAATTAATCTGAGGTCTATTTTTAGCCGTGATTTGGCATTTTGTCATGACTATTATTGCCTTCTGCTGGCAAAAACATTTGTTCCTGTGCATGTTATGCTTCGAAAAAGAGAAATACAACAACATACCCTGTGCCCCAAGGGCTCCCGTATAAGCAGGGTCTGGGAGGGGTATGATGTACGCAGCCTCACCCCTTTAGGGTGATACCCTGCCATTTTGAAAAAGAGAGATAATGATATCAATTGTTTTTGTGAGGCTCTTCTATCATGGACATGACAAGGCAGGAGAAAGATAAACTCAAAACGGTGTAATCATTTACAGAAAAAATTATTTTAATCCCAACTTAATACATTTATGTCCCAAAATTATAATAGAGCGTATATGTTAAACCTTAATGTACGTATTAAACGAGTAGTCGAGTCGAGTACTCGAATAGTTAGCCGAGTACGAGTTCCAGCAAAGTTATATACTTGACTCGAGTTCGAGTACAAGTTCAAGTAGTGACAAAGTTAATCAAGTTCGAGTTCGAGAACTAAGATACTTGGCCTGACTTGACTCGATTACACCCCTAGTTATCACATTCATGTGCTATAATTGCACGTCAATGATCTGAATGTTGTGCAAGTTGGCATGTTGTTACCTTGCCTACTGGCAATGAAGAAATAATGTGTTCTCAATAATCAGTCTGTCAGTATACTAACACAGAGGTCCTGAGTTGCCTGTTGTCACCATCGTTTTACATCAGATGCCGCCTTTTTATGTGTTCGTCCTTATTTTAGCATTCAGTTTCTCTGATGTTCTATTTTAACATTATATAATTTATGATCTTGATTATTATTCCCACTATTGTCCCAAATATGGCAGCTTGCACAAAAGGAGCTGCAGAAGATCAATATGTACAAGGCACCTAGGGAAAAGCTTGCTTGTATTCTTAGTTGTTGCAAGGTCATCAATAACTTGCTGCTTAATGCTTCTCTTGCTTCCAATGAAAATCCTCCTGGTGCTGATGATTTTCTCCCCATTCTGATTTATGTCACCATAAAGGTCAGTTCAACGTATTCTGTTTTCTGCTTTCTTCTTCTTTCTCCGTCTCTATCGCTTGCGCTTTTGCAACTGCTTGTTGCCTGTTGAATTTCTTTGGAGCTGTTGTTTGTTGGAACTGATGTTTCTATTCCTGTTACTTTATATATCATAGCAGCTGAATTGTTTTTTTGTGATTTGCTTTCATCTCCTAGTTACAAGTTTCAAATTCGAATATTTTGTAGGCAAACCCTCCACAGCTACACTCAAACTTGCAGTATATACAACGGTATAGACGCCAATCCCGAATAGTTTCAGAAACAGCATACTTCTTCACCAACATGCTCTCTGCAGAATCCTTTATCTCAAACATCGATGCGAAATCCCTTTCAATGGATGAAACTGAATTCGAACAGAACATTGAATCTTCTCGGGCTCTTCTCTCTGGTCTGTCAACTGATTTTGAAAATAGTTCAACGGTTGGAAATACCCCCAGATCAAAACCAATGGACTATAAGCAACAATCAGTGGTTTCTGGCAAAAGAGACTCGCAATCATCCGGGCCAAAATCTGGGAGCAAGGAAGAATCACCCGTGAAGGATCAGTTGTTAATGATGAGAAGTATGTCAATATCCGATTTGGAAGAGAGAGGTGGGACTCTGCTATTGAAGGAGGATCAAATGAGGCAAGTCTGCTATTTTCGCCTCGTTGACTGCTTTTCTTAGTGTTTATAACTGAAATTCTTCCCTATCTTATGGTTTCATCAGAAAGATCACAAACAATTAATCCACTAGGGACTTTCACAAGAAGGTTGTTCTCTTAACAAAATGAAAAATGGCATGTTTATGAGTCGGTTGTCAAACCTACTATTGTACGGACAGTCTTCCCCATTGCTCAAAGTCCAAAGTTGGCAATTCAAACCTTTTTTTTTTTTTTTCCAATGCCTTTCAGGAGCGTCTTTCAACAGTTCCCGTACTTGTTTGCCAATGTTGGAGATTTAACGGTTCGCGATGTCGAAGACTTGCTTAGTAACTATAAACAGTTGGTGTTCAAGTACGTTTGTCTTCTGAAAGGGTTGGGTGTCGATTCACCATCAATGTCTGCTTCCGTTTCTGAAGCACAAACCCAGAACCCAGGTGAAGCCATGAAAGTGTCTCAAGGGGAAAGAACAAGAGAAACTAGTCACGAGATATGGGAAGATGTTCCAAGGTCAGACGATGGGGCAAATGATAATTTACATCGTGAAGTTGGGACTTCTGAATCGGATCCTCCACAAGAGGAGGGTGCCCTTTTGAAGGGCGATAAAAGCAGTAGTGAGGCCATAGCGACGCCATTGGAAGATTGTAAATCTGAGCTTCCGGAAGAGGGTTCGGCTTTGGCTTCAGCAGAACAAAAAACGAGTGAAGAAGAACCACCCACATCTCAAGAGCAACATGAAAATGTAAGTTGATTCTTTAAGGGACTGTTTAGTATCGTTTGTGTGTGTAGTTTTTGGTCCTCTTTAGAAACTAAAAACCATATTTCAGAGACGATTTTATCTGGCTTTTGGGTTTCTTGTTTTTAATTTTTCGTAGTTTGAATGATAACTAAAAGCAGAACACCAAAAACCAGAAGAACTGATTTCAAAACTTGGTTTTTAGTTTTTCAAAAACCAAAAAAACGTACCTAAACAAGCCCTAATATGTCACTCTTTAGAATTGGGCCATATATATGCTTTTTGAATCAGAACCGTATGTTCTTGCCCCCTTTTTTTTGTCAGAGGGGTCAATATCATACAGATTCTAAAATGTTTCTTAAAATCATAGCCAGCTCTTCAACTCTTAATTTTATCAAATATCACCCTACTATCGATTGCAATTGATTCAAATCTTTTATCTTTATCAGCAACCAAAATTCTGTAAGCGTAATGCGAAGTTAAAAGAATTTGAAAGGAATTGCAATGATGGTATGTCCAGTGCAAACCGATAGTTGGTAAATGTGTTTTTGATAAAATTAAAAGGTTCAAAAGACTGCTTTGATTTTAAGCAATAGTTTTAAGGAACTGTACATCTTTTAGAGAGAGACTACGATCCCATGTAATGCGAGGAACTATAGTCAAATGTTAGAGAATCAAAAGAAAAGGATATGTACCTCATGTAGGATTAAGCCATTGATGATACTGCTCTTTGCATTCTCCATCAGACGCCCTGTATTTAATTTTTATCTGAAATTTCTACGTTCAACTTTCGGATAATGTATCTGCACGAATATGTGAATGCTGTAGTTACATTTTGATGTAGTACAATCCAAGTGCTATGGAAAGTACTATACAAGAAGAGTTTATGATCAGTTGAATTTTTATTTATTTTTTTTTTTAACTTCCATTTGTAGTAGATTCAGAAAGTTTGAAGTTCATATTTTGAAATTTGCAATTGGGTAGGATTGCATTTTTCAAAGATTCGCATTTTTCTTATTTCATGGTTAGATTACCGGGACTCTTTTTTTCTTGTTTTCTATTTTTTTTTTGATTTAGGATACTTACGCTATAAATAAGACTCTTATTTGAATTAAATTCAAGAATTCATTAAGCAGTTTAGCTTAGAGAAAAATTATAATTTCAACACTGGCCAGATAATGCATGTCCTGCAAAAGAAATATAGGTGGATAATGATGCCACAAATAGCATAATCTGCACCATAGAACTTCTGAATCTGCAGTGTGATATAACACAATATGGTACTTAGATCATAATCAAATGTTCGTTGTTTCACAAGTGCAAATGCTAGGTCTCGGCATGAAAATTCAATATGTTCATGTATTATTTGAATCTACACATGAAATCTTGGTCAAAAGTTCATTTCCTTACGAAGAATCATGCATGATTACACTACATTTACAGCTAAAGGGGGATATAATATTGTCACTTTGACTTTTGTTTGATGATAACGATAATAGCAGTGGGAACAAACACAACACATAAAATAAGATATAAGTACATGGTTCAAGAGTTAAAGTGATAAATTTCGTAAATAAATAATTAAATTATATATATGTATACATTATATATATATATTTTATTTGGAAAAGATACCAACCCGTGTTATAAAAAGTATATTAACACTAAATTTGAGTATGCTCTTATAGTTATTTCCATTTTCTTCTCCTTTTATCCAAACTATAATAGAACAAACAATTAGCACTAAAGACCTAAAGCTTTCTCTGACCCAAAACCTACATATATACATTGTAATACAAGTGCAATCTAACTCAACAAAGTAAAGAAAGGGTAAAGAAAGTTGTAGGAATCAGCCTTGTTCCTTGTAGGGAGTCCAAATGAGTTTGCTGACATCCACCTCAAGGCCACCGCGCCCTGCGGCTTTGAGATGGCGGTCCAACACCTTTGGATCCGCGCATATGACATGCTGTCCTTTTCGGTACTGAATCAGCTCCAGGCTCTGCAGTGTCGACAGTATATCCTCTGTTTTAATGGCCGTCATGTCACTCAGCTCCTGCACATATGAAAGCAAACGCTGACAACCCGAAACAACAGACTCAGCATATCCAAAGTAAATTTTGACTCTAATTGGTTTCAAAGGAAAGTCCCTAAACCAGACCGATATAGAGCTATCCACTTTGTTGGTCCCTAATGTCGGTAAATTTGTTCAAGTTAGTCCCTCCTTTTTTTATGATAAGGTTATAACAATGTCCTAATAAGAGGGGACCTTAAGAACTCATACTTTGGGGTAGATAGCCCAATCACTATAACAAACTGAAAACCTGAGTCCCTCATCTTTTTCGGTTGAAATACACATGAAAGCAAACCCTAACTTAAACAACGACAACAGATTCAACTGATTGAATGCTTCCGAAGAATTTTTGACTCTATTAAGTTTGCATACCTTGATAGATATGTTTCCCTTGTGCTTCTTCAAGATTTCTAGCAGCACTCGTGTCCAGTAACCTCGATAGCTTAGTAGGCCTAGATCAGAGAGAGGCCTTTCTGGAGTGCCGACTTTACCTTCTTTCTTCGAAAGCTCATACGCTGCTCCATCGAAAGGAATCACCATTAATGGTTGAATGCAGGTAGGACATACTTGATGACCATAACTGCATCAATAATACAACTGCAAGGAACTCCTGAAATGCTAACATTTCATGCTCATAATGCGATTTATTATTTCAAAGTCAAATTCGCATATCAAACTTGACAAAACATGAATTGAACAATCATTGAAACATTTTGATAAGAAGATGTTTATTAGATAATTCATTGGTTAATTATATCATGCGATTCAAAGAATGATTGAATCATGTTTGAGTCTTCTTTTTATCTATTCATTGGAATCATGTTGTCCCTAGGCTTGCATGTCTGTTATTACTGCTGCTTCATTTGACTTGAGCACTGCATGTTTTCTTATTTGCATTAGACATGTTGTTTTCATTTGACGGAGTAAGGATCTTTTTAGGATTGGAGGCCCTTTGGGAATAGTCTCTCTATAGGGTAGCACATTGTAAGGGTAAGGCCATGTATCTTTCCCATCTTTGGGACTCTCGGTTATTTGTTGTTATTGGAATACTCATTTTCTTGGTTATCGCTTAGCATTGACTTTGTTTTGACATGTTATGCTTTAATGGTTCAATTAATGACATTACATTAATTTTTCTTGTATATCCAATAATAGCAATATAAACGTTCCCTCTACGCTCCAATGCCGTCAATTTTAGAAACTTTTGTGGCTGCCTACTCCCTGTTCTTTCTTCCTCCTGCCCACGTTTCAGCTTCGTGCAACTATGATCAGTAGAGCGGAAAATAGGAGGAACGGAACTTACAAAATGCAATGAGGAACTTCCCATAACCTTTTCTTTGATATGGAGGCAGAGTAAGAATACAGGCCAAGTTATACGACTCCTCCGAGTGTTTTTCCTGCAGAGTTAAATAGCAAAATTCAGATACACTCAGAATCCCAATGTTCATGCCGCAGTCAACTATAAATTCAGTTGATTATATTTATATATTGCTCGCTTTCCTTTTCTAAAACATATTGTCATTCTTGGTCTTTTCCCCAAAACATATTGCCAATTTGTGTGTACACCAAACACGCTATCCTTTTCTTTCCAAATATAATGCCCTTTTAAGGTCTTTTTGCTTTTGAAAAGCAGAAGAAAAAGGAATCATCAAATCCTATACCTACAACGGCAAATATGAATCACATTAATTGAAGCAAGCACAATGAACAATTATCATCTTTTCGAAATTGAAGTATGCGAAACACTAAGTTCTGGAGTAAGAAAGCACGAGAGAAAACGTATCTACCTTGGAAAAATAACCAACCATGTGGCACCCTCGGTCATCACACTCACAAAGAATATAGAATAGGAACAGGTCAACATCATAGTAAAGTGTCTTGTGATCCAGAAATAACTTGGCCAAATAGCATAGGTTCTGCCCATAAACTTTGTTCTTTTTTCCATCAACCTGTATAATAAGGTAACTTGAATCAGCTAAACTGAGAAGAGTTAAGTGCCCATGAGCAAGAGCCAGTTTGGAAAGGAGGTCAACAACACACGGAGGTGGGATTGGGGGACGGGAAGCATCAAGTAACTCATATGAATGAAAAAAACTGATGAGGAAAACTCCTGAAATCCCAGCTGCTTCGATCCTCTCCCCCGACCTCCACCCCAGAGAAAGGGAAAGAAAAAATAAAAAAAAAATAAAAAAAACTCCGGACCTCCAGCAGAAAGGATTTAGAAGCACATAGAAGTAGTGCACCAATTTCAGCAGTGAACTAACAAAATTTTCCCCTATATAAAGCCAATTTGGTTTTCCCAATTCCCCAGCAGTATATGTCGGCATTCCTATTTAAGTACCATATTAAGCGCTTATAGATGGTTGCGCATGTGCAAGGGGTAGAGGGGTCAAACCTCAAACATTGACAAGGTGCCACTTCGGTAGATCTCATCGCCAGGAGGATGCTTGAGGTCGCATTTCCTCTACATCCACAAGATAAATGTCATAAGAAACTGCAGCAGCAGCATTACCAATCCTGGAGAAAAAAAGGCATTCAAGAAAACTAGACATCAACAGCAGAGGATTACAGAATCCACTGACAAATGAGTATATGACTAGAATTTACTTTTCAATTGGAAGTGGTGCATATTTGTTATGGTACTAATGTAACCTTAGCACCTATATTGAGTTATGTTTGAATCACAGTAGGACCTACACCACACCTTTATGCAAGACTCAAATCCAGGATAAACATGAAGCATGTCAGCAATTAGATTACAGAACCAGGTATGATCACATATCGTACTGCATCAACCTGATGCATGTTGAACTTAAACATGAATAAAATAGTTTGAATCGTGAATCCGGTAAGGAAAACACCACTGCAAAGCTGATTTATCAGCCTTGTTGACATGGTATTCCCAAAGAAATCTTTTGAAAGAATACGAACAGCAAAAATCAGCAACTGAAGCTCACCATATGCCGCTGTAGCTGCTCTTTGCGTTTCATGAAACTGAGGCAAAATTCACAGTAGTACAGTTTCAAACAGTCGTTGTACTCAGGTGGGAACGGGGAGAAGTACCATGTATCAATTTCATATCTCCCCAGTTCAATAGTTGCTATATTTTTGACTTTTGTAAATTCTTCATGCTCACGTAAACTTGCAGCATCCAGCTCCTCATGACCCTGTACAATGGGGGGGAAACTTAAGATTCAAGCCTGATGGAATATTTTCAAGCGACGTAACAGCATAACATCAAAGACACGGTCAGGTGCAATGTATGGAAAGTCAGATATTCTTCTTCCTCAATTCTGGTTGAGCAATACAAATCGAATGTTTTCGAGCAATATGACAACAAGAACTGAAGGATAATTTATAATAGAGTTACCTTACTGATGCCAAGTATGTCATGCATTTGAACCTTTGTTTCTTATACTTCTTTTTTTTTTTTTTGGGGGGGGGGGGGGGGGGGGGGGTAAATTTTGAAAATAAACTTACTTTCTATTGCTCGGTCCATCTCGAATTGACCGTCCTAGAAATTCATAAACTAAGTGTTGCACCATAAATTATCAATTATCACACTTTGCAAGCAATGCACTTTTTATTTTTCTTATTGCTTACTTTACAGTTTGAAAAAGAGCTATCGACAAAGTGTTACAGCTCATAAAAATGCATAGAAAACTGCAAGGATCTTCTTTGAAGCGTGTGATTGTGTTCATTTAACTTTCTTTCATCTTGGCCTTCAAAGGGACAGCAAAATTTCCATTAACAAATGAATCGGCATAACATGAGGATTTTGTTGATTGGTTACATTGTCAAGAAAGCGATTATAGTCAGTTAGCAGTATGTTCATGATGCTCTCTGTAATGACCATGACACCTCTCATCATCTCACCCTTTCAATTAGAAAACTCATTTTTTAAACTTACCTTGAAATAACTACAACACAAACTAATGGTCAATGTCTATCACAATCCTAATCTCGCATACCAATGCATGAAATAGAGTGCACTTGACCATATAAAATTGATAAAATTCTCAAGTTCTTTAAAGCAACTCTTGCATACCTCCACATGGATCTCATCAATCTTACGCTTCTGATGCCGAGTCATCTTTAGGCTTGCCACCTATGAAAAAACCCAAGTGAGAGCACTTTTAAGATGTAAACGCAGGCCATCAGTACCAAAATAAACCAACATTCAACAGTAAATGAAATTTCGGTAGCCATGTATTCAACTTAGCAACTTGACATTACCTTGTCTTCAACTTTTTCTTCGACAACAGCTTCCACTGAATCAAGATCAAGCTGCTCAAGCTTGACCCAATCGTCAAGCCTCCTATTGACTGTCACACCAAAATAACAGAAATGAAATACCACCAAAAATAAACATACGCAAGATGCAGAATTCCTAAGGCAAAAAACATTCCATCATAAGAAACAGAATGGCATCCACTTTGCTAGTGGATAATATCGGCATTTTTCCAAGAATTATAATCCGATTTTATAAATAACATTACTAGGAACTAATACCACGCCTCTTTCCAATCACTATTGTGCATTCTCTGCTGTGAAATTACAGAAGTTTAACGGATAAATTATATTACCTGCATTCAGCAAAATATTGAGGAACTGCATAAAAGTTTGGAAATTCAACTTGTTCCCCCTTTTTGAAAGGTTGAAATGGTAGGTTCAGCTACAACAGAGGCACAGTGGACCAAGAGGTCTGTTGGTTTTCAAGGCAAAGGCTAAGAAGGGATAGTTAGAGGAGTTAGTAGGATTGGTTTTGGGATGGAACCCCTTTGGTCTGTATCAGACTGTCCAAGAATCAACTGTCCGAAAAGCTTAAACTGATAGGTGAACTTTAGGATTGGTTTTGTAATCTAACATGCCTCCACACGCAAATCCTTAATATGGAAAAGGGGGCTGTTGGATTTGAACTTGTGACATCTTGGCCAACAAGGCTCCAATACCATGTTAAATAACCAACTATCTCAAAAGCTTAAGCTGATGGGTACAGATTTATAATTGGATTTTATACTCTAACCAAACAAATCCTTGGATTTTCTTTCCAGTATTTTCTTTCTTGATTTGTTTAGATACAATCATGGCTTACTGCAACCGCACCAAAGAACGTTATCAATTATCATCAAAATTCAACACCCGGGAACACACAAACCCCTATCTCTAACCCTAATTCAATCAGAAACAGCACAAGAAACGAAATCAAAAGTTCTATAGAGAGAGAAATTCATACACTCCGTGTAATGAACATAATACTCATAATCATTATCGCCCTCAGACGACACTTTGCGACGCTCAATGACCTTCACCGGATGGTACTTTCCGTCCCTCCAACGGCACATCACGCGAGTCCCGACCTCTAACGGTTGCATTCTCCCCTTTCTCTTCGTCGACGACTCGTCTACCGGCTCATTCTCCGATGACGGCGATGCAGTAACCACCGCTGCGCCGTCTCCGGTGGCCGTGAGCGCCGGATGGACGCTGTCAGCAGCGGCGCGATGGTTGCCATCGCCTGAATCGGAAATTAGGGTTTTTCCTCTGCCGCTGGGTGGATCTAACGAACCCATGGGTTTTGGCGCGCGCTGTGGAAGGTCCGAGTCGCAGGGGATGGGGGTTGGCTGCTTATGTGAATCCGCTGGCTATGGGCTAAGTCGGTTTTGGAGCCAACGGACTCAAATTGTCAAAAGACAAAAGGGAAATTATTATTTATGTATGAAGTATTTTAATGTTTTAAAATTTTATTATTTGGATATCTTATATACAGATTTAGTAAATTTTTGTCAAAATTTAGCCAATTTTCACATAAAATGTCCATACGAAATGTGATTATGACAATATGTGTTATATCGATATTTTCAGTAAAAATCTAACAAATTACGAGAAAAGTTCAATGAATTATAATGAAAAATATCTACATGTTCACAAAATAATGTCATGTTAACATTTTATGATTACAAATCTAATACTTTGATATTGAATACTTACATATTGGTGTAATTATATTTTACATTAACAATTTCTAATAAAAATTCACTGAATTTCAATTAATGGTACATAAATGATAAAATTTTAAATCTATCAAACGAGGGCATTTCTAATGAGGCACAGCTTTACCTTAAAAAAAATAAAATTACTTTATTACATTACCCTAAATAATATACACTCTTAAGGGAGATGATTAACCAAATCACCCACAAGGAACTTGCCTCAGTAGTAGGAGACTGGTGAGGGAATAGAAAATTACTTTTGGCCAAAAAATACGGAGTTCAATATGCCCTTGAATATTTTCTTGAGCAATCTGTAACTTAACTAACTCGTACATCATACGAATCGCCGTACAACTTGGGGTTTAATGGTTCCTCGTTAGGAAAAAAAAAAAAAAAAAAAAAAAGTGTGAGCAATAAATCCACTGTCATAGTAAACTTTCTGTTTTCTATTTTTCTTTTTATATGATTCGATACTTCACGGTATTATACATTAAAAAAATACTAGTGTATTATTCCACGAGCCATCAAAAATGCACCCAGTCAACTTATTATGTGCTTCATTATGTCCAAAAATATTGTGCTGGATCGTTTAAGCTAAGCAAGTCAGCTCGACATTAGCTTCACGTCAAGCTTAAACCAAGCAAAATCTTGACGAACCAAGACTCCGTTTATTTAGGGAGAAAAACACATTCTAGGAAGTGATTTTCCCTTTTTCCGTTGTTTGGCGCAAGATCAGTGACGGAAAAGGAAAACCTTTTTCCTTCAAATGGGGAAAAATAACTTCTCTTTTAAAAGAGAGGAAATCATCATTCCGAGTGACATAGAAATATGATTACGATAATATATAACGTTCACATTAAATTTTTCCTAAAAATGCTAAAATGGTATATAATTTCTACCATATTTAGGTATTTTTATATTAATATACGACGAGCTTTTTATCGTTAACTTTCTAAAAATATTGACGTGACTTGTAAATATTATAATAATTATATATTATATTAGCATTTTTATATCTAGTCAGATTCTTACAAAAATTTATCAAATTTTGTTGTATTGGACCCGAGTGATAAAATATTCAACTTCAGGGTACGTCATTATATACATTCAAATGTCATAATATATAATAAATACTTAAACCTCAGGATATCTTAGTAATAATTCTACAATCACACATAGTCTAAATAATGTCAAATATATTGTATTGCTACTTATATTATCCTATAATCAAGTATAAGATGATTAGTAAAAGATAATTCCTTTACAACAAGCAAGGAATATCAAAATATGAAAACATATTTTCCGTCGAAACAAACAACGGAAAACCTCAACGAGAATAGCATTTTCCATAGAAAATATTTTCCATCGAAAAAGTACTTCCGTTAAAACAAATGGAGCCCAAATCTTTAGCCCTGTATGCACAAGCACAACTCCACTCATTTAAACCCAATTCCAGCACAACAAACATAAAAAACATAACAGATGGAGGTCAAACGCACTAAGAATAAGAACTTTGGGATTAGACGCGATCAATACCAAAAGTAATGCACTGAATTCCATCAAAACTCCAAAGTTAATTTGGATTTAGACGCAAATAATATTAAAATGAGTGACTTCTCGAAAAGCCCTCGTGCTGCAAACCTATTCAACATACTTTCTACTTACCCCCCATAAATAATGAAAAAGAAAAACATAAAAACTAACTAAAATTCTCCAATAAAGTCCTTTAGAGTTGCAGCAGAAGCGAGGGTGGAATAATGAAGTCCAATCATCTACAATATAAAACAATAAGGAGTCAGTAAGAAGAGAAGAATACCAGTTCCATGATTTTAATTGCAACTCCACAAGGATGAAGAAGGTCAAGTCAAGGTGCTAACCTACTAACCTCAAGCTTGAAATTCCAAGAACCTACTTCCTAAATACCACTAGAAAAGGAATAATATCAAACATTGTTTTTTGGGCATGGAAAACCAGCCACTTCAAAACTCAGAAGACTTTCAGGGCGCATAGAGCTTAGTTTATGAATATAAAATGCTGCTAACAGCCCTTGCACCAGGGATGTGAGCCAGGCCTAGTACCTCAGGCTCAAGGCTAGCTCAGTTGAGCTTGAATCTAGCTGGCAAGCTCCGAGCTAAGATCACATTATTTAGGCTCATTTAAGCTAAATCATAGATTGTTTTTAGCTCAAACTCCATTCATTTAGGCTCAAATTTAGCTTGGTTGGGCATATTTAGACTAATACATTGTATTAAAATAGAGGCATTTACACTCGACCTCGAGTTTCACTTGGCTCGGGCTTGTGCTTGGCTAATTGAGATAAACAAGCTAGCCTTGCTCAACTCGAGCTTGAAATGAGGTGAGCCTTACGATAATTATGATGAGCTGATTCGACTCATTTACACCCATAAGCTAACAGAAGGTTAGGATATTCATCGGACAATTTGCAGTGGAGCGATATGTCGATCCACTTACCAGCAATTCTGAATGTCCAACCACCAAGTACGCAATCCAATGGATTAGCTGCAGCAAATGCTACTACTGCATCCTTACACCCAGCAATTGACAAAGCCATGAGTTATGCTTCAAAATAACAATTATGCAGCACTATTTACCCGGCACATATTAACTTATAGGCCTGGGGGAAAAAAAAAAAAAAAGTCATAATCAGAAAAATGGAACCAAATGCAGAAATGAGAGACGAGAAAGGAAATCCTGACCTTTACTCTTACTTGTACCCATGACCTAGCTGTAAAGCAAGGCGAGTAAACAAGTGTCCCAGTGGATTAAAGATAAAAGAAGCAAGCCGACGCACACATGGACACAAGCATGTGTGACCGTACACGCACAGACGCACACAAGCAGAGCGAAGAGACAGAAGGGTGAGGGTGGTAGGGAGTGGGTCTAGATTTTCTCTATAATAAAAAGAGTTCAACCATAATTTTCTCATTTTCAAAATATCAGCTACTTTTTCAATCTACGCAACCTGCATAGAAGAAATTCAGGCAAATCATACTTTACAAAAAGAGATACCAGGCACAGAAAGATACTTTTATCCATAGCGGTCAGAAATTGTTAGAGAGTACAAGTGTAATAACCGAGACGCAAGAGGAGAACAGATGGACCAATAGTTTTTTGATCAATTAATTAATTTCTGTATTCATCTGCTATATGAGCCTTGGCTTGAAGAAGGTACTGTAGCTACGTATATACATGAACTTTACAAAGCACAAACAGCTAGTGATTCCTCCTAATCGGCATACAGGTGCAAGGATAAAACTCTCATCATCTAGCCCAACAGCCTAAAGAAAAGAAATTCTGGCCCCCCAAACATCACAGCAGGGGAACAAGCCCTCACCACTGTACAGTTGCCCTCATAATAAATGTACAACAAATGATGCCAAAACTTCTGAACTGATATTTCTGAAATGGGGAAAGCCAAAACCAGACCTTGTTCCCAACAGCAATATTCATGCTCCGTTTGAGCCCAACAAGAGCAGAACGAGCATGAAGTATTTGAAGGCCCAACATAGAACAGACCTCAAGCAGTAGATCAAACCCTCCAAAGCTATGCGTCACGTTCTCTTTGCTCTGTAGAACGACCACTGCTCTGCTTTTCATTTGAGAGGCAATCAATAGGAACATATATATATCCCTTAGGTAGCCGCTGATTCTTCATGGATGCTTGATCAGATGTCATTACCAGCTCTTTCTCGAAAGTTTCAGGATGCTGCAAGCAAGTAATATTAAGTCATGGTATTCTGAATCTCAAGATCCATGTGAAATAAAACCAAGAAATGATGTGCATACACTACCTTTCTTGATTTCAACCTCTTCTCTGCACTGTCCACGGAATCTCGGGAGGTCATAACAGCTCTATATGGGATTTTTTTCCCACCAAATGACACCCGGTTTGTAGGTTTTGGTGTAAGGAGTTGACTGGTGGAACTGTCATCCGTCTTTTGGTCATGGTCCATAGACAGTGGCAGCTTGATGCGACGCCTAACAGATATCCTGCTATCAATAGATACATCATCCGACTTTCGTGTTGCATCACTGCATGACCTAGAGATATCCGTGTGCCCCTTGAGGGAGGTTGTAGCTGATTCGGAACTAGCTTCTATCGGCAAGTGAGGACTCTGAGCAAGCATAAAGCAAGCAGCAGAATCTCTTTTTGATGCAAGAATATCTTGGGAGCAAAGAACCAATTCTCGCTGCATTCACCAATTCAGAGGTAAATTGGAATGAGGCTTCCATCTTCATGTGGTTGGAAAGGGGGAAAAAGGAAAAAGAGAGAAGCAGCCACTTCTTCTAAACAAAGTCGCTGCTTCAATCAAAAGCTCGCCTCAATTGCCCATACATTTTTTTTTTCCCAGAGCTACAAAGCCAACAAAATGAAAAAGAAAGATATGTTTCTACAGCACATGCTGTACGGAGCCAACTTGGGGCTCTGATCAAGATAACTAAGTTGATGAGTTATGTACCTTCAATTTTTCACGTTTGACAATTCTCTCACACAAAAGTCTTAACTTCTCTAGTTCAACCTGGGGCAAATAAATAAATTGCAGCAGTGCATAAGTTTATGTGGTGGAAGAATGAACACAACACGAACATATGCAATATGCTTAGGCATAGCAGTTGCATCCCTCATCTAAAAGTTAAAAGCAAAGACGATATGAAAACAAAATAAGCAAATGACACTTGCAAGACAACATAATCATGCCCATATGCATCAGAATGATCTGGTTTAGCCAATGCATGAAACTCAAAATCAATGACAGAAAGCTTCAATCAAGACACCTCTGAAGTCTCAATCCAAAATAAGTAGTATTCGGAAACATAAGTTCAACAAAGGGCACACAACCGCAAACATGCCAACAACAATTGAATTGAAAGCATGGAAGCGTTCATGTTGCAAATTTCGGGGATAAACAAATATAACAAAAAGGGCTAAAGACCAATTACTAGTAGACACATTCTGACAATGGCGAAAGGCCCGCTACCAACATATCAGGTAATGCAAACGTGAACAATTAAAAGTAGGCAAGCTTTTTCGAATCAAAATAATTGCCACCTGGCAAAACTGATATCATAGAATCAGTGTTGGACCAACCAGTAGTAATATAGCCAGAAGTTAAATGATAAGATGGTCAAAGCTGCAAAGCAATAATAGCCAGATAGCACATTAAATGTTGGAATCAGAAGTGACAGGGCTCAGACTCACCCTAACTTGTTTGAGGCTCTTTAGCTCTTCAACTCCGTGCTTCTGAAGGTCAGCCTGAAACAAAAAAAAGTGAACATATTGAGAATGTGATAGTAATCATAGAAAATGACAATTAAAACCAACCACCAGGGTAGACAACAAGGCACCATTTCAAACCACACTAGACAGGTTACCTTTGCTCTTTGTTCCACGCTGTGCTTATCACAGAAGGCCTTGTGTTGCAGCTTCCCACTAGCACACCTGACAGAAGTCATGTAGTAGCCCGCAGACCTAGCGCAAGAAGGGTGGAAAGTAGTCTGACAATGACCATAATAGCACTACATGTAACCACAAACACACTGTTAGATGCAACCCCTCAAAAGTCTCAACCTAAAATCATGGCGAAGAAAAACGTTATCACCTTTAAACAAACACCATATTTGCGATCACACACAGAACATATGTCGTTCCCCTTGAGGACCGTCTCCTAGCAAGATATCAACCCCAGTCTCTGAGTCAGTATAAATGCTAAGACCATTTAGACGAATATCAGAAACTTATCAATGGAAATCAGCCAATAATCTGATCAATGGCTGAAGGAAGTAGCAAATTGTACAAGCACCTCATAAGCGTGGTTTTTTTGTATATCACTGAGTCATGGACTCAAAAAGACATATTAACGTACCATTCCTTCAACTGGTTTCACTTGCCCTCTTCCAAAGGTTGACTCAAAAATCCACTAGCATACAGAATAGAAATTACTTAGAATCTAGAAACAAGTCTTAAAACAAGGGGAAGAAATCAGTTAACATGATCAAACATTTACCTCAGCACAAAAGGCATGGACCCATTGGCCGTCACTTGATTTTCTAAAAGCGCCAGTGGAAGTCCCACATATGCCGCATTCTACAATAGGATAGGGTTTCTCCATTGTACCCAGTGAGCCTCTATATGACGAGTTATCTTCACATAATTCACAATACCATGGACCAGTTGACTCCTTTGCACGTCGATAGCAATACAAATGAACAGAAACCTGATAGATCATCAGTTCAGTTAGACAGAGACTAAAAATACCCAAGTAATTACAATGGGAGCAAATGCTGAAAAGGACCTTGCAACTAGAACAAACTAAGACAGAGTTCAACACATTTTCTGCACGTCCACAGATATTGCACGATCTTGGATGTTCTTTAGATAACCCTATGGGGAATTGCAAAATATCAGTTTTGTCTAACACTGTCCTTGCAACAGCTGAAGTTGAAGAGGCCTCCTTAATGCGCGGAGCCAACTGCGACAATAGGCCACCACGTCCTCTAGAGGTTTCTGGGTTCAACTGATTCTGAAGAGAACAATAATGAAAAAATATGTTAATAATAGATCAAATGAGGGTAAACAGAGAACTAAGCATAAAAACAGGGAGAATGACAGCATGCATAACCTCTTGGCGGAGAGAATCATCTACAACATCTCTTCTTAATGAAGAACTTCTAGCAGTAGCAGCAGCAACAGTTGCAGCTGCAAGAACTGCTTGGGCTTCCATGAGTCTTCTCTCTTTCCTTCCCTGCTTCCTTGCTTCCTTGAGCTCATGCAAATACTGGTTAACAAGAACATCATCCCATCTTTGCTTCCGCGCTGCATCGATCTCCCATGGAAGATTTGTCACGATCTTGCAAATTAGCCTATCTGTAACAATGATCCAATTTGAATTAAAAGTCATAACTTTAAATGAACTCCAACACAGGGCAGAAACACAAACAAAAGAATACAGAAACGAAGGACATTCTTCATAAGAAGATGGATTACTACCTCCAAAAAGAGGGCAGTAATACAAACAAAACAGCATGAAAAGGGAAGACATTCTTCATCAGGAGATTAATCTACAACACCTAAATGGTTTCCTCGTTGGCCAGGTCGCTCCCCCCCCCCCCCCTCTCTTTTCTTTCCCGTCAAAAACTAGCAAAAGAATACTAGGATGAAAAGCTAACAGGGAAAAATAAAGCACTTACCAGCAGAACGCTTCCTCACAACTGCGTTGTTGAGCAGCCTCTGTTGAAAATAAACGATTTCTCCTTCCACTTCATCCTCTGGACTCAGATCGAGAACTCCCATTTCTTTGGCCTTGTCCAGTCCTTCTAAATCAACACCACTGCATGCGTCACCGCCGTCAACCAATGTTATCCGGTCTTCTCCGGCAGACATAGATGACACTTCACTCATGACCCAACTCTGCTTTTCCTTTAGCTTGTTCTGAATATATCGGTGGACATAAGTACCCGATGCTGACTTCATTTTTCTGCATCACCACACAAGATATAAAAGCTTAATACTAAACCTTCCAACCAAAAACAGCAAAGTTAACAGCATCTTTACAACAAAACAAGATTGTATTATATAATAAGCATGTAGCAAGTGCTGAGTTGAACACAACAAGCAATCTTCTGGGACATGATGACTCACTGGTGAGGATGACCAGCTGCATTCAAAGATGAACCAGAGACGTCGTGCTCCAAAACCATCAAGGGACGTGCCTCACAAGAAGTATCCTCATTTGCTTCTCTATATTCAGGCTCACCATACTTTGGAGGCCTAGTCAGGTTACCTGGAAACAGAAACAGTTTGCTATAAATACTTGGGTAACGCAATGCCAAACTTCTTGCTTCAATCAATCATGATCGTAAAAAAGCTGCCGACAGTAATAAAAAGAAGCTTGTTTTTGGTAGATGAAAGAAAAATCAAGAAAATGTAACAGATGAAGTCACTAAGGTATACTTTCGTATACCGACGGAAGCCTATATATCTATTATACTAAGCAAAGTTCTTCTGAGATAAAAGTTACACATACAACAAACACCTCTTCTTGCATTATCATTTCTACTTTTTTCCACCTATTTAGAAAAACGGAGCCCTAAAATGTTGTATAAATACATTGAGCTTTCTGACAACACAAAAATTTGGCAAAGACTAAAATGGCAATTGCAGATGCGAATTATCAAAGACTTCGACACAACACCCATGTAGACTGAAAATAAAAGTTTAAGCAAATTTGTCGAAAGGAAAATCAGGAACTAGTAAGACAACTGCATATTTAAATGGAATGAGTAGGTGGGTGACTGGTTGTCCTTGTTCTTTAGCTTAAATCGATAATATAGCAAAAAGTTGGCCAATTACGCGGTGCTCTATACAGTGCAGCGCTGATTAGAGGTCCAGACTAAACCCATCTTCATGGAAAGTTAAACCTAAACCAGAAAATAGACCACACCTGCATGCACAAATGGTAGTATATAAGCTGGAACTACTACAGTAAGCATTGTAATGTTTGTACCAAGCTCGCTGCAGAAGGCTGCAGAAGCACCCTACATAGCAGCTTGGACAAATCAATATCGTCAAATAACTATACAAATGAAGGTTTGAAATAATTGAAATAACAGAAGAGTAACAGAATGCAAGCTTATAACAGTACTGCAATAAGAAATATTTCGAATTGTAGTCAGCAACCTTCCAATTATGGGGCCTACGATAGACATATACAGAGCTCCTTTTTGAACAAAGGAAACATAAGCCCTAGATGTCCAATTATTTATGCAATTACAAGATAATTCTAGCCTCCAAAAGCAAAGATATCATTAATCATGTCTACGTGCCCATTACTGATGATTCATTGAACAATGCAACTAAAGGTTAATTCCACTGCGCATAATAATGGTGCGTTAAGCTGCACTTCTGAATTCAGAAATCATTGGCCTCATACAGAAATTGGAGTCACCAAGTACTGCTCGGTTTATCCAGTACATCCCTAAGTACATGAAGATTCCACCCTCCCACCACAATGAATAAATGATCTGAGTTACTTGGATCCCACTCACTTACCAGCCAGCAGGAAGTACCAGTCCTAGGACTTACAAGAACTGAAGTGTTCTAAGATACATAAAACATTATCAGAAAAAAGACATATGAATATATGAGGGATTTTTTGGATAATATACTTCTGTATTAGATGTTCTTTTATGCACCATTAACCTCACAGGAGCCATGACAGTCACAGATTTCATTGATGCGCAGAGATCACTTTAATGCAGGTGAAAAGATGAATAGACCTTGAAAACAAAGAAATCAAAGATATGCAAGTCACCAAACTTGCTGAAGCAAACAAGAAATAAACAGTCATATTACGAAGCAATAGCATTTCTAGTGCATAAAAAGTTATAGATCGGGGGACAGGGATCTGGATCCAAGTCCTTGGAGGCTTTCACATAAGCAAGGCCCAAAAATAGAACCAAAAAATCACAGAGGCATACTTTGAGATGTAGATGTAGGTTCTGCCAGTGAATCTTCATATCCAATAGACTCAACCAAAATCTGCAAGGAGAGATAATGGCAAATTCAACGAGCAGATTGGACTCGTGAAAATGAAAGCAGGCATCAATAAAATCACGTTGTATGACAAAATCACATTTTCATCCATCAAAAAGTTAAAATCATTTATGCACCCTACCAGCAGGACTACAACAAAGAAAGAAATGCAAATCCAATACCAGTGAAGAAAAGAAAATTGCACAGCAGATTCAGTCTAGAAGCAAAGCAATCTATTTAGTAGCGCAAAGCCAGCAATAGCCCAACCAAAGTGTGCACGAATATACCCGATGTTACTGGGAGTTGCCTTCTGCGTTACTTCCTGTCATGTCACAAAATAACTGCCGCCTCTCATTTTATATGAAATTTAGGGAATCGACAATTCACATCATATACACTAGAAGAGAGGTAGAGGCAGGCCAAAGAAAAGTTGGATGAAAACGATTACGCATGACCTTACCCACCTAAACCTTAATGAGGAAACAGCCTTAGATAGATCTAAGTGAAGGTTAAAAATAGTGTGGTCAACATAATTATTAGGAGAGAGGAGCACATAAATGCTTGTTCACAACAGACCTAAACTTGCATGTTTGCTATTGTTGTTGTTTTCTGTTGCTTGCAAAGTACTACTTTATTTGACTTAGATTTCTAAGTATTGTTTCGTCTTTGCTTTATAGGATTGGGACTCTTCGGAAACAGCCTACCTACAGGGTATCACCTTATAGGGGTAAGGCTGCGCACATCTCACCCTCCCTAGACCTGCCTTGGCGGGAGCCTCTTTGAGGCACTGGTTTTTTGTTGTTGACAATTTACATCATGAAATTTCACAATTCTCTTACGTATATGGTGTTGATTAGAAAGGATACTATTGAATATTTTTTGGCGACAATAGAGAATTTGTTACTAAATAGGGTGCAGTGAAAAGTCTCTTTATTGGACCAGTACAATATTAAAAGAATAATAATCACCTCACAACGGAGTCCTAAATGCAATAGCAGCTTCTCTCCCCAACTTCTACGAGATTTAGACTAATTTTTAATACCAATATTCTCTACTTAATGGTCACAGAACGGTGCCAAGAAGAAGTTGCATAGATGACATTAACTGTTCCCTAGGAAAGTGCTCTAGATACAAACTTTCTTGAGGCGAATACATTATATCCTCCATATCCTGCCACCTTCCAGGTTGAAAAATGAAAGAAACACATTAAGGACAAATGATCAAGCGCATGAACAGAAGATTCAACTGAGCTCATGATCACATACATAGATATAGGTTTGATTCCTCAATCATAAGCCATCTTCTAGGCCCTGAAACTAAGATTGCATGATAAGACCATGATAGATCCTTTTTTCCTCTTTATTTGCCGGGAGAACAGATATCAGATGAAAAAGAAATGGTTTCATTAACAAAAGGTCCACCACAAAAGATAACATAACGGAATTTCTAATATGCTGAAGTCAAATGCTAATGAGACCTTAATTGTTTCCACACATAACCAGAAAGACAATAGAAGCTGTGAATAAACACAGGAACAGAAAAAGAACAAATAAACAAATATTTCTGAACAGAATGTGCCGTCACCTTCTCCGTGCGACTGGAGTTCAAATCACTGGGTAGATTATCAGGGCCTTCACTTGAAACACACTGCACTTTGTCCATATCCATGTCAACTCCATCTACATTAGATCTGTCATTGCAAAGCGATATATTCTCAGCATTCTTCACAACCCTAATGTTACTGACAGTCCTCCTCCTTGGTGGAACAGACTTAACAGGAACGTCCGACATCTCTGAATCTTTACTTGCATCAGATCCATCATCAACAAATATTTCATCATTGGAGGAATTTGAGCGTCTCAATTTTATTCTTAAATCCTTCTGACATGTCTCCATATAAGCATGTGCTTTCAGCCAATTTAGTATTTTACACTGTAACTCAGGAACTATGAGATTGTCCTGCAAATAAGAATTGAAGATCAGACACAATTAAAAATAAGAAAAAACTATGACTAAATGATGTCAAACATCCAACGCCTACAGTTTCACATGAAAAGCAATTGAGTAGAATATTACAGTGACCATTGAAGCCAATTTATCTGCAGAGACACCGATCTCTGGAGCTATTTGCTTCAAACTCACTTTCCCTCGATCAACTAGCTGCAGGAGCAGAAAAAAGTATGTAAATAAGCACAAAAATGCATAGGCTGCAGAATTTGCCCATTGAGAACTAATAATAGCAAGCACCTTTTTCAAAATTAAAGCAAGATCTTTAGAATCCGAATTTTTGACATCTTCACTCATGTTACTCTCAATAGTCTCCATGCAAATTGACTCCTCAGGATGACCATCTTCTGAGATAAGCTTTTTGTGTGAACTGGAATTTCTTTGCTCCACATCTTGGGAGCTGGCAGCATCCAAATTATCAAAAGTAGCATCTTTTTTTTCAGTTTGAGGAGCCAATTTATCGCCATTTTTACAAGCGATTCTGATCTTCTTCGGTTTTTGTGCTGAAATTGCTGCAGGCTGACCATAGGCAGCAGATAAAACGTTGCCTTGAACATGATTTTGCTCTCTTTGCTGAACGGTGCCATTACCATCTAATGAATCTGAATGCTTCGAGCAAAAAGCCCGCAGCTCAACCTTTACATATGAAATAAATAAAAAGAGTCAGTTTAATGGGCAAAAAGGAAGTAACGATAGCACTTCATAGGCAGGGTTCCTCAAAAGAGCATGCATTTCTAGATCACTCACATCGTCACATCCAAACCTTCCCCATATCTCAAGCTTCTGTCTTGCCTCCCTTGCACATATAGGATGGAAAGAAGTCCGGCATGATCCTGCTCAATCAGTTAATTGGAAAGGATAAATCAGTACTTGAATAGAGCAACAGCCAACACCAAAGAAAGCTTATCTCTGATCACCACACAAATTTCCAATCTGTCTATAAGAGAAAAAGGTTGCAATGAAAAAAAAAAAAAAAAAAAAAAAACACCCAGCTTCTTTGGACTAATTAAATAGTACAAATCACAAATAAAAATAACAAGCACAAAAACAGAACTTTACCTCTAAAGGAAGCCTATATTCATACAACAAACAACAACAAACCCAGTGCCTCCAGAAGCCTATATTCATAGTCATCAGTAATTCAAAAAAAAAATATATTCACATCAGCACTAATTCAAAAACCAGTTCAACGATCTACTGTCCCATAAAAAGCCAACAGCATCCCATGATCAAAGTTCCCAATACAAATCAAAAGAATCCCACAACTAAAAACAAATTTCTTGCACAAGATAATAATAATGCATAACTTTAGCTGGTAGACCTTCTGATTTTGCACAGAAGACAGCCAAAAAAAACATAGCATGATCTCACTCCACAGGTGCAGTTTGGGCCAACAGCCCATAGCAAAATCAAGAGACTGTGGACATTTTCATGCAACAGTAGCAGCGAGTTCTTCAATCTGTATCTGTGAGCTTCCTATGAAGAGTGCTGGCACAGAATACTATTAAAAAACCTGAAAATAATAACTCATAAAGAAATCAGAAATCTAATCATCATTATTGAATCCCAAAAAATATTCAACCTACAGCAAGAACCACATCTAAAGTTTACACCACATAACATCCCGCCATAAGTAACATCATTGCAACGAAACCCAAACCAGATCAATGTATTGAACTTCCCACTACAGCATCCATCCCAAATTCAATTGCTCCTTCTCACCGATTTCTGACATGATCCTAAGTAGAATATGTTATATCCTCACAGTATACCCTTCCAAACAGGACATTATAATAGTACTTCAAGCTACTAAGTATGAAGTAGATGATGATCATGAAAGCTAATAGGTGATGAGATAGTCCCCTATGCATCCGACAAAAAAGGTTCCAAAAAGGGGTAGCTGAATAGATGAGCATTTAGGTGGCCTCATATGCTTCATTTTGATGTCAGCACTTCTGCCATATCAACTACCATCTAAACAAGCAACTCTTTTCCTGTGACACTACATAACCTACCTAAAACCAGCCAAAAGAAAGACGTCCCCCTGTTGTAGAGGGCGGGGGATGCCTTTGCCATATTGTGTGGCATTGACTGTTCCCCTCCTTTATTTAATTCCTTGTCCGGAGGGAAATTCTAAAAATCAAATAATATCATTTTGAAAATCTTCACTAAAGAAAACCATAAATGCCAGGACAATGCTAACAAAGACCACTATTAGCAGGAGAGGAAAGATGGGAATTGACCACACTGTATCAGGAAGCAATATATGTTAGTGGACTAGAACGGTCATGCACAGCAAAATATTGCCACTCATGACCGATCTCACCAGATTATAAGGTGGTCCTTATCTGAATCACCTAAAAAAAATGGTCCTTGCCCTAATCAGCTCTCGCTTTTGGGGACATGATGAAAGTGGGATATGATTCTGTTTCGAGAAAACAGTTCTCGAGGACGTCTATTTTTCTAGAAATGACTACAAGTGAGCAAAATTATTTGTACTGGGCATTGTCCAAGTAGACTTTTAACTCTGAAACTGTTTTCTATATGCTTATAAAGTACAGTGGTAGTCCCAGCTTATCAAAGATTTAGTCACCAAGAAAATGGAATCAAGAACCTTTTCTTTAAAAAATCATCAACACTTATGTAACCATTTTCCTTTTTTCCTCTTTGTTTAGATCATATTCTTAACCGATGGCAAACAAGAAGTTGATGTGGTCAACTTCATGATCTCTCTCTCCCGTGTCCGTAAGATTCTTCTTCACACAAATATTGGGCTGGGCAGAGAGAAAAAAGCCACTCAATTTCTCAAATCTTTGATCCAATAATCTGAAGCATAGATGGAAGAACCCATCCATTTTCAAACTACCACCAATCCATTTCATCCCTTTAACTAAGAATGGACGAGAGTGCAGCCTCATTTCCCCCTCAAAATTAGTGCTCCAGTTCAAGTTTTATCATAATAACAGGAAAGCATGTTATTTGAACAATCCATTAGAATGCCAATCAACTTTGTCGTCACAATAGAATTGAGTTTCTATATGCAATTTGGTACATGGAATAACCCCACGCGTAGCAAACAAGGCACGTTGCAATGACAGATACAGAAGTCATATCAAAATCAAATTGATCACCTCCCTCCCAAAAAAAAAAAAAGAAACAATAAGCAAATTACCTAATTGAAGCAACACAATTGTAGTAGAAGTAAATTAACAGCTGATGCATAGAATAAATTTATGCATAACTAGCTAATATAACAAAGTCTATGGTGACATCAGCTCCTATTGTAGTTGCTGCATTCCTGCTACGTAGTTCTTTTTCTTGACTAAACTGAAGCTTATTTATGGCTGATATGAACTATGTTCAATTGATACCGAAATGAACAGTCCGTGGTCACATAAAATTACTGGAATTTAAATTCAATAAAATCTTGCCAGACGCTGAATATTTATAGAGCTAACAATGCTGACAAGCTAGAAGAGATGGAGCATTGAAGATTCCATAGCAACGTCATTTTTGTCGTTGCATGACAAGAGGGTTGGCTGCTCGATAGGTCTGACACCATTACTTCTATATTATTTTTTCATATCTTACATTAAATGAACGATTTCCAATTTTTCCCTTGTGCTCTTATGTCTGGAAAGCTAAGGTCCCATTTAGAATCAAGATCTTTTATTGTCATTACTGCATAACAAGGTCAATACTCAGTGCCGACAAAACGTAGGCCTTTTAAGGCTTTGTCACTAGTGATCTGTGTTGTGTGCTTCCAAAGTGGTGAGATGCACGATTATTTATTTTTGCATACGGTGGCTTGAAATCTATGGTGCAGATTCTTCTCTCTTTGGCCAGATGTGGTTGGCTCCAAGATCAGTTGGTGGTGTCCTTACGACAAAATTCCATGGCATAAGGAAGATGAAAGACGTCTTAACGCTATTCTCCTCGACCAAGATTGTGAGTCTTTGGTGTACAACAACAACAACAAACCCAGTGCCTTAAGAACTCCGACATATGCATGACCTGGGAGGGGTGGAATGTACATAGCCTTATCCCTTCAGGGTGCTACCCTAAAGGGAGGCTTTCTTTGGTGTACATGGTTAGAAAAGAATGTTAGGAGTTCTAAAGATCAATATACACCAAATAATTTCCTATGTGAAAATGTCTTTTTAGGAGCTTCGAGGCTTCGCTAATATATCCTTAGCCGATTTGGAGAGGGATTGGAGGGCTTTGTGTTATTAGTTGCATTTTTGTTTGTTCTTTAGTTGTGTTTTGAAAACACCTTATCCTTATCTCTTTGTACATTATTTGTATTTTCGTTTGTTCTTCGGTTATGTTTTAAGGACATGTTGTCCTTAACTCTTTGTACATTCTTTCTCTTTTGGTGATATTTCTTTTTTTGATCAAAAAACAATACAATTTTTGTATATCATGGTTCAAACAAGGTAGAATGGTATGACCATGCAAGTTCCAGAACATACCATTACTGCATCTAACACAGGGACCTTGTCTGGTCTTGCAAAGATTACACAATAATTTTCCGCGTGTTTCCTTTATTCCTTCCACGTTACAGATGGGCTCCATTCTCCTCATATCACCAATATAGACCTCTGGCATCCACAGACTACAGAACAAGTGAGCAAACTCAATAGACCCATCATTGCCACCACCCGCTTTCTGGACAGGCTTCAAAGCTCCACGTGGCTTGGGACAAAGAACACAAGGCCTGCCACTATCCAGAACCTCTTTAGACCCCGCATCATGCTTATTTCTACACCAAGAGCATTTCCAAGACCCATCAACATCTCCCTGTATGCCATAGCATCTCTGGTGAACTGCCACATTACATGAATTGCAAACAGCCAATTGGTTCAACTGATCCCCTGCGTCTCCCATGCTGCAAACATGACATAACAAAGTACTCCCTTCACAATGCTGCGCAACAACAAGCTTTTCCAACCCTGCATTCGCCCCCAAAAGCTTCCGTTTCTTTGATGGTCGCTGTGTAGTCAACAAAATCTTATTCCTAGAGCCTAAAACCCATTCCAAACTGCTAGAGGACGGCGAAGGCTGAGGCCCAGGACCCTCCTCAATGGGAGACCGCTCCTCACGATCGTTTTTGTCAATTTCCATTGGCTGCCCGTGTTCTTCATTTGCCCCTTCTTTAACTGCTAAATCCCCACAGCCTGAAATCTCCTTGTTTGCATTAAGTTCAGTTTCCTCTCTGACTATCATATCTCTAACGTCACTAACATTCTCATTCTCTACCACTCTACCATCATTGCAATCTGCATTCCCTATAACTGGAATACTCAAACACGGGTTACTACCTAATGATTCGAGTAAAGTGGAGAACTGATATAACCTCTCAATGTCGGCCAAATTTATCTCTCTAAAGTACTCCTCAAACCCAACCCACAAATTCAAACCCTTGGACCTTTCCGTTGACCCCTTATGCGAAGACTTAGCATCAGAACCCGACTTTTTAACCCGTTTCCTACTATCAGAATACTTGGACAAGAAGCTAACCAACCCACTAGGGAGAGTGGGCACTGTAGAAGCACGAACCTCTTCGGAATCAAACGGCGAACGCTCAGAAAGCGCTTTACACGCCTTAGAATATAAATCTATCTCCACCTTCGCCGGCGAATTCGCCGGCTTCTTCCTCGCCGGAACCCTAGCCACAGGGCACCGCTTCTCCTCCGTCCCACAACCGCCGTCCGCGCCCCTACCCATCATCTTCCTCTTCCCCTGACATCCGGTCATCAATCCAAACAGCCATTTCCACATCCCATATCCTCTAAAACCCTAACCCTAATTCGCAACCCCAATTCGAAACCCTAATTCGCCAAATTGAGCCGATGCGACGAGCAAGATGAAAGATCCAGGAAAGAGGGAGTAAGAGGATAAGATTCGACAGCTAGGGTTAGGGTTTCGATTAATTTTCTTGGTTCTTGTCGTTGGTGATTCGGTTTTTATTGCGCTCGATTTCGTTTTCGTTGGAGAGAGAAAGTTAGAGAGAGAAAGTTCGAGAAAATGGAGAGAGAAAAAGAGAGAGAGTCGCGTTTCTCGAAGGCGGACGACAGGCGGTCAGTTAATTGCAATATAGATTTTTGTGATAGGAGAGGGTTCTACTATGCTGTGGTGCGTCCACATGTGTATTAAATAGGGACTCACTATTTACTATAGTATTCGATAGAGTTGAGTGAATAATTAGCATAGGTATATTTAATATAGCAGTTTAGAATAGAGGGGCATAATTATGCTAATTTTGGCTCCCTTGTGCTTGTTTGCTTATACTTGAAATTGTCGTGTGCTGATGGATGTTTGCTACTTGTTGCTCATGCAAGGTTATTGCCCGATAATGCTATGTGCTTTGCGGTATGTTGCTTATTGCTACTTTATAATATATACATGCTATTGTTTTTTATACTTGTCAAGCTGGGAGCCATTGAACTCAGCCTTTCTTTAGAATTACAGCCTGAAGGGGTAAAGCTGCAGACATCTCCCTCCAAACCCTACACGAGGGAATCCTTAAGATATTAGGTTTTTTTGTTATTATTGTTGTTATTTTCTTCATCAGTCTCTAATATTTTTAAATTTATTTATATTACTAATTTATTTTTTGTTTAAAATAATCCTAATGTTTTGAACCTATTTTTGTTTAAGAGAATGATTTCAAAAATAGCCTCTCTTCAAGGTTGCATCATGTAGGGATAAGGTTGTAACATAATATGGTTAATACTAATAATAAATACATAATATATTTATAATTATTGAGACCATCCATCAAATTAATATTAGTGTTTACACTTTATATTATCTTATATGAAATAAACTACCAATGTATATATATGTATAATATAAGTAATATACAACTAAAACATATAATATAATTTTATTAATAGGTCAAACATTTATGAACGGATTAACCTAAATTTAACCCATTTTAGATTTTGCCGATAATATACCAAATGGGTAAAATTGCTAGCAGGGACGATCTCTTTTGCCACGTGGCGGGTAGTGATTGGCTGGAAGGTAGTGGTCAAATTTGAGTGGATGCCAAGCTGGCATAGTGAGCACGTCTTATTCGGAAAATAAAAAGAAAAGGAAAAATGGAGAATCGTGCACTCCTTTTTCTACTGAGGAGTCTGACGTGGAGCATGTGATGCTATTCTCCTGTTTTTGAGTAAAAGAAAAAAAAAAGGTGACAAAATTCTTATTCTAATAGAAGATACTATAAGATTATTAATTTTTTAAATTATATTGTAATTTTATAAATAATTTTTTTGAAGCCGGGTGGTGATATTTCTATTTTAGGCCGATCCACGGAATTGGCACACATGAGATCTACATATAAGCTAAACTCAGATTTTATTTTAAAACTAATTGGCAATAGGTAGAGTAACCTATCTCTTCTCTCTCACAACTCCATTGTGAGATTCTAATTACTAAGTTTACATGTGAAGTCTTAACACTTTCCCTTGCATGTGAGTCTACGACAAGCGCATCCCTCGCCTTCTCTGATCCAACATACTGGAGAGGCCCTCGGCGCACCAAACACAAATGCACTCTTCTTTTCGAGGACAAGGTGCCGATAAATAAGAGTCTAGGATCATCCACCCACTCTGATATCATGTTAAATTTCATCTGGCCCTGAGGCCCAACCCACGGAGTTGGAATATACATGAGATCCACATATAAGCCCAAATGGGGTTCCATCCTAAAATCAGTTGGCAATAGATGGAGTAACCCACTATGCTTATAAAGTAATATCTTCTTTATCACAACTCCTCACATGTGGAGTCCTCAATACATGATATCCACATGTAAGCCCAAGTCGGATTTCATCTTAAAACTAATTGGTAATAGGTGGAGTAGCCTATCTCTTATCTCTCACAACTCCAATGGGGATTCTAATTACTAAGCTCATAGGTGGAGTCTTAACACTTCCCCTCATGTATGAGTCTATGACAAATCCAACACTCGCCTTCTCCGATCCAGTTGGATCCAAAATTCACTAGAGAGGCCCTCGGTGCAGCAAATTCAAATGCACCCCTCTTTACGAGGACACAGTGCAACAAACAAGACATCGGGATTATTAACATGCTCTGATACCATGTTAAATTTCACTGGATCTTTAGACCTGACCAACGGAGTTGGCACACATGATATCTACATATAAACCCAAGTGGCTTCCATCCTAAAATCAATTAGCAACAGGTGGAGTAATCTACTACACTTGTAAATTGATCTCTTAACTCTCACAACTCCAATATGAGATTCTTATACTATACTTACATCTGCAGTCCTCAACATTATCATTTAAATATTTTGAGATTTGATTATTTATAACCTAAGTACTAGAGTATTTCAATATATATATATATACAATGAGGTATTTTGAGATTTGAATATTTTATCACCTAAGTATATATGTCGAAATTCGATAAAATTTGGTAAGAATATGACCCATTTTTTATTTTTTATTTTTAAAAAAAAAACTTGATGTGTACATAATTAATAACATATACAAGTAATGTCCATGCTTTTATTAAAATATTTGTCAATTTTCATAAAATATGTTAAATTGTAATACCCAGTTTACTTAAATTGGACTAGGTAATATAATGTGAAAATTTGGGATAATTGAACTGGGTTAGGTATTATAATACTACTAAAACCTACTACTATTCCGATTGGAATAAATAAATTAATAAATTAAAAGGATTAAATATCCAGTCTAATTATGTTAGATTAGGTATTGAAATATAATTAAGTTAATAGAGTAATTATCTTCAAGGTATTCCCTAATAATACTGAAATAATTAAAGTGTGCATTACAAAAATAAATAAACAAATAATAAAAGAAAAGGGAAAGAAAATTGAAAAGAAAAGAAAAAGAAAAATAAATAAAATTAATCCCCCCACCCCCCACGTTTTCCCTCCCGTCTTCTCTCACCCGTACGACCCTCTTTCTCTCCCTCACTGCCGCCTCCTTCCTCTCTCTCCCTACCGTCTCCCTACTACCGCCTCCCTCGCCCCTCTACCGCCTCCCTCCCTCTTCACGATACGACCCCCACCTTCACGGTACGGGCTGACCCTCACGTCTACTGCCTCCATCGTCATCACCCGTGCCACCCGGCCCTTGCCGGTACCACTATCACCTCCCTTGCCACACGGTACTCTCTCCCGTAGGTCTCTCTCTTTCTACCGCTTGACCTCCTGGGGTCTATATATACCCCTTAGCCCTCAACCCTTCAACCCCACAACCAACCCAACAACTCTCTCTCTCTCTCCTCTCTGTTTTCTGTCTCCACCACCCACGACTCTCTCTCTCCCCTCGCCTTGCTGGTGTCGCCACCACGACCGGTACAACTCCGGTGCCGCCACCTCGCCGGAACAACTCTGACCGTCTCTCCGGTACCGCCACCTTGCCGGCACAACTCCGATCGTCCCTCCGGTGCCGCCACCTCGCTGTCACAACTCCGGTTGTCACTTCGGTGCCGCCACTTTGTCGGAACAGCTCCCGCCACCTTGCCGGTAGCGCCATCTCACCAGTTTCAAAGCTAATCAACTATAGGAGCTGGTTTTTGGGTTAAAAGCTAATGGATGTAAGTATACCACTTCCCCTACTTGTTTGTAAGGTATGAAAATTGCTTTAGATAACTTGATTTGTGAGATTTATATGTTGAATGATTTATTGTTTTGATAAAATAGGATTGGACATATGTGTTTATATGATTATGTGATTTATACTCTTATGAGTTGAGTTATATTGGTTTATACGTTGATTTAACATGTGAATTTCGAAGAAGTTTTTACGAATATGTGAATTTCGAAGGAGTTTTTACGAATATGTGAAATTCGAAGGAAATTATTGTGAAATTGTGATTTGAATTTCAAAGGAAATTAGTGTGAAATTGTGTTTTGGATTTGAAAGGTTTTATGGGAAGAGCTTACAGATAACTACGTTGACCCTCCGGGGTCTGTCAACGATGTGAAATGTGAAATACGAAATGTGTAAAGCCGATCTGTGACCCTGTCGCGGGAATAATACCGACACATAGATCTATGTTCAATCCTATTGGATCTGTCGACTTAGAACCGGTTCGAATATGTGAAATGTGAACGTCGATATGTCACCCTGTCGCGGGAATAATACCGGCCGTAGTATTCGATGCGTCTGTAAGTTTTACCGAAAAAGGTTTTGTGAATGAGTTTTACCAAAGTGCGCTTGCAAACTGATTTAAAGCATAAAGAAAAATCAGAGTTGTCGATCCTCGGATCGATTCCCAGGAGCTCGGTCTGGTATGGGACAGACCCTGCTCCGGAGTCGGGCTATGTTCGGAATGGGACGGACCGTGTCTGATGGCCGTATTTAAAAGTATAAAATAATGATTTATGTTTTTTTTAGTGAATGTGGAAATAAAAGAGATTTTAATCATGGTACCAAAGAGCTTTGGTGAAATAAACTAAGTTATGAAACCGGGTTTTGTGATATCTTAACATGATTTTAACGATGGATTGAATTTACTGGTTTTGACTGGAATTTTATTCATTTTAAATAATATGCCTGATCTGGATAGGGAGTGTGGTGTACTTACTGAGCTTGTTGTTTGCTCACCCAATTCATTTACTTTTCGGATCAATTACTCATGGCAATTATAGAGGAACGAGGAAGGCAAAGCGAAGTATTGTTTCGAACATTGTATTGATTTCGAAGGTTTGGTTATATAAATAAATTCGTGGTAGAATATGATGGACTATTTGAGGTAATGTAAATTTGAGCTTCCGCACTATTAGATTTAAGTCGTTGGTGATGATGTATTTGGATTTGATATATGTTGGGAAAATTTTATGGAAGATATTGAAGAAATTTTGATAGAAAGGTTTGGGCTTCGTACTATGATGTTGGGATTCATTGTAGCACGGCCGTGTAGCGCCCTTTAACTTAAGCCTATTCGGTATTAACGGTTGGGGGCGTTACATAAATACTGTTTTTTTTGTACATGTGTAGCAAAATAGGCAATTTATTCATGTAATGCAAAATAGGCAATTTACTCATATAAATTAAGGAAAGAATAAGAAAGGGGTATTTTTCCCCCCATTCTCCTCCTTGGCTGCCATTATCTTTCCCCTCAATCAAGGGGAAGAATATTTTCCTTTCTAGCTTTCTAGTTCTTAGTTTTAAGTAGATGTTTTGTATTTGTAATTTCATATATTGAAAATACAAGTGAAGAAGATTTCTTCCAATATTGTGTCTTTGCATCTCATATTTCAACATGGTATCAGTGTAACGAACCTTGATGTTCATTATGAGGATATTCACGAACCTAAACTCATGATGGTGAAATAGATGTTAAGGGAGGAAGAGAAATAGACTTAGAGAACGAGAGAGGGAAATAGAAAGAGAAATAGAGAGATTAGAAGAGATTGAGAAAAGAATTTAGAGATTAGATGAGGAGAAGAGAGATTGAGAAGAGAATTTAGAGGAGAAGTGAAGGAAACGAAGAGGAAATTGGAGAGAGAAGAGAGAGAGAAGAGAGTATGAAATTGTGTTTGATTTTTCTTCATTCATTCATGCCAAAAAAAATTACAAACATACAATATATTTATAGAGCTTGAGGGGAAGGGGGACAACCAGCCGCCTATTGGCCTCCCTACCAATATTTCCCTCTTAAATACAATTTCAAATCAAAATTTAAACTAACCTTTTACCTCCTTCTTTTCCCTCCCAACCGGCCTTCAATTCAAAAGTTTAACTAATTTAAACTTACTAATTTTACAATTTTACATTATATATTCGATACAAAATAATAAAAGTAAAAACGGGTTGTTGGGTAAAAGGTCACGGTCAAGGATCGTGACAAACCCTTCCCCTTGAAAAAATCCTTGTCCTCAAGGATGTGTAATGCGTGCAACCTTTAGCCTTCAGTTCCCCCCGGGTCGCAGGGATAATTTTCATCCTCAAGATTTATTTGCAAAAATCGGTGTCCGTGGGTTGAGCGTTTAGTGCCAACCTCTGTTTTTGGAAAGTGTTCCCATGCCCGAACCTTTCTTTTCTTTTTCTTAATTGGTCCGGTCCCCTCCTTCGGTGGATGCGCATCCCTCTTCTTGGCCCCATATGAATCAAAACCCGGTTGCTTTGGTTCATAACTTATGGTGACGCTTTGGGGTCCTTGAAGTTTCATTGTCCCTTCCTTCTTCGTTTCTAACTCGTGCGGTACTCCGGTGGCGTGTGAATCAATGATGGTCAGCTCAACAAGGTTTTGCTTAACAAGGGGTGGCTCATCAGGCAGTGGTTCAATTTGTTCAATGACAGCAACCTCCTCCCTTGTACCTTGCTCTTCATCACCCGGTGGCGGAAGGATCCCATCTTCGGTTCTTGGATAAATGCCGGACCTTCCGGGTGTGGCGGTGTCCTGGGCACCCATGGATGGTGCCACGGTCTCAGCTTCGGGCCTCCCTTCGTGAGCCTTTACTAACCGATCAACGGCATCGGTTAGGGCCCTAATGTTTGCCCTCATGTCAGCCATGTCCGCCCTTATTTTTACCATGGTGGCCATTGTCTCGGTGAGATCGGTTGGCGACATGCTTCCGTGATACTCTTTTTTTTTTTTTTTTGGGATTTCAGAACGCAGCAGAGTTGTTTTTTTTTTTTTTTTAATTTCGAAAATGAGATGAATAAAAAAGCAAACGATAAGATATGCCCTCTTCGATCGGAAGATGACTCTGATACCAAATGTAACGAACCTTGATGTTCGTTACGAGGATATTCACGAACCTAAGCTCATGATGGTAAAATAGATGTTAAAGGAGGAAGAGAAATAGACTTAGAGAACGAGAGAGGGAAAGAGAAAGAGAAATAGAGAGATTAGAAGAGATTGAGAAAAGAATTTAGAGATTAGATGAGGAGAAGAGAGATTGAGAAGAGAATTTAGAGGAGAAGTGAAGGAAAAGAAGAGGAAATTGGAGATAGAAGAGAGAGAGAAGAGAGTGTGAAATTGTGTTTGATTTTTCTTCATTCATTCATGCCAAAAAAATTACAAACATACAATATATTTATAGAGCTTGGGGGGAAGGGGGACAACCATCCACCTATTGGCCTTCCTACCAATATTTCCCTCCTAAATACAATTTCAAATCAAAATTTAAACTGGGCCTTCAATTCAAAAGTTTAACTAATTTAAACTTACTAATTTTACAATTTTACATTACATATTCAATACAAAATAATAAAAGCAAAAACGGGTTGTTGGGTAAAAGGTCACGGTCAAGGATCGTGACAATCAGAGCGGGCTTGATTCTGCAAACCCGATTCTTCCGCGCTCAACGACACACACGCCTCTCCCACTGTGAGAATTTTTTCCCTTCATATTTACTTGTTTTATTTGTGATTTTTTGCTATTTTTTTTTCATAATGTCGGGTGAAAATTATAGCCAAAAACAAGGACAAATTATCAACACAGGGGGAGCTCTTGATGTGAGCGCACCCTACTATCTTCATCCCTTGGATCATCCAGGGTTAACCTTTGTTAAAGATGTTTTAACTGGGCAAAATTTTCAGGTGTGGCGCACGCAATTCTCGGAGTTTTTAAAGCAAAACACAAGATCGTTTTTTTGGATGGAACAATTGATAGGCCAAAGGAGGATTCTCCTGATTTCAAAAACTGGAGTGCTTGCGACTCCATTGTGTCCTCATGGATTATAAATTCAGTCTCTAAGGAGATTCATGATAGTATTGCTTATTTCGAGTCTTCCCGAGATATATGGTTGGACTTAAATGAGCATTTTTCCCAAGGCAACATTCGCCGCGTTTATGAAATTAAGCGCTAGATTTCGTAACTAAAGCAGGCAAATATGCCAGTTTCTGATTATTTCACCAAATTGAGAGCTTTGTGGGATGAACTCTACACCTTAGTTGCCATGCCACCTTCTACTTGTGGTTCAGGCCAAGCTTTTTCGGCCATCCGTGATATGGAGCAATTACTAGACTTGCTCATGGGTTTAGATGCTTCTTTTTCAACTGTTAGATCCCAATTAATGAACACCAAACCATTACCCACTATGGGAAATGCATACTCAATTTTGTGTCAAGAGGAGAAGCAACAGTTGGTGGCAGCCAGGACAAATTTGGTCCGGGAATCCGCAGCCTTCGCTGCGTCAACACCAACCGCAGCCGCAGTTGGTAGTCCCTCCCCCAATGCGGGCAACTTTAAGAAGCAAGGACATACTAAAGATCGATGTTTCGAGCTTGTTGGATATCCCCTAGGTTGGAGAATCAAGAATTCGAGTGGTGGAGCCCGAAACGTGGCAGCGGTGGCAGCCACCCAGCAACTGACTGAACAAAGTGGGGAGAGTCCCATCATAGGTCTTTCTCCGTGTCAGTACCAACAGCTTTTAGCGTTACTCGGACCCTCTACAGGATCTCCTAGCATAAATCTCACAGGTGAGGTCAAATGCTTATCTCACACTTGGATTATCGATAATGGAGCGTCTGATCACATGGTTTCTACGTTGAGTGTTATGTTTGATATTGTCGATAATACATTAGTAGAGCCGGTGAGACTACCAAATGGGTCACAACTGACGGTAACTCATGTGGTAAAGGTTCGGATTTCAAGCAATATTGTACTTGAGGGTGTTTTATATGTTCCTGGTTTTTACTACAATCTTTTGTTCGTGGGTAGATTAACTCGAAATAGAAATTGTGCGTTAACCTTTTACCCCTCCTTTTGTTACATACAGGACCTACGCTCGAAGAAGCTGATTGGAGCAAGTAGGCAAAGGGATGGGTTGTACTTCTTGACGACACAAGATGGGACGGTCAAAGCTCTCACGGTCCAAGGCCGAAGTAAGACGGTGTTATAGCATCACCGAATGGGACATGCTCCGATTTCTAAATTATCTACTTTTCTGTTTTTGGATATTCAGAACTCGAATATTGTTTGTGATGTTTGTCACCGTGCCAAACAGGCGCGATTGCCCTTCCTTTACCTGTTACCGAGACTTTTGCTTGTTTTGATGTTATACATTGCGACATTTGGGGTCCTTATCGTATGGAATCTTTAACTGAAGCTCGATACTTTCATACGATTGTTGATGATTTTAGTCGGTGCACATGGGTTTTTCTGATGAGAGACAAATCCCAAACCCCTTACCTTCTTATGGATTTTTGTCGTATGGTTGGAACTCAATTTGGTTTACAGGTCAAACAAGTTCGAAGTGATAATGGACAAGAATTTAAGGCAGGCCAGTTATTGGACTTTTATGCCAAGCATGGAATTCAGACACAATCTTCCATGACAGGAACTCCACAACAAAACGGAGTGGTAGAGCGTAAGCACAAACACCTGTTAGAAGTTGGGAGAGCTCTTCGATTCCAAGCCAATCTTCCAAAAAGATTTGGGGGTGAGTGTATTTTGACAGCAGCTTATATTATTAACCTGACTCCATCTGTTGCACTGAAAAACAAGAGTCCGTATGAGATTTTATTGAGTAAACAACCGGCTTACGAACACTTGGGAGTTTTTGGCTGTTTGTGTTATTATCATGTGAAAACAGGTGATAAATTTGATAGTAGAGCGCAACCTAGCATCTTTATAGGTTATCCTCATGGCAAGAAAGGACATAAAGTGTATTGTCTTGAAAGTAATAAAATAGTGTTATCTAGGGATGTTCGGTTTTATGAGGATATTTTTCCTTATGCAAACTCAACTGAAGAGAAATATGTTTTTGATAATGAGATTGAAATCCCAACGGATATTTTATATGAGGATGAACCGAACCAGAAAGGTACGGAGTCAACCAAACCGGTTGGCACCCAGATGCCAGAACCGGGATCGGCAGACCCGGTATCTGCAGTCCCAACCGACATTGATATTAGTCCAGAACCGGGTCTAGATTCCGATATTGCTCTTAGTCCAGAACCGGGTTCCGAGATAGTGGCAAGAAGAAGTGATCGCATTTGCACCGTACCGGTCAGATATCATGATTATATTTGTGACTTGCCTTCTTCCATGACCTATCCCAATGCGCCTGATCCGTCAGCTAATTCAGGTATTCTCTATCCCATCTCAAATTTATTCTCTATCCCATCTCAAATTTTATCTCTAACGCACAATTTTCTAACGCTCACGTGACAGTTTTAAACGCCATCACATCATGTGATGAGCCAAAGACTTTTCAGCAGGCCGTTCAACATAAGCATTGGAGAGATGCTATGGAAAAGGAGATTTGCACACTGAAATAAGATCAAACCTGGACCTTGGAAGATTTGCCACATGGGAAGAAGGCCGTAGATTCAAAGTGGATATACAAAGTAAAGTACAAATCAGACGGGACTGTTGAACGATACAAGGCCCGGTTGGTGGCTAAGGGGTATACACAAGTGGAAGGTATAGATTATCTTGATACTTTCGCACCTGTTGCAAAATTAGTAACTGTTAGATGTGTGTTAGCAATTGCAGCAGGTCGTAGTTCGATAATTCACCAACTTGATGTTAATAATGCTTTCTTACATGGGGACCTTGGTGAGGAAGTGTACATGAAACTTCCTTTAGGTTTTGAGCACCAAAACAAAGGAAAGGTTTGCCGGCTTCGTAAATCCCTTTATGGCTTGAAACAAGCATCTCGAAATTGGAATCAGAAATTTACCTCTACCCTTACCGAGATTGGTTTTTTGTCAATCCAAGCTAGATTATTCCCTTTTCACTTATTTTCATAAAAACATATTTACCACCGTGCTCATATATGTGGATGACGTCATTATAACCGGTAATAACATGAGTCACATCTCTGAAGTGAAGGGTATACTAAACAAATTTTTTGGGATAAAGGACTTGGGACCAGCAAAATATTTTTTTGGGGATAGAAGTGGCTCGGTCATCGGAAGGGGTTATGTTGAACCAACGCAAGTACACTTTAGACATTCTTGACGAAGTAGGGATGTTAGGTGCGAAACCCGTTTCTACACCTATTATAGTAAACCATGAATTGGCAAATACAGTGGGGGAAGTGTTTGAAGACCAGGGTCAGTATAGACGTCTCGTTGGTAGATTGTTATATTTGACGATCACTCGGCCTGATATTTGTTATGCTGTTCGTATTTTGAGTCGGTTCACACATGATCCACGACAACCCCTTTTTGATGCTGTCATGAGACTTCTAAGGTATTTGAAGGGAACACCGGGACAAGGGATATTTTTACCGTCTATTAGTGACTTGAAACTGCATGTGTTATGTGATTCCGATTGGGCAGGTTGTCCTACTACGAGACGATCAACTACAGGTTATGTCATTTTTCTAGGAGACGCACCCATTTCATGGAGATCCAAGAAGCAAACAGTTGTTTCCCGCTCTTTGGCTAAGGCCGAGTATCGGTCAATGGCCACCACTACAAGTGAAATCGTGTGGTTGTGATGTTTGTTATATGTTCTTCTTGTCCCTACTAATGATCCTACTGTGTTATATTGTGATAATCAGGCAGCTCTTCACATAGCTTCTAATCCAGTGTTTCACTAGAGAATCAAACATATAGAGATTGATTGCCACTTCATTCGAGAAAAGCTGCTTGGAGGGGAGATCGCCACATCCTATGTTCGCTCTACCAATTAGATTGCTGATGTTTTTACAAAAGCTTTAGTTAGTGCAGTTACTTAAGTTTTCTTCGCAAGTTGGGCATGATTAATCTTCACGCTCCAACTTGAGGAGGAGTGTTAAATACTATTTTTTTTGTATTATACGTTTTTTTTGTACATGTGTAGCAAAATAGGCAATTTACTCATGTAAATTAAGGAAAGAATGAGAACGGGATATTTTCCCCCCATTCTCCTCCTTGGCTGCCATTTTCTTTCCCCTCAATCAAGGGGAAAAATCTTTCCCTTTCTAGCTTTCTAGTTCTTCTTTTTAAGTAGATGTTTTGTATGTGTAATTTTATATATTGAAAATACAAGTGAAGTGTTCTTCCAATATTGTGTCTTTGCATATTTATCAAATACTAATATAAACTACCTAAATCTTGTCGAAATTATGTGTCCTGCTAGTGTTTTTGTGCAAAAAATTAACAAATCATAATGAATATACTAATATATTATTAGAATTATGTTCAATTTTAGAAATTTTCACAAAGGGTATCTAATTGATAAAATTTTTAAATTTTAGAGTACCTATATTACAAGTTATTCTAAAAATGTTACTGTTCTCCTTCTTTTTAAGAATAGAAATATATAATGTACTTAATTTATTTGAAAGTGGTTATATGTGCAAGTCAGACATCTAAAAAGGATTTAATTAAGGACGGATAAAGGTGTAGCTGGCCATTGAAAGATAGTTTTGAAGGCAACACGAAAATGTGTACGGATAGAAGTCGGTGTCCTAAAAATTTGGCAACTAATAGTTGGAGAGGGATTGATAGGGGGACTAGTCAAGATAAAGCCCTACTCTGTATTGGACGGGGATGCTTGTTGGCATAATGTTTTAGTAGGCGTTGTGGTTGGTGGATATGCTACATTCGATGCAATTAAGCAATTCATTGGTACTATTAGTTGAAAGTGTTTATATGTGCAAGTCAGACATCTAAAAAGGATTTAATTAAGGACGGATAAAAGGGTAGCTAGCCATTGAAAGATAGTTTTGAAGGCAACACAAAAATGTGTACGGATAGAAGTCGGTGTCCTAAAAGTTTGGCAACTAATAGCTGGAGAGGGATTGATAGGGGGACTAGTCAAGATAAAGCCCTACTCTATATTGGACGGGGATGCTTGTTGGCATAATGTTTTAGTAGGCGGTGTGGCTGGTGGATATGCTACATTCGATGCAATTAAGCAATTCATTGGTACTATTAGTTGAAAGTGTTTATATGTGCAAGTCAGACATCTAAAAAGGATTTAATTAAGGACGGATAAAGGGGTAGCTGGCCATTGAAAGATAGTTTTGAAAGCAACATGAAAATGTGTACGGATAGAAGTCGGTGTCCTAAAAATTTGGCAACTAATAGTTGGAGAGGGATTGATAGGGGGACTAGTCAAGATAAAGCCCTACTCTGTATTGGACGGGGATGCTTGTTGGCATAATGTTTTAGTAGGCGTTGTGGTTGGTGGATATGCTACATTCGATGCAATTAAGCAATTCATTGGTACTACTTGAGGATTTATCCTGGAGTTGACGATTCATTTTCACAATGATGGTTATGCTTGTATTTGAGGACTGTTTGAGCTGTAATAGCATGCTCTTTTAGGGTTGAGGGCCCTCGAAGACAACCTATGTGAAGAGTACTACCTTACAGGGGCTAGACTGTATACACGTTACCTTGGTTCTTTGAGGCATTGGGTGATTGATCTTCATGCATAAACTTAATTTTATTGGGCATTGACATTTTTATCCATGTGTAACTCATGGAGTTACAGTGGTTAGATATTACTTATTTTTCTAGGGCAATGTTATCGTCACGATAAAATTGTCATTGTCAAAGCACAACCATAGTTTCAAAGCAATTATGTGGATTATTTGTCAGTCACGTTGTCTCTGATCATGCTTCTTCTTCTTCTTCTTCTTCTCCTCCTCCTCCTTCTTCCTTTCTTTTACTTTTTCCTCATAATGCATTGGTAATTGATGGGTGGTTTATCTGCAGGCACTCAACTACTTCAGGTTGGGGGTCCCCGGAAACAGTCTCATTTCCAACCAGAAGGGGTAAGGCTGCGTACACCCCCCCCCCCCCCCGACCCTGCTTTCTGCAGGAGCTGCAAGGCACTGGGACTGTTGTTGTTGTTGTTGATTTGTGAGTCACGTCACTGCTTGTTACCGTCTAAGTAGGGTTTCATAAAAAAACTAATTGGCAATTGATGGAGCAGCCCGCTTGGCATATAACTTTTGGAATAATTCCTTTGCATTTTATGACGTGAGACTATTTTTGTATCGTAACAAGCCACGACGATCCGCAACTATTATCCTCCACGGCTTTATTTTGGGAAGCTTCAATATAAGTAGGTAGCTATTTTTCTCCCCACTCTTCTTTAGGTAGCCATTTCCGAAACTTTGGCCCGTTACACGTGGCTTGTCAAGCACGACTATTGAGCAGGGTCCGTCTCATACCAGACCGAGCAAGACTCTAGATCAGGGTCCTTCTCATACCAAACCGAGCTCATTGGAATTGATATGAGGATTGATGGCTTTGATACTATTGCTACAGTCAAAGGGGGATTCTATTCCAAAACCAATTGACAATGGGTGAAGTAGCCCATTTGGTATATAACTTGGCATCATTCCCTTACAGAGCTGTTTGGTTTGTGGGAATGGAAGGGTGGGAGTGGGAATGGGAATTCCATTACCACTTTTTGGCAGTTGGGCAAGTGAAAGTGGGAATGGAAGCAAGATGGGTGTGGGAATGAAAATAATTCCTACTCCCACATTTCTTGGGCTTGGAAACGCGGGAGTAGAAATAGAAAAAATATAGGTGTTTTTTATTATTTTAATCTTAATCTCATTTTTATTTTACTTAATTACCCTCAAATAACAAACCTAAATAAGTTTTTTAGCATAATAATAATAACAACAATTATTGATGTTGTTATTATCATTTTTATTTTTATCATACTAATAGTAGTAATAATAATAATTATAATACTAATATAGTATTTATACTACTACTGATAATAATAATAACATTCTTCTTCTTCTTAATATTGTTGTTATTATTAATACTATTTTTTTATAATAATAATAATATTATTATTGTTATTTATACCTATTGTTATTGTTATTGTTATTATTATTATTATTATACTAAAATTTATTTAGAACTAAGGAGATGACCTTAGACGGAGCTTAATGAGGGTTAGCATAGGGGTAACTGATGTGGCGGTTTAGAACCGAGTAACAGATTTTAGCTTCCACTAGTGCCCCTATGCCTATATGTTTACATGTGTGATTCACTTGATACACCTGGGAGTTGTTTTATGGCTTATTGTTGCTCTATGCTCCATGCTTTCTTTAAGGCATATTGCTACTTCATGCTCCATACTTCATGCTTTATGCTTCATGCTTATATGGTTGTATGCTGCTCGGGTTGGGAGTTCTCGGACACAGCCTCCTTTTAAGGGCAGCACCTTGAAGGGGTAAGGCTGCGTACGTTATTCTCTCCCCAGACCTCGCATATGCGGGAGCCCTTGAAACATTGGGTCGGTTGTTGTTGTTGTTGTATACTAAAATTTATTAGAGAGTATTTTGATAAACTACTTTATTTATATCCATTCCCACTAGTGCATACCAAACGAAAGATTGAAAATAGTTGGGTCATTTCTGCTCCCCAAAAGCCATTCCAATTATCTGACTTTTACTCCCACAAATTTGTTTCCGTATACCAAATAGCCCCTACATCTCTATACTATAACATTGTTCTGACAATAACAAAATTTGACTCCCAATTGTTTTTGTGTACATATTTTGCATACTAACCATTCCACAAAATGTAAAAAGAGCGATAAAACCACAGCCTGTACAGTGTCTCTCCTCTCGATTTTTCAGCGATCTTAACGAAAGCAAACCCTACGACGTTCTAGAAGCTTCTAATTCCGGCGATGGACCTAGCGGAGCTGTGGGCGATCTTCGGGCCCGGCGTCGCCGGCGCAGTCTTCGGCGCCGGCTGGTGGTTTTGGGTGGACGCCGTCGTCTGCAGTTCCGTCAAGATCTCCTTCGTCCACTACCTTCCCGGTACTCTCTCCCTCCCTCCCTCCCTCCCTCTCTCTCTCTCTCTCTCTTTCTACATATATATATATATATCGCATTGTTCAACTTAACTGTAATGAAATGATGCTGATCTAGGGTTTATTTTTGTGTTTTGTTGTGGTGGTTAGGGGTTTTTGCGTCTTTGGCTGCGTTGATGTTCAATTGTGTTAGAAAAGAGGACATCGATTACTCTCCTTATGATGATGGCGAGTGGAGGCAAGTGAAACTGTTGAATTATTGGTTTTATTCCACGGATTTTTGATGCTGTATTGATGAGGTTTTACGTTTGAGCTAGCTTCTGGTGAAATCTTTTTGATTGTGACTCGGTTGGTGGCTTTTCTATCAATATTGGCATCAAAATCAGTGTTAAATTGAGATGTTTAAGTAGACGCGTGTGTCTACATGACTTGCTTATCGGGTATAACTAGGGTTTCAGAATTTCGTTATCCACAGTTGTTAATGAAATACCAGATTTACTTTGAATGAGTAACTTAAGAATTACACTTATATCAGGATACAAAAACTTTAGGTATAATTGAAATTTGTGTTTTGGTATTTTGATAAGGCTTCTGATGCCAAGTTCATCAGTGCAAAAGTAAATGTCAAAATATGCAATGCTTCATCTGATCAAGTACATCACTTTCCTGCTCAAATGCAAACTGTTCCAAGGAACTGGATCTGCGCATTTGGTACATATCTCTGCATTTGGTCTGTCTTGATCATTCTTTTATGCATTGCCTCATCTATTGTGTTTGCATGCGCAAAAATTTCTATTTCCCATCATATTCTTCACCTTCATCATCCTCATTGAGGGGTTCTTGGTTACTTTCTGTTCGTACTTCTGCACAATCATTATAAAAACTACTGGGCAGAAACTGTTGATATTCACCTTTTCCTGTTAATTTGTAATCGAAATCCACTTGTATTATATCCCCAAATGTATGTGATTCCTGCCAAATTATTTTGTGAATTTAGAATCAGATATGAATGAAGATGAATGATATGAGGAGGTTTAGATTGGGTTTGGGATACAGCAAGCGTATCTTTCTGGCGGTTATTTCCCAAAAATATTATCTTGACCTGCTGAGCTCATATCCCCCCTCTCTTATTGTTTTACTGGTTCCACACTACAACCAGCAAATTAAGTGCTTACACTGTCCTGTCACCATGCCAGCTGACCTCCCATTGATGGCAGTAGACTCACCCGCTTGCTCACGAATCTAGGTGGATGGCTCTTTAGAAGCTTGATCCCACTGGCTACTCAGATCTCTCAATCTCTGTGCTAGTTTGCTCTTTTTAAAAGATTTAGTATTTTATCGGTATTACTAGTCTACCTTTGCTGCTATATGTTCTCTTTTGTGTGTCTGACATGTTCTGTGTGTCTGTTTGTTTATGTTTCTTGATTGGCTTCTCCTCTTGATTTGCTTTTTCCTGACATCATTGCAGTTGAGTTGCAATGAAATGCAGTTGGGTAGTCCTCATGTGGAATGTATAGGCCAGGGTAAGAAACTAATTAACATGGGGACTCTTAGTAAAAAAGAGAATGGAAATAATACTCATTATGACAAGGAGAAGGACTGACTTATTTGTCTTCAGGAGACTTTGGGAAAGAGAGCCAAGGAAATTGAATGGACATGATTTTGGAAAGACTTGAAATATGAGTACTAGTTGGTCTTTGGAAGGAGAGATGCTAAGCCTAGGCAATGCTTACACACTTTTGCTCCGGAAGGGAGATCATAACAAAGGCTAAATGCCGGGAAGACTTTGATCTGCTAAGGCAAACAATTCCCTCAATTGACAGGATTTTCTTAGGAGGTTCCAAAAGGGCATGCTGGTCAAGACGCTACAGGCTACGTTTCTAGTCATAGGGGCTTCAGTCATGGAGAAAGAAACAAGGAGGGTAAGTCTATTTTGGAATTTCCAGTGGCATATGGTGGCTAAAACCTGGATTGAGAAGAGGGAGGGACATCTCATCATCTGTGGGAATGGTGTGGAACGGACTTAAATTGAGTTATTGTGGAGGAAAAAAATACCAGGTGGATTATGTTTGGTGACGTATGGTCTTCACAAATGACATCCTACCGCTAGATGTATCATAGAAAGAGCAATTGCAGAGAGGCACTAGAGTCAAAGAGGTTTTTGGCTTAGTTAGATCTATGGTAATGCATGCAAAATTCCCTTTTAAAGCAGCTAGTAGCGACATTGGTCTATAGGCGAGATGGAGAAAAAATGTATATGATAAACTGAGCGCATCAGGTATATTTGCTCTATATTATGAAGTAATAGTGAGATTGATGAGGATATCACTTACTAAATTAAATTCAGGTGGACAAAGTGGAAATGTCGTTCAGATATTCAGTGTGACAGGAAGATATTGCCTAAATTGAAAGGCAACTACTACAAAATGACAGTTAGACCAATAATGCTACATGTTTTTGAGTCTTTGTACCATTAACCTGCATCACATACAGAAGATGAAGGTACAAAAACTGCATTAGACGCGACATATGATTCGGAAAAGGATATAAATTAAGGTGATAAGACAAAAAAGTTGGTGTGTCCTGTATGGAGCATAAAATGCATGATACATGTCTTAGGCGGACAGGATGTGTATGATCTGCGTAATCAAGAAATGCTATAGGATGTGCATGATCCGCCTAATCAAGAGATGCCATAGATTGGAGAGCGTTCTGTGGAAAGAGGAAGGGAAGAATCTACAAGTAGGATGGGGACTCTGTTAAATGACTTTTCCTAATTAGGTCATACAGGGGCAACATATTTTTGGCGCATCCTTTTCTACTCAATTGCATATTTTCCTTGTAGTGTATTTTTTCTTCTTCTTTCTCTTTACTGGTTGCTCTTACGTTGTGCTATCTCTTGCTTCGATTCTGTATTTATTATTTGACTAATTATATAACTTGCATCTCTCTCAGTCCTCTATGGAAGGGCTGAAATAGGCTGTTGACGACCAAGTTTTGTTACTTGAAAAATCTGTTTGGTACAGAGCCCGGTTTGTTCTGCCTGCTAAAAACAAATGAACCAAATGCACACTTAGACAGAGTTGAAATTATTGTCCTTTAGCAGCTTGCTTCCGGAACTTGTTGCGTGATGATATTGCTGCTACTGCTAAGTAAAACATTCTACTGATTTTTTTAGTATATTCACTGTGAAATATGGTGTGTGAGAGGGCTGTCTTTCCCTGGATATTGGTGGTGCAGAACACTAACTGATTCTCTCAATATCTTCACCGAGAAATACTTTTGCTTGTTGCCTTAAAAACTGAAAAGCAAACTGTCCTTAATCTTGGTTTGTTGTTGAGTCTCCATGCTCATGATTGAATCTTATGGTTATGGACATTGCAGATTGAAGCTGTGGCTTTTTCTTGCTTATGTCATATCCTTTGTATCTCTTGCGGCATCAGTGGGGCTGTTGATACAAGACGCACTCGTAACTTCTGGCCCTTCAGCATGGACCGGCACTGCCGGAGTCTTGCAGTGCGTGCTTGTTCTAATCAGGTTGACTTGCTTCTCTTAACTGCTTTTATTTTAAGCTTGCATTATGTGATGCATTTAATTGTTTTCCTGTCACAGACATCAGCGGGAAATTATTGCGAAGAGAAAGTATGTTAGAACAGCTATCTGAAAGAATAGTTGCAGGAACAGCCAAAAAGGCTAGCATAACATACTCGGTAACCTAATCCAATGATTAAAAGTCAGATTTAGGTCATATTAGACTTCAGTGAAACACAATTTAACAGAGGGTTAAATCATTTGTATCAGTGAAAATACGTACTATAGGCTGATTTAGTTTTTTTATCTAATGGGCTGTTAACTAATTATTTCCCTTCAAGAAGGAACTTTTATATGTTGGACCAAGTTTTCTTGTATCTTCTCTACTAGAGTCTTTAGAAATGACACTGTATAATTCAATATTCTTGGTCTAGTATAACTTCATATAAACTTTCTAAAGACCAAGAATATTGGATTAGGTCTTATTAGGTTACCTTGCTCTTCAGTTTTGTTAACACTCCCTCTCTTGAATATTGTCCTCCTTAACTGCTATTTGCACTTGTACAATGCTCGTCAAACGCTCCATCTGTAACCCCCACTAGAACGGTCGGGCCGAATTGAGCTAACTGTATCAAGGCGGGAGAGGCGAACCCCCAAAGAAATGGTTAGGTTGGAAAAAAAAGCTCGTCTCTTGTAGCTTAATGAAGATATGATTCGTGATTGAGTATAACTGCTTATTCTGATCCACGCAACAACCATTGAAAGGGTATAAAAATTAATTGATTATATGACTATCATTGAAATTATGCTAACACGGTCTAAAAGCAAGTAAAAGACCCATGATTACGACCTGATACATAATGTCTTTGACCACGCGACGACGATCATGAACCGCGATTTGATTGCATGGTCCACATTGCCGATTCACGTATTGGAAAGAGGACTTAAACTGTGCTGTCATTGCTGCTCCCATCTTTGGCGCTGCCGCACTAAAATGAGAGCAGCTGATTATTTCACATCATTCATGTGAATTGTGCTCATTTTCCTGTCTGACTCCAATGTCTACTTGGCTGCAGTGGGCTGATCTATTGGACGTCACATTCTGATGGGGTTTGAGTAAAACATGATTCCCAACACAGAGGTAAAAAACTTCCAAAATATCTTCATTGAATGCATGATTCGTTTGTGAGATGCTTGAATGTGTAAATGCTTGTAATATTTCACTGATCATCTGCTACAAAATTGACCGGATTGAATGCAAATCTTGACTCATTGGTCTCTTATGTACAATCATAGATTGAGGTATCGTTGATTTTGGAGTATGAATTTCAGAGGTGGATAATGATAAACTTGTGGCTTCATTTGGGAAACTTTTTCCCCCTCTAGATAGTTTTGACTAAATTAGTTTTTTTCTTCATATTCTTCTTTTACCTAGTTTAGGATTTCAATATATAAGTTTGTATAGGATTAGCATTTGATTTATTTGAATTTGGATATAGGATTATGAATTAGTTGTGAGCATTGATGAATGCCTTTGAAATGTAACAGGGAGACATGCTTCGAACATATTTGGTATTGTTTTTGAGGAACTATAGGGTTTTCAAATTTTTTTTATTTTTTGTTTTTGTCTTTCTTTTTTTATTTGTAGCTTTCAAAAAAAAGCAAGAGGATATCAAATATGCCCTTAAATATTGGGAGGTAGGAAGTTGTGTTTTCGTGATCTGGGCAATTCATCATCTTAATATATCAAAAAATACATACAACATTGCATTCTTAAGATTTAAAATTTTTATTTATATAAATATACAATATGGTTCTGCAGTCTAGTCTAGGAAATGTAAGTGGCAATTTTTTGTTTCTTTTCATTTCAAATCAAAAGACACTCATGGGAGACTGACCTTGACATTTCAGTCTGGCCTTTGATTAAATTAACGAACTTTTGACATACAGGATGCTTAAAATGGTCAACGAGTTCAGTAGCTGTCCGAACCAAAAACTTTAATAAATTTGATACAACCACCATAAACTCAGTGCCTGAAAAGGCTCTTGTCAAAGTAGAGTTTGGGAAGTTTGAGATGTATGCAGCATTGTTCTTACAGGGTGTTATTCTAAAAGGAGAGTGTTTTTAAATGGCCTCCAACCCTAAAAATAAAAAATGGAACAATGTTTTATAAAAATTTGGGCAAATCAAGCAATATCTGTCATGTAAGCAATAATAAAATAACAAATAATAGACATGCAAGCTTAGGGGTATTGTGGATTCGCATCGGTATGCTCCTCTCTTATAACAGTTATGTCGGTTACACGTATTTTTAATCGTCACTGAGCTGTAAGGCCATCTCTTTCAGAATATAGTAGTTTGTATTTTCTAATAGCAGCGGTAGTTAGTCTCCTCATAATACGTCCAAACCATTGCAAATGTTAACTTTTAATTATGTCCTTCCTAGTATATTTACACATTAAGTGAAATATCCTCGTCTTCGCCACATTTAACTTATGGGTGTAATGCTGTTTAGGTGGCTAACATTGTACTTTTCTATTATATCAATTTAGTACATGTAGTTTTAATGGAAATTCAAATCCATTATAATTTAAATTGTAGCAGAATTGTCCTAAAGTTAAAATCAACATTAAGTTGGTCGTAAAATTTGAATTAAATATTAAATAATACGTTTAAATACAAGCCCAAACAAATCTACGATTCAAAAATCAAGAATTAGTTTACTGTAACAAAAGCAAACAAACAAGTTTCAGTTTATCCGGTGACCATATAGTCTAAGATTGCATTTGGTTCAATTTTTTTAATAGCTTAAAGTTGTGTAAAAGCTTTTTTTAACCACAAAGTTTGTATTTAATTGACAAAAAAGATTTTTTTATAATCTTTTTACAGCTTAAATAGAAAAATAAAAAAGTTAATTTATAACTAAGAAAAAAAAAAATGCAAAACTGAATTTTTTTTACAACTTATTTTAGAGAAATACTTTAAAAATATTATATTAACATTAAAAATTTTTATCACCATGATCTAATTTTACTTGTTACCACCACTCCCACCTTTTATGGTCATGGATCGCTACACTCACCACTTTTCACTATCACGATCAACTATTATCATGATTTTCTCTTACGTACTATAATTAGATAATTTATATTATTAAGTCATTTTTATAATTATAGCAAATAAGTTACTTTTTTAACTTGTATTAAATGTTTTATTTTGTAAAAAAAATCTTTCTACACTGCACAACCAAACACTTCATCGAAAAAAGATATAGAGTTTAAATAAACAGATCTTATTAAAACAAATAAGCTGAAAAAAGTTAAACCAAACGCACCTAAGTGGGAAACACCAGAATGTACATAATCCAATAACTTATAACCTCTCATATGAAATAAATTTGATTAGAAACACATTAACCTTTTGCATTTTGCCCACTATTTAAAAAAGAAAAAGAAAAATGAAGACCAAAAGGGGGGAAAAAGTAAAAACTGAGGTTTGCAAATTGCAATATACCCACGCCAAAATAACACTTGCCCTTCAAAAATATTGTCAAAAACAGCATTTCAACTTCAAGCAACCCCACTCATTTTTCTTTCATATCCAACCCACACTATAAATCATATATTTTCATACCCAGAAAAAAAAAAAAAAAAAAAAAAAATGGGACATCAAACTCTGCTACTTCTTCGATCAAAGTATGTAAGAGATCAAAAATTCAAGCTTCAGATAGAAGAGTTAGAGGGTGCACCATCCGTTGCTTGACGAGGCTCGAACTGTGTCAATATCTTCATTTGCAAGCTTTGGCATAGTTTTGAGGCGGGTTCTCGTTTCTTGACCTACACAAGATTAGTTAAGTGTTAAGGAATCAACTATTCACAAGTTTAAATTGTTCGGTGAATGCTCGATGACGATAAATGATCCCTCAAAAGACTGCCCATTGGGTTTGCAGCATAATTTGCACGTGTTCTACATCTCGTACTTTGCTATGAATTATAAGAATAGTAAAAATGGGGGTTCTGGAATTTGAACTTAAAGGCCTTATGCAAAGGAGACTCTAATATCGTATCTAACAACCAGCTACCTACCACAAAAACTTAAGCCTATTCAGTATCTTTTTCTTTTTGCAGTTTTTGGTTTTCGAGAACAATTTTTTTTTTCCTCATTTTTGCTTTTCTATTTTTCAGTTCTTGCTCAAATTAAGAAACAAATTTGTTTCCAAATTCTGGTTTTCAGTTGCTACAATACTAAACATACCCTAGTTATTCAGTGGAAGCGTAAAAATGGCTTTCTACTTTAACTAGTCAAACAAATGTGGGAGCATTTTCCATTATATTCTAGCATTTCTTCAACTTCCAATCCAAATGCTCAATACAAGACAATTTTCAAAGCTATTTTAGGGAACACAAGCTGGATGCTCCTGTTTCATTTCTAACTAGTGCAAGAGTTACCATTTAGAGCTATTTTTTTCATTGTCTTTGAGAATTAGTCATCCTTAACATTTTAAGCATGGCAAAAAATCATTCTTGTGTAATGTGGGCCTGGCCAAACTTCTTTTCTGAAAAGTAAAGTGTTTTCCCATGGAAAAGAACACTTTTTTCAAGTTTTAAAGGTGATTTATTTGGAAAGGAAGGTGCTTTTAAGTAAAATGGAAGTTGGTTTTCTGCAAGCAAATAGTGCTTCTCCTTTAAAGAGGAACTGAAAGAAAAACTAAAAAAAATTTCAAACAAAAATACTGCTATTGACAATATCTTTTACAAAAGTGCTTCTACAAAAAGTATTTTTTAAAGACACAAGTTCTTCATAACTTGTCTAAACAGGCCCAACACTCCAGAGAGGATGAGGTCTTCAAATCTTCTAAACAAGTTGGTTATGACAAGTTCTCAACCAAGTAACAAGGAAGATCCTTTAAATTAGAAGGGAAAAAAACTAAACTAAATGAAAGAACAATAATTTACCTCTTGAAAAAAGGCATTAATCTCCTCTTCTGTAAGACCTTCATCATCATCTCCAGCATCTTCCTCCCACCCAAGAGAACGTAAAAACGCAGCCTCTTTCTCATCCGGATAGACAACTACGTTCTCACTCAAAGCAGTCTCCTCAGTGTCAGAAGATCTGCGAGCAACCACGTAAACATCACCATGACATTTCGTCTCATTGCCATTTGCAATAGGACTCGAAGGGGCACTGGCAACTCCCTTCAGTTCTTCATCTGATTTCTTTACTGAAGCAGATTCAGAGTCAATACTAGCAGAGTTTTTGCTCATGGATTTCTTCCTCATGAGGTTAAAGAAATCCATTCGGCTCTGGCCTTGCGTGAGGGATGCTTTTCTATCCACAGTGGATCTAGAAATTGAACCGAAGGTAGATGTCTTGACGGAAGGCTTTGGATTGGTCTGGTTCTTGGTGGGAATACAAGCAACGCTTTTATTGACTGTAATTGTGGGACTCGGGATATTTGTCAGAACCGGAGGGACCCCATTTTCACGTACAGGTTTAAGAACAAGCAGCTTTCCAGAGTGAGACGTTTTCGAAATGTCAGCTCTGGAATTGACTCCACGAACAGATTGACTTCCAAGCTGTTGCTGGCCATTCTTGGAGCGGATCGCTGCCTCACAGTATCTCACTGCTGTCTTGGGCTTTAGCTTGTCAGATGGATTAGGTGCCTAAACATACACAAAAAAAAATCCTCTTTTAGGCAAGATAAGAGAAAAATCTCCTAAGATGTTACTCTTAAAGATATTTGTTGGGACAGGCAAATAAATAACCAGCATAATACATAATGTCGCAGATGTTTTGCTGATATCTTCTTCAAAGAGAGTAATGTTTTGTATATGTAACATATCAGCCATTATCTTTTTCACAAGTCAAAACATTCCTCCTTTCTTCACAGGGATTTATTTTTCAGACGGTGAGCGTGGTTGCAGATTTGAACCTAGATTTCTGATCCTAGGGCCTCCACTTTTACATATACAGTGTAGTATTTGGCTGTTACAGTCCCAGCAATCACAGATGTATTGACTACTTACATAAGTTTACATTCATCATCAGCCCCAATGCCCCTATTCTCTAGGAATACAATGAACTAGGATAGACTTTAATATTGAGTAGAGAAGGACATGATGTGAACTTGATGTGCAGTAGCTATGCACGCAGATGATTCTGTAAGGTAGCCGTGGAACATAAACAAGTGACTTACCCTCCAGCTTGCACAATTTCAATCATCTAAAACTCTTATCCCAGAATTTCGATTCCTCGAGATACAAAAGAAAAACAAGTACTCTATTTCAATAATCTGAGAACTGAACATATAGGACACACAAGTCCAAAAAACTGAAAAACCTAAAGCTTTTGCTCGTTTTCAAGATTCTAGTAGACAATTTTCGGTATAATCATTCTTGTAAAGAAGAAAGGATACCTGAAGTCATAAAATGGACATGCATCCAATATTAACAACAACATGAAATTATGATTTTTTCATAATAAATAATGCCAATAAAAATAAATACTACCAATTGAGCCACAGCTAAATAATAAATCTAATGTAAGACTAAGGCATCAAATCATATAATATCGCTTCACTTTTATAAATTGCCACAATAACAACATCGGGATCTTCAGGAAGTTGCATGACGAGCCCAATGCAAAGAATTCATTACCCAGAGGTCCATTTGGGAAGAAAATATTTATTAACAGCTACAGCACATAAAAGATTAATGAGATACCATAAGACAAAAATACCTAGTGTAAAAGATCTTTTCTCCAAAATTATAACCATAATTAGAAACAATAAGAAAGCAGTCACAATTAAAAAAAAAAATAAAAAAAAAAAAAAAAAAGGAGAGAAACCAAAACAGAAAGAAAGCTTGCTTTTTTTTCCCCCTAAATATTGTTCTTTTTAAGGTAAGGGACCCTTCTGAGATAGCGTCCCTACAAGATAGCATCCTGTAAGGGTAAAACTGTGTACGTCTTACCCTTCTCAAACCATGCTTTGGTAGGGGCCTCTTTAAGGCACTGGGTGGTTGTTGTAGCTGTTGCAAATCAGAAAGAAAACAACACGAAGCAAAGCATTAATGCAGGATGTTCTTGGAAGTGGCAGAGAATCTTCTTACCGAGATTCTAGACGTTGAGGGAGTCATGGGAATCAATCGCATTGACTGCAACACAACTAATTCCTCAACATCCTGATTTTGGACTGATGGCTGCAGAATAAGAATATTGTTCAGTAAAGCTGCAACAGAGAGGGTAGTATAACATCAAAAGGTGGTTTACAGCTTCATACCTGCGCAGCAGTATTAAGTCTAGCTGGAGCCTGTACTAATGCTTCAGCCATCTTCGGGCAACTAGTGGTACTTTCAGCACAAGACACTGAAGCTCTAGCAGCAGCTCTTGGAGGAGGTGAGGATCCCGCGTCATTTCCTGCCCCAGTGGGCACCTCAGCAAGAGCGGACATCCAACCTTTATTGGTAATCAATGCAGAACTTCCAATAGACAGGTTCTGCCCATTCCTGCTGTGACCAGGGGAAGGTACTATGCTTATATCAGCAGTAGCAGGCCTCACCTCGGATACAAGCAATGGAAAATCCCTTTCTGATGCCACCGTTTGAGTACCACAAGCACTAGTACCAACAGGGAGAAAATCACTTCTGCTGTCATGATCAACTCTTCGTTGTGAACCTTCCCCCTGCTTCGTTGAAACCATAGACTGCGAACGCCTTAATGGGTCCTTCACAATCCTACCATTAATGAAGCTCGTCAAGGGATCAGAATATTCATCGTCCCAATTGTCAGAAATGCTTAGCTTCTCAGCATCCCTATCGCGATGATTTCTGTTAAAGCTGCCATAGGACCGTTCATAGGAATTCTTATCATGCTTAGAATAACCATTAGTGCTAGAACTTCCGCAATTGGACATAGTCCAGTCCACGAAGGACGAATCAACGGTTTCAGAGTTGCTGGTGCTCTTGGAAGATGCAGTCCTTTTTGATAACACCAAAAGAGGACCATCTGGAACAATACATAAACACAAAAATAAATACAAAAGGCAAGTATATATGATAAAAAATCAGCAATTAAAAAGTTGAACCCTAAAAGGAAACTTTATATATATCAAAGATTTTCGGAAAGTACTTGTTTGCAATGATGCGGAATGGTGGCTCGAACTGCCACCCCCAGTGCCACCTCCAGTGCTTCTCAACCATTCCGGAACTAAACTGGGTTCACTTTTGTCCATAAGAACTACTGAACATTGCCATAGTATCAGGAAATCGCTACTTTCCTAACTGCACCTTCGCCTCTGACCTACAAATTTTCAACGTTATATGCACCAATGCGCTAACCCTCCCCAGTAAAACCAAAGTGAGGGAGGAACCAAAACCCAACTCCAGCTTAAAACCAATTTATTTCTATACACAGCTCCTCCTTCGTCACAGTCTTCAACTTATCAAGGATCCTTCCTGGGAAGAACAAGTGGATGCCCTTTTTGAATCCTTATTCAGATTCCCTGTGCCGCCAGACTATTGAAATTATGCTAATTTGGATTCTGGGGAAGAACCAAAATCCAACACCAGCTTAAAACCAATTTGATTTCTATACACAGCTACTTTTTTGTCTCAGTCTTCAACAATTTATCACGCCTCCTTTGGGGGAAGAACAAAAGGATGCCCTTTGTGAATCCTAATTATAATTCCACTATGATTGCACCCAGACTATCTTCACTATAACTAAATAAGAAGCAAGATCAAAAAACTTTTGACAGGTAGAACTCTTGCAGACACACAAAAAACAAATTGAATGGCCTACACCTCCTGTGCAGTCAATTTATGATTCCAGCGCTCTCCCAAAAGAAGCTGATCGAGGACAAGATGATGCAAATAACTCCCAACCCCAGAGTGAGAAAAACTGATGGCACTCCAAGAGAAAGATGCCTCGAATTCAAGTATGAACAATAGTATAAGTGGAGGACTTCAAATGAGGAAATAAATGCTTATCTACACCTCCATCTCTGTCCAAAGATGGATTTACAGACCCAGAAAAACACACGATTATAAGACCCTGCAAAACCGCAGTACAATTTTCTCCTTTAAGCATAACCCTAACAAAATACCTTCACAACTGATTTCTCTGGCACGAAAGCTAGCACCAAGTATCCAATTAAAACCCTAGAATCCGACAGAATCAAGGCAAATCTCTATCACAGTGGAAACCTAGAATTCAACAGAGTCAATCAAAATCTCTATCACAACGGAAACCCTAGAACACGTAATAATCAAACCACGCCGAAATTTCCAGGCCACAAAATATCAATGCAGTTAAAGAATTAACGCAAATTTTTCAAGCACATCAAAATTGCGAAACCCTAACCCTAATAAAATTGATGAATATGGCAAAATCAAAGTTAAAGCAATGACAGTTCCTTATGAGCGTCATACAAATTTTGCCCTAAAACGGTTACCAATTCGATTTCTAATCAGAGAATTGAAGGATTTAGAAGGAAGAGAGGCGAGGGAGAAAGTGAGGGAGAAATCGGAGGGGTACAAATTAGGGTTTTAATAAGGGTGACGAAGGAGACGGACAGGATTATATATGGGTTGTTGCAGGCATTTGAAACGGAAACACAAACAACAATGAACGTTAGCTGTAGGGATTTTATAATCATATATCAAATACTTTTTTAATTTTATTTATCTATATATAAATATATACATATATATAAAGTGACATTCTTATGAGATGATAAAAACATGAGAATGGCCAATCCTTGCCATCTATTATAATGGACAGTCAAGATTTGTTGAACATTAAAAAAAATAATAATGTACAGCCCATACTCCTTCAATGGATAGAAAGAAAAAAGGGGTTAGGGAAAGAAATTATTTTTTTTTACTCAACAAATCTTAGCCGTAAATTATTTATTTTTAATGTCTAATAAATATTGGCCTTCTATTACAATGGAGGGCCAGGATTCGCCCATCATCCCTCTCATAAGAATGTCACCCTATATATATATATATATATCATATATTATATTATATTATTATTTTATATATTTGATAGGGTTATTTATATGAAAGTCCCTCTATTTTTCTCATTGTGTCAATTTTATCCTTGTACTCTTAATTATTTCAATTTAGTTCCTCTGTAATTTATATTGTGTCAATTCAGTTAGTTGGTCAAATTTAAGTTAAGTCATTGACACAATTTTTATAGGCACAATTGTCTTAGATGCAAGTAATTCACTATAAATTCACTTATTGACTCAATTTAATCCAATTTATGGCCGAATAGTTTAAAAAATTATTAATAGCTTAACATAGAATTTAGTCTAAGAAGCGAATTGACACAATTTTAATTGTATGGGGATTAAATTGATATAACTAAAAGTATAAGGACTAAATTGGCATGATGGGTAAAGTATAGAGATATTTGGTATTAATAACCCTATTAGATATATTATAACTTTCCCTTTCAAAAGTCTTCATTTCCCGTCTTTGAATTTTTGAACTATCATTGCACTTCCTCTCTGTAAATCTCTATTGCATCGTCTAAATTTATATCTATATAAGAAGTTTGATTTATAGTAAGATAATTCTCTTAATTTAAGTGTACATAAGTCGTTACATAGGTGAACACTAGTTTTTGTTTTTGTTATAATATATTAATTATAATATATAATATTGTGCGGATAAATCCGGAACAAACTGATATATTTTGATGCCAATTTATTAGGAAAATCTTGATGCGGAAGCGTAATCCCTAATCACTTAATTCGATTCAAATAATACGACTCACACAAATGAAAAGTAAACAAATATATGAGAAAGAAAGAACAAATACAAACACACAATGATTTACGTGGAAACCCCTCTACAATCGAGAGGTGAGAAAACTACGGGCGGAGATGGAGATTCTTTATTGATACTTGAACGGAAGAATTACAATGACACTTCCTCTGAACGAGATATATGAAAGAATTACAATCACTTTTTCTTAACTCTCGTAGCACTCGAATATCTGAATCAGATGAATTACGAAATCACCTCTTTCTCTCAATGGCGGCGCCTCACTCTAAATTGGGTCATTAGTGACGTAAACCCTACGTCCCCGATCGATCGGCTGCCTTATTGCTGTTGTCCTTCTTTTACATAACTTTTCCAATCGATCGGCCTCCTCACGGCTTATCTTCTTAAAAATACCAAGTAATTTCAGACATAATCCTAACAAATATAATTATTAAAAATTTAATTAATATCATGCATTAAACAGGGAGATTCTATAATATATATTTTTAAAAAAAAAAAATTTAGTTGAGTGAGGACCCTATGCATTATAAGAGTGGCAGTGCTTTTAAACCCTCACTTAGTATTTAAGCAACTCTTGTACCAAAACCACGACGGACTTGGGTTTTAAACCCTAATTTGAGGGCATGTAGAATATTTCACACACAAGGTATCCAAAATACCAATAAGCTTTCTAAAGCATACACATTACGATCTTGTGCATCATCTTGAATTCATGAGCGCCCTAGATAGTTAGCTTAAACTTTTACAGGAAGCGACCTTACTTTTACACTCATATATGTGGGCCTATCAAGAGTGTACTTGTGGCATTATACCCTTATCTCAACATAGCGGCTATAGACCTTATTAGAGTGTATTTGTTCAAATCAAAATGCTTTCACTTTTCCTCTAAATCCTGCTTGAAGCATATAGCATTGTTATATACCAACATAACCGAAGCCGGGGGATGTACCCATACGGTGGATCCCTCACTCTATTATGTTTCTCTCTCCCCTCTCCCTCGCGCGATCCACCGCATGGGATCTCACTCCGACCGAAGCCCCCGGCCTTGCATTGGCCCAATAGATGTATAAATGATCATTGAAAAATAGTCAAGAACGTTAATGATAGCATTTCATCGAGAACGGTCAAAATTTTAGTAACATTAACGATATAACTGTTGGCATTGAATAAAATAAAATTTTACTAATAGATTAAAAGACGTACGTAACATCATCAAACCTGTGTTAAATTTTAAATATTTTACATATCAAATGAGGTTTTATCCCAAAACTAATTGACAACAGATAGAGTAACTCTTTTGCTATATGAATTACCTTTTGTTTTTATACCCCACCGATGTGGGTCTCATTTTTTTGCTCTCTTTTGGACTGTATCAAAATCACTATTAAAACTATTTTATATTAAAACATCCAACACGATTTTCATGCTCCAAACTGTACCAGTATACATCATACAGGGCCAGTCCTGACATATTCGAGCCACCAAACGAATATTTCAAATGAGGCCCTTCATATATAACAAATCATAAAAATTTTGATCACAAAACTTAGTAGTATTAACAATTGATACTTAAAATCACAATTACAAAAATTCGAGAGCCCCAAGCGGTTGCTTAGGTGACTTGGGGTTATTTCTAACCCTGACATCATAGACAAGTTTCGATAGTATTTATGGTGGAAGCTGCTCAAAGCCAATCAACGGCATCAAACACAATTGTAAAACTTATCACGTGGATTAGAAGGGAGAAAGAGCCGTTACTATTCTAGTAATCCACCTTATGAAGTAGCAATCACGAGAGCCATTGCTCAAAATAACCAAAAATAAAAAAAATATTACCCAAAATGACTCATTTTAAAAAATATTTTCTCAAATAACCTTCATGTCATCAATTTAAAAAATTTATTAATTTTTTTGTTTTGGGGTACTTGACACTTTAAATTTTTTTTTAAATTTTTAATTATTAATTGAATTAAATATATTAAATATATTTTTATTATCATGTTATATTTAGCTTAATAACATGTATTCTAGTTAAATTATATATGTAATTTATAATAAAAATTTAAATTAAGTTGTTTGTTAAGTATTAAATAATATTATCTATACATAATTTTTTAATTTACTCATTATTATAGTTATATAATAATAATTATTTATTTATATAACATTTGATATAAATTATTATTTTTAAAATTATTTCATAGGGAGAGAGGTATTTCCAAAATAATTTTTTTTTTTAAATTTGATGACATGGAAGCCATTTGGGTAAATAATTTTTAAAATAGACCATTTTGGGTAATAATTTTTTATTTTAAACTATTTTTGGCAATGGCTCCAATCACGATGCAACACAATAACTCAACAAGAAGTATGGGGGTTTTCTAACATGGGCCATCTCAAGTCATAAAATTATAATAATGTCTTTAATATTATTTAAAAAATTAAACAAAGTATAATTAATATATCTTCACCGTGTGCCTAAAGCGCACGTATTAGATAGACTTATAAACATAACATAAAGCAGATATATTGTGTTTCATCTACTGCATAACCTTAATGTAGGAAAACTAGAAAATAATGATTAAACAACCAAATTTTGATTGTATGGTCTTTAGGATATGTAATTTGGCTGTCCATTTTGTTCCAGAAAAGCATTTTGATGGTTATTGCTCTCCTGATCGGGGGAGATATTCCCCACTTGGCTTGTACTCTATCTTACGCTCTAAAATTAATGGTATGCTGTCTTAGCCTACGAGCTTTCTTGTTTTGACAAAAACAAACGACATGCAAAACACGCAGCTTGTATATAATATAATACATTTTTAAACGAGTGCAATCCGAAGTACACTTTTATAGAGAAAACTTCATTACATTATATTAAAACAACCAACAATACATTTTATATGTCACAAAAAAATAGACATTTGGCATTTATCGTATCGAAAAAAAATATTTTCAAAGCCTAAAAGGGGCTTTGTATTAAAATCACCTAAGTTTTAGGTGTTATATAAAAAAATCATACAGATTGTCCATTTTTTAATAGTAAACTTTGCAAAAATTTTCATTGTCACATCTTAATGTAATGCTGTTAACATTTGCTGCTTTTTGCAAACATGGCATTCCCAAAAAAAAGAAAATATTTTCAAAAATTAAAATTTACATTTAAAAAATTTAAAAATATTTTAAATATTTAAAAGAATATTTTAAATATTTAAAAGAATATTTTAAATATATAAAAAAATTGTAAATAAAAAGGAACATATCCAGTGCCTCAAGGGCTCCCGCCTACGCAGGGTCTGGGGGGTGCTGATGTACACAGCCTTCCCCCTTCAGGGTGTCAACCTGAAGAGAGGTTGTTTCCCTACGCACCCAACCTGAGGGTGAGGACTTCCCAAGAGGTCACCCATCCTGGTACTACTCTTGCCCAAGCACGCTTAACTTCGGAGTTCTAATGGGATCCGGTGACGGCGTGTTGGTGCCCTTTTTGGTAAAAATTGTAAATATTCTAAAAAATAAATTATAAATTTTTAAAAATATTTTTTTAAAACATCACTTTAGTAAAAACTAACGCACCTCAGTGATATCACATTAAAGTGTGACATTAAAGAATTTAATGGAAAAATATAGTTAATTTTCTTTAAATCGTACTTAAAATTCAGGTATTTTAATAAAAAATATAAATAAAAACATGTACGGATGCCATGAAAACCCCAAAGAGAGCCAGAATTTTCCTTACGACATCACATTAAAGGATTTAAAAAACTTTGCATGACATCGAAAAACATAGTTAATTCTATTTGAGCCGTACTTAAAATTTAATTAATTTTTAATAAAAAACCCAAAATAAAAACTTACATGGATGCTATAAAAACACCAAAGAGAGCCGGAAATTTTCGTACAATATCACAGTAAAGTGTGACATTAAAAAATTAATGTGACATAAAAAAATATAGTTGATTTCTTTAAACCGTACTTAAAATTTAGGATTTTGAATACAATAACAATAACCGATTTAGTGTCTCGAGGGCTCCCGCATATGCAGGTCTGGGGGGAGGGATAAGGGAGGCTATTTTCGATGACTCCAATTTAAGAAGTACAAAGGCATAACAGCCTATAAACATAAAACATAATAGTATAAGAGCATAAAAAATAATGGCTCAGAGCAAACTTAAGTAAAAAATAATAAGCAATAAGTAATAATTTTTCTTATAACAACAACAACAACATTTTCAATGCCTCAAGGACTCCCGCAAAAGCGGGGTCTGGGGGGTTGATGTACGTAGCCTTCCCTCTTCAGGGTGTCAACCTGAAGAGAGGCTGTTTTTGAGGACTTTTAACCTGAGAGATATATCTTTATCATATCATGATGATATGTAATAATTTTTCTTACGATATGACGAAATAATTTTTAATAAAAAGACCAAAAATAAAAACTTGTACAAATGCTTTGGAAACACAAATGGGCCAGAATTTTCCTTACGACCAATCAATCAAAGACATCACAGCGTTTTCAATTCAATCTTGTCCAAAATTGTTGAGGGGAAATTATAGTTGACGGCGCATACAAGTCTCCTTCACTCCAATTTCCCCTAAATTCTCTCTTTCTCTCTCTCTCCATTTGATAATCTTCGTTTCGATCCTCAGGCTGGGAAGGAGAGAGAGAAAGAGAGAATCTTCGGAATTCCGGCGAATCTGCTGTCGGCGCCGTCAGAGAGGGGGATTTGTACGGCAAGCATGTAAGTGTACGGAACCGTTATCTCTAACTTAGGCTAATGGGTGAGGGTGTAAGATTGGTTTTATACTAATGGGTGAGGGTGTTAAGATTGGTTTTATACTAACAGGTGAGGGTGTAAGATTGGTTTTATACTATGTAATACCCCGCTTATGGGAATGTTTATTTGGTTTGAAGCGTGGATAATGTATAATTTGAGTATGTGATCTTTTGGTTAATAATGATTTGATACTATATTAAGAAACCAACGTTTAAGCTAATGGGGGAGGCTCGGGATTGGTTTTATAACATTTTTTATGTGTTTTTTTTTTGTTGCATTTATTGTTAGACAGAAGGAGTGGATAAAGAAAGGTAGGCCGAGAACTTGTACGGAAAAGCGAAACCCTAGAAGTTATCAACTTACTTTGAGAATATTTTGATTGAATTCCTAGTTGCTGCTGTTGATTTTGTATGAGTTGGTGCTAGTGATATAGTTGCGTGTTTGGATCGTTTATTTATCTCTGTAGCTTGGAGAGTATTCATTTGGATTAAGAAGTCTGAAATTTCAAGGTATTATGGCGCTTTTGGATATATGAAGGAATCAATTGTCTCAAAAGCTTAAGCTGATAGGTGAAGACCTAGGAATTGTTTTATACTTTAATATGTCCTCTCACGAGAATGGCCTTTCGGCTTGAAGCGTGGATATTACGCAGACCCACATCATATGTTGTGCTCAAGTTATGTTAATATGAAAGCAAGGGCTAGTGGGATTCGAACTCCTAACCTCTTAGTGAACAAGGCTCTGATGCTATATTAGGGAGCTAACTTTCCAAAAGCTTAAGTTGATGGGTGGAGACGTAGTGTATGGTTTTATACTCTAACAGGATCTATTACTCCTTTCATTGTAGTGGAGAGAAGGGGAGGAATGTAGAATCCAGAGGTGAAGTTGGGTTGATGGGTATAGCTTCAAATGCATCACTTGCCGAAAATGTTTGTTCTGAGGAAGCAGAGCAAAAAAATGGATCAAATGCAGTCCCCCAGGCAGGCGGATCAGACGCCATCACCAAGAAGGCTTGTCCGAAGTAATGCTGCCAAGAACTTTGAGTACACCCCCCCGCCTTCTGCTGCTTCTTCTGCGTCTACGAGTACTTCTTCTGCTGCTCCTAGATCAGGTTCCCTTGGTTCATCTTATTATGTGGATCAAACGAGCATCCGGATTGAAGGGAATGCTGAAGAATTTGATTTGATTTGTCAAAGCTTGGGGGTTTCCGTGGAAGATTTTGAGATTCCAAAAGCTGTATATGAGACCATGAAGTCCAAGTCATCATCGGATATCATTCAACAGATGAAGAAGAATCCTTGGGATTTTGATGAGCCTGAAGACCCTCAGCAGCAAGCTGCTCTGAGGGTAGTTGACAACCTGTCTAATAGACTGCATGATGGTCTTCTGATGAGTCAAGCATTTGAGGTCCGTGAAGAGAACTCCGAGTCCAAGCATTGTGGTGCTGCTTTTGTACATAACAGTAGTGGTGTAGGTGGTAAAAGTGAAGGAATTAAAGGTGATCGCCCTCCCTCTCTGACGCCTCCACCATTGAGGTCACTTCCTATTCTCGAGAATGGATGCTCTACGTGGGATCGGTCAGGAGGATCAGCCCCTGATGATGATAGGGGTTCAGGCTTTTGTCATGAATTTTCATCGTTCTCTAAGCACGGAGAAGAAGGTAATGGTGATAATGCTGATGGAGAGGGGCTTACTGGGGTGAGGATGGGTGAAACTGATTTTCTATCCGGTTCTTGCTCATTCATGACGACCAATGATGATGGTTCATCCAGTAGAAATAGGGAGATAGGTGAAGCTGCGATTCCATCAAGTTCTTGCTCATTCACAACAACCAATGATGACGATTCATCCAGCACAACAACAGAACCTGTGTCAATTATCTCGCCAAATGCAAGGCTTAGAGCCAATATTACCTTTTGGGAAAAGGGTGCAAAATTAGGAAAGGGCTCGTTTGGCACTGTCTACGAAGCATTTTCCGGGTACGTGTTACTAGTTTTACCACTTTTGCATTTATGGGTGCGCCATATGCAGTAACTCTGTTGCTTCTATACCTCGCCGACAAATCTTTTAACTTCTTCTTACTCATGCTTTATTCTTGCTTTTGTATTTTTTTAAACCTTTTATGTATTCGTAGGCCTTCCTTTGGGATTTTGAATGCATTTTCGTGTTTATTGCTGAGTAGCTAGGGTGTCTTGCAATGAATAAAGAATTTATGAATATCCTCCCCTGATCTCTTTCGTTCCTAGAGAAGATGAAGAAATCGTATCATATCTAGGAACAAGGTACGCATCTAAGGGCTTCATGTTCCACTTAAAGAGCCTATCCTAGCGAACATCAGTTGAGGAGATCCCATTAGAGGCACCAGTGGCAGCTGCTGACAGAAAACTCTATAGATCAGATAGCCTTAGAGAAAATGTACTTTGGCTTTATCATTTGAAGCCCTTGCATTTCTGTTCCAATGTGCTAACTACAGTTGAAAAAGCATTTATTTCCAGATTTTTCCATTCCTTATCTCATCTAGTCCTCACCCCTCGTAAGTCGCTTCAAACATACATTGTTTGCTATGGTCACTCATCCACAATAGCAGACAGTTTCTCCACAAACCCTGATAGTAGAATACTTAAGATATTGACGGTGATTATCTCATTGAATAAAGCCTTATTGAGCTCCCTAATTTTCAACTGATTGTTAGTTTCATTGTCCTCAAAACCATAATCCACTAAGGTCTAACTTTGGAAGATAATGTCAACTCCTAAATGAAAATGGTATGGTGAAAGAGTTTGAATTTGTGTGGGAAGATCCAAATTTACTGGATTTGGAAGGAAAAAATGTACTATAAGGATTTTTACATGAGATTCTCCATTTAGAAACAAACTGAAACAGTAAAGCTAACAATTTTCTACCATGAGGATTCGTGTGAAGGTGTGGTTTCAGCAATTCCGTTAAGGATACGGGATGGTAAAAATGGGTAAAACTACAGAAAATCCAGCTCCCCCTTCGCCAATATCTTTGCAAAGTCAAACTTTGTGGCATCCCTTATTTTATACCTTACATGAAATAGTCTGAATCACATGGAACGGTGTTCCTCGAACAAGATGGTTTCTATTGCATTCTTGTTACAAGATGCTGTATGATGCATAGGATCTCAAATCTGTGGCAACTGCTTCACATAGGCATCTGCTCCCTATTCCGAACTCCTCCTGATGAATACTTGAAGGAAAAGGAACAGGCAGGTTGATCCAGACATCTCTGTTGGTTTCCTGCCTCATAGAAAATCGCTGATTGTTTTGCTCTGTTCCCTGAATACAGAAAAGGATTTAATCAGTATTTCATTGTAAGCTGTAGTTCTCTCTGTTGTGTTGTGTCATTAAGACTCCATAAAATGATAAAAGGAATCTAAATAGAGAGGCAGAACGAGGAGGGACAGGCAAGGAGAGTAACTTGAACAAGCATTTTATGCAGCCACCATCTGTTATATAAGAGCTGCCATGCTACTACTTCGAGTCAATTATGTAAATCCACAGACATTCATGTGATACATGAAAACATCCCAGTTTGTTTACTGGTGGCTTCTCCGTTGGGTGGCATTGGATATGTGAACCTTGCATCTCTACTGTCATGGGCATAGCCTGGAACATGCCAATTTTCGTTGACTTTGTTGCATCACCTGAATGAGTGATGAGTTTGGTTGACGTTCTATAGAAGGTGACAGTGAATAATGCGTATTTTTATGCCGCTGAACTAGAGATCTCTGTATTGTCATTTCTTACTTCGCGTTTTCCTCCCATCCGTGATTTGCTGTTTAAATCATATGAGCAATATTTTATGACAATAGTGTGTTTGCAGCGATGGATTCTTTTTTGCTGTGAAAGAAGTTTCTTTGCTTGAGCAAGGAGGTCAAGGAAGGGAAAGTATTTACCAACTTGAGCAGGTACATATCCATGGTCATGATATAATTGCACTTCTGTTTTTATCTCTGAAGTCTCAGTTTCTACTGTTTTCTATGTTAAGTATGCTTTAGGAGCAACGTGCTGTTAGTTGTTGTCTTATTTTTCACCTTTCCCTCATCCCAAGCTTACATCTCTCTCTCTGTTTTTTTGCTTTCTCAGGAGATTGAGTTTTTAAGCCAGTCTGATCACGAGAACATAGTTCGATATCTGGGCACAGATAAGGTAGTGTCTTCGGCATTTCAATGTGGCAATGCTTTATACATTTTGTTTTCCTTGTAGGTTTAATTGTAGTGTACTGTAATGTTTCCCATGAAAAGTTTGGTATGTTTCAATGGAGTGAATTGAATAGTCTAAATGCAATTCCATATAGTTTACATATTTGATGTTTCATCCCAGTGTTGCACTTTGTGATACTGGGTTCTTTCACTGAGGCTGTCAACTATTTATCACTGGAAGAGGAACTGGAATGTGAAAGGTGCAGGATTTGATTTTTTATTGTATTAGAAAGTAAGAGAAAAATTGAAAAAAGAAATGGGTAAATGATTGCAATTACAGGTGAGCTTATATCTTGAAAAAAGAAAAGGAAAAATAAAAATAAAAAGCAAAGGTAAGCGAGCAAGTGAACAAAGTTCAGGTTGTCTTATCAGCCCTGGAGAGTGAAATATTGTGACTGTATGGAGAATCAGATAGAATCATGATGTTTTATCTCATTGTTCGGTTCACCAGTCTTACTTAGTTAGCACTGTTGATAAGTCTTGTGTGTAAGAGGGAATTCCATGACCTGAAAGCTAATGATATGTGGGGGAGTGCTTTGTTTCAAGCAAGATGGGGCCATGACTTGAAAATTGATTTTGGTTGTCGTTGTATCACGTGCTATAGTTCTTGGTGCCTATGCCTGCCTTGAAGGATGGGTCAATCAAGATTGTTGGCTTTCGTGGATGAGATCTCTCTTTGAACCTCTTGTTATATTCTCCATTGTATGGATTTTAGTGACAATTTCCAAGGAATGGTTTCTTTTATGGCTGAAGCTTTAAAATGGTTAACTGCAGCTTCCTTGGAAGCATACAATATGAAATTGTCCATGCTGTTTTTGTACTCTGTGCACTTAGATGTTTTCTTTCCCGCCCCCCCCCCCCCCCCCCCCCCTCCTCTCTCTCTCTCTCTCTCTCATTAAGTTTATTTATTTTTGGTGAGTCGGTGGGGTTGGGGAAGTTTGAAAGTAGGACCTCTTATCCTGTGGCTCAACCTTGGTAGTTTTACCACTAGACCAATGCTACATTTACTTAGATTACACCTCATGATTCCTCATCTTAAGTAGCTTCCATAATTGTGAGCAGCCTTTCTCTTTGTAGTCTTATTACTGCAGTTCTCCATGTTTCATTACTCACTGTGTGATTGTTTCACATTTTGGTTTGCCATGCTTCTCCACCAATTCACCTTTCTTGTATATTTTCATCCTTTCTGTCAGTGCGCATGGTGTCATTGCTTGAGATTTTGTACTTGAATGGGTTAGATAACTGATATACTTAGCAATCCTCCTGAAATGTCTTATTGGCTTGTGCTTTGCTTGAAAGTTTGCCATTTGTGTTTGGATGATAAACTTCAACTCCTTTATATTTTGAGATTGAGCTTCCGATGTCTGATCTGCGATGTTAGTAGCTGCATCATTAGTTAGCACTCGAAAGTTTGAAGGACCAGCCCGTGATCTTGTGGTTGTATGCTTGAATATTCCATAGATGAGGTCAAATTAAGTTCTTTAAATGTCTGGCCTCGTCCCTTAACATGTTTGGTGGATTGTTTGAACCTATGGATTGTGTGTGAAGGAATATACATAATCTTCTGCGACTAAATTTGATCAGACTATCTTCATATTATAGATTCCTTAGAGTGCATGTCAAGTGACTTGTCCCTTCCATCTGTACTTCCAAGTTTTATAATATAATCTGTTAGCTTTTGAGCTTCTATGGATAGAGCCGATTGTTTATGCATCTTTCTATTTTGATCTGGATTTATATCAATTTGCCCCTGCTTTCTGTTAAAAATTTACTTCTCCATTGATAATGCTTTTTACCTGGTTTTTTTTTCTTGTCAGAGATTATTTTGGTGTTTCAAGTCAAGTCATTTTAATGATCTCCGAATGTTTTTTGCAGGACGAGTCAAATCTGTATATTTTCCTAGAACTTGTTTCTCAAGGATCGCTTTTAGATCTTTATCATAAATACCGCCTCCGGGATTCTCAAGTATCTGCATACACCAGGCAGATTCTGCTGGGTTTGAAGTACCTTCATGATAGAGATGTAGTCCACAGGTAATTCAGTGGAAATCAGTTGTTTTCAACACATGATCTTTGTGTGTTGACCATTGATTTGATTTCACATTGATTTGATTTCACATTATTGTCCATTATTGCATTATAATTTAATGTATATTTCCTCATTATTCACTTTAAATTATATGCATGTCATGTACCTGCCCATCAAATTCATTTGGTAATTTTTCTGTTCACCTTTCATATTGTTTTGTCTGTTTAGGGCTTGAGCCTAATGTCTACCTCAGGAGATTTACCGTAAGAAGTCTTAGCTTTCTGGAGATTACTAATCGCACTCATGCCTAGCATATCAAATTAAACTGGTTTATCAGTTTAAGCTTTGATGTGGGGTGCTTTTCTTGGTCTTGTTTGTTTGCATTGCATACCCTGTTGGACATGATCACATTTAGTATGAACGTCCACAGAAGTAGTAAATTATAAATCTTGTGTACAAAATCCGTGATTTAGTCAGATCCTAATGTCTAGTGCTTCCCCCCATCAGCTACCTCTTGGCATGTCATAGTAGTCTACTTAGCAGAAGACAGGTTTTATAGATGTGGATAGTGGGTTAGCTAATAAATCAATCAACTAAGGAGAACAATGCTTAAACTTGCAGAAAGGATGGTAAAACCAAACCACTTGATTTTGGAAGGATGCACATTTTGAGGTAATGGGATATCTTGTAAAGGGAAGAATGGATGGTATCCTCATGGAATGGAGGGCATTATTGATTAATCGGATAAAAGTTGGTATCTTCAATTGGTTCAGAATAAGGACCCTTCCAAAAAAAAAAGTACCTTGACTAGGCTTTTTCTTGTAGAGGTAAGGCTGTGTATATTTTGCGCTCTCCAGCTCCTGCCTTTGCAGAAGCCTCTTGAGGCACTAGGTTGTTGTTGTTGCTGCATGTTTTGAGGTAATGGGATATCTTTTAAAGGGAAGAGTGGATGCTGTCCTCATGAGACGGAGGGGATTATTGATTAATTGGATAAAAGTTGGAATCTTCAGTTGGTTCGAATAAGGACCCTTCCAGAAAAAAAGTACCTTGACTAAGATTTTTCTTTTAAACATAAGCCTGATTTGAATTGGTAATGGCAAACTAAGTCTAACCATTGGTAATAGCTTGTTAGTCATCCCTTGTCATTCCTTTTTATACCAGATTAGAAGATGTATAAGTATGTCACTGCTTGTTCTAAGGAATAATGTGATCTCGTGGTATCGCGTTAGGTGTCTAAATTATTCAGTTCAGCCACATATCAAAGACCAGACTGTCAAGCCTGATTACCAACACATTTGTCTGCTGCATTGAGAATTGCTCGATAGTCTATATTTCTTTAAGCTTTTGGGCTTCGACTAACATCAATGTGCCACCACTTAAAAGGGATGCTATTAGTTAGTTCTGAAATTAGATTACTTTGATTAACTTTTTTACTTTAAGCACCAATATAACATTATGTTTTACATAAGTCACGGGGTCTTCAGATTTTATGGACATGCATATTCTTTGCACGAGCTCACTCCGCCTGAACCTCAATTAGGCTTTGTAGTAATTGCAAGTGGACATTCTTTCACTTCTAGTTATTTCTGGTTTTTCTTTCATTATTAAATATATCCTCTCTTCTCCCAGGGGGATGTGGTTTATTTCTACAGTTTGTATACATATAACTCTGTCAGTGTGTATTATTTTTTGATTTCACACTATATGCGTGGATGCTGGTTGAGCTTCTATGCCTAAGACAAAATTTTGTTCAAGTCTTGGGGATAATTCATGTGAGGATCTCCACCTTGTTATATTTGTTTACTTCTACTGAACTCTCATCTGGACGTGAAAGGTTGTCCTTAATTTTACCGGTCTGTTGTGCAGGGATATTAAATGTGCAAACATATTGGTAGCCTCGAGTGGAACTGTGAAACTTGCGGATTTTGGGTTGGCAAAGGTTTCCCCTGCTTATTAGTTTGATGCTCTCTTTTCTGTCTAGTCTATCTGTCAACCTAAATTGATTTTACCCTGTGTTTATTTTCTTTTCATTTGATTGAGGGCTGTATCCTTTTCAGGCAACAAGATTGAATGACTTGAAGTCTTGCAAAGGGACTGCATTCTGGATGGCACCTGAGGTTTGCCCTTTCTCCCTTCAAATGTGACATCTTTATTTGTTAGTTTGGTGGTAGTTTAAGTAAAGTTACATGCTAAGCCTTTCATCACTCGGGAGAACATTGAGTGCATGGTGTGGTATGGGAAAGCAATTTTATAGTACAGGGAGGAGGATCTGTAGTGTAAGTATGTAGGGAAATCTATTCTACTAGGGGAACTGGACAAGATCTACGAGTATGCTAAATTAGCAAGCAGAACAAGTGTCTTGGATGCACGGGTTACTTATTTAGAAGCTTTATGTCAAGTTCTGAGTAAAGAGAAATATCAAACTCCACGTATTTGCCTTTCACTTATTTATTTAGGGGTCCCTTCGGATGATAGTCCATGGTCATCGATCTTTTGGGAGCCTTGGTTAGGAAAGATGCTAAGAGATTAGTTAGTTGAGTAGAAATACACTTTTGATTCTTTGGGAGATTGACTTTTTCTTATCCAATCGTGTTTTTCCGGTAATGCCCTTATACGTACTACTAGTCTCTTTTTAAATTCTTGTTGGTTTTTTTGGATCAACATTCTTGTTGGTTTGCAAAGCATATTGAATATATCATGAGGGAATTCCTTTGGTCAGGGGTGGATGAGGGACACACAGTGCAATTTGGTTAGCTGGATAACTTTTGCAGGCCTTGCAATCGAGGGGATTATGGATCAGTTGATTTTGTGTCCAAAAACATCTTTATTTTGTGTAAATGGTTATAAGTAATTATGGTCTCCTGCAAAATGGATGGGTACTGGGATAACAGACACAGCTGGAGGTTGTTATCACAATTGTACCATTTTTTCCATCCAGGCGTTAGCAGGCAAGTTGGGGTGGGTAATCATGTCCATTTTTGAGAGGATATTTGGTCTAGAAAGTCTTTTTTGCTTATCAGTTTCTATTTTGTACTGGTTCCACTTTTCGTGATGCCATAGTATGCTCCTTTTTTTTTTCCCCTATTATGACTTACTTTATCGGAAACTTCATTTACACAGAAGTCCTACAAATAGGAAATTCTTTGAATACACTTAGACAAGCCGTATGTTAGACCAAACACCAATATCTTCCATGCCAGATAAATGAGTCTGGATGTTGGATGGATTGGGTAGCATTATTACTAAATCTCTTTTCTAGCATCTAGTCCAAATCAATCAAACTCAAGGTTGTTGGTTCCTGTCTGTTCATTTATTCGCAAAAACAAAAGCTCCCTTTATACTCAATGGCTTTCTTTATTGTCTCTCATTCTCAATAAGCTCAATACATTTGATTCTTATAGAAATGGATCCTTTAAGGTTGTCACTGGGATCTGTATTATGTGCTTCTGGAGCAGCGAAAAATGTGGGCATCTATTTTTACTTTGTCTTGCCTGTTGGAATTGTGGTACAAGTTTTTCTCTATTTTTAAGGTGTGAGGTAGCTTCTTGTGCAGTGGAAAGTGCTTTTTTAATACAATTTAGGGTATTGGGGAAGACTAAGGACGTGAAATTATTACTGTGGCTAGAGTAGCAATGTTTTAGTATATTTGGTTGGAAGAAATGTAGGAATCTTCAAGGACCAATGTGTTCCCATGTTTCCGTGTTTTCACCAATACACTCTTGTTTAATTTGCATGGAGACCAAAAGACTTTCTTATCTTACCCTTGGTTAATTTGCACGGATAATTAGTTTTTTTCACCAATGATCCTGTCAGCTTTGTTGAATAATTAAATAGGATGTAGGGAGACAATTTTATGTTTATCAAGTTTGTTCTAAATCTCTTCATGGCTAATTACATGTCAAGTGGACAATCTCTCAACTTTATTTAATAAACTAACCCATAATAAGAGTAGGTTCTTTTCTGGACTTTAATAAACACCACGAGGTCTAAACTCAACTATTTGGACCACCATTTGAATCTTCTGTGTCATTCTTTGTTAAGCGGGGTACTACCAAAGTCCAGTAAAATCAACCTCGTTGCCTCCTCTGAGCACTTGCACCTTCAATTTGAGTCATGTTGTCCTTCGTCATGGTTCCATTAATCACTTCTCCCTGTGGATAGCTTGCCGCTTTTCCTTTTTCTGTTATTAACGGTAAACCATTCCCACCCACCAATATCTGGGTAATGAGTGAATATAAATTTCTTTAGTTAGCTGTTCCTCTGGCCTGATGTCCATGCTTCGCTTCTAGAAAACATCCTTACACTTTACCGCAGAAGAGTGCATACTAATGGGTAGTACTTCTGGCTCATAAATGTGTTGTATAAGCGTTTTTTTTTTTTTGTTGATGGGCATAGTATAAAAATTAGTCTGTAAATTTTAGTTGTCAAAATCTTTCAATAGAGCTGTCTTATCAACATTCAGCCTTGTATAATTTCTGGTAAATTTTGCTAGTGTTTCCGACATGTAGCTGACCAATATCACAGGTTGTTTATCGCAAGAGGCAGGGTTATGGGCGTGCAGCAGATATTTGGAGCCTTGGATGCACAGTCCTGGAGATGTTGACACGCCACGTGCCATACTATCCTCTAGAGTTTGTATGTGAATCGTTCCGTTTTGTTGATTCCGCATGTTGTGCATGATGCTGCCCTGGTGTCCTTCCTTCTGTTTATGTTCTATCCTGTCTTCTTGTTTTCTTTATTTTCTTGCCAATTTTTTATTTTGCTTCTACGTCGGCAACATCCTCAAACAAAATATACCATGTGTTTTGAGCATTGTTACTTGCGTTTTGTCCAATGTAGGGATGACAACTGGGGCTGACACCTGCCCCATTACCCACGAGTATGAAGTGGATACTCGTACTTCCTTCGGTGGGTATATGCCCATATCTGTACCTGCTTCGCCACACTTGGGTATCCAGTACCAGCCCTTTACTTGTGCATACCCACCTCAATTTGTGTAACAGTTATCTATATCACCATGTGTAACTCTTAAAATTACTTGTTTTATCTAATTATATTTTGCCATATTATTTGATAGGCAAATTGAGTACATATATCTTTTTTGTTTTTAGATTAAGTACAAATTAGGGCTAGTCGCACGGGTTGGAAATGTTGCGGTAGAAAAAGAAAAAAAAGGAGGGGGGGGGGGGGGGGGGGGGGGGGGGGCATGTACAACATCATATACCCATCCCCATGCCTGTGGCGGGTATTTCCATGTGTACTCTACCCGATTACATTTGTTCATTAGTTCATGTATTCAGGCTGCTTTGATGGTGTCTCACTTAGATCACTGCCAAGCCAATGGCACAGCTGTCGATGACATAGCCTGGAAAAGCTAAAGCTTATTCATGGCCTGTTTGATGGTCTCTCTTACGAGCATGACTTATGTGCAAGTTTTAAGAGGCCAAACATAAGACAAGCTTCTGAATTTATAAATAATTCTCATGAATTTCTATGGGATTATTGTTTTAGACTAACTCGCCATACAATGAAGCTAAAGTTGTGGCTCTTGGAATGTATGGCTAATCCACATGATCTACGAAGTGCTGTTCCTCTTTATCATTTAGTAAGAGGCGAAGCACATTTTCATTGACTAGTTAATGTTTATGAGGATAACGTGAAATACGGGATTCGTAGGATAATGAGTTCAAGTATATTTGTAACTTTTAAGTTCTCTATATACTAGTTTGTCTTTTATGATTTATTTGATTTAGATTGGATTGAGATTATTCAGGATCATCTTTGAATTTAGTTAGGTTAGGATTATATTTTTGAGATTTTGATTATCTTTATTTCTTAGTTAGATTAGATTTAGCTTTCTTTATCTTTTTGGATTTAGATAGCTACACCTTGAATAGGACCCTTATGTACCTTGTGGAAATACGTTTTGAATGAATTTAATCTTACTTATCGGTTGATTTAGAAATTAGTTTGATTTGTTTGTTGCTACATCACTAGCGCTATTTGCCACTGGTTGCTACGATTGTTGGTCTTATTTCAAGTCTCATAACTGAAACTCAGTAGATGAGATCACTATATTCATTTTCTCAGTGCGGAATGACATTTTTCCTAATTTAATGTCACTGCAGACGCAAGCATTGTATAGGATTGGAATGGCGGAGCCACCTTCGGTTCCTGACACACTGTCAAGAGGTGCGCGAGATTTTATAAATCAGTGTTTACATGTAAACCCAGAGGACCGGCCCAGTGCTGCTGAGCTTCTAGAACATCCATTCGTGCAGAGGCAAACTCCTACTCCCTTAGGCACAGAGTCCCCTCTATTCCGTGGCAGACAGTTCTAAGAATACCTTCAAGTTGTGAATAATGGTAAACTATGTAAGTGTCAACTTGAGGTAGCATTTTTCGTCAAAGTTTGAAATACACTTTTATTGTCGTATCGTGTCTTGATTTTATGTCTCAATTTAGAAACAGAGATTTGTGGGATTTCTTCTTTTCTGCTTCAACCTAGCAGGCCCATTAAGAGAGTTATCTGCGTTTTTTGCTCAATTTGAGTGTTTTCCACGTAAATATGTTAATTATTGTTTGCTTTTTCTCGATTCTCTTCTCAATTTATTTTAGATCCGTTCTTTCGCATCTAAATAGAATCCGGTTTTTGAGCATTTTCCCTAACGACTATCAATCACTTGAGGATTTGGGTCTCAATTGTGTGGAGGGCTAGCAAAGTCCAACAGAAAATGCCACGACTCAAAACACTGGTAGGCCCTATATAGTTAATTACAGAGGACAAAGAGAATAATAGCCTATATTATCAATCCATCTTAAGTTCTAGTTATATCGAGTTTTTACGCAGAAAGTTCTGTTTGTTCAGTATTTTTTTTGGCATCATGGGGTGATCGGTTGTAGGAGGAATGTAGTATAGAATTTCTTCTAGAAACTTCTCTTTTTAAAAGATAACGCGTGCCTTAGAATTCTCGAGAGAATATGACTTTAATTGAGCCATTCATTTTCGTTGGGTATCATATTCTAATCGGTTTTTGAGAAACCAAAAATTGGTAGTAGAAATGGTTTCCTTTTTTGATTTTATGTTTTCAGCTTGTGAAAGGCTTGGATAACAAACTGAAAATAGAACATTGGAGAAAGAAACATTGGTTTCCATTATCCGGTTTTTGATTTCTCGAAAACCCAAACTCAAAATAGGAAATAATACCAAACTAGCTGAATCGGTGTTTGTTATCCAAGAATTGGATTCAATTTAGATGCGGAAGAATAAATTAAAGAAATTGAGAAAAAAAGAGAGAAAGAGGAAACAATACTACACAGATTTATATAGAGAACCCTTAAATTGAGGGAAAAACCACAAGTAGAGGAGAAAGCAATCCACTAAAAAACTGAAGGAAAGGATACAACTAGTGCCACTCATGAGTCTATATATAGACGCTCAAAAATATCCTAATTTTGCTATCGGGCCTCCATTTCTGAATAAGATATAAATTCGAGGCATAATTTCCGTTTTCCTTATCATTAACCATCTCACTTGATGGACTTCCCTCATATCATGGGTGCCGTGAACCTCATCCTTCACCAGAGATGAAGTATGGCAAACATGTTAATTTGTTCGTGTGCTGAAAGATGGTGAATGTTGTCTTCTTTGAGTATTTGAGGTCTTCTCTGTAATTTCTTCTCATGTTGAACTGTGTTATCATATCGTGTCATGATTTCCCACTGTAACTTAACATGTACTCCCCCCCCCCCCCCCCCCCCCCCCCCCCCCCCACCCCCCCCCCCCCTTCTCTTCTTCAAAAATGAAAATCTCTCTATTCCAACTATTGAACATTTTTCTGACATTGCAGATACTGGAGCTATGTGGCAGTAACGCTAAGTCAGCTCATTTCTCATGATGCGCCTTCCACCGCAGCAACTTAGACAACTGACACCGACACTGACACTGGAGAGCATGAAATTAGGGATGATTTGGCTAAACTATGAAAAAAACTATTTTTTTAAATAAACACTTTTTTGTAGAAGTACTTTTGTAAAAAGTGGCATCAATATGGGTGTTCTGTCCGAAAATTTTTAGTTTTTACTCTTACTTCCGCTTCAAAGGAGAAGCTATATTTTATTGCTTCTACTTAAAAGCAAAAAAAGTAGCTTCTTTTTCTATTTAGAGCACTTTTTCTTTCTAGGCTAAATAACCTTAAAATCTGAAAAAGTGTTTTTCTAGGTAAAACCATGTTTTTTCAGGCAAAAGAGTTTGGCCAAACAGACCCTTAGTTATCTTAGGTGATATGCTTGTCTTGAAACAAAAGATGAAAATGGGGGTGTGTTGAGTAGGGTTAATTTTGTTGCTCCAGTGAGTGCAAGGTTGTGTTGCTTGAGTGAGATCATTGTATCAAATCGTGATCCATAGTCATGTCACAAATGCAAGCACGTTGATATAGGATGGGTTAGCGAACAGTACATAAGATATTAGTGTGATCGTGTAACATAATGATATAGGATCGTGTAACATAATGTACACTATGAAGTTGAATCCACCTTGATTCTGTATGGGTTTAGTGGATTATGTTTGTTTTGAAATTCCTACTTTGTATTGATTTTTTTTTTTTGAACATGTACTTTGTATTGATTTGAAGCATCAATTTTTTTGATTATTACAAAAGGTTGCTAATTGTTTAGAGCAGGAAACAATGGGTTGGTGTTCGGGACATTCAACAAAGTTTCCACTGTCGTATTTCATAATATCTTGATATTGTTTCTTGTTTGTAGTTTTTGGCTTTTAGAAAACTGAAACTTAGATTATAGAACTTTTTTTTTTCCTGGTTTTTGGTTTTCTGTTTTCAGTTTTTGCGTTAGAATTTGCACGAAACTGTATTACATTCATATAATTTACAAGAAAGAAGCAAGCACTAAACCCACGTCTCTGACACAACCATGCCTCTGAACCCACGCCTCGGGGGAGACCCCCTGTCTCCCCTGATCCCCAGGCCGCGGGTTGGCTCCACTGTTAAGATTTGTTTTCTGATTTATTTAACAAAATAACTGATAACCCCTAGTCTATAGGGAGTTGTTTATTTGTTTTGCATATCTTTAGAAAAATCCCATGAAATTAGAAGTTGTTAGTCATGGGTATTCATTCCAAATTTTCAGCTGAGTTTGTTGCTTTGTAGTTCTATTTAAGGAGTTGTTTTAGTTAATGAAAGTATCAGTTCATTTTTACCTTCTCTTCCTCTTGTAAACATTTGGTATCAGAGCATGGAGGGCAGAGCAGAAATTGCAGCTGATTCACTCAGACATTTGTGGTCCAATCAGTCCAGCATCAAATAGCAGCAAGAGGTATTTCATTACATTTATTGATGACTACAGCAGGAAAACTTGGGTATATTTCTTGCAAGAAAAGGCTGAAGCTCTTGCTGTATTTAAAAGGTTTAAGGCCTTAGTTGAGAAGGAATCTGGAGAAGAGATCAAAGTTCTTCGTACAGATCCTGGGGGTGAATACAATTCTAATGATTTCACAAATTTTTGTGAAATACATGGAATCCGTAAGCAATTGACAGCAGCATACTCCCCACAACAAAATGGAGTTTTGGAGAGGAAGAATCGCACAATTTTGAACATGATGCGAAGTATGATGGCAACGAAGTACATTCCGAAAAGCTTTTGGCCTGAAGCAGTGAATTGGAGTGTTCATGTGCTGAATAGAAGGCCGACTATTGCTGTAAAAAACATGACACCAGAGGAAGCATGGGCTGAACACAAGCCTGGAGTCAACCATTTCCGAATTTTCGGGTGTATAGCATATGCACACATTCCAGATGCAACGAGAAAAAAGCTTGATAATAAAGGAATGAAGTGTATTTTTCTCGGGGTGAGTGAAGAATCTAAGGCATACAGGTTGTATAATCCCATGGCCAAAAAGATAATCATTAGCCGCGATGTCATATTTGATGAAGAAAATGCATGGAATTGGAATGACACTAAGATACAGCAAATTCCAGCATGTCCTGACGGCGAAGAAGTAGAAGAAGGGATTGACCAGCAGCTAATATCCCCAATTCAAGACCCACCCAATTCCTCCACAGGTCCTCCAAATGATTTTCATCTACCAAGCTCATCCAATCCAAGTGTTCAGCGCCAAAGAACAAGGCCAGCTTGGATGAATGACTATGTAACTGGAGATGAATTATCTGACGATGAAACAAACGTTCACTTTGCATTATTTGCAGATTGTGATCCTATAGGTTTCGAAGATGCGGTCAAAGATGAAAAATGGCGAAATGCCATGGCTGCAGAAATCAAAGCCATAGAGAAGAATGATACCTGGGAGCTTACTAATCTTCCAAAGGGGCAGAAGACTATTGGTGTGAAGTGGGTCTATAAAACTAAGCTGAATGAGAAGGGAGAAATTGACAAGCACAAAGCACGACTGGTGGCAAAAGGTTACAAGCAGAAACTTGGCATTGATTATAAGGAAGTTTTTGCTCCAGTCGCGAGACACGATACGATACGACTAGTTGTGTCATTGGCAGCTCAAAAATCTTGGCCCATTTTTCAGTTAGACCTGAAATCGGGTTTCCTACACGGTGATCTACATGAGCAAATATTTATTGATCAGCCCCCTGGCTATGTGCAACCAGGCCATGAAAAGAAGGTATACAGATTGAAGAAGGCTCTATACGGACTGAAACAAGCACCTAGAGCTTGGTACAGTCGTATAGAGTCATATTTTATTAAAGCAGGCTTCCAAAAATGTCCTTATGAGCATACCCTTTTTGTTAAGTCTGATGTTGCCAGAAAATTCTTGGTTGTTTGCTTGCATGTAGATGATCTTATCTACACAGGTAATGATCAAACAATGTTTGATGATTTTAAAAAATTCATGATGGATGAATTTGAGATGACTGATCTAGGAATGATGCACTATTTTCTTGGCATTGAAGTAGTGCAATCATCATTAGGAATCTTCATTACACAAAAGAAATATGCTTTGGAAATTTTGGAGAACTTTCAAATGGTGAATTGCAACCCAGTTGCAACCCCAACTGAACCAGCATTGAAGCTAAGGAAGGATCTTAGGGGCAAGAGGGTTAATAGCACCTTCTTCAAGCAAATTGTTGGAAGCTTAATGTACCTAACATCAACAAGGCCGGATATTACGCATGCAGTGAGCCTCATTAGCAGGTATATGGAATGTCCAACAGAGCTTCATCTCCTTGCTGCGAAAAGGGTCCTACGCTACTTAAAAGGTACAATTGATTTTGGTATTTTTTACAAAAGTGGAGAAGGATCAGATCTCATATGCTACAGTGATAGTGATTATGCTGGAGATTTAGATGACAGAAGAAGCACTTCCGGTAATGTATTTATGTTGAGTACAGGGGCTGTTTCTTGGTCATCAAAAAAGCAACAAGTTGTTACTTTGTCAACAACTGAAGCAGAGTTTATAGCAACAGCCTCATGTGCGTGTCAAACTATTTGGTTGAAGAGAATACTTGAGATGTTGCACTGTTTTCAGCAAGGACCTATACCAGTTTATTGTGATAATAGTTCAACAATTAAACTCTCCAAGAATCCAGTTCTACATGGAAGAAGCAAACACATAGATGTGAGGTATCATTTTCTTCGCGATCTCACAAAGGATGGAACCATAGAACTTGTTTATTGTCGCAGTGAAGACCAGGTTGCAGATATACTAACCAAGCCTCTCAAACTTGGTGCATTTATAAAGCTGCGTGGACTACTAGGAGTTTGTTCAATTTCTGATTTAAACTAAATATTTTTTAGTTTAGGGGAGAGAAACTTCCTTATAATCAATGCCAAGTTTCTGCTTGTAACCTTTTGCCACCAGTCGTGCTTTGTGCTTGTCAATTTCTCCCTTCTCATTCAGCTTAGTTTTATAGACCCACTTCATACCAATAGTCTTCTACCCCTTTGGAAGATTAGTTAGCTCCCAGGTATCATTCTTCTCTATGGCTTTGATTTCTGCATTCATGCATTCCTTAGAATGGTCCCAAAAGCTTTTCGGAATGTTCTTTGTTGCCGTCATACTTCGCACCATGTTCAAAATTGTGCGATTCTTCCTCTCCGAAACTCCATTTTTAGTTTAGGGGAGAGAAAAACTTCCTTATAAATTTCACCGGGTCTTTAGGCCCGACCCACGGAGTTGGAACACATGAGATTCACATATAAGCCCAAGCGGGGTTCCATCCTACAACCAATTGGCAATAGGTGGAGTAACCCACTAGGCTTATAAGGTGATCTCTTCTTTCTCTCAACTCCGATGTGGAATTCCACAAGACTCACATGTGGAGTCTTCAACACTCCCCCTCGCATGTGAGTCTGTGACAAACGTACCCCTCGCCTTCTCCGATCCAATTGGATCCAACATACTGGAGAGGCCCTTGGCGCACCAAACACAAATGCACCTCCTCTTCATGAGGACAAGGTGCGACAAACACGAGATCGGGATCAACAACCCTGCTCTGATACCATGTTAAATTTCACCGGGCCTTTAGGCCCGACCCACGGAGTTGGAACACATGAGATCCACATATAAGCCCAAGCAGGGTTCTATCCTACAACCAATTGGCAATAGGTGGAGTAACCCACTAGGCTTATAAGGTGTCCTCTTCTTTCTCTCAACTCTAATGTGGGATTCCACAAGACTCACATGTGGAGTCTTCATCCACCGCCAAAGGGGGACCCCTCTTCCCTTCCCGGCACTCATGCGTGGGGGGGACCCTTCTTCTCCCCCCTCCAATCTTCGTGGGTGGTGGATGCTTGACGGCCGGCTGCGACGGTCGACCACTTGCTCCCTCCACCGACCATTCACTGCCGGGTCTCCTTCCTCCGCCAGTCTCCACCCTGTGCCACCGGGCCACAACTTCGCCGCCAAGCTCCTTGGCCGTCCCACTGCCACCACCCGACTAGGTTTTTGTTGTCTCAACGGGGTTCTACTTTTGTTTTATTTTACGCCTTTATGTTGTTTTTTGTTGTTCTGATCCTGGCAAAACATTATTGTTTCAGCACCACTCTTGTGCCAGCATCATTGCTCTTAGGACTAGTCTAGTAGGGTGTGGTTATGTTTTCGTTGATGTGAACCACTTGCTACACCTTTGTCACAACGACAATGTTTTTCCTCAAGAGGATTCCTGTCTTCACCTGCTAATCTGGGTTTTCCTCTATCTTCCTTGTGTTGTGGGCTCGGTTCCCTCCCTGTCTGGTCCCATTTCTGGAACCTTGCTTGCAATACGGGGGAGGGGGAATTCCTTTCCTGTTTTTCATCCTCTTGAGGTTGTCCGTCTTTGAATGGATGATGTGGCTGTATGTGTGCCTGCTTTGGATTCAACTGGTGCCTTGCTAGTGTCTAGTCCTCTCCTGTTCGTGCGATGTTGCCCCGTTTGTTTTTTGGTGTTTGATTTTTCCCGTTGTTGTTTTGGATTTTTTGTACCCATCTCCGTTTTACGGGATGGTTGAGGTCTCGCCTTGTCGAGGCCCGGTATGTACTACGGCTTTACCGATAATTATAAATATATATATATATATATATATATATATATATATATATATATAATTTACAAGAATTAATTTCAAGGCTGATGGTCATGTATCACATTCAAACCTAAAATTTCAAATTAAAATTGTTGATGCTCAAGTCAAAATCCACTTCAGGATGCATCAATGAAGGGGTATGATAAAGTTAAAAATAGTTACCTCTTTTACGTGTTATTTATACTTATCGTGTTAATTTAGTTTTTAAACATTTAATTCCTTCAATTTAATTTTTGTATAATTGAAATTGTTCCAGTCAAGTTCCATGTTAAAACGAAGGGTTATTTACCAAATGTCCCTATACTTTTTTTATTCTGTCAATTTAGTTATTATACGTTTAATTATGTCCATTTAGTCCCCTCTGCAATTTAATCGAACCTACATTAAAATTTTTATTAATAACTTAACATAATTTTATGCCAAAAATCAAACTGACATGGTATAAATTGTATAGGAAATAAATCAATATAATTAAAGTACATGGATTGAATTAACATGATAGACAAAGTACATTACCTTTGGTGCATATATTTTTCATATGGAGGGGGTGCCAATCAATGTTTATGTAGGTGAATATGTATTTGCAATACATACTTAACGTTATGATTTAATAACAAATTAATGTTTAATTTTCAATATTAGATTTAACTGTAACAATTTTAATTTTAAAATGACTAAATTGATACACTTAAAAAGATATACAGAGTATAATAATAAATATTATAATTATAATTAACTCTTTCTTAAATATAAAAGAAGTATTTTATTTAATTTAATCAAGTCAAAAGATGAGATTATATTCTATGAAGATGATATTACGTAATATGTGCATCAATTTTTCCTTTAAAATATTACTTGTTCAGCTCTAAAATAATGATTTATTTATTTATTTAATAATTTAAAATTAAAAAAGTTTATCTCTTAGATATTATTAGAATTGAGTATCTATAACCTAAATATTTTGATATTTGAACTTACATATTAATATATTCTAAGATTTAAAACTTTTACCAGTTAAGTGAATACATCTTATATATTTATATATATGTATCTTTTATTATAATATAGTAAATTTTTATGTTAATTTTTTGAATTTCTTGCTAAAAATATTCGTGTAATTTCTATACATTATCATAATTATTTATTATAGTAGCATTTTTGGTAACATTAGCCGAATTTTGAAAACTTGACCCAATTTTAGCATAGGAGATTCAAGTGATAAATTTTTGGGTTAGTCCAAAAGTTACATGCATTTAAAAGAGTTCAAATGACAGCTTAAAATATTGTGAAATTTGTTGTTATTTGTTGATAAACTCACAATTTTCTTACTATTCATCTCTTCTACACTGCTAATAAAGAAAAGTTTTTTTTTGAACAGAAATAAAGAAAAGTTGGGCTTTTTTTTATTTTGTTAAAATTATGTACTTTTGTGCTAAAATATTATTTCATAAAATTTGTGTGCTAAAAAATAAATAAACAAAATCTCATAATACTACTACATATTTGCCCTAAATTTTCAGACATTAGTATTTCTTATAAAAGCTATTAGTAACGGCTTTTTCTAAACGCTAAAAGCTGCAGAAAACTCTAAGAAAAAAATTATTACCAAACATAGTGTTTAGCTGTTTGATCAGTCAAAAAGCTAAATGCTGATCAAAAAGATGTGAAAATGGTGTCCCCGAACATAGCTATTATATGTATTGAAACATCATGTAACCAAATGTTAAATGGTCACCCAAGTGACAAATTTATTATAAAATATTAGAACATAAAATCAGCTTAAAGTTTTAAAATAGTTACTTTATTAATATTAATATAAATGTATTATTATAAAAAGAAGAAAAAAGAAAGAGTTATTTACACCGTTAGTCCCTCATGTTTATAAATTTATTAAAATTAGACTCTTATCTTTTATTTTGTTCAAATTAATTTCTCATTTTTTTAAAGTTTTTTCAAATTAAGTCCTTTATTTTTTTTTTGTTCAAGATGGTCCATAATATTCTATGTAATAACAAATGTGGTCCTTCATTGTTTAAATTTTTGACTAATTTAGCTACCATATGAGAGATTAATTTTGTCATAAAATAAAATATAGGAGACCATTTTGAATAAAAGAAAAGATAATGAACTAATTTAAAAAAAAATGAGGGACTAATTTTAACAAAGTTATAAAGATAAAGGACCAATTTAAACAAAAAAAAAGAAACTAATTTAAATAAATTTAAAAAGAGAAAGGACCAATGGCGTAAATAACTAAAAAAAAAAAGAAAAAAAAAGATTATGAACTAATTTAAAAAAGATGAGAGACCAATTTTAATAAAATTATAAAAATAAGAAACTAATTTAAATAAAAAATAAAAAAATTAATTTAAATAAATTTAGAAAGAGTAGGGACCAACGGTGTAAATAACTCAAAAAAAAGGGTTTTTTTTACATTTTACCACTTAAGTTTTATGCTATTTAACTTTTAACCATTAAATATTTTTTTTTTTTGCTTTTAACCACCTAAAAATTTTTTTTTATTGCAAATGACAGCCATATAGAATATTCGCTAGGAAAAATAGAATATTCTATTCAATTTTAAAATATTCCATTTTCATTCTTAATTTTAGTAATCAAAAGCTATATATTATAAAAAATTAAAAATTATATATTATAAAATATAAGTGATTATTTATAAATAATACTAAAATTAGAAGGAACACTTAGTGTACTCTTTTACATATTAACCCTTCAATATCACTTAAAGAAGTGAGTTAAAAATTATATATTATATAATATTTTAAAATTACATGGAATGCTATATTTTTCTAACGAAATATTTTATCCAGTGGTCATTTGTAATCAAAATTTTTTTTTAAGCGGTTAAAAATTTAAAAAAATTTGAATAATTAAACGTTAGATAATATAAAATTTAGGTGATAAAATGACAAAAAAAACCCCAAAAAGAAAGAAGCAAATAGAGGGGAGTAGAGAGTCCACGTGCATCGAGGCCTGCGTGGTGTCTACTCTCTCTCTCCCCCCTCCCCTCCTTCGTTTCTCTCTCTCTCTCTCTCTCTCATCTTCTTCTGCAATGGCGTAAAAGTGACACCACCATGATCCCATCCTCCGTTTCCCCTATTTATACATTAAATTTTCTCTCTCTTCTGAGCCTCCGCCATCGCTGCGCTTCTTGAATCTGAACGAAAGATCGCTTTTTTTTTCGTCTTCTCTTTCTCTCTCTCTTTATCCAACCTTCAGGATCTTTGTTTTCCTTCTCTGTTTCGTCTTCAATTGGTGCTTCAGCGAGATCGTTCAGGTACGTAAAGATTAGGCTTTGTTTCGGGTTTGATTTTCTAGGGTTTTGCGTGGAATTGTGAATTTTTGGATTGGGTGATTAGGGTTTCGTAATGATTCATGTGATTGTGTTTCTGTTGTTGTTTCTGGTTGTTTGGATATGTTTGAAACGTTGATGGATTGTGGCTTCAGTTTGATTTTGTGTTTCCTGGCTATAGTTTGATGACTGGTTTGCATAGAAACGCCGTTCTGACAAGAAATTGGGAGACTTTTTGAATGAAAGATAGTAAATTGGGAATTTGGACGTTAGAAAATCTATTTGCATGCAACTATGAATCACTGTTCTTGGAAGGGAGCAAATGACCAACTTGTCTTCTCCCTGTCTATCTCTACGTTTCCACAATAATGATTCCAGCATTGATGCAAAAGGAGGGATTCTGCCAAAAAGTTCACTGTAGGATGTAGCATATGTGATATTCTAACGTCCTCTTTTATGGAGTCCTGGCATCATAGTTGGAACTGGCGTGTGTAGTTGCAGCATATGAGGGAGCTTTTGAAAATAGTCTGATGCTGATTTCTTCGTCCTATGCCCTTCAAATTGCGAGAATTGGGCTAATATATTATTTTCTTGTGTGAATTTGAAGCATGTCTATGAGAAATTCACTATTTGTGCATCGCCATTCATTTCCTGTTGCAAATATTAGGTTGGACTAATAGAATAAAATTGCGGTTCGCAGTTACACTGCGTTATTGGTGTTGTTAACCTTAGATAATGTCGTGCAACACTGTCACAATAATCCACTACTGAATCCGTTACATCAGGGCTGTAGACATATTATTTGAGTCCATGGTTTGACGCCTATTGGTGTGAAAAGAAAGGGAGGGATCTTGAAGAAAGTCAGCAAAAGGGTTGGAGAAAGGACGGAGGATATTTGTGCTGATGTCTGGGATCTATTGCTGCCTGATCAGAAGCTTTTCCACTTGTATTCTAATAATGTAGACTTCTTGTGTTCCAAATGTAGTCTTTGCGGATCTATTTGTGCTGGGTCTTTTTGTTCTCGGGCTGATATATTTATGTTCAACTCAGAGTTGGTCTACTTGGTCGAATTAGAAAGAAATATCTTGCCTTTTTTATTGGGTAACTACAGTCATCTCGGAAAAATTGTCGCACAATTCCCCTATGGTGTAGGATTTTCTCATATTTGAACCTTCCGTTTGTTAGAGGGTGGAGGTTGCATATTTCAGTGGAGATCTAGTTAGTGAGAAAGTACTTCTGACCAATGTTTGATTTAGTATTTTCACAGGACAGGAAGTAAAGGTAGCACAGTTGTCCCCCAATTAAGATGTTTCTTCTTATCAAGTAGGAGCTATAATATTGTCTTAGTTCACAGTAATCTGCAGATGCATTGCTTGGTAGAAGGAATTGAAGTGGTTCCATGAAAACTGTTAGTTAGGTTGCCTGCAGGCTTTTTTGATCCGCCTTGGATTTATAATACCTTATATTACACTTTGGGAATTTTGAAATTGCTATTTGATTTACTATTGTGGCCATCTTCAGATCCGGTTGGAAAATCAATCAGGACATGCAGCCTCTTGGTTTTTAATAGGAGAAGAAGTCAGCAGCCAGCTCTTGGATTTGATGATTTTAAGTTGCACCACCTAATAATTTGCAAGGCCATTGTAGCTCAAAATTGAAGTTTTGCTAGTTTCTGTATAATGTATAGCATGTGAGATTTTGCTATTGGGTTCACACGTGAAGCCATCAACTCTCTTCCTTTAGATGTGAGTCTCTTTAACATTCATTGCCCTCTTTGACCCTTTGTTTATGCCATGGAAAAGGACATGTTTTTCTTGGATATGTCGGCCAAGATGTCGGGTGATGAGAAAGAGGAACAGTTGGAGCATGACTCTCATCTCTAACTTACTTTCATGCCATAATTATCATCGGGCGTGTGCCTAGTCTACGGAGTTGGCACTTGAAGTGCGCATACAAGACTGAGTTGACAGTAGGTATTGCCAGGCTTATATATAGATCTTTTTTTATAACAAACTTCGATATGAAATATCTTTATTAGATGCACCCGTTGTGTCTTCAACGACCCCTTCACAAGCCCTTTTGACACTGAGGTCTCATCGAGTCCAGATGGTGCTCACTCGTTAATATTAATACTAATTCTAGCACAAGAAGAAAGTGGACCTTCGTGTGAGTGGGCACGTTATTGTATAAAGTTGTTCTTAACTATATGTAAAGATATTGGACCTAACTTCATTGTAGAAAACTGGCTTAAGGGAAGAATGTTCTCAGCATATTAGCACTGTGGGACTTCCAACATTATCAATCCATTGTTATGCCTTGGCATCAAAGTATATCTGCAGTAGGTTTTTCTTAATTGAATTAGTCTTTGCAATATGTTTTCACGGGTATTAGTGTCCAATCTGATGTTTGGTTCTTAATTAAGTCACATTTTCCTCTTTCCACTTGGTAATTATTACCTGATAAAAGTCACATCTTCTTTTTCTTTGGATGATGCTGATCTTCTTTATTTCTCCCGTAGTGTGTCGCTGTGCTGTACTGTGCCAAAGTCTAAAAGATCTTTAGAAAGAGCATAAGCATTTTAGAAGTCTGAAAATTTTTGCTTCTCGTTGACTAGTACTTATCCTTAAATTGAGAGTTCACCTAACTAACTTGCATCTCCAGAGTGTGCTGCTTAGAGCTTTTATATGGACTGTTTCTGTGGCTAGTGTGCAGAACTGAAAAGTATAGCTGATATATTTAACTGTTGATGTTCCCATTTGGAAGCAATTTATGTAATTTAGCAGATCATGCTTGTCAATCCAAATTTTGTTCCTTGCTGGTCAAGTCACTTGCACGGGCTTGAATAATGGAGCTTTCTGCTCTATTTTCTTGGTGGGTGTGCTGGGTTGGAGAATTGTATCGGTAACCTCTTGTCCTAGGGCTTCAACCTGTATCGGTAAGCCTCCACGGTTTTCTCTTTTATACAAAATCCTTCCTTTCTTGTGTTTTTTTTTTCATTAAAAAAAAAAAAAAAAAATCCTTTCTGGGTTCTTTTCTTTGATTGGAGTGGGAGGTGAATCGAGATTTTATTGCAATGGTTTTCTGCTAATCAGCGCCCCCATCTAACAGTGACTAGGATCTCCTTCCCCTGAAAAGTTTGGAGATATAATTTTATTTTGTGCTGGAATTGTGGTAAAAAAATTGCTTAAGAAAGTAAGCCTTTTCATGTTTGAACTTGAGGCAAATGTTAGGGTCTATGTGATCTTTTGTTTGCGGTTTTTGTTTTTTGAGAAATTTAAAAGCATATTTTAGTAATGGTTCTATTGTTTTGGGTGTTCTGTTTTCAATTTTTTCCTAGTTTGAGTACTAAAAGATAGAAAACCAAAGACAAAAGATTGTCTCCAGAACTTGATCTTTAATTTTGTAAAAACCAAAAACTACAAACAGAATACATTACCAGTGAGGCCCATAGGTTTCCGTTTATATGTGGAGCAGCAATTATTCTATTCAATGGCCTCATGGCATGCATGCTTCTTTTGCCTTGCACCTGGGCTTGCATTTGTTATTTTTTTCTATGATCTGAAATGTCATTATCAATGAGAGATCATGTTAAGATTTTGGTGAAACAACTCATGTGAAACTAAGTTATTTACTTTGTTGGTCCCTAATGTTTGTAAATTTGTTCAAGCCAGTCGTTTATCTTTTTCGTCATTCAAAGTGATCCTTTATTTTGCAAGTTTGCTCAAATGGATCCCTATTTTTTTTTTTATATAGTCTCTCATTTTTAGTTCATTGCAAAATTGGTCCCCCAATTTGGTGCCCAATACTAGGTAAAGATTAAAAGAGGGACCGATTTTATTTTACAATAAATAAGAGTATTTAAGAAAAGAGATTAGGACCAATTTGAACGAATTTATAAGAAGAAGATGAGATATCAATTTGAACAAACTTGTAGACATTAGGGACCATTAGTGTAAATATGCTGTGAAACTATGATGTTGTGGAAGGGAAGGATCGACGTGCTGCAAATCCTGCAGAAGGGCAGCTGAGTTCTTTCATATTTCTTCATCATTCTGGTGCATATTTTCTGGTTAAAAGTTGATTATGTGGTGGTGGTATTTTTATTCGTTCATCATTTATTTGCACTATGTTGGTATGAAGCCGCCCCCTTTTCCACACCCAAATAATGAGATGAGATGATCAGTATCTTTCACAACTTCATATTGGTCACAATGGCGATTTGGGCTTTATCTAACATATCTTGATTGCTCAGGTCGAAATTTGTTATGTTCTTGGTGGATATTCTTCTTGCATATGTTATCACCTTCATTTATATGCTTTTGTTTATGCTTTTCTTTATTCGTTTCAGGGTTGACCTCATAATGGCGAGAGTTAGCAGAGTGAGACGGCTCAAGTCCAGTTTCCGAAATGACCAGGTCAACCCATGTCGGATTCCAACCTGCTCTCACAAGGCGTTGAAAGGCGTGAATAATAAAAAGCATAAATCATGGGAGAAGAAAGACTGGGAAGACGCAACTTGCGCGGTTTGCATGGAGTCCCCTCACAATGCGGTGCTCCTCCTCTGCTCATCTTACAACAAGGGCTGCCGCCCTTACATGTGTGCCACCAGCCAGCGTTTCTCCAATTGCCTTGAGCAGTATAAGAAAGCCTACACTAAGGCGGCATCTTCTGGCGGTGACGTTTCAGGGCTCGGTTCTTGCTGGTCTGACGGCAAAGTTGAAGTATCTGAACTACTATGCCCTTTGTGTCGAGGACAGGTAATGTAGCATAACTTGCTACCCTAAAACAAAAGTCAGTCGTAATTCTCAAAAAACTGAAAATAATGAATTATAAAGGTATATTATAGGCAAAAACTAATATATGTTGAATAACTAAGGAGATAAATACTAATTAATTAGGAAATTACTTCTCAGAAGTCACTACAACTAAAATGTTAGATAAGTTATGACTGATGTTGAGAGGACAAGCACCACATGTAGAATATCATCGACAGGAGATTACTGAAATAACTATAACTAGAATATCCTATATCGACTGGAAAATATTATTCTATTCAAATCCTAGCAAACAGTCTAACAAATGTGATAGAGAGATCACATTCTCTACAATTAGGGGTGTATTTGGACTGAGCTGAGCCCCTACTAGCCATGAGGCTCGGCTCGAAGCTCGCTGAGCTCGGAAAGTTCAAACTTGAGCTTGGCTCGTCAAAAGGTCAGGCTCGATGTAAGCTCGGCGAGCTTCCAATTAAGCTATTTCTGCTTATTTAAGCTCAATCTAGACTTATTGGGGCTCATTTAAGCTTACGCTCACCTTATTTAGGCTCAAATTTTGCTTGATTGGGCAATATTTAAGCAAATATCTTATATTAAGAAAGGCACAAGCCTTGGCTCGATAAGCTAAACGAGCTCAAGTTGAGCTTTTTGAGCTTTATGACGAACTGGCTTGCGAGGTCACTTACACCCCTATGTACTATCATTAAATCTCTTCTTTTGTGCTGTGTCAATAGGTCAAGGGCTGGACAGTAGTGGAAGCAGCTCGGAAGTATCTTAACAAGAAGAAGAGAACGTGTATGCAGGATAATTGCTCCTTTGTTGGTAGCTTCAAACAGCTGAAAAAGCACGTGAAAACTGAGCATCCATGGGCCCGCCCCAGAGACGTGGATCCTGAACATGAAGAGAAATGGAAGAGGCTTGAACAGCAAAGAGAATACCGGGATGTCATGAGTGCCCTAGGGCTAAGTCCTGGTTCCATTGTCGTTGGGGATTATGTTATAGAGCAGAATTATAACCCATTCTACCGAAACATCGAAGTGGATGATGATGGCCTCTTGGATGAGTATTCTGATGATGATCTTTCTGATGGACCCTTTTCTGGTAACAGAGGCAGAAACTCTGGTTTTCATTTGCGCCCAGCATATAGAAGAGCCTTTAACTCGTATGATGATGGCGACGATAATGACAGAGTTGATGTTGACGACGACGATGATGATATTACTGCAGTGCGCCGTCGTGTTACAGATATTGATAGTGTCCTTCCGGTTAGTCGCCACCATAGGAGAAGGATGCTGCTGCTTGGCAGGTCAGGCTGGAGGCGAAGGCGCTCTAGGCCATTATAAAGAAACAAAAACACTAGATGTATAAGCTTTCGTACAGAGAAACTTTCACAAAGCTATACACATGGCAATGATATTAAAGCACTCCAAACTTTATTGTATGTAAAGTATGCCATGTATATAGTTCTTATAAACTTTTCGGTACGAAATTCTGTGCATCTAGTATTATTATTGTTATTAGGTTCCAGTCATTTAGGGCTACATTTACAAGTCCTAAATGGAAGTGGAAACAAATGAATTTTCATTCAGGCATATTTGGATGTTAATTGGTAAGATTTTAACCGCATAGGTCAAATGTTTTGGCTGCATTTCAGAGGTGGGTAGTATTCATTTGCCCTTGAATGTGGCCTCATTTCATGGGTAAATTTGGTTAAGGAAAAGAACAAGGTTACTTGTCATTTGTTGCGTTGGGTTGGATTATGCATAGTGGATTGGTTATTTTGGTGGCTAATGAAAGATAATTATTCACTATTATCTTCTTATACGGCTTGTTTTGTATCGTTTTTGTTTAGGGTTTATTTATCAGGCACTAATACAACCGGATCCCATTAAAATTTTAAAGTTAAGCGTGCTTGGGTGAGAGTAGTACTAGGATAGGTGACCTCCTTACAAGTCCTCGTATTGCCAATCCTATAAGGTTGGGGGTCTTAGGAAACAGCCTCTCGGCAGGGTTACATCCTGAAGGGGTAAGGCTGCGTACATCCATCCCTTCCAGACCCTACTTATATGGGAGCCCTTGAGGCACTGGGTTTGTTGTTGTTTGTTTGTATCATTTTTGTTTGCATTTTTTGGTTTTTTGGGGATTGAAAGTCCGAGTTTGAAAACTAGCGGATTTTTAGGCTCTGTTTGCCGTCTGCGGTTTGCATTTGGCGGTTGGCTGTTGGCTTAGCTGTACTGGCTAGCTGATAGTTGTTTGTTGATTGGTATATGGTAAGTGATAGTTTGTAGCTATTAAATGTAAATAAATAATACATATAACACAATTATTGACTATTAACTTCTTATAAGACTTGTTTTGTATCAGTTTTTCATTTGTAATTTTCTGTTTTTGAGGAATTAAAAATCAAATTTTAAAAAATTGGGTTTTCTGTGTTTTAGTTTTCACTTAAATTTGGGGAAAACTAAAAGCAAAAATGGGAAATTGGATATATCATTTTTTAAATCTGAGTTTTAGGTTTTTAAAAATTATTGGAAATAGAAAATAAAACCAGATAGGCATTTGGCAATTTTGCTTTGTTGTATCAGCAATTCATTGAAACGAAGTTCAGATTTCTGGTATTTGCATGGATTTTTTTTTTGATAATTAGCGACAAGATTTCCCTGCAAGGGTGATTTTAAATAATTTTTTTTTTGGTGCCAACGAAAATTGTAAATAGAAGATATTAATTTGTTCAGTTTACTTAGAATGCTAATCTACTAGGAAGTCCTCATCCTCAGGTTAAGAGCACTCGGAAACAGCCTCTCCTTCAGGGGTAATATTCTGAAGGGGGAAGGCTGTGTACATCCGCCCCCCAGACTCTGCTTAGGCGGGAGTCTTGAGGGCACTGGGTATGTTGCTTTACTTAGAATGGTGATTTGTGTTAAGAGTCGAGTGAAATTCGAGTTCTGTTGTATTATATTTAGGTTTCTTCCAACAACTAACTATTATCTTTTAGTTGCATTATTATGCCTTATCCTTTTTTTCAGTTTGAAGTTACATATATATATATATATATGGTGTTGTAGGCCAGCAGATGGTGATTGTTCTTCGAGTGGTCCCAGGTTTTGTTTGTGCTTGGCTCATTTGTCATGTGGGGTATTTGTGAATGGTTGTGTTTTTTTTTTTTTTTTAGTTGGTGTTATCATGGGGGTTCTGTCTTTTCGGCATGGGGTAGCTTTTTAATATTTATTTTTTTTTGCGGGTTGGTTCAAGCCTCTCTCCTATGAGTGTGACTGTTTTTGTTCCTCGGCTTTTGTCGCTAATTATAGAATATATACATATATATACACACAGAGAGACACGTATATATTTGTTGTAAAATATCACATGCCAACTTCTGCAGTTTGAAAATATTTGAACCCCACTACAAAACCTTTCTAATTCACTTGTGATGTGCGTTATCATACATCAAATTGCGAGCACCATTCGCCTCAAGTCACAACAAGATCTGTCGCTTTGTGCCTATAATTTCACGACCAGGGTGAAGCTGGACTCATTTGTTGCACTTCAATCTGCTAGCCAAATCTTTCAAAAAAGTGTTTAGTTTCTGCAAAGATAGAAAGCAGAGAGTTCAATTCAACATATAATTGATTCATATTTCGTTGATACGTAAAATTTAGATTCCACATCGATTTGTAGAGAATTGTGTCCTGAAATGCAAACCTTTAAAGCTTTTCTAAAGTCGTAGTTTCGAGGATGGCAAGATTTATAGCGCTTGCTTTGGCCTTCTGTCTCGATGGTTTCATATCTCCATTCCCTTTTAGGCTTTCTCCAAATCCGACGAATTGAATGGCGGAGTTTTCTCAAAGGTACCGCCCATTTTCTTTTCTGCTCAATCAAACATATGTTACAAACCGTGATATAGTATGAATCTCGTGATATTGGATAGTTAAAGTTGAGCTTCTTTTTTTTTTTCCCCCCCCTGATAATTAGTGACCCTTAGAAAAGGCAAAAGAGTGCAAGTGGAAGCATCACAAAGAAATCCAGATGAAAGCAGAAAGGTGTTATTCTGACATAGACCCAAGAAGACCTACCCCAACTAAAACCGAGCTTATGAAACAAGAAGAATTAGGAAAATCATTTCTGACAAACAACCTTCAGAGTTTTTTGAGCACCTCGATTATCTCTGAGTTGTATGCACAACCCAGTAGGAGGTTCCTCGACATACAATGAGGCAAGTTACGGCTCATAAACCTAGTGGGTGTGCTAATGATGCACCTAATAGCAAAATTTGAACCAAGAGTCAGCACTTCTTAAAGTCCACATCCCTCACCATATGAGCCCACTCTTTTCGGATTCTCGTTGGTATGTGGGTAGAGTTTGATTTGCATTAAGCCTTGTTTATAGAATAAATGATTGGGCCAATCCAATTTCATCCCATGATACATCAAGGTTTAGTGTGTGGATGCAGGCACTGACAAACTATGTACATTTGGTTGTGTATCCTAAGCAACATTATAACTTTGAGATGTCTTATGCAATCTTTCTCAAATACAGTGAAATTATTCTACTACACTCTGTGAATGTATCCTTAAACCAAACCATATAAATTTGATTATCTTTTTCTTGCCTTCAATATATATATCTCGTATCAAATAACACCATAGGTTGAACAATGTTATTGCAATGGTAACTAATTGCTTGTAACTGGGAGAAACCACCGTCTGTTCTCCAAAAGCTTAAGCTTTTGGGTAGAGATCAACAAATAGTTTTATACTCTAACAAAATTCATCCTAAAAGCCGAGTTATTTAATATAACTAGAGATTAACATTATATGATTTACCTTAGGCATGGAAGTTGAAGTTGTGGTAGGCTCTTGATCCTGAAGAGGCCCAGTCTCACGTAGCTCTCTAGCATATGCAAGTAGCTGAGCGCGACGATCATAGCCATTCGATCTTGATCTCGATCTCGATCTCACCTTCGATTGAAACGATCTGGTGGCTTGTGATTCGACGTAGACACTGATGATCACACCATTTATCGTTCGCCTTGACTGGGCCATGGAAATTGGGATTGATTCGTAACGAAAAACGAAATTTTTTTTTTTGGGGGGAAGTGAAAAATGTGTGAAATTAGAGGGTCAAGTGTCGGAGATTTGATGAGAAATAATTAGTGAGAGGTTTACCATAAAAAGAGGATCTCCAATTGATTACATAAATCTATTGTTTCCTCTTTCGGTGAGCCAATGACCAAAATCTAATCGTTAAATTTTTAAAGTCACACATTAACTTTTAAAAAAAATTTTAATGTCACACTTAATGTTAATATCATTAACTTTCCATTAAAATAAATATAAAATTATCAAACTACCCTTAATAAAACTTGTATTTTTATTAATGAATTATAAACAAGTTTACAAATGAAAAAAAATCTAAAAATTGTTTCGGTGGCAAAAGCCTGTAGTAGTGTGTTGAACCCTTAACAATTTTCCGAATTCAAAGGTTAAGGGTAATTTTATCATTTGTAAAATACATTATTTAATATAATTTAATTAATTAAGTTAACCTTGGTATTTTGATGAATTTATACCCCGAACGCGACATTTTATTTGACGAAACGTTAACGGTGTTAGCATTAAGTGTGACACAAAAAATTTTTAAGAAGTTTTTGAAACATTTCCAAAACTACCTTCCAAAGAAAGAGATTCACCCAAATGACATTCATGTCGTCATTTTTAATTTTTTAATTCTTTTTCTGTGTTTTTCCTTCTCTTCAAAAAAACTAAATTCTAGTGCACAATGTTCAATGCATGCATGCCCCGTGTACAAATTTCATTTAAACATTTAATAAATAATTTTGTACTAGAATTTTATTTTTTTTTTTACATCGGTAATGTCTGAGGTAGGGGATGTCGGGTTCAAACTTGCGTATCGGGTTTGGCCAACTACTGTTAGTGTACTTTCAAAATATTTGTTGACAAATGTGTATATAAATGTGTTAAATGTTGTATATATATGTATAAGAAGTATTTGAGGTTGTTCCGATACTTGTATAAAAGATTAGAGCTTGTTGGGGGTGTGTGTCGACACATGAGCCATGTGTGTCGACACAAAATCCTACAGAACGCAGGGAAGACAGCTGTGTGTTGACATACATGGCCCGTGTGTCAACACACAGCCCATTACAGTAGCGCACGAAGGAAACCTGTGTGTCGACACACAGAAATTGTGTGTCGACACACAGGCTTACAGAAAGCTGTGTGAAAGCTGTGTGTCGATCTGTGTGTCGACACACAGGTCGTTTTTTACGATTTTCTGTGCGGTTTCTTCCCGGTTCTTTTTATATGTTAAGGCTCTTCGTTTTGGGACTGGACTCTGATATAATATACAGAGATATTCCCCACTCTTTTGATAAAAAAAAAAAAAAGTTTACATGAATTTGTACAGAAAATCATAAGAGAGAAATTGAAGAACTTCATCACTTTATTCTTGTGTTCTTGTGAAAATTTCCAAAGGTGTGTTGTCTATAAATCTGACCAATCTCTTTATATCTTTATCAATCTCTCCCCATACACATATTCACTCCATATTTGGTAGTTGTTGTATCCCCGAGGATATTTCGTATACCGAAATAAGCCTTAAGGATAGTGATCACACGCCTCAACACCTGAGATCGTTTGGATACCCGGTTGTAAGGTTTTTGCAAGTATTTTCTGAATTTTTCTAACAATCTTAAGGCTTAGCTTTCTGGTTTGGGTTATAGCTTCATCATTAAGGGAGATGACATCCAATTTTGTGAAATTGGACCGGTTTGATGGGGGAAATTTTCGACGGTGGCAGAGGAAGATACATTTTCTCATAACAACGCTGAATGTGGTGTATGTCCTGAATACACCGTCTCTATCCCCCGTTTCCGAGGAGGAAGAAACGCTAGCCGAGCAAAGGGCAAGACTGAAGTGGGAAAACGATGATTACATTTGTAGAGGGCACATCTTGAATGGGATGATCGATGCCTTGTTTGACATTTACTCTGGACGCACTTGAGGCTCGTTACATGGCCGAGGATGCAACAAGCAAAAAATTCTTGGTTAGTCAATTTAATAATTATAGGATGATTGATGGTCGTCTTGTCATGGAGCAATTCCATGAAATAGAACGTATATTAAATAATTTTAAACAACATAACATGAATATCGACGACACAATCGTTGTTTCTTCCTTAATTGACAAACTTCCTCCCTCTTGGAAAGATGTAAAGAAAAATTTAAAACATAAGAAGGAGGATATGTCAATTGAGGAACTCGCTAACCATTTACGTATTGAGGAAGGTTACAGTGTGCAAGATGACAACAAAGACCGGCCGAGTGATGTTGGTAAAATCAACGTCGCAGAGGAAGGCCAATCTAGTAAGGGACCAAAGAGAACCGGACACTTCCAAAAGAACAATAAGCACAAGAGGCCGAAAGTTGTTTGTTGGGAGTGTCAGAAGCCCGGTCATATGCGAAAAGACTGTTATCGCCTTAAAAAGAACAAAGGCAAGGGGCTTGATCATCGCACTAAAAATTAGAACGAGAGGTTCGTGGCGATGATTTCGGAAGTCAGTCTAATCGAGAGTGATAATTCTTGGTGGATTGACTCGGGGGCCACGAAGCATGTATGTAAGGATAGGGGGTTCTTCTCCACTTTTGAGCCCATGGACAACGGAACTGAGTTGTTCATGGGAAATGGGGCGTCGGTACCGGTTAAAGGGAAGGGAAAAATTGACATACTTTTCACATCCGAAAAAACCCTTACTTTAACCGATGTATGCTTCGCTCCTGATGTTAAGAAGAATCTTGTATCGGGTGGCCTGTTGAATAGGTTTGGGTTCAAGTTGGTCTTTGAGGTTGACAAGTTTATTTTGTCAAAGGGTGGTGTATTTGTTGGGAAAGGATACCTATGTAATGGTATGTTTAAACTAAATGTTAATAATAAGATCGTTGATTCTGTTTATATGCTTGATTCGTCGTTTTTATGGCATTATAGACTAGGTCATGTGAATTTTCGTAGATTACATGAAATGGATAATTCTTCGTTGATTCCTCACATAGATAAAGTTGTTGACAAGTGTAAGACGTGTATGCTAACAAAAATAACGAAATCTCCATTTGCTTCTGTGTAAAGAGAGACTAATCTACTTGATCTAGTCCATAGTGACTTATGTGACTTCAAGCGAACATCGAGTTTGGGTGGAAAGAATTACTTTGTCACATTTATTGATGATTATTCAAGATTTTGTTATGTTTATTTGATAAGTAACAAAGACGACTCGCTTGATAGGTTTAAAGCATATAAAGCAGAATCTGAATTACACTGTGAAACCTTCCTCAAGCGTTTAAGGTCGGATCGTGGTGGCGAATACTACGATCCTAAATATTTTGAATCCACGGGAATAATACATGAAATAACTGCACCTTATACGCCACAACAAAATGGCGTGGCTGAGAGGAAAAACCGGACTCTAACTGAGATGGTTAATTCCATGTTATCTTATTCCGGTCTCAGTGATGGATTTTGGGGTGAGGCTATGTTAACGGCCTGTCACATATTAAATAGAGTTCCAAACAAGAGAAATAAAATAACTCCATATGAGTTGTGGAACAAACGAGCCCCTAATTTAGATTACCTAAAAGTGTGGGGGTGTAGGGCAGTTGTTAGAGTCCCTGAACCTAAACGGAAAAAATCAGGTGAAAGAGGCATTGATTGCATCTTTGTGGGTTATGCGTCTCATAGTAAGGCAAATCGGTTCTATATTGTTGAACCTAATGATTATATCAATGTAAATACGATAATAGAATCGAGAGATGCAATATTTGATGAGAATCGGTTTACTTCTATCCCTAGACCGAGGGATTATGTACCGGTTGAGATTAACACGCAAGTGTCTAATGACATTGTTCGTCATGAGAGGGAGAATGTCCCTGATAGTGCTCTAGAACTCCGAAGGAGTAAGAGAGCAAGGAAGGAGAAATCCTTCGGTTCGGACTTCTACACGTATTTGGTAGAAGGTTCCAGAAACGATGTGGACCAAGTGGTTCCATATTGTTGCGTCATGGAAGCTGATCCTATGATGTTTGATGAGGCAATGAGGTCTCATGATGCCTCGTTTTGGAAAGAGGCTGTAAACGATGAAATGGATTCCATTTTAGGTAATAATACCTGGATCCTTGTGGACCTTCCACGAGGAAGTAAGCCAATCGGGTGCAAATGGATCTTCAAAAAGAAGATGAAAGTTGATGGAACGATTGACAAGTTCAAGGCCCGATTGGTGGCAAAAGGGTTCACCCAAAAGCACGGGTTAGACTACTTTGACACATATGCCCCCGTGGCTAGGATATCGACAATAAGGGTATTGATAGCCCTTGCCTCCATTTTTAAACTAGTGATACACCAAATGGATGTCAAAACGGCATTCCTAAATGGTGAGCTAGAGGAGGAAGTATGCATGGAACAACCAGAAGGGTTTGTTGTTCCGGGCCAAGAGAGAAAAGTGTGTAAACTCATACGTTCTCTGTATGGGATGAAACAAGCTCCGAAGCAATGGTACCAAAAATTTGATCAGGTTGTATTGAACAATGGATTCGTTATAAACGAATCAGATAAATGTGTCTATAGCAAGTTTGATAATGGCAAAGGGGTCATTATATGTTTGTATGTCGATGACATGCTGATTTTCGGTACTGATATGGAACAAATAGAGAGAACTAAACTGTTTCTCTCTGAAAACTTTGCTATGAAAGACATGGGTGAGGCGGAGGTGATCCTCGGTATCAGAATTGTAAGGAATGGTAATTCCATTTCCTTGACACAGTCTCACTATATCGAAAAGGTGTTGAAAAGGTTCCATTTCTTTGACTGTGCACCGATATCCACACCAATGGATCCTAGTGTGAAATTAGTACCGAATGGGGGTGCTCCAGTGGCACAATTGGAGTACGCTCGAGCTATTGGCTGTCTCATGTATGCCATGACAAGCACTAGGCCTGATATTGCCTTTGCTGTTGGAAAGCTGAGTAGGTATACCAGCAAACCGAGTAAGTTGCACTGGAATGCAGTGCACCTGGTACTGAAGTACCTAAAGAAGACTATGGATTATGGTCTCAATTATGTTGGGTATCCTCCTATTTTGGAAGGATATACTGATGCAAGTTGGATCTCCAATGTGGAGGATCATGCATCCACAAGTGGATGGGTATTCCTGTTTGGTGGGGGTGCGGTTTCTTGGGGTTCCAAGAAACAAACTTGCATATCTGACTCTACAATGGCGGCGGAGTTTATAGCTCTCGCTTCTGCGGCTAAAGAAGCCGAGTGGTTAAAGGATCTCTTGTATGAGATACCTTTGTGACCGAAGCCGATTTCTCCTATTTCTATCCATTGTGATAGTCAGGCTACGCTTTCTAAAGCATACAGTGAAGTGTATAATGGGAAGTCCGGACACATTGGTGTGAGACATAGTATGGTGAGACACCTTATTCGGGAAGGTGTTATCACTGTGGACTTCATGAGAACCTGTCAGAATCTAGCGGATCCATTTACTAAAGACCTGGCTAGAGATTTGGTTTTCAAAACAAATGAAGGAATGGGGTTGAAACCTGTCATAATTAGTCGCCCATGATAGGCCCTCAACTCGACGCCTAGTATGACGCTAGGTCTCGGGTTCAATGAGAGAGACTTGTCATCTGTGTGACTGCAAGCACTAAATGAGTTTGTTTCCATCCCGAGTGTGAAGTGCTTGATACCTGCGTTAGTGATTATAGAAGGATGAGCAAATGCTCTTAATGGACCTGGTTTTAGAACTTATTGAATGTCGCATTGCAGGGGCCATGATCGATGAGGTCCACCTTAGTGAGTGTTGAAGTTTGGCCGCTTCAAAGGGGTGATTTTTGACAAGGGTTTGGCCCTGAAACACTCACGAAGGGTACAGGACACAAGGCCATAAATGTGTCGATCTGGGAGGTGTAGGGTGTGTATGGGGAGTACGCCTTGTGCGTGATTAGATAGTCGGTTAGTCAAATGGGTTGTATGGTTCAAAGCTTGGTCTACCATTTTCGATCCGATTAACTGTATGGTCTTTTCACTAGCTGAGGGTTCAATCGTGAGACACCCTCGTTGATGCACAATAAGGCCTCCTTTAAACAAGATGTCATTTCGAGATTGGTTGTATTTTGAAAATGGTCGGGGATTGTTAGTATATTTTCAAAATATTTGTTGACAAATGTGTATATAAATGTGTTAAATGTTGTATATATATGTATAAGATGTATTTGAGGTTGTTCCGATACTTGTATAAAAGATTAGAGCTTGTTGGGGGTGTGTGTCGACACATGGGCCATGTGTGTCAACACAAAATCCTACAGAACGCAGGGAAGACAGTTATGTGTTGACACACATGGTCCGTGTGTCAACACACAGCCCATTACAGTAGCGCACGAAGGAAACCTGTGTGTCGACACACAGGCTTACAGAAAGCTGTGTGAAAGCTGTGTGTCGACACACAGCTTCGACACACAGGTCGTTTTTGACGGTTTTCTGTGCGGTTTCTTCCCGGTTCTTTTTATATGTTAAGGCTTTTCGTTTTGGGACTGGACTCTGATATAATATACAGAGATATTCCCCACTCTTTTGATAAAAAAAAAAGTTTACATGAATTTGTAGAGAAAATCATAAGAGAGAAATTGAAGAACTTCATCACTTTGTTCTTGTGTTCTTGTGGAAATTTTCAAAGGTGTGTTGTCTATAAATCTGACCAATCTCTTTACATCTTTATCAATCTCTCCCCATACACATCTTCACTCCATATTTGGTAGTTGTTGTATCCCTGAGGATATTTCGTAAACCGAAATAAGCCTTAAGGATAGTGATCACATGCCTCAACACCTGATATCGTTTGGATACCCGGTTGCAAGTTTTTGCTAGTATTTTCTGAATTTTTCTAACAACTACCACCCCAATGATTGGGACAAATCGGAGACTGGCCAGTTTTGTATTACTTAGAAAGTGTTTGCTTCCAAACACAAAAAAACAAACTCCTACATTTTGGCTTTGATTTAACTAAAAAATGGATTAGTTCTAATCACACATTTGTTGTAATCAATCCAAAATAATAAATTAAGTAACATGTAATTAAATAAATAAAGAGTAATATTACGTGCACGTAATTTATGTATCAGATCAATTATATACTCGATTACACTAGCATGTAAAAAAATGTGTAATATTATTTTTTATAATCTAACTATATTTTATCATGCTATTAATACCCATATATCATATATATAAATTTTTTAAACACTTGTTTAATTATTAAAGTATGGAGTAGTTGTATATTTGAACCTAACCAAGTTTTCTTCCCATAGTAAAGTCGGTACAAGACAAAGAACATAGATAAGGACGAACATTAGATACCCCAACAATATAAACTCGACAAGACTAAGAGAGGCCAAAAAAACTCCAAAAAGCTCGCAACATCGAAACAAAACGACCCAAAAAAACACGAGAGATCGATAAATATCCATAAAAAAAGAACGAACTTCGACGAGACGGTAGACAAACTCAAAGCACTTGAACAAAAGGACAAACACCCTCAAAAGACTCGCCTACAATGAATGGTAGTACAACTTAGCATTTGAAAAAGCTAACGTGTGGTTGTTGGTTTTAGATGGGATCTTTTAACATGCAAGTTGAAAAGTTGCATACTTTTCTTTTCAGGGAGTAGTCTTGGATGCGTTCTTGAATAGTGATTTTTTATATTTATAAGATAAACTACATGTTGACAACATGTGATCGTTTGTTAGGCAAACATTTGTCTAATGCTTAGTTTGACCTTGGAACGACGATCTGTTAATTAAATGACGAGTTTTGTATAATCCTAAAGAGAATATAATCGTAGTAATTGAGTATAAGTCTTATGAGTTAACTATGAGGTGTAGCTTAGTATATCAATGCATTGTTTAGTCTGTTGTCATTTTATGAGCTCGTGTATTTTACAATACTATATCTGTTAGGATGAAAAACTGAATTATTACTCATCTTTCATCATTATTCTACAGTATTTTGGCTAAAAAAACATCAATTACATTAAACATTGATGTGAATCACCAAATTATTAGAAGAAAAAAAAAAAGGATTCAACAGCCTTCGCTAAATTTTTGCTAAAGCTAATAAAAATAGTGAAAAAATTACTTCAATCAAGTTCTCAACAAAGAAGTAGAAAAAAAATTAAAATAATAATGTAAAATTAGAAGACTAAAACTGCCTCCAGGCTGTGATCTAAGGGCTCCTTATATAGAACCTCGTCGTTTTTTACTATTTCTGGTTTTATTTTCGCATTAGTTATGTTTGTGGGTTTTGGTTGCTTAGTGCTGGGACAAGATTCTGTTTTCGAGTTGAGTTCGGGTCTGATTTAGGGCCCGAATTCACAACACTTACTAAGATAATAAAAAGGACCTTGATTTTTTAAATTATTAAAAAAGTTCCTTAGTTTTTATTGCATTAATAAAAAGGTCACTAAATTTTTGTTGCATTAATAAAAAGGCTTCTTTCTGGCTTGATGATGTCATTTTTAGCGGACAGAGCTGATGTGACAGCTGTGTTTTTATTAGTACAATACAGTAACAACAATAAACCCAGCGCCTCAAAGGGCTCCCGCAATAGCAGGGTCTGGGGAGGGTAGATGTACGCAGCCTTCCCCCTTCAAAGGACTACCCTGAAGAGAGGCTATTTCCGAGGACCCCCAGCCTGAGATATTGGTCCACCGCCAAGAGCATGTGACCTGGCAACAGGAGAGCAACAAAGCGGTCAAGACAACAGACCCAAAGCACACAAGACCCAAGACATAAGACACCAAGCAAGCCACATCAAACATAAATCAAGCAGAAAATCAAATGATCAAAAATCAAATGATAGGTAGGCAAGTATGCATGCATGCATGTATGTAGCAGCTCATGGGAGCAAGTACGCAACCTAAGTGCGCCAGGAGGATAACACGGTCTAGCACTAATAATCTAGACTACCCTACTCCAACTGGAGCATCTATAACCCCTATACTAACCCTCCATTGGGCCCTATCTAAGGTCATCTCCTCCCGAAGGTTCAGGTGGTTTTATTAGTACAATAGTAAAATGAAAAAAAATAGCCTTTAATAACTATATCTTAAAACAAATTAAGAGAAAATAGATGGCTTCTATATAACACAACATCTCAAATTTTATGCTTATAAAGTACTAAAAAGGCGTTGAAGCGTACTTTAGTTCATTTTATTGTAGTACTAATAAAAAGCAATTGCTATGTCAGCTCCATTGATGGGAAATGATGTCATCACGCTTGAGAGGGACCTTTTTATTGATACAATAAAAACTTAGGGGCCTTTTTAATAATTCAAAAAGATCAGAATCCTATTTATTATTTCTAAAAATGTCAGGGTACTAAAATATAAATAACCCAATTATAATTCTAAAACCAAATAAATTAATGTCGCGCGTAATTTTCACCAGAGGGTCGCTTGGACCTTGAAAAAAAAAAACACGGCACAAGTGCGTGCCAGTGCCCATATTGGGCTTCTTGTTCATGGGCATGTTTGGGTTGGGGGCATTTTGGGCCTCAGAAAACCATGAGGCCCATATTTGAAGTTGGTACCTGGTGGCCCATCTTGACCCGTTTATGTGTTTTGTGCTTCTTTGGTGGTTAGGCCTAGGTTTTGCAATTTATAACTGAATCGTATCAAAAACTACTTCAAAGGACCTAATATTTTGGGAAAAGAATTTAAAAAAAAAAAGGTGAAAATATTTTTTAAAAAAGACCAAAAAGATATTAACTTCATCACTAGTTGTCATATCGTTTTCCACATCATCATTTGCAATTGCCATTGTAATCCATCAGATTATCTTTTCGTTTGTCATATCATTATTCCAATCACTTATAATGTAGCTGACACCTTTTTTGACCCCCTTTTTTCAAAATATATTGTCCTTGTTGATTCTTTTCTAAAATATATTAGCCATCTTATACACATAATAAATATAATACCCGGTTTAGTCTTTTTTTTTTCATAAAAATTTTCCAAACATTATAGATCTCGTTGAAATATTTTTTCTGTGTTAATAATAGGAACATTAACCAAAGAGGGCACCAACACGCCGTCACCGAATCCCATTAGAACTCCGAAGTTAAGCGTGCTTGGGCGAAAGTAGTACCAGGATGGGTGACCTCCTGGAAAATCCTCACCCTCAGGTTAGGGGCACTGGAAAACAGCCTCTCTTTAGATTAACAACCTGAAGGGGGAAGGCTGCGTACATCCACCCCCGCAAACCCTAAGTAGACGGGAGTCCTTGAGGCACTGAGTATGTTCCTTTCCTTTAATAATAGGAACATTAAATGGAGAGTAGCCACTGAATATATATGGACTTACAGAGGCTAAGTTGATGCTTGGCCCATTTGGATTTCGGCCCAATCCGTGATGTTCACATAAATTATTTACAGCTACAAGAGGCTTGTTTTGAAATTACTTTTTTTGAAAACAATTTATATATTAATTAAAATATGTGAATATTGATATATTTTTTTGGGCCAAAACATTTTTTAATACTCAAATATCGTATACAACAACAATAATAGACCTAGTACTTCAATGGCTCCCGCATAAGCAGGATCTGAGAGGGGTGAGATGTATGTAGCCTTACCCCTTTAAGGTAATATCTTAATGAGAGACTGTTTCGGAGGACTCCTAACCTGAGACTCAAGTCTCGTATGGTATCAATTATATTTCTTACTGTAATGACCCGTGATAATAGACACTAAGTCTATTTAAGGGTATAAAAGAGGCATGCTTGAGCTTGAGCCAATTGATCAGTTTTAACCCAATCTTGTGATATACAAGCCAGGCTCACCATTTATTAGGCTCGTTTTAGCTCGATTTAGATTCATTTGTGCTTGATTAGGCTCAAATTGAGTTCAATTTGACATGTTCTAAATCATAATTATCTTAAAATGTACTGATTTAGACTCAACTAGGCTTGCACACATTTGAATTCGAGCTTTATCACGCTTGTACTAGACTTGTTTAGCTAGCGAGTATGCTCAACTCAAAGTTTGAAACACACTAATATGCCCAATTCAGATTGCAAACATATATGCTGCAAATTCATTAATTTAAATACTATTTGTATGATCCAATTGCATTTGTTACGTCATTTAGTATATGTATTTGGTAAAATTTCATGGGGTCTTTTGGACCGATCCTCAAAGTTGGATACAAAGATGCCCATGTTAGATGGGGTTGCATTCTAAAACTAAACTATGAAGCTTATATATTGATCCAATTGCATTCTTTACATCATTATGCGTATAAATTTTGTGCCATTGAAGCCGGTGCACATAGCAATGCCCCGTGAAAGAAAAAAAGGAACCTTATATAAGTCCCGCTCTAGTAGCCTATTAATCTTGGGTTGATGGGAGAAGTTGTCATTTGGGTAGGCTCATTTTCCAACACCGGGAGTGTTCTTCGAGAGGATTGGTTGTTGGAGTGCAGTGGTGCTATCTTTGTGTATACATCTTTGGTAGGCATCTTTGGCAATGAGGACTTCCCGGTGGGGCGTTTTGTTTGTTGTTTGTTTGTACTCGTTAATGTAGCGGATGTTTATCTATATCTTAGGTTGTGGCCGTAGGTAGATTTTGATGTTTTTCATTTTTGTTCCATTTTTGCCATGATCTCTGCCTGCTCATGTGTGGTCTCGGATTCCTCCTTTGTGGGACGCTAGTTTTTGTATCGTAATTTTTTCTCTAATTATGAAAAAAAAAAGTGTATAAATTCAACATTTTCCAACTTAAATCAATGATAAGTGACATAAATGGTAAAATCAAAAGGGCCAATAGGAAAAAAGAAAACAATATCCAAAACAATGCTAAATAGAAGTGTATTTGTATTTGATTTAAAAATATGTTTCCAACTTTTGGCAATATTATTGTGTTGGTTTACTTATGAAATCTAGTTGTATTAGATCTTGCTTTTGAAATATAGGATTGGACCAAAACTATATTGATTGCATAGCGAACTCGTCTCATGTGGACTACAAATCAAAGGCGGGTTGTGTACTCCACCTCTTCTACTGTCGACCCGACATGTGTCATCCTTATAGACAAGTTAGATTAAGTTTTGATCGTCAACTTTTTAATATTTACCTACCAAATAAGAGCAAGGGTCACCACATGAATCCATAAACGTAAAAAGTGACGTCATTAAAGATTCACCATCTCATTAAATCCCATATTGTAGTTGTGAAAGAAAAAAATTATTACTCCAACTAGTATCAATTGAGTTTATGATGAATCTCTACTTAAACTTTTATGTAAATTTTATATATGTCAATTTTGTAAATTGACCCTAAAAAGTCCCATTAAAATTTAACACTTTATTTTTAACCCTAAACCAAAATTTAATACTACTTTTCACAAATCATACATGTAAAAATTGAAACCACAAACAAAATGCATCTACAGTTTGCTGTAAAATATGGACTAACGGCTATTGACAGCAAATAAGGTCGCATCACTGCAGAGCCAGAGCCAATATGAGGCTAACCCTTTCGAGCCCCCCAAGGGTCAGCCCAGCTTTGTTGGTTAGGGCCACACCTGGGGGCCACTGGCTCATTTGCCGAGTAACTGTGGGCCAGCTCTGCGCCTACCCTCTGCTTCTCTGGCTCCTGCCCTTCTCTCCTAGAGTCAGTGGAGTTTATATTTTTATACTGTCTTGGTTTTTGTGCCGAAATAACTAATATTCCCGATATTCAATTGAATCAACTACCAAAATAATACGAAAAGTAAATGGACTAAAAGAGAAAAAAATAAACGATACAATGATTTACGTGGAAACCCCTTTACAATCGAAATGGGAGAAAACCACAGGCGAAGATTGGAGCTTTTATTATTGAATCGAAAAGAAGAATTAAAATCAATCATTTTCTCCCTCTCTCTCGTTTTTAGTTGGCGGCGCCGCTGGGAAGAAAACCTCACGTGAATTGGATGCTTGTGGCGTAAACCCTACGTCCATATATATAGGCCCGCGAAAACACCGTTCCCGATCCATGGGGGGGTCCCGATCGATTGGTATTTCACCGATTGATCGGCTGGCTTACTGCTAGCGTCCTCTTATTACGTAACTTTCCCAATCGATCGAGCTTCACCTGATCGATCGGCCTCCTCATGGCATCCCTACTTAAAGATCCAAGAAATTTTGAGATGTTTTCCTAATAGTTTTAAAATGTTTCTTCTTTTAGCAAATGGGGATTAAATATATATTTTTTTGGATAAGTAATGAGGGAGAGCTCGAAATACAAAGTCAAGCACATGTACAAAATGCAGGGTCCCGGGAAACAAAAGAGAACCCAAAAAGAATTAAGTATCCAGCAAAAACATACAAAACTGAGAGCAAAACAACAAGAGAGAAGGACACAAAAGACTACGCAGGAAAACCTAGCCAAAATGGGACGCAACCTCCTACCCGCAGCACAAGACGTCAGTCAAAACCAACACACCAACCCATGGGAAAAGTATAGACAATCGGTAGAACAACAGCAAACCAAACCCGAAGTCACAAACTGTAGAAAAACAACAGCCCACAATACCAACCCACATACAAAACCATGAACAACACCCAACAGCAACCAGCAACGCAGCGTCCAGCCCGCATAGATCCAACACCAGACGTCTGTACATAACTCATCCACAGCTCTAGAAAGCTACAAAAGTGTAGAACCAAGTGATTAAATATATGATATGATTGGATTTTATGATAAGGGTCCAGTTAACAGAGTGTAGAACTTGGTGAGTTTTCAAAATTATATAGTTTGATATTTCATTTTGTTACTTCTATTGACAAGAAAAAAACATCTGCTTGAACGTTTTTCTCGAAGTTTTGGGGCATTTGGAATGACAAATGATCGCAATGACAATCATAATATGCTTATTTAGGTGAAAAAATCATGGAACACTTCACTTTATACCAAATTCCAAATATCTTTCACACATAACTGAACATTATTGGATTAGAAGAAGACATTTATTATAACCATCTACCAAAAATGGATCTTTTTTCCTATTTAGACAGGCTATACATTCTTGATTTTTGTATATGTTTTCGATTCATTTGAATGGTTTGGATGGGTTAACTTACAGTCTATGCCTGCCTTTCCGTCCTACCACTATACATTAACGTCACGTATCAATTAAACCTAATTACAAAGTACAAGACCCCTAATGGATCCAAGCAGCATTGAAGGAGGGGGACCATAACATAAGTTTTGTCATGGATCTTATATGGATATTGGCATTTTTTTTTTGTTTTTAGATCCAATGGATATTGGCATTGACAATAAGGCAAATGTAACATCAAATTTGTCTTTGTTATCGTAAATTTGAGGCCAGAAATCAAATCGTACATACTATTTGTTAAAACTAAAATCTTTACAATGTGGCGGGCGGCATATGATTTATACAAATAATGTCTCTATCAGAAAAGATTGAGGCAACATTTTAATGTAATATCACCTTATCTTAGAATGTTCAAGAACTAATGCAACTCATTGGGATCATCATTTTCAAACAACTTAGCTGGACTATTTTTCACTACTACTTTATCGATGTGGTTGGAGGTACTCGGATACAGTCTCCCTATGAGGTAGCACCCTAAAAGGGTAAGGCTGCGTGCATCTCACCCCCCAGACCTTGCATTAGCGAGAGCCCTTGAGGTACTGGATTTGTTATTGTTGTTATTGTTGTTAGGGGTGTATTTGATTCGAGCCGAGCCGAGCCGAGCCGAGCCCGAGCCTGCCAGGATCTGGGCTCGGCTCGGGCTCGGCGAGCTTTAAAAGTTCAGGCTCGAGCTCGGGCTTGGCTCGGCAAGCTTCGTATGAAGCTTGCAATATTTGGGCTCATTTAAGCTCGTTTAAGCTTGGACTCGGCTCATTTAAGTTCCAATATGGCTTTATTGAGCAATATTTAAGCCAATATACCATAATAAATAAGGCTCGTTTAGGCTCCTGAGCCTATGAGCTCAAACTTCACTAGGCTCGAGCTCGACTGGATAAGCTAAACGAGCCGGCTCGGCTCAGTTCGAGCTCAAAGCTTTTTCGAGCTTTATTACGAGCCGGCTTTGCTCATTTATACCCCTAGTTGTTGTTGTTTGACTTGATCAATGTGCATCACTTACTTCAGGTTTATTTATGTCAAAAGGTTGACTATAGTTGTTTTAATTTAGTCTCTGAATAATATAAATTGTGTTAGTGAAACCTTATGGTAAAATTGAAGTTAAGTTAATGACTTACTTCTTACGACTTGGTCATGTAAAATGAAAGTGATATAATCGAATAAGTTGACCCAATTTAAGCCTACACGTGGTCTAATCATTTAAAATTCTATCATTAACTCAATACTAATTTTACTTTAAGACTAAATTTATACTATGTAAATTATACAGGGATTACATTAATTTGTATAGAGTGCTTTTTATGCCCTCTCGCTTTTCAGGACGGGTGTCCTCGGAAACAGCCTCTCATTAGGGTATATGCCCCTGATAGGGTAAGGCTGTGTACATCCTACCCCTCCCAGACCACACTCACGTGGGAGCCCTTGTGGCACTGGGCCTGTTGTTGTTGTTGTTGTTGCTGTTGTACATTAATTTGTATAAAACTACGAAGAAAATTTGCTCCAAGTTGGCCATTATTGAGACTGATTGGACCTCCAAATGCTCAGATGTGATTCTTTTCCTCTTAGTCCCTTCTATTCTTTTAGGGTTAGGGACCTTTCTGTAAGCAACCTCTTTTAGAGTAGCATTTTATTAGAGTAGCACTGCTTGCATCTTACCCTTTTAGGCTCTGCCTTAGAGAGACTCTCTTGTAAGTTACTCTACCTCACGATCTTATAATTACGACAACATTTGATTCTCAATATTCATATTTCGTTCTTCTCCAAGCATCTTTCTGCTTCTTTGTATGTTTTAATATTTCGTCCTAATATGAACCAATTCTAATTTGAATCGTACATTATTTGTTTTTTATCAAATCAAAAGTAATTAGTATATTTATGTTATTTCTAAATTGACATAAATAAATATTTAAATAGACCAGAGCATTGTAGAGGTTGTTATTGTATAAACTCAATCTTAAACCTTCATTCATCAGTTTAAACTTTTGAAAATTTTGATTCATTACATAATAACAGAAACTTATTAACCAATATGTCACGAGTTCGAATTGCAACAGCTATGAATTTCAATATTAACATAATTTAAACACAATGTATGAAAAAGGTCTGTACAATATCCACGCTTCAAAATTAATGTACATTGTGTGTGGGGAACATGTTAGAGTATAAACTCAATCCAATTTCATCCATAAATTTAAACTTTTGAAATAATTGATTTCTTAGGCTAGTATATCCCAAGAAGCCGTTGACTAAGAGGAAAAGCATATTCTTCTTTTTTTTTTCCTTAGTGTGTTTAAGATTGGCGGTCCTCGAAAACAGCCTCTCTTCAAGGTAGCTACCTGAAGGGGAAAGACTGCGTATATTTACTCCCAGGCCTTACTTTTGCGGGAGCCCTTGGAAGCACTGGATTTGTTGTTGTTGTCGTCGTGTATTTAAGATTACGTAGATATTTCCACGTCATTTTATTTACGGGAGCTGATTGGTTGTCAGGGCCCAATGGGATTTCCCTTTCAACGGAAAGGACCGGATTGTAATTGCACTTTGTCGTTTTCCCACTCCAAAATATCTCCTCCAATATGACGTTTGGTTTACATAATATATAGGGTTATTTAAGTGATGGTACCTATATTTTATTTATTATATTAATTTATATATTGTATTTGTAATTATGTTAATTTAATTTTAAAATAATTTAAAATATATTAATTTAGTCATTTGATTAAATTTAAGTTAAGTGAATGGTGTAATTTTGAATTGTAAAATTATATTAAATATAAGTAACTTATTATAAAGTCATCTGTTTACTTAATTTAACCCAATTTATAGCCGAACTATTAAAAATTTGATTAAAACTTAACAAAAATTTTTCTCTAAGGACCAAATAAACATATTTTGAATTGCATAGGGACTAAATTGACATAATTAAAAATATAATGACTAAAGTGACACAATGAATAAAGTACAGGGACTTTTAGTATAAACAACTCTAAAATATATTTTTATAATATTTAGAGCTTACAACAACAACAACAGACCCAATGCCTCAATGGCTCCCGCCTACGCAGGGTCTTGGGGCGTGGATGCACGCAGCCTCACCCCTTCAGGGTGTAATCCTGCCGAGAGGCTGTTTTCAAGGACCCACAACCTTATAGGATTGGCAACACGATGACTTCCCAGGAGGTCACCCATCCTAGCACTACTCTCACCCAAGCACGCTTAATTTCGGAGTTCTAATGGGATCCGGTGCATTAGTGCCTAATGCACCTTACAATCTTTAGAGCTTAATTAAAAAAATAAAAATGATATTTTATTACGGGACATAAAATAACTTAATCGCCCTTTTTACCGCTTGTTAAGAAAGATATTTTAAAAAAAGTCTTTTTTCACCATCATGACTTTCCGTCACTATAGTCGACCTTTAGAACAAGGCCCCTCCGATCAACATAGCTTGCCTATAACTACCATCCACCACTAAGGCTTATTATTATTCATCATTGTTGCTCAGCGTGTCGTGATCAAGCCTACCACCCTGGCCGACCCCAACGCCGGAACATAGGAACACACCCAGTGTCTCAAGTGCTCCCACCTACCCAGGGTCGGGGGGGGGGGGGGTGCGGATGTACGCATCCTTCCCCTTTCAGGGTGTTAACCTGAAGAGAGGCTGTTTCCTAGTGCTCCAAACCTGAGAGTGAGGACTTCCCAGGAGGTCACCCATCCTGGTATTACTCTCGCCCAAGCACGCTTAACTTCGCAGGGTCTGGCAGACCCCAACGCCATCTACTAATATTGTTTGAATATTTATATTGTTAAGTTCTTTCTTATTGTTATAATAAATAATTATTTTTTAGATATGTATCAAAAGTACTAGATTATGCAAAAAAGGAGTCTTTCTAAATTGCATAATTGAATGCCTTATTGTAAAAAGATATAGCTCTTAAATATACATGTCTTATTAAAATAAATAAGCTAAACAAGAGTATTAGTTTGTATTTCCCTTTGCATTCCGTTTGTTCGGTGTTCTAGCCTTGCTTTTGTTATTTTGCTTCATGCCGTAATATCTCATTTAGTTTTGGAAAGAAAACTAATAGTTGTAATGATCTCGTTTTAATATATTTATTGAAAAATAAGAAAATATTGATGAAAATGCTCTGTAATGGCATTGTATCTTGCTATTTCCCCCTTTTTCACACTTTGGATGTGTCTTGCGGTTCTTTTTGTGAGATGTCGGTTATTGTTTCACGAGGTCTCCCTTGCTAATTATCGAAAAAAATGCTCTATATTTTAAGTGCTATTTTGACACCACTACGTCCTTGCAACTTTATCATCTATACTTGATTCAAACTCAGTCACCTTTTTTTTCATGCTAGCTGTTAATTTACTGGATCTTAGGCACGACTCATGAAATTGGCATGCATGAGGTCCATATATATGCCGGTGGATAAAGAATATTGGCATTATGTGAAATGTTCACGAGACTCACATGTGGAGTATTTAATACTATTCTCATAAACCAGTCCAAACAAGAAAAGAAATTGAAGTTTTCTTTTCGTAATCTATATATATTTAGGCTTTAGGTGACATTTTTTTTGGATAATTAGTGACACGGTCGCATTACAAAATAGCAACTCGTAGAAACGAGGCTATGCCCATAAAAGTGGAGATCAAGGAGCAAACACATCAAAAATAAGACAAAATAGGGAAACAGGACAAAAACATAACACAAAAACAGACAGAGAGAAAAGAATCCAACAGAACACAGCAGGGATCACGGTTTTAGATGACATTCCATTCAATTATACTGAAGATTTTGGCATGCAGACAAATAAAAGGATCTGAAAAATATACCAAGTAAAAACAACATATGTATCTAAATATAGTGTATATATATATTTTATATGAGAAAATGAAATTAATTAAGGAAGTAAAACAAATTGCGTGGAGATGAAGAAATAACACATTTTTTATATGGAAAGAGAAACGACAAGGGATTGAGAAGAGGGGCCACGAGGAGGTTAAGAGTTTGGCCTTGACCTTGCCCTTTCAGTTCACCAAACAATACAAAACTAGTAATTTTTTCGGGACATAGTCTAGTTGCGGAGAATGCTGGTGATCATCAATGCTACTCGGGTTCGATCCCTACTAGTGATTTGCGACTCCCCTTCATGAAGGATTTAACGGAAATTCTGTAGACATCTCGAAGAAGAAATGTTAACATGGCCGTAATATTTGGTTTTACAGAAAAATATTTAAATTAATTATTTTATATGTTTGTAATAAATGTCAAATCTCTCCATGGCTAAGTGTTGGCCAAGTCGAATGAGGTACTTATCATATGCTGTAATCGAGTTTTGATTTATGTAGAGTATAATACATTTGCAGTGTCTTTTGTCGCCTACTTGCCAGCTATATAATCTATCTTTTACTTTTATTTAATTTTGTTTACCTTTAAGGCATACTTGTCAATTCGACGTAGGCTTGGGGAAAAAAAAGGGGTTTCGTCCAGGAGCCAGGTTAGGACGTCCTAGCTCCGTGCCCAACGGGGTGGGGACAAGGTTAACATATTAAAATAGTGAATTTGTGTGATGGTTTGAAAGATAAATATATATTTATATTTAATCTTTAAAATCATGATGAAATCACCAGTGGCTTGATTTTTGTTACATTTTTACTGACATGGAGACCATTCCTTAGTGATGTAACTCTTTCGAAAGTAAGAGCATATGTCAAAGAATCCTATAAGTAATTTTAGCGATATAATATAATTGCATTTTCACACCATTTGTTAAATAAATTATTTACTCTATCCCAAGATTTCGTGATGTTAGATGATTTTTCTTTTATAGTTATAGGGAGAAAACGTCCTCCAATAAAAATAAGGATGGAAGAGAATGATAAGTTAAAAGATAATTGTACTAATAATACTAACAACAACAGCAGCAGCAACAACAACAACAATAATAATAATGATAATAATAATAATAATAATAATAATAATAATATTGATAATAATAATAATAATAATCAAGCTGCACCAATATTCGTTATTTCTTTTTAGGTAAATGCAAATATTTATTAACAAAGTAGTATTATCGTCTATATATTTTTGCCAAGTTCCCCTACTTTTAAAGCCTCTAAACTCCAATCCAAGCAATTCTAAATGAGTATTACAAAAAGCCTCTAAACTCTAATATAAGTAATTCTAAAAGAGTGTAATTCAATATTTGAGATTATAGAAAAGAAAAAAGAAAAAAAAGAAATTTAACATAGAAATGGGTATTACAAAAAGCCTTTTTATTTTATGTAAAATTTTTTTTTTTATTATTTCAAAGGTCTATTTTATGTAATTAATTGTACTTTCAGTACAGTTTTCTTCAACGGTGCCGTACATTTTTTTTTTTTCATGATTGATGTTAGCTTTTATGTAATTTAGATAAAAATAAGAGACAACACAATTGTTTAATAATTTGCAAGTAATTTTAGCTCAATTTTTAGCAATGCCAATGCTTTGTTCGATCTTGATTCAATAGCGTATTGTTTTGTTCGATCGTTCAATTGAATTAGATTGTTCTTGCTATAGATCTAAACTGTCCGGTCGTTTTCTTGGTCTTTATATTGGACCTTATTAGTCTCCTATGCAGGCACGACTAGAAAATTTGGTTTAAGATCAAACCAAACTAGATTAATTCTTGTTTGGTTCCACCTTTGGCCATTGATTTAGATCTTATCAGAGTTCAACTAGTCCAATTCAAGTTTAAGATAATAATATGTACAAAATATTTTATATCAATACCAATTGGGAATGGATCGGACTGATGAATTCATCAAAAACTGGATTGATTATTAACTAATATCAAACCATCGGTTCTCGTGTACACATCTTTTTATTTGAGCAACCATTACAGATCTTTAATCTTTATAAAGAAACTAATAGATCGGCTGATTGGTTAGCAAACATTGATTATAAGAAATTCTGATATTATGTTGTGGGATCATCCTCCGCACAAGGCCTTCCTCCTTTTTATTCGTGCTGATGCCTTAAGATTCCCACTGAACAAAGGGCAATCTTAAAAAGTTTATCTTTACCATTTAAAAAATATTTTTCGTAATATTTTTTTAATTACTTTTTCTCAATAATTTCAAACACATGAAAGTATTAACTACAAAATTTTTCCCAACTTCAGACAAAACCTAGATATTTAAATATTATATGATTAACAAATATAAAAAATCACAGGAGTTTACAGGAGTGCTACAAGAGAAAGTCAACTACCTATACAATTAATTAATTTCTAGTTGCGTAGTTAATCTTAAGCTGAGCGATGTGATAACCATATTAACATACACTAATATGCTAATTAGTATAATATCTGTTCGGTTCAATAAGTAGTAAAAACTTACAATACAAAAATTTGTATTCTACCGAAATGAGATTCGAAGACCATAACAAAGTGTGGCATGAACCAAAAGAATTAATATATATAATATTCTTTATATCTATAATTTTTGTTTTTTGATAATTAAGAGGAGTAAAATAAAGAAATAAGAAGAAATCTCGAGAGAAAATCATGAGTTGGAAGCGCAACATATGAGTAAAGTAAAGCAATGCGACCCAGCTTTACCCATAGTCCGCGGCATGAATGAGTGATCGAAGTTTAAGTAGCATATGGAGCGGCCAATCTTTGTCTTGGCCTGAGAATGGAATTGCAAATCAATCATGCACCGGTGTATGGCAATGTTAGTGGGACCAACAATTGTCTGAACTAAGTGGTAATCCTCAATTTTACAATGTCGATAATGTGCGGCTAATCTGGATTAGAGTTCTGAAAAATGTAATTGTTTCTTGACTCCGAAATTGATTGACAACAGCAAAGAATGTCAAGTGCAAGCTTTTCTTGGTCGAACCCTTGAGGAATGGAAGTTGCAATTGTTGGCTCTTTATATCTACATATACAAAGCTAAAAGAAAATAAGAATTAAGCTTTTCTTTTAGAGCCATTGGAAACTAAGCACCATTTTCTTTAGGTTTGATTACGGTGCAGAAATAGGTTTCCGGTTATTGCTTTATGTTTTCTTTGGTTGTTGATGTTCTTTTCTTTTAGATAATTTTTTCTACTACTTGCAGCACCTGGAGGCTTCCTCCCGAGAGGAAAATATAAGTAAACATATATGCCTTGATAGATCACCCTAAGAACCATAGTTTCTACTAAAAGGACTACAAGGATGATCTTTATTGGTTTAGAGAAGCATCTATTTACAATCACTTAACAAGCAATCCTTCAAACCGTACAACTCGCTACTTTTGAATGAGAAAAATCCTTTAGGGCTAGTTCTTCCATTTTGGGGGCCTCAAGTGAAAATCTCAAAAGGGGCCCTTTATATACAACAAATTATAATAGTTTTGACCATAAAATTTACTAATATTAAGAAATCTACCTTTAAAAACTACAACCCCGAAAATTTGGAGCCCTCAAAAATCAGGGCTCCAAGCGATTGTTTGAGTGACTTGGGGTTATGTCCAGCCCTGAAATCCTCCCACTACTTCAGCAAAAATTTTTTCCATAAATTGCGACAAAATCGCGATACAAGTAGAGCACTCGCTAGATGAGATCTGAGTCCGACTGTTACAAAACATGGACCAAAAATAACCAACACAAAACAAAAAAAAGGTCAACAGGAACAAACGCTCGCCTCAAACACGACACAGTAGACATCGAGCATAAGACCACACAAGACACGGGGGAAGGACATAACAGCGCGCTTTGAACAAACTTAGACAGGGATCCCAACTGAAGATGAACTAGAAGATCAGCATATGAAACGAGAACAAGACAGAAGCCTCAATGAAAAAAACCCATCCACATCAGATAATATCCACTATATCTGAACAATTGAAATATACTTAAAAAATAGTGGCCGATTAAGTCAGCCTCGAACACTCACAATTATAATAAATTCTGCAATGTATACAGTACTAATGGGTCCAGTTTATTGCAAAGATAATCGACAGATTTCACGTTGTAAAATCTTCAGGTAAAAGATAGTACAACAAATGTTGAGATCATAACTCCTTACACCTACAAATCCCAAGTTAAAAAAAAAAATTTAAATTCTCAAAATTAAATATCTATTTGGAATTCCTTCCCTCTACTCAAATCCCCAAAAAAAAAAGAAAAGAAAAAGACTAATTAATAACGTTATTTTGTAAACAATAATACAACAGATGAACGAACTGTTTGTAGAGTCATAGACCAACTACACCGTATTTACATAAATATGGAACCGATTGTGCATTGCACGAAAACCCCTTCTAACAATTAGAATACCAAGAGCTGCTCTTTAACATCGTACCCCATCTTCTCTAGATTAGGCTGCACTGCAAACTGGATCATGGGCGGGGGTCCACACGTGAGTGCTAACACGTGCTCTCCCGCCCCTGGCACGTGCTCTCTCAGTATCTTCTCTGTCACGAATCCGAGGTCGTATTTCCACCCTTCCCTTATACTGTCCTGCACCACGTACCATACTTTTACCCTGCTCCCGAACTCCTCTGCCCACCTGTCTAACTCCTCCCTTAGGAGAATATCCTCTTCTGTTCGGTTCGCGTACACCAGATACAACTCTGTCTCGTCCTCCGCGTCTTTGAGTATGGCCTGCATCACCTGATATATTGGGGTTATGCCCGTTCCTCCTGCTATCATCGCTAATTTTTTCGCTAACTTGGGCTTTCCATGGACCATAAATTGGCCTTTTCCGTTGTACTCTATGTGGCCCAATGGGCCTTTTACTTCCACAAATGAGCCCAATTCTAGGGAGTCTAGGTGTTGTGACATTAGCCCACCGTTAGGGAACTTAGGGTGCTGTCCTTTGAAATAAATCTTGACCACTAGATCAAAGTAACCCACTTCATCGACTGTGGAGGTTGGAGTATACGCTCGCATACATAATTTACCATCAATATTAGCACAGAGAAATATGTGCTTGCCCACGGACAATCCTAGCACTTGATCTTTCGACGGGAGCTCGAACCGGAACCTCCTTACGTCATGTGAAAGCAAAACCTTATCGATGAGCTTGACTTGGATACGTTCGCGGGGGTTGCTCAGAGCCACACTCCTAATGGGCCCCGCTGAGATCTCCTTGATCGGGTCGAGTGCCAAGGTGGACAAGAGGTTGGATCCGCCGTGAAGGGACCCACCGGGGGAGGAACCGGTGGAGTCGGAGGAGGTGTAGCCCGTGGTGATGAGCTCACCGATGCGGAAGTCTTCTAGAAGCTTCTTGGCTTTGTCAGAGTGGATGGCGTCGAACTCTTCTGTACAGTCAGCACCGGCGTTGATGAGGATGGAGTCAGCGCCCCCGGGGTGGTCTTTGAGGAAGCGGGTGACATTGTAGACGTGGCCGTGGACGACGATCCAGGCAGAGTCTGGAGAGGAGTGCTTTTTCACCTCGGACATAGAGAACATCTTCGAGGCCGTGTTCATAAAGGGGGAGGAAGCAGTTCTTTTAAGGGTGGAGAACTCCGAGGAGGAGAGCTCGAGGTGGCGCTCTCGGGCCATCCATCCGCCCTGCTTGTTGCCTGGCTGGGTCGGGTGCTCGAACACTATACCAATCTCCCCCTTGTGTGGCTTGCACACATTCGTTTTAACCCGAAACCAGCAGTTATTCATCATTCCCTACATCCATTCCAAGCAAATAATTCTAACGTTAATGACTTTACATACGAGTTATGTAAGCAATACCAAATAAAAGTTCAAACAGACAAAAGATCAATATATAAATCTATTAAACTATACAATCTATTAATTTTATCGAACCTTTTAGGCCCAATCTATAAAGTTGGCATATACGAAATTCACATATAAGCCCACGTGAAGCTCCATCCTTATACCAATTGACACTTGATGAAATAATTCACTATACATATGTAATTATGTCCTCTCTCATAACCCCAATACAAGATTCAATTAAACTCACGTAAGATAATAAATTGTTATCAGCTTAATTAATTTGTCAACATATATAAAAGTGGACCAAGTCCAATTAATTATTACTTATTAATTAATTAATTAAAAAAGAAGGATCAAAATATGAGCAGTTGGTGGAGGATTATGGCATGATGGAATCCAAAGTAAGTGGCCAAACTTAATTAACTAATTAAATTATATTTAATGAATTAAAATATAATAAAATAAGGCGGCTGAAAAGCATATTACTAAAAACAATTCCACAATCACTGGAGTCCTCGGAGAGGGGAATCTGCTGCGGCCACTCACTCCCTTACTTTCCCTACACCTTTGTACTGCTTTAAAAAGAAACAAAAAAAACTTTCACCGTCAAACAATAACTTTCTTTTAAAAGTTTAAATTGATGCATAAAGGTCTAAAAATAATTAATTGGATTTAAAACGTAAATAGCGCACAAATCTATCTCATTTCCTGTGCTAAAATTATATTAATAATAAAAGTAAGAGCTGTTGGAATTTAAAATTATGACCTCTAAGTCAAGAAGGTTCTTATACCATGACAAATAATTAACCTTTTCAAAAGTTTAAACTGATGAATGAAGATTCAAAAAATGATTTTATACCCTAACATTCATATAATTATTTAAGCAAACAAAAATTTTAAAAAAATTGAATGATTATTTTAATAAACTCTCAGTATATTCAGAATCTTATTTAAATAAAGAAAATTAGGGGCATGTTATTTGTTATTGTCACAAAAAGACGGTTATTTTTAAGATAATTTTATGACTCTTATTTTTTTACATCATATTAATACTCTATCATATCAACTACGAAAACTTGTCGGGCGTTGTTCTGCTCAAAAAAAATAAAAAAACTACGAAAACTTGTCAGAGCTTGTTATATTAAATCGTCCTAACAATAAAAAAACTACCTCGACAATAGCACAATCCGATAGCATAACCCTTTTTTGAATAGGCGTAATAGGACAGAGCAGAAGCTTATATGGACAAACTCAGCAAATTTGTCTATAGCCATCCAATTTCTTTGTTATTTTTGAAAAACAAAATATAATTTATTTTTACATAATTATAATATACATCAAACTGTATATTCTGATAGCAGTAGAATCTTAATTTTTTTTTTAATTTTTCTTCTTAGAAGACAGGACCACATTCAGTTATTGCTCTCCTCACTTTAATACGGATCCAAAACTAAATTTAATGGCAAAAGAAAAAAAAATTATTACTTAGGAATCTTTAAAGTTAAAAAATTCTATCAGTTGTGTACTTTTGTCAAAATTTAGTAAATTTTCACAGAAAATATTAACATAGAACATGAGTAAATTTTGATGATTTTGTTGCTAGAAAATGTTGATATGACATATACTTTCAATAGTAGCTTTAATTTAAATCAAATGAACTTGTATCTTAATTTGTAGAATTTTCGCTAATAATAGTAGCATAACTCTTTTCTATTATGATAAATCAAGTACCACGACAACTATTTCTAGTAAAACTTAACTAAATTTAACAAAAATTCATTAAATTCTGACATAGCGTACGGAATCAGTAATACAACAACAATAACAAAAAACCCAGTGCCTCAAGGGCTCCTGTAAAAGCGGGGTTCGGGAGGGTTGATGTACGCAGCCTTCCCCCTTTAGGGTATGAGTACGGAATTAGTAATACGTGGGTTAATTCAAGGGCAGGGAGGGCTAATGAATCCAAGGCTAAGTTAAAGGTAGACCTAAGGAAGACATTATTGGATTCTTAAGGCTTAATCAATAATAATTAAGGGCACTTAATCAATAATTAAGCCATAAAAAAAGGAAAAATGAATTTAAAAAAGAGGAATCTTTATGTACTTTTAAGTAGGAATAAATTTAATGGAAGGCACAAAAATTATTGCCACACAACATGAAGGTGCTGTGAAAAAGTATATGCGTTATTAAAATATTCAATGCACCAACGTTTGACCAAAGATTCTCATTTGGCTTTATAGTTAATTTAGATATTAATAATCTTCGGATTAGTTAGATATAAGTTTAGCGTAATGAACATATTTGAAAGTGACAAGAACACTTGACCAAAGTAGTGTTACTTGGTCTCTCTCCTGTTTGGTTCGGTTCAGTTTTGAATCGATAATCAGGGCCAAGTCCACATCAAAATGGCCAGGTTTGGTATCAAGATTGATTACGAGATTTTATTGGTCCGTAAGTGGTTTTTAAGCGTTGGTCCCCTTCTTTTGATATCAGAGATGTCCACTTCGACTTGCAGCACGTTTAATTTCATTACACCTTTAGGCCTAACCCATGTGGTTGGCATATACAAAGTTTACATATGAGTTTAAATAAAGTTTCACCCTAAAATCATCTGGCATTATATTTGAGGTAGATTAATAGGATTATATATTGATTTTTTTTTTCTCACAACTCTTACGATAGGTTTTTACTAGACTTACATTTGGAGTCTTTAACAAAATACATTTTGAATAATTCACTTTATATTATAATGTAAATTAATATTGAATCTTTTTGTCTTATATATGTTTAAATTGTGAGATCATATCAAAGTGTTGCTGACTAATAGGGGCAGTTGTTGACTAATAGGGCCCCCTTTTAATATATAATATCATTTAAGCACAAAATATGAAGTGGATTTATGCAATATTCTCGCTTCAAGTCTACCAGACATTAGAGTGAGGGGCTGTTAGAATATAAAATCAATCATAAATTATTATTTATTAGCTTAAGTTGACATAAATGTTAGTGTTTAAGAGAGAGAAAATATGAGTACCATGAGATTCCAAATGAGCTTTTCGGGCTGGGTGTTAAGGCCCTCGTCCCAGGCTCGGACAGCGATCTCCTTGGCACCGAGCACGTCAAGCACCTCGACTTCCAGGGACCAAAAGCACCAGCACCAGTACTTTCCATACTTGTTTGGTTTCTCTTGGTGGTCCAAGGTGCACACGTGCCACGTTTCTCCACCATCCATTGTCACCTCCACTCGTGTCACTTTCCTCCCCCCTCCTGTACACGGAAACAGCGAGTCAGTGCCACGCGCTAAGCAGGAGCGTGGGAAAGAGGGAGTAGCCTCTACAGTTTAGAAGCACCCGGCTCTTCGGAGAGCCAAAAGTAAGATCCGGTGAGCCCCTTTTTGGTGTCAAAAGTTCAAATAACCGAACACTTTTATACTTTTTCTGACAAAGTTGATAAGAAAAGTAAATTTTTATAAAGTATAATTTATTATAGAAATTTAATTATTTCGACAATCAAACGAGATCATAGGCTCGAACAAATTAATAGAAGGCATACGGTGAGACCACCCCCCCCCCCCCCCGGGGTTTTTTTTTTTGAACGGATGGTGAGCCCGTTTTGGTGTCAAAAGTTTGAATCTTTTTTATTTCCTTTTCATTGAAAATGCTAAAAACTTGTTCTGATTCACCGTATATTTGGGTCTAAACCCACAAGATGCTGCTTCACTTTGCCTCCTTAAATAATTATAATATCTATTCTAACCATATACCTTGCATTTTATTTTATTATTTATTATAAAAAAGTATAAAAATTATTCATATTCATAATTCTTTACTTATTAATTTAAATTTGTGCAACAAATAGTTAGTTATTCGATATAATATCAAAGTCTTATTAATTAGGAAAAAAAAAGAGGTTCGGAGTTCGAACTTGTAAGTGTAAGCTTGCGTGTTATCCGTACTTCAAACCCAATAAACATTTTAGTTACGAAACACGTTTAGAATATAAAGTTATCCGTATGTTCTACCCCAGGGGCTTTCTTTTAAGTTTGTGGGCTTCAAGTGCATGAGGATTATGCTATTACAAAGTTAATAAAAAATGTCACGAGAATAATACTATTCTTTTCATCATCAGCAGCAACAAGAAGTCCAGTACTATAAGGGTTCATGCCGATAAAAAAGAAGTAATTTGGCTATTTGAATTTAGGAAAGCCACGCTATGGGTAGAAAAGACAACCAAAATTTTACAATTAAGAGTCACATCCGTAGTACTCTTCACTTGTTTAAATAATTACCCAATTAGATATTTTTTGGATCCCGTCCAATTATATTCCATTTTAATCCGGAAAATGAAGATATTTTCACGCAAAAATCCCATCTTTTACTAAATTTAATGGATCTTATGATCTATAACCATATGATCGAGTATATGGGATTGAGATCCCACGATGAGATCACATTAACGCACTTCCTGTAACAACTCCCTATATTCAACATATTAAAACTTCCCCATATGTAAATCGACACGAAAATGAAATAATCGAAATTGAATGAAAAAAAAGCTAAGAAAACTTACCCGAATAAGCGTAACCTCGTAAAGTGTAAGGGCGCTGGGTAGTCCACGCGTTAATCGGCAAAATCTCCTCGTGACATGGCGTTGTTATCACTGAATTTATATTCAGTTCATTTATGATATACTCCGGCTTGTACCACCATGCTACCATTTCCAACAACCATATATTAACATAAATATACACATATATTACCCATATAACATATAGTTTTCATATCAAAATATTATAATAATATTATATCCCATACCTTCTGCGTTAGCAAGCTCTGCGTCCACATGTGAGGGCAAAACTCGGTTATCCTTATAATGATAGTAACTCTGTGACTCGACTGTCGCAACTATAATTCTCTTTACCCATTTCACCATTCGACCTCCGATAAAACCGGGTATTATCATCCGAACCGGGAACCCGTGGTCCGGGCTCAACCGCTCCCCATTTTGCATGTACGCTAAAATGATATCCCGGGCCGGGTCCATTGCTATTTCTTTTCTCAGACTTGTGCCGTAATTGGACCCACCGCCACCTGGCAGTTCCTCCGCCCCTTCAAAACACACATTGTGGGCCCCATTTTTCCGGCTCAGGATTCCGCATCTTTTGAGAATATCCCTTAATGGGACCCCCCGCCACACGGTGGTGCTCACGGCGGCGGCACCCCAGTTGAACCCGATGGTTTGTTTGACCATGTTTTGTTCTTTCCGGCGGTTACCGGCGCAGACTAAGGTGACCGGGAACTCCCGGTAAGGGAAATCGTTGACTAACTGGTCCATAGTGAACCGGATCGGTTTTTTAACTAGACCGGTGACTTCAACCGTCCAGTCCTCCCACTTAGCGTGGGGAACCGGGCCGTGGTTACGAACGTAGTGGAGGGGAACCGGGGTGATGAACCCAGAGTGCATAAGCCGGTTCAGGGGCGGTTCCGAATTAAATGGGTGTTTTCCAGTGAGCCGGATTAGAGATGGATTCCGCTCAATCCAATGATCCGCCGTTCCTTCATCTCGGGAATCTTGAACCGACAGTTCTATATCCGCGTTAGCCTTGGAAATAGTGACCGTCCATTCATTTTCGTTTTCGTCATCATCATCGTCACTGGAACTGTAGATTTCCGCCGCCGGGGGAGGGGCTTTCTGAGGCGACGTAATGAGGGGGCGGTGGTGGTTCTTGAAAACGACGCCGTTTAGGGTGTGTTCCAGGCGGTACTGGCGGTTCTCAACGGATGCCGCCATGGATGGATTTGGAAAAAGCTTGAAAGAAAAAGAAAAATGAAAAGAAAATTAGAAAAAAATGAATTTTTTCTTTATTTTTTTTGGTTGAGAAATATATTTTGTAAATGAATCAAATTGATTCACAGGAAAATAGAAGGGAGAGGATGTTGGTGTTGTTATATAGGCATGCAGTGGGGCCCCCCACTTATATTTTTCTTATTTTATAAATTAAAACCTAGGCAGCACATTTTCTTTATATTATTAAAATTAAGGATATACTAATAAAATCTTTAACCTTTTTTGGTTGTCATATGAATTGAATTAATAAAAAAAATATATACTTTTAATAAGAAATTTAATTTCTGTGTTAATTTCTTAGGAAGTATATATGTGAGGGGAGACTAGTTAAAAATAAAGAAATTAGAACTTATTTAAGCAGGTTAGATAAGTTGTTTTCTATATTTTGGAGCAATTAAAAATTAATGAGCAATTTTTATTTCCTACATTCTCTTAACTTACCGTCAACCAAACAAAAGTTAAAATCCATAATTTTCTAAAATTTTACTTCGCGCGTCTTCTTTTTAATAATAAAACAAGGCCTTTATTTTATAATCTTGTTTATGTGTTTTATTATTGAGAGTAAATACAAAATATCTCATATTTTAACAACTATATTTAATAACATGCAAAATAATAAATAAGGAAATTGTTATAATCAAAATAAAAGTATGTTATCAACAACATTATAATAATCATAAAACTTAATATATCTACTCTGATAATAATAATTTTGTCATATTAATGACTTATTAATTATATGAATATATACGTAGGGAATGACGTAGCGCCTGAAGTGGAAAAAATTGAGAATGGGAAGGCTCAATGACCTTTCTTTTAATTTTATTAAGAAAATAATAAAACAAGGCAAAAAAGTCGCTCAATTTTTCATAATCCGAGAAAGAGAGAAAATTCTAGAAATTATGAAATTAAATGAATAAAACCCTAACTACCCCCCTCTTTAAATAGAGCAGCTTTCCTAACTAAACTCAAACTAATACAAATTTTAAATTAAATCCCTAATTAAGATCAACGGTTTGAGATCGCCATCCGTGTGTTTTATCTAGTAATCCGTGTGACCTTACTAAAATAAAAGAGTAAAATATACAAAGATAAATAACTAATCTAAGCTAAACTAAGTAATATTACACCCCAACTCCTCATTCTTAAGCCGCGCGTCTCCCTTCTCACCATCTTAGTTAGCACGCCAAGACTCTCCCACCAAGCTTGTTAAGCAAAAAAAAAGTGAGTAAAACAACAACCAATCAAACACAGCAACAAAAACGACTAAATGATTAAGTGAGGAAAGATCTTACAAATGAGTAACTGCGCCGTGGTATAAGTCACTGTCCTAAAAGACGATTTCACTGTTGCTAGAGTGCATACAGTTCAACCGGCGGCGGTCCTCCAGGATTAACGCGATCCGACCTTTAATGTGCACTCGTTAGAAGCCGGATGGGACGCTAAGTGAACTTGCCCAAACTTAGAAAGAGTTTTAGAGAAGAAGGCAGGAGAGAGCTTAGAGAAAGAGGATGAGAAGTTGTTATAGTTTTTGGATAATTGAAAATGGCTGACAAAAGGCGGTATTTATAGTTATAATGGTGGCTGTTGGGAGCAGCTATGACCTCCCAACGGTCAGCCCTAAAGGGTTGCATCCCTTGGGAAAAACAAGTAATTATGGAGCGTCCCTAAACAGTAATGGAGGTTCTTCTTAAGAGAGACGGGTGCGTTTTTATAAGGCGCATTGATGGCCGACTAAAATAAAAAGGACACCCACACCTGAGCGGGGCGGGCGGGCGGCACACGGCACGCACGTGGTTCCCACCATTCTCTCACTCATTACTTAGTTCAAATATTCCTTGTTACAAGGTCATATATAAACTACCTCTCCCTTCACTAAATTATCCATGTAGGATGTGGGTTTTATCTTAGGATTTTAATATTAAATTTGGCTAATATTTGTTATATTTTCAACAAAACTATCCGCCGAATACGAAGGCGGGGCTGCATTAGGGAAGAGGACAAAAACGAAGCCCGTGGTGTGCATTGATTCAAGTGGGTCTCTCTTGGGTTTATTTTCTTCACCTTATTTTTGATTGGACAAAATCATAAAATTTAAAAGCATATGGTAAAATAATTTTCATATGCAAATGGGACATATTGACCAATATGAGACTTCGATTATTACTATTAAAATTTTCCAACTTGATGCTTTTTCCTTAACAAATTGTGATCAAATTTTGCCGACAACGAAACAAATGAATAAATTAACTTTAAGATTATATATACCAAAGGTCCTATATTTTTCTCATTGCGTTCGTTTAATTTTATATTTTTATTTATATCAATTTAGTCCTTTCGCTAAATTTTAAGTTAAGTTATTGAAGTCATTTTTAACAGCACAGTCACGTTAAATACCAATAACTAACTACAAATCCATGTCTCAATTTAACTCAATTAATGGTTGAAGAACTAAAAATTTCATTAATAGCTTAACATAAATAATATTTTAAGGGCCGAGTTGACACAATTCGCAAAGTACAATTGTTAGTGACCCTCCATTTTAATCGTTTTCAAGCTTATTACAAAGCCAGTCTCGTTAATTATCAATTAAGTAAGAAAGCATAACTCAAAAACAGAAATTGCTCAAACAAGATAATTAGCATTGTCCTTAGAAAGGTGGAGGGCGTTCTTCATTGGTGCTCGTTGTTCTTGTTTATGTGTTTTTTAGTTTTGAGTGGCGTGGTTCACTTGGCATTTTCGTTCCCCAAAAATTGGTATAAATATGCTTTTAGATATGCTTTCAGGTGTCTTTAGATTTTCGAGCCTCTTTTTAGCTTTGCTTGTTTCCGCAGGATAGGAGGTATTTCTACTTTCCATTTTCATAAAAGAATTTTGAAGCACCAATTTCATTATGTGTCTACCAATTGAATTGTGACACGTTGCTGCTCACATATTGTGTTCCACCATGAACTGGATTCAAGTATTATTTTTAAATTAAAATATTATCACCTACTTAGTTTAAGATTTAAGCATTTATCATATAAGTAATTTGATATTTTACCAACTCAATTTTTTTATCACATAGTGACCTATATTGGAATTTGATAAATGTTTGTAAGAATTTTACCGATTTTATATAAAAATATTAATATAATATTTTATTACGATAATATATATAAGTCATGTCAATATTTTTGTCAAAAATTTAGTGAACTGTGATAAAATATTCAACAAATCAATATTAACATTCCCAGTGCCTCAAGGGCTCCCGCTTGCACAGGGTTTGGGAGGGGTAGGATGTACACAGCCTTACCCCATTAGGGTGAGACTGTTTCCGAGGACCCCCAACCTGAAAATATTCGCCAAATATTAATGTAAATTATTTAAATATTGCCACAATTCTATGTCATTTTTGCATTTTTCATCAAAAAATAATAATATTCCAATGAAGATACTCATGTATTATTGAAATTGTGTTCGACTTTAATATTTTCCTACAAAAATCTATCGGATTTTGACAAAAGAGTATGTGATTAATAAAATTTTAAAACTTCAGAATAACTAAGTGTTAAAATATTTAGAACTTAGGTACCCTATTGTATATATTGAAATGTTAAAGCACCTAAATAATAAGTGCTCAAATCTTAGGATATCTAAGTAATAATTTACGTTTTTCATGCTTTAGATCTAAAAGATCGTTTTCCATTTTCATTTTTATCTTAAGTTTAACCATTGAAAATACAAAATATAACTTTTTTATAATTTAATTTCAGTTTTCTAAAACTAAAATAGAAAACAAGTGTAATACCAAACAAACCATTTGTTATTGTATAATTCATTTAGTGACTGGTACAGTAATAAAATTATCGACCAATTATTTCAAAACTTATCTGATGCAACCACGCCTTCGTAACTAACGGGTTACTTGACGAATAGGAGTTAGCGAGATGGTGGCTTGGCAGATTGGCAAAGACACGTAGCAAGGCAAACAATTTTGAAGAGTTTTATGTTAATTAGAATACTTTCTCTTATATTAGACTAGGAGATAATTATTAATTATTTTTATATTTATCCTTTAACTTTAAATCTTTTAGTTTCGATGAATTAGCTCCTCTATTTAAGGAAGAGGAGACTTAGGGTTTGATTCATTTAATTGATTAGATACTTTATCCTTGTTTATGTATTCTTTCTAATTCTCGGATTGTAAGAATTTTCTTAGACTTTATTTCTCTTCGTTTCTAATTGTTTTAGCAATAGAAATTTAAAGAAAGGTTGTTAAACCTTCCTAGAAACATACTCAGTGTCTCAATGGCTCCCGCCTATGCAGGGTTTGGGGGGCGAATGTACGCAGCCTTCCCCCTTCAGGGTGTTAACCTGAAGAGAGGCTGTTTTCCATTGCCCCCAACCTGAGGGTAAGGACTTACCAAGAGGTCACCCATCCTAGTACTACTCTTGCCCAAGCATGCTTAACTTCGGAGTTCTAATGGGATCCGATGACAGCTGTTAAACCTTCCTAAAGGAACATACCCAGTGCCTCAAGAGCTCCCGCCTACGCAAGGTCTGGGGGAGCGGATGTACGCAGCCTTCCCCCTTCAGGGTGTTAACCTGAAGAGAGGCTGTTTCCTAGTGCCCCCTACCTGAGGGTGAGGACTTCCCAGGAGGTCACCCATCTTGGTACTACTCTCGCCCAAGCATGCTTAACTTCGGAGTTCTAATGGGATCCGGTGACGGCTGTTAAACCTTCCTAAAGGAACATACCCAGTGCCTCAAGTGCTCCCGCCTATGCAACGTCTGGGGGGGCGGATGTACGCAGCCTTCCCCCTTCAGGGTGTTAACCTGAAGAGAGGTTATTTTTTAGTGCTCCCAACTTGAGGGTGAGAACTTTCCAGGAGGTCAACCACCTTGGTACTACTCTCACCCAAGCACGCTTAATTTCGGAGTTTTAATGGGATCCAGTGACGGCGTGTTGGTACCCTCTTTGGCAGGTTGTTAAACCTTCCTGTTTTTCCTAATTTTCATATTCGTACTGTATCCTCATCACTTCATATCATTATAATTTTGACAAATATAAAAGGAGTAGTGTTATTATTAAGACATTTTATATTAATATCAGGATAATTTTAACACGATAAAAAAAATACTGTTATTAACTTATACCAAATAATGTAATAATTTTACGACACTATTTATGAATGTGACAAATTGGCAAAGCCAAACACAACTTGCATAGAATTTGTGCTAAAAAAGATGTTGGAAAATAACATGTTAAAGTCAAACTTGTTCCCGCCCCCCCCACCCCACCCCACCTTGCTATGTCATTTCATTGTCCTATCAACCCTTCACTCTCGTAAAACTTATTACGGTCATAACAAAAATTATTATTATTAGATTAATAATATAAATTATAAATAATAAAAATTATGAAATTATCATAAAAATTATAATTTTGGAGCTTTTAAGATGTCGGTGCGATCCTTATTGCAGGACACACATTAGAGATGGGAAAAAGACTAGGACTAGATTTTGACATTTATGATCCACGTATATTGAGTGCCTTACTTCGATAGATTTTTGGCTTGATTGTCCTATTTTTCTGTCTTTTGGTTTGTCCTGCTTCTTTGTCTTCCCTAGTGGTGGTGTTGTGTTTTGCCTTTTTTTGCTTGTTTTCTTGTTTATATTGTTTTTGTTGTTTTGATCTCCGTCTGTTAGGTTATGTCTCAAATTACTTGTTTTATTTTATATAGGGCTGCCGTGTGATCACTGATCGATCGGGAGGGAAAGCCGATCGATCGGGTGATTTAAGGAAAGGATTCGGAATTTTGGCAGTAAAGAGGGCGATCGATCGGGAGTCGTTTTCCACCGGCCCTAATTATTTTCTATAAATAAGGGCTTAGGGTTTTCAGTTTTGGTGAGAAGTTTCTCCCATTCAGATCCAATCAAAGTGTGGTGAGCCGGCATTAAGAAAAAGAGGTGATTTCGTAATTCCTCCAAGATTTTGAGTACTACAAGAGTTCAGAGGGAGTGATTGTAATTCTTCCATATATCTCGTTTGGGAAGTGTCGTTGTAATTCTTTCATTCAGTTAATAAAGAATTTTCATCTCCGCCCGTGGTTTTCTTCCCTCTCGATTATAGAGGGGTTTCCACGTAAATATTGTGTGTTCTTGTTTTGTTCTTTCTTTCTCCATATTTGTTTACTTCTTATTTTGCGTGAGTCATATTATTTGAATCGAATCAAGTTATCAGGGTCCACGCTTCCGCATTAAGATTTATTCTTCACAAATTGGTATCAAAGCATATCATATTTGTTTAAGTTTTCTTATCAAATTGGTATCAGAGCCTTGTTTATTTCGATTTGATAATATAACGTCCGCAATTAGATCCGAAATTGAGAAGTTTGGTGGTCAAGGGAGCTTCAGCTTATGGCAGGTTCGCGTTAAGGTCCTTTTGATTCAGAATGGCTTGAAGAAAGCTTTGGATGGGAAAGAGAAGAAATCAGAGAATCTTACAGAAGCACAATGGGAGGAGTTGGATGAGAAGGCGCTCACAATAATTCAGATGTATCTTATCGATGACGTTTTGACAGAAGTTCTGGAAGTGAAGACCGCTAAGGAGTTGTGGGAGAAATTGCAGGATATGTTCTGTTTCAAGTCTGTCTCGAACAAACTCGCAGTTAAGCGCCGATTGTTCACGATTCCTATGTCAGAAGGTACGTCACTTAAGAACCACGTCAGTGAATTTAATTCAATTATTCAAGATTTGAAAGAATTGGATGATGTTCCTAAGGATGAAGATCAGGCAATGTTGTCGTTATGTTCTCTTTCTACTTCATATAAGAGTTTTGTCGAAAGCATGATTTATGGGGGTGGACAAACCATATCTGTTGATGAAGTTAAGAGAAACTTACTGAGTAAAGAATGAGTAGATAGAGAATTATTTGACTCTGTGTATAACTCAGGTGGTGGTTTATTTGTGAGGGGGAGAACCGAGTATGATCATAGTGGAAACAAGTCTAAGTCTAGGTATTAAGACCTAACCTGTAACTACTGTCATAAGAAAGGGCACGTTAAGAAAGACTGTTACAAGCTTAAGAGAAAATTAGAAGCAGATAACAGGTCTGACCAAAGATCCATAACAGCTAGTGTTGAGAATGAAGATTTTCTTTTGTCCGTGTCTGAACCTCAGTTCAACTTGAAAGATAGTTGGTTTTTGGATTCGGGTTGCTCCTATCATGTTTGTCCCAACCGGGATTGGTTTTCCACATACGAGTCCGCTCGAGGTGGAGTTGCTTTGATGGGTAATGATAATCCATGCAAAGTTCTGGGTATAGGAAAAATTCGTTTTAGGATGTTCGATGGCACTATCAAGATTTTGGGCGATGTTCGTCATGTTCCTGATTTGAAGAAAATTTTCATATCTTTGGGTACTCTTGAATCTAAAAAGTATAGGTACACAGCTAAAGGTGGAGTTTTGAAGGTCGTTAAGGGTGCATTGACAGTTATGAAGGGCAGAAGGTCAGGTACGTTGTATGAACTTATCGGTTCCATATTTGTTAGATCTGTTGCAGTATCTTCATCATCCTTGTTGTTGACAGAACCAGAGATCACAAATTTAGGGCGTTTGAGATTGGATCGTTCAGGTGATAGGTGTCTGTCTGAGCATAGTGTAAGGGGCTCTTTGCGTGGTCAGTCCAGAGGACTGCTGGTATGTGAACAAGGGCTTTATGTGAAGCAGAAAGGTTTTCTGTTCAAATAGTTCCTGAAGAGACGTGTCACGTTTGGTGAGTCTTTATTATTGTTATCTCCACAGAAGATGTCATCAGTTGTTTGTGATTCAGGTCAGGTGAGTAAGCCAGAGGGAGTTCAGTTCAGTAACACAGTTCAGCAGCAGGTGGCTGTTTCAGTTGATGTGTCAAGAGCCAATTCAGAGAAGAAGATTGGCATTGCTGATAACCTCTCAGATATGTTCACTCAGTTTCTACCTAACAGGAAGTTCAAGCTTCGCATGGTTAGGTTTCGTACTTCGTTGTGTTAATCTCGTGTGTGGGGGTTTTGCGGAGAAGGTGGAGGTAATTCTTTTATGTATGTAATTTGAGCCAAGGTGGAGATTTGTTAGGTTATGTCTCAAATTACTTGTTTTATTTTATATGGGGCTGCCATGTAGTCACCGATCAATCGGGAGGGAAAGCCGATCGATCGGGTAATTTAAGGAAAGGATTCGGAATTTTGGCAGTAAAGGGGCCGATCGATCGGGACCCCGATCGATCGGGAGTCGTTTTCCGCCGGCCCTAATTATTTTCTATAAATAAGGGCTTCGGGTTTTCTGTTTTGGTGAGATGTTTCTCCCATTCAGATCCAATCAAAGTGTGGTGAGCCGCCATTAAGAAAAAGAGGTGATTTTGTAATTCCTCCAAGATTTTGAGTACTACGAGAGTTCAGAGGGAGTGATTGTAATTCTTCTATATATCTTGTTTGGGAAGTGTCGTTGTAATTCTTCCGTTCAGTTAATAAAGAATCTCAATCTCTGCTCGTAGTTTTCTCCCCTCTCGATTGTGGAGGGGTTTCCACGTAAATATTATGTGTTCTTATTTTGTTCTTTCTTTCTCCATATTTGTTTACTTCTCATTTTGCGTGAGTCATATTATTTGAATTGAATCAAGTTATCAGGGTCCACGCTTCCGCATTAAGATTTATTCTTAACAAATTGGTATTAGAGCATATCATATTTGTTTAAGTTTTCTTATCCCCGTCTTTTACCGGTTGACTCAGGGCTCCCTCGTTCGAATTGCCTACTATGTATTGCAACTCTATCGCTAATTATCAAAAAACAAAAAAAAACCGATATTCGAATAGATGGAATGATAATTATCTTGTCTAATGTCCTAGTGGGTCTATGTTATAAGCTTCTATTTAGTTATATGGTAGTCGAGCCTCAAGCCTAAAAGTTTAATTTTTCAAATATATAGGATTTTTTTATTAGTTTAATATTTTATATAAACATGAAGTTTAGAATAACAATAAAAATAGTATAGTTAATTAATATTTATGAACAATATCTTTTTTTTTCAATAATTATCGGCATAAGAAAGAAGAGAACAATATTGTAATGACTTGTCGTTTACAGTTAAAAATAAAATGTTAAAAAATCGTATTGTGTATCGTGTTATAATTTTTTAAATAATTTTTTTGTTTAATGTGTTTCTACATAGATTAAGAAAGATATTCAAATAAGCAATACGTTTATTTTTAATATTAACCTAATAAATTATTCCTTTTAAAATATATTACTCATTTCATATATTAAAAAAAATAATGATAACATTTTCTTTCTTATAAAATTAATGCATTATTACTAACATATTTTAGCATCTTTTATGTTTGAAAAATACATGGGTTATTTACATTTTAGTACTACAACGTTTTGAAAATAAGGATCTTGACCTTTTTGAATTATTAAAAAAGCCCCTAAATTTTTGTCGTATTAATAAAAAGGCCCCTAGGTTTTTGTCGCATTAATAAAAAGGCCCATTTTCAATGTGATGATGCCATTTTTAGTAGATGGAGTTGACGTAACAGCTGATTTTGTATTAATACTACAGTAAAATGACAAAACTACCATTTAATAACTATATTTTGAAACAAATTAAGCAAAAATAAATAGCTTCTACATAATAAAAAATCTCGAATTTCATACTTATAAAGTAAGATAAAGGGCGTTGAAGCGTACTTTAGGTCATTTTATTATAGCCTTAATAAAAAACAGTTATCACGTCAGCTCTATCGATAAAAAATGACATTATCATGCTTAAGAGGGGTCATTTTATTAATACGATAAAAACTTAGAGTCTTTTTTAATAATTCAAAAAGGTCATGGGCCTTTTTTTTATTTTCAAAAATGTCAGGGTACTAAAATGTAGGAACATACCCAGTGCCTCAAGAGCTCCCGCCTATGCAGGGTCTTAGGGGGCGGATGTACGCAGCATTCCCTCTTCAGGGTGTTAACCTGAAGAGAGACTGTTTCCCAATACCCCTAACCTGAAGGTGAGGACTTCCCAGGAGGTCACCTATCCTGATACTACTCTCCCTCAATTAACCCAAAATACATTGTGATGGCTTAGAAGAAATAGCTGTGTATACAATTTTTTGACACATAATATACGTCGTAATAAATAATTACTTATAAGAAATAATATAAGATAAAAGAAATTTTTAAATAATGCTCTTATTTATTTGTATTGGTTATTGAAATTTTGGGTATATTGTTTTGAAAATTATAGCATTTTTTTTTTTTTTTGCTTTTGTGAAAATCACAGCACCAGTTTTATTTTATTATGATATGGTCACAAATCTTTTTTTTTTTTTTCATATTTAGTCAAGGTTTTTTTTTTTGAAAAAAAATATCTTTTGCTGCAAAAAATATTTTTTTTAGAATTTAATATTTTTTAGTCCAGAAATAAAAGTATTTTTTAATATAAGTAAAAGTAAAAATAGAAAAATAGTATTTCTAATTTAAAGTAGAAACATAAAAAAACTAAAAGTTTATTTAGATAAAAATACTCGTATTGAAAACTCCTTTTAAAAAAGTACTCCAATGAAAGGCGTTTATGAAAAGAGTCGTTTTTTCATAACTTTGTCAAATACGCCCTATATATTGTAGATGATTGTAAGTGGAGAAGTAGAGGTATATTTGAGCCGAGTTGAGCCTTGTTAGCTTTAAGCTCGGCTCAGGCTTGGCTCGAAGCTCGTTGAGCTTTGAAACTTAAGGCTTGAGCTCGGCTTGGCTCGGGTCGACTCGAGCTCAAAGCGTGTTGAGCTTTTTGAGCTTTATGACAAGCGAGCTCTGCTCATTTACACCCCCAATGACAAGCGGTGGTAGATGCAATTAGTTTTTTTCTTTTTGTCTGTTGAGTACATTGTAATCCAAAACGTTTTCCTTTTTTCTTATTGTGGTTATTGCACTACTATAGAGTAGTGTAATGATTTTATTTCTATTTGTACTTTAATCACCGAGAAAGAAAATATAATTTGATAATCCCAATTTTTAAAATTTGTACTATAACCATGGTTATTAAAATTTTAATCAAAATTTAGAATCTTACGATTTTATGATTGTATAATTGTTGACGGAGTTGAATCGCAAGTATGATCTTAATTTTGTAGAATCGTACGATTCATTAATATTACATGAAGTTAACGGATAAAATCGTAATATAATTTTATGATTTTATCAATTCAACCTAAATTCTACCAACTTATAAAAACAAAAAAGTTGAAAATGTAAAAAAAACATATATTATAAATGAAATTACTTTATTAGCTTAAAGTAAAAGAAAATTAATTAAACGTTTATATACCAACAAAAAAGTTAAATTAAGTTTTGTTTTTTATTTTAACCTTAATATAAAGTTTGATTTGCGGCATATGTCTTAAAAGTTCTAGTAATTATTATAATATAAAATAATACATCTATATTACATAATAATATTTTATCATATTTGATTATATCTCTTGTATATATTCATTTAAATTAAGGTCTTATTAATAATATTTTAAACTATATAATCGATATTAATACTAAATATAATTATATTATACATATATTATAATTTTTAATTTAATTTTATAATTCTAATTATAAAATTTACGATCGATTTTAAATAAAATCTCAATTCTAACGAGCTTTACTGTAAGTGTAAGAATAAGATTATCCTTCTAATCCCACGGTATTTTCAAAAAGGTGGGGATGGGGAGTTGGAAGCACGTGGCAGCAGATAACAAAACCGGCCGCCAAAGAAAAGGTAGTACAGCCGTTGGATTTTGCGCCCGCTGAGTGCATCGCATGCAATTTTTACGGAATAGAAATATTATTAAAATAAAATTATTATTATTATAATAAGATTATAATTTTTATTGCGGTTTTACTACTTTTATTGTTTGTCAATTATTATTATTTTGTCAATAATAGTTTTTATCATTATAATCAAAAAAGAATTTTCTAATATATGCTGCCCACCGTATTCTAACATTTAATTGACCAAATACTAGATTTATTATTTTTACCTTTACATTTGGCCAATCAAATGCTAGAATATGATATAATTAATGTACATTAATATGTGCCTATTGGACACATGTTAGAAAGACCGTAGTAAAAAAATCTTTTTAAAATATAATATTTTCTAAAAAAAGAAAAAGTGACACTTGAGAAGTAGTAATAATGGGCGTTTCTATGGTGTAGAATTTCTCTGAGGTGTGTGTCGACACACAGTTCAAAAAAATGTATAGAATTGCAGAAAAGTAACTTTTTTGCATGATGGACAAAGCGAGTAAGAATAAGCTTTAAATACAGGATCTTTTACGTGGAATATGGATATAAAACATATTGCTCTAATATTGTCCCAAAGTGCATGTTGTATTTAATAATATTATAAAATTATTAAATTATAAACATAATGGTAACCAATATTACAAATAATTAGTTTTGTAAGTAAAGAAATTTTATTATATTAGAATACTAAAATATTTATAAAAGCAATATTTTCAATGCTCCAAAAACTCTCGCCTAAGTAGGGTCTGGAGGGGTAAATATGCACAACCTTCCTTCTTCAAGATCTGTTTTTAAGAACCTCCAATCCGAGGGATGCACGAGGATTTCCCAGGAGCTCACCCATCTTGGTACTACAGTCGCCCAAGTACGCTTAATTTCGAAATTCTAATAGAATCCGGTACTTGCGTATTGGTACCCTCTTAGGTAGAATATTAAAATATTCATAATAGTACTATTTTTATGGTCAAATTTATGATACTAATTGGGCAGCAAAAGCAAAGAAAAGGGGACCACAAATATACACAGAGAGAAAGTGAAATATGCAGATAAAACTTTCCCAGATGTTATAATCCTCAGTAATATTTGCTGCATTTCTCTAGTCGCTTCCGCTTTTGCCTATGATTATGTACAATTATTTTCGGTTAGGTTCGGTTAGGACTCTAAGCTGTAAAAGTATATGTAAAATCGATGTATTAAGAAAATTGTTTTTTTTTTTTTCGAATAGGTAGCGAAGAAAACTCGTAGTATAAAAGTGAGCATCTCATGAAGAGATCCAAAAAACTCACACATAAAGCAGGAAAAAAGAAAAATAACAAAAGGACACCTATGGAGGTCGAGTTATTTTGGCATATAAATAAATTGTCAAATGTCTATAGTTTCAACAATGTGGCATGTTTAACACATTGAGTCACATACTGGGATACCTAACTAACATAGTAGATAAAGTAAATGGATCAATATGAATTAGAACCCTTTAATGTGCAGCGTATATATGTTATATAATACGAGAAATGCTAGTTTTTTTTCACATTCAACTAAGCGAGAGAACTTGCGACACAAAACCAGCATCTCACAAATTTTTTTTTTCATTCTTGAGAAAAGAGAAACCCGTAGATCTAGTGCGAATGGCTTCTTCAATCAAGTGATGTTGTTATAGCCGAACAACATGAGACCTGATAGACACACCAATGTGAAAAAGAAAAAAATAACATTAAAATATCCGAAGGCAACCCTCCTAAAAACCTCCCAATACAGACAAGAACATCAAAAGTAGAAGCAGAAGGCAACCTTACATTCAGTTAATCTTGATGATAATAATACGTGTTAGATTTATAAGGTATATCACGTTGCCACTTTTTTTCTTTTTTTGGTCAAACGATGTTGCTACGTTATTTCGTAATTTCTCACATTATTTTATGTGGTGCGCCAAACTATTAGTACCCAATAACAATGGTACAATACCATGCATGTAGATTTTTTTTCAATAAGTAACGAAAAAAACTTGTAATATAATACCAAGCATACACTTAATAAATCAGAAATGAGGCACTTTTAATCGAACAACTTTTTCATTTACAAACATCAATGCACATTATTTTCGAATAATGTTATTATTAAGGTAAAACAATTATTCCTAAACAATTTAATAAATTTTGTAGGTATTGTTTATAAAAAGTTTCACCATTATCCGATAAATACAAACTAGATATTTATGTGACAATTTAATTTATGCTCATCAAATTTGAATAAAAATAATTATATTAATAGTTATGCCTATAAGACTTGGGAATCTAAACTATTTTTTTACTGATAATAAAAAAAATAACTCTTAATACAAAATCAGGGCACCCACCAAAGCATAGTTGGAGAAAGTTTTAAGCTATTAGGTAATTTGATTTAACATATTATCGTAAATAATTTTACAAAAGAGGGTACCAACACGTTGTCACCGGATCCTGTTAGAATTTCGAAGTTAAGCATGCTTGGACGAGAGTAGTATAAAGATGGGTTCGAAGTCCTCACTCCCAAGTTGGAGACACTCGGAAACAGCCTCTCTTCAGGAGTAATACCCTGAAGGGGTAAGGCTGTGTACATTCGCACCCCCCAAACTCTAGTTAGGCGGGAGCCTTTGAGACACTGGATATGTTGCTTTTTTTTATCGTAAACATGAGAATCTATTAGAAAAATCCATGTGAAAGTTTCTTTTTTTTGAAAAAAAATTTACTTTGTAAAAAGTTGAATCGTAAAAAATTATTTTTATAAAGAAAGAAATTTTTTTTTTTTTTTTTGATAAAAAAAATAGAAGAAATAATCAAAATTGAGTTTATAGTGATATTTATAACGTGCAGGCTATTAATTAATATACACAAGTTATTTTCCCAAAATACTAAGCTAGTGCTTGGGAGGTAATATCCAAAATTAATATAATACTCCAAAATATTTGGAAATGTTCTAAAACCATTTAAATATATATATATCTCATTTAAATATATAATACTGACATAAAATTATTATCGTACAAAATTTTAATATAATACTTCTATTATTCAATAATTATATTCCACAAATATCAGTATATTCTTCAATACATTCGATGTTCGCTTTTATTAATTGGCTTAGGCTTCCTTTAATTAGTATATTTTTCGATATATTTAGCCTTTTATTGAAACTAGAAAACATCTAGCGCATATTTTTCCCGTTTTCTAGGACTTTTTCCTTTAAAATGTAACTTTTAGCTAATTATATTTATTATATTTTCGTATATTATTCCCCATACATTGGAGGAATAAAAAAAAGTAAAAAGCCAAATCTACATTAAAAAAAAAAAAAGCTTGTAATTGGTCCACATTTCTAACAATTTGCCATCATTGTATACTGCAGTTTGCATGGACAGGAAAAGTCTCCAAAAAAAATATATTAATAATTTATGGGTTCCATGAGTTCTTTTTTTCTTTTATTGAATAATATTTTAAATTTTTGATTTTCCAAATTTGAGCAATTATATATGTATATTTTTTGATATACCTTAAAATTTAGTGTTTTTAAAAAAAATAATTATAAGGATACAATCCTTAGAAGTATATAAGATTAGACCTCCGATTAATAGATATAAGAGTCAAGTATCAAAAAAAAATTTCGGTAGTTTATCTACTATGAATATACTAAGAAATATAGATATTGTGGTGGGCAAAGGTCATTTTCATTTTGAAGTATTATTTGAAACGTAACTGGAAATGGGTTTGTTTATGGGCGCATTGAGTCGTTAAATACGACTTTTATAGGTATTTTTTGTTTTTTTTTTCTTTTTTCACATTGTGTGTGTATTTTTAGGTCTCTTCATGAGATGTCAGCTTTTGTATCTCGAGTCTTCATCGCTAATTATTGAATAAAAACAAATATTAGAGTTTAACGTGTTAATGAAAAATATTGACAAATATTATAAATTCATAACGGGGATTAGTGGTACATAAATGAGTCGGTTCCAGAAATAATGCTGAAAAATAAAAAAAATAATGCTAAAAATAAAATAATTCCAAATCTACTGTTGAACCGCGTTTACAAAATGCGGTTATAGTAAACCGTGTCAAGGTGATGCGTTTAAAATACAGATAAACCGCGTCTATAACACACGATTTATATTCATATAAACCGCATTTACAAAAATGCGGTTCATACCTGAATAAACCGCGTTATATAAACGCGGTTTTATCACTAAACCGAGTTATATAAACGTGGTTTAATCACTAAACCGCGTTTAATTAATGCGGTTTATCCGCAGTACACATAAACCCCATTTTCATCACTTATAGTCGCCATTATGCCGCAATTCGTGATGATCGTCACATTGATCCCCAGGTTCCTCTCAATGAAGCTCCAACATTATAAGTGGAGGTGGTAAAAAATCAGAAAAAATTATCAATAAAAGGCTATTAATTCAGTAGTGGTCAAATAGCTACGACAATGATACTTACAGATCTCCGGCGTATAAAGCAGAAGAAGGGCGGCGGCGGACGACATGACCGGCGGTGAGTAGAGGTGTAAACGAACTGAGCGTTCAATGAACTACTCGCGTTCAAAATTGATTAGGGCTCGTTTGTGTTCATTAGGAGAGCTCGATAGCTTAACGAGCCGAGTTCAAGCAGGCTTGATAAGCTTATACGAGTCGAGTTCGAATAGGGGGTGCCCGGCTCGCTAATGTTCACGAACAGTTTGATAAGGGCTCGACAAGAGCTCGTTAAGGGGCTCGATACGAGCTCATTAAGGGCTCGTTATGAGCTCGATAACAATTGGTATTGGTTCAAAAATAGTTCGATAATGGCTCGATAATAACTTATAAAGCTCGGCTCGTTAATTTTAAACTCGATTGGGCTCGATAATGAGCTCGGCTCGACTCATACGGTTTACCATATTAAACCGCGTTCATGTGATGCGGTTTCTTATGATAAACCGCGTCTTAATAACGCGGTTTTTGTAATAATAAACCGCGTTATTAAGACGCATTTTTTGTTAAATAAAACCGCGTTATTAAGACGCGGTTTTTAATAAAATAAACCGAGTTATTAAGACGCGGTTTTGTTATGGTAAAATGAAACGCGGTTTTATTTCATCTGAAACGCGTTTTATTAACGCGGTTTACTAGAACCGCATGTTGTAAACGCGGTTCAACAATAGATTTGTAATTATTTTTTTTCCAGCATTATTTTTTTTATTTTTTTATTTTTCAGTATTATTTTTGGAACCGACTCTATATAAATGAGGGTTGTCTAGTGGTACTTCTAAATCTGGTGGAATTTATTTATTTATTTATTTTTTTTGGAGCACATAGTAAAATTTATTGATAAATACATACTTGAATGGTTAGTATTACTGATCTAAAAATGAGACAGTAAATATTTTACAAACTTCAACTTTGATATACTTTCTTAACTGTATTTTCATACTATTATATATTTTTTATTGTTAGGATATAATTTTGAACTAGTGGCATTCCAAACTCTCGTTTTTTTTTTTTTTTAATTAATTGGTATGGATGTATTCACTCATTTTATTCTAAATTTAATATGTCGTAAAATAAATCTCTAAATTTTATCGATCACCATTGCACTAGTTAAAAAACTGTTGATCTATATTCGGCTGGTAACATTGTACTCTTCTTTTCCTAATATATATAGATATATATACATACACACACAAATAAACTATTAAATAATTTTGCATCATTAGTAGTTTACCTCATATTTGATATCTAGGTCTCTCAATCACAATTGCACACAATTAATATTTATTTTGGTAAATTTTATAAATTAATTAATTAGATTATTTATTTATGAATATAGGTATCATGACAGAATATATGATCCATATTTGACCACCCATGCATGTCGTTTTATTGTGCAGAAAACCTGCATGGAAGCCAGGAATGATATATCCACCGAAATATCTCTTCATCTTCCAATTTTATTTTTATTTTTATTTTTTTGATAATTAGCGAGAAATTTGTAATACAAAAAAAGGTCGTACTTGTGAATAAACATATGATTAAATAATAAGAGGAGTACATGAAGTTCACAATATATAGGCAAACACCAAGAGTCAAAAGACTAAGAATACCCCTAGGGTTACATAAGTCAAAGGGCAAAAGGGTAAACTGTAAAACCCTAGGAATATTCTAGAATATAGTCTAATAGGCCCCCCTCAATCTGAGCGGGGTGATAGCACGCGAAGATTGGCCTTGTGTTGGAAGAAACGATCCGCCGCAAGACCTTTGGTGAGGATATCAGCTACCTGCTTTGTGGTTGGAGTGTAGTGAACTTGAAGATCACCCTTGAGAACTTTCTCCCGAACATAGTGGAAGTCGACATCCACGTGCTTGCTACGGTCATTGGACACCTGGGTAGCAGCAAGGTAGGAGGCGGAGACATTGTCACAGTAGACGATGATGGGTCCTGGGTGGCGGATAGCCAGGTCGCGCATGATGTACCGAAGCCAGTCACTTTCAGCAGCAGCCTGAGCCACAGCCCGATACTCAGATTCAGTCGTACTTTTCGAAACGGTTATCTGCTTTTTGGCTCGCCAGGAAATGAGGTTTGGTCTAAGGTAGACGGCATAACCAGTGGAAGAGCGACGAGTGTCAGGGCAACCACCCCAGTCAGCATCAGCGAAAGCTGTGATAGTGAGAGTGCTAGCAGGTTGTAGGAGAAGACCATGATCAGGAGTGGATTTGAGATACCGGAGAATACGCTTCACAGCCTGCCAGTGGGGATCACGGGGTGCATGCATGAACTGGGAGACCAGGTTGACAGCATAGCATATGTCACGACGGGTCATAGTGAGGTATTGCAGGGCACCCACTGCGCTCCTATACTCAGTAGGGTCCTCAAGTAGGGCCCCGTCACTCAAAGAGAGATGTGCTCGGGTGGGTAGGGGGGTTTTGACCGGTTTGGCGTCGCAGAGACCAAGTTTGGTGAGAAGGTCCACAGTGTATTTGTGTTGGGAGAGAAAGAGACCACTAGAATTGCGAGTGGCCTGAATACCAAGAAAGAAGTGTAGCGGGCCAAGATCTTTCATCGAAAACTGGGTCGAGAGGGACTGGATGAGAGACGTGAGGTGCGAGGGGTCAGACCCAGTGAGGATAATGTCATCAACATAGAGGAGGAGACAGGTCAGATGAGAACGTGTTTTATGGATGAATAGTGAAGGATCAGCCCGACAACAGGTGAAGCCAAGGTGAAGGAGGAACGTACTGAACCGTTGGAACCATGCCCGAGGAGCCTGCTTCAACCCATACAACGCTTTCCGAAGGCGACACACGTGATTAGGAAACTTTGGATGTATGAAGCCTTGTGGTTGTTTCATATAAACTTCTTCCTTAAGGTGACCATGTAGGAATGCATTTTTAATGTCCAACTGCTGTATAGACCAGTTGTATGTTATAGCAAGTGTAAGTATAAAGCGTATGGTGGTTGGTTTAACAACAGGGCTAAAAGTCTCCTTATAATCAAGGCCTTCACGTTGATGAAAGCCTTGAGCAACAAGGCGGGCTTTGAACCGTTCAACCGAGCCATCTGCTTTATATTTCACTTTATATTTCCAAGTGCTACCTACAAGGTTTTTCGAGTGGTCATGTGGGACAAGATCCCAAGTGTTGTTAAGAAGTAAGGCATTAAATTCATCCGCCATGGCTTGCTGCCATTGGGGATTTTTAGCGGCCTGCGAGTAAGATGTGGGCTCTTGAATTACCGTAATAGATGATAGTGAGAGAGGGTACCGATTTTTACGGATCCCATCCTTAAGCCTAGTACGCATGGGATGCACATTATGAGTAGGGGAAGGCGGTGGGTTAGGCACGGGACTAGGGTCGGACTCGAAGTTTGGAATAGATGACGAAGGTGTATCATCACTGGTCACAAGGACCGAAGACCCGAGAGGGGGGGGGGGGGGGGTTGGCGTCCGATGGTGCGGGCGGGGACTGCGCAGGCAGTCGAGCAAGTGTACCGACACTAGCGGGGACGGGAGGCACCGCAGGCACCAGCGGGGTTAGCCCACGGTCAGTAGGTGCTGTGGCGGGTTTGGCCGGAGCCGGAGTCGCGGATGCAACACCCGGGAAAGGGGAAGTGCAAATTATCAAAGGTACATTATGGTAAGCATCAGTTTTGGGCACATCAGGGCTAACTAGTTCAGTATAAGGGAATCTGGATTCATCAAAGACTACATGCCTACTAACATATATTCGTTTGTTTAAGACATCAAAACATCGGTAACCTTTATATCGAGCCACATACCCGAGAAAAATGCATGGAGTGGAACGAGGGGCTAATTTATGAGGGGCACGAGATGTGATGTTGGGGTAACAAACACACCCAAAGACTCTAAAACGATTATAATCCGGGTTGGTATGAAAGAGTTTTTGAAAGGGAGAGAAGTTAGAAAGATTTGGTGTAGGGAGACAATTTATGGTAAAACATGCCGTGCAAAAAGCGTCGTCCCAAAATTCATAGGGAAGTTTTGAGTGAATTAAGAGAGTCCGTGCCATTTCAGGTAGATGTCGATGCTTGCGTTCCGCCACCCCATTTTGTTCGGGGGTATCAGGACATGATAGTCGAAAGTGAATTCCAGCATCCCGGCATAGCGCATTCATGCGCCGATGATCAAATTCACCCCCACCATCACTTTGGAAAAATTTAATTTTCAAATTAAATTGGTTTTCAACTAAATTTTTGAAACTGGTGAATATGTCATAAACTTCAAATTTGAGTCGCATCGGATAGAGCCATGTAAAGCGGGATGGTTATAGATATTAGGGTTGAAGTAATTTGTATTTAGGTAATTAGGGTTTGGGGAAGAGAGAGGGGCGGCTGATGGCGCCACACCGGCATCCCCACCGACATGGGGGAGGGTCGGGAAGATTGCCGGAGCAGGTGCGCCACCGTCGGTTGGCCGGAATCCACCGGACAGTGTGGGTCCGGCGAAGCCAGCACCGAGCGAGGGTGCAGGGAAAGCAGAAAATTGGTTCGACAATGACGGGATGCCCAGATTAAGGGTCGGGTTCGATAATGACCTCCCAAGTGGTGGTAGAGTACCGGAGATGGCAACACCGGCATCCACCGACCGAGAGAAGGAAACACCGGTGGTGGTGGTTCCGACAATAGAGGTGTCGGTCACCACCCCTGGTGGGCTAAGCGCTGCGGTGGTGGGCAGAGCATCGGCATGGGGAGGGCCGGGCACTGCCACCGAGCGGGCGCCGCTGGGTGGGGAGGAGGGGAGGGAGTTTAGGGCATTTGCGTAGGATCGATTTGGATTAGAAGCCATTGCTCAAATAAATTATGAAAAGTACGAAAGAAAGAAAAGAAAACAGTAAAAGATGTAACGTACTAGAGAATTCAACACTTCAATTGCATAGAGAAAAAAAAAACCGACAAACAACGAAATGAAAAGAACAGCGGAAGGAAAAAAAAAGAAAATCAGAGTAATTGCTCTGATACCATGTGAATAAACATATGATTAAATAATAAGAGGAGTACATGGAGTTCACAATATATAGGCAAACACCAAGAGTCAAAAGACTAAGAATACCCCTAGGGTTACATAAGTCAAAGGGCAAAAGGGTAAACTGTAAAACCCTAGGAATATTCTAGAATATAGTCTAATAGTGCTAGCAAAAACAAACCCCAAAGAAAACGAAACAAGACTCACATTTTAAAAATTTTATATTCTTAATTTTAGTTTTTGATAGTTTATGATCACTTGAGGCACTGGGATTGTTGTTGATAGTTTATGATCACTCGAGATATTTTTTTTTTTAAACCGTGTGCTTTACAAATATAAGTATTTATAAAAAATACTTGTAAGAAAAAGATGAAAAAGACTAATAACAATTTTTGTCTAATATAAAATTAAGAACATCAAATTTTGGTCGAGGTCTTCGTTAGTGTATTAATTGGTAGGATTTGGAAGGTCCCCTAGGTGTTCAATATTTTTGACCTTTTTTTAAGCAATCATATGTATTTATGAGTTTTTAATATCAAAAAAGGAACCGCATCTTCGCATACAGAGTTTGATATCGCAAGATCACATTTCTTTCCGTATATTATGTGAACTCATTTTATTACATGAGGGTGGATATTATTCATTGAAACAAGCCAAAGAAATCAACCATTTTGGTGTCTTAATTAATATGAGGAAAATATGATTGAGTAATTAGATGGTGATGAATGAAATCAGAGCTAGTTGTCTTATTTAGCCACAATTACTATGTAATGGTCCTTTTCTAATTGATAAATTTTGAGAAAACAATCTCTTTCTGAGTGTAAAAACTGATGATGATGAATAAAATCCGAGCTAGTTGTCTTATTTAGTTGTGTTAGTAAGAATTAGCAGACGTTAACAGCATCATATTAAGGTGTAAAACTGAAAACTTTTTGAAAATTTAGGTGATTTTGTGAAACCATATTCAAATTTAGGTGATTTTTAATTAAAAAAAAAGGTTAATTATTAATCAGTTTTCAAGTTATATTGAGAGTAATGCCATACCATTCTTTTGAATTTTTGTAATCATGCTCGAAATTACTAAAAGAATAGTTTAGAATTAGATTTCTTTTTATTGTTTTTAACATGGGGTATATGAGGATAAATAAACCAAATCTTCGAGAAACACTCATTTTTGAAATCAATAAAGGCTCGTTCTAGTTCAATTTAGGGGCGTCGTATAGAAACAAGTCGAGTTCAAGTAAATTGACTAAAGTTTAGCGTGCTAAGTTTGAATAGGAGATGCTAGACTCATTATTGTTTGTGAAATGTACTCTAACGAATTGTTAATACCTTGAAAATAGATGAAAGATGTCCTTATTAGTCATTCAAATTGTTTGGTTTGGTAGCAAGCTCAAATTGATTGAATGCTCAGCTTGATAACAAGCTTGACCCGAAAGTATTGAACATACTAATATTTTGTTGAGCCAAGTTTGAATGAAAGTACAAAAGCTCATTATGAGCTCAACTCAAATTTAAGTTTAATAAGACTTATCAAGCTCGAGTGCGAATAGACAAGTGCTCTTGTTGACTTAGTTTGCCTCCTTTGCTCCGTAATGATGGACTCAATTGGAAGTGTCCTTTACTTTTACAACCACTGAACTTTTTGATCAAAATTTTCATGTATAAGTCGAATCATACACGTACATATGAAATCCCGTTTATTCTCGTATAGCATTTTATTAATAGAGTTGTATAGCATTGTTTGGGTTATTTGGTCCATCCTACAAAGTTGGGCATTGTTACCTGGCTCAAAAAAGTAACACTCTTTATCAAAAGAAAGTGCAAGTTTGACAATATCAATCCAGTCCTGTTTGACATATGTAATCGGAGGTTGGAATTATGGTTTCGGTTGAAATGGGGGTCCATAATTCTAATTTTGTTATTTTATTTACCTGTTTAAATTGGAATTACAATTTTATGGAATTGGATTTTAGCTAAAGAATATACAATGAAATTTCTTGGAGCGGGCTTAGGAATTATAGTTTCATATTTACTGTACTGACTTTAGATGAACTCGAAACCCAAAAAGACCCTATTTGAGTGATTTGAACCTAAAGTGATCTCAACCCAATCTAACTCAAAAGATGGAAGTACCCACACTGACTTACCCAAAATCCAAGACATCTCAAACCTAAAAAGACCCTATTTGACTTGGGTTTGACTTGAATGGGACCAACGGAGCTAACTCAAGACCGAAAATAACCCAACTCAATTGACTCCTAACTTAAAGATGACTAAAACTAAACATAGAATGACACGACTTAGTCCGACCTAGACTTGACCCAGCCTAGGAAACTTGAGACTAGAAATGATACAACCTGATTAACTTGAAATCAAGATGGCTCAAGCCCTAAATCACCCTACTCACTCAATTCCAACTCATGCTACCCGAATCCTAGAATAAACCCATCTAATTAATCTAAAATCCAGTAGAACTTGAACATAATATGATTTGACTCAACTTAAAATTCAACCCAAGTTTACTTGAAATTCGAAATAACTCGAATGCAAAATGATCTTATCCGACCAAAATCTAACGCCAACTAACCCAAAATTCAAAATGATCTAACTCTGTTAGGTTATATCTCAAATTACTTGTTTTATTTTCTTGACTTAGAATGGCTTGAAGAAAGCTTTAGATGGGAAAGAGAAGAAATCAGAGAATCTTACATAAGCACAATGGGAGGAGTTGGATGTGAAGGCGCTCACAACAATTTAGATGTGTGGGTTCCGATAGAGAGGGAGCCTTGTTGCGCCGGCCCTAATTATTTCCTATAAATAAGGGCTTAGGGTTTTCAGTTTAGGTGAGAGGTTTCTCCCATTCAGATCCAATCAAAGTGTGGTGAGCCGCCATTAAGAAAAAGAGGTGATTTCGTAATTCCTCCAAGATATTCGAGTGCTACGAGAGTTCAGAGGGAGTGATTGTAATTCTTCCATATATCTCGTTTGGGAAGTGTCGTTGTAATTCTTCCGTTCAGTTAATAAAGAATCTCCATCTCCGCCCGTGGTTTTCTCCCCTCTCGATTGTAGAGGGGTTTCCACGTAAATATTGTGTGTTCTTGTTTTGTTTTTTCTTTCTCCATATTTGTTTACTTCTCGTTGTGCGTGAGTCATATTATTTGAATCGAATCAAGTTTCCAGGGTTTATGCGTCCGCATTAAGTTTTCCTCCACAAATTGGTATCTTAGCATACTAGATTTGTTAAGTTCCCTTTCAAACTCGATTGACTCAAAATTTGAGACGATTAGTTGTGGAATTGCAGTTAAAACTTCCAATTCTTTGGTTATCCAAACAATGGAATAAATAAATTCCATCACTTGGAACAAAATGCGGTTTTGGGAACGACGATTCTTGAGGACAGTTTGCACTTTGTGTTAGGATTGGAAGGATCTTGCTTTGGAATGAGCCTATGCCATGACTGTAGATCTCTCCTTCCCTATTTCTCTTACGGCCTCCCCCATCGAGTCCATGAGTAACAAAGTCAAAAAAGTTGTAATCCAAGGTACTTGTTGTATAGAGTAATCGAAAAAAATGTATTCTGGATGTGATCTTATGGATCTTACATTCATTGGGTGTAATGTGCAATATTGTTGTTTTAGCAATCATTACGTTTGGTGTTGTATCTTGTTATTTTTCCTTCTTCACACTTGGTGTGTGTTTTGCAGATCTTCTCGTGAGATGCCGGTTTTTGTTTAGCGAGTTTTTCCACGTTAATTATCAAAAAAATCAGTTCCCAATTAGAATTGCATTTCCGCTATCTAATTCCAGTTCCATGTATCTAACATACTATATGAGTTTGCTAGTACAATTTTCTTATACACTATAAAAAAGACCCTCACAGTATAAAGCTAACGAACCACCCTTAATTTAACAGCAAAACCACCAAACTCGAGATATTATAATAAGAGATTCTATTCTATATTCAAACCCGTCCATCCCACTTACCCATAAGAAAACGCCCCTCGTGGCGAGATTTACATCAGAATAAACAATAACCCGAGATATTCTAAACTAATAAAACTACAAAAAGCAATGACAATAAATAAAAATTTGGATTATATATACAAAAGAAGAAGTGGAAGGGGGCAAGTAAGAGAGAGAAGGAAGGTGCAAATAAAGGGCAAAGGGACACAAATTGAAGTTGAGAAGTGGCGCATGGTGACTCCCAACAGCCAACTGGCTTAAACGTGGGGCTGGGGTTAGCTTATTTTTTTTGCTTTGTTTTTGTGAACCGACATTTCCCCCCTTTTCCCACTTCTAGGTGACTCCACCTTTCACCTAAGAGCCATTCTCTCTTTTGCCTTCCCCAGTTGCTGCCTTTGTCTTAAATTATTACGTGTTTCTGATTATTTTTATGGTGTGCTCGATAATTCGGTCGGTTCTGATGTTTTAGGGGTTTGTAACTGCTGCTTTTGTTTTGTCTGGGCTTGGTATGCTTTTGTTGCTGGTGTTACTTGTCTGTAGGGTTGTTTTTTTGTTGCTTTTCCCTTTGGGTCTCCTATTGTGAGATATCGGTTTTTATATCGCTAGTTCTCTTGCTATTTATTGAAAAAAGGGGCTTTGGGTAAATTGTACAAATCAACTTGGGTATATATTGAATAATGTGTGGTGTCTTTTTTTTTTTTTTTTTTTAATAATTAGAGAGAGAATTTTCGGTATGAAATTTGTGAACCCACCAAAGCGGAGTCTGAAAAAGCTCATGAGAGCGGAAAAAAATAAAACAATAAAAGCACAAAATCCCTAGATGGCCACCAATGCGCCAACCCTGAAGTACAACAACATACCTAAAAAAACGTAGACGTGTATATCCACACCAACTACTAAAACACGAAGAATCAAATGAAACACACATATACCAACTCCGAAAATACAACAGCCAAATAGATTATACTATTCTTTGCTTAAACATTATCTTGGATGTTAAAGCCAACTTTAACCCGGTGGAAGTAGAAGTTTTTTATTAACAAAATATTTATTTTAGTTAGTCGTTTTAGTCATTTTGAGTTTATTCATCCTCCAAGAAAATCCAATTTCACAACGGAGAAGTTCATAGAGTAAGGTGTTTCGAGATTTGTATCTCTCATAGCTTGGCTTTGATTTTTGGTGCGTGCCATCCCTTTTGTTTCTTTCATTTTCATGTCTATTGTCTTCTTTTGATCATGTTTTGTACTTTGTTATTGAATCGTACTTGGTTCACCATTATTTAAATATAAAAAATAAGTCCATGTAATTTCTTGTGATAAGTAGGAGGGAGAAAGGATCCTACAAACGATACAAAAAACTGATCTAGAAAGAAAAACATAAGCGACAAAAGGATACACCAGAACAACAAATCGTAGAGTCGGAAGCCAAAATGCTTGCCATGGTGAAAGCTAGACAGGAGGATCCCTAGCTTTACAAAATGATTGGCCACAATGCTGGCTACAAATGGTTCCTATGAGACCAAACATAGACAAAGTGGCCTGAATCTGCGAGTATCTGGGGAGAATAATATGCCAGTAATGTCGATATGGTAGTGGATAGAGATGCCATGACATTTGTTTATGGGTCATTTCTATTACATATGTGCTTATGTGTTTGTAATATAGCATATAATAGTCGTTATTTCTTCGTTTATGTGTTTACAATTTTTATATGTGGTCGACTTAGCAAATTGGAGGCTTCAAGCAACTACTTTCACCACTTAAGGTATTAATCTGTCCCATGAACAGCAAAATGGGATCGATGTATTCACAAATAGGACATCAAAATTTTTTCAATCCTATTATTGTTTTACTATTAGACCAAGATCTGATCAAAGATATTTTCCATCATTCATATACAAAATATAATAATTATAAATTTTGAAATATAATATGTGTTTAGTTTGTGAAAATTATAATAATTTCTATCTGTATTTCTATCAAATATTTTCTACAAAAAATTAAATATTATAATAATTATAAATTTCGAAATATTAAAAAAAAAATTAAGTGAAGTATATTAATTTGTCTAAGTAAAATGTACATAAGGGGGACAAAAAATACAGGCAAATCCGGAATTGAATAACATCCATAGACTGAGGGGACGCATCTTTTTCTAAGTGCTACTTTTCCTTTTTATTTTTATTTTATTTATTTATTTATTTCAAATAAACACCTAACCAGCTGGTCAAGTACATTGTGTGTCTGTGTGCTCTGCTTTTAGTCCAAAAGAGTACAACAACAACAATTACAGTATCTCAAAGACTCCCGCTTAAAAAGGGTCTGAATGGGTGGATGTACGCAATCTTACCTCTTTCGAGTGCTATTCTGAAAGGAGGCTGTTTACAAGGACCCCCAACCTGAGAAGCGTGGCAGCACGGAAGCATAGAAGCATCGCATCCTAACAGCATGAGAGCAACAAATCATAAGAGCGGTACATAACACAAGAGAAGCAGTATGAAACAAAACTCAATGGCAGACAATTGCAAGGCAAATAAAAGGCACATAGGCATATAAGCAGATAATTGCACCCAAAGTGGGCGACATATATGCCTAGAAACACTAGCGTTAGCAAAAAGAAGCCCCACTTCTCTAAGCCGATACATCGGCTACCCATATGGTAGCCTTCCACCGGGCTCTATCTAAGGGCATCTCCTCCCGTAGGTTTAGGCGGATGAGGCCTTGTTGGATTGTCTAAAAAAGAGTATTTACTGAAATTGAAATATATAGAAATTAAAAAAAAAAGCAGTAAAATACTGAAAGTGGAAGGATAAGAGAGAAAAGATAGAAAAGAACATTGATTTCATTCGTATTTGCTGTAATAATAGGGATGCTTATTTAGACACGTATCGATTTTTATATGCATGGATCTAAAATAATTCGAAATCTTGTTTGGCTAAAGGATTGTAAAAGGGATAATAATAGTTGTCATTTATACTTAAAAAAGGATTAATCTGATGGGACTATCAAGATATAGATTTTGTGCTTTGCTTTATCGAATGTGAACTAATTTTAGGATTACAGTTGAGAGTATTAATCTGGTTAAACTTTAAATAGTTGGTTTCTCGTAATTATGCTAAATTGTTTTGCAATTTGATATGTGCTTTATTCATATTCTAAAGATTGGATGTTTCGTCAATCGTTAATTATAAAGTAGTCAAATTTTTAAATGTGATACCGTTTGGATGATCAGCCGACAATCATCTCAATAGGCATGGATTTTTTCTTTTATGTGAATAATTCAGCAGTGTTACATTCTTGTCAAGAAATAGATTTCACTTTGAATAATGCGCCAACCTTGCTCCTCGGGATAATTTTCTCCCATTTGTACATCTCTTTCTTCTTTCTTTTTGCAAACGTCCCTTTATTGTATATTATCAACCCATGCTCTGTCCCCTGTCTAATCCTAATAGGAGATGCAGCTCAAGTTGATGACGTCTGTCCTAAGTTACTGAAAAACCTACATGATCATTTGTGCTTTCGGAGGTTCATGCCAATAAAGATGCTTTTCATTTGACTTTTTGTGTTTTTAGGAGTTCAGTAAAGATGTGATCCATTTGACATTTTGTGTTTTAAAAGTTTGTGTGGGACAGACGTAACTTAACCCTTTTTTTGAAGATATTTTTTCCCAATTGCTAGTTAAAAATTTAAGAAAACATATATGTCAACTTCACATATATTGGATAGTGATAGATCAATAATAAACTATTGCTCCTAGAACCTCAAATCATTTTTTGAGTTTTAAATGCCACAATTTGCTTTTTAATGAATTTATTATGAATTTTTAAACCCTATAATAAATCTAGTACATAAATACAAGTAGCATACTTCTATACATTTTTTTTCCAATTCAAAAAATATTTAAATTATATTCCACTAGATGAGATTATATTGACTACAGTATGATACAAACTTAGATCAAACCTAACTCAATTAATGGAATCACAAGCAATAATTGGGCTTATAGGGCAGTAATCGGCTACCCCGTTGCATGATATATATATATATAGAGAGAGAGAGTATAAGCTCCAATAATGGGGGATTTACATCAAAAAAAAGAAGAAGACAGAGAGAGAGAATCTGAGGGAGAAGAAGAAGAGCACACTTCAAACATACTCTTACCTTAACTAGCTCCTAGTTATTTATAGAAGGATAGGAAAAATATCTAAGACGTCTGCTGGTGCAGGTAGGCAAACTGCAGACTGGAGTTAGCGGCTGAGGTCCTAGTGAATGTGAGCTAGACGTCATGTCTGTACCCACTAGTGCAGAGCTTGGCAGGTGTAGATGCATCATGTTTGTATCACAGTAATTTCATAAGGAACATATAATACGGAAAGATTTGAAAAATATTTCACATTAATTGTCCCACCTAACCCAAATTCTTTAGGAAAGAGTTGAAATCTAAAACAAATTTCAAAGAAAAGACAGGTGGTCTTTTTAAACAAGATACTGTAGTTTCTTATTTTCATATCTTTTTGACCATCTAAAAGTATATTTTTTTGTGGTTAATGATGATTGTGGGCCTAAGTAAAATTGACATTGTCACAAATTAATTTGGCTTTCTTGGTAGGCAACTAGATGGAGAATATTGTGAACTGTAATCATATAAGTTGCGTCATTGCTTAAGTTTGAACTACACAAACCAACTAGATGGCAAAGTCGGGGTACCGATATATGCCAAACTCCGTGATAATATGGCTACGATCATTATTGACCAAGTGATATTTTGTCTTGTAACAGCTTGTGATTGTCTAGGGGCATTTCTGTGTATAGTCACTTACCAAGAGTATATAAGAATAGCTTATGATGTAAGTTATGGGTTAGAGTATGTATACAGAAAATATATTATACATTGACCAGTTATTGAATATAAGAATCTTACATAAAAGATGGTGAATCAGAAATGTTACATTAAAGGAGTACACACCAGAACTGATAAAAAGCAAGTATATAAGAAATATAAGGGATCTTATTCTTCTGATCTGTCAAGAGTTCTAATATATTAGGGAAAAACAAAATAGTATGTGCTTCAGGTTTGATAAATATATGCTCAAATGGACTTATATACTATAAAATCAATCAGCATCATGTAGAGTAATTTCAAATGTCGATATTTTTTTTCTCACAACTCTTGTGAAATTTCACTGGGCATCAGGCTCTCAACCCAAAAAGTTGGCACATACGAGGTCACAAATAAAGCCAAGGTTTCACCTTAAAATCAAATTACTATTAAGTGAAGTATCTCACTAGACTTAATTAATCTATGTGTGAAGAATTTTTGCAAGACTCATACATGAAGTTGTTAATTACTCCAATGTCATATTTCTTAATGGACTCGTATTTAGGTCTTTAACATTCCTAAAGTATTTAAGATTGTCCGATGATACCGACTAACATTGTTTTGTTACCCATTGATCTAGCTATTATCCCTATAGCTCCTTTCAATAATTAACTAGAGAACTTGATCGTAATATAAAAGTGGGCACTATTAAGAAACGCAATAACTAAACAATGAAAGATTCAATAAGAAATGAAAATTTTAACACACAGATTTATGTGGCTCAGCCTAAAATGCATACATCCATGAAGTTTCGGAAAGATTTTATTGCTTTGGAATTGTTATAAAGAGTTTTACTCAATCCACTCTACTCTATAAAACACTAAACAGGGTTTATATAGGCGCACATATAAAAACCCTAGATTCTTCAGTTGAAATCACCAACAGAAACCTGAACCTCGACTTGAGCCTACCGCACCAGTCCATTAGAATTTACACAGGAACCCAACACCCGCACCTAAAAAAAGTATTTTAGATAAAAATAAATAGCGATTACAAAAGCCGATGTCCCACGAGAGTAGGACCCGAAAATCGAAGATATCTACCTTGGGTGGCATTTTCCTTTTAGGGTAGGGAGATTTGGGGGCCATGTGTTCCAAACTAAAGCTGTTCTCAAGAGTCAATAATAAGAAGACAAAACTATAATAACTACTGAGAAAACAACCAATATATTAATATAAAGTTAGATATTATATTTTGGAGAGAAGAAATGAGACTTAAGTGTAAAACAATCCTTTAACCTTTATCCATAGTTTAATCTTTTAGGATAGTGGGTTTATTAACATAATATCAACGTATTATTGAACGAGAGGTCAAAACCTCGAAATACCAAAGCCCTCACGATCTAAATATTAATATATTTTCAGTACACAGTATGTGAGTATTGGTGCATTATCCATGCTTCAGACTCAATGGCATTTACATGATAGGGTAATGTTCCAGGCCGGACACAACCCCAAGCAACCACTGAAATTTACGAGCTCATAATTTAGGGGATTGTACTCTTTAAAGTCTCATTTGTTATGTTTGGGCTAGCCCTGAGTACATTAGAGTATAAAATCATTCATTGTCCGGACATTAACCCCATTTATCACGTTCATTTGGGCCCATGAAATTGTCAGAACCAGCCTTGAGTACGTTAAAGTATAAAGTAATTCATTAACCTTCAATTATTAGTTCAAACTTTTGAAATAATTCGTTTCTTTTACTGTCAAAATATTAATTAAGAGGACCCCAAAAAATGAGAAAGCAAATCGACAAAGATCGAGTATGGATTATAAGCTCTTGCAAGTCCATGTCCTAGCAAGCTGGCAACTCTTTAAATTCATATATCAACCAAATACTAAAATTAATTTTAATATTTAATATTGCTTCTTTTTAAGGCCTCCATTATCTTAAGAAAAAATAATTATATATAAGAATCAAAGCAAAATTACTAGGAATATATGTCCATATCTACAGTATCTTTGCAGATTTTTTCCACTTAAAAAAAAAAAAAAATTAAAAAATTAAATGTAGAGGGTCATTAGAGTATAATTAGATATATGTTGAGAGGTCACTATTAGAAGCTGCATAAATATACATATGACTTAGCTTAGGACAAAAGTAATAAAGACTATAGCTAAATATTAATTAAGTTCATAAAAAATAAATTTAAAAAAGTGTAAATGTATTTTTATAAGAATTTTTTTTTTAAAAAAAAAATTTAGAAGCACTAATAATATAATACGCATGTATCACTTATTTGAATCCACGCTTAAAAGATATTTTCGGATATTTTCGTGTTCTTTTGAGCTAACTCTAATGACACGTATCATAGAAGATTTTATCTTAAAAGTAATCAACAATGGGTGGAGTAGCTCTTTGTTGGTTTATACTGACATTTTTTTCCTATTGTCCATCGATGTGGGAATTTTTTTGGATATGTATCATCTTGTTTGATTTGACGATTTTAAATAAATATATCTTCTTTTTGTAGTTAGTTTAAAAGTTTAACTTGTTACGCTTAAGATATGTGCAATGTATATATATTTTTAGGGCCGTAAATGAGTCAAGTCGGCTCGTGATAGTTCCACTCGGCTTGGGTTTGTCTAAGTTGGCTCAAGAGCCAACTCCGTTCGTTTAAGAGCTGCTCGATTACGAAAACGAGCCAAATCAAGCCAATTCAGCTGGAAAGGCTCATGAGCTGGCTTGTTTATCGACTCATGTCTGAATTACGCCGCATGGCCCACTCTCCACCGTGCAATGCATGTTGATATTTGGGCTTTAGGTGTCCTTTAGAATTTCACGTTATATTGAATTATATGTATGCTTTTATATTTCTAATTTTCATGTATAATTTAATTCTTTACCTATTTCCAGTTGCATAACATTGGTCTTAAACGAGGGCAATAAATGGGCCTAACGATCCTGATAAATAAGCCCAAGTCCAAGTGTGAATGAGCCCAAAAAGCTCAACAAGTTGTCTTGCCTAATCAAGCCTAAATGATATTGCAACCAAGCTGGCTCGACTTCGAGCCGAGTAGAGCACAAATATATGGATTGATTTGATAAATGATATCGAGGTAAGCCGGTCTCATGAATTTAACGAGCTGAACCCAGCCAGCCATGATTCAGCTCGGGTCAGCTTATTTGTAGCCCTATACATTTTTACATATCATGTTATGATGTACTATGTTAGTGCAAATAATTTTTCATAAAAATTCCAATAACAGAGTAAAAGTTTTTTGCAAGGACCAGCCCATCGCTTACGTATTTCAGCCCATAAATATTGATGAAAGCCCAAATGCAGTAGCCCAAATAATGTTTTATTATCCATCTATATTTTTGGGTAGGTAAGGGGGGAAAAATTTGTACACGACTTTTTATTCAGAAAATTTAAATTCAATTTATATTTTTGTGGGTAAATTATACATTACAGTATTGCGACACATGAGGTTTGGTATATTAAATTTTTAGTATGTAAGCTTTGTGAAATAGCATTATATAACTTACGTATATTTAATAAAATAGTCCAAAAAGTAGTAGCATCCTGTAGGGTAAGGCTTCATACATTTCATCCCCCCAAACCCCTCTTGGCAGGAGCCTTCCAAGCACATGGGTTTTGCTTCTTCTTCTTCTTGTTGTAGTCCAAACAGTGGTAGGTAAGAATGTAAAGTAGATTTGTTATCCAATTCTTCTTCATCAACAGGGGCATTACATTACGATTCGTGCGTAGGATGAGGGAGTAGTGAGGAGATGGTGGGTTTACTAACAAATAGCGGTAAGTTTTACTCCTTTCTGCTCCATCATTTGAAATATTTACTAAATACATATAACATTCAAACAAAAATTATTCCACAGAGATCCTAGAATAAAAAATTAATACACTAAATCTTAGGTATTAGTATGTAATTTACCATTATATTTTTGCCGTTAGAGTCAATGGAAAGATGACATATGTAACATAACAGAAGCATAAACTAAATACGAACAACATCAAAATAACAAGAATCAGAACTGAAAAGGGAACTTAACAAATCTAGTATGCTAAGATACCAATTTGTGGAGAAAAAACTTAATGCGGAAGCGCAAACCCTGGTAACAAGATTTGATTCAAATAATATAACTCACGCAAAACGAGAAGTAAACAAATATGGAGAAAGAAAGAACAAAATAAGAACACACAATATTTACGTGGAAACCCCTCTACAATTGAGAGGGGAGAAAACCACAGGCGGAGATGGAGATTCTTTATTAACTGAACGGAAGAATTACAACGACACTTCCCAAACGAGATATATGGAAGAATTACAATCACTCCCTCTGAACTCTCGTAGCACTCGAATATCTTGGAGGAATTACGAAATCACCTCTTTTTCTTATTGGCGGCTCATACGCTCTTTGATTGGATACGTATGGGAGAAACCTCTCACCGAATAACGAAACCCTAAACCCTTATTTATAGAAAATAATTAGGGCCGGCGGAAAACGACTCCCAATCGATCGGAAGGGACCCGATCGATCGGCCCCTTTACTGCCAAAAATACGAATCCTTTCCTTAAATCACCCGATCGATCGGCTTTCCCTCCGATCGATCGATGACCCAACGGCAGCCCCAATAAAAATAAAACAAGTAATTTGAGACATAACCTAACAAATCTTCACTTTGGCTCAAATTACATACATAAAAGAATTTCCTCCACCTTCTCCACAAAACCCCCACACACGGGGTTAACACAACGAAGTACGAAACCTAACCGTGAGAAGCTTGAACTTTCTGTTAGGTAGAAACTAAGTGAATATATCTGAGAGGTTATCAGCAATGCCAATCTTCTTCTCTGAATTGGCTCTTGACACATCAACTGAAACAGCCACCCGCTGCTGAACTGTGTTACTGAACTGAACTCCCTCTGCCTTACTCACCTGACCTGAATCACAAATAACTGATGACATCTTCTGTGGAGATAACAATAATGAAGACTCACCAAATATGACACGTCTTGTCAGGAATTGTTTGAAGAGAAAACCTTTCTGCTTCACATAAAGCCCTTGTTCACATACCAGCAGTCCTCTGGACTGACCACACAAAGAGCCCCTTACACTGTGCTCAGACAGACACCTATCACCTGAACGATCCAATCTCAAACGTCCTAAATTTGTGATCTCTGGTTCTGTCAACAACAATGATGATGCAGATACTACAACAGATCTAACAAATATGGAACCGACAAACTCATACAACGTACCTGACCTTCTGCCCTTCATAACTGTCAATGCACCCTTAACGACCTTCAAAACTCCACCTTCAGATGTGTACCTGTACCCTTTAGATTCAAGAGTACCCAAAGAGATGAGATTTTTCTTCAAATCAAGAACATGACGAACATCGCCCAAAACCCTGATAATGCCATCGAACATCCTAAAACGAATTGTTCCTATACCCAGAACTTTACATGGATTATCATTACCCATCAAAGCAACTCCACCTTGAATAGACTCGTACGGGGAAAACCAATCCCGGTTGGGACAGACATGATAGGAGCAACCCGATTCCAAAATCCAACTATCTTTCAAATTGGACTGAGGTTCAGACACGGACAAAAGAAAATCTTCATTCTCACCATCAACAACACTAGCTGCTATGGATCTCTGATCAGACCTGTTATCTGCTTCTAATTTTCTTTTAAGCTTGTAACAGTCTTTCTTAATGTGCCCTTTCTTATGACAATAGTTACAAGTTAGGTCTTGATACCTAGACTTAGACTTGTTTGCACTATGATCATACTCAGTTCTCCCCCTCACAAATAAACCACTACCCGAGTTATACACAGAATCAGATAATTCTTTATCTACTCGTTCTTTACTCAGTAGGTTTCTCTTAACTTCATCAACAGATATGGTTTGTCTACCCCCATAAATCATGCTTTCGACAAAACCCTTATATGAAGTAGAGAGAGAACATAATAACAACATTGCCTGATCTTTATCCTTAGGAACATCATCCAATTCTTTCAAATCTTGAATAATTGAATTAAATTCACTGACGTGATTCTTAAGTGATGTACCTTCTGACATACAAAACGTAAATAACCGGCACTTAACTGCGAGTTTATTGGAGACAGACTTGAAACAGAACATATCCTGCAATTTCTCCCACAACTCCTTAGCGGTCTTCACTTTCAGAACTTCTGTCAAAACGTCATCAGTAAGACACATCTGAATTGCCGTGAGCGCCTTCTCATCTAAATTCTCCCATTGTGCTTCTGTAAGATTCTCTGATTTCTTCTCTTTCCCATCTAAGGCTTTCTTCAAGCCATTCTGAGTCAAGAGGCCCTTAACGCGAGCCTGCCATAAACTGAAGCTCCCTTGACCACCAAACTTCTCAATTTCGGATCTAATTGCGGACGTCATATTATCAAATCGAAATAAACAGGGCTCTGATACCAATTTGAAAAGGGAACTTAACAAATCTAGTATGCTAAGATACCAATTTGTGGAGGAAAAACTTAATGCGGAAGCGTAAACCCTGGTAACAAGATTCGATTCAAATAATATGACTCACGCAAAACAAGAAGTAAACAAATATGGAGAAAGATAGAACAAAACATGAACACACAATATTTACGTGGAAACCCCTCTACATTCGAGAGGGGAGAAAACCACGAGCGGAGATGGAGATTCTTTATTAACTGAACGGAAGAATTACAACGACACTTCCCAAACGAGATATATGGAAGAATTACAATCACTCCCTCTGAACTCTCGTAGCACTCGAATATCTTGGAAGAATTACGAAATCACCTCTTTTTCTTAATAGCGGCTCACACGCTCTTTGATTGGATACGTATGGGAGAAACCTCTCACCGAATAACGAAACCCTAAACCCTTATTTATAGAAAATAATTAGGGCCGGCGGAAAACGATTCCCAATCGATAGGAAGGGACCCGATCGATCGGCCACCGTCGATCGATCGGCCCCTTTACTGCCAAAAATACGAATCCTTTCCTTATATCAGCCGATCGATCGGCTTTCCCTCCGATCGATCGGTGACCCCACGGCAGCCCCAATAAAAATAAAACAAGTAATTTTAGATATAACCTAACAAGAACATATATATTCCCACCAATCCATTGAGGATAAAATTCAGCCCCTATACCCGCACAAGAATCTCTCATGGAACCATCTGTTCCAAAAGTCGGTTGTTAAGATTCGAACTCGTAACCTCTTGATCAACAAAGTTCAAGTATCATGTCATGAAATCAACTGTCTAAAAAGTTTAGGATGCGTGATTGATTTTATATGGATGGCAATGGGTCGGATTAACCTTCATGGAACCATCTGTTCCAAAAGTCAGTTGTTAAGATTCGAACTCGTAACCTCTTGATCAACAAAGTTCAAGTATCATGTAATGAAATCAACTGTCTAAAAAGTTTAGGATGCGCGATTGATTTTATATGGATGGCAATGGGTCGGGTTTGGATCGGATTTACCTTCATCCAAATCCAACCCAGAAAAACCTGACTGAAAAAACCCAATTATTACATAAAAACTCAATCCAAATCCAAATCTATCGGGTGGAATGAATATCCGACCCAAATCCATAACTTATTTAAGTCCTTGAATAAGTTAAGATACTACAATTTAGCATTAATATATATAACAATAATAATACCTTAAAAACCAATTTTTAGATAAACCGATACTCTTTTTTCCTATTTTTCATTTAATATATATGCATATAATACTAATGTAGTATTAACAATTATTCAAAAACCTCCTAACTACTAATATTTATACATGGATGTGTTACATTATGATTTTTACAAAGAATATTATAGTACTGGAACATGCTTCAAATATGTTGGCATAATAAACAAGTTATTATAATATAGTTGGCAAGTTAAATTTTCAAAATTTAGTAATTCTAAAATTTTCTTTTATGATATACATAATTTTGGATCGGATTTGGGTTGGGTTTGGGTTAGATTTGACGGCATCTAAATCCAACCCAATCCAAAACCCATTTATCAACATCCATATTCATCATAAATGGATCTATTTGAATGGTTATCCAGCGGATTCGAATGGGATTGCTTTTAGGTAACAAAATCCTCGTTTAGAACCACAAAAGATCTGGCCAATCTCTATTTGCCAATACAAAGATCCCCCCAAACAGAATCCAAAATACAATCCTTTTCCTCCCTTATTTAAACTCATCAAAATTATTATTTATTTATCTTCACAGGAAGAAAAAATAATATATAACAAGAAAAGAAAAAATGGCCCAATTTCAGAATGAAGCAGCCCAAATGCTCAACCTTATGCAGGCCTTCCAAGCCTTCGACTCCGACAACGACCACCACATCACGGCGGCCCAACTGGGTTCTCTCATGGGCTCAATGGGCCACAACATGGGCCAGCAAGAGGCCCAGTAAACCATGGGCCGGGCCGATAAGAACAGGGACGGCCTGCTAAGTCTGAGGGAGTTTCTGGAGCTGAACGTGGACAGGATGGATGTGGACATGGCGGCGATGCTGCCGCAGCTGGTGTTCAACGCGGTGGATGCCGTCAGCAGCAACGGTGGTGATGTCACCGGAGAGGAGGTGTTTGGGATGCTGAAGGATGAGATGAATGTAGAAGGGGTAAGTGTAGAGGAGTGTGAGGAGATTGTGAAGTGCATGGATTTGCATAGCTTTGAAGAATTGACCCAACTTCTTGATTCCCTCTCATTTGGTTATTAATTATGTTTTTATGTAATGTTAATTGTGAGTTATTAGTCTTAAATCACTGATATATTGATATGTGTTCAAATTAAGTATATGGGTCTGAAGTAATAGGATTAGGCCAATAAAAAGTAGAACGAGCTCAGATGAATACGTGGCCAAATTAGATATATGGGCCTAAAGTCGTAGGATAGCATACTTAGAAGTAGAGTGAGCTTGCCACCAGAAAGGGGACGACCGCTATACTTTGACGAGTATTTGAAGGAATAATATAGTTGAAGCATGATGTTCCGAGTTTAATTCTTGCTATTAATTACAAATACATGTTCGAGACCATCTATTGGATTTATAAATCGCAAGCCCTCAGCTCATCCGACTGCATGTAAGAAACCTTTAGCTAAGCAATACTATGTGAGTAATGTAACCGACCGAAATTTTTTTGATATTAGAAAAATTATGAAAAATACAAAGTAACATAATGATAATTATGATCCGGTTTTACATAAAAAATAACAACCCTAATTTGTTTATTATGTTTAGAGAATAATGTTCAAATGAATACATGTAAATTGAGGTTAACAAATTATTATGAGTAGCTTCCCATCAAATTCAAACACCAAATCCACTTTTTCAATTTGTAATCAAGTAAGAAATCAATTGTTTTTGAAGTCTAAGTTAACGGATAAAGACTTACTAATATTTGTTTAATATATTTTCTTACGTAAGTACTCGTTGGACCTCAAATTAATATCAAGAATAATAATTATAGGGTTCAAACTTTAGAAATTGTAACCGTGTAGTCCATGTGGGAGCCAAACTTCATTTTGATTGCATATGGATGAATGATTGGTGGGCTAATCCTGCCTCTGAACTAGCTGATATAATTTTAAGAGATATATCTTAGTTTCCTGGTCTATTTGGCTGGCTTTTTCTGATTAACAAAAAAAAAAAAAAAAGCGAATTGTAGAACTCCCAATCAACCCTCTTTGACATTTTATTAAAAATTCAATTCAATAAAAGCAATGAACAATTTTACATATAAATGTTCATAAAAAATTTATATCTAAATAAACTTTCGGTTTACCTCGGGGTCAATCTTGACATCTTTGAAACTCTAAAAATTTTAGGGCCCCGAAATCGCTGCCTGAGTGGGTTAAGATTGTTATCTGGCCTTTGCAACAAAAGTATGCACCAAAAGTGACATTTTGACAAGTGGAGTAGCACAAAATGCAAAGAATAATAACGATGAGGATGCACCCAAATTAGGTATTCTTCTTAGTGGGTTTGTCACTCCAAATTCCTCTATTCTTCTACTTCTCCATCAATAATTCCTCTATTCTTCTACTTCTCCATCAATGGCTAGTAATCATCACGGTGGCTCGAGCCACGGTGCTGGAGGGTGGGGCTTCAGCTGGGGTTCCGGCTCCGCCCCTGATGGGAGCTGGTCCTACCAATGGGCTCATAGGTCAGGACCAGGGTCCGGGCACGGCAATGGTGCCGGTGGTTATGGGTTCTTGTTCGGGTCCGGGCAGGGGGGTGGTGGTGGAGGTGGGGGTGGTTATGGGTTCGGGTGGAGCAGTAGGTCCGGTGCTTCCGCTCAAGGCCGTGGCTTTACCGGGACTGGTAGTAGCGGTGGCGGTGGCGGCGGAGGATGGGGTTGTGGGTCTTGGGGCAGTACTAATTTGGGGAGTAACTATGGGAATTGGTGCGGCGGAGGTGCGAATTGGGTTGCCAGTGGCACCGGTTTTCGGCCAGCGCAACCACCTGGTGCCAGCGGTGATGGTGGTGGCGGCGGTGGTGGCGGCCACGTCAACTGGCCACGTGGAAATCGTTAGTGTTGGATACGCGTAGAGCCTAGTTCTATTTGTCTTTGTTTATAAGGTATGGGATTAGGCTAATTCTATTAAAGTTCATGTCACACTAAAGTTTAGTATTGGAGGCTCTATATATATGTAAAAATGTGTATATTATCATTAGGGTTTGAATTAAGGTTTGAAATAACTGATAGTTGAAAGACGTCTTATGTAAACTCCAATTATTATTATGAAAATTATCGTGCTTCCCTCCTCGGATGTAGACTTCGCCTGAACCACGTAAATTATAGTGTTCTCCCTGGTCCCCTTTTGATTATTTTTAATACTTCAATTTATGATTCGAATATTATGTAGGTGATCTTAATATAGATGGTATCAAAGGCCCATCAGCTACTAATTAACTGATGCACTTTTGTGCTTTGAGTTTTTTGTCTTTTTCCTTTTTTTTTTTTTTCGGTGACAGAATTGTGCTTGAGATTTGGTGCATAGTTGTTGATTAATAGTCAAAAATACTATTTCTATTATATGTGTTTTGAGTTATAACGTTGTTAAGTTTATGTATTGAACCCTCGTAAAACTACTCCGCTTACTTAAACCGTAAGAAAAACTCTCTCAATATAATGAGCAATTAAGGCATACGATTGGTTTTTACTTACTAGCGGGTGTTGTCTTAATACTAGATATAGGAGTGTTGATTGGTCCTATTGTCCCGGTGCAAGGCATAAATGACTTAGGATACTAGTGAATTTTACAACATGGTGATGATCTTCGTCTTCTTGTATAAATTCTAATTACTCTCTTTCTTTATTTTTCTAACATGATGTGTGCTAAACTTTGTGTGGATTAAAGATTCGTAATTGTTTCATTCATGATTGGGTGATGAATCAGATGCGGGCATGAAAAGATGTGCATTAGATAAGTAATTCATAGAACCTCATATAGTGTACTGGTATCGCAAAATATTATAATATCTAATATATACAAACAAATATTCGAATAACAAACATCTTTGTTTTATATTTTGCTTAACTGAGTTTTAATTTCTTCTTAACAGAGTGGAAGAAGTGAATGTTGATAAAATACTGATCAATGAAATTAATGTCATATAAACAATATTTAAAGTAAGTGGAGTTAGGGTAAATAGTATGAATTATATAAATGAGTAACATAATTTATTGTATCAACTTAAATATATAAAAAATTAATGAGAGCAACTATTTGATATAGTATCTTAGAGTCAATAATCTTTTCTCACATATTTTTTTTAATTTACAAAATTATGTATTTAGACAGCTGGAAAGTCCTCACCCTCAGGTTGGGGGCATTGAAAAACAGCTTCTCTTCAGGTTAACACCCTAAAGGGGGAAGGCTACATACATCCGCCCCCCTAGACCCTACGTAGGCGGGAGCTCTTGAGGCACTGGGTATGTTCCTTTTTTATATGAAATTTGAATTATTAACTTTTGTTCATTCAGGTCCATCTGGCCGAAAAGAAATGGCACTTTCCACTGCCCAGAACAAAAAGTGGGCCTTATGATCCAAAAGCTTGCTGCCCAATTACTTGGCCCAACAGAGGTGACGCAATATAAAAGATTAAAAAGAAATATCATTGAAAGCTGGCGTCGCCCGGACTCGAACCGGAGACCTTCAGTGTGTTAGACTGACGTGATAACCAACTACACCACGACACCCGCTTCTGTCAATATTTGTATTTTTTAATATTAATTCGGTATCCTCAATTTTTATCCATTTTAAGAATTTTAAAGGGTTATTTACAATTTAGTATCCCAACATTTTTTATAAATAATAAAAAAATTTGACCTTTTTTTTATTATTAAAAAGGCTTCTAAATTTTTATCGTATTAATAAAAAGGCCCCTCACAAGCCTTATGATGTCATTTTTCATCATAGCGCTACTATAACAATTACTTTTTATTAATGCTACAAAAAAAGACCTAAAGTACGCTTCAACATATTTATTCTTATTTTATAAGCACAAAATTCGAGATTTTATATTATATAAAAGCTATCTATTTTTCCTTAATTTATTTCAAAATATGGTCATTAAAAGGGTAGTTTTGTCATTTTATGTTGGAACCAAATAAAAATAATAATAAAATAAAACATATAAAGTAGAAGGATATCACCTGAAACACTGAAAATAACGAAGTGCCAATAAAGTAACAGTTGAGCGAGACACGGATCACGCTCTCTTTAAGATGGTTTCGCTCCCCTCTCGAATCTGAGCCGGTGCAGCAGGTACCGACGCGCCGCCTCCAGGATACAACGCCCAACTAATGTTGATACTTTCTCAGTCTGCACAACCTCGAAAGCCAAAACCTCCACAACACCTTACTTTTAGCCAAAAATTACCAAAGACAAACCTTGAAAAAAAATAGATTAATATATTTTTTTACCCAAAAGCCTTGCTTTTTCTTCTTTCCGTTTCTGTGTATTAGAAACAAGCATGAAGACCATCAATATATAATAGTGAAAATTGCAGCCTTTCACTTCCCATTATAAAAGCATTTAGCGGTAATAATTTTTAGTTTTGTAACCCACACATTAATTCTAATCAATATGTTAAAACATTTATAAAACTCTTGTAACTGTAAAAAATTAAAAGACAAAATTTATAAAATTCTTTATGCCATTTAATCAATGGTTTTGTAACCGAAGGTGTAATTTATTGTGTAGGTATTTTAAAATCTATTATGTATACAAAATATAATTGTTTGCATTCAATAAAAATTACCAACATAAATAACATCATCATGTCAACATTGAATTTTAAAACGTAACCGAAAGCATGATTTAAAATTAGAATTTCAAAGGTTTTGATACAATATTCAAAGAGAAATCAATTATTCTTTTACACTCAAAAACTATTATGTAATATGTAGAATATGTATTTTTTTATTAAAATATCTAACATTTTATTGTAGCACTAATAAAAACGCAGCTATCATGTCAACTTTGTTGACTAAAAATAGCATCTTCGCATCGAAGATGGGCCTTTTTATTAATACGACAAAAACTTAGAAGCCTTTTTATTAATACGACAAAAACTTAGGGGCCTTTTTAATGATTCAAAAAGGCCACAGTATTTTTTTATTATTTTTAAAAATATCAGGATACTAAAATATAAATAACCACCTATAAAAACGTTGTTGTTGTACTATATTAATTTAAAAAAAAAACAATTGACAATATCGACATATATGAAATTGGAATTCACAATATAAACTTAAGAAGCTATATCATGATTTTTTTTTCTTTTTTTTTAGTATGGTAAAGTCAGGGGAGGGGAGGGGTAAACCCCAATAATCCCTCATAAAGAGAGCCACAACTTTGAACTTTGTGGAATTCGATCCAGGGTCACCTTGTTAGCACCCGGAGATCACGACCACTCGGCTATGTCCCTAAGGGACATATCATGAATATAAGATATCGAATATGTACCTTTTCTATTTGCGTTTTTCGAGCGGCTTTCCATCTCCTATCTTGAAGGACTATTTGAACTGGATTCTATTCATTCTAGATTCCATTCCATTAATTCAGAGTGGGTCTTTTAACTGGATTTCAAAGGAAGAGTGCTAACTCTTTGCCTCTGAGTCGCTGCTTTCCCTCAGCTCTTCAATAGAAAGACCAGTAAATAGAGACCTAAAAGCAACATTCTCAGTGCCTCAAGATCTCCTGCCTAAGCTAAGGTCTGGGGGATGGATGTACGCTGCCTTCCCCCCTTCAGGGTCTGTTTCCGATAATCTCCAACCTAAGGGTGCAACTCGAGAACTTCCCAAGAGGTTACCACTCTTGATACTACTCTTGTCCAAGCACACTTAACCTTAAAATTATAATAAAATTTAGTGCTTACATGTTGGTATCCTCTTAGGTACCAATAACTAGAGACCTGTGGTATAAAAAATATAGTGTACCATACAATTGCATTATTCTTATGTTCCTATACCCTATGCCGAAAAGCTTGCCTCCGTCACCTTGTACTTGAAAAATTTTCAAGTGCAAAACCGACTTAGAGATGTACTTACCCTATGAGCAGTAACTAAATTTCCACGTAGGACCGGATATAAATCTAAGCAATTCAAGCACCCGTTTGGAGCCCCCGAATTTTAAGGGCCCCAGATTTTTAAAGTTGTAATTTTTAAAGTATCACTTCTTAGTATTAGTAAATTTTATAGTCAAAATTACTATAATTTATTGTATATAAAGGACCTCCTTTGAGAATTTCGCTTGAGGCCCTAAAAATTTCAAGACCGGCCCCGGACCGGGCATAACCCCAAGCAACCGCTTGAGGCCCCCAAAATTTTAGAAGTTATGATTTTTGAAGTAACAATTGTTAATATTAATAGATTTTAAGAAAAATATTAGTATATATGAAGGCCTCATATGAAAATTTTAATTGGGACCCCAAAAATGTCAGGGCCGGTCACATATAATATATGGTCATTCCTTCATGTTAAATTCCCATAATAGAGTATGATCAGAATCTTTTTAATTAAGAGGTCACCGGTTTAAATCTTAATAATCTGTATTTCTAATATTTTATTATAATTTACTCAAAAAAAATATTTTATCATAATTTTAATACAAGATCTAGCATAATAAGTATTGATATGAATGGACATAGTATTTAACATCATTCATAACCTTCATTGATTAATATAAGTTTATGGATAGTTAATTAGTACTTCGACATACATATCATAACTCCATCGACAACAGAATCTATTTTAACTAGATCTAAATGTACTTTGGCCTAGGGGCACCAAATGTGTCGTGTTATGTTGTATTCATGTTCGTGCTATATAAGAGGCCTGAGAAATGGGATCAATCTGAACCCGACCTATTTATTAAACGGGTTAGAAACTCTCAAATTATTAAATGGGTAAACCACGAATTACCCATTTAATTATATTGATGACTTTTTTTCATTAAATGTTAGTTTTTCAACTTACAAACATATTAATACACTTCATAGTTGATATTACCATTAAATACTCGTTATATTTATAATTGTTAAAATAAATTATTAAATTAATATTACTAAATATAGTTCAAATTATCTTAAATACCAAAAAATATATATATAATAACAATAATGTATCACTTAAAAGCCTAAAATAACTATATATATTGATCAATCGTATCGAAAACAGGTTATACAAGAAAAACCGAAATTCAACCCATTTACTTAAACAGGTTAAACGGGTCAATCCAAATTCAACCCGCCTTCAAAACCCCTAGCCTAAACCCGCTATCTTCGTGTCATATCGTGTCAAATCTTGTTAGCTCTACTTTTTAGCCTTGTTCGGTTGACACATAATTTGATCATTTTTTTTTTTTACAGTGGTCAGGATGGGGAGGGGGATAAACCCCAAAAATTCCCCCTAAAAGTGACCACTTTTGAGCCTTGTGGAGATCGAATCCAGGTCATGCAGGACGAAACATAAATTGATCAATGGCTTATGGAAAGTTATATTTCCAAGAATTTAGTTTCCCATGTTAACTTTTCATAAATTACGTATAAAGTGCACGGTTATTATAATGCGAAATAAAACTTTCTTATGGAGCTAATTAAAACAAAAAAAAATTACAATTTACCTATGAGGTTAAATAAGGTACTTCCGACTTTTCAAAAAAATCAAAAATCATCACTTAACAATTTTCAGTTCATAACAAACAAATAAGAAGCTAAATCACTACTTTCCATTAATTTATACTTTCTATTCCCACTATCACGTAACCCAAAAAGGCCTTTTTGTTAATACCATTCTTCTCATAAACTAGATGATAATAAACTGTTAGAGTATAAAATTAATTTTGAACCTTCACTCATCAACTTAAACTTTTGAAATAGATGGTTCCTTGACATAATATCAGAGCCTTGATGACTAAGAGGTCAGAAGTTTGAATCTCAACAGCCCCCACTTTCAATATTAAAACAATTAAGCACAAGGTAAGAGGTGGGCTTGTGCATTATCCACGCTTCAAGCCCAAACGGGCATTTGTGTGAGGGGGCATGTTAGAGTATAAAATCAATCATGGACATTCACCCATCAGTTTAAGCTTTTGGGATAGATGATTCCTTAACATAAACTTCAACAAAATAAAATGATATGCATGTTAATTGCATTTACTATTTGTAATACACACACACAATAATTAACGACACAGTCGTGAACAAAGCAGATCACTCGACCAAACGAGATCTGAGTCCATACGTAAAAGAACGGGGACCAAAAAAGAAAACAGAAAAAACAAAAACAGAAAGACAAACAAAAACAGGTAAAACACGCACCTCAAAACATGATAACGCACGACATCGATTACATGATCTACCAAATGACAGGAAATTACAGCATCAAAATGCTACAACTGATGAAGCACGGGATGCAGCGAAATTGGATCAAAACCATTGCCAACAGGCTCTTTTTTCATGAATGAAGTGTGCCATGGCTGACCATAACAGACTTGAAAAAAGTTTACCATTTTTATCTAAAATATTCTAACTAAATCACTTGCATTGCAAGAAAAAGCAAAAAGCAATGATGGATTTGCAGCAAAATGTAAACTAAGAAGAAAGAATGATTGGAGAAGATGAAGGCAGCAAGTGGTAACTGAAGCAACGTATCTAACACACTGCCATTGCTTCCCAATAAACTCGTTATATCAAAGAGAGATAGCCTCATCATCATAATCATTACTATTAGGGTTCTGTACTTTCTCATAATTTCTTGCATTTAATACCCTAAATAGATAAATTACAGAAAATTCTTATAATTTTTGTTTTAATAATAAAAAAATTTTCTTAAAAATAAAATTACTCACTAAATTCTATTACTTTTGTAAATTCTTTACTTTGCTTTTGACTAGTTTATTATTTAAAATAAAATATTTAATTATTTAATTTTATTTTTAAGTAGGATTTTATATTTGAAGAAAAATAAGGATTTATTTATATTTTTATAAAGGAAAGTTTTCTAGATTTATAAAAATTATTATTTTAATTAATTATAGTAGTGATGTTATAATATTAACAAAATAATATTTTATTTTATTTCATGATATTTTTTATAAAAATTTTAAAAATATTTTTTATCTTCTAAACTTATAATAATATTAATATAATTAATTAAAATAATTATATTTTTATAAATATAAAAAATTTTCTTAATTCTTTTGCTAAAAATATTAAATTTTTAATTTTATCTAATAATATAAAACTCCTTTCTAAAAATAAAATTTAACATTAGGGATAAAATGGTCAAAAATAAATTATATGGAGTTAATTGATAAATTTTTAAAAATAAAGAGGTTTTGTGAGTGCTTTTATTTGTTAGAAAAATTTTATATTTTTGAAGTAAAAAGAAAATTTTATGTAATTTACCTTAAATAAATATTGTAAAATATCTTTTAAATTTCAGAGTTTGAATATATGATGCTTATTTATAAACTTAAGTGAGGTTCCATTTTAAAATTAATAAGTATTAGGTGAAGTTATGAAGATATACCCTCTTTAATATCATATTAAATTTTACCAGACCAGAATTGGAATATACGAGATTCACTTATAAATTTAAGTGGCGTTCTATTTTAAAACCGACGAGCATTTGATGAAATAACCCACTAGATTTAATGGCCCCCCTCTTTATGAAGATATAATGTATCAAACAAGAGCTCGAGATTATCGACCTATTGTAATGAAATGTTAAATTTTTGACCTATTGTAATGAAATGTTAAATTTTTGATCGTCAGAGTTAAAATATACAAGATCTATATATAAGTCTAAATAGAGTTACATCTTAGAATGAATTGATACTAGGTGAAATAATGTACTAGACTTATATTTTAATCGCTTCTTTTTTATAACTCGTATGTGAAATTGACATTTAATTTACATATATAGTTCTGAAGAAAATTGGTATCATGTTAGACCAATGTTATTTACATGTCAAAAATTCATTAAAAACAAATTTCACTTATTACTTTTCACAAACTTACTATTTTTACTGTAGGGTAAATCTAACCTCTACTCAAAGAACACAAATTTGAGAGAGAGAGAGAGAACGAGAAAGAGAGAATGATTGATTAAGAGAAAAAGAGAGTTTTTTTCTTTTCTCTCTTTCTGTCTCTCTCAAACTCTTACCCTTTGAACACATGTTAGCTTGATCTTTTACTATAATAACAACAGTTCCAGTACCTGACGGGCTCCCGCAAAAGCAGGGTCTGGGGGTGAATATACGCAGTCTTTCCCCTTCCGAGTGGAAAAGAGACTGTTTCTGAGGACCCTCCACCTTAAAATCTTGTCGTCCTGAAAACATGGCATCCTGAAAAGGGGTTAGGTCGTGTCGAAGACAACTCCAAGGCACATAATAAAGCAAATAGTATAAGGCCAATAATAGATGAGTAAACCGAGAAGTAAATAAATACGCCACAGGTGTTTAATCCGCGCTAAAAACCCTATACTAGCAGTAATACGCATCACTATTCTAAACCGCTAAATCTTTTACAGTAATAGTAACAAAATGAACTTTGACATTAACAACTCTCTAATGTTAATGTCATCATCTTGATATAGCATTTATTACTCTTTGACAGTTTCAATGCCGTAAAAGATGAATAATTCTTACCCTATTTCTAGCATTCTTTATCCATTGTCATACCTATATGTGATCTCTTGTCCACAAATGGATTTAGTTTGTCATGTTTGAAAAAAAAAATGAATTTGCGTTTTTTTAGAGTAAGGAAAGTTAAATTCAAGTCGTAGAAAAAAGCAAATAAAAAATCAAGGAATTTCGGAGGCGTCTTTTACGGATCCTTTATAGTGAGTGTAATAACACTGACAAAATATGATGTAGCTAAAGTCAAACAAGCTATCATTTGACAAATAGAAAACTCGATATCTCAAACCTAAAAATACCAAATTACTTCTGAGTAGAGTGAAAATGACCTCGAATTAGGTTCACATCACTACAATGACATGCACATCACAATTAGGTCGAGTCAGCTTTGTTCTTAAGGTCGCCATATCTAAGATGCTAGTATATAAGAATATTGCTATGATGAGCCTTACATATAAATATACCGTGTTAAGGATCACGAAAGGGTGATCAGCTAGGGAAAGAGAGAAATATTTATATGATAATTTAACCGGCCGTAAAGGAAGAACCTGCCTTGAATAGTGTTTAAGAGTAACTCATCATGTCTTAAAATAATACATTAATGACAACAATACTCAGACCTAAACAATGAGATGAATGATGTATTTATAACAAAAATATCACACATTGTGCTTGTCACGTGATATAAGGATGTTTCAATTTTCTAGCTATATGCATGCATGAACTCGAACTTCAGAACAATCTTTTAGCAGTTGAAGCAACATTTAAAATCAAATTCAGTCTCTAAGATGTCACAAACCTAAATCCGTGACTTAAGGGGGTTTGGTTATGGAGGACTGAAAGAGAAGTTAGAGAGAGAAGGAGAAGAAGAGAGTGAGATAGAGTTTGAAAAAGAGAATAGAAATAAGAATTTAAAAAAGAGAAAAGAAATTTCAAATTAAAGAAGAAAAAAGGGAAGAGAAAGATAATATTTCATTCATCGCTTTTGTGAATGATCCAAATAATACATTAACTATCCTATTTATAATGCCTAAACATCAGTAAATCCCTACCCCTAACACTGATTTGGCAAGCATGGATTTGGGGCTAAAAATCCTCCTATCTTTATTACATAGCTTTAATTAAAATATCCTAATTATTTATCCTCTTAATTATTTTCTTCAGATTATATCCTGGTTGCTTGATTTGGGCTTGGACGTGGTCGTGACATCAGATTCTTCCTAATCTTTAAGTGCTGAAGGAAACTTTAGTTTACACAAATTTGTAAAATAATATTTGAACATAAAAATTACTCTAAATTTAATAAAATAATCAAAATATTAATCTATAAAAGTGTAAAATAAATCCTTCATCTAATTCAAATTATTGCAGTTCATATACGAGATAAGGATAATAATAAAGAGTTGATAGATTTAGCAATAAAAAGCGTTAAGTTCTACAATTTTTTATATTATCATTTAGAATACTTTATTGAAAATAACATACAACTTTATTTTATGATTTTCATCGACCAAAAAAATAATAAATTAAACACCTAAAATACTAATTTATAATAAACCCTAACATTTCACTCTCCAAAATTTTTAAGATATACTTTCCTTGACAATATATTTTTGTTAAAATTTTTAGTTCGTTCGTATAACAAAACTTAGTCTCATTGTATATGTTCACATACAAAATTCAAACTTGATTAAGTTGCTTCCGTTCAACAAGAAAAAGATTGATGTTCAAACAAGATATATAGAAGACGTTCGAATTAGAAAAAAAATGTTGAACATCCTTGTTTTATTCATGTCATGCGTTCTAGCTGCTTTTGAATCTTGGGCTGTGTTACTTGTTTTGGCCTCTCTTTATTACCTTGCACTCATGTATGTTCCCGGGTTTCTACTAATTATCAAAATAAAAAACAAACATCTTTGTAATAATACAACAAACAGGAATAAAGCAAACCTTTTCTTCTAATAAGCATGATGCACACGACAATTTACAAGGACCCAGCAAATATAGCTTCACCCGTTCAATACAGAAACTTTAACCGAGTTCAGGATAACAAACGCAGACAATTCAAATCCAACTTGAATTTGACCTAATTTAATAATGACCAAAAGCCCAAAACAATGTAAAATGACCCCAAACTCGAATAAGTTGAACCCAACAAACTAAAGGCAAACTCTAGTCAGCCGAAATAGTAATAAAAAATAATCTAATTTCAGTTTCCCGAGATAATATTAACATTAAAAAAAATTGGTGCTACAAACTTTTGATTCTTTCCGAATGTCCCCACAGTTCTTTCTGTATCTAAGAATCATTTCTTTTATCAAAATAACCCAGTACAACAACAACCGCTTCAATACCACAAGAGCTTCCGCCAAAACAAGACGAAGTAACCCAATAAACCAATTCAATATTAGCATTATAAAAGTAACAAAAGGTGGGTATATTTTTAGCAAGCATAAGCAAAACATAACAAAAATGCTTGCTTTAAAAATTTACAAGGTACCCATTATGTTCATCAGGTGTATATTTTTATTGGGATTCGTAGCCCTCTACCTCAAATCTAGAAAATAATTCAAGAAGTATTTAAATTGGAGGCGAGGAATTGTTCTCATACTTCTTATATAGGATTCAATGGTCTATAATGTCGAGCCCGAGCCTAATCCCCATCATATATACTAAAGCGAATAGTACATTCATGATCATTCAATAGGATTAGAACTTACGCTAGTTTCATACTTCTCATTTAGCCTTCTTATGCCCTACTGTGTTGAGCTTACTCGAATAAGAGTTTGTGATTTTCGCAACATGACAGAGTACTCTTCCGAGTTGAAGCATGAGGTCGAGGATTCAAACTATTGGCATCATCTCCAAGATCATTCTCGTTAAGAAAATCAAACTTACACTAATGTTGCAGTTTCAATAAAAGATGTCGAAGGTTAAAAATACAAGTCGTACAAGACGGAAACACGATGAAGCCTGTGTTTCAATTTCACCCCGGAACCCCATCTTCATTGTTCAGGGAGACAATTAAAACACCGGCCCTAACTCGCACATGCGAAACCCTAATCTACACCAGTCTACCCTAATCCCATACCCCAAACTGTCCCTAATTACACAGGATACCCATCTACAACAAACTCTAACCCATGCCCTAATTCAACCTGAACAGTCACACTAAGAACACAACCCTAAACAAGCCCTAACTGTTCCTCCTTGTCACAGAAGCTAAGCATCAACTGAAGCCAAAGCGCGAGTCCCAGTGAGGACCATTTCGAGCTCGTGACTGTTAACGCCATTCGTTGCCGGCACCAGCTCCACAGGCAGGTACTCGTCGGTTTCGCAGACGAACACCGATCTCTCAAAGTGCCGCTTCAGCTCCTCCTTCCCCTTTACACATTTACATTTTCGTGTTCTCTCAGAACAGTTTAACCCATAATATATCAGAAATTTTAACTAAGTAATATGTTAAGACTATAAACATATTCCTAAGCCTCCACCATCGATTTAAACTTCTAAGATAGTAGGTCCCTTGATATGTTATCAAAGCTTTGTTGACCAAGAGATCATAAGTTCGAATCTCAATAGTCCTCACATTCAATATTAAAATAAACCAAGTATAAAGCATGAAGTTAGCCCATGCACTATCCACGCTTTAAACCCATTTAACATACACGTGAGGGGACGTATTACAGTATAAAACTATTTTCAAGTCTTCACCCATCAGTTTAAGCTTTTGGGTGAGAAGGTTTCTTAACATAATACGACAGAACAACCTGAATCAGAGCTGGGCTGATCTCGCAGATTTTCTTGGAGTTGTACGAGAATTTTCCCCATTGTGTTGAGTTCCACGATGTGTACAATCTTGCAGCGCCTTCACTGCTTGTGAAGTTCACAAAGGCATAACCCTTGTTTCCTTTCTTCCTGTAATCAAAACCCCATAAACAGTAGGGATAATTCTACATCAATTGGGAGAATTGATCAAAAAGAGAGTTAGATTGAAGTTATCAGATGATTACTTGAAATCCACGGGAAGATAGAGAAAATCAAACTCTGATACACACATCTCTCCACCCATGTTTTGCTCTCTACAATGATCCTCCAACAACTCCAGCAACTCACTGCGCCTGAAAACCACCCCAAATTCAAAATAAAGTTTATATTTTGATGAGCAAAGATTCAAGAATCATTATCACCGTAAGCGTCGAATTTAAATTTATGCTAAAACAAGGACAAGGTGAGAACCTTAGTCGATTGGGGATGTTCCTAATCATTAGCGTAGTAGAATCCCCAAACGGATACCATCTCTTAGGCCTCCACACCTGCTTGTATGTCACACTCTCCTCACCCACTAAACCCCGAATCTTTCGCGTAGGACCCACCTTTCTCACGCTTGTCCCACCACCAACGCCGCCGCATCTTCTACCGAAACTCTTCTCATCCACAAACACCACAGAAGAATCGGACCCATCAATCTTAGCCGTCGGTTTCGGACCCACAATCAACGGCTGAGATGTATTACAAAACTCAGGAACCCACCAGCGTGGCACAGACACCGCAACTTTGAGACCCAGATGAGAGTAACAAAGAGGAAGATGAAGCAAAGAAAGATAATTTCTTCTGGGCATGAACGAAGGAGCATTTGGGTCCAACACACGTTCTTCAAAACCCTGAGTTTCCGCCATTAATGGAGAAGCAGAAGGGTTAGAAAGAAAGAAAAATGAAGTGAGAATGTGAAGAGAAGAGTATTTAAACTAGTGGCGGCACTGTAGAGGATATGAAATGGACGGGTGGGATTCACTGTGAAGAGGAATGGGGATCCGGATATGGCAAATCTGAGGGGTAATGATGAGAGAGTGTTTGGCAGAAAAGAGAAAGAGTTTGCATTAAATGCATTGCCTTCAAAAATGGAGAAAATCATCTCTCTCTCTCTCTTTCTTCTGTGTAAGTCTTTCTGTTTGTGTCTCTCTCTCTCTGTTGTCATGGCGGCGCATGTCCTATTGATAGGTATTATAACTCCGATAAAATCTGACACGATACGAATAAAAAAATATATATATTGAATGTCTCAAGGGCTCCCGCCTACGCAGAATCAGAAGGGAAGGATGTACGCAATCTTTCCCCTTTAGGGAGTCAACCTGAAGAGAGGTTGTTTCCCGGTGCCCCAACCTGAGGGTGAGGACTTCCCAGGAAGTCACCCATTCTGGTACTACTCTCCCCCAAACACGTTTAATTTCGGAGTTCTAATAGGATCCCGTGACGGCGTGTTGGTGCCCTCTTTGGTGATACGATACGAACACAATATGAAATTTTTTTATTTAATTTGAGTTGACCCGTTCCACTAGATAATTTAAATGATATTATAATAACAACAGTCTCAGTATCTTAATGGGTTTTGCAAAAGCAGGGTTAAAAAATGGGTGTACCCAGCCTTTCCTCTTCAGGGTATAACTCTCTTATTTTTGAGGACCTCTAACTTAACAAACTTGTGGTCGTGAAAGCATAGCAACCTGTAAGCAAGAAAGTAGCGAATAATGAAAAAGTACACATCACAAAGCGAGCATTACAACGCACAGCTTAATCGAAGGCAACTAAAGACAACTAAAAGGCAAAAAAGACAAGCAGGCAAGTAAATATATGAGCAAATTGGTGCGCCACATGAGGCCAACTACAACTAGAAACACTTGTGTTAGTCGTACTGGGCAGCACTGCTCTAAGTCGCTGCATCGGCTACCCCTATAATTTAAACTATATTAGTAATATTAATTTAATAATTTATTTTAGGGTTAATCTAATGAGAGAGAGAGAGTGATTGATTAAAAGAGAGAGGGTAATTTTTTGTGTTTGTTTTTTCTCTCTCTCAAACTTGTGCGCACTTAACCTTTTATTTTAATAATTATGAATATGTTACGTATTTATTGTGAATATCAACTATATGATGTATGATTGACATGTTTAAAATTGACAAACTAACATTTTGTAAAAAGAATAGCCAATATAATTAAACAAATTAACTATTGAGTAATGGGTAAGAGTTGAGAGTTTTAAATCTATTTGATAAATGAATTGGAATTAAATTTACTCCATTTACAAGACCGATCATGTATATAACACGAACATAAAAACAACACGACACCACATATTGCCGGTCCTTGTACAGACTGCGATGGAAGTGGCGATGAACATGGAAGAAGAGAGAGAAGAGGGAGAAGGGCAATCTTCTGGAGAAAGCCTTCTTTAGCCCAGGTTTTGTCCTCTTTAACTTTATTGACATTTTGGGTGTGTGTTCATGTGTTGTGTAAAAATTATTGTTAAGGGCTGTTTACAATTTAATTATATTTGTGAAAATAATAAAAATATGTCTGCTGAATTTCTTAACTTTTTTTTAAATATTTTTTTTATTTTTTTGGTATGATGATATATGTTAGGAAAATCTATCACTGACTTATAAAAAAAAATGTTAGAAAAATTCAACCTTGACAAATTTGGTATTTACGATACCAATTTATAATATGGATACTTGATGCGAAAGTATTAACCCTAATCACTTAATTTAATTCAAATACTATAACTCTCACAAACAAAAAGTAAACAAAGGTAAAAGAGATACGAAGAAACACACAGTATTTACATGGAAACCCCTCTTCAATCGAGAGGAGAGAAAACCACGGGCGGAGATGGAGATTCTTTATTGAACCTGAATGGAAGAATTACAATAACACTTCCTCTAAACGAGATCTATGAAAGAATTATGAATAACTTTCTCTTAACTCTCGTAACGCTCTCTTTAGATGGATGGCGGCTGACCTCACACTTTAAATTGGATACCTCAAAACGTACCCCCTAAGCCCATATTTATACTAAACGGTTAAGTTTACGCAAAACAGACTCCCGATCGATCAGGGTCCAGATCGATCGGCCCTCTCTCAGCCCAGAAGCTGATTTCTTCTTAATTCACCCGATCGATTGGACATCCCCCGATCGATTGGTGACCCCTCGGCAACCCATAAATCCTAAATACATAAATTTGAGGCATATTCCTAACAAACGTATTTTCAGAAAAAAATTTGACATGACAAATCAATTTAAATATAATATAATATTTATGGGCCTTTTTACTATTATCTTAGATGTCGGATAATAAAATGCAAAAACTCTAATGTTGTTATTCATGTAAAAATATTAATATGAAAACTTGTGACTATTATTTCCCCTCCCCAGCAATGTTATTATGGCGTTCTTATTAGAAGATGAGAGTGTGAGAAGAGTCAATCTTAGCCTTCTATTGTAATGGAAAGCCAAGATTTGTTGGACACTAAAAAAAATTAACAATTTACGGCCAAGATTTATTGAGTATTGAAAAAAAAAAAAAATTTCTTTACCCCTTCTTTTCTTTTGCCCCGAGAAGAAGTATGGGCCGTAAATTAATTTTTTTTTAGTGTCCAATAAATCTTAACCGTCCATTATAATAGAGAGCTACTATCGACTCCTCTCACGTTCTCACCCTTTCATAAGAACGACATCTTATATATACAATTATATGTCTTATATTAAAATTTGATGAATTTTTATAGTAATTGGATAAATCTTTGGGGAATTACACTAACATCTGGTATAGTTCTAGAATTGTATGCCACGAGACCAATTTTGGTTTTGAAACAAAAATTAATCAAATTTGAATAAAAGATACCTATAAATTATGGAAATAACGTATTAAATCAAAAGTTCACAGAACTCGTGTGGTAGTGCATATATATTTTTTGAATTATGTTCAAGATCAATACCGTTGGAAGTAACTTAGCGAATCATGTAAAACATAACCATAATGTTAGCATTGCTTGAGAACAGTTGGATTTAATATAATGATCCGATTATTGCGGAGTTTTGAGATAATTTAGGGCTTTTGCAGTGCCGTCTAATGATCAATTATGCGAACCAAGGGGGTGTTTACGAGGTTAATCTCCCGTGTTTTACATGTGATGTAGCACTTAAAGGTTAAAAATGAAGAACTTGGTATCGTAGGGTGATGAACTTGATTCCTTTGTATAACGGCATGCCCTGCTCACAAAAAGATTTTTATAGCTCTTCCGATGTTAACGATTCAGTACTCAAGGATGAGAACTCAAGGGCATAATGCCCCCATTGAAATCCATTCCCATACATATCTCATTACCTGCCACGAGTAGAGATGGCAATAGGGTGAGGCGGATACAAGAGATCCCTCGTCCATACTCGTACTCGCCACCCAAATTCATTTTCATACTTACCTCGTTACCCGCCACATGTATTAAATGGATATCGATTCCCGCTCTGGCAAGCATAGACCCATACTCGCGCCTACTCTATTACCTACCCCATACCGACCCTAATGTAGGTACAAAACGATCGTCCATACTCATCCATATTATTTATTTAATACTAATTTTAAAAATTCAATCAATACGTTGTAATAACATGATAAGTAATTTATATAATTAATTTTAAACACACATTTTTTAATTTGAAAGCTAACTTGATACAAAATAGAGCGACAATACAATACTATACCCGTACTTGCCCTTGAACTGCATACCATATACCCACTGCGGTCGATACAATAATATATTTTTGTTAAGAGTAATTTCAACATTATTATAATTATTACATTAAAAATTAATCAATTCTTAAGAATATTTCATGGATAAAGATTTTTTTTTTTTTTTTTAGCAGGAGAAGCATGTGTCTGCATCCAAGAACACGTTAATGGAAGAAGACATGGCCTACTTCTGCGTCTTTGATTTTGCCAATTTTTAGCCTCTTTTGTACAACTATTTTCACACCCCTGCCTTGCGTTGCAGCCTAACCCCCTTTCCTATTTTTTATAGCTTTTTTTTATCAATCTCAAAGATTTGACCACATTTGTAATCGTTAGAGTACAAAATTAATCATAGAACTTCATTTGTCAAATTAAAATTTTAAAAATGTTGGTTTTTTGACATACTATCAAAGCTTTTTTGACTAAGAGGCCACGAATTCGAATCTCAACTGCCATCACCTTCAATATAAAAAACAATTTAAAGACAAGGTATAAGATGGACGTGTGCATTTATCCACGTTTTAAGCCCAATAGGCATTCACTTGAGGGTTTATTTACCAGGCACTAATGCAACCGGATCTCATTAGAACTCCAAAGTTAACGTGCTTGCGCGAGAGTAGTACCAGGATGGGTGACCTCCTGAGAAGTCCTCGTGTTGCCATATAAGGTTGAGGGTCATTGGAAACAGTCTCTCAACAGGATTACACCCTGAAGAGGTAACGTTGCGTACATCCATCCCTCCCAAACCCCGCTTATCCGGGAGCCCTTAAGGCACTGGGTCTGTTGTCTTGTTGTTGTTGTAGGCATTCACTTGAGGGAGCATGTTAGAATATAAAATTAATCATAAACTTTTACCTATCAGCTTAAACATTTAGAAAAGTCGGTTCCTTGATAGTAATTTTGGTTTATTTATTAATTTATGATTAAGCATTGCAAACAACCCATTCTAAACATTACATGCAATGAAATAAAGCAGATATTATTATATAGATTGAGAAAAAATAACCATAAATAGTGTAAACTTCTTATAAAACTTAGCAAATTATATAAGCAGTAAAAGTCTCATACTTGGGCATTATAAAATCTCACATTAAAGTTACAAATAGGAAGATATCAATATATAAATATAGTAAGCTACTTTGTTTAATGTCAGTTAATTTTAAAATAAAAACTTACCTTCAGGCTGGGGGCGCTGAAAAATAACCTCTCTTCAAGTTAACACCCTGAAGGGGAAATGTTGCGTACATCCGTCCCCTCGACACTGCGTATGCGGGAGCACTTGAGGCACTGGGTATGTTCCTTTATTCCTTATATGTCAAGATTGTGTGTTGAAACTAAGGCCCAATGAAATAAACATAAGAAAACATGAAAAAAAAAAAATGCCTCGTTTTGTATGTAAGAAATAGATGCAAGAAGTAGTAATTCATGGAATTTACGAATTTTGACTCTCGTTTGATTCGCAAAAAGTAGGCAGAATGCAGAAAGTGAAAGTTGCTTAATAGTTTTCAATTCATTCAAAACGCATAAAATAACTTACCTAACCCCCTACGTAAGTTCTAATTAATTTATTTTTAACTAACATCCTAAGAAAATCCTATTTCCTATTTAAGCTACCAAACACATTTTATCTAATTCTTAAAAAATTGATATAATAATTAAATTTCTAAAAAATACAACTTCTCACGAGAACTTAATTCACTTTAGTTTTTGCTTTTTTTAGAACTTTGTGATCAATTTTAAAGATTTGACCGTGGCTTTATATAATATTATATGATTGACCTTGGGATCAAACGCATGGGGACATTAAATTTCATCAAAATAGCATAAATAAAGTTGTGATTTTTTTACTATTTAATGTGTATAGCATTATAATGTCAATACTAAGTTAAAATAAAAAATTAATTAAAGAGAAATAGGGGTTAAAGATGCAGCTTTTAGTTCATGTTTTTACTCAAGTTAGCTGCATGACTAACACTGCCTTCAAAGGCTGTGTGAAAAGGTTTCTTCTGATTTGCATGTACAACATTGCTAATTTTTTAATCCTTATTTATAATTTACGGTCTTGAATTACGAGTCATTTCTGTAACAAAATATCGTAACAGTTAGGACATAAGGAAATGACTTGACTTCTCTTGAAAGAGAAGCCGGAGTTTCGCTAGGAATTAGTTGAAACAAAGGAATTTGAATTTACTAGAGAGGTTAGGTAATTGCTTTCTGTGTTTTTAAATGAATTAGAAAATTACTAAATAATTTTCACTCCCCGCATTCCGTCTACTTCCTACTAACAAAATAAGAGTTAAAATCCGTACTTTCTATAAATTTTTACTTCCCGCTTTTACTTTCCTCGTACCGAATGAGGCCTTAATATCATTTATGTGTGACTAAGTTATTCATAAGTGAATTATGTGATGGTAAAATATGAGGTGTTTTGGTCCAAAAAGAAAAAAATAGCGTGACAAGTAGAATAATCACAGATAAAGTCGTGATATAAGATAGGGCACTTCACCAAAGCGAAACCTAGGACACTGGTAAGAAAACGGGGACAAAAAAAGAACAAGTACAAACACTAGACCAGAACAAGAGAACAGGAATGCAAAAACGAAATACAAACAGGGCCAACATACGCTAAAAGACTAAAAAATTGATAATAAAACAAGGCATGGCTGGATTAGGTTGGGAGATGAAAGCACAGCATTGAAGACAAGAATGATGGAAGGTACTCACAGTAAAAATCACCTAGTCCACGTGTTTTATGTATTTCCTTTTTATATTAAGCTTTTCTGTTATTTGAGTTTAGTTTATAAATGTTTGTTGAAGTCTGATTTTTGCATATTATCTTGAATTATTGGTCTTCGAAGTATTCTAATGGATCTAGCTATACAATTATAGAGTATTATGACTCTTATCATTTTAAAAATTTAAAATTCTAATTAACAGGTTCTTTTTTGAGTTTTTGTATTACGAGAGAAAACTAAAAATAAACATTTCTAGCTTTATAACATCTAATTTTTTATTTTTCGAAACAACTAAAATTAAAAATGATCTAAACGATAAGGGCAAGGAGATCCGCTATATTTTATACCATGTTAAGCAGGTTTATATATAAAGTTATATATACAATGCATGACTCTCTTGAGAGGATGAAATAATGACCATTAAATCTGAATTAAGGGATCAAGATTTTAAAATTACTTTTATATATTTTGTTTAAATCAATAGCCTAGATTGTTCTTATTTAGATCACAACAACAACAACAAACCCAGTGCCCGAAGGGCTTCTCGCTCGCGCGGGGTCTGAGAGTTCTTATTTAGATCAAATGGTTATTATTTTCTTCTTTGATGTATTAACATCTCATAAGAGTTATATATTATATATATATATATATATATATATATATATATATATATAAACAAATGGTCTAAAAGTTATCGAATATGAAAATATATATTATGCATTTGTAAAAAATAATGATCATTTACTTTTTAATATATTGTTACTATGAAAATAAGAAAAAGGTCCATAACATTAAAATTTTTTTTTAATAGTTTAGGTTCTGTTTGTATTAATAAATTGAATCCTACTTAGCGAAACTTAATATCAGAAATATGAAAATATAAAATTATCCTTGTCCAAAACAATGTATTTTCATGCTTGACACTAATATTGGGCATTCTTGATTATTCTTTTGTTTCGTAGGACAATGAAATGTTGTGCTTTCATGCAATTAGTACCAAAATGAACTTGTTTGAAGAATGTCCAAACGTTAGCATCGGATATTTTTATCAATATATTATATTAGTTAATTAAAATAATTTACCATGTCAACTTTTTTATAAGAATACCCATAAGGGGGTCTTGATTACAAATTAAAACAATAACAACAGATCCAGGGCCTCAAGAGCTTCGCCTAAGTGAGGTCCGGGGAGATGGATGTACGTAGCCTTACCCCTTCAACCCTGTCAAGAGGCTGTTGTCATGAACCCAAGGATTAGTGACGGGATATTCACGGACCTAAGTTCGTGATGGCGAAATAGGGGTTAGGAGAGAGAGAGGGAATTCGAAATAGAGTATGAGATGAAAAAGAAATAGAGTTTTGATTGAGATGAGAAAAAGGGAGATTAAGATGATAAAGATAGCGAATTTAGATGAGAAAGAGATAGAATTTTAAGATGAGAAAATAGAGATTTTTCATTGATAATTTGATTGGATTCATGGCTAAGTGCCAATACATATATTTATAAGCAAAACATAGAAGGCTCTAGATCCCTTGAAGCCCAAGGCTGGGAATAGGGATGGCAATGGGGGGGGGCGGGGCGGGTACGGGGGGTGTCTCCTCCATACCTGTACCCGCCACCCAAATCCTATACCCGTACCCGCCACGGGTATGAAGTGGATACCCATACCTGCCCCGGCGGGTACAAACTCATACCCGTACCCGCCCCATTACCCGCGGGTATCCAACGGCTATGCATTACCCGCCCCGTACCTTCTCTAATGTGAGTAGAAAATAATTATCTATACCGGGTCATATTAGTTATTTAATACTACGTTTAAAAATCAATTATATTTTTTTATAACATCGATAAATAATTTGGGTTATTGAATTTAAACACATATTTTTTTTAATTTGAAGGTTAATTATGTACAAAATAAAGCGGGTATGACGGGTATGAGGTGGAGCGGGGCGGGGTGGGTACAAAACTATACCCGTACCCGCCCCATACCTGTGACGGGTACGGAACGGGTACACCGAACCCGTACCCACTACCCGCCCCAAACAGGGCGGGTACCTACGGGTAGCGGGTTTTACCCGCCCCATTGCCATCTCTGGTTGGGAAGAAGAAGACATTAACTACCTAACCTAATTAATACTTAGCATACTTAATACTTAATGATATTCTTGGAGGGCAAGCATTGGCGGCGCACTAAATGCCCCACAGTTGCCTATTACAAAAATTACATAGATATTTTACTTAGCTATTTTACATATGATGCTTAAACTCAAATAATGAATATACTAATAGGTATCTGTATGTGTTGTTATGACAAGGTCACGGCTAAGGTTGTGACAGCTGCTTTCGATGACCTCTAACCTTATAGGATTAACAATACGAAAATTTTATAGGAGGTCACCCATTCTAGTACTACTTTTATCGAAACACATTTAATTTTAAAATTTTAATATAATTTGATATATTAGGACCAAATAAATAAATCTTAATCTCGATTATAAATTAATATGAACAAAATTTAAGGCAATAAAAAAGGAGATGGGGATAATAAAAGACTGATATAAGAAGGGGGGGTGGGTAGGAGGCAAGAGGGATGGATGGATGGGATGGAATGCTCCATTTAAACTCTTGACATGATTGATAGAGAGAGAGAGAGAGAGTGGCTTTTTTTTGACTTTTTTCGGCTCATATCTCATCATTTTTATTACTTTATTTATATGTTAAAATTTGATACCATATGAATATAATATGACTATAACGAATTTGGATCAGAGTTTTAAAATTAGATTAAATTTGGGTTAGCCTATTCAGCTTGTATAGGTAATTCGAGTGAATTTGTATTTAATCTATTTAACATGTCTTTGATATGATTGATTCGTTTAAATAGTTATGTTAGTTATTTTTGTGATATTAAAACATACACCGTATTAAAACACCACTTCCAATTGAACAACCGCATTGATAATGCGACATTTTCCATATAAGAGAAGTCATTTTGTACACAGGTTCAACAAATAGATGATATGCTATTATGTCCGTGGCATCAAATTTGTCACCTCGAATGGATCTGTTGTTATTGCATTTTTTCTAAGGCTAACGTTTGTTTTGACAGAAAATATACTTCATCTTAATTCTATTGCTATTATTCACATAAGTTCATAGTAATACAAAAAAATGTTTCCGATTTTCCTTTCAAGACGGAGAAAACATTTTCTTTCGTGATCTTATGTCCTATGTTTTACTTCAATCTTAATTACGCCAAATATAAACCTTATATAAATTTATAAAACTATTTTCTTTAAATGAAAAGATAAGAAACTTTTACGAAAAATAGTTTTCTTCAAAATATATATATATATTTTTTGAACACCAAGAAGCCCTGGGGGCTAAGATAGTATTACTAACCAATCAGAGAAAACAAGTGATACAAGTGAAGGAGGAAAAACGTCCCACCAATCATGACCACACTTACCACCTAAATGACACGATGCCACAAAATGGACCACCCTAATCCATGACTGAGGGGCCCAACAAAAGTGAAAAACATCAAACAAACTAGATGAGGATAACATAACAAAGTCCTCAATGACAGCACTACATTCCCACGCAGGGGAAGCAACCCGACAAATAGAATCTATAGCTAACTTATAATCAGACTCGACAATGATATTTTTCCAACCCGTAGAAGAGGCTAACGAACATGCTGCAAACAAAATTCTTTAAGAAATATGTAACATACGCTCAATTATGATGGACTGGAACCAATGGGCTGGCTGAATCATCAAGCCGTGCGGCCCACTGGGTTAGTTTCCAAGCCCAGCCCTCTCTTTTCCTAGAAGCCCATTTATGCGGAGGCCCATAAAACGGACTGGGCCCGTTTTGCATTGTGAATGTATTTATTGATAAATGTGACTGCCCATAAAAATGTGGAACCATGAAAAGTATATAAGAGGAGTGATGTTTCAAATTTACACAACATGTTGGGGACACTGAGATTTAATGGTGTTTTTTTGTTGTGTTTCCTTTCTTATTTGCCCTATCAACTTCATCCCCCTTTGTTTAGTCTCTTTCACTTAATTGGGCATCCACTATTGACGAGTTTTGAACCCAAAACCTCATATTGGGAGAGTTCATAGCCTAGCTGTTATATCAACAGTGTTAAGTGTGGAGAGTGTTTATTTCCGGTAATCGTTATTAATCATGGCCGGATTTATTAGGGTCCGTGCTTATGGCATGACTCTTTGTATTCTAGCGGTTTTGATTGTAAGAGATCTATATATAGATGCTCTTTGGCTGGTGTAAAGTGAGCAAAGTGAGGAAGAGAGAATAAAGATTGTAATCCTCGATTGTATAGTGAATATTTTTGCTCCCCCTCCATAGGTGTAGGCTTCGCTTGAACCATGTAAATTCCGGTGTCCATATTTTCTCCCATTCCCTTTCAATTCTGCATTTGCTATTTCGATTTATGGCTTGGTAAATTCGTGGGTAGTACTAACAAACAGTAGTTTGTGTAGGGATTGGTTTTAACTACTGTATTGTGTCCATATGGAGTGGAGGATTGAGATGATAAGCCTAGTCAGGTTTGGTCCTTACGTTTTTGGGGCCTCAAGAGAAAATCTCAAAACCCGCCCTTTATATGCAATAACTTATAATAATTTTGACCATAAAATTTATTAATATGGACACTTGATACTTTAAAAACCACAACCCATAAATTTGGGTCCCCTAAATTTCGTAGGCTCCAAGCAGTTGCTTGTCCAACCTAGAGTCTAGGCTGATATGAGGTTATGTTTAAGGCCTCTAAGATTTCTCTCGTGTGAATATTTATATTTGTTAAATAGCAATTAACTCGCAATAAAAAATTTTACGCATTCAAAGGTAATTAGAACCCGCAAGGGAAACTGGAAAAAATCTCTCTCGTGCTAGTATACACAATTTGTTTAGGGTTTGTGAAATAATTATCAGAGATAATAGTAATTGTCTTTTCACTTTTTGAAAATAGCGAAAATCCTTGTGACTCTGTACATGTATACACAATTATATATAAATCTCGTGCCTTATATTACTTTCTCTTATTAAAGTTTTGTGCTACTTTTATTTCATTTTCCTAACATTCTTATTAGTATAATGTCCTAAGTATTATGTTATTACGATATTCTCTAGATATTTTACTATAATCCTATCTCCATATAATTTTTCTATATATATGATAAATTAACAACGCTGTTAGACATACTCTCTGAAACATTCTCCCACAGTTCTGATTGTAATATCTTTCATGTATCCATGTCGGCAAATTATATGAATTTTAGGATACCAAATGAAAAAAAGAAGTTACTAGAAATTAGGTTTGATTATCATGTAGTCTTTGACTAAAAATTTATTTTTTGATTTGTTGTTGGTGGTTGTAACTTACTTATAATACCCACACAACTGTCTCATCTTTATGCCACTAATTATTAATCACATAATTCTTTCAATGGGGTTCATTTACCAGACAATAAGGCATCGGATCTCATTAAAATTTTAAAGTTAAGCGTGTTTGAGCGAGAGTAATACCAGAATGGGTGACTTCCTGAGAGATCCTTGTGTTGCCAACCCTATAAGGTTGGGGGTCCTCGGTAACAGCCTCTCGGGAGGGTTACAACCTGAAGGGATAAGACTACGTACATCCAACTTTCCTAGATCCCGATTATGTGGGAGCCCTTGAGATACTGGCCTGTTGTTGTTTGTTGTTGATGTATAATTCTTTCAATTTTTCACTCCCGAAAAAAAAAGAATGATATTAAATCAAAATCATTGGTAGTTGAGGAATTGCAATATTTTGTCTCAAGTTGACCCAAAGAATTAACATGTAAAGTTTACATATAAACAATATAAATTCTTTTATCTTAAAACTAATCAGTATTAGAAACCTATATGTAAATACATATATACATATATACACACAACACACACACACACACTTGTTAAATGGTGTAGTGATTTGTTTTCCAACCTCGCAGGCTAAAGCAAGGTTGTAAATGAGCCGAGTTGGCTCGCGAGCCCTCACAAGCCAACTCATTTAGCTTATTGAGTTGAGCCCGAGCCTAGTGAAACTTGAGCTCGCAGGCTCGTGAGCTTAAACAAGCCTAAGAGAGCCTCTTGTAGCTAATATATTTGCTTAAGTATTTCCTAATAAAACCATATTGAAGCCTACATGAGCTGAGCCAGAGCCTAAACGAGCCTATATTTAGCTTAAATGAGCAAAAATATTGAAAGCTTAATTCGAATCTCGCCGAGTTTAGATAGAGCATGGCTGAGCTGAGCCCGATCTTTTGGCGGGCAGAGCTTGAGCTTGAACTTTCAAAGCTTGGTGAGCTTCAAGCCGAGCCTGAGCCGAGCTTAATGCTAACGAACCAAGCCTCGATCCTGACAGGCTCAGGCTCGGCAATAAAGCAAAGATAAAAAGCAGTAACATCGAAGGAACCAGACGTCCGAGAGTTGAGCCAGCATTTTATGCACTCAATGTTTCTAACAATTTTGTTCGGGATATAAGGAAATGAGTCACACCGAGCCTAGATCCAAAATCCAGTCCTCAATTGAACATACTAGAAAATGTGATTGTCCTATAATAAATGAAACAAAGTTAAAGGTGCTACCTAATAATCATAATGAAGAAATTATGGCAAGACTTAATATCAAGCACCGACCCCACACGTTTGAAGCTTTGTGACACAATCATTACGATCACAATATACTAATCACTTCGCTAATTAATGATTTTAACTTTGTGTCTAAAATTAGTAATTAATTATTATAAGTTATTAGAAGATAACAGTTAATAAAGAAAAATATTGCATTTCCATGATTTTTTAAAAGGTATATACTATTTCATTTGCTACACACAGAAATAAGTAAATTTAATCAAAATTATAAGTTGATAAGTGTGCTTAAAATGAACATTGGGATATTTTGTATTTAATTATATAGTATGCGGTATATCAAAGAGTGTAATGTATATACTAGTCCAAGGTAATTAATTATACATGATACGGAATCTATATATATATTAGATTATGAGAGAATAATTATTCGTAAATCATATCAGAGCTCAATTGTTTTTTTCTCCCATGTACTTCAAAATAGATTCAGATTCATACACTAGTAAATATTCAATTACTATCTTTTCATAAGGGAAATCGTTCAAAGGAACGAATGTTTTAATGTAGGGAGAGGATGATGATGAGACTCGTACAGAACAAGTCCGCACTTGGGGTAGCATAGTAATATATGACTACAACAATATGATCGTTATTGAAGACCTTTATATGTGAGAGACCAGTATATTAGTTTATTTACGTACTCGACCTTTATCATTTATTATTATGTGTCGATCTTATTTGTCATTCCGGTATATAGAATATTGTTTGGAAGCAAAGCTGTGATTATAATTAGAGAAAAGGTGAAGCTAGAAAGGCTAAATTTAGTGTATAAATAAAGTCAAAAATGTGGGTTTTACTTTTGCTTCAAGTTCATCAAATTTTGGGGAGTAGAAAGTTACAATCAAATGCCTCAAGCATGGTGTATTAGTGGACAAGTGTCCAAGATTGTAGAAAATTACACTTGCTATTGTGGAATTTTGTTGCCATTTTGAAAAGCTCCTTTTGTTATTTCACCTTCTTGTAGCCAAGGTGTAAATGAGTCAGATCCGAGTCGAGCTAAGCACCCCGTGTTCAAACTCGAGCTCGATGAGAGTTATTGTGCTCGAGTTTAAGCGGAGCTCTTATTGAGCTTCGAACCTTTGTTAGACTTGGTTTGATAGGATTTTAGGGTGCTCCGTACTTAGCTCGACTCGGTTCGATAAGCTTTTATGGTAACACCCTGTAGGAGTAAGGTTGCGTATATCTTATCCTTCCTAAACCTTGACTTGGTAGGAGTCTCTTTGAGACATTCGAGTGCTGTTGTTGTTGTTGCTTGCCTACATATTGTTCCATCAATTTGAGGCTGTTCGCTTTAAGGACCCGACATTGTAGGTGATAGTCATCGAAAAAAAATTATTTTCATACGAATACTATTAATAAGTAACATCGTGGAAAAATTTAGGCCAATTATAGTAGTGGGTGTCGGCGTCTAGGTTTGTGTCGTGCTTTTGCTTTTGGATTTAGGAGCTACTTTTTTTTTTTGGCTTGGTTTTGCAGGCTTTCTCGGGTTCTACTTCAATTGTTGCCTCGGTTTTTGTATCGAAATTTTTCTCTTTAATTATCAAAAAAGGGTAATGATAATAGTATCCTAAGTTACTTGATTTATTCATTCATAGTCTATATAAACTTTGTAAAATAATTTTTCAAACGATACACATATTTAATAAAAAAATAGTGTGAAAAGATGTAAAATTTGCAGTTATTTTTTTTGTAACCTCATCACTCCCCTCGTTATTCCCTTCATCCGCTACACTTCTCATAACATAGTCACACTTTCTATTGAGCAGCCAATTTTACGCTTTTATGCATTGTAGTTTGGACTATTTTATTAAATACCTATAGCATTGTACTAAAAAAGAATTTTGCAATATTTATAAAATAAAAAATCAATTCACCAAATTTCAAAACAGTAACATCAATATCTAATTCCCTACAAAAGTAACAATTTTTCTAGCTGGTGTTCAAAGGGCACATGATAAGATATAATAAAGACACATATTTATCTATTTTTTTCATACTAAAAAATGTTATTCTTGTAATTTTGTAAAATATATGCATTCCCCTCTAAATTAAAATGCATCACATTACTAAGAGATACAATATATGATAATAATCGGTTAATATATCATGAGAAATAAATAATTAATGTATATTTATTATGTCTTATTATGTATCCTCTAGATTCATTAAAAATTAAAAAAAAACAAAAAAAACATTTCTCTTTTTAATTAGCATAAATTAGGTTTTCTGATTTGGCCTTTTATTCCAACAATTGTTATTATTATTATTATTATTATTATTATTTTTTGAATGGTAGCTTGATGTAACAATGTTTGGAATAAAAGCAAACCGGCCGGCCCTTAATTTCTAGCCTTGTTGGACCGACAAATAATATAAACCTAACTTCTGAATATTACAAGTCGTAAAATTATGAATGTTTTTAGATAGCTCGATCAAATAGGTCCTTCATCTAAAGTAACATTAACAACGATCACAATTTGGTGCCTCGAAAAGCTTCCATCAAGGCGAAGCATAAAAAGGATCAGATGTACTCAGTTTTACCCCTAAAAAATCTAAGTCAAATGAAACAATAACAGACATGCAGAGAAAAAAACAACAATAACAGACATGCAAGTCTAAGGGCATTGTGAACTAGCGTCAGTGTGCTTTTGTCTCCTGATAGATATGCTGATCACATGTATTTTCAACCGTCATTTAGCTTTATCTAAAGTCATCTTTTCAGTAAATTTTAGGTTAGTAAGTTCACGTCTAATCGTCTTTATCCAACATTTCTTTGGTGTACTTTTACTTTTCTTTTCATGTGTATTATATAGTTGCTCACATTTATTAGCAAGTGTAATTATCAAAAAAAAAAAAGGAAAAAAAAATCCTAACAAAGGCTGTAGTCCTTAATCTAAAGTATCTTTTTCTAAAATTACATGTTTATATTACAAGTGAGTATTATCTTCAAAAGTATTTTTAATTTTAAGTTTGTCTAAATAATTATTAATTTCTATTTCTCTTTAAAAATAGAAAATAAATTCTGATATATTCTAAAAGCACTTTTGTAGGTTGGAACATTTTTAAAAATTAATAAATTACTATTATGTTTTTTTTTTTTTTTTTTTTTTTTGATCAACAAACGACGGCCTCAGGCCTTCGAAATTGCTATTATGTTAAACGTGCTTTTTTGCTATTGAATTATAACACATAAATCTTAAGTTTTTTTTTATTTTTTTTTTATATATATATTGGAGCGTTTCTAACATTTTTAGTATAATTAGGAAGAACACGTTTATGAAACTTTTGTAATTTAATATTCCATCTCGAAATGAGTTTGCTAGGATCACGATGAACCTAAGTTTTATCTAGTTATAAAATATGCATCTTTTGTTTTACAAATATTTTTGTGAAAATACTTTAACTAAGAATGTAAAGTAATGCTATATGACACGAGAAGGAGGCGCACGAAAATGCCACGACTAGGGGCATAGTTTGTCGTTAACGACAAACTAATTCTTAAGCACCTATTTCTCGTGACATTTTTATGGCTTTTTTTTTCGTGACATACAACATTTTTGAAGAATCTAATTAGATTTTTTTTTATATATTTTTTGAAAGATGACGTTTATTATTGGAAAACTTTGTGTAGAGTGGGGGGGTCGCTATATTTAAGCTTGGATTCAAATAAAAGAAGAGTAAAAGACTTGGGTCGGGTTGGAAAAATTATTGCTAAAAAAATGACTATTTATTTACTTGAATAAACGTCTATTTCTTTTACAACAATCAAAATGTTTTTTTTTTGGGTATGTGATTAAAATGTTTTATATTAAATAATTTAAACATTTTATTTATATGTTAATTAATATCATGGATAGTGGATAATACAGTCATGCCCACAACATAATGTATTGTATACGTATATCTAAGTGTATGGCTAGTCATTTTCGCTACACGAAACAAACATTTCTAATAAATCCTTCAATATATAACAATATTTCAAATGTAATAAACTAAGAAAACTTTAATAAAAAATTTATTGATATTATTAACAATTGATGCTGAACAGATAACTATAAAAATAAAACAAACAAGCATACAAGTAAACACATCCTGTAATATTGGAGTCCCGAGAAGTTGTTTGGAGTAATGTAACATAATTAGATCTCTTACATCACGTTACATCATTCATTTTCTAGTTATTCTCACGAAACAATTTATTCTAGTTATTAATTTTTCCAGCGAAAAAGAAAAAAATAGTATATTATTAGTCTAAATGAAAACAATATTAAAAATACAACTTTTGATCGGGCGGCTAAGCAACTATGTACATACAAAATGGAAACAAACCCTAGTGGCTTAGAGCCAACAATACCACCAAAAAATTGAAAAGTAGATTAATTAATTAATTAATTAATTAAATTAATGAAGCATGCAGCCCTATAAGCATGCATTATAAGTATTATTGTCCCCTTCTAATTAAGTGCTAAGTATGTGATCGGTTTTATTAATTATGCAACTTCTTAAATAAGCCACCACGTGAATTTTAAAATTTAATACAATATTGGACACTTCCTGTTTGGGATTGCTGTGAAAAAAACTAATTTTTTAGAAGTATTTTTTGTAAAAGTACTTTTGTATAAAAAATTTTGTTTCAAATAAGTAGTTTGTGTTTGGCCAAATAGTAAAGAAGCACTTATGGTATTATTGTAAGTGTTTGAACAATGTTAAAAAAAATGCTTTTTTTATTATAAAATTACTAGAAATGACACTAATAGAAGTCTTTTATAGTTGAAAAAATCACCCATAACCACCAAATTTCTGCTTTTGCTTTTGCTTTAAAAAATAAGCACCAAATTTCTGCTTCTGCTTATAAGTAGAAAAACTGCTTCTGATTATAATAAAAAGCGCTTTTTTCAGTTTACCAAATATGTTGCAAATTGCAAAAAAAATGTTTTTTTTTTAAAAGCACTTATCCCCAGAAAAAAAAAAAAAGCAAAGCCAAACAAGCTTTTAGGCTCCATTTGTTTCGTGGAAGTACTTTTAGAAACAATGTGGGCTAATTTTTATTTTATAGGGAGTCTTTATCAAAGTCAAAATTGTTATTATTAGAGCAATGATGTGATGTATAAATAGTTACAAAATTATCTTGAAAACTATGATCTCACGTTGTTAATAACAATTTGCCCTGGTTTGATAGAAGGGAATTCCTTTTCCACCAAAAAATATTTTTCTTTGGAAAAGATTTTGCAATGAAAATCAAATTTCATTTTAGGTTTTTCACTATTCGTTTCAATGGAAAACTTGTTTCCACTTTATCATATCCCTTTGTTTATTTTAAAAAAAAATTTACTTTTTTTTAACAAATAAAAGAAAATAGCTTCTACCAATCATTCTATATCTTTTTATAGTCAACATAAACTCAATCTAATCTAAGCTTTGACTGACAAATGACTCCAAGCTATGGAATGATGAGTTCTTATATTTTATAAGGGAAGTCATTTTTCTACCATTTGAAGGAAAAATTATTTTCATTAAAAATACGAATCAAACAATAGAAAATAGAAAAACTAATTCCTATGATTCTAATTTTCTCTGAACAAACATAGCCTTAGAGAATTTTTTTTTTTCACTAAAAACCCGGTTTTAGATACTTTGTTTTCTTATTTTTAGCTTTTTGAATTTATTCATTTTTAGTAAAAATTTAAAAATATATAACTAAAAATAAAAAAATAATTTTTAATTTATCAAAAACTGTCAACTGCAAATACAAAATGATAACTGAAAAAATATAATAAATAAATTATATATGATTGAGACATGTGTATGGAGGTGGTAACATTAAGAAAAGCACTAGTCTTTCTAGACGGCTTCTATATAGTTATTATTTCTAATTTAATTAAGTTGAAAAAGCATTAGTTTGTTGGTTTAATTAATTAAGGATAATGCTACGATCAGAGTAAAATTATTATTATTAGAATAAGATTGTAGTTTTTAAAATATTTTTGTAACTTTTATTATTTGAAAGTCACATCATTACTTTAACAGTAACAACTTCTTTAATTAATAATTCGAGGTTTTATGTCAAAATTAGGATAAGTTTTCCTAAGTTTTTGGTCGTCACCTTTCTTTGTATAAAGCCTTTGTTTAATCCTGTTGTGAGCCTACTAAATCCTATATTGGAGTTATAAGAGCAAAAAGACTAACATATAATCCTAGTAGATTACTCCACACAAAAAGCCAATTGGTTTTAGGATGAAACCATACTTAGGGGTGTATTTGAATTTGTTGAGCCGAGTGTCCCTCCAAGGCTGGATTTGATTGAACTCGAGAAGGCAAGGGGTGCGATTAAAGAGGACTCGCATGTTAGAGGGAGTGTTAAGGATTCCACATGTATGTTTAATTGAATCCCATATTGTAGTTGTGAAAGAAAGAGACCAACATATAATTCTAGTAAGTTACTTCGCGTAATTTCAATTCGTTTTAGAACGCAACCGCACTTGGGCTTATATGATGACCTCATGTACTCAAACTTCATACTTCGAGCCTAAATGCCCCGTGAAATTTAACACTTAAACATTTTTATAAAATAATGAATAATACTTCACCTCAAAAAAGAAAAAAAAAATTCATCCAGAAGCCATAAATGCAAATATGAATGGTAAATACAATATTGAAATTAGATGTTTTTTTTTTGGGTAATATTGAGAAACTAGCAATATAAGGCACAGTGCACCGAACAAAAAGTAGAGCCCGAAAAAGCTAGCAAAAGTGGAGAGGAAAAAGGAGAAAAACGAAACAAAAAAGGAGCACAACTAAACATAAGAGAGACAAAATAATAGCTAGGCGATCAGGCTAACACCGTATCTACTCTTGATGCACTCAATAATTCTTGTGACCTCATCGGATATTGAAGTTATATATACAATAAAACATGACGTATAAAAATCATGTATTGTACGATATATAATGAATAATCTTCTATTTAAATATGGCAAGAATTTACAAAAAATTGAAAGCTAAAGAATCCAAAATCGTGAAATAGACAGTGCGTAGCTGGGCCAATTTTGTCACCTTAACTTTGCAGCAAAGTTTAATTATATCACGTCTCTTAAAATACAATTATATATATAATCGGGAGGAATATTAAAATAATATGCATGAATTATAAGAAACCATTTTCATGTGTAAAGGGATAATTAAGGACCAACAATGTCCTCCACTAGAGCCCATCACGAGGACATTTCAGTTGGTGGTGTCTTCTATTCATGTGATTTTCGCCCAGAGTTTAGGAGTTTGATTCTGCTCAGGATATACTTACGATTTATTTGCTCATAGGAATTATGAGCCTCCTCATGGGCCGGAGTTGGTTGGGGCAACCCAATCCCTCGTTATCAAAAAAAAAAAAAAAAAAAAAAAAAAGGAGCGTCCGCCACTAGAGCAACTTAATTAGCTAGTGGCTTCAAGTTTATGTCCCTAATTGTGTCTGTATATAGCCACATTAATTATGCTATTTTTTGTCAAGAAATTAACTTTTTCAAAAGTTTAAATTGATTGGTGAAGGCACGGGAATAGTTTTGTACTATTAACATTTTCTTAGTTAAATTCTTCACATTTCCAATAAAAATTTATCAGAAAAGGATCATGTAATGAAAATAATGAGTTTGTTTGATTAATAAACACAAATCTCATATTTGAGAATGTTGGGCTTTCTGTATGGAGTCTGGTTTTATGTATGGCCACACCCATGGAGTGGAGGATCGCGTCAAGGTCCAGGCCCATTTTGGTGATCAAATTCTCAGTGGAAGAATATCGGGTTTCTTTATGTGCACCTATATAATCCTTGTTTAAGGGTTCGAGAAAGTAGAGTGAAATCAGAAGAATTCTCTGCAAAATTTCTAAAGTAATAAAATATCTTTATAAATTCGTGGACGTAGGCGTTTTAGGCCAAATTACGTAAATCTTGTGTGTTTGATTTTATTTTTTCTTTGAATCTTTTGTCGTGTTTTAGTTGTTGCATTTCCTAATAGAGAAATATATATGCTCTTTCTCCAAAGAGCCTTGCTTAATTATTCATGCTCAATTTGTCCAAACTTGTTGCCGAATGAATAGTTAGGAGCGTGTGGAGTTGTTGGACCATTAGAAATTTGAACAATCGGACCCAAAGCATCAATTCATTGTTGGGACTTAAAACGACCATGAATTTGTTTAGAAGGAGTTATGGGGCCCAATATATATCATAACAAAGCTCCCATATCGAATTATGTAAAGCCAGCTTCTTCGCTCCCGCCTCTAAGATGTATTTTGGGTCACTTTTGTGTTTTCCCACTAGTTTTAAGACATTTTTGTAACTTTACGTCTTTGGACTTTATTGTTGCCTACAAATAACTAATTTGGCTCTATTTTGCTCCTCGTTTAAGTTTTCTTGAATACTAAAACCTAAAAGTTCTCTCTCGAGTTTTTGTGGATTTCGAACTTCTTCACTTTTAACTTGTGCAATATCGAGTTTTGCACTTTCTTTACGCATCAAAACCATAATTGCTCCCCAAAAAAAAAAAAAAAAAAAAAAAAAACCACCTTTCAAGTATATGAAAAAAAAAAAGCATGTTCAAAGATTTCATATGTATACTCTTTCCCTCCAATTTTCCTTAGCTAATGTGAATATTCTCATGGAGTTATCGAATTTGGAATATCCAAAATATATTTGCGCTCTTTTCACTGTGGTCCTATTTTGTTTCATGTTATTCGTTTTGGGCCTTTTACTTTTGATATCTTTTTTTTTTCTTTTCTATTCTATATCTAGTATTCTGTTCTATTTTAACTATCGAAAAACAAACAAGTTGTAAAACAAGGACCAATAAGTGTTTTTGTGCTAGTCATATGTATGATAAACTATGACTGCATATGCTTTTTTGGATAACTATGAAAACAACATCTTCAGAGATAACAAAAATCTTTTAAAGATACAAAAGCTAAGAAAGAAAAGGTACTCAAGAAATGGGAGAGGGCAAAATGGGCAAAATGGTCAAATCCCCTCATGTAGAAGTGCAACACGGTCACAACTAGTCAAAAATCGATCAATTTTCACTATGGTCCGCAACTGGAGACGCAAACTAAGATGGAAGTCGTGATAGTCGTAGTGGTCATCGAAGTCGTGGAGCGTGAGAACTGGCCAATCTGGATCTAGAGCTAGCGATAATGGAAGACACATATAACATAAATAACCAGCATATTAAATAGGATTATAATATAACAATAGATTACTCGAGATATCTTTGCGACACGTCAGTTACTAGAAAAGAGGCCAGTAATCAAAATTTGTTTAATCTGAACCCCTAAAATCTCGAAATTGAGGTTGAAGATCAATCCCGACGACGACATCTCAAAAGAGAGGATAGGAAGAGGGAAACCAATAGCATTTAGAGGGAGAGAAGAGGCAGAGGGGCAACAAGGCAAAGTGCATGTGCAAATGCTTGCAAAATGTCTTAGGAGAGGGACACATGACACCTCTCTAAATAGTCACAAACATAAACTCTTATAATATGATCCATTTGTATGGTAGAAAATGACTTGGGATTATCAACAGTAAAGGAGTGGCCGGAGAACAAAGCGAGTAGCGGTGGACCGGTGGTGACTACGGTGGTGGGGGACCGTTTTTTGGTGGGGCTCGGTCGCGACAATTACTGTTTGCCGGCCTTGTCGTGAGCGTGGTCTAAGGTTGGCTGGCCTCTTTGTGCTTTATAAGAGTGATGTGTGATGTATCTCTTCCCCACTTTTGATTTTGATGTGTCAAATAATTAGATTGTGCAAAATATGAAACGAAAAGATAATTTGATATGAATATGATACGAAAATAGTAGGTTTGAGTTGAGGTTTAAGGAGTCGAGTTGTTTAAGGAGTAACATGCTTAAGTACTCATTTAAGTAAGTAAGTTGAATTTTAATTTCTATTGGATCAACTCGTTTCTAATATATTTAATTTAATTATAAAATTAAGTTGATTATTAGAATGTTTAAAGTTGATAATTTAATGGCCAACCCATGACTTACATATTTATTAAGTGGGTTGAATAAGGGCCGAAAAAGTTCTTAACCCATTTAACATACAGGTCTCGTTTACACAGTATTTAAGCATCCTTTTTAAGAATCCTTTATATAACATAAATGTAAATATGACACAGTATTTAAGCATTTGTTGGTCCTAAATTTAGACAATATGTCTAACGTTGTAGATATGATAAAGTTGGACTCCAATCCTTCAATATACACCGTCGAGCTTGTTATCGGGTTGAGCTCGTGTTTTGAGCTAATACCAACTTTTATAAGCTCTATCTAATTGGTCATGAATTCTAACGAGCCGAGCACCTCCTTTTTTGAACTTGGCTCTATAAGCCAACAAACTCCCATAATGAAAATGAAAGAGCCATAATTGATTTCCATCAGTTCATGTACACCTCTACCTCCCACCGAGATTCGGAAAAGAGAGTTAATAGGACACATGGTAACTAAATGCGCTGAAAATGTAATAAATGAAGACACGTAGAAAAGAAGACAAAGGCAACAACAAAGAACAAGTGAAATAAGTAAATGGCTTGAAATGAATGCAGTACTCTTACTACTCCTATTCTCTCTGCTTTGTTGTCTCTTATAATTTAGACAGGCATTCCCCCTCTCTCTCTGTACTCTTCACATTCCCCTTGCCACTTGTACTACGCTTCATTTTTCTTTTAATTACGTATCGTAACATTTAATGTATTAATTTTTTAATTTATACTTTATAAAATAATATTTTAGTTTAAAAGTTAATTGATGTAGTGTGTAAGTGAAAATTTAGAAAACGGAAAGGTTCAACAGTCTTTCTTTAAATCTCTATTACGAAAATAATAAATATAAAGGGAAAAGAAGTCGCTTAATTTCTCACAACTCGAGAAAGAGAGAAAATCCTAGAAAGTTGATAATCAAATCTGAAAATTATGAAAGCTAAATTAATCCTAGTCTTTCTCTTGTTTAAATAGAGGAGAAGATTTACCTAACTTAAAAGATTTAAAAGATAAAAGATAAATAAAAGATTTAAAAATAAGTACAAATAAATATTAATAATTATCTATAACTTACTAACTAAGTATCCCAAACCCTGCGCAAGCGGGAGCTTTTGTGGCACTGAGACTATTATTGTTATTGTTGTACTAAGTAAGTATTCTAAAAGATAACAAATTTCTCTAGCCATATTTCTAACAGCGTATCTCTAGTTGCATTTATATGTAGCTCGCCTCGCCCGGGATCACGCCAGGCTATAAAGCCTCCAAGCCTCGTCCACCAATTATCAGGCTACATCATTAACTAGGTTGTAAAATGAGTTTTTCATCCCACTCATTTTTAATTAGTAGTGTCTCAACATCGTTGTTCGTGTGAGAGAGGGAATGGTGGTGGGTTTATGTTAAATTTCTTTGGGCATTAAACTTTACTTACTGTGACATTCACATGTCAATTCAAGTAAGATTTTTACTAAACTCATATGTAGTGTCCTTAACAATTTACTAATAAATTACATACCATTTTATGTCGTTATTTTTGACCATTTTGCTGAATATATATACTTTTGGATCTATTTTGTAAACTAAAAAATTTATTTGATGTAATTTATCATTTCTTTCTTTTATTTTGTATATAGTATAACAATATATAAATTATAAATTAAAAGGATGGTCCCCTCTACCTGCCCGTATCCCACATCGTATCTTCTATGCTACTATTGTTTTTTTTTTTTTCCCATTATTTATTTATTATTTTTATATTACAAGTTTACTTTGAATAAATCACATATTAGTACACTAAGGTTCAATATATTAAATTTTTAGTCCATAAGTTTTATAAAATAATTTTTAAGTGAAATAATAATATAAAAAATAAATGTAAAGTCTACTTTTACATATTTACATTTTATTATTTAAATTATTTTATTAAATATATATAAATTTAAAAACAATTTACCGATTTAGTTAGTTTTGACTGGGTTGCTTTTGGTGCTTTTTAGGCTGGAAAAGCCTACTGTTTTACTACTGTAGCTGGTCTATTATATATATATATATATATATATATATATATATAGCAGCTGTTCCTTTACATTTATTTTACTAAAATTGACTGACTGGATCCTATGGGCATCTTCATTTTAATCTTCAATTATATCCCATATGCTATTCCAAAGTTTTTTTTAATGTTGCTTTTTTCCTCTAACACAACTTAAATTGCAATCCAAAAGGCTTATACAATTATAATAAAGATAGGATAACGTTCTTTTTTTAGATCGGTGATGCCTTGAGGGAGAGAAATACCCATCAAATTTTCAATAAAGGGGAACCATAATATCTTTAATGGAGATAAACCCGAGTGGCGTGGTTGGTCGCCGATGTTCTTGACCACTAGGCTATGTCCTGATGGAGCTAGGATAACCTCTTATTCTCTTCTTCCTCTACTCTTCTCCTCTATAACCCTCTGTCGGACATTGTCTTAACAAATATGTGAATATAAGACTTTGAGCTGCTAATCATATTTTTATTTTTTTAAAATAGAATAGATATAAATTCTCCATAACTTATATATGGCAATTAATGGCCCAAGTTTAAGGCCTTTCTATTTTAAGGTCTTATTATTGTTAGTTCAAAAATTATTATCATCATAACGATAATGTAAATTACAGTAAAAAATAATCATAAAATTTGACAAAATTACTTTAATATTAATATTTTTATCATAACAATGACAATACTTTATTTTAAGTCTCAACTTCTATAACAATAGTATTAAATGATCATATGACTGAATTATAGTCGAATTATCTCTTGTATTGTATTTAAACCAATAATAAATAATATGCTTACCGTATTCCATGCATTATGATTTTCATGTATTTAAAAAGAAATAGTTTGCACTAGAATAATCAGCAAATAATTGATTTGAAAAATAAAAAACTGAAACCAAATCGTCCTATTATTTATAACCAAATATTATTTCCAGAACTAAATGTGTTAATATCAAAGCAATTTCATATTTTGCTTCTCACAATTATATTCTTTCGGCTTTAACATTGACAAAATAAATTCTAGGATTTTTTTTATTAAAAATCACATAAATTTTAGATGCGGTTTTAAGAAATTACCTACATTTACTAATAATATATCTAAACTTTTCAAAATTATTTATTATCACACCTTAATATAACACCATTAACATCTGTTAGTTTTTACTAACGTGACATTTTAAAAATATAAAAAATATTTCTTAGTATTCAAAAATTCTAATAGGAAGGAACAAGGAACATACCTAGTGCCTCAAGGGTTCCCGCCTACACAGGGTCTGGGGGGGGGGGGGACAGATGTACGCAGCCTTCTCCCTTCAGGGTGTTAACCTGAAGAGAGGCTGTTTCCCAACGTCCCCAACCTGAGGGTGAAGACTTCCCAGGAGGTTACCCATCCTGGTGTTACTTTCACCCAAGCACGCTTAACTTCGGAGTTCTAATGGGATCCGGTGACGGCGTGTTGGTGCCCTCCTTGGTATTCAAAAATTCTAACATTATTTTAAAATTATTTTCTCTTTTTTCTAAAACAATATCCGTAAAATTAACGACGTTAAAATTAAGGTGCAATGTTTAAAACTAAGGTGCAAATGACCATTCTACTCAAGTTCCTGGTTAGATCTCCACCAATGAAAGACTGCCACGTATAGAGCTGAGTCATCCACATGTCGGGAATATTGATGAGCTCATTGGGATCCACAAGTAACATCACCCATATTATTATATGATACTTTTTATAATGTTCAAAATAATATGAAATTATAAATATAATATAAAAAAGTATGAAAGTTTTGGTCAAAATGGAAATGAGAGGGTGGTTCCCACTTCGTTGGTTCCCACAAATCCTTGTCATTTTTTTTTAATCTTCCTGCACTTGTCTCTGTCTCCTTTCTCACTTTTTTCCCTTATATAAAAATAATGATTTTAATTAAAATTATCATAAAGTTTAATTATTTATTATCTAGATATTATAATAATGCAATATATACATTATAACAATAACAAATTCAGTGCCTGCAAAGAGCTCCCGCAAAAGCAGAGTCTGAGAGGTAGATGTACGCAGCCTTCCCCCTTCAGGAGGAATGTAATATATACATTATGATATCCTATAATTTGAATGTTTTCGATACCTATGACAAAGATTAATTGATTTTTATAAGAATCTGAATAGTTTTATATAAAAAATGTCAATATACCTAATTATGTTACTTATTTTTAGCAAAAGTTATGTAAACACTAAAAATTTCACTGAGTTTTAATATAAATTACTTAATATTGCTAAAATTATGCGGAAATGCCAAATTTTTTGACAAAAAACTGTCAAACTCTGTATATATGGTTGGGCACATTTTTAGTATTTGAGCAAAATATTCCTTAATTAATAAAATTTTTGAACTTTCGATTATTAAATAACAAAAGTTATAAATTTCAATATATCATATTATAAACAAAGTCTTCAGGATGAGGTCCTCGGAAAGAGTCTTTCTTCCACCCAGAAGGGGGAAGGCTGTATACATCCACCCCCATACCCTGCTTCGTGAGAGAACTCCTGTGATACTGGAATTGTTGTTGTAGAGTATTTAGAGGAAGAATCTTCTCATCTCAAAATTTCAAAATAATAATAAAATAAAAATTACCTCAAAAAAATTACCAGAGCAGCAATGATATGAGCTATAAAATTATTTTAAAATAATAAATTAAATCAAAGGAAAGAAACAAAAACAGTAGAAAAAGTAGAAATGGTGAAAAAAAGAAAAGTGAACAATAAAAAAAAGGAGGGGAGAGAGACCAGGCAGCGCATATTTCTCCTTTGCTTTCTCTCCTTTTTATGTCCTTCAAAACTTCCCCCTTTTTCCTGCATAAAGCCTCCCATTTCCAATAACATTACAAATCCTGCTGCTTCGTATTTTATTTTACGATAAAATTAATATTTTATAAGACTAATTTCATCCCAGAATAATAAAACTCGATAACAAAATTGATATCTTAGAAGACTAATTTCATATTTTATTTTATAACAAAATAGATATCTTATAAGACTAATTTCATTACAGAATAATAAAACTCGAGAACAAATATCCGAAAAGATTTAGAAGAAAATGGAATGAAGTTACAAGAGTGAAGCAGAAGAGATTTGTTGAAAAATAATGATAATAATATGTCCATTCTTTCTATGAACTCTGTACATTTTTGTTATTCCATTCTCTCTCTTCTTTCCCCCCATTTGTTTCAATTTAATCCTCTAGGAAACGCTTGTTTTTTCCATTTCTCTACAATAATTTCTAAAACAATTCAAATAAAAATTAAACAAATAATTCTCCTCCCCCATAGAATGTACAAAGGAAACTACCTTGGCTGATCAAGACAAAACTCAGCCTCACCGCCCTGCCCGACCCGCCATCCCCGTCACCCCCGCTGCTACAGCAGCCACCCGTTTCCAACCCCGTGTTTGGGATCGCGGGTCCGAGCCAGTTCAGGGATTTGGTTTCAATGGAATAGTACCCGGAACCTTCTATGAACTGTGCTATCTGTCTTCCATAAAGATTCTTCCGATGAAATCCTGGAACCTTCTAGAGTAGAGCTTAGGATCCACAGCCGATATCGAGGTGGGATCGGCTTGTAAGGATTTATAAGCATGCTCTAGCTTCTTGCTGATATCATAATCTTGTAATATATCGATGATCCCAAAGTAGAGAACTACTTCGTAGATTTCGCCATTTCTAGAAGGGGCTAAATTTCCGAAACCCCCCGGTACATACTGGTCGAAATCGCTCCTCCTAGCAAGCCTTTCGGCTCTAGCAGGCATGTTCGCCCCCAACCGGATCAAGGGTTTCCTGTTCACGAAGAAGTTGGATCCATATAAGGGCTCAAAGTGATGACGAAAACAAAGATGGATAGTAAGTGTGAAGTGAACTTATGAGAGTATAAAATCATTCATGAAACTTCACCAATCAATTTAAACTTCGAGGACAATGGGTTCCTTGACATAGTAAAATCACTGCTAAATAAAGCTTTTAAGACAATTGATTTTTGACATGTAATCAAATTTTGTTAACCAAGAGGTCCCGTGTGGGATTCCCAATAACCTCCACTTATAATATAAACAAAATTTAAGGCGGGTTTGTGTATTATCCACGCTTCAAGTCCAATGGGCATTCGTGTGAAGGGATATGTTAGAGTATAAAGTCATTCATGAGCTTTTATACATCAACTTAATCTTATTGGGGCAATTGGTTCCTTCATATGCATTACCCGCATTTCAAATCCAACAACATATTGAATCATAAACCGTTCATGGGTTTTCACTTGACAGCTAGAGCAAGCTATTATGATAGTCAGTTCCTTGAGAAAAAGCAACAAGACCATTTCCAAAAGATCCGATGAACACCAAAACACAATCTAGTTTCTTTTTGCAAAAATGAAAGAACGCATATCTCAAGATGTAAAATGTAGGTCATATGAGACAACAAAAAATTTTAGAAAAAGAGGAGAAAACACACCGGCCAGCAAGGATTCGATCCCGGTCATGCAATTCTGCTTCTAGAAAACGACACCCCCGAAGAAACTTCTCGTTCTGATAAGAATCTCGTTTACCTGCAACAAAAATAAATTCAATTTGTATTGAGAAAAGGCGTTGGCTCACTTCCTCGTTTATCGAAAACGAACTGTGAAAGATCGGATGGATACCAGTTCGAAGAACGAATGGCGATAAACCCATCTTATCTCCAGTGTTATCATTGCGAAAATGAATCCCAACCAAGAGACTATAATCCATAATCCTCTCAGCTTCTAAGAATTCGCAGTCACATTCAATTTGCCTGAAAAAGAGCTCAAGTTTGTCAGGTTTGAGGCTAACAGATCAAGTAAAAGAAAAACAAAAAGAACCTATGTGAAAATCAAGCCACGCTCTAAAAACTCACTTGACAAGCTCTTGGTACCAGTTCCTTTGCAGGCGAAACACGAAGTTGAGATCAAGATCCTTGAGGGTAGTGGTTTCGTCTATCTCACCCTCTGCCTTCTCTGTGGTTCGTCCATGGCGAGAGCCTTTTAAATCGAATCTTCTATGAATGCGATATTCTGAACAAAACATGTTGCCCATCACAACAAATCGCGTCTGGTTCAAGTTCAAGAAAACAAAATGAATCAACATCGAAAATCACCGTCTCTCCTTGATGAAACAATAGTATATGTTCTTATTGCGTAAATCATACCTTTGGCCCCCCAATCGGTTTAACACAATGCACACCATAAAATTTAGTTACGAGAGAATTTTCATAGCAACAAACATGGTGGTAGTAACTCGGAAGCATCCTAATGAGAACCTGAAGATAGACATCAAATTCGAATTATCAAGCACAATCCCCGTAGAATTTAATAGGGTCTTAGGCCCGACCCAAAAATTAGTATATATGAGATCTATATACAAGTTCCAATGCAACTTCAATGTGAAATTTTTTAAAAGACACACTTCCTTCATTCTCAAATTAACAATAATTTAAGTAAGAAGCTAGAAAACAAAAGTACAACCATTTGCCAACTATACTTATTCTATGAATCATGTGAGGTCAAAAGGTTAGGCAACTAACCTTGACTTCAGATTTCTTCACTGTTTTTATCATAAATCTGTCATCCTGCGTTAAGTAAAAGAAACTTCCACTCTTTCCAGGCGACGAAAGTTCTCTTAACGCATCGTTTCCACATATTGCTAACATATAATCCGCAGGGTCGACTTGAAACAGCCCCCTCAAATGTCTGTAAATTCATACAGAGAAATTGTTAGGAAAACAAAACAAAAGAACAACGAAAAATTCAAGACACAAGATTTATGTGATTCAAAACAATTCTTCTTCTCACATCTACGCTAACAAACCCTAAGGAAAAGTAAAAATAGCAACACAAAAGCCTAGTGTGGCTCAACACACCCTCAGCCGAAGCAAGGCTTGATCCTCTGGTCCATTGACACAACCAGTATAAAACCAAGCTTCACACAGAATCACAGCACAAATGAAATCACATTTTACTACTTCGAAGACATACCATACAGATATGACCTATAATCTCAACCAACGATATAGCATAAACAAACAATCGAACACTGTCTAGTGATATAGAATAAGATTAGAACTACATTAGTACATTCAATAATTTCAACATTTGATTCTTACCTGAAGACCACGGGGCAATAATCTTTCCACCGAAACTCGGTGGATTGATGGGGCGGTGTCAGCTTTGATCCCTCCGGAGGAAACCTTGTCCAAAACTTCTCCTTGGGATCAAAATCACAAGGCTTAAGATCCCTCAAGACGGAACCGTGTCTCCCAACTGAATGTCTACAAGGAAACCACACCACCTAATTATCAAAAATGATCAATGCATACACCTAAACAATAAAATGGACTATGATAATCTGATAACAAATTAAGTTTACCTAATTCCCAGCTGAAGATTAAGCATCAAATCATAATTCTTATGCCCTTTTGATATCGTTAGCCCTGGTTTCTTCGCCTCCTTGATGAAATGACAAGGGCTCCTACCAAAGTTCCTTGCGCTGATCCGATCCAAGCCAAAAAACCCATCCCCATAAATCTTTGAAGCCTCTACATTATCAAGAATATCGCAAGTTATATCTCCGGCTTCACCATCACTTTCCCAAATACAAATCCTAGGAAAAACCCTTTCACCTCCCCAACTCCCTCTTCCTCCAACACCATCCATTGACACCCTCTTCTTCGGGTTCGTCGTGGCCAATGCCAACTCATCCCACCCGTTATACTGAACTTGCCCAATTACCTTTGGAACCTCATTTTCCCATTGCCCTTCAATTTTTTTCCCATTTGCCCAAATCAAAACCCCTTTACCACAAATCAACCCATTTTTCCACTCACCCACATACTCGTTCCCATTCTTCCATCTAAATCTCCCATGCCCATCTTGCGAATTCCTCTTCCATGACCCCTCATAGTAATCGCCATTTGCATACCGCTTTTCGCCATACCCATGCTTTTTATCACCTACCCATGTCCCCTTATACGTATGCCCATCGGATCCAGTAAAGGTTCCAGATCCTTCCATCCGACCTGACTTGAATTCCCCTTCATAAGTTGCCCCAGAAGGCCATGAAAACTTCCCTTTGCCATTCGCTTTCCCTTTCTTCCATTCACCTTCATACATACACCCATCTGCCCACAAATACTTACCCGACCCGTGTGGGACATTACCCAGAAAAGTCCCGATGTACAGATCTCCATTGGGTAAGTGTTTCTCAACAATGGCATCAGAACCCACCGAAACGACACCGTTTAATGCCGCAAAGTTCCCCGTTGGAGTGACCCTCCGAGTTGTACGAATCAGAGGTTGCGGTTGAAAGATCAGATCTTTTACAGGGTTCAAATGATGGATTTGGTCCTCTTTCTCTCTCTTCTTCTCATCCTCAACTGGGTAATCTTCTACTTCAACTAGGGTTTCCAGCATTTTGAGCAAAACTTAACAGAAATAGCTTAAATTCCAGGAAATTAGGCAAAAGGGTGTGCGTAATCACCGGAATTCGTTACAAAACTACCATCATTTCGCGCTGATTTCTGAGAAATTGAATCTGGGTGTGTTAGATTTGAATCTAAAGATCACACCTTTAAGCAAATTACGCAGAACTTGAGCTGCAGATAGCAGAAGAGAGGAAAAGTAGAGAGAGAGAGAGAGAGAGAGAGAGAAATCTGGTGAGAAATTGATAATCTATGATTTTATCAGGTGAAAAAGAAAATTGAAATGAAATTGAAATTAAAAATTTTAAAGGTTTTTTTTTTTCCGGGAGGATTTCTATTTGATTTTATTTAGTGAGAGAGAGAGAGAGAGAGACAGAGGGAGTTAGGAGCCGGCTTTCATCTTCCCAAGGAGACGTTGGGGAGGGCACCAAGGGGAGAGAGAGAGAGAGACGAAAATGCCCTTCGACAACAATGGAAAAGACAAACGGATCCCCCATGGGGATTCTGTGGCTTCCAAGTGACGTGACGGAATTGGCCTTATATTATGTCTCTCTTGTTGGAAAAATAAATAATAATTTTACTGTATCTTTTTTTGGATGATATAATTGTTAATATAATGTTATTATTATTAGAGTAAAATTATAATTTTTAAGATAATAATAGCTTATAAATTTGGATTGGATAGAAACTAACCTCTGTGAGCTCTCTTAATTGCGGGTTTGTCATTTGTACGCTTTTTCATTATATTTTTTTTATCTTAATATATAAATAATAATAATAACTATGAGTAATAAAAAAATTATTTTGATAAATTATACGTTAGTGCTTTGAGGTTTAATGTATTATTTTTTCAATGTACAAACTTTATGCGATAATATTTTAGTTTAAAAATTACATATACTTAATAAATTACTGCAAATTACAGTATGTAAAGGTCTAAAATACGCCGCTTACCTAGCTTTTCTCCATTAGTAGTTTAGCATAATATTTAATGGATGAATTAAACATATATTTTTTAATTTTTAAGTTAATTAAATACAAATTGATGCAAGTGATAGGAGATTGATACAAGGCACGTATAACGGGTACGACATTATACCCATACCTGCCTTATACCCATGGCTGGTATTTCCACATGTACCAAAATGAGGTCCGTACTCCTATGTAAGGGATTATATCGACTGAGTTGTGGTGTTTAGATAGTAAACCTTTGGTTATGCGGCCTTTTTGAATTGAACCTCATCTCTTGGAGGGTCAGGAAGCAACCAAAGTGTCCAAATCCGCTATTAAATCAAAATAACACGCTGTAATACATTTTTTGTTTTGAGACTTGACTCGTCATCTTCTATGTGACATTAGTGTGTACCTTCACCATCTCGTGGGCCTTCGGTGTGATAACATTTTTGCCACATACATCGCAGTGAACCCTTTTGCACACAATCACACTAAGTATGTTGACATCAATTTTCAATATGTTTAGAAAAAAACATATTCAGGTGACATTCGGGTACAGTATACCGTAATTGAGGAACAACTAATTGATATCTTTACCAGGGGTCTCTCACCTGCTCGGTCTACCCATATTCATGACAATTTGTCCACAGTCTCCACCAATATAGATTGAGAAGGCCTGTTAGTAGATTTGTGTAGGCTGATAACTCTGATATTTAGGTTCTCTATTTTATTTTTTCTAAACTTAATTCTTCAGAAACGAAAATTCAACAGTAAATAATTTCGCTTTAACCTCAATTTCGTCAAAGGCGAAATTCATACAACTTTAGATGATCAAACCGCTCTTTAGCACGAGTTTATATCACGAGGCAAAAGCACCAATATCAGGGCATTTAGTAAAGTACCTAATATAAAAATATTAAATAACCATACCTGTTAGAGTATAAAACCATCTCTGGGCTTTTACCTATCAGCTTAAGCTTTTGTGTATCAAAGCCTTGTTGACCAAGAGGACATGAGTTCGAATCTTAACAGCCCCCACTTTCAATACTAAAACAATTAGGTATGAGGTGGGCCTATGCACTATCCACGCTTCAAGCCCAATTCGCATTTGCATGAAGGGGGCATATTAGAATATAAAATCATTTCAGGGTTTTTACCTATTAGTTTAAACTTTTGAGACAGATGATTCTTTGACACTACCAATACCTAATAAAAAATATTAAATTTCTTTTTAGATAGATAAATGTATTTTCTCTATTTTGTATTTCACGAGGTATTTGATTCTATTAGGACAATATGAAAATATCATGCCCCTTTTTTTGTTTTTTTGGCTAAAGAAGATGTTTCCTCGAAGATTTGAGGGATTTCGATCTTATAATTTGCATAAGCCAATCCCAAGATAAGTTGGTGTCATATTATTTTGATCTTTTTTTCGTTTTTATTTGGAAAAGAACAATTGAGATTGAAACTATTCATTACGATCATTCTTAAGAGCATGTACAATCAAGGGAATTGGTATCTCACCTAATCAAGATTACAAAAAACCGAGTTGTCACAATTATATCAACTAATTGTTAATACTGGTATATCTCACATATCTTTCAATGTAGGGTGGCGAATCACATTATTGACAATGAGGCGGGCTATGGTAGCGGCTATACATGAATGAATACTTTGATCTATATAAGTCCATGCCAAATGGTCGGGATTTGGGATGGAGGAACCATCAGGGTTAATAATAAAGGGACTGGGGCATGGGAAAGATAGGATCATGAAGATTTGCTCCTGTCATGCGGAGGAATCAGTAGGAGTTTCTAATTTGATGGTGACCAAATTTGTGGCTGTAGAGACAGAGAAGGGAGGGGCGATAGGCGAGGACAGGGCCCCTTGCGTTGCTGCGATAGTGGTGCTGTAGTTGATAAGGGAAGAGGGAACCAACCGAGATGAATTAGGTTTCTTTTTTCTTTTATTAGAAATAGGATGTTCTGATACCATGTGAATATAGTGATATATTATAACATAATCAATTGATATGCTAGCCCCATATATTTATAATAGTAAGAAATACAGGATATGATAGAATTAACCTAATCAGGATATATACATGGAGTAAGATCTATAATGAAGAAGATAAGTGCAATTATCAGTAGATAATGTAAGACTATATATATATATATATTAGTTCTTAGTTTGATTCATCTTATCTTATTTTTTGATTCTTAACGTTTAGTATTTATTCTACGATATTGCATCATAATAGACACTTTCTTTTACCTATAAACAATCATCATTTAGAGGCATATTTTTCATGACTCTATTTTCATTTATGTCAGAAGATTATCTTTAATCTTTATTACAGTCATGTTTCTTTCTTTTTATTTAAGTAAAAGTAAGGTTATATTATTTGAGTCGGTTCCCAAAATAATGCTAAAAAATAAAAAAATTAAAAAAATAATGCTGAAAAAAAAATATTTCACAATCTACTGTTGAACCGCGTTTACTAAACGCGTTTAAATTTCAATAAAATCGGATAAAAATATGTGGGTTATATCAGTATAAACCGCGTTTACTAAACGCGGTTTAACGTCAGTAATCCAAAAGGCCGTTTTGTTTCACTTATACTTACCATTGTGCCGTAATTCTTCAATTTTTTGTTCGTTTATAGTTTTTATTATGCCACAATTTGTGATGATTATCATATTGATCCCATGTCTCTCTTAATGAAGCTCGAACATCATAAGTGGAGGCTAAATAACTCCAATAATAGTACTTGAAAGATCTCCAGTGTGTAAGCAAAAGAAAGGAGGGGGCGAACGACGTGACTGGTGGTGGGTTAACGAGAAAGAGGCAGAGAGATGGTGAAAGCAGCGGAGAGAACACGCGTGAATTAGATAAACCTAGTAAACCGGGTCATAAAGACTCGGTTATAGCAGAAGAAAACCGCGTCTTTATGACGCGTTTTTGTTAAATTAAAACCGCGTCTTAATGACGCGGTTTACTATATATAACCGCGTTATTAAAACGCGATTTATTCTAATATTAAACGCTATTTTTGGACACGGTTTATGAAAGCCGCGTTTAGTAAACGCGGTTTAACAGTAGATTGGGAAATATTTTTTTTTCAGCATTATTTTTTTAATTTTTTTATTTTTGAGCATTATTTTGAGAACCGACTCAAATTATTTTGGAGAAGAAAAAATGAGATTTAAATCTATAACTATTGTCGAAGGTGGAATAGTTATTACCACGTTAAATCACAGAAGCTGAACCGCATTTTCTACCCGTACATGTAGTTGTTCGAGTTCACTTACTTTTCATAAAAGAATAAAGTTAAATTTCTTTAAATAATTTGTTTTAATTAAAGACATTAATTTTAACAATATAATAAAATTCAAGCCCAAACTTTAGTAGAGAATATACATCCGGACATCGATAAATAGAAGAATTTTAATACTGAATTAAATTTTTTTTTTAAGGTTTGACTTTAAAATGGCAAATTCAATAATCAATCTCATCATTATTACAGGACCGTTAATGATTTTTCGTTTAATAGTTTAAACTTTTTAAATAGTTGATAGTATTAAAGCTTTACTGATTCAAAGGTCAGAAATTCAAATTCTAACAGTTTTCAGTCTTATATAACATTATTATTATTATAGAAAATATATGAAGGTATAGTCTTATATAAAACTATTTATTAACCTTCACTTAACAATTTAACCTATCAAAACACTTGATTCCTTAATAAGCACAAAGATACTGAACAACAACAACAATCCCAGTGCCTCAAGGGCTCCCACAAAAAGCGGGGTCTGGGGGGTAGATGTACGCAGCCTTCCCCCTTCAGGGTGTCAACCTAAAGAGAGGCTATTTTCGAGGACCCTCAACTTGAGAGATAAGTCTTCATCGCCTCATAGAGACCTGGGAGAAGCACAAAGATGCTGAAACCCAGACAAAAATAAAATCTAGTTTTAATTATAATAATAACATATACGAGCTTGGCCAACAAAATAGGAGCGTCCATTTCTGCAAAATTTCAGTGTTGTGGTGTTTTCTTCCCTTTGTGTGTGCTTTTCGAATTTCCCTTAGCCGCTTTTGTATCGAGAACTTTTTCTTACTAATTATCGAATAAAAGAAATAGTAAGACTGGTCAAAACCTCAAGTAAACATTTATTTGAAGCCCCAATTTGTTAAGAACCACTTTCGAAAGTTAGTTATACTTCTATTGCATACTTCCTATTTATAGTTGAAGAGATCAAAATCTACGGTATATAAACGTATATGTACACATGCACAATATTATGATTCACCAATCAAACCTATTTTGAACTCTTAAAATCTTAAGACTGGCCATTTATCTAGTCTCTATCATTGAGAGAACTAGTTGTTCGTTAAATGACACGTGTAACCTTTTATAACCTCTAAGTTACAAAATAAAAAGCATATACGAGCTTATCTTAAAAATAAAAATTATAATAAATAAGAGGATAATATTGATTGGTGGAGAGCAGACGTAATAACAAACCATGCAATATGCAAAAATAATTAAAAATATTTTTGAGAATTATATATAGGAAAGAGAAAGCACCTTATAATAAAATGTTGATGATGCCCCCTGACTGCTTGTCACGTTCTCAAGACTCAACACACCCAATCATAATTCCACAACTCTATTATCATTATCTCATCCATTAATTATTATTATGATTATTTCATGTATTTTATTTTTATTACATAAAAAAGGTACAATTATATTCTAATATCCAGGAAGAACTGGTTGAATGTCCTGTCATTTCTATTTATTACTGCATGAAGACTCTTGCTTCCATGATGGCACACTCTTCAAGTCGGGGATCCTCGGAAATAGCTTCTCTTCAGGGTAGCACTCCGAAGGGGGGAGGGCCGGGTATTTCAACCCCCGACCCTGAGCATGCGGGAGCCCTTGTGGCACTGAGTTTGTTGTTGTTGTTATAAGAAGACTCTTGCTTTCATGCTTCTAAGCTTCCGTGCTTTTCGTGCTCTTCATGCTTTCCACGCTCTCATACTTCTAAGGTTGGGGGTTGTCGGAAACAATCTATCGTTCGGGTATCACCCTGTACGGGTAAGACTGCGTACATTCTACCCCTCCCAGACCCTACTTATGCGGGAGTCCTTGAGGCTGTTGTTGTTGTCAGAGACTCTCAATAGATTGGTCCCAACACCTACCTTCAAATTCAGTTTTGGGTTGTCATATATTCTACTCACCCAGAAAAAGTAGGCATTGTCGAGGACCTTCTTCAAAGCTAAGCTCCATGTATATATGACTTTAATCATGGTGCACAATTAGGCTTCGAGGCCGAGACTTTGACATTTTTATGTTTTGTTTTATTTTTCTAATTGAAAAAAATGTGTGTATCTCTTAAGAATTATATCCTCTTTTTTACTTCTTAAAAAAAAAAAAAAAAAAAAAAAACGTAATATCTGAAAAAATGGAGAAGAGTTTTGAACCCAAAATCTTAACATACACCAAATCAAATAGCTATCTCACGTATTAGTCTAAAAAGCAACATTTTTAGTGCCCCAAAGGCTTCCGTCTAAGTAGGGTTTGGGAGGGGTGGATGTACGCAGCCTTTCCTCTTTAGGGTGCTACCCTAAAGAGAGACTATTTCAGAGTCCCCTCAACTTGAGGGGTGCACGAGGATTTACCAGAAGGTCACCCATCTTGGTGCTATTCTCGCCCAAGCATGCTTAACTTCGGAGTTCTAATGGGATCCGGTGCTTGCGTGTTGATACCCTCTTAGGTATCTCGTGTATTAGTTTTTACTGGATTAAAGTCTCCTTGAAGGATTCGCATCTTTTTAAAGGAGTTTATGTGCATACTGCGGCGGGGGGGAATATCATCTGCTGAGGTTTTGCTTTTTATTTGTTGGTGTTGACCGTAGATGAGTTTTACAGACTTTGTCTATATGTTCTCGAATGCCCAATATAATTTATTGATACACAGCAACAACTTAACTATTAAAAATAAAATAATATATCAGATAATTTTCTTTGTTTTTTTTTTAAAGTTTTGTGGCCATCAGATGGAGGGACGTAGGTGTATCAAATGATGTAATGTTCAAAGCTGAAAATCAATTTTATATATTCTTATATTATTTTAAATATTATTTGAATATGTCATAGCCCCCGGTGATTGCGCTTTTATATTAATTTTTTCATGAAATAATATAAATAAAAAGCTCATATATCAACGACTATTATTTGATTAATTAAGTTGACCAAAGTTTGATAGGTATTTATTACATCAACCACATAAATAATATTTGTACACTTTCAAACACAATGTTAGGACTTATCACTGAGAAAACAATCTATAATTAATCAAAAAATTCAATTATTACGACCTGAACCAATCACCTTCTGCCAACACAATATGAATATATTAATATAATATAAGCTTATGCTCTAATTAGGTCAAGTTTCCTGTAATAAAATAATTAAGAACTTATTGGTTGTGTATTTTGAGGGTTAGCCTTTCATCACTTAAAGATTCTGATATTTTGATTCATAAGTGCTCTTTGCTGTTATTTGATAAAATCTTTTATACAAAACCCGACACTTTGCATGGAAGCATAAATCAAAAGGATTACTTTTGATTAAGTGAATGCCAAAATTTGACAAGCATTCAACAATATTTATATATACAATTTAGTTTAACGATATCTTGTTGTATATATTTAAAATATCAAAGATGGAGGTGATAAACATTAAAAAACATTTATTGATAGATAAACTAAGTGATTAATTTCCAAAATGATACTTCATTACCTCAAAAATGCAAATATCACAAGATAATTATCCACATATTCCTGGTAGTAGTTTCTTTGTTATTCATAACCTAATTAGTAATGAATAATGCCTAATGATATAGAATTTTGTTATTTTCAGAGCAAAAACTGTTATTATTGGAGTAATAATGTCATTTGAAGAGAATAATAACTACAAAATTTTATAAATTTGCTCTAACTATTAACATTTTTACCTTGAAAATAATCATTACTCATAATATATTCTATGGTCCAAACATGATTAAAATGCCAGCCTCGAAAAATAAATAATCCACAAACATTAAACCAAAACAATAACATCAACATCAAATAGACATATACTATTCATATATCAAGTTAAATGTTGATCCAAAAATCATGAGTTTCATACGATATATGGATATATATATATATATATTCTAACATGGGTTAGGGTTAGTCCTGACAATTTCAGAATTCCACGCAAAATTTTCAAAAGAGATGTGTTCGTCAGTAAATTTTTAGTTTTTATTTTTACTTCATTCTTTCGAAACAATTTCTTTATAAGGTATTGCCTTATAAAGATAAGACTATGCACATCTTACGCCTTTCGTATCGTAAAGTACTTTGCTAGAATTCTCCCAAAGACAGTGTGTTATTGTTGTTGCAGTAGACTTGGTATTTTGGGTAAAGAAAACAAAAGGCTAGGAAATATGACAAGATAGTAGGGGGGGACGGCGCGTCTTCAAGGCATCAAACGTCACAATTTTGGTACAAATTTGAGAGTGAAACATCAAAAGAGCCATTACATATTCATGGCGTCATGCAGTCAAATTCCCCCCATAACCCAAAAAGCTTCGGATTCCGAGAGATATGACCTACTTTCAGCCTTGTTGTTTTTGTTCACTAGACTGATCAAGATCCACACCCCTTTTATACTTTGTATAAATATTTTATCTTATTGGGGTCTCATGAAATTCTCCGGATAAAAATGGGTCCATTTTTCTTGATGCCTGCGCTCTTCTTCTCCCCCCTCCCTTTTACACTGTTAAGTCTATCTTCAGCTTTTTTGAAATGGGTTTTTGGTTTGAGTTGCTGGTTTCCAAATTTGAAAGGTCAGGGTCTTTTGAACTTGAGTACGGTTTGTTTAGGGTTTGGAGCGCTTTTGGAAACAGCCTCTATATAGGGTGTTACCTTATAGAGATAAGGTTGCGTATATCTTGCTCTTTCAAACCCTGCTTTAACCGGCATCTCTTTGAAGCATTGTGTTGTTATTGTTGTTGTTGTAGGCTCGTTTCTAGCTCAGAACGAACCAAGCCAGCTTGATTAACTTCTCAAGCTAAGAATGAACTTAATAGAGGTGGTGCTTTTAAGCTCCTTAAATCAAAGTAGGGTGAATGACCTTAGTTTGATACAATAATATATGCCCAAGCAAATATAGTTTAATGTTCAAAAAAAAAAAAAAGCAAATATAGTTTGAGCCAGAATTAGTTGAGCTCAAGATTAAGCAGGCTTAAATTGAGCTCAAATGAGTTTAAGTAACACGAGTTTTATTAAAATTTCACCAAGCTAGGTTTGAACTCAACCAAGCTGAGCCTAGTCCACGCCTATGATGACCCAAGTTCAAGCTTGAGGTTTTCAAACTTGATAATCTTTGAGCCGAGCCTCAAGCCTAACAAGCTCAAGCTCGGCTCAACTTATATACACTTTTAATCCCATCTTAATTTAGAGCGGTTTGGATTTGAGCCTCATCAGCCACTTCTTTATATAAATTCAACAGTTTCTTATTTTTTGAATATGATGGTTTTACAAAGGTAGTATCAAAATTTAGTTTTAAGAACTAGTTTTTAAATAATTATTTTTAAATTATGTACATTAAGAGATTCTTTTGTTTTATATGTATTCATAAATTATTGAATTACTCAAAATATTTCATGGCAGATAACCATTTTAAACAAATATATTTATTTCTCAAACAGTTACAATAATTTAAAAAACCATTTTACAATAATTTGCGAAATAATTTTAGGTGGTGATTAATTATGATGAACCTTGAAAGGGTACAGCTTATATACATCCTACACTCCCTCAACCCTGTCTTGGCAAACCTCTTTGAGGCACTGAAATACTTAATGTAAAGAGCAATTATATTAATTGGTGTTATATTCTTAAAAAATAGAATACTCTCTTTGCCCTTACAAAATGATATCATGTAGAGAGATCGTTTTCGAAGAACCCCCAACTCCAAAAGATAATAAATCATGAATAGTTTCTTCAACAAGAACATACCAAGATCCACATTCATGATGTTTAATTTGCAAGATATATCTTACTGTTAAAAATTACACATTATTCAACAAATTTTACAAAGAATTACTAGTCGATGTTTTTCATAAAGCAAACGAGAATAATGCACATCACATTAAATCTCATTGAATTCTCATACTGATTACTATACAGTTCAATCCCACCTCAATCTGGTCCTAGCTTATTTATGTAAATTACTTGAATATCTATACAAGCATATATAATGTGTACGCATGAATTCCAGTTCAGTCTCTATTCTTGAAAATTAAAGTCATCCAATTTCTTATTTGCACAGGAAGAAAATCAATAGAGAGAATGTACACAAATTATATGCAAACTAAAAGTCCTCTCTAATGTTCATGATTCAGAGATCTTGTATTCCAATGCCAAAAAAATGGAGTTCAATATCAAAGGTGAAGAAAAAGAGATCCTCGCCCTTTTTCATTATTTACTTTGCTCAAGTAATCTAATTATATACTTTTTATCTATGTAATGTAAGAGCAATATTCTTCACTAGTACTCAAAGCTAATTAATTTGCCTAACAAAATATACTCCACTGAGGGAAAAAGAATTATAGAGGATTATATGAGTCATAAAAGAAACTATATGGGCTTAGTCTAATACCTCAGGTGAGATTTGGCCGAAGATATTAGAACAGGACTCCCAGTTTCCTTGTTCTCTGGCCTGCCAATACCCACCTGTGTATCGGTACGTCTCGCTTGCTTTATCCTTTGTGAACCACCGCGGCTTCCATCCTTGTTCTTGCATTTGCCGCGCCTGAATTTTCAAAAACAACCCTCAACATTACACCCCCAGATCAAATGCCGAGTTTCGACCACCTTGTGTACTGGGGGGTCCCACCCAAAGTGGGATTTAAAGGGGTTAAATGTATGCAACTTTACTCTTTTTCCTTGGAAATGATGCTTTTGATACTTTAACATGTGATCTAGGACTAATCCCAAGACTTTAAAGCAAATTTGATTGATAGGCCCCTTCTCTGATAACTAAAGTGTCTAGACCAACTTATACACCTAAAATAATATACATTAATACCAAAAAATATGTGGTCCCCTTTATCATAATATATGTGCATAGGCTTTTATATAGAAACAAACCAATAATATAGCTACTTTTCAAAAATAACCTTAACAACTACGGGGCCTCGGCAATTGATTCCGTTGCTTAATTACAGCAAGAATTTACCCACCCCCCCCCCCCCCACCCCCCCCCCCCCCCCCCCAAAAAAATAAAAAAAAGAAGGGAAAAGAGGAGAGATTTTGTAGAAAGTTCAAACACAAACAGCATTTCAATCCACCAGTTACCAGATACACCCCAGAAATATGAGAAACTTTGGCACTATGGGACAATTTTTTTTTTGTGCAACGGACATGTCATTAACATCTGGTTAACTGTCGATGAACAGCAAAGTTTGGTTATAACAGTAAGTTAAATGATGAAAGATTACCTGCCGCTGCCTTTGCTCCAGCCGCAATTTCTCTGCATTGGCCTTCTCATACTCTCCATTTTCTAAATACCTTTGATCAGGCCTTAGCCTTGAGTCTGTTGGTGGCAACTTCTCCTATAATACGAGAACGAAACTGAGGATCAACTTCTGAACATTGAAATGGTACTTCTCGAATGAATTTAAGCTACTTATTACGCAATTCATGATTACGTAATGTTACCTTGTAATGGCTGCTATAGTACGCATATATCGTAATTTACAAGTATATTACAAGTTAAACTGTTAAAAGCTATCAAGGGGTTAAAATTTAATGATTATATGACAACTTGATCATTTTTTGCAAATGTAAAGGTCAAATGCAGCTTATGTTGGGCTTGTAATCCCAATGCCATTGCCGTGACCCATTATGTACGTCCATGACATCCTGCTTCTGAGACTCCACAACAGGGATCACCATTTGATTTTGTGCTTCTGATTTTAATGATCATTATTTCACCAAACGCTTTTTTGACCAAAGAGAAACATAAAGACTGCTTCCTTGAAAACCCTTCCCATCTTAGTGCTGTCTTTTCCTTGCATAATTTCATAGCACATCTTCAAATACAGGAAATGTGCTCCTCCATTTAGAAAAATTGACTTGCCCAACAAAAAGAGAAAACATTTTCATTCATAGAGGAAATCCGTTACCGGTTGTAATTTCATGTTGTACGATTCACCTCAACCTCAACTTGGCTAAGTGTGAACTTCACATAAATTTATATAATAAAATAATTGTCTTCAGCTAGAGAAAAAAAAAAAAAAGAAAAATATTCTTAATTGAATGGAAAGACATTTCGGTGAAAAAGATGTTTTTCTATTGAACCAAACAGAGCCAAAATGAAAAAGAAAGAACAAGAGGGAAAAGAGTGTGAATGAAACACATCACAGGTGAAAGGAGTACTCAAAAATCACCTTTAATCCAGAGGTGAGCTCATTCAAAGTGATAGCAAAGCGAGTCAGATTGTATCTAGTAGGAAACTCAGGTGGCCGGCTGCGCCTCCACAACAACCGTGCTTGGGACATACTCTCTGAACTTTTCCCTTTGCCTAAACAATCTCCATTCACATAATGCATGCTTTCATCCCACTTCCCAAACAAACTAGCTACTGTTTTCCCATTTCTATCTTGGACAACACCTTGCACCTGTAAAGCCAACCAGTGTCAGAGACTTTGTTTGGTTCAATGGAATTTTTTATAATATTTTCAATTAAAAATATTTGTTCTTACAAACTTCGTCTCTTTAGCTAAAACAATGATTTCATTCTATAAACCTGTAAGAAGTTCATGTTTGACCAAGTTGATGTTAGAGTAAAGCATAAAACAGGAGATCATATGATGAAAAACGCTTTCCGAACCGTGAAGTATAATGTCCCCTTTCATCGAGGGGAAGTCAATTTCCCTCAACGGCTTATGAAGTTATACAAAGAAACAATAGAATTGATAAGTGTTACGAGGAGCTTTAACATAGTCATTTCCATTTCAATGGATTTGCTTTCCGAAGCTATTTCATTTTCTTGTGTGGGTGTTTCTATAGAAGCTTATAATCAGTATGTTATTCTGTGCCACTTCTATAAGAACACAGTAAGAAACCAAGGCAGAATTGAATCATCCAACAAGGTGCACTTGCTGGAACCTTAAGCAATGGCATTAGATGAAAGGTTTCATACTGTCTAAATATATCTATAGACATACTCCGAAATCAATAACGAAAATGGGGCATCAGCAGCATGAGCCACAATGAAAAATCGACTATCGAGGACATGGAAATATATCTACGTATATAATACAAAATGAAGCTTTGTGGAAAAGAAGGAATGGTAATTTTTTCCCCCAAGCATGTTAGGACAGACTATGTGGAGGATCGGAGATGCCACCTGATGAGGTGTTCGATCAATAATAGACTGCTCCTTGAATTTCAATCTGCAACTGTAATCTCGATTACCCTTGATCTGCATTGTACCATAGTGTTCACAATATAGTTTCCCAAGTATAAGGTTGTATATGGATGTTGTCACCTGAAAGATAAAAACCAATAAGAAATTTGGCACTAAATATAACTTAAGAGTAATCACTTAGAATATATATATACCTTGCTCCATTGGAAAATTTCACCGTCATCAAATTCCAAAGTCAGAACACCAACTGGATCGAGTTGTATTGAACGACCCCAAAATTTGCTTTTCAGATTGCTATCTCCCCACAGTCTCCATCCTTTCCCCTCACAGTGACATGCAACTATCATAGGGTGATGACTGACCTGACTCAAAAATTTAAATACACCAATTGTTCACGAGGACATCAGAACATCATCTATCATATAACATGAAACAAAATTAGATGCAAATGCCAATTAATCGATTAGATGCGTTTCGGTAACAAATGCAGACAAGTTCCATTTAACTTGCACTAAAATGTTGTAATAATACTGTTAAGTCATTATAATTAAACAGAAATTGCACTAAAATCGATTAGATTCTGCAACATGTCATTGTCCCTTGAGCCACACCACTCATTAACCTCACTTGTTAGACTCTCCCACTTATCCTTCCAACATCACTGTCGGATCACCAGCACCACCTTAATTTGCCAGCATAAATTTCACTCTATACTTTCAGCATCATCATCTCTTTGATGAATTTAAAGGGACAAAAAGGCTTTGATAGGGCCAGAGTGAAAATGTTGCATATGTTAGTGTATGATAAGTCTTCATAATTATCAAGATTGTTTAGAAGAATTTTCTATTACAACTGTAAATGAGCGGGAAAAAAAAAATGTGAATGAATAAGAAATTGGCCAGTAACCAGCCAAAACAGAGTTAATGTGCGAGATAACTAACACAGGAAAACCAAACTGCAGTGCTATCAACAACTATTTAGCAATTTCAAGGAAGAAACTAAAACCTTCTCTGAGATAAATCGAAGGCCTTTGTTGGGAAAATCGGCCTCATAAGTCTCGCCCAACAATGGATTAAATGGCTTGCATGTTCTTCCTTCTGTAGAAGCATACCCAGAAACAGCAAATGCAGCCACATTAAGGGCTCTCATAAGGCTGTTTCCCTGAAGATTTACATATCAGAATTAGAATAGAGCAAAAAAATGCTTAACATATGCAAACAAAGTGTCAACTATGTTTATTTGAACTCATACAATCACCCAAAAGACAGCCACATTATATTGAACTTCTATTATTATTTTGTAATAACAATGCTGCATTTGGAAAAGAAATCATCAACATGCGAACACCTTTTGTCTAATCATTTACCCAACCTAAATATGCATTAGGGAAAAGAAAAATATATGACATGCATCAGGTTGCAACAGAGAAAGTGCCAACATCTTCTCACGTGGTAGAATTTCAAGAACTATCTGGTAAATACTGGGCGACAATAGCTGGATGTTAAGCCCAAAATGGCAAACCATAAAAGGATTTCTAGATACATGGAGACACGATGGGAACAGGGTTAGATAAGAATTTCTCTAGAACAATAATAGAGGAATACCAGGGATTGAGGATTATGTGCTCTCTCACAATTAAGGGATAATGGACAATTGCAGGTCATTAGAAAAACAAGAAAGGATGGGACCCAAATGCTTGGATTGAGAATAGTAAAACATTCATAAAAACCTCTGAATCATGTCAAATACAGCATATCATAAGCAATTACTCATCAAAGGAAAGAAATTAAAAGTTCGCCACAACTAAAAGGCTACCGTTTTCCCTTAAAATAAAGAAGGTCTCAGGATATGACAGGCATGGGATTCAAGCACAACAGCAAGGGCAACAGACTAATTTACTAATAACTATAATCTAACAATATGGGGGCACAAATAAAATAAATACGTGAAATGCAATCAAGAAATTACTTGGCAAATCAGTGAAAGGAAGAAAAGAGACCACTTTGCAATGAGAAATACAAAAGGTTCTCACAAACTCACACGTTTTCCCCATTCATTTGCCCTGTGAAGGAGATATGAGTATTCCAATTCTTCAAAACACTTTTGAAGGGATGAAAGTGGTTCATTGAAATACACGGGAAGACAAACTTTTGTAAGATCTTTCCCGACATTATCTTTTATCATTGACCACAAACTGACTCCTTTCTCCTTTTCAATAGGATCTGGCAACTTCTTTCGCCGCTTAACATAAGGGAAGTTAGATCCAATGGATTTAATAGAAGGATCGACATCTTCATCAGATCCAAAAGCATGGTCTTCATCATCAGAGGACAAAGACGACAATCTCAAATCAGACCCGCTGCTTCTAAAAGAACTTGATGAGAGAAAATCCCGTGTATCAAAGAAAGTGTTCTCCTCGTCATCTGTTTCTTCCTCTGGACCATCTGCCCTTTCATTATCGTCCTCAGATTCACTTACGCTTGCCTCTGTGAAAGAGAAAGACACAAACGATCTCAACAATCAACTACATTCCTACTATGATAAATACAAAAACAGCAGGGTTACAGTAAAAGAGCGAAACGCAGCATGAAACTATGTGCGCACATGAATTACTTTCAAATTTCTTAGCAATTGCTCTTGAGCTTCTGGATAACTCCTTGACTGGTTAATGGAATTGTTCAGGAAACCGATACATAATTTTACGCTAGTCAAGAGTCCTTTTAATGGCTTGACCTTACATATTGCTTACTAGTTTCCATCAGTAAGCTAAAAAAATTAGGATCATTCCTTTTCCGTTATTCTGAGTACATTAACAGTATAGTAAATCTTCCTCATGCAAACGAACAAGAAGCTGATGAAACTACCACAAAAAAGCTGCACAAAAATTCAATGCAACTGCCTTCAGGCTTCGTTTTGCTCAAAAAAAAAAAAAAAAATTAAATAAAAATTCAAAGCAACCACACAACAGACTTCACAAGAGAATATGTCAATGCCCATGTCGCAAAGAAAGGCAGAAATGTAGAGTGAGAAGATGGGATTGTTCCCTTAAGTTGGCAAAAGAAAGGCATTGGTTAATATTTAATGAGATAGGGTGAAGATGGGATTATTCCGATGAAACACTTATAGTGCTGGTTGATATGTAATGAGATTGGGTGAAACCTTAAAAAGAAAGCCCTGAAAGCCAACTTTTAAGGATCTATTTGCCCATAAGTTGGCAAATCGTGGGATTAGACGAGCTAATAATTGTTAAAATGCATGAACATCAAACAGGACAAAAGCATACCACTATATTTGTCTTGCTTTGATCTTGAGGAACCCCCTTGCTCTTTCGATTGTTTTTGACTTTCATCTACGACTGTGTTCTCCAAATCCACCTTCTCTGTCTACAAAGTTATATACGATATCATTTTTAAGCATTCAAAAATTTTCTGCAAAGTTACTTTTCATAGAAAAGATATAATGACAACAGTTAATTACTACAAATAAAAAGCAATCGCATGAAGATATCAGAGACAGAGTATCTACTGATCTTACTCTACAATGTCTGGGACCTTGCCCACAGTTCACAAACTATAACAAAAACCATCCACTTCCCTCTATCTCCCCCATCAGCTGTTCATACAAACTCTTTAAAACTCTCTCTCCTTTCCAGTACATGTGATGCTTAACAATGATTGAACAGAAAAGACAGGACAGCTCTCTGAAAAATTACAGGTGACAAAGAACGAAAAATTACATGCTCCTGCAGACCTGATCCCACGCATAATCAAAAGACACGTCTATGATTAAAACTCACAATTCGATTCAATGACAATTATAACAGTTCGCTACCAGGGTACTTCATCCCGAAATGAAATAGGAAGAAAGCAGTCAGAACAATGAGAATGAAACTAGAAAGGAAAAAAATAGCAATGACAAGAAAATAAGAACAAGAAAAAGACTAGGCTTCGAGGTGGTTATAAACACTGTCCACTCTGTGCACCATCAGAGTGTCCCAATGTTACTAGAATGCAAAAGCATTATAGGCGAATGCAGCAAAGTTAACACCAGCACAAAACTTTGGAGAACAAAGAAAAAACTAGATAACTGATATGTTCTTGGGAAAAAAAAAAAAAAAGCAATTCAAATTACACACTGCATTGAATCTAGATTAGCAAAAGATTAACCCAAACGAAAAGCCAGATTTTGGCTCCTTAGATGATAAAAGGATAGTAACATCATAAAACCGGCTCGCTTTGGCATGAATAGTGCAAAATCATAAACAATTACAAACCACTTGCCAACAAATAATTGGCATCCATGAACTTCGAACCTCATTCATAGATTATTGTACAATTATTCCTTCATGCAAGAATCTGAAAAAAGAATTCTAATTCAAATTGGTAACAGGTTTTCTAGTAACCTGGACATGTACCTCTAATTGACGTAATGTATCAATCAGCAGCCACTGCTTCTGCTTGAGTAACACAAGCTGCTTCTGCATTTCGACAAACTCTTGCTTCATAGTCTGCTCACTATCCTGAATTGCGGCTTCGCTGACACCTTCTTCCTCTAGCCGCTTCCTGAGCTTCTCTGTTGAGACGGTAGCATTGTCCACTGGCACCATTAGCTCACCGTTGGAGATTCGAGGGAACATATCCTTCACAGCTCGCAGTGCATCCAACCATGCAGCACGATCTTCCCGAGTTTCAGCTCTCAAATGCAGCCTCTTTGTGCCAGTGAAAATGGAAAATCTCTTGTCATCTGACCTGCTCTCGCGAATTGATGAAACCTAGACATTACCAATAGGTGAATATCAACAAAACAGGAGTTAAAACACAAAAGCAAGCAGTTCAACCAGGCACCCACTTTTGCCATCCTGATAGGACATCAAAACATCCTCTTATGTCTGGTATCGCTGTCCCAACCACCACGCTCCAGGCCTTTTAATAGAAAGTAATTTAACTCAAGAATTGTCCTCACATCTCCAAATATTAACCACTTTCTGCAATTTTCATTACTATTAGGTAATATACCAGGAAATGACAAACTTAATTTAAAAACAATTGACTAATTCAGCAATAGTATGAGTGAACCCCGTCATGTGTCAATAAGGTTCATAAAGAATTCTAATGCTAGCTAGTATCCTCTCTAGCTTGCTTCATCCTTCAGGTGGGTGTACATATCCGATTGTAATTCCACCCATTTTGTTTTTTCTCCACAAATTTTTATTCTCTGATAAAAGGCTTCATTTCCTCACTGGTAGCCCTTCAATGATCAAATAGCCACTAAATTTGACAAATTCTCACAGAAAACCTACCGGCACAATCTAGTTTTCCTACCAAATATCAAACAAGATACAATTATCCAGTACCAATAGAAGGACAACAAAACCAAAGGAACATGTTCTTAAGGGATCAGGTTTACGGGGACAGGAAAGAACATCCATGACAACCGATATTACAAAACCACCCAACATATTATTACATACTACGACCAATATGGTGCCATTTGCAGAAACAAGGAACAAGAACCCGGCTGGATGTTTGAAAGTAGTTATCAAATCCAATGAGTCGTCATCTACATCCATGGCACTATATTGACGTATATATTCTAAAATTTAACAATACACAATACAATTTCTATAATAAATGCATCAAATTTCAACTTCGTCAACAATAACACCAGCCCAGTGCCTTGAGCAGTTGCCCGCCACTATTTTTAATTGTCAGCCACGCATTGCACGCAAAAAAACTAGTGATCAATAATAGACGTTATCTATCAAGCTACAGGAATCGAAATTACAACACGAACTAATTGAGGAATAATCTCCAATCAAGAGTGATCATACACTAATATTAATAACATATACCTTAAGGTGAATTTCACCGAACGGCTTGCGCCCGTGAGAATTACCATTCTTCCTTCTAGTAATCCGCCGCATCGACTCATCGCCGATAACTTTACTCCCTCTCTCCGTCTCAAGACTGACGGTTATCTTATCAGGACCATGAATCTTGTAATACGAAAGCACACCATCCTGCAATACAAACCACCTACACCTCCATCCTTTACCATAATTCACCCATTTATAAAGCACTCCACAAATTCCATTCCCTACGATATCATTGATCTTATCAACAGCCGAAAATTGATCTCGATGACTCAAATTGATCTCCCTAGACGACGCCAACAGCCTCACGATCGTATCAGCCGAAAACGACGCCGTTTTGCGGTGGCCATTGGCCCGCGCCGGCGGCGGAGGAAGTTGAGATGATGATGATGAGAAAGACATTAGAGAGAAGGCCGCCGGAGATTCCGCCGGATTGCGATCGGAGATTCGGGAGACGAAGCAGCAAGAATGCATGTGAGGATCGGTTAGATGTGAGATCGCCGGCGGTGGTTGAAGCGGCGGTTACGGCGGTGAAGATGATCCATTGGGGAGGGAGAGAGAGAGAAGCGGTTACTTTTACATGGGGGTGGGAATCATCAGAGGATGAACATAAGAGAGAGAGAGAGAGAGAGAGAGAGAAGAAAAGCCCGAGTGGGGGAAGAAGACCGGAAACTCGTAAAGGGAGAATCTACTTTTTTTTTGGGAATCAAGTCAGGATTTTATGGTCGATTTTTTTTTTTTTTTTTTTTGAAGCGGTTGGATAAATATTAGTTAAAATACAAATAAATTTAAGATTTATTGGATTATAAATGTATCAGATGGGTGACCTATTGAAAAATTATCGTGTTGTCAACCTTATAAGATTGGAGTCCTCAAAAATAGTCTCTTAGCAAAGTTACACCTTGAAGGGATAAGTCTGCGTATATCCACTCCTTTCAGATCCGCTTATGCAGAAACTCTTAAGACACCGGGCCAGTTGTTATTATTGTTGTTGGACTATGAATGCTTAGAGTCTTTTTGAGTATAGTTAATTAAAATATGTATTGGAATAATGCTTCTATAAGTTAATTATTAATGAATTTTTTAAGTTTATTCGATATTATATATGCAACCATATTATTATGTTGAATATTAATATTGTTTATAGGTGTATATATCTTATATTGTTAAAGGTTCTAAAATATTCTTATTGGTCTTAATTTTTTATTATAGTTAACTGATATTATTTTTTATTTATTTCTTGAAAAATTAAAAATTATATTTGAACTTCATTTATTTTAACTTAATATTGTTCATAGGTATATATCTTACTTTTTCTTTATTTTAACTTTGGTTTTTCTAATATAAAGAGATATTAAAATTAAAATAAAAATAATTATTTGCATAATTTAGATTTACGTTTCTCTAAAAATAAAATTTCAAACAAAAAATACTATAACAAGCGATCACCATAGTTTCCCTATCATGGCTTAGAATAGACGGTTTTTACTTTTTCTTTTACTTATTTAAACTCAATATATTTATAATAATAAATGCAAAAGCTATATTATTTTATTGAATCGAGTAAATTGTTTAGCTGATAAGTTAATCTATTATGACCTTAGCTATTAAATTGACAATGAATATGTTTAGGTTTAAATCTGATGCAAATATTGTACAAACAAATACAGACTTTAAAAAGTGACTTAAATATTTGATTACAATATAAAATTTGATAATTAGATAGATTACAAGGTACAAAAATTACTCGTTATCCATTTTCTCCTCCTTTCTGCGCTATCTTTCTTGCTTTATATAGCAAATTTAAAATTCCTACTTTCTGAGTATAAGGATAAGGTACGGTTTTAATGGATTTGATTTTCTTTCTATCCCATAATAATTTGTTGATAAGTTATATATTCTTTCTATTTTTTATTATATGTGGCGAAAAATATGTTCAATTATAATTATCACTTGTTTTTACTAGTTTTTAGTATTATATTTTCATAATTTTCTCAAAATGAAAAAAAAATTAAAAATAAAAAACAAAATAATAAGAAGTGAAAATAGAAAACAATTCTAACTAGACTCATATGTTACATTGACAATATTGTAGTCTTCGAGGAACCCAAAGAAATATTATACTTCACATAAAAACATCATGTGTAATAAGTTTTATTTACAAAATGCATAATAGTACAAACAATAATTCAGTATTTCAAAGAGGCTCCTGTAAAGGTAGAATATAAGCAGTATAAGATATACATAATTTTATTTATATTATCTTATAAAAATATTATTTTTAAATAACCTGTACTCCTGACCTTTTTGGTAATTATAAAAAAGATCTTGACATTTTCGAATTATTAAAAAGGACCCCGAAGTTTGATGATATTAATAAAAAGGACCCTCTCCTGCCATCTAACGTTATTTTGAAAGGTTTTTAGGTCATCTCATTTATTTCGATTCGATCTAAATTTACATTATAATTACGGTGAAAGTTTTTGGGCCACTCAAAATTATAATTTTTCCGTTTTAAAAGGGAAGTCATTTTCCCTTATTTGTTAGAGAATGTCCTTTTTATTAATACAATAAAATCTTAGAGTTCTTTTTAATAATTTTAAAATATCAGAATTCTTTTATAATTATAAAAAAATTCAGGATAGTAAAATGTAAATAATTCAAAAATTTTAGGTTGAGGTCTATTTATATTCAAATTGATTACTTAAATGTGCAGGAAAGTGACGATCCAAATCGCATATATTTTCCACGAAGCAAAGCTTTTCACTTTAGCCACGTGGCATGAAATCCAATCCCCAAGTCTGTCTTTTAACTCTTCGAGAATTAATTAACGCATAAAAGTTTGATATTCATCGTTTTGTGATTGATTTAATGGTTAAAATTTTACTTTTACTATCCGTTAAATCTTTAATTTAAAATTTATTAGTGTTATTCTATGCAATATATAAATGATATTTATATTTTAAAAACATAAGTTTACATATTATCACATACGAATTTATTAAACATTGTTAAAGTTTTATTTGCTCTTTTATTTTTATGTGTTAGTGCTGTATTGAATTAATGTAAATACATACATGAATAATTATTTTAAATTTATTTCTTGTTTTTTTTTTTTGTAACCTAGAATATTAAATAACATTCCTTTAGAATTTTTTAGATTGAAGTTTAGAGACTTTTGGTAGGAAAACTTGGTTATAATATATAGAAGATTAATCCTTTTTTTTATTTATTGTCTTTGTTAGAGAGAACTCTGTAATCTTTTTAACAATGCTAACAAAGTTAGAAAAATATTTGGGTTAATCTTATGTCAAGAAATCAACTTTTTTAGAAGTTTAAGCTGATGAATGAAGGCCCAAGATTGGTTTTATACTCTAATATTCTCTCTCACGTAAATGTCCATTGGGCTTGAAGCATAGATTTGATATTAACTAAAATAGATGGGAAATTTTACTTATGTGAGATTTGGCTCTTTATCAATTAATTAGATATCACAACCATTTCAATATATATAACGCACTGTCCAAACGTTCAAATATTTTATCATGTAAATACTTTATCTTAGAATTAGAAGGATTTTTATTAGAATATGTTCCATTTAATTATGGTTCCTCTAGCTCGGTATTTTGTTTATATTAATAAGGAATTTGTAGTTGAGTTGTTTAAGTCAGTTAGGAGGTTATTCTTGGGATGAGTGACACAGTAACTCAATAAATGCATATGTCTCTTGAGCAATTCAGTAACAAGAATCATAATCACATTTTTCAGGTCTTCTCCTCTTCTCCAACTCTTTTCAATATAACCATAATCAACCGAATTTTTCGATTGATTAAGTTTTAAGTTTTATGATATTTAAGTGATAAAATTTTTAAATTTCAACATAACTCACATAAATACTAAAACTTTAATTTGGATCACATACATGGAAGCTTCTATACATTGCAATCACACCCATAGGCAGCCTCTGTTTACTTGTGTCCCCAACCTGGACCATCAAAATTATATATTTTTAATAAATTAATTTTATAATTAACCAAAATTAGATATAATATTCTATAAAATTCAATATATAATTGTAAACCTAATGCAAATATGTATTTTATAAAATAATTTGTGTACACCCAAAACTTTACACTTCTATAAAATAAAACAACAACTAATACGGAAACACGAGAATCATGTTTCAATCAAGTAAACCAGCGTTTTCACACGAATGCTAACACGAGCAACACTCATTGTACCTCTGCTTTGACATTTCTCGAAGTTATATATAATACTTTTTATAATTTTATTTTTTGACTCATATTTATATATAAATATAAATATAAATTGACATATAAATATTTAACTTTGTGTTTTGTTTAAGACAATAATATATGACAGGGGTTGATGAAGTAAGATCAATCAATTTTGGGAGGCCACAAAGGTAGAGCCAATGATAGTAGTGGAATTAGAATATTTTCGAATCTTTTCTCTTCATATTTCCAAACATTCCCCTACCTTTACACCTTGCAATCCCCCCAATAATTGTATAAAAAAATAAATTATAAAAATGTAAATATGTATTTTAAATTAGTTTTTTTTTTAGATAGAGCTAAATGGCAATAAAAAATTCATGTGATCAATACAGTTCTTTGGAGATAGGAGTATAACGATGCTAGTTCATAGCGTCCCTAGGCTTGCATGTTTGCTATTTTTGTTGCTTGCTAGTTACTTGTTGTATGCCTCCATTTTTAGCACGCTTCAATTGACTCGAATTTATAAATATTGTTCTTATGGGGATAATGTTGGGTACATCGCTGTATTTGATACCTAATACTTATACAGATACAATTCTCACTGTATAATATAGATACAACCTTTGGACCATTAAGGCCCAACCGAGGCTATTTTCGGTAACATTAAAATTTGTGTAACTATATATATTCACACATAAGTTTGCAGGTTATGTGTATGGAGAAAATAAAATCTTCTTATTTTCTCCCAAAACATAGTAAAAAAATAATTTACGACTTCATAAATATAGATGTAATTGACCAAATTACATAAATTTAATCCCTTTTTTTTCCTTTGAACTATTTGTTACTCTTTTATTTTATTATACTAATATAAATTTTAGGGTTATTTATGCCAAAGATCTCTATACTTTGAATATTGTGTCAATTTAGTCCATGTACAATTGATATTGTGTCAATTTGGTCCTTAGAGTAAAATTTACGTTAAGTTCTTTATGAAATTTTTAATCATTAGCCCATGAGTTAGGTTAAATTGAATAAACAGATAGATTTGATATGGATTACTTACATCTAATATAATTGTACTATTAAAAATTACGTCATTAACTTTAACTTTAATTTGAACCAAAGAAATAAATTAACACAACTAAAAATATAATAACTAAATTGACATAATAAAAAAAGTATAAAGATCTCTAGTATAAATAATCTTAAACTTTATATATAGATTTTTTTTTTTTTTTTTCTTATGCAAAGTTCGTTCAACATGCATGTGACTAAGATCCACGCGGCGGAAGAATACTGTTTCTAGTCAAATAAAGCGTTCAGGACTACTCGTTAACATAACGTTTACCACATTGTCCACGCTTGTTCCAATAGTTGAGATGATAAATAGTCAATTTTAAAATATAAATTTAAATTTGATATCTCTTTTTTAGTTATTATCAATAAAAAATAAATTATCAAAGAGGTTACCAACACACCGTTACCGGATCCCATTAGAACTCCGAAGTTAAGCGTGTTTGGGCGAGAGTAGTACCAGGATTGGTGACCTCCTGGGAAGTCCTCACCCTTAGGTTGGGGGTACTGAAAAACAGCCTCTCTTCAGGTTAACACCATGAAGGGGGAATGCTGCATACATCCGCCCCCCCAGACCCTGCGTAGGCGGGAGCCCTTGAGGCATTGAATATGTTCCTTTATCGATAAAAAATAAATTAAACCACGCCGTACTATTTTTTTAAGTTAGTAAGAGGATGTGCGGTATTTTACTACTAGTAGAATTTAATCGAAAATGACGACTTTGGACCTCGATAATCATCATCACTAGATCAAATTATGCTTAGCTTACCAATGGACAAAGTTATAAAATCATCCATACCTCTCATTTGAATGAAAATATAACGGTCAAAACTCAACAATGTGTTGACACATTTTTTTTCTCGATAATTAGAGTACAAGGTCAAGAACGCATAGAAGTGGAGGATAGGGCTCGAAGACAAACAACCGGAACACCAAAACACCTGAGCAGAAGATTACTCACCAAACGGACTTCAAACACGAATAATGTGATGACACTTGTCATCTGTTGGTGCACCTTGCAAACAAATAATGGAGTCCGAATCTTTAATTGCAACTACAGTGCATCACATGCTCGAATGGAATAACTTTGTTATTTAGAATCCAACATTGCTTAACTGGATACATTTAAAGTAATAAAACGTATCGATGTTGGCTCATTTAGATCAAGAATCAAATTTACTCTAATAAAATCGTCCTCCTTTTTGCTCCTAATCACCTCCCGGGGAGGAAATGGAGGCGAACTTCCCTAAGAGGTTACTCATCCGCTGAATGAGGTCCGCGACATTTATCTATGGATTGAAATCCACGAGCTCCCAGATTAGCAAAACTCCATTTGCCCACCTTAATAATATCCGAAACTTTGAAGTTTTAGGAAAGTCTATTAGAGGTGAGAAGGCGAGCTGCGAAGTACTTACAGAGGCAATCACTTGACAACTAATAATTCATCCATAATTTTGTTTCCAACCCATCTCGAATAATTTGTCAATACTAAGACGCGAGTCTGGGATACAAATAGTCTAGAAGCTCCTTCCCGAAGTCCGTTCTCTTGAACCCAACACGCCTGGACTAAATATGCTTCCCATAACACCTTTTTATAATGCTAAAAATCAAAAATATCTATCACCAGCTCATAGAAACACAAAAATATAAACTCAAATTCAAAACCATATATATTTAAAAATAAAAACTTTAACTGTTATACTAATCAATCTCGCTCACATATTCATGGAAGATAGGATTTTGGAGAAATGGGAAGCTTTGAAATGTACACCAAATAAGGCAGCCATATGGGGATCATAGTGAAAATGATGAAAATAACAAATATTATTTCTCTATTTTTTGTTATTTTTGTTTCATTTTTTTAAAAATAAAAAATATCCAAATTTGTGGATTACACTCCACCTATGTGACCCTATTTTTTTTTTTTTATAATTATTTTTACTGTAAAAAAATAAAAATAAAAAATTGACAAGATGTTGAATGGCACTTCACTATTTTGGCATTTGTTGAAGAGATCCTCCCACTTTTTTGACCGACTTTGCTTTTGGACTCTTCCCCCTTTCCCATTCCAACAAATCTCCTATATTCTATGTGGTTCGGAGATGCCCTATGCCATGTTGTCTGTCTTCAATTTCATAAGATTATTGTCAGCAAGGAACTCTATTATCCAATAAAACTCGACTCATGTAATGACCCACAAACCATATGAGCCAGTTAAGTCAAGGTTTTTTCAGGAAGAGGTTAAAGGAGGGAATCGAACTCTAAACCTTTTAGCTTAAAACAACATTCTATCCCTTAACTTGCTTCCTACCACTAAGGCAATGTCCTGGTAGGTAAATCTCATAAGATTATTTAAAAAAGTGATAATAAAGTGGTGATTAAGGCTATTATTAGTTTGTATGTGACTTCAACGGGCATTCGTCTACTGTGGATGACATCTATATTATCAGAGTAAACGGTGTATACATGTCACTTTCAATCATTGTTTTTGATAAGCAAACAAATCAGCGGTTTTGGTTACCGAATTTGGGTTCTAGAGGGTCTAGCCTCTCTCATCAAAGGCGATGCCTTGGGTTACCCTGTCCATCATGGACAGTCCTAAGCTGCTTTGACCCTGTAAAAGAAAAATGTTCCATGTACCTTAAAACAACACACCTAGTGCCTCAAGAAGCCGGGGGGGTGTGTGGTTGAGATATACGTAGCCTTACCCCTTCATGATGCTACCCTAAAAGAAGACTATGTCCAAGGATCCCAAATCTAAAAAGCATAACAACGACACAGAGAAATCATAAAGCAGCAATAAGCAAAAAAAGCAACAAAGCAATTTATGGAAATCTATGGCTATTATTCACGATACTTCACATCATTATTGTGACAATAACAACACAGAATACTAATAACCAAAAAAAAAAAAAAAAAAAAAAAAGGGAAAAAGGAGAACAAGGAGAGTGAATGATGGCCTTGGTGTTTTGGCAAAATGGGGAACTTCAATTCAAAGGCCAACATAAACAGTGACACCTTACAAAGCTGCCATTGTATTCCTTTTCACCCAATTGTGACAATTTTATGCGGGATCTCTTTTGTTCCTTTTGGATGGTGATTTATAATTCACGTATAATCTACGAATAATATTATAGTCAGGGTAAAATTAGAGTAATATCATAGTTTTCAAGGCAATTTTATCGCTTTCATAACATATCTAACAATTTACTGATCTTTTTCATAATATAGTAGTTCTATAACAGAACTGTAACACTATACAATGGGACCAAACAGTGTCATTGCGCATACATAGATTGCTACTCATATGCCCGTTATAATAAGTGTTGAGTAGGCCACCATATGTCCGTTAGTTTGTGCATAGAGAATCATTCAATCACGACATAATGTTCAAATACAAAGGTTGGGCCCCTGATGTATATGAGATGTCGTAGATATTCCAATCATATGTTACATTATGTCGGATTTTATATACATCCTTCTGTTTTGATATCTTGTTTGAATGCATTAGATATTGTCCGATCATTGTCGTAAACTGTTCATTTTAGAGAGAGACTAAACCACACCCCCAATTTGCTCAGCAATCCAATCAAAGAAAAAGATTCTAACAGTGAGGAGAAGATAGCGGAGAAGGAATTAGTATTGTAGTTTTATATATATATATATATATATATATATATATATTTTTTTTTAAATTTTTTTTTTGAAAGAGAAGCAATCAAATTTTTAGAAGTCGATTAACTCTTCCATTTAAAACTCGGTCCTTACTTCCCGCTCCACTTAAAGCAAGAAAATAAGTATTTTCTAACAATTCTCTGCATGATTCAACCTTTTGAAAAAAAAAAAAAAAAAAAAAAAAAACTGAAGCAATAGAGATCACACATACTATATATAACACTAAATGTTTCTCCATTGAACCAAACCAATCCTAAATTTTCACTTAATGCTGATTTTTAAGATAGTAACAACAACAACCATCCCGGCGTCACAAGGACTCCCACTGAAGCAGGGTCTAGAATTTTTTCAGATAGCAAATTTTCACTAAAATTCTGAACAAAAAAAAAGGATAACAATAACATGAAGCCCAGTTTCATTGGGGTTCTCGCCAATGCAGGGCTTGGGGGTGAGATATACGCGGCCTACAACTTTCAGAGTATTATCCTAAAGACAGGCTGTGTTTGAGAGGAAAAAAAAAAAAATAAAATGAAAATTAAAGGACAAAGATGTGCGGGCAGGGGGAGTACAGGTGTCAAATTGAAAGCCGTTCATGCAAGTCAAGCAAACAGAGAAGAATCTGCATCTTCATTCTTAGGTGCTGAGTATCTAATTCATTTCAGCAAAAGCACTGATTTTGTTCATTTAAAAGCGCTTTTACAAATTTAAGTAAATATCAAAAAAATACTTAACAAAGCGTTTCTTTTTATTTCTACTTCAAGAAACTCTTTTATTTCTTCGATGCATAACCAAATAGACTTAAAGAAAATATTCTAGAGCAGGCAAAAGCACTAAACCAGCACAGAACAAATATCCTTAACTAAAAGTAGTGATGTATATATATAACAGCGACATTATTCTAATCTTACTTAGCAAGTTTACAGATACTCTACAAATGCTTTCAAATTACCAATTACATGAAACTAGGGGCCAATCTCATTGAGTGCACATAGTATTTCATGCCTACACCACTAAAGCATATTAGTATTTCACTCACAACTCTGAGCACTACTGAGGTATAAGGGCTTATTCGGCCAAGTTTTTTTCCAAGAAAAAAAAATATATATATATTTTTTTTCCATTATTTGAAAGTGTTTTGGCCCAAAAAAAGTGTTTTTAAATAGAAACGTATGTTGTATTTTACTTTTAAGTAGAAGCAAAAAGATAGTGTTTCTCATTTAACGTAGAAACAGAAGCAATAACTACAAGTTTTACGGACAGAAACATCTCTATTCAAAGCATTTTTTACAAAAATGCTTCTACAAATAACAATTTTTTCACAATTTTGCTAAATATACCTTAGGGCCATGACATAACAAAAAGTTCATAGCTTTGACTTCCCCAACCCTGTTTACCCACCAAAAGATTAAATTTCAACGGATTGTGGCACCTAAATTGAATAAAACGGATTCATTTTCATGAATATTACATTATTTTACAACAATCAAGATGCAAACCAAACGATTAGGCAGAGCACATTAATCATTCATATAAGCACAAGTAGGTACACCCACAATGAATGCTCAGAATCATACCTTAATCCATGTTTCGAATACGCTCCTGCAGTTGAGAACAAATGGTTGAAATCTTGGACAGAATCCTACATTGCTCGTCCCGAGAAACCGGCCTCGTATTTCCCAGTACTTGCCTGAGTTCTAAACACGACTGTGCCACTTCTGGGTCACTTGAACACGATTCAGCGATTGACTGAATCGCGTTCAAGTTCGGTTCTTGTACAGGAGGAACAAGAAATGGGTGTTGAAGAAGCTGAGGGATTCTCCATCTTTTGTTACGGTCCCATGCTAAGCACTTCTTCATAAGGTCCAGGAGCCATGGGTGCGAAACTGGTGCATAAGTGATCTCATGGTTTGGATCCGTGATGACCTTGAACTTTGCCCAGAATGTCTTGTATTCCGAGAATGGGGTTCGACCATAAACCATTTGGTAAAGTATGCAGCCAAGGGACCATATGTCTGAAGGGCGCCCACACTTTATGACATTCCCATTTTCATCACTCTCATTGCACATGAATGCTTCTGGGGACATGTAGCTCAACGTGCCTACCTGTAATAGGGTCGGAGGAAGTCAGAATTATTTGATGGAGAAGTGTAAATGAGCTAAGCCGATTCATAAGGGTTCGTCATAAAGCTCATGGCTCAAGCTGAGTCTAAGCCTAATGAAACTTGAGCTCGTATGCTCACAAGCCTAACTGAGACTATATTTATACAATATATTGGCCTAAATCTGTCAGCTAAGTTTGAGTCTAAATGAACCGAACTTGAGCCTAGATTGAGCTTAAAAAAGGTAAGTGCAGTTTGGAGCTTGTCGAGCTGTGTTCAACTCAACTGAGTTGAGCCCGAGCCTGAGCCTATATGAGTTGAGCTCGAGCTTAAAGTTTCCTAGCTCAATGAGCTATGAGTCGATCCCGAGATAAGTTAAATGTAGACGAGCCAAGCCACAAGGCTGACGAACTCAGGCACACACGGCTCATATACACCCCTAAGGATACTCAAGATTTCTCTTGATTAGGCACACAAATACTTAATCAATTTAGCTGATGATCTCTAGAGTTATTGTTTGGTAGCAAAAGATGGATTCACCTCAGATAGGCCATTACTAATTGATAGTAAATGCAAAAGCCCATTTGCCGCCAGCAAAGGAAACACTTTTCTATGTTAAAGCAGGATGTCCGGACCCTTTTATGTGCATTATGGTTAATCAAGCGATCATCCACACTTAGGAGTTTCCGTACGTGCAAAAATACAAGTTGAGGCCCATAAAACCAATAGATGGCCCCAACAAATTACTTGCAGTCAATGGACAGTTTATGAGACGCCAAATCCAAGTACCCTATCAGTTAACCCCTTGGGGTTCCCCAAACAAATCACACTGGACATATGTTTCCATACTTTGTATAAAGCATGGTACATAATCCAATACTTCGTAGGGCCATTTCTTGAGCTGAATAAACGGAAAGAGTTGGAATCTAGAGACTACAAGATAAAATCGAACAAAAAATTAGAAACCTGTGCATCTCGTTGAATGTTGGTTGTGTCACTCATTATAGCTTTGGCAATACCGAAATCAATGAGCTTCAGTGAGCCTCTGACTAGAAGAAAATTCGCTGGCTTCAAGTCAGAATGCACTATACGTTCTTCATGGATAGTATTCACAGCTTGAAGCATTTGCTGCCAGCATTTTCAACAACAAAAACGTTATTTCTTCATTGTTTATGATAGGATTTCAGTCAGATGCAAATGGCATGTTCATTCACCATATCTTAATCTATCAACCACAAAGGGACAAGCATGGGAAAAAGAACAAACAAATGGACCAATAAATCAACAAATTTAAGCTTGCATTACATTTAAAGGTGAAAAATCCATGATGCAGAAGTAAAAACAAGAAACATGACCAGGAAACAGCATTAGCTTCCAGGTGACTGAAGAAACACTTCATTTGGAGGTTCAATATCTGTTGTAACTATCCTCTCCTATTACATACCCAATGGGGGAATAGACAACGCCATATAGAATACAAGAATGAGTAAATTTCAGAAGTATCCTACTCTAGATAACACAAATGCAGATCTAGATAATACAAATGTACACCTAGAGAATATAGTTACAACAAATATACATCTAGATAGTAATGGTTGTAAACTAATACTAACTCTAACTTGTGAAAATTCATCAGCCTGGACTTAGTCCGAGAAGTTGGCCCTTGAAATCCACATATAAACAAGTGAAATTCCATCCCATTACTAATTAACAGCGGGTGGAGTAACTTACTAGAAGTATATGTTAATCTCTTCTCTTTCACAACTTTGATATGAAATATTTTAACTATACTCACATGTACTGTTTTCAGCATAAAGATTGACTTGAGGCAAAATCATTAGACAAGTGCAAGTGAAGCCTCAAATCTCATTTTCTTGGTAACTCCAAGGTAATTTAAGGAATAGAACACAAACCTGCCAGTAGAACCGAAGCCAGTTCTCATCTATAGTTGAGTTGGAGCTTTCCACTTCCTTCCATTTTTGTGACAGCATATGAGCCAAATCAATTTCTCCATATTCAAGTACCATGTATATGTATCCGTCATCCTTGACCCTGCTGTCCTTGTTGTTGATCGAGTCATTCATGACTTCTTGAAGCAGTGCCTTATCTGTAACCTAGAAAAGTGAAATGCTAAAGCAGCTCAATGGATAAAACAAGAACATGAGACAATCAACTGGAGAATTCATAGGTAGCCCAAAATAGAAACAAGGGGAAATATGAAGGTTAGATCACTTTCATTTTATTCTTTGGCCCCTCAAATGACATATCTTGGGTACGAGTGCCAGCAGATTTGGAAAGAGTGAAGAGGGGTGGAAGTGAGAGCAAAGAAATTGCTTTTGATCATGTGGGAGTTCTTAGTTACATAAGTGTCTATACACCAACTATCTTAAAAGCTTAAACTAATGAGTGAAGATACAAGAAAGGGTTTACACTTTAAAGTGCCTCTCACATGAGTACCCACTGAGCTTGAAGAGTGTACGATGCATAGGCTCACCCCATACTTTGGGCTTTTAATTCATTGATGTTAAGAGAATTCTAACTTGTAACTCTAGTCAACAATGCTTTGATACCATATCAAGGTAACCAACTATCCTAAAAGTTTAAATATCATAATATGCAATGATTTATACTCTGACAATAAGCCATCATAGAACCATAGATATTTTAAATACCACAACTAATGGTGGTAGGGAGCTAAAATATTGCTACATAAACATTTTTTTATTGCAATTCATAAACAACAGTGGATAGATCTCAGTTTGTCAAAATGCTAAAACTAACTGTATGATTCTTCTCCAAAATGAGCGTATATTCAACACCATTAGATATTTATAGATGTACACTTAATGTAATACAATGATCAACACTAAACCGTCTTAAGCCAACAAAATTATGAAGCCTCAGCAAAAGAATTGCATACCTCATAGTCAATGAGTTGTATTATGTTACTCTTTCCCTTCAACTTGTTTAAATACAGGATCTCTTGACAAAATCCATATGCAGTAGCATAGTCACGACCTTTCAGCTTGATTTTCTTCAGGGCATAAATTTTACAATCAGAAGAAATAACTTTGTGGACCTCACTGCTTCCACCACTTCCGATCTTGCCAAGTCTTTGATACAGTTTTCCATTAACCTTGAAGAACAAATCTGGATCATAACTCTTCTTACGGGGTGCTTTATCAGTGACAGCCTTTACTGGCTTCTCCAGTTTATTAGTACTCTCTAGCTTCACATCTGCAGGCGAGTTTTTTGATGAGGCACCTTGTGGTGGTAAATCATTTGCTTCAATCTTACCTTCCATTAACTGATGATCAGCATTTGAATCTTTTAATGTTTCATTTTGTTCTCGTTCATGGTGTTGCTCAATTTGTTTGACGTGCATTTGAGAACTTTGAGCACAGTTTAAAGATTGTGTCACAGCCACAGCACAGTCACTTTTAATTCCACTGCTAAGCATTGATGAAGAATGTGCTTGTTGAACCAAATCCCTTTGAGCGACATGTAGAGAGTTCACATTAGAATCAGGTAAAGACCCTATGGCCATACTATCTTGATGAGAGCGTGAGCAATGAGTGGTCGAGTTAAGCATTGGAGCAGATGTTGCATGGACAGATGTCGTGGTGGGACATGATGATCCCACAACTGAAGATTGTGTCATTGGATGGTTCGAATCGCTCTCTAGAAAATTCTTAAATAGGTGGATTTGGTCCTGAACAACAGACATTCTAGATGCTAATGAAGAAGACAGTCCATCAGCTTGTGAACCACCGTCCCTCTCAATGCTCATAGGCATTGGGTGCTTTGATTCACCATCAACAACATTTGATGGCTCAGCTTGACCAGCCACATCCCATTCCATTTCTGTCAAGGCAAGGGAACTCATATGAGAAGACAAGTTGTGGACTCCAGTGGCCATCCTGTCATCGGCCCCTGCATTTACACCATAATTGAAGAAGAGGCATATGCGTCCCCAACAATTCCAGATTCATAGTAGGGAAATATGGTGTTTATTTGATCTTGAGAGGTGATGATAAATGGACGCAAAAGGTTCAGCAACAAAATCGCTATTAAAACCTTCATTCAATAATAGGAAACATATAATACAAGTACAAAACATATACACTATCTTTACCTCTCTAATTATACAGTAAAAGCAAAACCAAATGTTCTACTTAGAGAATTTTGGGATTGCCTATTATGTTTCTTTAGCATAAAAAGTAACACTGCAATGGCATTGACTCAGACATCTGATTCACTTTTTATCTTCCTAAATTTGTTATAAATGTGGACAAGTACTTTACATGTGCTTCATGAACAATGTTTCAATATTAGAATCAAGGGGACTACTGAGTACCTTGGGAAATGGTGGAACTAGCCAACGCAAACTGGACTTTCTTTGAGCCCTCAGCTGCTGGAACATGCTTAGATGCTACACCATATGAAACATTATCAGAATCTCTAACATTAGATGGCAGTTTTTCTTCATTTTTTTTCCTGCCAAATGGATTATGGTTGTCCTGACAAGTATTAGTGATTGTGCCCGAAATAGAAGGCGGTGTGATTGAAGCGTCTTCTTGAATCTCACTGATAGAACTGGCCGTTTCCTTCATTCCTCCAGTCACGTTTTGAGCTAAGCAACCGTGATTCAGTGAAACAACCTCCTGGGTCTTCTTGGCCTCTACTATTAGTCCTGAACTCAGTATAGAGGGTTTTGATGTATCCCTGTGTGGCTGAATTGAACGCCTTGGCATCAAATTATGTGACTGCATTGCACCTGCAAAATTTTCAAAGTAAATACAATATAAGAGCACAAAATGTCGTCAAATTTCAAGGGAAATCACTCGATCAAAATGCACTGCGACACCGACCAAAAGATAAGCTTGGCCATCCAACTCTGTGACAACTATTGGGGTTAATTTGAGTGACCCTTTTTCTTCCTCTATGTATACATTGAATAGAGATGCAGTCTAGCTGGATTCTTTTATCAATAAATCAATTATCCCAAAAGTTTTAATTGGGTGAATGCACAACATACTCCCTCACATAGAGCCCACTGGGAGTGAAGCATGGATATTACACATACCCACCTCATACCTTACGCTGTAATTATATCAACTTTGAAAGGGTGCACAATCAATGTTCAAACTCGTAAACTCTCAGCCAACAATGCCTTGATCCCATATTAAAAAAACCAACTATTCCAAAAAGCTTAAGCTAATTGGGTGAAAAACCAAGAATTTTCCAGTACTCTAACACAATTTAGTAGGATCCTTCTGTCACTTAACCAATTATTCTTAAAATTTAAGTTAGTGGATGAAGGTCCAAAAATGGTTTGATACTCTAACATACACCCTCACGTGCAACGCATTGCGCTTGAAACATGGCCAATGCACTAGCTCACCTCATACGGTGTGTTATAATTATATTAATATTAAAAGGGGATGCTAGTAGAGTTCGAACTTAATGATCTATCGTTCAACAAGGCTCTAATACTATGTCCATAAACCAACTATCCCAAGAGCTTAAGCTATTAGGTGAAACCCCGGAATTTTTTGCTCAAACACCTTCCATTCTTTCCACTATGCCACCAAGACATTGCATTCAAGAAACAAAATGCATGGAACCCTAAATTTCAGTCGCAGATCACCAAAAACCTGAAAATAAACCTTCCTTCTATTGTTCAGTATAATCTCTAACTATTAAATTTCACCAAGCCTAAAGCCTAACCCACCCACGGAATTAGCACGCATGAGATCTACATATAAGCCTAGGTGGGATTACATTATGAAAGCAATTGACATTAAATAGAATAACCCACTAACCTTATACATCGATTTCTTCATTTACTAACAAACACCACAAAACCCTAAAAACACGAAAACAAAAAGCCAACCCCTAATTCCAATTTTCACCAAAAGAGCAAGAACTGTACCGATGGGGCGGTGTCGTTTGAAAGCGGCTTGAACATTACGGAGGAAATCAGGCGGAGAAGACGAAGATGAAAGGCCCTGAATGGACTTGGCGCTCAAATTTGGGGCTGGAAGGTTGGGCTCCCCTTCCATTGACGGATCTTTCGTTGCATCTCTGAAGAGAGAGAAAGTAGAGAGAGAAAGTAGAGAGAGATAGAAGCTTCAGATTGGGTCCGCCATGGCTAGAGAGAGAGAGAGAGAGAGAGAGAGCAGGAGCTCAGTGTACAATGGCGGAAGGAGAGAGAAAATGGGGGGGATTTTGAAATGAAGGTTAATGGCGGTCTTTAGATTTGTGGTTGTGGGCCGAAATTTTGCTACTGGTTGGGCCAGTGGGCTTGTTGGTTGGAGGCCCAAGATTCGTTGTGGCCCAAATACATGGACTTCGTTTGGATTACATGTTTTGCCATTATTTGTTGATGAGAGAATATAAAGGTAGTTATATTTAATAACTGGATGCATGTGTTACAAATTTATAGCTATTACAAATGTACAATATTATTTTATATACAACTAAATCATCTTCCGTTTCAAAATAGCAAAAGTACGACTTTAAAATATAAATATTATCTATACATCACACGGGAAACAACTAGTATTTAATAATTGCATGTAGAGTATGTTTTGCCAATGCTCTTTTGTGGAAAAAAAAGTTCCTTTTTTTTTTTTTTTTTTTTTTTTTGAGAAAAGTCACTTTTCTTTTTAGAATTGATGGTATTTATGGCCTGTTTGATTAAGCGTTATTTTTGAACAAAAGAGTTCCCAGGAGATCTTTTTTTTTGGGGGGATTTAAAAATGTTTGGCATAAAAAAAGAACGTTTTAAATAGAAGGAGAAATTGTTTTTTGTTTTAAGAATAAATAAGCAAATAGTACTTCTTCTTTAAAGTAAAAAATAGAAGCTAAAACTCAAAAGTTTCAAACAAAAATACCATATTAAAAATAATTTTGCAAAAAGTGCTTTGAAAAAAGCAGTTTTTTTTATAGTTTGGTACTAGTAGTACTACATAAACTAATGTATATATCTTCGGCCCGTTTCCATAGGGCTCCCTTTATGTGCTTACTTAGGCTGTAAACGTATACACCAATTGGATCTTTGGGGATCTCGGGTTTTGGTATTTTGGATCCAGTTGAATTTAGTTCAATAATTAGTTTCGGTAATCTGCTCAAATTTATGTTTTGGTCATTTCAACTATTTCAAACAAGGCATCGTTATGTCAATGTTGGCATGAGATTTTTTTCATACATGTTTGATTACATAAATTTGATGGTTACTTCCAACAATCATAGATAGGCCATGTACTGTTAGTGAAGTTCTTAATGAATTTGATAGGTAGGTTAAACTCGTTTTCTACTTATAATGCCAGTATATTCATGGGCTTGTATGAGCTTCTTCTGTTGGTTTGATACTCCTTTTGCTTAAATTCTGATATTTAAGCTGTTGTCATTATCTAAGAAAGATCAATCTTATCCATCCCTAACGTTTTTGATGGATACTTCTGTATTGAGTCAACCTCATTTTACTCCATTTTATGACAAATTTTTTTGTCTTTTTTACGTCACCGGTTATTACTTTGATCTTAATTTTTCCTCTCAAATTTAGCATTGAAATATTTTCATCTCTAATAAGATGTTTTCTAGCAGTGAGCTCAGTACTAGGTATACTTAGTTGTACATAGGATATACATGTGCATTATTCAGCTATATAAATAGATTTTAGGTCAAAATTTTGTTGACTTATAAAAATAAAAGGCAGGGTTGGCCACAATAGTGATAACAGAAGTATAACACATAATAAATGATATAATATAATCAATAATTTGAGAGTTAAAGTACAAAATATAAAATATTGATATTTAATTCAGGTAGATGTATTGATTATTTTTTATAATTGTTTACTATTAAAATAAAAAAAATACGGGTACATGTTATAATATATGTATTATATGATGAAATCATTATTAGGACCCTTCAAGACATGGTAGATGTACAGGGCAGGAAGTCGAAAAATCTAGGGCATTAGACTACAGAACTCGAAGGTTGTAGCACGTTTTAGCCCTTACAGTTGTGTTCTCTTTTGGGGTTGTCAATAACCTTTTCTGTGTTGTTTTCATTCATTTTCATCGGTGTCTATTCATTTCTTTTCTTTTGGTGTGTTTCTTTGGTGTGGAGGCGCCACTTTTGTTTTTCGTGGGCTATTGTTAGCTCGGCAGTGGCTTTTTCTTAGTTTTGGGTGGTTTTGAGTCCTGTGAATGTTGAACTTTCTTTGTTTCGATTTACTTGTTGCTTACTTTGGCATCCCGCCTTGTACCTTTTTGTGTTTTTGGGTTATAGCCAAACTATCGAAAAATATAAATTATACGACAAACATAAAAAAAATGCATTTAATTGCATTATCGGCAATTACATAACCACTTTTTTAAGCAGAAAATATAGATACAAGTCCAATACTCGTATTATACACATTTTGTACTTTTTTTGGGTAAGTCATTACGAAATACCATATATGAAGAAAAAATATATGTATAAATCTATGAATGACATATCCTAAGTCATGGCAAGAAAAAAACTATATTAATGAATCAAATAAAGCTAAAAAGCATCAAAAGTCAACATGACTAACAAAACAAAAACAAAACAAAGCTAGAAGCCAAACAAAACTAATGCTCAATTCCCCACTCCTGCAGAAGCTGAGAGAGACGTTAAGCATCAAGAAACGTAGGAACAGCAACCAGACACATTTTTACTAACAGAATGTATTTAAAGAATTTGATTTTACTTTTGCCATATACATCGTTCAAGGCAAACAAGAATTGTCTAGCGAGGAAGAAACATATCAGCATGTAACAAGGTGCACTCTGCACACTACACTTTTAATATTTTTTTTTTTTACATATCTGAACAAAAAAATTTATATATTTTTTACATATTTGAACAAAAAGAGAATATTTTTCACCTAAACACATAAGGAATATGAAAAAAAAAAAAAAAAAAAAAAGAACCGTGAGCTTCTTTCCCTTTTTACTGCAACTGTGCGTGTTACTCTGTCAATGTCCGAGACGAACCATGTACGTAACTAGGTTATGGTTGCTCTGTGTCTTATTACAAGGCCTTTCTTTTATTTTTACGTGTATATCAGCTTAAATTTTTAAAATAATTGGTTCTTTAATATGATATTAGAACTTAGTTGACCAAGGACTAGTCAAGAGTTTGGATTTCAACAGTCTACACTTTCAATATTAATATAGGTTGTCAGTCAGAGTCTCAAGCAACAGAAGTAATTGCTTGGGCTCTCAATTTCCTTAAGGCCCTTTTAAAATTAGTTGTACTATGCTGCTGGATTCTATAGCACACCACTACTTATAATTAGATAATAACGACCTATCTAAGCAAAAGCAACAATTCCAGGGCCCCAAGGGCTTCCGCTTAAGCCCGGGGGGAGGGTGTTCGCAGCCTTTCCCCTTCAGTCAGAAGCGAGGCTGTTTCTGAGAACCCCCAACCTTAGGGGTGCAACACAAGGACTTCCTAGGAGGTCACCCATTTTGGTACTACTCTTTTTCGCTCAAGCACGCTTAACTTCGGAGTTCTGATGGGATCCGGTGCTTGCGTGTTGGAACCTTCTTAGGTAATAATGGCTTATCTATCATACATTATATACACACATATATATATATATACACATACAACATAAATGGTTGACATATTAGCTGGCATTCTAACATAAAATGAATTATCCAAGGCGTGCTTAAGCTCCTAGACACTACAATTACCAAAAAATGGTCCACTAAACAAACTTACTATGAGACCCTAAAATCTAGGGGACGGCCTTGAATATAAGTTCAGCATAGACGTGTCTCTACATTATCTACACTTTAAATTCAATATACATTCATGAGGGCATGTTAAGGCGTAAAATCATTTCTAAATATTCACCTATCAGTTTAAATTTTTAAAATAATTAATATATGGGAGCATAAAAAAGCAAAGTACAAAAGGGATATGAAATAGCATAGGTTAAGTGGGATGAGTATGTGTGTGACTCTTAAGCTAAAAAATAAAAAAAAGTGAGCTTTATTGCAGCATTGCCATACTATATGGTCTCATTTTTCGCATGATTTTGAGGCAAATAATGGGCTTCCAATTAATTCACCTTTTTTTTATTTTTTTTTTTTAGGGTTTCCTGTAAGTAATTATGGTGCAATTAGTGTGAGTGTATGTGTGTTCTTGATGTTGGTGTTCCTCACTTTTACCCAAAAATTCACCTTGGGGCTCTCTCTTTATTTACATATTTTAGATACATATATGAATGTACAACATTCAAGTAAAAAATTGTTAGTGATTTAGTGAGATTATAAGAATTATGAAGACGGAAGGTTGAACAGCCTTTTTTTTAGAATTTTTATTGCTAAAATAATAAAAAAAAATAAAGGAAAAATTAAGTACTCAAATTTTCACAACAGAGAATAGGAGAAAACTCTGAACAAAAAAAAAAACTATGCAATTAAATTCCTAAACTTTAGACTTACTCTTTTGATCGAAAGCCCAAAATAACACAAAAATAAAAAATATTTCATAAACTAGCTTTTTAAGAAAAATATTTCTCCAAATGGCATTCATATCATCATTTAAGTTTTTTATTTTTTATTTTTATTTTATTTTTAATATATTTATAATTTTTAAATTTATAATACTTTCTTAATCACAATAAATAAATTAAATTAAATTATTTATTAAATATTTAGATTAAATTTGTATATAACTAATTTTATTTAAACTTTAATAAATTATTTAGTTTAATTTATTTATTATAATCTATAAAATATTATAAATTTATAAATATAGTAAAAAAATAAAAAAATTGATGACATAGATGTCATTTAGGGAAATATTTCTTTTAAAAAGCTAGTTTAAGAAATATTTTTTATTTTTATATTATTTTGGGTAATGGCTCTCCTTCTTTTTAAATAGATAAGCTAATTCATCTAAACTAAAAGACTTAATAATTAAAAGAATAAATATAAAATAAATGATAATTATCTATTAATCTAATATTAAGTTTCCTAATTAATGTCAAATGCTCGGTTGAGAGAGAGGTTGAAGCAAACCATAAAAATGTGGTTTTATTCTATAAATTTGTAAGAGATTCAAGTTTGACCAAGTGAGGTTGAAGCAAATCATATAACATAAGATTATAACACAAAGACATTTTCCCTTTACGAATGAGAGAAAGTCGATTTCCATCAATGAAAGAAAATATTTTTCATATTTAAAGCTGTTATTATAAAATTATCCAAAGAAAAAAATAAAATTAAGACGGAAAATGTATTCCATTAAAAGAAACAGAGCCTAAATAAAATGCTGGGGACCCGAGCTCGAACCTGACACACTTGCTAGGTTGCGCTCCCTCACTATATACACACAAGGTTAAAAAAAATTGAAGGTATAAATCTACCCAAAAAACAAATTAAAGGTACAATATATAAGCTGTAGAATATGCTAATTTTTTGAATTTTGAAATTCAAAACTATTCTTGGAGCAATAAAACAAGACGGAAAGTAAAATTTAATGCTAAAGTTTTCTGTCCAAATTCAACTGAAAATGCAAATGGCATCTCTCTGTCTCTCTCTTTTAAGTATGCGAGTTGGGGACTCTTTTTTTTTTGGGTTCGATTGGTTTTATTTGGTCTTTTTCTGTTCTTTCAGCTTTAGTTTTAGTTTTTTGGCGTATGGCTGCATCTGTCTTGTAGTTGTTCTGTTTTTGGGTTACGGGTTTAACTTTTTTTTGAGGTCTAGGCGTTAGTTCAATTGTCTCGGTATTACTTGTCTTTGGACCCTACCCTACACGTTTGTGTCTTTTTGAGTTTGGATCCTACTTATTGGGGGAAGAAAAGAGTAGAGTTAGGATAGAGAGAATTAAAATTATGAATTTTTGTTCCAACTCTAGCAAAATTCTATCCTAAAAAGAACATACATTAGATGATTTAGCTTACTAAACTTATATTTAACCTGTTATTTTTCATAACTGTACAACAATAACAACAGACCCAGTGCCTCAAGGGCTCCCTCATAAGCGGAGTTTGGGAGGAGTAAATGTACGCAGCCTTACCCCTTCAGGGTGTAACCCTGCCGAGAGGCTATTTTCGAGGACCCTCAACCTTATAGGGTTGGCAACACAAGGACTTCTCAGGAAGTCACCCATTTTAGTACTACTCTCGCCCAAGCACGCCTAATTTCGAAATTTTAATGAGATCTAGTGCTTTGTTATATTTCATAACAATAACGTGAGATTTCTTACTATACTCAGGTGAAAAATTATGGATCACATATGGTGAAACTGGAAAGGATACATGAAGATGACCTAAAGTGAAAAATTATTTAAAATCACGAAAACTTTATATGAAAATGAGTGGAACATGGCAGCTTATTAAAAAATGAGCAGTTTTTATTTTTTAAGAAGGCACAGAAAATAATTGATGAGAATATTATTTTTGTTTTCAGCATTAAAAAAATGATTTAAGTACTTAACTTCAGTTGAACTCAAGTACAAAGTCCTGTTGGAGCTCAAATTAGTATATTATAGTGTTAGGTTATTATTTACCTTAAAATTAATATTGATTTGATTTAGGTGAGATATAATTTGATTATATTGAGTTACTTAAATAAATTTGATTTGATTTGATATAAGTAACTCAATTTTAAATATGGCATAAGGTTGAGGATCGAGAAAAAAGGAGAGGAGAAAAAGTGAGGAAAAGATGCGAGTGTTCTAAGCGTTTTGTAAAAGGGTACAACTGGGTAGAGGGAGAGCGAGAGATTTGTTTGAGATTGTTTTGAGTGTGGTTTATTGGTGTATGAAGAGAGTTTATACTCCGATGGGTTGCGACCGTGAGGTGTTTTAATGCGAGAGTTTTTGTAGCTTCTTTATGTTGAGAAGGAGCAGAAGCTATATTGAGAAAGGGTTGGTAGCTTACCATACGGAAGTTACATTATGAGAGGGTTGAGAACTCGCTATGCAGTAGTCAAATTGATGATGATAATTATATGTGGTGTTTCGGGATTTCAATTAGAAATTATAATCTTTAAATTTCATAGTGGATGAGGCACCAGTTTGGTTCCCATAGTTTTTCCCTCTAGTTGAGAGAGAGAGAGAGTTTCTACATAAATATCAGTGTATTGTTTCGATGCTTTTTTTTTTTCCGCTTCCGCTTGTGCTTAACTGTGTGATTTTCAACATGTAGTACTTGATTGGCTCAAATCTCTAAATGCAGGACCGGTCTTAACATTTTAAAGATCAAAAGTAATTTTGAACGGTGTGCTTCTTTGTAAAAATGAAGGTGTACAGTTCAATTTATATTATATTGGAATGATAGCTAAAATGTAAGTATTTTATATCGTACATATAGACGGTAGGTGTGAACTGATAAATTAACTAACTTTTGCAAGGATCACTAAAAATAATTAGTAGTATACAAACCCACACCTAAAACATATAATCTCAATCATAATCGAATCATTAGATCATCATCTTAGAATCATATCAATTATTTATCCTAAAAATCAACTATATTCACACTAAATCTCAATCCTCAACAAAGTCAAAACATGACATTAGCTAACGTCCTATTTGGTATCATTTTCTGTTTTCACTTTCCGATTTTTGAAAAATTAGAAATTAGATTTTGTAAACAATTTTTTCTTATTTTTGATTTCACGTTTTGAATTTCCACTCAAATTAAAAAAAAAATGATAATGAAACACCAAAAATAAGAAAAATCGTGCCAAAGAATAATTTTTAGTTTATTAAGAATCAAACACAAACACAAACACAAAAACGACGTAATAATACCAAATGTTCAGCTAGAATGTCACTCTCCTTGGCCCACATTTGTTGTTGTTGATGAACTCATCTCTTCACAAAAATCAGTTTCGAAGAAGACAACATAGCAATTTTTTATTTCCTCTTTGGGACCAGACATAAGATATGTCTGGGATTTTAATTTTATATCTTATGATCTTTCAGATCTTTTTAGAGTTACTGAACCTTCAAAACAGCCTTTGCACTGTCCTGACGAGAGCCTCTTTAAGACACTAGGTTGTTATTGTTGTTGTATATATATTCTATGATATCAATTCAATTAACGTGTTCATGTTAGAATTGTTTCTCTTTATAACTAAGAGCATATACTGATGAGTTATGTACTATTTCCTTAGTGTTTATAAGTTTGTCCAAATTGATTTCGCATCTTTTCTTAAATAGTTAATTTTTTTTTCAATAATTAGTGAAAAAACGCAATACAGAAGTTGGCATCCTATAAGAGTAGGATCAGAAAACAACAATGACTTGTGGAAAAATTGAATCAGCAAACTAGTGACTAGACTGGGTAAAAATTAAGGCCTCGTTTGGTTGCAACAAGAATTGACTTCCTAAAGGAAGTTGTATTTCCCAAGAATTCAATTCCCGTGTCAACTTCTTAGGAAGTGGGTAAAAGATTTTTGGTTGCCGGAATCGGTAATAGAACATCTTTGGAGAAGCTATTTAAAAACGAATAAATTAGAACTTATATGGGGGCTAAATTAGAGTAGTATTTTCAGTGGCCTAGTTTTTTTGGATAAATTAGCTAATGCTCAATACAAAAGCGGCATCCCAAGCTCGGGGATCTAAATACAAAAAGAAAGCAAAAACAAACCCAAAAGCCCTAACCAAAGACTCCACTACAAACATCTCAGAAACGCCCATCAATCTGAGACTCAGATACAAACCCACAGCAAAATAGCAAAACAGTATAAAAAAACTAAAGGAGGTCCTATCTCATAGAGCGCCTTAGCAATCCTAGCTGAACTTAGTGTTCTGACCTTCAGCAGCCTCAAAGACAAAAACATTGAATCTGCATCTTGACTAAACATTCACTTTTCTCGGCTCAGATAATGACTTGGCCTCTAACTCTTGAAACATTGAATACAAAAAATTGCACAATTTCAGAACTATTCTTTTTAATAGTTAAATATTATTACCCTAGTAAAAGTTTATAAGACAAAAGAATACAAAAAACAATACTTATAATTTTTAAAGGGTAGTGATATTATAAGGGTATTTTTTGTTAATAGCGGGGTAATTTTAATATAATAAAAACACAAAAGTCCTTATTATTGTCCTGACATTAATAAAAAATTCTTAGATAATATTACTAACATTTTAAAATTAGATACTTAAATTATATACAATAAATAATATTTTAATAAATTAACCTGCTTGGTACACAATTCCCAAACCCCAAAATCCCAGTTAAAATATTATATGTATATTAATTAAATACCCAAAATCCCAGTTAAGCTCTTACTACATCAAAAAGGAAAAGCTCCTCCGTTAACTTCCATCTACCTGTCGAACTGAGGTTTTTTTTTTTTTTTTTTTTGGGTAAATTACAGAAATTATTTTTATTTTTTACTTTAAAAATAGAAAATTCTTCTTACAAATAAAAGTACTCTTTTTTTTCTAACTTTTAAAAATTTATCACTTAACCCCTATATAACTTATTTTTGACCATTTTGCTTCTCAAAAGTGAGAAAATTAAATGTTTAATTTTATTTTTAGAAGGAGATTTTATATTATATTTTTAGAAGAAGATTTTATATTATTAGACAAAAATTAGAAATTTTATGTTTTTAGCAAAAGAATTAAGAAAATTTTTCTATATTTATAAAAATATAATTATTTTAAGTAATTATAGTAACAATATTATAAGGTCAGATGATAAAAATTATTTTTAAAATTTTCATAAAAAATATTATGAGACAAAATATAATATTTCTTTGTTGGTATTATAATGTAACTACTATAATTAATTAAAATAATAATTTTTTATAAATACAAAAAAATTTACCTTTTTTAAAAATGTTATCCTTATTTTTCTTCAAAATATAAAACCCCTATATAAAAATAAAATCAAACACGTAAATATTTTATTTTGAGGGGCAAAATAATCAAAAAAAATTATGTGGGGACAAAGTGATAAATTTTCAAAAGTGAATGGTTTTATTTGTGAGGGAGTTTTCTATTATTAACGCAAAAATCATGAATGTTTTAGTAATTTATCCTTTTTTTTTTTTGACATTTCCAACTAAGTTTCTAGTATTTTTTTACTAAATACATTATATGTATATAATTATATACCGAATTCGAAGGCTTAATAATGTGACATGATTGGTTCAACTTCTTTTACGAAAATACAATTTTTTCTAGAATTTAAGTGTGTTTCCCTTAAATAGAAAAGTACTTTCAAATAAACGTGTAAGTTATTTTTCTACTTTTAAGTACAAGTAGAAAAATAATATTTTTTATTTAAAACAAAAGTAAAGCAAAAACTAAAAATTTTTTAGACATAAATATCCTAATAAAAGCACCTTTTACAAAAATGTTTTCAAAAAAAATAAATTTTTTCACAGCTTGGTCAAGCAGGTCCGTAGCCTACAAGTTAACAAATTTATATCATGTATAATTAAATATCTCTTAATATGGTAAGAAGTACAACACCACCTTAGTAAAGACCACAAACAACCAGTAAAGGAGAAAAACAAGCCTCAAATCCAAAACCCCGTGCTTTGAGGGAAGATAGCCTAATTACTACCCTAAACCCATCGGTAACTGTATATATATATTGAATATAGGTAAGGAGTACAAAAAGGCAACAATAAATATTTTCTAAGATGGTAAAGAGCACAAAAACGTCTTAACAAGGATTACAAATAATTGGTAATGAGGGAAAACGAGCCTGAAACTCAAGATCTCATGCTTCGAAGGAGGATAACCTAATCATTGCACTAAACCTAACAGTAATTAAATATAAGGTTATTTACGCCAAAGGTCCCTATACTTTATTCATTATGTCAATTTGGCCTTTATACTTTTAACTGTGTCATTTTAGTTCCTGTACAATTCAAAATGTATCAATTTGGTCCTCAGAGAAAAAATTATGTTAAGTTTTTAATGAAAATTTTAATGGTTCGGCTGTGAGTTAGGTTAAATTGAGTAAATGGATGAATTTATAATAAGTTACTTACATCTAACACAATTTTGCCATTGAAAATTACTCCATTAACTTAACTTAACCAAGACATATTTTGAATTGTACATGGATTAAATTGACACAAATTAAAGTACAAGGACTAAATTAATATAATGAGCAAAATATAGGGACCTTTGGCATAAATAACCCTTAAATATAACAACAACAGACCTAGTGCCTCAAGAGCTCCTACATAAGCGGGGTCTGGGAGGGGTGGATGTACGCAGCCTTACCCCTCCAAGGTGTAATCCTGCCGAGAGGCTGTTTCCGAGGACCCCTAACCTTATAAGGTTGCCAACACGAGGACTTTCCAGGAGGTTACCCATCCTGGTACTACTTTTACCCAAGCACACTTAACTTTGGAACTCTAATACGATCCAGTTCCATTATTGACTGGTAAATGAACCCTAAATAACCCTTAAATATATAGAATTTAATATAGGTATCATTGGTGTTCAAAAAAAATAATGTAGGTATCATTATGGGTGTTCCAAAAGCAACCCATGTGAATACAAACCCTTGAAAAACAAACACCCACCATTACCATTCCACATCCCCCTTTCACCTTCACCTACAAAACCCATAAACCCCCCACCCTTCATAATTACACTCCCAAACTTCTTCTCCCCTACACAAAATGGGCATCAACACAAAAGACCCTAAAAAACTCACAACAAAGCAAACCAAAAGAACTCAAACATCACACAAAAGCCCCCCTTCATGGGCACTTATGAGAAGCATTCTCACTTGTAAGCACCTCCAAGTTGACCCCCAAACCCCACAAAAAGCAAAGAATCAAACTCCAAAACAAGACATACCCATTGAAGAGAACACCAAGAAATGCAAGAAATTGAAGTGTTCTGGGTCACTTTGTAACAATACCAAAGTTATGCAGAGGCCTGAAGCTCATGGGTCTGCTTCTGTTCCTTCTCCTGAGACCCTGCAAAGAAAAAGGCGTTTCGGGTCATCTTCAAGTACTAGTAATAGTAATAATGAAGGGTTAAACAGGTCGATTAAGGGTCCTTTGAGTGAGATTAGTAATGGGGTTGTCTCTAATTCTTCCTCGTCAGCTATGTTGAATAATAATAGTAATATTAGTAGCAGTAGTAATAGTAATAATATGATTAGCCCGATGAAGGGGATGGCATTTAGGAGGTTTTCGGGGTGTTATGAGTGTAGAATGGTGGTGGACCCTGTGCTGTCCTTCACTAGAGATCCCTCTCTTAGAGCTACCATCTGCTCTTGCCCTCAGTGTGGTGAGATCTTCATGAAACCCGAGTACCTTGAGCTTCACCTCACTGTCAGACATGCTGGTAATGTAACTTTTCTTTTTCGTCAATTATATTTTGTCTTCTTTACTTTGAATTTTTGTTGTCTAAGAGTATGTTTGATACCATTTTTTAGTTATAGTTTTTGGCTTTCTAGTGATTACAAACGAAGTTTTTAAAACAGTTTGTTCTTACTCTTGGTTTTCTATTTTCAATTAGATCGGGAGAAAAGTGAAAGTAAGAAACTAGAAACCTAGAATATGGTCTTTAATTTCCAAAAAAATCAGAAATTACAATTAGAAAACCATATCCTATATGCCCTAAATGACCAAAACTAATGGAAAAAAGAGAATTTTTGCTACAAGCATGTTGGAGCAGTGACATGAAAATCAGTGTCACTTTAGTTGTTCATTTGAATCATTTAAGGTACACTCTGCCCCATTTTCACATGTACATTTCTGTGTAAACTGAACAACTTAAAACTCTTCATTGAGAACGATACTCTATTACACTTAATTGTCAAATGGGGTACACTTTATTTTTGATACAAGTAGATTTATTCAAATCATGCCATGCTTATCTATTTTCTGGGTATTCTGCATTTAGATTTCTCTCAAATACATCCACCCGTCAAGAATATAAAACCAAGTTTGAAACTTCACTCATTAGCTTAATCTTGTCAGATAGTTGACTCATGAACATAATATCATAGCCTTGTTGACCAAAACGCCACGACTTTGAATCCCCAAATATTAATATGTTCCAGCAAAAGATTTGGTAAACTTCATCTAGCCTTAGGCCCAAATGGGTGTAACCATAAAAGCAATTGGCAATAAGTGGAGTTGTTCACTAGATTTATAAGTTGATATTTTCTTCCTCACAACTCAAATGTAAAATTCTTACTAAACTCACACGCGGTTTAACTATCCACTCTTCAAATCTAGCGGACAATTTCTCTTACCTCAATTCTATCTGTGTCAATTTGCAGTATCAGAACTGGGTCCAGAAGACACAAGCAAGAACATAGTAGAGATCATATTCCAATCAAGCTGGCTAAAGAAACAAACCCCAGTTTGCAAAATCGACCGAATCCTCAAAGTCCACAACACCCAGAAAACCATCTCCAAATTCGAAGAATACCGAGACTCCATCAAATCCAAAGCCACCAAACTCCCCAAAAAACACCCCCGCTGCATCGCCGACGGCAACGAGCTCCTCCGCTTCCACTGCGCCACCTTCACCTGCTCTCTCGGCCTCAACGGCTCCACCAATCTCTGCAACTCAACACCCACTTGCGCCGTTTGCAGCATAATCCGAAACGGGTTCAGATGCGCCGCAGAAAAGGGGGTCTTGACAACGGCGAGCAGCGGCAGGGCGCACGACAGGGCGGAGTGCCCGGTGGAGGGCGCGCGCGCAATGCTGGTGTGCAGGGTGATTGCTGGGAGAGTGAAGAAGGGTGCGACGGTGGAGGGTGGTGGTGCGACTGCGGTGGCGGTGGCGGAGGAGTATGACTCGGTGGCCGGCGCCGCTGGCGTATATTCGAACTTGGATGAGTTGTATGTGTTTAATTCTAAGGCTATTTTGCCTTGTTTTGTTGTCATCTATTGGGGCTTTTAGATTTTGTTGTACGGGTAGTTTATGGATTTTGTTGATTTAGATTTGAGCATTTGATTTTGGCATTTTAATTTGTATAGTAAATGTTCTTAATTTGAGAATTTTATCTGTTAGATATTTTATGTGAAGATAATATCGTAACCATAATAACATTTTTCAATCGAAGTTGTTGTTATATATAAATTAAAATGTTAGAAAATTTAGATAATAAAAGGAGAAAAACTAAGTTATGTTTGAGGTCTTAGTTGTGGTCTACTTACATTATTTTCTACTATTAGGTTTGAATTTTTATCCTTTGTAGATTGATAACGATTACAATGAAAGAAAAGTAACGAACTTTATATTTAAAACCTTTAGTTAGGAAGACGAATAATTCTATCCTTATTCCAACCTCAAAAGCTCGGATTCGAACCTCATTTTTGTCTTTTTATTGTGATTCTTGATAAAATCAACTTCTTTCCGAGCCCTAGTTAAAGTGTATGATTTAGCTATCAATATTGAGAGTGAAAGAGAAAACATAAAAGAAGAAGCTTCCAACAAATAATCACCAATATTTTTTCTTATTTGATAATTGGAGTTTAGAGCTTATAAAATCACGATTAGTATCAATATAGACAAAAAAGTCAATCCAATTTTGTGCGTGGTTTAAGATACTGCTAAAAATATCATATCGTCAACCCAAGCTCTTCTTCAGTTTCAATGTCAACCGTCGAGTTTTGAGTAAGTCGGACTTGTCTAAGCTACGTCAAACTCATTGTGGCTTGTTTGAACTCTCAAATCCAAGAATTCAAGTAACTAGACAAGATAACCTAAGTTGAATAATATGTAACGAACTATTTTTTTTAAAAGTAATGTTATTGTCATAGCAAAATTGTTAATGCCAAAGTAAATTTATGAAAATTTGAGATTGCTTTGAGAATAACATATTTATCATGATAATAACTATTATTTTTCAAATATTATATAATACTTAGAAACCAAGGGGTTAAATTGACAATGCTAAGGCCTTGTTTTGGTATGCAGTAAATAAACGCGAGAAGTAAAAATTCATGAAAAATACATATATTGGCTTTTGTTTGGTTAGTAGAAAGTAGTGAGAATGCAGAAAGTAAAAATTACTAAGCAATTTCTAATTCATTAAAATGCAGGAAGTAAGTTACCTAACATCCATTGATAAGTTTTAATTCTTTTATTTTTAACTAATCTTTCGAAGGAAGTTCTATTTCTCATCCTGACAACGAAACATGTTTTACCTATTTTTTTCAGGAAGTTAACATAGGAATTAAATTCTCATGAAACACAACTTTCTACAGAAATTACATTCATGTAACAACCAAACGAGGCTTAAGTATAATTAAATGAGGAGAAGTGATGATTTCAAGCCACCTCGACGGCCGGGGATGCTCCCCCATCTGATTCCCCCATTAAAATAGCACATTGGAAAATGCCTAATTTTACATAATTTACTCTACTAAAACAAATGAGCTGGGATTTTGTACCATAATTTTTTTTAATAATTAATAAAATAATAGCAAGAAGGAGTATATACTCGACCAAGTTGTAAAACAAAACTTGTTTAAAAGAAACTTTGGAAAACGTGCTTCTAATAGAGGTATTTCGATTTAAAAAATTTTTAGTCTTTAAATAAGAATTATAAGAACTACTATAAGCGTCGTGCTGTTAGGTGAAGCGGTGGAGTACATAAAAGTAAAAACATAACATCTACTTTATTTAAAAACACTCTCAAATCCTAAAAAAAGTATTCTTTTGTAAAAGAACATTTTCTTAATAAATGAAGTTTGCCTAAACAAGAAAGCGAACATCCGAGAACTAGTGATACACATTACGATCAAATCAAGTTATAAATAGTTCAACGCTTATAATGATTAACTTTAATAGCAGAAATGCTTATATTATACTGTTGTACAATAACTCTATTTAATATATCATCAATTAAAGTTGACCTAAAGGCATATCACATCCAAACATTAACGGAATATAGTAAATCCAGTACCATACAATAACACAAAGACAACTATCAAGTAAGGTGCAATACAAACATCAACTGTGTATCGCATGGGAAAAACCCAGCTGGAGTAATTTAGCAGTGTTAATTAAGTTTTTTTTTCAAGCAATAAATTTACGATATAACAGACATCTTGTATAAACGAGACCGGATATTGTAGTTTGCTAGGCTGGCAAAGATGAGACAGTTGAGAGTGGGATTTCTTGAATTTTGGGTACCACTTTTAACTAGGTTTTGGAATTTAGTGTTTGGAAGCCAGTTTTGACTCTATTATTGTACTAATTACGTTATCATTTTCATTTTCAATGATGTTAGTGTAAATCTATACAACACACATTGATCCAATAAAAAAAATAATAATTAAGCAATATGGGCATTAATTCAAATCTGCATTATTTCGAGACTAGGACTAAAATATGTGAAAAAAAAACCATATTATATTATGTGTAGTCAATTTCTGTACTATATAATATAAACTTCCATTCCACTATTCATGTCTTGTTGTTGTTGGACTAAAATATTTGATAAAATGTCATATACTTAATTTATAAACGCAATAATATAATACAATGTTCTAACTTGTTCATCCAACTTGTAGTATGGACTCGATACTATTTGAATTCAAACTAATCGACTAAAATGAATTAAAAAGCTAATGAGTTAACCCAACTTCAATTGAACTTTGAGAAGTTTCAATCCTATTTTACTATGTTCATATTGTGTTATTATCCCGTTTTAGATTCTACGACTTCTATTAGACCGGAACCATTTTTACCGTAAACAGAAACCGTTGTCCATCATTTTTTGAAGAATGTAAGACAAAGAAGTATTACAAGTTCCATAAATGCATGATGTATCGTCATGAGCGGAGTGTTATTCATGATACAGAAATGTACTAATAGCATACAAAACAAACAGTGAAAAGCATAGTGCCTTAATTTACACTACATCTCTATATCAAAAAAAAAGAGTTCATACTCTGACAATAATTATTTTTTAGTTCTCTATTGCTATATAAGTCTATAACTATTTTAGTAACGAATATGAAAACAACTAGACTTGTGGATTCATGTGAAATATATATTGGCATTTCTTATACTGACAACATCCCGGAAAATACAAAAAAATTAAAAAAAAAAAAAAGGAAGAAGAAGAAGAAGCCAAATAAACGTAAAGTCATTTTCTTTAGCAATACCTTGTAAATTACTTGCCTTGTTACCATTATGAAAAAAAAAAAAAAATTCCTTATAAATTACTATATATATCTAACATATATAATAAAAATCATTAGTTTGTAAAAATACTTATCTAATACTAATTCTATAACCTAAAGGATTTATATATGCGAATAAGTGTATAAATTAAATGTAGAATATTTTCTTTGTAAGGTTAATTACACCAAATGTCTCTGTATTTTTTTCATTGTATAATTTAGTCCTTATACTTTTAACTGTATCAATTTAGTCCTTTGGCCAAATTTAAGTTAAGTTATTAACGTAATTGTTAATGGCGCAATCACGTTTGATGCAAATAATCCATTACAAATCCAATCATTGGTTCAGTTTTACCCAATCCATGGCCAAGTCACTAAAAATTTTATTAACTTAACATAACTGTTAATTTAAAGATCAAATTGACACAAATAAAAAAATAAGGATTAAATTAACGCAATAAGAAAAGGACAGGGACCTTTGGTATTAATAATCCTTCTTTTGATTTTCTTTGGTATGTAAGTGCGAGGCAAGATGACCTAAAAGTTCATACAAAAGCACATCTAATAAGGCAAGGATTATGAAAGAGTTGTATAGAGGAAACTAACAATTATGAATCAAACACTGATGCAAACCATGATTAGATTCAGAAAATAAATATGTTATCCCTTTAAATGCCTTACTTTACACAATAATTTACTACAAAATTTTCGTTCCTACAAATCTAACACTATCAAAACCTAAGACTAAAGATCTAATTTTATCGACTAAAAAAATACCATTTTCATGGTGAAGATTTTTTCCGGAATTATGGAATCATCTTTTTATATATATATATATATGGATAAGGTCAAAATCTATACTGAGGATTAAGAAGACGAGCAAACTTTCAAAAAACAAAAGAGTATAGCCCAAAGGAAGACGAGAACAATTCAAAAATACGAAAACAAACAAAAATCACAGTAACTAAAAAAATAGAATAAGATTATAGTTGTTGAACACAGACTGTTAATATATAGCACCAAAATAAAACAAAATGGATAAAAAAAGGGAATCCTATATGGTTTGAACCTTTATACCAAACGAGATTTCACCATATAACCGATCAAACATTAAATAAAAATTTATATATTAATTTCTTTTTTATTACAGTTTCGTTCTCGTCTTATCAGTAGAGATAAGACTTTAGAAGAGCAGAAAGAGGAACACATGCAAGAGGATATCAATCACATCAAAAGAAGCTTCAGCTTCAGCTCTCACTCTTCCTCTTTCAACACTGCAAAGTGTGAAGACCAGATGATTATTCCGCTAAAGTCTGCAAAGTATTTGGCCCCACTTCCCCACAATCTAAAAGTAGTGGATATGACTACCGAGTTTTATAAGATAACAGTAATATAATTTAATACAGATTGATTGAGAATATGTCAGCTAATTCAATTGATAAAATCTCTAAAAAGTGGTACATTTCCAACTAAAGCAAAGTCAATCGATCAAGTCTATAGCCCATTCCAATTTTGGACAGACCGAATCTACTAAATGTTTGATTCAATAAATTTTTGATCAATCAAATTATTACTCGATCAAGACCAAAACGACTGCCACTAGAGGAGCAAAAGCTCTTGCTTTTCAACCTTTATTTTGCTGCATCACTTGCCTTAACCTTCAAATTTTACGCATACCACCTAAAATTATTTACACGACATGATATAATTTGCTCCATCACTCTCTACATCGAAAGACTGCCTCTTAACAACAAGACATTGTCTTTGAATTTGTGTCTGCTGCTATGGTATCTTGGATGTGATTGCTTACCACTTATCCGTGGAAATAGAATTTCTTACCATCAATTTTGCTCACACCTATAAAGCACCCAACTTTTTAGCGGACCATTTTACAAAGGTAGGCGTCATAAGGACCGAATCCCATATAAGTTGGTTTTAATCATAGTACGCAATACTAGATCTCGGGTATTCCTCTGTCTTTGCCCTCTTCATCACTTCTTTTAACATTTCGTTATATTTGTAGCTTTATATTCACAAAGATTTACCCTAATGCTAATTACTAAAAGAAATGAAATGCTCGCGAGGGTACTATGAGAAGGGGCCCCACTCAAGGGGCACGAGCCATTACCATCCTACATAAAAAGGACAGGCAATGAAAGGGTAATTGGGGCCCCATATTGTGGACATGGATAGACACAATGTAAGGTCATGTTCGACAAAACTGCTGGTTTCCTGAGGTGTCTTGTTCAAGTTTTTTTTTTTGGTTTAAATAAGTCCTAATATTTTTAAAATTTATTCAAATTAATTCATTTTTTGTTGTGTAAAATGGTCTTTTATGTTTCATTTTAGGGTAAATTACATATAACTATTTTGAGATTTGGTGTATTAATTTTTTAGTCCATAAACTTGTGAGAAAATTTTTTAATCCAAAAGTTAAACATATTTATTAAAATAATCCAACTGGCAGTGTAAAAGGTATGAAACTGGACACTATTTGTTGGTAACTTCACTATTCCCTTGGTACTTCTCTCATCCTATACAGGAATTGCAATATTGTGACACAGTTAACGAAGTAGAGTTGGATAAAGAGTCTACTTTACACCGTCATTTGGAGTATTTTACTAATACATGTAATTTTGGGACTAAAATATTATTTCACAAATTTGTGGACTCAAAACTAAAGCACCAAACTTTAGGATATACTTGGACTATTTTACTCAATACATGTAATTTTTTTATTAAAATTTTATTCAATAGTTTATTTTAAGACAAAACCGGCCCCTAATATTTTAACTTCAACCTAGTGTTGATCACTAAATAAGGGACCAATTTTATCAAAACATAAAACACAAGGGAATATTCTAAACAACAAAGTATATTAGGACCTGACTTAAACAAACTTACAAATATTACGGACAAATATCCAATAATATTTTGGGACCATGATACCATTTTCTCCCTTTATACAAAGGAAAGCCCCTTCACAAGCATCTTGTCTCTCATATCAACCCACCAAAGTGGTAGGGACACTCACCCCTAGTTTGCTTTCTAATGGGGGCACTCCTTTGATCAAATGGGCTAAAAAAAGATGCATGTTTTTCCTGCGTGCTATAAGGACCTTTTTGTAAGCCACCATAGAATTGTAATGTGATAACCCGAATTTATGTCTCAATTTAGGAACGGAGGTCTATGGAGATGGTAGAGGGTCCGAGCAGGGCCATTAAGAGAGTCTAGGGCTCTAGCTATGCCTATATATTACATGGTTATGTGCAGTAATCGATTCTATCTTCTCCTTCATATTTTTCAGTGAATTGTTTTCTTCCCCGCTATTTTTCCCTCAATTTGAAGGTATCCCACATAAACATATGTTATTGTTTCCTCCTTCCCCCTTCTATTCTCTTCTCAACTTTTTTCACATCTATTCTTGTACATTTCAATCAGATCTAGTTTTTTGGTACTTACCTAACAAATTGTATAAGAGGCCGTTGACTTTTTTTTTTTTTTTTTTTTTACTTCTGTTACTGTTCTCAATTTTTGTTGTCTTTTGTTAACCACAAATTCAGCCTCAACTTAGAAGTGGGCACGAGTTAGAATCTCATTGCCTCTCTACGTAATATAACATGTCTGAAGTTGCTTCTCAGAAAAGGACCCGTAAGGCCTTTCATTATCCATGTTAGAAAAAATACAGCCCCAAATGTAAATGTCAATTTCCTTCATCACAAAATATAGCTTTCATTAGCAAGCATCCATAGAAGCGAAAGCTACCTCACAGAGGGAAATATGTTAAAAGATTTTATATGTGAGTCTAGTAATAAAGCCATAGATTAACACATAAGTTTAGTGGGCTACTCTACCTCGTGTCAATTTGTTTCGAGATAGAACTTCAATTGGGCCCTATTAGTTTATGTCTCAAATTACTTGTTTTAATTTTATTGGGGCTGCCGTGGGGTCACCGATCGATCGGGAGGGAAAGCCGATCGATCAGGTGATTTAAGGAAAGATTCGGAGTGTTTTGGAAATTTTGAGTGCCGATCGATCGGTGGGTTTCGATCGATCGGGGTGCCGATTGATCGGGGTGCCAATTGATCGGGTGTTCCCGATCAATCGGGAGCCTTGTTGCGCCAGCCCTAATTATTTTCTATAAATAGGGACGTAGGGTTTACATCAGAAAGTATCCAATCAAAGAGCGTGTGAGCCGCCATTAAGAAATAGAGGTGATTTCGTAATTCCTGCAAGATATTCGAGTGCTACGAGAGTTCAGAGGGAGTGATTGTAATTCTTCCATATTTCTCGTTTGGGAAGTGTCGTTGTAATTCTTCCGTTCAGTTAATAAAGAATCTCCATCTCCGCCTGTGGTTTTCTCCCCTCTCGATTGTAGAGGGGTTTCCACGTAAATATTGTGTGTTCTTGTTTTATTCTTTCTTTCTTCATATTTGTTTACTTTTCGTTTTGTGTGAGTCATATTATTTGAATCGAATCAAGTTACCAGGGTTTTCGCTTCGGCATTAGGATTTATTCCTAACAAATTGGTATCAGAGCCCTGTTTATTTCGATTTGATAATATGACGTCCGCAATTAGATCCGAAATTGAGAAGTTTGGTGGTCAAGGGAGCTTCAGCTTATGGCAAGTTCGCGTTAAGGGCCTCATGACTCATAATGGCTTGAAGAAAACTTTAGATGGGAAAGAGAAGAAATCAGAGAATCTTACAGAAGCACAATGGAAGTGAAGACCTCTAAGGAGTTGTGGGAGAAATTACAGGATATGTTCTGTTTCAAGTCTGTCTCCAACAAACTCGCAGTTAAGCGCCGGTTATTTACGTTTCGTATATCAGAAGGTATGTCACTTAAGAACCACGTCAATGAATTTAATTCAATTATTCAAGATTTGAAAGAATTGGATGATGTTCCTAAGGATGAAGATCAGGCAATGTTGTTGTTATGTTCTCTCTCTACTTCATATAAGGGTTTTGTCGAAAGCATGATTTATGGGGGTAGACAAACTATATCTGTTGATGAAGTTAAGAGAAACCTACTGAGTAAAGAACGAGTAGATAGGGAATTATCTGACTCTGTGTATAACTCAGGTAGTGGCTTATTTGTGAGGGGAAGAACCGAGTATGATTATAGTGGAAACAAGTCTAAGTCTAGGTATCAAGAGCTAACCTGTAACTACTATCGTAAGAAAGGGCACATTAAGAAAGACTGTTATAAGCTTAAGAGAAAATTAGAAGCAGATAACAGGTCTGACCAGAGATCCATAGCAGCTAATGTTGTTGGTGGTGAGAATGAAGATTTTCTTTTGTCCGTGTCTGAACCTCAGTTCAACTTGTAAGATAGTTGGTTTTTGGATTCGAGTTGCTCCTATCATATCTGTCCCAACCGGGATTGGTTTTCCACATACGAGTCTGTTCGAGATGGAGTTGCTTTGATGGGTAATGATAATCCATGCAAAGTTCTGGGTATAGGAACAATTCGTTTTAGGATGTTCGATGGCACTATCAGGGTTTTGGGCGATGTTCATTATGTTCCTGATTTGAAGAAAAATCTCATCTCTTTGGGTACTCTTGAATTTAAAGGGTACAGGTACACAATTGAAGGTGGAGTTTTGAAGGTCGTTAAGGGTGCATTGACAGTTATGAAGGGCAGAAGGTCAGGTACGTTGTATGACCTTGTCGGTTCCACAGTTGTTAGATCTGTTGCAGTATCTTCATCATCCTTGTTGTTGATAGAACCAGAGATCATAAATTTAGGACGTTTGAGATTGGATCGTTTAGGTGATAGGTGTCTGTCTGAGCACAGTGTAAGGGGCTCTTTGTGTGGTCAGTCTAGAGGACTGCTGGTATGTGAACAAGGGCTTTATGAGAACCAAAAAGTTTTTCGCTTCAAACAATTCTTGACGAGTCGTGTCACGTTTGGTGAGTCTTCATTATTGTTATCTCCACAGAAGATGTCATCAGTTGTTTGTGATTCAGGTCAGGTGAGTAAGCCAGAGGGAGCTCAGTTCAGTAACACAGTTCAGCAGCAAGTGGCTGTTTTCAGATGATGTGTCAAGAGCCAATTCAGAGAAGAAGATTGGCATTGCTGATAACCTCTCAGATATGTTCACTCAGTTTCTACCTAACAGGAAGTTCAAGCTTCGCACGGTTAGGTTTCATACTTCGTTGTGTTAACCCCGTGTGTGGGGGTTTTGTGGAGAAGGTGGAGGAAATTCTTTTTATGTATGTAATTTGAGCCAAGGTGGAGATTTGTTAGTTTATGTCTCAAATTACTTCTTTTATTTTTATTGGGGCTGCCGTGGGTCACCGATCGATCGGGAGGGAAAGCCGGTCGATCGGGTGATTTAAGGAAAGATTTAGAGTGTTTTGGAAATTTTGAGTGCCGAACGATCGGGGGTGCCGGGAGCCTTGTTGCGCTGGCCCTAATTATTTTCTATAAATAGGGACGTAGGGTTTACATCAGAAAGTATCCAATCAAAGAGCGTGTGAGCCGCCATTAAGAAATAGAGGTGGTTTCGTAATTCTTCCAAGATATTCGAGTGCTACGAGAGTTCAGAGGGAGTGATTGTAATTCTTCCATATATCTCGTTTGGGAAGTGTCGTTGTAATTCTTTCGTTCAGTTAATAAAGAATCTCCATCTTCGCCCGTGATTTTCTCCCCTCACGATTGTAGAGGGGCTTCCACGTAAATATTATGTGTTCTTGTTTTGTTCTTTCTTTCTCCATATTTGTTTACTTCTCGTTTTGTGTGAGTCATATTATTTGAATTGAATCAAGTTACCAGGGTTTTCGCTTCCGCATTAGGATTTATTCCTAACAGGCCTATTTGTGGACCTCATGTGCCATCTCAACGGGCCTAGGCCCAACGAAATTTAACAGACTGTGGATTGGAGGAGCTGGGGAGGGGCCTTGTGGCGACAAAGACACTAACAGACAGAGGAGAGGAAAAACCCGAGTTAAAGAACAGAAAAGAGAGCTAACTGACAAGAACTTAAGTAGGTTACCTGCACTCTATTGAGGATAAATGAAGTGAAGAAAGAAAAGAAAACTAAGTCTTAGGAGGAACATCAAAGCATAGTACCAAAATCCAATCATCAACATGATAGTATATTTTTCCCCATCAGATTGAATAACCAGTAAACTGTGCAAGACTGTGGCATCGTTTGATATGAGGAAAGTAGATGCAGGAGTAGAAATTCATGGGAAATGCTAATTTTGACTCTTGTTTGGTATGCAGGAGGTAAGCAGAATGAAGTGGAAATTGATGTAGGCAGTAACTTACCTAGCTCTCCAGGTAAGTTCTAATTCCTTTGTTTACAACTAGCCTCCCGAAAGAAGTTCTATTTCCCATCGTGCAATCAAACATGTTTTACCTACTTCCTAGGAAATTGACATATGAATTGAATTTTCAAAAAATATAAATTTCTGTAGGAATTCAATTCATGTGATAATCAAACGAGGCCTATGTCTATGACTCTTTATAATCAATAAGAACACGTAAATCAAAGTAACCTACAATAACCTGTATTGAAGGGTGGCTAGATGCTTACTAACGAGATGAAACCATAGTCATCACAGAGCTACATCCTAAGCAACTCATGCTGCAATTCAAACTATTAATTGGGCCTTTTCATCATTTTCTTCTCCTTACTCATCAATGTAATTGTATATGCTATGGTAAAATTATTTTCCATATTATTCCGAGAGCTTTTTCCTCAAATTAAAGGACACACATTTTTAGATAAGTTAATAGACAAAGAAAGATGGTAACTTGCATAACTATACATAAGACTTTGACATGTAAAATAAAGGTAATGCCACCAGTGTATATTCTAGGGAAAAATCTAGGAGCCAGGAGGCTGGAGCAGTATCAGAACTGTTCTCTCCAGAGTTCTACCTTTTGAAGAGGCTCTTTCCAAGGGATCCATAAAAGAATCCTATCCAAGTCAAATGAAAACAGGCATGTCTAATGCAAGTAGGCACTACACAAGTCAAATAAAGTAGTAACAATAATAGATATGTAAGCCGAGAGGCCCTGTAAACTAGCATCGGTGTGTTCCTCGCTCCTAATAGCCGGATTCCTTAACAAAAACGAGGGAAAAAAAATGAAAAGAAGTCATACTTGAAGCTTCCCGATAAGCAATCATTGCATATCCTGTTATCTAGGCTTAAAATCTTATGCCTCAACGCTTGTCAGGCACCAACATCCTAGAATGCCCCTTCAAGACAAGATTAAATCAATTTTTCATCTGCAAAAATAGTCCATGTCAATTATCATACCAACGAACCATCCCCATGTATAAATGGAAGCGTATGTTCCTTGCCTAAGCTTGGAAGCCTCCAGTTCTGAAACCCAGAACTCTTCCACTGATAACTGTGTGTGCATGTGTCGAGTGTATGCATGTGAGGATCTAAGAGTGTATGTGTGAGATATGCTACAAAAATCATAGTGCATACTCTTGGTGTAAATTGTCTTTCCCATCATATAATATATTATACAAGATATCAGTACCTGCCATAGCTGGAGCCTCTATGAGATACCGGGTTATTGTGTTATGCCATATTGCATAAGATTTTATTGTTCATTTTTTAGTACACCACTTGGGCCCACTTTTTCAACATTGTCATCCCAATTGCAGCTTGACATAACAATCTCACAACTTCCTTTTATCTTCCATGACACTCACCAAAGCAAGTTATCAGGACATATGATAATTATAGTAGAATTCTTGAATTTATCTTCTACCTCTAGATATTAGATTTAGTCTTTATCATATCCAAGATTCTCTACTATTATATATATGACAGCATGGCATATCAATTATTATGCCAACAATTACTATCATATTCACATGGTATCAGAGCATACCTAAACTTAAATCAAATAAAATATTCTTCCCCCCTTGTTCCGGTGCTCCTTTCTCAAACACTAGGCTTCTTCCCCACAAATTCTCCAGCACCAGGGATATCAGTGCCATGTCCCAATCTCAGCATTCTCCTGTCAACGTCATCTCCCCCACCAACACCAGCGACGATGCGACTTCCCTCTCTTCCGGTCTCCAACAATTCATAAACTCTAATTCTGGGTCTCTGCCTCCCACCCCTGTGTCATCTCCCCTTCCCTACTCAACCTCCTCCACCATGGATGTCCGGGGTCTTCCCTCCACGTCTACTCTTCCACCTCTACCTCCTCTACTATCCTCATCTCAACCTCAAGTGGTCATGCCCTCACAACCCTCTTTTTCAATCTCTACCGTGACCAATCTGGTCAACATCAAGCTCGATAGTCCCACTGATTATTTTGAGTGGTATGAACAGATTTCCATGATCCTTCAGGCATACCGACTCATAGGTGTTGTTGATGGCACCTACCCCTGCCCTAGACCCTTTCTTATTGATTCTGATGGCTACCTTTCCATATCCTGGGCACATTTCCTGGTCTTGCATGGATCAAAGTATCCGCTCCTATAGTACTGCTTAGTCTTTATACTTATCTAGATTGAGTTTAGCTTTACCCTATCATATATACTCTACTATTTTATATATGATAGCATGGCATATCAGTTATTATGCCAACAATTACTATCATATTCACACAAGTCAATCCTTGCCCTCTTTAACCCAAACCATGCAAATTTGCAGAAACGTCTGACAAGCAACATAGCCGGTCCCAGAAAATGGACCATTGCTGAATGCCTGAATGCGAACTGCACAGTCGTTTACCCAGCGTATGATCCATGAAGAATTACTCGTAGATTTCAGGAGTAGCATAATAGCACAATATTGCAGCTACTTCATAGTAAACAACGATAGCTTCCTTTGTTCTTAACAGAACATCTTAATTACACACTTACCTACTGCAGAACACGATAATATAATTCATTTTCCTTCACACTATTGTCCACCATTTAATACGAACAAGCTGATTCCAGGCCTGATCAGATAGCTAAATTATCCAATCTACAAATTTTGCTTCTGCAAAACAACCAAGGGTCCGATTACCCCACCATGATTATCTGTCCAATTTCCACTGGGAGGCTGAATCCTCTTCTTAGAGAAGTTCTTTGTATCAGGAAAGTTGAACTCACACCTCAACGAGAAAGGTAGGGCCAAACGATCATGGGAGGATTTCATCAGGAAATTTCCTCTAATGTTGACTCAATCCAGAGAATTCCTGTAACCTACAAACGGAATCATAAACAAAACAATTTATAGAGTTATTTACACCATTCATCCATGGTGTTTTTAACTTTTTTTTTAAAATTCCTCTATCCTACTTACCAATTAGCATCACCCATAAAATACTGAAATCCTAAATCCAAATAGCAATCATAAAAGAAAGGGCATCAGGGAATAAAATCAAGAAAACCGGAATTTACGTGATTCAGTCAAAGCCTACATCTGTAGAGAAGAGCACAATAGTTCCTCTATATCTTTGAAAGATTACATGAGACATCAACATACACAACCCTAGTTTATATATAGAGCATCCCACACTAAAATCCTAATACGTCAGGTCCTATACCATATTTGGCCCAATCCTATATCTTATAAGCAATGGCCAATACAACCACAACATTACCGAATCATAAAGAAAACAAGCAAGCAAGCATGAAAACAAGAGGAAAAATCGCAAAGCAGAATCGGAATGTAAATCGAAATTAACAGCGAGTGGATATGAAATCAAGGGGAAGAAGACCAACAGTTTGAATGACACTTTTCCTCCTCCTTCACTTGCCATTTTCTTCGATCCCTAGCGTATGAATGAAGCTCACCGGTGTGCGTCTGTGATCGTCTTGTGTTATGGAGATTTTCCCTTGTCGACGACGGTTACTCCAAAGTGCTCACAATGAAACGCAGCGTTTTCCGATTGAGAGAGAATGGGCGTAAGCAGAGCCAATTTTGGTACGTAATACTGTTTCGATAGCCTTTTTGGCGGGCGCCTCTTGCCCGTGGCTATTAAAATTTCAATTCGAATCTTAAAATCTTACAATTTTATAATTGCTGATTGATTTAAATCTTAAGCAGAATTTTAATTTTATACAATCTTAGGATTCATTGATATTATACGAAATTAACGTATAGAATCATAATACGATTTCATGATTCTACTAATCCGACTTCGATTCTACTAGCGTATACAAATAAAAAGTTAAAATGTGAAAAAATAAGCATATATTATAAACGAACTTACTTCTTAGTTTGAAGTACAAGAAAGTTCATTATGCGTTACATACTTTTAAGAAATTAAGTTTAGTTTTATGTTTTTAACCTTAATATAAAGTTCGCTGAGCAACATCTATCTTATAAGTTATCATGATTACTGTAACACAAAATGACACATCTATATAGCATGATAATATTTTTATTATATTTAATTATATTTCTTATATATACCCATGTAAATAAATGTCTTATTAATTACTTTTTGAACTATATAACTTATATTAATACGAATTCTAAAAGCCTCTATCCATTATAAGTAGAACCCCGATTTTAATAACCTTGCTCTTGCCTTTAATATATACTAGGTTTATCCCGTGTGATACATATATTAATTTTGAACTCAACTCTACCGGCCTGCTTTTTGACCTAGAATCTGCTATGACCTATGTCCGACTTGATTCAACCTATCTAAGCTGTTTCGTTATAACATTTCTAAAATTATGTCATTTTTCCTTTTTCCCTTTTATATAGAGGATTATGGCTTTTATGGCTTGTGTTTATTATTTTTTTCTTTTCAAATTAACTCTTTCACACAATAATATTTTTATTATTATGTACTCCCAATTTTCAAAAATATTTTTATATCCAACATAATACTATATTAAAGACGCATCGAAATATATGAGAAAGAACCAATATCCACAAATATCCACATATTTGGTGAACTCAAATCCATAAATCAACTAAATACTGTGAAAACTTATTCTATCGTTCCTTTACATTCAAAAATATATAATGATTATGCTTATCCAAATCGACCGTGCCAAGATGAGATCACTAATTTTTAAGTAAATTACTACTCTTTATAATGAACAAAAATCACAAAAGAAAAAGCGATCAAAGAAAGAAAATTCTAATAATATTGACAAATTTACAATACAGTTAGAATCGACATCGGTTCATACGTACAATCAATTATAAATGGTTTTTTTTTACATAAAAATACAGTACTCGTCAAACATCCTTATAGAACAATCTAATTAATTCAAGATAAAATCCCAAAAAAAATTAAAAGGGGAATTACATAGGAAATGAATTTCATAAGAATATACAAATATTAATGAATAAAAATGAAAATGAAAGTATAAGCGAGGACCAACTCCGAAGCAGCGATTTGAAACCCATGGATCCACTGCATACTAGTTTGTGGTTGTGGTACGTACACGCCGGTTGATTCCTGTTCATTTCAACCATAGTCAGTAAAATATAGTACGAAAATTAAATAAAAATTTAACACGTTTGTGTTTTTGTTCTATTTATACAAAATTCGATCACATAAAAACTAGGGAAATTATCATTTAAGTATTCTGAATTTGATCATTTATTGTTTAGGAACTTTGACATTTTAAAATATACAATGAGTTACCTTGAGGTTTCAAAATTTTATCACTTAGATGCCTAGAAGTTTTAAAATTTTATCAATCAAATACCCTTATTCTAAAATTCGATAGATTTTAGTTGAAAAATGCTAAAGTGAAACATGATTCCAACCATGTATAAGTATGTTTATTAAAATTTGATGATTTTTATCCAAAAAAATGTTGATATATATATATAGGTAGTTTATGTTTAAATTTAACAAACTTTTTATCATAATTCGTTAAATTTTTATTGAACATGTTACATATATATATATATATGTAATGATGTATTATATTAAATATGTGGTATAATACTGGTTTGATTCTTACAAAAAATTATCAAATTCCAACATAATATATCTAAGTGATACAACAACAACAACCGTTCCAGTGCCACAAGGGGGTGAGATGTACGGAATCTTAACCCTTCAGGGTATGACCCTAAAGAGAGACTGTATTCGAGCGCCCCCAACTCTAAAAAGCAAGAAGCAAGAAGCAACAGTAAGGCATCGAGTAACAAATCACAATCAAAGCAAAGCGCAAAGCACCAAACACTGAGCAGTACGAACTAAGCGGTAAGCAACAATAGAGCAACAAAGATCTCACCAGCAACAGGCCCCAACAACCACGGTATGAAGATTGGTGCCGTTATAGGCTCACTTTGTTATGCTCCCCCTATCTTAAACTGCTATATCCACTACCCCTATTCTAACTCGTCTCACGATGCTCTATTTAAGATCATCTTCTCATTTAAATTTAGGTGGGTGATAAAATATTCAAACTTCAGGTATCTTATTATATGTCTTAAAGCATCAAACTACTTGAATGATAAACAAAGATAATTTCCCTAACAATACTCGTAGTAGTAAGTAATAGGATACCTAAGATAATTTTTTGCGGAAAACGTTGTGTATATATATACTATATTAGATATTTTGTATAATATTGGTATGATTCTCACAAATAAAAAATCATCAAATTTTAACATAAAATACCTAAAATATTCAAACTTCAAGTATCTTATTGTATATCTTAAAATGCCCGACTACAACAAGAAAACAAGCACAGTCCCTCAAGGGCTCCCACCACTGCGGATAAGATGTGCGCGGTCTTATGTTACAAAGAAAAGTTGGAGTGGAGCTTAAATAATAGCGAGAGTGGCAGTTCGGGATTCATATTTCAGATATCGGGTTTTTGGCGGGAAGCTCAAGCCACGCGCGAAGCATGTGGAGTGGGTGAAGAGTGGAGGCATGTGCCGAGCACGTGCCGCAACCCAAAAATCAGCTATTTTCAGATATTTCGTGTATTTCTCTGCATTTTTACTGTTTTTCTCTTAATCTATATTCCTCTTTTTCTCTCAACTGTCTCCCTTCTCTTCTCCCTTTAAACTCTAACTTTCTCCCACTAATTCTATTTCTTTTCTCTCTCAGAACTCTGTTTCTTTGGTTTGGATTGTGATCGGGGATTCCACTGATTTAGAATCCTGCATCATCTTATCCCTTCAAGATGTGACCCTAAAGGGAAGCTGTGTTTGAGAACCCCCGACTTGAAAAGCATAGACTACTTAGATGATAAACGGTAATAATTTCCCTAAATAAAACAACGGAAAATGAATACATGTAATACTCGTACATAGTAGTAAGGGTAAGGATACCTGGAGGCGCAAAAAGTGACGACATAATCTGTGCTAGAGCAAGTGAAGATACTGGTAGGATCATCGTAAGCGTAGCTATAAGCCGTAGGGCACGCCTGTTTGAACATCTTTGAATAATACGTTGGGTGACACAACACTGGGTTTCCGTACACTCCTCTACAGCAATACTCGTCGGTGTTAAACACGTCACACGCGCTCCGGCACCCCACCGTCTTCCCCTGGCCGGACTTCACCGCCAGCTCCCGCGGACAGTTATTCCTCAGATCGTAATCGCACCCCGCCGTGCTACAGTTTCCCACCCCTTTTATCGGCTTCACCTGTTCAAACAGACTTCACGTGTGAATCTTGTTAAAGAACCAACTTTCTTATAAGTTTAGACTGATGGGTCTTGTTAAAGAATCAACTTTCTTATGAGTTTAGGCTGATGGATGAAGACTCCAAGATTGATTTTATACTCTAGCATAACATACCTCCCACATGCAAATGTCTCATACCTTGTGCTTAAATTAGTTTGATATTGAAATGAGGATTGTTGGGATTCGAACTTGTAACATTTTCGTTAGCAAAGCTTTAATACCATGTCAATGAACCAATTTTCCCAAAAGTTTAAGTTGATGGATGAAGGCCCAAGACTGGTTTTGTACTTTAATAATCGAGTACCCTGAGTTTTGTTTTGAGAAACCGTGTCCTTGGAAAAGGGGTGCGTTTGAATTTATTTGTTGTATAGAGGGCTTCTCTTCGATGAATGTTTCGTGATTCCTACTTAGATTGGAGAGGGCGAGGGATACGTTTGAAGTAGACTTAAATGTTGGGGGGGGGGGGGGGGGGGGGGGGGGGGGGGGGGGGGGGGGGGGCGTGTTAAGGATTCTATTTGTGTGTGTCTAGTCGAATTCCACATTAAAATCGATATATAAGTTTAGTGACTTATTCACCTAATGCTAATTGATTTTAAGATGCAACACTACTTGTGTTTATATATGAATCTCACGTGTCAATCCCCGTTTGTCCCAATGGCTCGGGAGGCCAAGATATATATATATATGTATATTCTTTTACTGAAAACTACTTAAATTTTGTGTGAAGTTTTAAAAAACTAACTAGATATTCTAATTTTTCAAAATCACTTCAAAATGTTTCAATTTTAGGCCTTAATGTGTTAACACTATTAACATTCATTATTTTTTGCTAAAGTGACTTTTGAAAAAAAAGAGGAAATAATTTAAAATTTTAAAATATTTTAAACATCTAAAAAGTTTGTAAATATTTAAAAAATAATTTTTTATATCATAAAAAACTAAAGGCGGTAACGGTGTTAACATTAGAACATTTTTGGAAAAATTTAGATGTGACTTTAAAAAATTATGTAGGTAATTTTTTGAAATTGCACTTAAAATTTTGGTGATTTTTTGTAAAAAAAAACCTATATATATTGTATGCCAACCTTGTGGTTTGGCCTAAGGTTCGGTGAAATTTTACATTACCACGAGCGGCACGTTGAACCCGTCGACGAGGCTGACATCATAGTAGTCGACAGCAGCTAGTGTAAACTCCGCCAGTGTTGCCGGTGTTTTGCCGGAGGATCCGCATTTGAGAGCGGAACCGCATGCACCGGTCTGGCATGTGCCGGTGCCAGAGCTGTCAAAGGAGCAGCCAGTTCGAGGCCAAATGCGGCCGGACCAGCCAACAGGGGCAGTGAAGACAACGGATTGCCCCGATTTGAGAGCGAAGCCGCCACCCCCGAAGGTATCGCCAGGGGTGATGGCGGGCCAGATTGTTTCCTTGCAGTCGTTTATTATTGTGAACACCCTCGCTGCTTCGGTTACTTTGGGTCCTGTAAATCACAATTTCGACAAGGAATTGTCATATACAGTTAATATGTTGGGTGAAGATGCACAACGATTTTTATAACACGGACAATGCACGTATCTTGAAATAGGAGTAGTTATGATTGGAACTCATAAACTCTTTGTCAAAAATTAAAGAACTAACTATTTCAAAATTTTGAGCTGAAAGTAAAGGTCTTATGCTTCTGTATTCCAACAGTTAATTTATTGCTTCAATCAGCCAACTTTATAAGAATATTGTTATACACAATGTACTTTATTATTACTTTTTTATATGGATAAAGATGTTATAGTTTTTATACCAGATAAATGTCTTATGTACTATTTTCATATTAATAAAAATATCTTAACATTATATTATCAAAAGAAAATTATATTTTATTTTTGGCAATGTTTTTAGAAGGATTTTCTAAATTAGAACAGCGGAACACAAATAGTGTGCTTCCACCACAAATTTATGCATTAACTTAGTAATTATAAGAAAAATGGACAGGGTGAAATGTTCGGCGGGATCCTATAACTTTTTTTTGATAAATTGTGACAAAATCGATAATCAAGCCGACCACTCGCAAGGCGAGGCCAAAGTCCGACCGCTACAACACGGGGACCAAAAGCATCCAACACAAAACAAGAAAACAGCCACAAAAAAAACGACACAGCAGACAACGAGAACAAGACCAGAAAATACACGGGCACAAGAGCCAACAGCGGGCGCAGAATCAACACAAACAGGGATCCTAGCTGAAGAACAACCAGATGGCCAGCACAAGGACCAAGAATGAGACTGAAGCCACAACCAAAACCCAAACCATATCATCGCGCAAGAATGTCTGCCACCATAGCCAGGTCGAAACCATCAAAGTTGAAACCCACTTTTTCTTCTATCTCTATAACCCGCTCCGCATTCAGGATCCTCTCATCATACTCTTCTTCCGCGATCTTCTGGACTCAGTTTCCCCTATTTCGTTTTTTCCTCTTTCCGGCTGACTTAGACGATTTTCCAGCATTACTTGTAGGAGACATATCCTTCAGGAATTTTTGCAGCTCCCGCTTCTCTCTCTCCTTCATCTTGCGCTTGATCGCTTTCTCTCTCTTCTTGTTGCGTGGAATTTTTCCTTTATCCTCCAACCCGTGCTAGGCCCTCCCACAGATGGAGCTGATACTTGCTGACTCCATGGCACACTATCCTTAGCTTGGGAGTTACCAATTGCTGTTATGGGATCGAACCCTAGAGGGAACTCAGGCCCAGATGTTGTTGACTTGTTATCACTGTTACTTCCCCGAGTATCGGTATCACGTGTGATTATCTGAGCAGGCTGTTGATCAGCTGGAGCTTCACCATTCTCAACCCATGGCAGTAGTAGGGGAGGATGCGCTACCTGCTGTGAAGCGTAAGGCATGTCATGTAGGAGCGATCGCTGCAGGGTCCATCTCCCAATGATTTGGCCGTTGAGGTGGAGGGAGACATGTCCAAACGGCTGCCAAGCAACTCCCATCCCGTCATTTGCCAACCGCGAGGTAGGACTTCTAATCTCCTCACTAATAAGCGAGCGTTCTGGTATCAGATGCAGAGAAGGTTGAACCTATGAAGAATGCCTTGCCACAGTTGTGCATTCGTTTCCTTGGGGGGGGATGTGATGTGAAATAGGGCTGCTCCCTAGCCAATCTAACAGATGCGGCTCTGGACACAATGCTGGGAGAGTAATCTAGTATCAATACAGAGCTTCCTTCTTTAACGACGATCAATCGGGTTCCCCCACTGTGGTGAACTTGGGCTATCTAGTGGATACATGTTGTGTGGCAAGTGTCAACCAGAATCCGTGCAACGTCTACGCACCTCATAGTGGATGTTTTGAGGTCCACCCTAATGAACTTCCCCCAGAGTTTGGCGATATCGACAAAGCATTCATTTGACCAACACTGGACAGGCAATCCATGGATCTCAAGCCAAACCCTTCTGTTACGGTTCCCAAGCGTTTCTCCAGAGTATTTATATACGTCTCTGAACATTCGTAGGAGAATCTCCTTGCGGGGGCCGAGGTAGGCATCCATAGTGTCCATCGAATCACAAACCAGAATAAAGGAATCGTTGCTTAACCCTTTAGGTGTAAGCCCGTAAAGGTCATTATTGGTGATAAATGTAAGCACATCATCAAGACTGACCTCAACAGAAGAATGGACAATTATTGACCGCTTAAGCCATGCCTCAACACTCTTGTTAGAATTTGACACTGCAATTCTCGGAATCTCTGTGTTAGTAGGTACACCACTCCGATTAGTTGATGCGTTCCCCAGGTCTTGAGTCCTATATGCGGTTCTGACCTGCTGGGTCGTGCTCTGCTGTAGTTGGCCTCGAGTGGATGTAAGTAGTGCACTTCTAACCGGATTTGCCCATTGCACCCTGAGCTTGACACCCGCAACCCATCTCCCGTTCATGGTTTTGACAGCCCTTGCAGCTTCATTGAAGTCATGAAACCGAACAAAGCCATACAACCTTGTAGTTCTCAGTCTTCTTTTCACAGAGACAAATGTGTCATATATTGATCTAAATGCGCGGAAAACAGCCCTAAGCCAGGACTTTGTCGTTCTTTCAGGTAAACCATCAACGAAGATGGATGCCCCTGTACCGGCGTGCGGCATTTGCGATGGTTGAAGAAGTAATTTGAAGAGCTGCACCTAAAGTCGCACACCCCGTCCCGTACAGAACTCAACAGAGGGAGAAGAGCTTCGTTGGAGCTAGTGGTGATTGGTGGTGGACTCTGGTGCTGGAGATGGTGATGGTGGTGTTCGGTGATGAAAGAGATGATGATGGTGGAGATGCTGGTGCTGGAGATGGTGGTGCTGGAGATGGATGCCTGTGGGTGGTGGTGGAGGTCGGTGATGCATTGGTGGGTGGTGGATTTGGTGGTGGAAATTAGAAATTGGAGGTGGTGAGTGCTGGTGTAGGTTCGTGGTGGCTATGGGGTGGTGAAAGCGTACCGGTATGTGGAGGCACGGTGGTGACAAGGCGGCGGCGACCCTGGTTGTTGAGGAGAGAGGTGATGATGATCTCGCGATGGCCACCCGAGCGTTGACGGACTACGGCGAAAGTTGTACGATCGGACCGACAGGACGACGTCGAGTCCATGACGGTGACACCGGCTCCCAAGAAGCTAGCATGGGCCTAATACTCAGTACAGGGATCCTATAACTGACACCTGTTTGCTGAATTGGCGACTAATACTCAGTACGTAGTACCTTGGTGACTTAACGGTGGCAAGTATTTTGCTTCCTCATGGCGGCGATCGGTATAGGATTAGGGAGCACAAGTAAGCTAGCTCTCTTTATCTACTTTCACTCTCTCTTTCTCTTTCTTTCTCTACTTTCTTTGTCTCTATCCCCCTACACTGTCTAGACGCTATCCCCTCCCTATTTGTCGCAGGGTGTCGCATGTAGATATTTCCCTCCTAGCTTGTTTGATTTTCCCTTTTGCCCTGGTTGCTATGCTCCCATACTTACATTTTTTCATGGTTACTTGCTTACATGCTTATTTGTCTATATGCTTACTTGTTGTATGTTCACAGGCTTTAAATGCCTTATATGCTTTTCTTGATCTCTACACTTTACACGTTCTTCATGTTCTACATACATGCTATACATGCTCCATTTACGTGCCCTTCTTAACTATCAACTATTAGGTTGGGGATTCTCAGAAACAGCCTCTCATCAGGGCCCTGCCCTGAAGGGGTAAGGCTGTGTACATCCTACCCCTCCCATACCCTACGTACTCGAGCGCCCTTGAGGCACTGTGACTGTTGTTGTTGTTGTATGGTGGCGATCGGAGGTTGGACCCAATCCTAGGTATAGGCAACAAGGAGAGGGCAAGCGGCGAATAGACTAGGAGAAAGAGAGAAAGAGGTGGGCGAGTGGAGTATGAGAAAGAAAATGGGCGAGTAACATGGTTAGCGATCCAATCGAGTTATAGACTATTTCTATTTAATTTTGTATAATAACAGCTTATTTATCGATATCAATTTTAATAAAAAGGTGAAAATGACATAGTATTTATTGTTTATATTTAAAATAACAAACAAAAACGCCATGTATAATGATAGAAAAAGGCCATATAAAACTTTTAAAAAAAATTTCTAAACATGTTTTTCTCATTCATTATCAAAATAAATCATCATATTTCTGTCCATAAAAATATATATATTTCCCCCCAAAAGCTTAAGTTTATTTCTACGTAACAAAATGATAAAAGAAGTTCAGGAAGCGAGCTTTACCTATTATTGAAATGACGAAGAAAATGAAGAGCAAAAACAATCGAGGTGCCATTTTCTCAAACTGTGTTATCTTCCTTAATTTCGACGAAGAAGATAAGAGAAAGGAAAATGAAAAATTGTGAATGGGAGGATTTTAATTGATGAATGAATTTAAATAAAAACAAAGGAATAATAGAGTTGAATTGAATTTGAATACAAGTGAAAAAAAAAAAGAGGATTGCCCTTTGTAAGAGATTTGGTGATTCCTTTACCAACCCTTTCCTCCAAGATATTCTCTCTCTCTCTCTCTCTCTCTGTGTGTGTGTGTTTGCTTCCATTCTTTCTTTCATGTAGTTCAAAACTATACATAACTATTAGGTTAGAGCATAAAATCATTTATTAACTTTGCCCGTAAACTTAAGCTTTTGAGATAGACGATTTCTTGATATGGTATTAGAGTTTTATTAACTAAAAGTCACGAGATACCCTCACTTTTAATATTAACATAATTTTAAACACAAGATAAAAGGTAAACAGTAACAACAACAACAACAGACCCAGTGCGTTAAGGGCTTCCGAATAAGCAAGGTCTGAGAGGGGTGGAATGTACGCAATCTTACCCCTTCAGAGTGATATCCTAACGAGAGGTTGTTTCCGAGGTAAACATGTGAACTAAATTGGTATAAGCGTGAGGGAGTACGTTAGAAATATTAAACCTTTTGCCGCGTCTTCATCTATAAGCTTAAGGTATAGAGATAGTTGGTTCCATGATATATTAGAAAAAAAAAAAATCAAAATAATTTTCTACTCTGACAAAGTCAACTCAGCTCATTTACCCCTTTACCTGGGAGCTCCATATCAATGATACTCTAACATGTCAATGAACAACTATATCAAAAGTTTAAGTTATTAGGTGAAATATTTAATGATATTTTTATATTAGCCAATTTATAGGTCGGCTTTGCTAATAATATTCTCCGTTAACTTATAGTTTTTTTTGATAATCAGAAAATTAAGCTCTTAAAAATTTACACATTTTCTTTTACAATAGTAATGCTCTGCGGGTGGGGGAAGGGAAATGCCCTATAAATTTTTCGTAAAAGGGATCAACTATAACCCTAGTGGAGATCGAACTCGGGTTGTATTGTTGGCAATCTAAGAACTTCATTACTAGGCTATATCCCTAAAAGATAACTTCATAAATTTACACACAAACAAAAATTATAACATTTTTAATCTATAAGTGGGTAAAGGCTTATAGTTAATTTTTTTGAACAACGAAGAAATTCAAACTTGTTTATAACATTTTTATTTTTCATGTTTTAAAGAGATGTTGTTTTCTCCTTTCCTGATGGAAGGGGTAAGGCTGCGTACATCACCCTTTCCAGACCCTGCGTTCTGCGGGAGCCGCAAGGCACTAGGACTGTTGTTGTTGTTGTTGTATGTTTGAAAGGGATGTTGTTTTCTAGCTTCATCGAAAAATTTATGGGTAATTTTTTTATATATTAGTATCCTAAAATTTGATATGTTATTTTTTATTTATAAATTTATTAAATAATGCTATCTAAATATTATATATATTTAATAAATAATCCAAATTATAATATAAATACACCATATATTTTGCCATGCAAAGTATACATAATGTGTCAAAATGTATGATATATTTATCTTTAACAAATACACCCGACGTTACCCAAATTTGCAACAAGTTTCCTCTCTTTACATTTCCTCCAGGCTGTGCAAAGCCATCAAGATTCATGCAAATGTTTTCAAGGGTACAAAATAAGCTCAAAGGGTTACCTAAAGCTCGAAACACTCAACTCATCTATGACTCGAACTGAGTTGGGCCGACTGATTTACTTAGCAACTATAGAGGTTTAAACAAGCCAAGTCGAACCCAGCACCACTTATTTGAACTTAAGCTCACTAATTTTAGTGTCTTAAATACTCGGCTCAACTCAACTCGTGTTACTCACTACCAAGTTTTTTTTTTTTTTTTTTTTTTTTGGACACGAAAAAGCCTTACTCACTACCAAGTTGAGCAATTCAAGTTACTGTCAAGCCAGTATCGTGCCACTTTTGAACTAATACTGATTGTTAATAAGTTTATAACGAGCCCTTGATAAGCTTTTAATGAGCTTGTATCACGCCCTCATCAAACTTTACACAAATATTAACGAGCAGAGCACCTCTTTATTTGAACGCAACTTGTTATGCTTATCAAGCCTACTTGAATTTGGCTTGAATAAGCTATCGAGCCCCCCCTCCCACCCCCCCAAAAAAAAAAAAAAGAATGTTAACAGGGTGTAATCGATTTTGAACACAAGTAGTTCATTTGACATTCAGATTATTTACACTCCTAAAGGGCAAAACCTGAGCCTAACAAAGCTCAACTTCGTAGCCTCACAGCTTAAAGAAGCCTAAATAAGGATATCTTAATACAATTTATAAAGCCTGAATATTGCCCAGTTGAGCCAAAATCGAATCAAAATAAGCCGAACTCAAGCCTAACCCGAGATTAAATGAGCCTAATGAGGATAGAATAACTCGAAACTCGCCAAGTTCATTCAAACTAAAGCAAACCGAGCCAAGCCCATAATGAGTCAAACTCAAACTAGAAGTTTCCAAGCTCACAAGTATGAAGTTGAGCTTGCGTTAATCTAAATGTTGACAAGACAAGCCTCAAGCTTGTCGAGCTCAGGCTCAGCACATATGCATCACAATGTATATCGCTTAGTTGTGGGAGTTCTTCACATATTTAATGTATAAAAATACTCATTATAACGAGAGAAGTCTGTTGCTAACATTTTAAAAGGTAAAGAGAGGGTTGAATCATCTTACTGGCCTCCTTCTAAGATAGAAAATTCTAACGCTTCAATCCAAGAAATGGAGAGGAGAGCACGAGAGGGAACCTGATTTCAAATAATGACACACACACTCTCATACCGACATTTACTTGCCAATCAGTCGATTGATTTAATTCTCTAAAAACTTATTCTTCTATACACTTCTGATTAATTCGATATATCAAAATAACATGTACTGTATATATGGATTCTTGATAAATGATAAAAAATAAGGTGAAGAAATCACGTTGAATGTAAACAAATTTCACCCTTCACAGATTATGATCAATTCTCACCATTTGGACAGTCCCTGGCAAAATGCCCTTCTTCCCCACAACTATAACAACCACCACCACCACCACCACCACCCGGCTGCCACGTAATAGTGGCCTCCCTTCCGACCACCACCACTGCCGCCACTGTAATAGTAACCTCCCCTACCATCGCCACCGCCACCATAGCTTGTTAGGTGGAGACTGTTTGGCTGATTTGTTTCAGCAAAGATTTGAAAGCTGATTTCTTTCACCACCACATTTAATGTTCACCCACTTTTGTTGACCAACTGGCTACTGTTGATGGCAGTAATGGGAAGACATTATTGAGCTCCATGGCTGTTTTAGGCTTATAAATAGAGCCTTGTGTCTTATAGAATGGCAGGGCAAAGTGAACAAAATAAAAGAAAGAGAATAGTGAAAGAGTAAAATACTCTTGTAATACCTCTGAATTTTATAGTGAAATTTCGTTGCTCCCCCTCCGTGGATGTAGGCTTCGGCTGAACTACGTAAATCTTTGTGTTATTTTCTTTCTTTATCCTGATTTCACTTATTTTGGAACCCAATCTAGGGTTTCTGTGTGTGTCATTTCCTAACATAGCTGCCACCACAACCTCCACTGCGTATGTAGTATCCTCCACCGCCATTATAGTACCCAACATCAGCACGCCATCCTCCCCCACCATACCCGCTGCCACTGGGGCCTCCACCTCCGTGGTATCTATCACTAGCCATGTGGCCAAACCTCCTGAAATTGTAGCACTCTAGCCTACCACCACGACCCCATACACCACCGCACCAGCCACCGTATGAACTATAAGATCCTCTCAAAGGGACAACGAAGACAGCCCTAGGGCGCCCATCCTCGGCCCATTCGACCTTAAACTCGACCCCCTCCGACGCATACAGGGTCAGAGTCCCATGGGTTCGGATCTCAGTTTGGTGAACGAACACGTCACCGCCGCCGTCATCTGGATCAAATGAACCCGAACCCCCTCACCCTGTGGAACCACTTCACCGTCCCCCCTGACCTCCTGCCGCCGCCGCCGCCGCACCATTTCCTGCTATCGAAAGTTCTACAACGAATATGTAGAAGTGTCTAGAACATTCTAGATATTGCTGGTGTTTCCATTGGCGGGAAATATGGTCATTAGCGGAGATCTTTTGTGGGGCCTGTAATGGTGATTTGGACGGTGAGGATTGAATCGTAGTGTATGACATGTACGGTTGTGATCATGCGTTGGCGCCACGGCGATGGGACTCTAACCGTCTTCTGCCGGTTGTTATTACATTGGGCCTGGCCCATCCGATGTTGCAGACCGAGCTCCGGCCCAAAAGTAGTTATTTATTTGAAAAATATTTGGGCCCATTCTTTCTAATATCTACGAATTTATTTTAAATAGGTATTTTATATGTTTTATTCCAAATAATTTCTGACATTTATTCTTTGAAAAATATAAGTTTTTTTTTTTTCCTGAAAACTAATACCTTTTATGTGTGATTTCAAAAACGACCTGTGTTTTCTATTTTTTCAATGTCACATCTAAATTTTTAAAATCTTTTTAATATCAGAGGACGTTAAGGTTCCGTTAATTTTGCTAACATGGCGCTTTAAAAAAATACTTACAACTTCTTTTTTAAATGTAAATTTTTAAATTTTTAAATATTTTCTTTTTTTAAAATACTACGTCAGGCAAAATTAACAGATATCAACGGAACTATATTAAGGTTTGATATTAAGAAATTTTAGGAAGTTTAGGTGTGATATTGAAAAATAAAAAATGTAAGTAATATTTTAAAACTGCACTTAAAATTTAAGAAGTTCTTAACTAAAAAAATACAAAAATATAAATATAAGTATATTTTGAGGGGAAGCACCATTGGTTTTAAATTAGTGGTTTAAAAGGCGAAGATAAAGCTGTTGCGGCAGCGGAGAGAATTGACAAAGACGAGAAGAACAACTCTAGCCGTTAGCTGTTGATTAGATTTTCATGTGACTATCCTTCATTCATTTTCTTTTTTATTCTTTTTTTTGGTAACGAAGGATTGGATTGCCCCAACTAATATCGGCCCATAAGGAGGCCCACAATCCCCATGAATAGCAGACGCCACCAACTGAGACGCTCTTATGATAGGCATGATATGACTATCCTCAATGTTATATTACAAAATCAATCTTGACCTTCACTCGTAAACTTAAGCTTTTGAAAAAGTCGATTGACATGATTGCCTTGTTGATCAGGAGGTTATAAGTTCGAATTTCAATTTCTCCACTTTGAATATTAATATAATTTAGGCACAAGATATGAGGTGGATCTGTATAATGTCTACGTTGCAAGGGAACAGGCAATTTCTTGAGGAGGCATGTTAGAGTATAAAACCAACCTTGAAATTTCAACCATCAATTTAAGTCCTTTGGAAAATTGGTTCCTTTGGCACTGAAAACAAGGGTATATCATGATCTCAAGTAATCCAAACGGTTTGTTAAGAGCCCATTTTGAAGATTAATCATAGAATTCTTTATATTATTGGTATTTGTATTTTGCTTATTGTGTAGATTTAGTCGTTTTTTTAATTGTGCCACTTAAAAAAAAGAAGCAACATTCCTAGTGTACCAAGGGCTTCAGCTTAGGCAGGGTCTATAGAGGGATGGATGTACGCAGCCTTCCCCTTTTAAGGTGTTATGATACAAACCTAGATTAGGTCTAGCTCATAACAATCGAGCCACAGCTAAATATAGTATTATATCGATAGATTTACCTCTAAATAGTGGATTTAACGTAAGAAAAGGGAGAGAAATAGAGAATATCAAGGAGGAAGAAAGAGAAGAACATAAGAGGAGCGAGAGATGAGCTAAAAGCTCTTTACATCATACATTTCATGCCTAACCCTAATGACCTCCTTTACTTAATTATAGTAAAAATGGAGTGCTGAGGTGGCAAGTGCTAGAACATTCTAGAAGGGGTGAGGTAGCACGTCTGGTTGGCGGTGGATATCGGATTGGCAGCAAGACACCCATGTGGTTGTATGAGCGCTGGCGGTAGAGATGGCATAGTGGATCTTGGTGGCTACGGTTAATACGAGCTTGGCGGCATGGATGATGCCAGGTTCGTATCATGTTACCCCGAAGAGAGGCTGTTTTCGAGTGTCCCCAACCTGAGGGGTGAGGATTTCCCAGGAGGTCACCCATCATGGTACTACTCTTGCCCAAGTACGCTTAACTTCAGAGTTCTAATGGGATCCGGTGCTTGCGTGTTGGTACCCTCTTAGGTACTTTTTTTCGATAAAGAGCGACAGGATCGCGGTACAAATACAGCCACTGGACAAAGCAAGGCCAAGGGCACCCGTATGGAAACGGGGATCAATAAGGACAACAAAAACAATAGATTAAAATATAAAGACAGGAAAGTAAGAAACTGAATACAAACACGGACGACGCACGATAGAGGACTCTATCTCTACAGCAAAGCATGGCGTGACTGGACGAGGCAGGATGGGATATACTCAGATTTAAACAATCTAGTCCATCAGTGCAAATCGCTCGATTGAGTCGTCGCCATCAAAGCTCAACCCGAGCTTCTTCACGGTCTCCCACGTGCGCTTCCCTGCAAAAAGTTTCTCAGTCGTTAAAGCCTTTTTCACCCTTTTTTCGGCCGCCCTCTGAGGTACTTTAATCATTATATAATTAAAGTTATTTCAATCAAATTTAATATTGAAACTAATGGTAATTTTTGGCTGAAAGTGTAATGTTAGCACTTTTAAGTGTTATCCACATAAACAGGTATTTGAAAAAGATTCAACAATTACATTGGATGAATGTGTTGTTATAATTTGAGTCAAAATTGAATATTATAATTTTAATATTGGACATGATTAAAAAAAATTTAATTGTACGAGAAATACAAGGATTAACAACATATGTATTATGAGTTTGCTTCTATTCATATCACAATTTGCGTATAACGTATTCTAAATATATATGTACATGTATATTATAAAAACCTACAAATTAACTAATATTATAATATAAAGTGAATTATTAAAGTTTGATCAAGTTAACATGCGCATATCTAGTATAAAAAACGAGCACCCATCGACTAAAACTCAATTTTAAATCCGACTATTGGATTTTTGCAGCTTCCAATCATATCAAGTTTTCATGGCCAAAAGGGTAAAATAGGAGGAGCACCGTAAGTGAATCACGCACTTGCTGCCCTATTTGTACGAGGTGTTATATATATTATCTCGTGGATTCTTGCAATCAATCATATTATTGACTTTTGTTTTTTTTATTTTAATTTTACTAATTATAAAATACAATTTAAAAAAAAAAAAAATACATCTCATGAAAGCACGGTGGATTGAGTTTAAATATTGTTTCAAAGTATCTTTTAGGCTTTGTTTTCGATGTCTGGTTTGTTGTGTGTTGAGTCTTGTTTGTTGCCTGTTGGTTAAGCTCTATTGTTGTGTTGTCCTGTTTCTTTTGTTTTTTATATTGGTTGTTTTGGTCCCCGTTTTATTACGGTTGGACTCAGGCCTCGCTAGGCGAGTAGTCTGCTTATTTTGCGACTATGTCGCTAATTATGGAAAAAAGGCTGTGTTTAATTGTAACTGTTAGCGGTTGGTGTTTAGTGTTTAGCTGTTAGCTGATGAGTAATGTGTTTGGTAAAATTAAATGTTGAAGTTGGTGGGTTATTGTAAAATGATAAATAGAATTTGACTACATAGAGTTTGAAAAGCTAAAAGTTAAATTGTTTAACTTCTGAAAAGCTGCTTTTCAAAAGCTAAATGATATAAAAAATGCTAACAATAAAATTTTTATTAAACAGCGCTATTAACTGCTTGACTAGTTAAAAAGTTAAAAGTTATAAAAAACGCTATGAAATATTGCTTGCAAAATATACCCTTAGTAAAAAATGTGTAAAATACTATAATGCATCTATACCTTCCCATTTAAAAAAGGCGTTGATGAACAGTTTTCAACTATATGGTAAAATACGCATTTAATGTTATCTATATAATACACATATTATAACTTTTATTCATATTTTTTTCATTTAGAAAGTAAATAATAATTAAAAATAGTCGATATTTATATCTATATTCTAGATTTTGCTAAATCTATTACTTTGACTCTTAAGCTACTGATTGTACCATATAATGTATTATGTATTATACTTCTAGTACTGCTGTCGTGACTGACATTATACTTTACTTTTATAAGTCAATTAACTTTTGATCGAAGTTTTGAAGTATAAAGTTGAGCAACACACATGCATATTAGACTCATTTGATTCTCATACCGTATTTTACTAACTATGCACAGTTATATTTGGGGTTATCTTTTGAAACATTACACCCCAAATGTAGATTGACATCAAATTTTTTTAATTTTTTTTTTATAATTAGCGACAAGTCGCAGTACAAGCAGGCTACTCACCAAGCGAGCCCTGAGTGCAGTCGTTGAAAAGCGGGGACCAAAACAACCATCACAGAGGCAAAGAGACAGGATAACACAGCAACAAACAAGAAACAACAGGCAAAACAGATGCCCCAGAGAGCCACAAAAAGATACCGAAAACTCAACCAGGTACAGAGGAACCGAGAATTCAACCAGAACAAGCACCGTCCAGAAACAAATAAACCGTTCATCATTCACCGGTTAGAAGAGTTTTAAGGTTGGAACAGATATTTCGAAAATAGACCCTTTCATATGGACCAATATTTTTTAGCAATATAAATATCAATTACATAAATATAAAATTGTTACAGTCCAAAAGGTAAAAGAAAGGAATCCTACATTGGTGGGGTGAGCAAGAAAACACCAATTTATATACTAGAGAGGCTACTCCACCCATTGCCAATTGGTTTTGGGATGGAACATCCTTTAGTATGTAACAATGGTATCAGAGCCGTCGATCCTTGGATCGATTCCAAGGAGCTCGGGTCTGGTATGGGACAGACCCTGCTTCGGAGTCGTGTTCGGTCCGGTATGGGACAGACCATGCCCGATGGCCTTACTGGACAAACGGGCCTAAGTTTCGGAAAGGGCTACCCAAGAGAGGGTTACCTAGAGTAGAGTGGAGCCGTCCTGATAAAAGGGCTACCTAACTCAAAATGAAGCTACCTAGAGTGAACTCGTCTAAGGGAAAAAGGGCTACCTAGAGTAGAGTGAAGCCATTCAGATAAAAGGGCTACCTACTCAGAGTGAAGCTACTTAGAGTAACAGCCGTCGAGGACGACGGTTGTGGAGCGTGGTGGTTTATTACAGTCCAAAAAGTAAAACGAAGGAATCCCACATCGGTGGGGTGAGTAAGAAAACATCAATTTATATACTAGAGGGGCTACTCCACCCATTGCCAATTAATTTTGAGATGGAACCTCCTTTAGTATATAACAATATAAAATAGAATATGAGATCTATGTCAAATTAATGACTATAATTTGGGGGCCCTTATAATTTTGACGTTTTAAATAACCGTTTGAATTATTGGATGTAATGACCGACCCTATTTCTCTTCCTCCGGTAAGTATCTTGGTTCATTCGCGATCCGTTTACCTTAAAAATAAAGGAAATCATATTTACTTTTATGATTTAGGCTCCATTTAATGCAATAAAAATAATTTCATCTCTTTTTATTGTTTATTACATGAGTTATAAACAATAGTCATTATTTTCTCCGCAAAAGAGAAATTGATCTTTTTTGCTATTCATGGGGGGGACAAAAATCCTTTTTGTTAACGAGGAATCTAGTTACCCGTAAACTCCGACCTATGCAGTGACCCAAAAACTACATTAACCAGTTAAATTAGGGATTCTTTAGGGGAGGTTCAAGTGAAAAATCAAACTGCAGATTTTTTGGATTAAAGCAACACTCTATCCCTTCATTTGCCTCCTACCACTAAGGCAATTGATCTTTATTTAAGAACAAAAGAAGTCATTTTTCTTATCGAGGAATAAAATTTTTTATGTTATAATCCTACATGATTAATCTTTAATCGACTATAAATAGAGCAGACAAAAATTTCATATGAATAATATAAATAAAAAATTTCAAATCAGATTAAAAAAACCACAAGAAAAAAAGAGAGCTATAGTCAAAAATAATTATGAGAAATTATCCCATGACCCATTTCCTTTTTTTTTTTTTTTTTTTTTTTTATTTTACCTCCCCTCCCCTACTGGTGACCCCATTTTCCTCTTTTTTAAATTTTTTTATTTTAATTTGTTAGCATATTTAACTCTACTTTCCACTTTTATTGTAGATGGAAAGTTATTACCAGAAATTCAAAAATATTATTTAAATTAAATTATTTTTAATTTATTGAACAACCTACTTAAAATTTTATAAAAACAAACTAAGTTCAAAGAAGAAGAAACTAAGTGAAAAGAAAAATAAATTATCTAAAAAGAGTTTGTTCTTCAAAAAAAAGGCGGTCAGCTCACTCAAAATCGATTCAGTTCAACTTTCGGATGAAAGCTTGATACAAAATACAACATCGACTATGCAAAGTTTGAGTAAGGTAAATAAAAATTATATTAAAACATTATACGTTTTAATTGAGATAACTTATGACTATATTTGAATATGTGTTCTTATTACAGGACTCTCCTATGCGTCTAGGCAATAGATCAGAGAGACAACTACAATAAATATTTTTAAGCTAGTGCACTGTGGAACTTAAATTGAATTTATATAGTTTTTATTTATTATATGCATATTTTATTGACTTATTTTGTGTTTTGATCCAAATTGACTTGTATTAATCTACTAAAGTTTTAAATTCAACATATTTTTGTTAAATTATGATTAGAAGGCTATCTATAAGTAAGAAGAGAGAGATGCTATTTTTTTTTTATTTTAATAACTTAAATTATGATCAAATATTAAAATTTTAAAAAATGATACCCAAATAAAATTTTAAACAAAATATTAAAATTTTAGAAATACAATTTTTGAGAAATAGTGTCAAATTATAAAAAAAATAAACATTAATTTCACATATTTTTACTTAAAATTTCTAAAAGGTTAAAAATAACTTAATTTTTATTAACAAATGAGAGAAAAATGTGCTAAAAAGAATTAAAAATTTCAAAAAAATGAAATTAAAATAGGATCACTAGTAGAAGAGGTAAAATAAAAAAAGGAAAATGGGGTCACCGCCAGTAGAAAAGAAGAAGTAAAATAAAAAATAAAAAAAATTAAAAAAGGAAATGGCGTGGTGACACTGGGTCATGTGATAATTTCTCAATAATTATAGGAAAAATGCGTTTTTGACAATTCTAAGTCAAATAAATCAAATGAAGTCCATTATTAAACTCAATTATGCATGTATTATGTTAAAACATTATATTATTTTAAATAACCACATAACTATACTCTCTTCTACAGTAATATAAATTAGAATTATTTATATAAAATATCTATATAATTTGTTCATTATATCTACTTAATCCTTATCAGTACAAGTTATATTGTATCAGTTTCACCTCTTTCGAAAACTTACATTAAGTTGATATTGAAAATTTTAATAATTCAGTCATAGATTGGTTAAATTAGGTCAATGAATTGTAATAGGATTATTTATATCTAAATTATTTGTGTTGTTAAAAATTATGTCCTTAACTTAAATTCAATATGGCCATAGGACTAAATTGATATGATTGAAATTGTACATACAAATACTAAATTTACACAATTAAAAATACTGGAACTAGATTGACACAATAAACACAGCACAAGAATATTTAATACACATAACCCATAAATATTAACATATTTATTGTATAATACAACAACAATAACAGACCAGGTGCCTCAAGAGCTCCCGCATAAGCGAGGTCTAAGAGGGGTGGATGTACGCAGCCTTACCCCTTAAGGGTGTAACCCTGCCGAGTGGCTGTTTCCGAAGACCCTTAACTTTATAAGGTTGGCAATATAAGGACTTCCCAGGATGTCATTCATCTTTATACTACTCTCGCTCAAGCACGCTTAACTTTAGAGGTCTAATAGAATTCGGTGTACTAGTGCCTGGTAAATGAACCCTAACCCTAAAAATTAACATTTTTATTATATATTTTTATAAATACATATAAAATATAGTATTTATTATTTTCAATTATTTAAAATAAATAATGGCTAACAAGACCTAGGGGAATAAAATAAAAAAGAAAAGCTGGCAGCCACGCAATGGCTATCTTAAAAATATTCGTCACCAACTGGGCCAGGCCCACAGCCCGTGGCCCACTCGTCTACGTTCTCTTTCTCTGTCCTCTCATTTTCATTCCTGCTTAATAATTTTCCGTTCGTAAAAATTCGTTACCCGTTTTTCTAAACATGTGCCCAGTGGGGACATGTGAAATTTCGTAAGTTCTATGTTATTTATTTTATTTTTTAATAAAAATAAAAAATATTATTATAATTTTATAAGTTATTTATCTTTTAGTACTTCGATATTTTTAAAATAATAAAAAGAACCTTAAACCTTTTTAATTAATAAAAAAATACATAAGTTTTTGTCGTATTAACAAAAAGATCCGTTATTTTTTGTCATATTAATAAAAAGTCTACTCTACGGCGTGATAACATCATTTTTGTCGAAGTGACAACTGCTTTTAATTAATGATATAGGAAAATGATAAAAATACCTTTCAATAATCATACTTTTAAATAAATTAAGCGAAAACAGATAGTTTTTACATAATATAATATATTAAATTTTGTGCTTATAGAGAATAAAAGTATTGAAGGGTACTTTTTATCATTTTATTACAATACCAATACAAAAAAAATTACCATATCAGCTCTATTAATAAAAAATGACTTCATAGTGCCGAAGAGATGCCTTTTTATTAATACAACAAAACTTATAGACCTTTTTAATAATTCAAAAATGTGAGGATCATTTTTATTATTTTCAAAACCTTCAGGATCTTAAAATAAAAATAAACCTAATTTTATTTATCGATTTTTCTAACATGTGTCCAGTGTATTAACTAATATATTATTAATAAAAAAAATCAACTATTTTTGCATTGACCAATAAAATAAAAGAATATAATTAATAAATCTTATCCTATGTCATTTGGAAACATGAGAGACAAATTTAAAATTTTAAATAAATTAATTTAATAATAATAAATATATAATTAATACACCTTAACCTATACCCTTATTTTAAATAAAAGGTAACTTGTTACAAGGCAGAATTTGTTTTTTTTTTTTTTTTTGTTAACGGAAAATCCAATTATCTTATAAACCTCGATTAATACAGGGACCCTTTATGGTTTAAAGCAACATTTTATTCTCTTATTTTCCTCCTATCGTTAAGGCAAAGCCAAATAGGTGGAAAAATTTATTAATTAATCGAGTAAAATATTAGCTTTTAAAATGTTCCTTCCTTACTTCTAAGTTATATCATTATTTAAATAATAATAATTTTTTTCAATAAATAATAGCTCAATAATAAATATATTGTAATTAATACACCTTAATCTATACCCTTATTTTAAATAAAAGGTAACTTGTTACAAGGCAGAATTTTGTTTTTTTTTTGTTAACGGAGAAACCGATTATCTTATAAATTCCGATTAATGCGGCGACCCTTTATAGTCTAAAGCAACACTTTATTTTCTTATTTGCCTCCTATCGCTGAGGCAAAGCCCAAATAGGTGGCAAAATTTATTAATTAATCAAGTAAAATATTAGTTTTTAAAACGTTCATTCCTTACTTATAAGTTATACTATTATTTAAATAATAATAATTTTTTTCAATAAATAATAGCTCACGTTGCCACCCCCCAAAAAAAAAGAGGCTTCCAAAATAAAAACAGAATAAGAAGAGAACAAGTCCTGACCAGACGTTCAAAGCAACTCCATTTGCAACTTGTAAGAAGTCAAGCGAGTTAACGGGGGAAGCTGTGGCTGAGTAAATGCTTTTCCCTCCCTCAAGTAACCGCCATTGCGATTGCCTTTGCCATTTCTCTCAGCTCTACTGCATCTTCATTCCTCGCTACTCTCTCTCTCTCTAGACCCATTCTGTGAGATTTCAGGTTTCGGAGAAGATAAAGCGCCTGATTTATAAATTTCTCCGTAAATTTTGATTCTCATCATCTATGCAATACGTATGATTTCGCAATTGTTTTCCTTAAAATTCGTGTTGTTAATCCGTTGTTCTTCTGTATAGTACAGGTAATCTGAGGATTCGTAAGACGGTTATGAAAACGCGTCCCGTTGCGAGTTTGAGTTTCGTTTCTTATTGGCGGCGGTTCATGAACCCCTGCTTTTCAGTGGTAAATTCTCTCTCTACTTCTTTTAAAGTCGAGCAATTAATTATTATGATCCCTTTTTTGGTATTGTTCGAGATATCGATTTGATGACTTGTTCGTTCGAGGTCGGCGGAATTTTTTGTTAGGTTAAATAACATTTGTACACCAAAGTTTAATATAATAATTATTTCCTTTGTAAGAAGTATAATAATTATTTAGTTTATGAGTTTTTAACAGGGCCGGATATAATTTCAAGCGACCCAAACAATCGCTTGGAGCCTCCAAACTTTAGAGGTTTTGAAGTAATAAATGTCAATATTAATAAGTTTTAAGAGAAATGTTATTATATATAAAGAGCCTTAATTTGAAAATTTTGGACAGGGCCTCAAGAATGCCAAGGCCGACCCTGTTTTTATGAAATAATATTTTACTCTAAAAGTTATATATATTTAATAAAATAATTCAAACAACTATATGTAAAGTGTCACAATGCTGTTTGTGGCATGAGGGGAATAGTGACGATGATGGGTTTACTAATAAATAGTAACAAATTTTATACTCTTTAACACTGTCATTTGAACTATGTATTAAAATATGTAACTTTGGATTAGAAAATTATTTCACGAAGTTTGTAGACTAAAAAATTAAAATGCTAAACCACGGGATAGTAATATGTAATTTATCATTTTTATTATATTACTTATATTTCGTTGTTCCCACCAGTTGATTATTTTCCTTGAATTGAGTTGGAATTGGAATAATGATTGTGTGAATTATAGTTTGGAGGTTCAGTAAAAGTGTATGGTTTGTCCTTATCTGAGAAAACAAGGAAAAGCGTGCGGGATTTGTCTTTTGGTTTGCTTTTGCCATATTAGTGGAGGACACATCTTTGCCAGTTCTTGGAGTTGAAGAGATGGTGCTGCTTAAGAATATATTGCAACTTTATAAACTAAGATGCGGGGTTATAATGGGTCTTTTCTTATGGGAGAAGGTGGGGTCTTTTAGGATCTCTTTAAATAAGGAGTTTTGAAAGTGCTGGTATAGCCTTAGTAGATTTGCAAGGGACTGAAAGGCTTTATATTATTAGTTTATAGTTTATTCTTGTTTTTTTGTAATTCGGATATATGCTCTCTCTCTGAATACTACTTTTTCCGATAGGAAAAAATGATGGGGCACTTTCTCGTCCCCTCATGAAATTTTAGAAGCTCCAAACTAGTTTTATTTAGCGGGCCTTTTTTTTGATAATAGAGTTTTTTAAGTTGACTTTTTCGTATCTCGAATAATTGACTTTGTATTATAATATTAGCGAATATTTTAATCATTTGTATCATATTTGTTTACATGTGTATAATGTATTGTAGATAGTCATTATTTCTTCAACTGTAAGTGGTGATATGCATTAAAATCAAACTCAATATATTTAAAAGGGACTCTTAACAAAACAGGGCTCAAAAAGCAGGGTCTTGACTAACGTTTCTGAGATACAGCTACACGATATCGGTTACTACATTGAATTTTTTAGGCTATATGAATGGTATTAACATTGAGTTTTTCTAACATGAGCATATATTAAGGTTTATTAATTACACTTCGTCTATCCCATAGTCTTGTAACAACAAAGGACATTTTTATACCTTCTTAATTATATACAATATATTTCTCTTGATGAGTACTGCGTTAACTCTAGGATTAATGTCCCATATTAGTGCATTAATTTATCAAGAAAATGGAAGTAAGTAAAGTGTAATTAGTAAACCTTGATATGTGCCCTCTGAAACAAGTTGGAACAATCCGTAAAATTTATATTTTCTATTTCCATCATGTCATACTTGCCTAATGGACCAAATCTTCTAATTTCCATCTATTTGTCCATAATTGAAAAGTTAAGCATTTAATAGTAGGATTTTCACACTATGACATTAGTTAAGCATTTAATATATTCCTGAGGTCAGGTAGGAAATTTCCCTTGTTCTCATATGTGTGTTTTGCTTGTATTTCTCAGTAGTTGACAAAACTTGTTATTCTTGTTGATGTCACTGTGTGGATATCCTAGTATTGATGTGTCTGAAAGTTTGAGTATTTGAGCTTATATTCTTCCATTGGGTAACATTGAATTCATTCACAGAGGAACGAAGCCCAGTGAAACTAGTTTAAAGGCTATGGATCATGAGAGCAGCGACTCTTCATCAAGGCAGAATAGATCACTTGGGAGAACAAACAGCACGAGTTCGTCTGGTGGAAAGTTATCTTTTACTTTCTCAGGAAGATTTCACCCTCAATTGAATAGAGATGTGGAAAGTGAAAATGTTTCTGTGGCTGGAGATAATGGAGATCGTGCTTTTCGCAGCAGCCAAGTTCATGATAATAGTAGCATTCGCTCTGTAGATAATGCCACAGACCGAGGAGTTTTTCTTGATCAACCGAGGAGTGCATCATTAGGAAAAATAAGCAACACTGGCGTGCGTTTGAGAAGATTTTTCAGTTTACCGAGTGAATTTCGTCGCCAATTGGATGCTGATGTCGAAAGTGAGGCTGTTTCACAGTCTGGAGATATTGGAGACAGGGCACTCCTTAGCAGAAGGGGAAGCGAGAGTAGCAGTGTGCACTTTTCTATCAATCATACCACAGAAAATGGTGTCTTTCCAATTCCAGAAGACGCCTTATTGCACTCTTACGGTTTTTGGTCCCGTGATCCTTTAATATCTACTACAATCTCCCCAGTATCTCCTTTGCCCGAGGAAATCATTTCCCCTCTATCTACTGACGCTATCTTGCACAAAAAAGAAGTAAGTTTTAGGCTGAAGAATGTGGTCTATTTAGCTTAAAATTTGAATTGTCTGGATAAAGTATTCATTTGTGGTGTTGTGATTGTGTACAAATGATCATATATATGCATCTAATTTACAGTTGGTTTTCTCTATTTACAGGAAGTTAATGAAGGGCTGCCACCATCCTTGGAATATATCTCTTGCCTGATTCACCTAGCTGTCTTCGGGGTCCTTGGGGTAGTCCTTTGGCTTTTCCTTTTAGAGTTGCATTCCATAGCATGCTTACGCTACACGCTGCCTGTTTCTATGTTGTTTTCACTTTGAGTTTGGACGTTATGTGAGTTCATGAATCTAGTCTTCACCCTCCTTTAAGGTGTTCCTTTTGTGGTGTTGATTGCTAACTGTTGGCATTTCCGAATCTCTTTTCCTTTTTTTCCCTCCCTTCTTTGCGAGGCTTCAGGGCCAAAGAGCGCTAGGAACCATGGCCATTATTAGATTTGTGGAATCTACAGGCCACTTGGGATAGATGTGAAGTCATGTTTAAATATTTATTGATACTCTTGGCCAACCTCGTCTCTTGTTAATATTTTTAACCTTGGTGTCCCAACTCTACGTTATGTTTACTATAATCATGAACATTTATGCAATGTAAGTGCTACTGTTTTATACTCCCTGTAAAATGTCTTCTGATCAATGGTACGAGCTCGAGCAAATTAGTGTCATCATGTGGTGACAAAGTGGTTGTAAAGTCATTAAAAGTTATAGAGAAATTCACTTGACTACAGGATGTTACCATAGAAAGAAAATTGAGGAGTCTAATTCGGTATGTGCATTGTGATATAGTTCTCCGCTAGGAAAAATAAAGAGCTAAGGAAGGCTTACGCTGCTGATCTGCAGGTTTTGTTCATGGTTTGTGTCGACGAGGGTTCTAAGCCTTGTTTGTGTCTTGATCCTAAGTCTCTTGTTTTTCACGTAGAACTGGGCCAAATCCTATGTTTTGCTTTTTTGTGCAGCCTTCGTTGTGTTCTTATTAGAGTATAGATCAATATTGTTTTTTGGGGTTATTTTAAAGTGAATTGTTTTTAGTTTCCCGCGGGATGCCTTGAGTGACCCGGAAATTTATAGTAAGACGAGGGAACATACTTCATGAAGAGAGAATTGCTAAGGAGTTCTGTTTACGTCTTGTCTCTAGAAGGATGGCAAATAAAGTTGATTATGTTATATATGTATGTATATGTATTCATATGATTAATACACCTTGTTATGGAGAAAAAGATAGTATTAATCCTTGCAGAGCATCTTGGTTCCTGAAAATGAAATTCATATGTACAATCTGTCACAACCCTATGATTTGTGACTGGAGAGAGAGGAGTTAGAGTTTAGATGGGAGAGAGGGATAGAGAATTTGAGATGAGAAAGTAAGATATTTCATTAAAAATGTTGAAGTATCATTTGCAAGAGTTTACATGGCTCTTTTATAGAGGAAGCTAACTATGTACATCACATGGCGACTAACTACTTGAAAACTGAGCTAAACTAATGAGAAACCGAGCTGTGACAAGGATTGCGCGTGATTGTGTTGCTGATGTGCCTAGGACGCGCCCCTGGGCTGTGACATGGCATTGGGACAGGTGCTACCGTGCCCTGCCTGTGACGTGCCTAGGACGCTGACAGTGTGTGCTTGGTACCCCATGCATGACAACGCATGTGACACTGTTCCTATGACAGCCAGCCCATGCTACTGATACCATGACAACCCTTGACATTCATACACACCCATGATTGTGACATTCCTTTCCTCTTCGAAATCCTTGTCCCCAAGGATTAAAATTTTGGAATCTTCGTTAAAAGCCGCTAGCGGTTGTCTTTCTTGTCTCCACAGAAGTGTCGGCGTGAATGAGGAATTAGATGAGCTATGCCTAAGTATTATATCAATTTCCTAAGAGTACATCAATCACTACTAACTAGTACATATTGAAATCCTAATACATCAAACTAAAGAAAATCCTAACTACATAACAACCTACTAGTAATTGTAACAAACTATTAAGAATATTTTTTTAAACAACTTTTAAATCATATATCAACTACTAAGATATTATGTATACCTATCACAACCTTTATCCATAACCGTTTCCTTTTCATATGATCAATTGTTTTTGACAAAGTAGGGGTATGCATGTGGTGCTTCTTGTACGGATTCCAGTTCAGGGGAAACGTCCCCATGCTCGAGTCTCGTTTGCCTTCTTATTGTCACCACTCAGCCCGATCTTTATCTAATGGCACCATACTCGATCTACGTTTGCAAAACCCTTGATTGAAGGAATCTTGCCCATGAATGTCGGCCTTCTTTTTGCACCGCCAACAACGTAACCCATTTTTGGGGATTTGGAAGTTGAAGAGAATTCGGTGGGACTAGTGCGATTGCCACTTCTTTGCTTGGTTGTAGTGTTTCTTGATGGAGTTATGCTCAGCGTCCATCTTGGAATCTTCAATTTAGTGTCCTTACTTGATAATTCTTCAATCTTGGGGGAAACAAGGGTTTCTTGAAATTTTATTGATACCTCCGTTGCCTTCAACCATGATTCACGTGATTCCTCAAGGGATGACTTAACCAGCATTTCCATGACATCACAACGCCATTCTTGAGGTTGTGGTGTGGGCTCGGTTTGCTTCTCTTGGCTGTGCACGAGTATATCGCTAGCCATTGCCAAAGAATCAATAGAGGACTGCAATTTCTCTTGGGAAGACTGAAGTTCCCGACAAGTGAATCGAAGTTTCTCATCAGCCCTTGCGTGTTTCTCTATGACAGTGAGCCGCTCGTGAGCCAAAAATCTCTCCCCAAGAAGACATGGCAACGGTAGTATGGCTAAACGAAAAAAAAATCAAGAACTCCCAACTTGAATTGCAACGAGCTTTGGTACCACTTTGTCACAACCCTAGGGTTTGTGACAGGAGAGAGAGGAGTTAGAGTTTAGATAAGAGAGAAAAATAGAGAATTTGAGATGAGAAAGTAAGATATTTCATTAAAAATGTTCACAAGTATCATTTACAAGGGGTTACACGACTCTTTTATAGAGGAAGCTAACTATGTACATCACATGGCTACTAACTACCGGAAAATTAAGCTAAACTAATGAAACCCGGCTGTGACAAGGACTATGCGTGACAGTGTTGCTAGCATGCCTGGGACGCGTGCCTGGGCTGTGACGTGCCTAGGACGCTGACAGTGTGTGCCTAGTACCCCATGCGTGACAACGCTTGTGGCACTGTTCCTATGACAGCCAGCCCATGCTACCCGATACCATGACAACCCTTGACATCCACACACACCCATGATCGTGACACAATCTTGGAGAAAAGACTTGGTATCATATCCTGTTGGCACTTGACCACTCAGAAAAGTATGAACTTATGTTTGTTACAGATTGGGGTGTATTTACTATGCTCGTGGCCATGATATATCTCATATTCGCATGTCATAAAGAAGTCTTGGCATCTGATTCAATGTACAGCTTACTGTCATGGTCTCCTCATACCTGCCTAAGAGTTATCTCAGTTTGTTGTCAATGGATCTCATATGTCTGATAACTAAAAGACAAAAATGGAGGCTCATATTGCACTTCTTACATTCTTGACATCTTGAGATTAACTATGGAACTCAAGAGGAAACTCCTGTTCTAAGACGTTAACTGCTCATTGTTTTGATCCTTGTGGCTGTAATGTTTGCTTTTTAGGTTGGGGATCTTTGGACACAGCCTCCCTTTGTGGTAGCACCCTGAAAGGGTAAGGCTGCGTACATCTCAATCCCCCAGACCCTGCATTAGCGGGAGCCTTTGAGGCAATGGGTTTGTTGTTGTTGTTGGCTATAATGTTTGCATCCTTCATAGTTGGAGTCTTGGAGCTGTCTGTTTTCTGTCAACGACTCCACGGTCCACATATAGCCACCACAGAAAATATTGACTGTCTACTGTAGCATAGACATTGTCATCATTCGTAGCTAGCAGGAGATATCATTTAACACACGACCGCCGTATGGAATGTGGCCTATGCAATGTTCATCTACTATAACTTCCACGTCTCATCGTTGCTGTGTACTGTTGTCATATGTTGCTTAATGCTGCTATCGTTAATAACAAATTTTGTAAAGCATGAGGAAATCAGCCAAATTCTCAACATGAATTGATACTGTATGGAGGACTGTCTTACAATGTACCGTCACCCTTCCTGCTTAATAGTCATCAATTATTGTACTTTCTCTGATGGTGCTACCAATATATATTGATTCCTCTCATTTTAGGATTTATTTTTCCTCTTTCCCTCTTGTATGTTTTACCTTGCTTTGCCATATAATGGATAAGAATGTACTGCTGGGTGTACATAAATTTTTACAACGTGGTTTTGATTGATGCTATCCCCTCAAACAAAAAAAGAAGGTGAAGCTACGTTTTGGCTTTTATCGCGATAATCTGAATTTTTCTCATTTTTTCATGCAGGTCTTAACTAGGTATTTACTACAGAAGCTCTTTGGTCCTGGTGTGGTGGGCTTGACAAGTGATAAAAACATCCTGTACCTTGATCTTCCATCCAATATGGTCTTTTTCTCTCACTCTCCGCGTTAATTTGACCAATATAGAGTAGAAGTTTATGTTGTGTGGCTTGCACTTTCGTTTATTACTTGATAAATTGAAAACAATCCTGAAGATTTCATCTCTGACCAGGTGCGATCGTGCAGTGATTCAATTAAGGTGTACCTAAACTAATAAGATTGGCTGTTCAAGAAGAAGTCATGAAATTGCATATACATATCACTTTTAGGATACAGGATTATCTGCTGAAGCCCAGAAGCAAAAAAATTAAGAAGTTTTGTTTAAAGCTTACATTTGGTAAAGGCTTCAAGCTAGTCTTATTGATGAACATTGGTGCAATCATGGGAGAATTCATCTTGCTGTTAAATGTTCTATTAAGGATAGGTGTCAGCTAATTTAGCTGGTAAAGTCTTTGGGAGGTGGTACTTGAGATCTGGAATCAAATCCTGTCTTAATCAAAGGTGAGAGTATTCATGGGGCTTTGGGAGGGTTGTTCTCTTGTGCAACCCAATCGGAATTCTTACCATTGTAAAAAAATAAAAATTAATAAAAAAAAAAAATAAAAAAATAAAAGTTGTACTATTAAAGATGAGCTGAGCTTCTGATAGTGGCTGGACTAAACTTGCCATGAGGAAATAACGTTTGACTGACTTGTGACATTCTATAGCATAATAATGGGTGATGTTGGTGCTTCTTTAGGTTGGACGATATGCTGACCATCTTCATTAAGCTCTTCAGCAAATAAAACTTGCATTTTGTGTTCGTTAATTATATTTATTCCTTCATTTTTTTTTCAATAATTGTTGCAATTCCTTAATTCGCCAAGGGGAAAACAAAATAAAGGAAAAACCAGAATATTAATGAAAAGAGGTACCGCACTACACAAACTAGACAACACCGACAGCGGCCAAAACTCTTAAGCCACTCGATATGAAAAAGGAAAGGAACATAACCAGTGCCTCAAGGGCTCCCGCTTACGCAGGGTCTTGGGGGGCGGATGTACGCGGCCTTCCCCCTTCAGGGTGTTAACCTGAAGAGAGGCTGTTTCCGAGTGCCCCCAACCTGAGGGTGAGGACTTCTCAGGAGGTCACCCATCCTGGTACTGCTCTCACCCAAGCACGCTTAACTTCGGAGTTCTAATGGGATCTGGTGATGGCGTGTTGGTGCCCTCTTCGGTACCTTTTCTTTTCTCTTTTTTTTTTTGGGGGGGGGGGGGGGGGGGGGGGGGGGTGGTTGAGATTAGCTTGTTCATCGAAGTTGTACATGCTGCAGCTGGGTTCTTTCTTGATGGGTTGGTTTGGTGTCGTCTTCAAAGGCAATATATCTCGTCTGTCAGATCAGCTTGCAATTGGGATCACCACTGGTTACTTGGGAAGTCTTACTACATTCAGTGGGTGGAATCAAAAAATGCTGGACCTCAGTGTTCATGGACATTGGGTTTTTGCAGTGCTTGGCTATCTCTTAGGTAATATACCATCTTACTGTTATATTTTCTGCATTAGAAGTTCAAATGAAGTAAGTAGCGGTATATCTCACTTTTGAAGTTCATTATTGTGGGTTTGATACAAAATCCTTCCGTTGGATTTACTGGAACATGATCCTTCTTTGGCATTGTTATCAAACTCGTAATTTGAATCTCAGAATATGATTCTTCGATCCCGTGATTGTTGATTGATCCCAATTCTAAGTAGAATCTTTTTATTATTTTTTTTAATCAACGAAAATGGATCTTAATTTTATAGAGTCTTATAATTGCAGTTAAAAGAAGCTAATGAGTAGGATCATGATAGGATCTTACAACCAAACTTGATCCTACCCAAGCCTACTAGTAAAAAGTCAAAAAGTAAAAATTCAACTATATATTGCAAATGAGCTTGCTTTCTTTCATGGAAGTAAAACGAAGTAATATTCATTGCTTATATACCCTTCTGTCTTAACAAAATATTCTTTACAACTTTTAGGGGGCTGAATTTGTCATGTAATGCTCTCACCAAAAGCAATAATATAGGTATAAACATAGGAAGTACTCACACTTTGCAAAAAGCCTAGCTCAAGTTGTTACCTTAAATTAGCTATTTTTAACCTTGATTAGCAGTGTATTATCTTGAAAACTCTCACCATGATTTGAACATAGAATTACATATTTATATAATGCATTATCTTGTTTGGTTATATTTCGTGTATATACTATAAGTTGAGATTCGATATGATAATTTATGAACTTTGTAACTAACTTTAAATACTAAAAAATAATTATACTATACATTAGTAGAATTGATGCAGCCGCCATCTAGAGATTGGCGGGTGAAGGCTAGCGGGAGGATGAAGCCATGGATAGAGTCCCGACCGAGAAGAAGGATCGGGTTGAAGCCGCTCCGCGCCCGTGAGTGGCGAATAGCTTGGCAGAAAGGGATAGCTTGGCGGCCCGATCTTGGTGGTGCCGTGATTAGCGTGACTGTGATGCGGACAGTGAAAGGCTGGAAGTTAGTATTTAGATAGAGTTTAATTAGTATTAGGATTAGTTTAAATATTTAAATCTTTATCTCTTTTATTTAATTAGTATTAGGATTAGTTTAAATTCATATTTAAATCTGTATTTATTTTATTTGTTTATTTTGTTTATTTTAAATAGGAGCACACGGATCACGATCTTAACCGTTGATTTGTATCACACGGATCACTATCTTGACCGTTGATTTGAATTAGGATACTTTAGGGTTAAGAAACCCTCTTCTATATAAAGGGGGTGTAGCCTAGGGTTTTGGTAGAGTTGAATTCCAAAAATTAATTATGTTTTCCTTAGTTCCTCTGATTTCTCAGGTTGTGAGAAGCAGAAACTATCTTTTCCCCCATTATTTTTATTAGAGTTTAATAAAATAAAAGGGAAGGCCGTTGTTTCCTTCCCGTCCCCCTAATCTTCCGCTGCCGCGCTGCATCAAGAATCTTATGATTTGTCATGTGATTAAAATTATGAAAGCCCCTAACCATTATGGATACAATCCCGATGCTGACAGCCTTGTTCTTTGGTTCACAATTACTTGCAGGCTTATTTCTTGCTGCATATTCTATCATACTCGGAGTAGAGACAGCTGAAGGCTTGAGGTGGCTAATTAGAAGGATAGGTAAAGGTTCTTGTGTATGCGAGTGGAAGTTAAGTCGTTCCAAGCGTCACTTGATAGTCGTGATACTGTTCACTTTAATATGGGTTGGGTTATGGATAGTGAGTGGGATACTAGAGAAGAGATTGTTTGAACATGGTGGCAGTGGTGCTCAGCTATGGTTGGGTTGCTTCGTTGGCCCTTTCGGTGTTTGGGTCAGGTGGTGGCTTGCGCGGCTCAATGGACGAGGACTAGGCAGGGCACAGCTGTGGAAATGGATCCCATTTGGAACTCTGCTTGCCAATGTCTCTGCTGCTTGTATCATGGCTGCACTTGCTACCGTGCAGAAAGCGGTAAGATTTTGTAGTTATTTAGGTTCTTTTTGGTGTTGTTTTTTATTTGTAATTTTTTATCTTTAAGAAATTAAAAGCAGGTTTTGGAAACAAGTTATCTGGTTTTGGTTTGGTGTTTTTAATTGTCCCTCAAAATAGGAGAAAAACTAAAAACAAGAAACTGAAAACCAAAAAAAAAAAAAAAAAAAATGTTTCTGGAATATGCATTTTAGCTTTTAAAAACCAAAAACTACAAACGAAAATGATAAACAGGCCCTTAATGGCCTTAACGCGCTTTGTCTCATATTTTAGGTGCATGGATTCGTTGCTATCACATTCAACTGAATTAAGCCCTGTTTGGTTCACATACTAATATCCCATAGGAAATTATAGTTCTCAGGGAATTGTTCTTGTGTGAACTTTTAGGAAATTAGATCTATATGTTTAGTTTGTAAAAGAAAAAGAAAATAAAAAATCTTCCCAAGAATCAGATATTAAATAATCCTCCTAGGTTACTCAATTTCTCCTCCGCTTAGGAAGCAGCCCACTTATGTACGAAGCCTTTGGCTCATGAAAGCTGTTTCTCGACTTGGTTTGATTAAGTTCAAACCAGACTGGGCGAGCTACTCCAACTTGGCTCATTTAGGGTCAATAAGCTCATTTATGCTTAGATTAGGTTGTAATTTAGGCTCCCTTTTGTCTAGCAGAAAACATTTTCCTTATGAAAAATTTTTCTACACGAAATCTTTTCAATTAAAAATATTGTTTTCTTTAAATTCATCTTTCTACCTAAAGACAATGGTTTTATTCTATGAATTTGTATGAGGTTTATGCTTGGCCAAGTTGAAGCCAAGTTGAAGTCAAAGTGAAACATATGACGTATATGACGTAAGATTGCTGCGAAAAACGATTTTTCCTTTGAAGGAAAATGTTTTCCTCTATCATTAAGGAAAGTCAATCCCCCCCTGGAAGAAAACATTTTCCGTATTGGTCGTTGTTAGTATGAAGTTATGCAAAGAAAGAATAGAAATAAGACAGAAAATATTTTCCGTTGAAACTAACGGAGCCTTAGCTTTGAGTGCTTTTGAAAGCATTAGCAAGATAAACGAGACTACTCATCTTGGATTACAATGACGATCTTCAACTAAGTTACAAGCCCTCCCGAATTTAATGTAATATCTTGGGGTTTTGATGAGACTTTTTGTTTATATGTACGAATGCAGGTTGACACCAAAAAGTGTGACACAGTAGCATCAGGCATAGAGTTGGGATTTTTAGGATGTTTAAGTACAGTTTCTACGTTCATTGCGGAATTTAATGCAATGAGACAGAGCAGTCAGCCTTGGAGGGCGTATGCATATGCCTTCATCACATTTATATTCTCCTTCGGGTTTGGAACCTTGCTTTATTCTGTGCCTGTTTGGGCTAAGGGTTACCCTTAAACCCCGTGTATGCGGTTCTGCATTTTGACGATCAAGCGTGATCTCTTTTCCCTCCAGAAGATCCAGCCCAGCCAGACGAATTGAGCCTTCATCTTTTGATGTAGGAACCTTGTTCTATTCTGTGTCTATTTGGGTTAAGGGTTAATCTTACACCCTGTGAGACACACTGTCCTTTCCCTCCATAAGACCCCGCTCAACAAGGCAAACTGAGCCTTTTTCTTTTTTATTAGTAGAGGTATAACGCCAAGAAGGTCAGTTGCCAATTGGTTAAAAACTCAGAATTTGTTTGGTATCATTTGTTGTGATTGAGTAAAATAACTGAATGTGGAAAACCAAAAATAATAAAATCATTTTTAAAATCCAATTTTTAGTTTGTAAAAAATAAACAACTGAAAAAAAAAATGACACCAAACAAGCTGTTATATCTTCTCCCTTATTTGAAGAAAAAAAGGCCAAAAACGGAGAAAAAGTAAGCATAAAAAACCAAAACATCTGATATGGGTCAACCCGATGACCTGATCATGTGAATGGTTTTCACCTGTAAGTTGCTTTGCATGCAAGTTTTATCTTGGTTTATTTGATTTGGAGAATCACATTTATCAAAAATTGTGATAGTGTAATTTTTTTGGTTTGTGTTTCTTTATATAGACGTAAACGGCAAAAAAAAAAAAAAAGTGAAGTTGCTGTGTGTACGAGATGGTGTAAAATAAAAGGTATTGTGAGTGAGGTCATGTGTTTTATGACTTTCATTGCATTTTTTAGGAGGTTTTTGGAAACGGCTTTAATTAAGATAGCATTTTATAGGGGTAAGGCTGTGTATATTTTATCCTCCCAAGACTTTGTCTTGGTGGAAGCTTCTTTAAGGTACTAAACTATTGTTATTGTTGTATTTAAGTTGACATGTCAAGTAGGCTAATAGAGAACAATTTTGTTGGATTCTCCAGTACACATACTGGGGTGGTGGTAGCTCCAAAATTAGGTAGAGTGCGCTCATGGTGGTTAGACATCTAGCACGGGGTGATACAAAAATAACTAGTAGTCGCAGCAAAAACGAACATATTTTTTCAGTATAAAATAGCAGCGATTAAACCTGGTTAAAATATATAAACGCGACAATCAAATAACACAAGAGAAATAAGAAACTGAATGCAATACCGAAGACACCGTGTCGTGGGAAGTACCACTGGCCTAAAAGACGATTTCGCCACTGCTTAGGTGCAAACAGATTGATTGGCGGCCGTCCTCCAGGATTAACACGATTCGACCGCTACCGTTGCACTCGGTAGAGACCGGGTAGGAGACGCTTGAGAGCTTTGCCCGAATTTTGAGAGAGGAAATTGAATAAAGAGGAGAAGAAGAATCGTTTATTTTTGGATGATTAAAACTGATGAGGGTAGCCTGCTTTTATAGCCAAATTGAAGGCTCGGTTTTGTTAACCGACCGCTTAAAAAGTGGGAGAAAAAATAGCAACCGAAGTAAACGTTGGCAGTTTGCATATACATGGAGCAAAAATCTCGGCAACAGTTTATAAACATGAACAAACAATCTCGGCAACTGTTTTGAATACGAAGCAGTAAAGGACCGATTTTTCCAAAAAATAATTGTACCCGTTTGTAAAAATGTAACCCTAACCCATGCCCGAGCAGAGCACGGTGGGCGCACGGCGCGCGCGCGTGTGTGGTGTCCATACTCTCATCCATAAATCAATTTAAAGGGTGGCTCTAAGGTACCCATATATAAAACCAAAAATTTCCTCCTATTTTGTCTATGCGGGATACAAGAAAAGGTGTTATTTTGCTACTTCACTTGGCTTTTATCATGAATTTCTTGTATCATTTTTCCAACAATCCCCCACAAAGGATACAAGAAAGAAAATAAAGACAAATTGGGCAAAGAAAGTTTAGTTTTTCAGTGCCGATGTCTTGCAACTTGAATCGTCACCTAGTGTAACCTAAGTTTAGGACCAACATCGTGCTAGGTGACTTTCGTCTTGAACCTCACAAGGGGTTGTATAGTCTTCCACTTGGACACATACCAAACTCCAGATCTCAGCGACTCCTGCGATTTTGCACGTTCTATCGGCCATGCGCTCATCCTGGATATTCAAGGGCGCTCTAGAATGCAAGTCTTAAACCTTCATGGGGAGCGGCCACACTCCCACACCTACATAGGTGGATCCCATCAAGTCTGTGTTACCGCACACCACCAAATATATGGATATGGGTCCATTAAGAGTTAAAGCTCAACCTCACCCCTTGGTAACATACAAACAGTGTCCATCAAGTGCAAGCCTTGCTTACACCACCAAACATATGGCTATGGACCCGTTTCCGCACTATCACACCGTAGGGAGGGACAACATAAAACACGGTGCCTTTTCTAGAATAAAACCATGACTTTTCACATTGAACCTGTTAAAACCAGGTTGGATGCATCACAATTCATTCATGTATAGACTTTAATCCCATCCCCCTCGATGTTTCTATAATCATTTTACGACAAAGGCCTTTGTCAATGGATCCGCAAGATTCTTTTCTGACTTTACATAGTCCAGTGATATCACTCCACTCTCTAGAAGATCCTTCACGATCTTTTGCCTAAGACGAATATGTCTCCTCTTGCCATTGTAAACTTTGTTCTTCGCCACAGCAATTGCAGCTTGACTATCACAGTGAAGTGATACTGACGGCGCTGGAAGCCCCCACAATGGCGCATTTACCAATAAGCTTCTTAACCACTCGGCTTCATGACCTGCCAACTCAAGAGCAATGAACTCAGATTCCATAGTAGATGTAGCAGTACAAGATTGCTTAGACGATTTTCAGGATATAGCACCTCCAGCTAGTGTGAATCATATCCATTAGTGGAATTAATTTCATCATTATCAGACACCCAATTGGCGTCACAATATCCTTCTAAAACAGCAGGAAACTTTCCATAATGAAGTTCCCAATCCATAGTTCCTTTCAAATATTTAAGCAACCTTTTTAATGCGTTCCAATGCTCTTGATTAGGATTATGTGTGTATCTACTGAGTCTACTTACAGCATATGCAATGTCAGGTCTAGTGCAGTTCATTAAAAATATAACACTGCCAATTATTTTAGCATACTCAGTTTGGCACATAGCAACACCTCTATGTTTCATTAGATGTACACTGGGATCATAGGGTGTTCTTACAGTATCAACATTAAATATATCAAACTTTCTAAGTATCTTCTCAATATAGTGAGACTGATTTAGGTTTATGCCTACGGGAGTTCTCACAATTTTAACTCCTAGAATCATGTCTGCCTCACCCATATCTTTCATATCAAATTTAGAACATAGAAAGTTTTTTGTTTCATTAACGACATTCAAGTTTGTGCCAAATATCAACATATAGACATATTATTACACAACCATTCGAATTAGTCTTAATATACACACAAGAGTCTCCATCATTTACACGAAAATTGTTTGCTATTAGCATGCTGTTGAATTTCTCATGCCACTGTTTAGGCGCCTGTTTGAGACCATATAGAGATTTATAAGTTTACAAACTTTCTTTTCATTACCAGGGACTATGAAACCCTCAGGTTGTTCCATATAAATCTTTCCATCTAGGTCACCATTTAGAAAGGCAGTTTTAACATCCATTTGATGTATTACCAAATCATGAATAGACGCAAGGGCAATCAAGGTTCTAATTGTGGCTATTTTAGCTGCTGGTGAATAAGTATCGAAATAATCTAACCCCTGTTTCTGGGTGTAACCCTTAGCCACTAACCTTGCCTTAAACTTATCTATTGTCCCATCAGCCTTCAATTTCCTTTTAAAGACCCATTTACAACCTATTGGTTTACATCCTCTAGGAAGGTCTACCAATTCCCAAGTGTGATTGCTTAGAATTGATTCTGATTCGCTATTAATAGCCTCTTTCCAAAAGGTAGAGTCAACTGATCTAATAGCCTCATCGTAAGTTTTAGGGTCTTCTTCCAACATATAGACACTTACTATTTCTTCATTTATGAAGTCATTTTCTGTTAGGAAAGTAGTAACATAATCGGGCCCAAAGTTAGTTTCTTTCCTAGCTCTTTTACTCCTTCTAATTTCAGAAGTGTCTATATCGTTGGTATAATTATGGCTAACAGTCATATTATGAGAAGGTAAACTAGATGGTTGTGCATCATTAGATTTCAAGGGGAGTATATGTTCAAAGAATTCAGCATCTCTAGATTCAATGATACTACCACATGCATATGAATTATTATACCCCTTAATCAAAAAACGATAAGCGGTACTATGATAAGCATACCCAATAAAAATAGAGTCAATAGTCTTATGTCCAATTTTACTTCGTTTAAAGTCGGGTAACCCAACCTTGGCTAGGCACCCCCACACTTTCAAGTATTTCAGATTAGGTGCATGACCTTTCCACATTTCATATGGGGTTTTATCTAGCCTTTTATGAGGAACTCTATTTAGCACATAACAAGCAGATAAGATCGTCTCCCCCCACATGTTATCAGGTAGTCCAGAGCTAATTAACATTGCATTCATCATGTTCTTTAATGTTCTATTTTTCCTTTTAGCGATGCCGTTAGATTGTGGACAGTAAGGAGGGCTTCGCTCATGTATTATTCTATTTTCCTCACAAAATTTTTCTAGAGGAGTTGGATCATATTCTCCTCCTCTATCGGACCTAACTCTTTTAATTTTCCTTCCTAATTGATTTTCTACTTCAGCTTTGTATTTCAAAAACTTTTGTTCTGCTTCATCTTTAGTATTTAGGAGGTATACCATTGAGTATCCAGAATAATTGTCTACAAATGTTATTTAGTATCTTTTTCCACCTCTACTCATTAGGCTTTTATATTCTCCTAAATCAGTGTGGATTAGCTCGAGAAGTTCTGATTGTCTCTCGATAGACTTAAAGGGTTTTTTAGCATACTTAGCTTCTACACATATTTCACACTTATTAAAGCTGGTATTACTGAAGTTAGGAATCATATTCATTTTCTTAAGTCGTTTAATTGATTCAACATTTATGTGTCCTAAGCGAGCATGCCACAATTCGAGAGATTCAACGATATAAGCAGAAGATGTACTATCATTCTCATTTATGGAAACAGCATCAAGGACAAACAGACCAGCATTACAAAAACCCTTTCCCACAAATTCACCATTCCTAGTTAGGACTAGTTTATCTGAATCAAATAATAATTTCAAACCAACTTTAATCAAGAGACTACCCGAGATTAGATTCCTACGCATTTCAGACACATGCAGCACATTCGTTAAAGTAAGAAATTTTTCAGAGGTGAGTTTTACAAAAATCTTCCCTTTTTCGAGAATGGGTGCTGCCGCAGAATTGCCCATGAAAACCACTTCCCCATCGGTCAATTTCTGGTATTCTTGAAACATACTTCGGTTTGCGCAGATATGCCTGGTAGCCCCAGTGTCCACGATCCATTCAGTCATGTTGTTTACTAGGTTCACCTCTGAGACAACAACTACAATGTTTTCTGTTTCTACAAGATGTGCTTTATGCTTTGGGTCCTTAGACTGGTTCTTTTTGATTCTGCAATCCTGAGCCATATGTCCACGTTTTCCACAATGATAGCAATCTCCGAGAAATTTGTTGTTTGGCTTTTGAATTTTTCCACCAGGTTTGAAAGTAGAATAGTGCTTCTTTCCTTTACTTTTAAACCTATCAGATGCACTGGTTCTTGCTTTTACAATGTTAGCCTTAGAAAGATCTGAATATGAATGCCTCCTATCTTTAAGTCTATTATCTTCTTCAATCTTTAAGTGGTCACTAACTCTTCTAATGTCAGGTCTTTCTTTTTATGCATAAGTTGGTTTCTATATTCCTTCCAGGATGGTGGAAGTTTTTCAATTAAAACATATGCTTGTGTAATTTCACAAATTTTAAAACCTTCTGACAATAGAGCAGTTACTATGTTTTCATAATCAAGGACTTGATCAATTATCAGTTTATTGTCCATGAATTTGAAATCTAGCCACTTACTAACAGCATATTTTCTAGTCCCTGAATCATCACCTCCATATTTTTTCTGTAGAGATTCCCATATTTCTTTTGATGATTCCAGTTTTACATAAATATCAAAAAGGCTGTCACTCATATAATGTAGCAAATTTCCTCTACAAGTTCGATCGTCTACGGTGAATTTTTCTTGATAGGCTTTTTTCTCATTTTCACCGTCGGGTTCCTTTTTGTCAAAGAGTACGTAATCGATACAAACTTGTTGAAGAAAAAACAACATTTTCTGAGACCATCTTTTATAATTTTTTCCGTCAAGTGGTTCAACTTTAGACATGTCGGGAAGCGGTAATTTGGTTGTCATGTTTAAATATTAGTTTCGCTTACTAACACTTACAAAAATTGCAGTACTTTCACGCAGAAATTTGCAGGTTCTCTTTTTTTTTTTATACTGCGGTTACGGTTGAAACACGTAGAAATTATACTAACAGCAAATTGCAGAAAGCGCAGTGAATTAACGCAGAAAAAAAAAGTAAAATAACGCAGAAACCCAAAAATACTGCAATGTAAGTGCGCAGGAAAAACACGAAAAATACGCAGTTATTTTTTATTTATTTTTTTTGCGAGACAACGACTACAAAAAATTTAACCGAAAATACTGCAGTGAAAAAATGCAGTAAACTTTGCTGCAGAAAAATAAATTTTCAGTCGGTTGTATATTGTGAAGAAACGATGCAATTCGTCTTTTAGATTGATAGAAAAATAACTAGTAGTCGCAGCAAAAACGAACGTATTTTTTCAACATAAAATAGCAGCGATTAAACCTGGTTAAAATATATAAACGCGACAATCAAATAGCACAAGAGAAATAAGAAACTGAATGCAATACCGAAGACACCGTGTCGTGGGAAGTACCACTGGCCTAAAAGACGATTTCGCCACTGCTTAGGTGCAAACAGATTGATTGGCGGCCGTCCTCCAGGATTAACATGATTCGACCGCTACCGTTGCACTCGGTAGAGACCGGGTAGGAGACGCTTGAGAGCTTTGCTCGAATTTTGAGAGAAGAAATTGAATAAAGAGAAGAAGAAGAATCGTTTATTTTTGGATGATTAAAAATGGTGAGGGTAGCCCGCTTTTATAGCCAAATTAAAGGCCCGGTTTTGTTAACCGACTGCTTAAAAACTGGGGGAAAAAATAGCCACCGAAGTGAACGTTGGCAGTTTGCATATACATGGAGCAAAAATCTCGGCAACAGTTTATAAACGTGAACAAAAAATCTCGGCAACTGTTTTGAATACGAACGTTGACTACGAAACAGTAAAGGACCAATTTTTCCGAAAAATAATTGTACCCGTTTGTAAAAATGTAACCCTCGCCCTCGCCCGGCGGGCGGCATGCACGTGTGGTGTCCATACTCTCATCCATAAATCAATTTAAAGGGTGGCTCTAAGGTACTCATATATAAACCAAAAAATCCCCTCCTATTTTGTCTATGTAGGATACAAGAAAAGGTGTCATTTTGCTACTTCACTTGGCTTTTATCATGAATTTCTTGTATTATTTTTCCAACACGGGGGACTAATGTTAGTGCTTTAGCTCCTGATATGATATTTTTTTTACAGGGTAAAGAGGTACAACAATGTCCTAAGGCCACCAACATTTGGAGGGGAGATATGTGTTGAAAAAATGATACAAGCTAAGTCTAATGGTGTATGTAGTTGTACCCCATATTTTGTCTATAAACTACAACCCAAATCCCACATTGACAATTTAGAAAGGGGTGGCTGGATTTATAAGGATGAAGTGTTTTTAAATGATTTGAATTAAGTCTTGAGTGAAGGAATGGAGGGAACCATGTGCGCGCGCCCGCCGCGCCGTGCTCGGGCGAGGGGGTGGGTGAGGTTTTTACAACGAGCATATTTATTTTGCGGAAAAGGCTCTATTATTGCTGCTGTTGAACGTTGCTGATTATTTTGTCGGTTGAGATCTCACAGCGGTTACAGATCATGAACAAACAACTTACCGTTAGCACATGAATGTTCACAATTACTGCATTACAACGTGAATGAAGAACAAATACAGGCCTTTAATTATTCCCGTTTACTGCAATTAGCGGTTGGCATTTTAAATATTCACATTTGCTGCATAATAGTCATAGTAGTAGTATAAATACAGGCCTTATGTGGTGATGAAAATACAACAGAAAAATATTCTTCGTCTTCGTTTCTCTCTCGGTCCAAAACCATCTTTGGTTCTCTCTCTCTCTCGGTAAAAATAGTTGGGCAAAGTTCGGGGCATTCCTAACCGGCAATTAAAGAGTGCACGTTAAGGGTCGGATCGTGTAAATCCTGGAGGATGGCCGCCTATTCGTCTGTTTGCACCAAAGCAGAGGCGAAATCGTCTTTTAGGACAGTGGCTATTTACCACGGCACTGTAACTTCGGAATTTTCTAATCTAATCTACCTCTTTTGGTGTTATTTGATTGTCGTGTTCACCTATTTAGTGGTGCTTTTCGAATTTACTGTTGCTGCAATTTTACTGCAACTTTACCGCATTTTCGTCACTGTGTTTTTGCTGTTTTTCGCTGTTATTTTTGGATCGTCATTTCTGTAATTTTTCAGTTAAATCTCAGTTTATTGTAAGTTAATTCTCGATAATTTTGTACGCTTAATTATACGCGGCATTAGTGCAGTATAGTCATTGTACACGCAATATTTCCGACAAAATGAACTTTGAATCCAAGACCTCGTGTTTGAAGGATGTGTAACTTAACCACTACACTAAACTCAAATGACCAATAATTTAAAGATGCTTATGGAAACTGAACGCAATATGACAACAATTGTTTTTCTTTTTTTTAAATTCCTTGATAGAAAGGGTTTGAAGGTACAAATAGGCATAATGGTTTGAAAGCTATACAAACAATACCACACTACGTAAAAGGGACAACACAGGAAGTCCAAAAAGACAAAGTAGCTGGAATACGTCCGAGAAAAGGCTTGAAATGCACTATGGTTAAAGTCGGACAATAAACGGGACTTCCTCGACATTCCTCATGTGCATAATAGTCCACAACGATTTTGGCTAACATGTGCCCACATTTCCTAATTTGGTCTAGTCACGCCTTGTTTTTATCTAGTTTTAGAGTTTTCTGGCATGCGCTGTCCGTGTTTGTATTTGTATTTTTTTTTTTTTTCCCCTATCTTCTTGTTTTGACCTGATGTTTTTTGTCATCCTTTTTTGGTCTCCGTTTTCTTACGAGTGTCCTAGGCCCCGCTTTGGTCGAATGACCTGATTTGTATTACGATTTTGTTGCTATTTATCAAAAAAAAAGAAGGCATAGAGGCAAAGGTGTCAACATTTTCTAGAAGTTGATTAAATAAACAAACAATTAAACTAATATAATAAATATATATATATATATATTATGTAAGGTAGTGAAAGAGACCCAAGGTCAAATCATCCAATTTATTGTTCACAAACCCAATGAAGCACCAAGATTATGTTTATATATCCGGGCAACTTGACTCAGTTTGAATGGTAGATGACTCTTCTTGCATTGCATTGTCTTGTCTAATTTTCTTCTTTTTTTCTTTTTGGTTTATTTATGCCAAAAGTTTTTATACTTTATCTATTATGTCAATTTAATTATTATACTTTTAATTATATTAGTTTAGACCATTTACAATTCAAAAATGTGTCAATTTAGTCTTTTGATTAAATTTAAGTTAAAAATATAACGTAATTTTGAACTGCAAAATTATATTATATGCAAGTAACTTATTATAAATCTATCCGTTTACTCAATTTAACTTAACTTGCGGCCGAACCATTAAAAACTTAACATAAATTATTCTCTAAGGACCAAATTGACATATTTCAAATTGTACAGATGCTAAATTGACATAATTAAAAGTATAAGGACTAAATCGATACAATAAAAAGTACAGGGTCAATTGGGGTAAATAATGCTTTTTTTTTAGTTTTTGATTTTATTTAGAAACTAGGGAGTATATTTTGAAAATGGTTTTTTCTGACTTTTGATTTTTAATTCTTTCCTCATTCGGCTTAAACCAAAACACAAAAATAAAAAGTAAAATTATTTTCAAAACTTGATTTTAGTTTCCAAAAAGTTAAGAAAATCATTTGTTTCACACCTTGGCGGGCCTTTTTGGGCATGATCTTTGAGTGTGCTAATTTTTATATTGCGAGTTTTTCTCACTAATTATCAAAAAAAACCTTAAAATTTTAGGATTAAGAGATCTTGAATTCAAATCCCTTTATCCTCAATTGACTTGCCTACCCAAAAATAATGAAGCTATGGCCTCCTGCCATCCTTTTTGATGGTCGGTGACATTAAAATCTAAAAGGTTATTTATGCCAAAGGTCTCTGTATTTTGTTTATTATGCCAATGTAACTTTAAATTGTATTAATTTAGTCCATGCATAATTCAAAATGTATCAATTTGATCCTTAGAGAAAATTTTATATTAAGTTTTTAATGAAAGTTTTTACAATTCGGTCACGAATTAAGTTAAATTGAGTAAATAAATGAATTTATAATAAGTTGTGTGCATCTAATATAATTTTGCTGTTCAAAATTACGATATTAACTTAATTTAAATTTGACCAAAAGACTAAATTGACATATTTTGAATTGTTCAGGGACGAAATAGATGTAATTAAAAGTACAAGGACCAAATTGACACAATTAATAAAATACTTTTATTAATCAAACACTTTATTCACTTCAAAATTAAAAATATACATGAGAATTATCTTTTGATACGTTCTAATAATCTCTATTTCCATGTATGTTTGTACATATTAAAAATCTGAATCAAATCCTCAATATATTATCTTTATTATTATCAATAATGATTATATGGAGCAAATACTTTCTATATTGAAACTTACATGTTCAAGTTTTAATAAGTAAAAGAGAAGCAAATTCAAATTGTTATAAATATTACAAAAAGACACATAAAATTCAACAATGTAAAAAAAACATATGTTTATTATAGCAAAAATTCTATATGACACGAGAAACGAGCCACGAAAATGCTACAAAATGGGCAAGTCAGCAAGCAGGGCAAGGCGGGCAGGCTGACCTGCCCAATTCGTGGCATTTCCGTGCCCCCTTCTCGTGCCGTGTAGCAAAGCTCTTATTATAGAATTACCTAAAACAAAATGGTAAATTTATTTAAGAATGGAAAGAGTAAATAATTCTAGATATCATTAACTATATGCAACAAATTAATATCTACTAGTATCTAAATTAATTAAATTAAGGGATACTTGCACCAAAAGTCCCTATACTTTTCTTATTGTGTCAATTTAGTTCATGCATTTTTAATTGTGTCAATTTAGTCCTTTGATAAAATTCATGTTAAATTATTGACATAATTTTTAATAGCACAATCACGTTAGATGCAAATAACCCACTATAAATTCACACATTAACTCAATTTAATGAAATTCATAGTCAAAATATTAAAAATTTCATTAATAACTTTATTATAAATTTTACTCTAAGGACCAAATTGACACAATATCAATTGTAGAAGGACTAAATTGACACAATAGGCAACGTACAGGAGCTTTTGGCATAAATAACCCTTAAATTAATAATGGACACGTTGCATCAATATAAAATAGAATTTACAAGTTGAATATAGTCCAATAGACTCGCACACATCCAAAAGATTAAAAGCAAGACACCAGTCGGATAAACTGGCTTTACACTAAACAACTAAGCAACCGCATGACGATCTCGAACCATCTCATTGGGCCGAACTATAGTTACACCACGTCAAAACTGATTTTTCATAAGCATTTTACTAAGAAATACGATTGTAAAAAGTACTTCAAATAGAGGTATGTTGTCTAAAAATTTTGTAGTTTCTCCTTATGCTTACACATAGAAGGATAGGCGTTATTTTAATAATTCAGCAAAAAAAAGCACATACTTTTATTTAAAAATATTTTTCTTTCTAAGTCAAATACCCCTAAATCCTATAAAAAGTTTTTTTTTTTCCCCCTAGGCAGAACATTTTTTTTCTAAAAAAGAAGTTTTACCAACATTACTCTAAACCCAAAAATAGTATAAATTTCATGTTGGGATCATCGGACACGGTCTCCCTTTGGAGTAGTACGTTAAAAGAGTAAGTCTGCGTACATCTCATCCCTTGGACCCTGCATTCGCAGAAGTCCTTAAGGCACTAGGTTGCTATTACTGTTGTTGACTCTACAACAACAACAACAACAATCCCAGTGCCTCGAAGGCTCCCACAAAAGCGCGGTCATGCTGCTGTTGTTAACTCTAATCCCAAAAAATATTAATATATTATATTAGAAACCAATTAATCCAAAGAGAAACACAAATCAAAAGGCAAAAACATAATAATGGTTTCACAAACAGCTATTAAAGAATCATAAATTTCAGTTTCAAGTCACAAAAAACAACAGAGTAACCCCACTCACTTTCTTTAACTCCCATTCATATTTGAAGGGTAGGTACAACATGTCTCGTGCATATTTGGTGCACCTGCTAGCTGCATACAAAATGCACAGATTGCAGTTTCAAACGACAAAGATTTTACTCAATGAAACCTTAACTTCCACCAATAAATAACCCAAAAACACACACATTAATCCTCGGTTTTCTATCCCAAGAAAAAAAACACCAACAAAGCAAACTAACCTCATCCATCAATGGAGGTAGAGAGGGTGCAAGCACTAGCCACCGGCGGCCTCCTTGACCTCCCGTCCCACTTCGTCCGGCCAGCTCACGAGCGTCCCGAAAACAGCCAGGCGGTGGAGGGGGTGGTGGTGCCCGTGGTGTCGCTGTTGCAGCCCCGAAAGACGGTGGTGGAGGAGATATCGAAGGCGGCGAAAGAGTGGGGGTTTTTTGCGGTAACGGGACACAGGGTGGCGCCGGGGCTGATCGGGAAGGTGAAGGAGGTGGGGGTGGAGTTCTTTGGGTTGTCACAGGAGGAGAAGGAGAAGTATGCAAATGAGCCAAGTAAAGGGAAGTTTGAAGGGTATGGAACAAAGTTGATCAAGAACACAGATCAGAAAGTTGAATGGGTTGATTATTATTTTCATCTTATGTCTCCTCCTTCTAAGGTTAATCTTGATTTCTGGCCTAGTAATCCTTCTACTTATAGGTATGTTATCGACTTCATTCTGGCTCTCTTTTTGTTTTGATAAAAAATCTTTTTTATTTTAATTCTATTATTTCTTCACATAATTTTTTGGTAACAACTATAAATATGAAAAATGTTCTTCTCCATTGAAGAAAAATCAACTTCCCTTCAGCGTAAAGGGTAGAGAACATTTTTTTTTATGGTGGGAAAACGTTCTCCAAGGTAATCTTACGTCATATGCCTCACTTCAAACTCACACCTTGGCGAAGAATAAACCTTATACAAATTTATAAAATGAAACTATTTTGCAAGGAAATATTTTTTTTTCTTTTTTAACCAAATGAAAACTTTGTTTTTTTTTCTTCTTCTTAAACAATTTACGGCAATATCAACGTATATGGTAGAATATTATCGAATCATAAAAGACTAATACTAAATACACATTATAAGGACACTTTTCTTATTCCAAGAGAATCTAAATTGGCCAAGCTGGTTGGGTGAACCTCGTAACTTTCTCACTCACTTTTAGGAGTCGGTTTCAAAAATAATGCTGAAAAATAAAAAAATAAAAAAAATAATACTGAAAAAAAAATAATTCCAAATCTACTGTTGAACCGCATTTACAAAATGCGGTTATAGTAAACCGCGTTAAGAAAATGCGTTTCAGATGAATAAAAACCGCGTTTCGGTTTAGCATAATAAAACCGCGTCTTAATAACGCATTTTATCATAATAAAAACCGCGTCTTGATAACGTGGTTTACCATAATAAAAACAGCATCATATGAACGCAGTTTAATATGGTAAACCGCAATGAGTCGAGCCGAGCCCTTAACAAGCTCGTATCGAGCCCCTTAACGAGCTCTTATCGAGCCCTTATCAAACTGTTCGTGAACATTAGTGAGCCGAGCACCCCCTGTTCGAACTCGGCTTGTTAAGCTTATCGAGCCTGCCCGAACTCGGCTCGTTAAGCTATCGAGCTCTCCTAATGAACACGAACGAGCTCTAATCGATTTTGAACACGAGTAGGTCATTGAACGCTCAGTTCGTTTACACCCCTACTCACCGTCGGTCATGTCGTCCGCTGTCGCCCTTCTTCTGTTTTATACGCCGGAGATCTTTAAGTATCATTGTCGTAGCTATTTGATCACTACTGAATTAATAGCATTTTATTGATAACTTTTCCTGATTTCTTACCACCTCCACTTATAATGTTGGAGCTTCATTGAGAGGAACATGGGATCAATGTGACGATCATCACGAATTGCGGCATAATGGCGACTATAAGCAATGAAAACGGTGTTTGTGTGTACTGCGGATAAACCACGTTTAGTAAACGCGGTTATTACCTAAACCGCGTTTAGTTTATGGATAAAACCGCGTTCCTATAACGCGTTTTATTCCTCTATGAACCACGTTTTGGGAATGCGGTTTATATGAATATAAAACGTGTTTTATAGACGCGGTTTTTATGTAGTTTAAACTCATCACCTTGACGCGGTTCAGTATAGCCGCGTTTTGTAAACACGGTTCAACAATAGATTTGGAATTATTTTTTTTTCAGCATTATTTTTTTTATTTTTTTATTTTTCAACATTATTTCCGGAACCGACTCCACTTTTAGAAACATATGCATACATACATACATACATATATATATATATATATATATATATATATATATATACACACACATATATATATATATATATAAAGAATTTGAGCAACTCATATATTTATTAATAGGTGACACCATAGCATAAATGACATCTTAGACTAAGTAAACATGCTTCACCAGCTCCTCTATGTCATTGATTCAAAAACGCTATTTTCTTATTGTTGGCCATTTGTTTTCAATTTTCACCTAGATTACAATAGAACAAAAAACAAGAAAAAACCATTTTTAAGACCTAGTTTTCAGTTCCTTGAAAACAAATACTACAAACGAAAAAGGACACCAAACAGGCCGTTAATATATGAACATTAAAACATCCGAGGGGGAGACAATTTATGGATTGTCACATTGAGGAGAGCAAGTTCACGAACAATTCTAAGTTGTAAAACAGGGAAGTAACACAGGAATACAACAAAGAAATACTGAGGCTAACAGATGAGATACTGGAACTGCTATCTGAAGGGCTAGGCCTAGAAAAGAAGGTTCTAAAAACGCACCAGGGTAATGATGAAATCGAAGTGGAGATGAAGATAAACATGTATCCTCCATGCCCACGTCCCGAGCTCGCCCTTGGAGTCGAGCCCCATACCGATATGTCAGCGCTCACGTTTCTGGTTCCCAATGACGTCCCAGGCCTTCAAATCTGGAAAGATGGTAACTGGGTAGCTGTTGAATACTTCCCTGATGCACTTTATGTGCATATTGGTGATCAAGTTGAGGTAATGATACATCTCATTTCCCTGCACAGAATGGAAAACATATTGGAAAGAGCACGGCTAAGGACTTGTTTGGTATCCGTTTTTTTTTTTGGGAGTTTTTGGTCTTCCAGAAACTAAAAACTATATATTGGAGACGATTTTTCTTAATTTGAGTAAAAACTGAAAGCAGAAAATCAAAAACCGAAATAAATTGTTTTCAAATGGGAAATGGTTTTCTCATAAGTGTAATTTCCTATGGGAACGAACTTCCGCTGTGGATCAAGCGAGGCCTTAGATCCTTTCAGTAGCAGAATAGAACCGGGTTTTCATCATAACGTAGAAACACTGGGCATCAAAATAAACCGAATTGCCTAGGCAATAATAGCTGGTCAAAAACTTAGGGCCTATTCAGTAACGTGTTTTGTTTACCATTTTTCGAAAACTAAAAACCAAACAAACAATTTCTTCTTATTTTTGGTGTTCCAATTTGAGTGAAAACTGAAAATAGAAAACCCAAAACAAGAAAAGATCACTTTCAAAATCCAGGTTTAGCTCCTCAAAAACCAAAAACTATGAATAGAAAACATTCCCATACAAGCCCTGAAATGATCTATTGATTAAAATCGTAATGCAGATACTAAGCAACGGGAAGTACAAGAGCATTCTTCACCGGAGCCTGGTGAACAAGGAAAAAACGCGCATGTCATGGGCGGTGTTTTGCGTGCCACCAAGTGAGACAGTGATCGGTCCTCTTCCCGAGCTTCTTAATGACGAGAATCCTGCCAAGTATTCAACCAAAACGTTCGCTGAGTATCGTTACCGCAAAATGAACAAGCTTCCACAGTAACGAACTATTATAGTTAAGCATCAAAGATAGATGCTCGGATGGTTCTGTCGATTAAAGTAGTTCAATTCTATGTCGTTTATGGATGACTGAGTATTTACCAGGATTTTATTATGATATGTGCGGTAGTTCATCAGATAATGTTCATTTCATGATTATATATTACGTTGCACTATGGCTGCTCAGTACTAGATGTGAATTCAAAGTAGTATTAATGCTCGATAAAGGGCTCGTTAAGAGCTTGTTAACATTTGGTATAGGCTCAATAATGGTTCAATAATGGCTCGACAATAACTCAAGTAGCTACATTTGGTAGTGACTTGACTCGATACCAAGCTCAGCTCGGACATGAGCTCATCTTGGCTCAATAACAAGCTTGGCTCGGCTCGATTAGGCTAACGAGTTGAGTACCGGATACACTAATATCCTATCAAATAAAGTTCGAACAAAGGTTCAAAATCTCGATAAAAGATACGGCTCGAACTTGAGCTCGATAATGCTTAACGAGTTTGAGTTCGAACAAGGCGATACTCGGCTCGACTTGGGTAGTATACACCCCTAGTCACTATAAAGCAACTTTACCAATTAAATCAAAGCTGATTAACGTAATTTGGATGGAAATACACAGTGGCTAGGATTCTTTTGCCGTCTTTTTGCGCACCGCTTCCAAGCAAGGTAGCATACTTGTTTCTCGTGGCATTCTGCAGCGCATAGCAGACGGACACATCATAACTTTTCGATTTTCACTTAACCTGCTTGTTGAAAAAGAAAAAAAGTTTTCACACAAATTTCACAAAAACCGGGAATAAACCATTTCACAAATAAAATTCAGTAAGACCCTTTAAATCCCACTGTGTATTGATGCTGAGCATCAAACTTCATCTATCGAAAAAAAAGGTCAGTAAAGCCCTATAAACTTCATGATTAATGTGATTACTATAGGATCAACCTAATCCCTCCCTGCAAAAGAAAACATAATGCTCAGTCTTTACTTGTTACTTCTCTTGTTGCCACTCTATCATGACCACAACGGCCTCCACTCCTAAACCAGATATCAAGGCTCTGTTTGGTTCAACTAAAAATATTTTTTTAAAAAGCATTGTCGTTCTAGGTAGAAAAAAGAGGTTACATTATATAAATTTGTATGAGGTACACGCTTAACCAAGTAGAGGTTGAAGTAAGACATATAGAAATTACATACATTTTCCTTCCAGGGAAGAAAATGTTCTCTCTTTTTTGAGGGATAGAGGACAATATTTTTTATATTTGTGATTGTTGCTATAAAATTATATAAGGAAATAAAAGAATTAAGTTGGAAAATATTTTTTGTTGAAACGAACAAAGCCCAAAAGTTCAACCACTATTTTCTCATGCAAACAGCAAAAAACTAGAGAAAATCACATGGAAGGCAGACTATGTGACCTCCATTTCCGAAGAAAAACCTATACCAGAAATTTTAATTGGCTCTCCTTCCCACTCACCAACCAGATAGTCAAAAAGATTAAGGCCGTGAATTTTTTTTTTTTTTTTTTTTTTTTTTGGGGGGGGGGGGGGGGGGTGGGGTAACTCAATAGCCTCGGGGGGAGGAAAAGATCATAACATTAATGCAACGAATCCGCATCTCCTCACAGAGATAAAAGAATCAGAAACAGATTAAAACCAATTTGCATATTACAGAACTATACACAAAAGAATTAAGATGCAAATTGTCCATCACAGGGAAAGCCCACAATATCTGATAAGAATGAAACAAAGACAAAACTGTGGGTTTTTGTGTAGTGGATACTCACCCTCCAAGCATGAGATCTTGGGTTCGAAGCACCCCCGAATGTTGGGGACCCTATTTAGGGCAATGTTGTACCTCCTTACCAATACAACAAATAACAAACAATCTCAGTGCCTCAAGGGCTCCCACATATGCAGGGTTGGGGGTACACAGCCTTACCCCTTCAGGTGCTAGCCTAAAGGGAGGTTGTGTCCGATTGTACCCCCTTACCAATGTCAGGAAAAAAAACAAAAGAATGAGTGAAACAAAGAAAAACCATGAAAGAACTTGCAGAATAACTTACAAGCTAGACCCTGATTGTCCTTAGGAGCAGCCTCGATGTAAAGCTATCTGGAAAAGTTGTAAGATCATGGATGAAAAATAATACAGAGAAACCAGAGAAATGAAAAATACAGTCTACAAATTGAAACATCTGCACAAAATGCACATTTCCGTCAAACGACTATATAAATAATAACCGATGTTACATAAGATGAAAGAATTGTATACGGATTCCTACTGACAAAGAATTCGCAAATTAGCAACATTAGGAGCATATAAATGACTACAATAGCTGGATTAAATTACTATGATGGCTAGATAGCCATGGACCATTATCTTGGGCCTGAGATCTGTTGCGATGAAAGTTTGGAAAATGTACTCTGTGAACAACTAGTGCTTGAAAGTAATGTATTAACTGGTTGATGCAACATAAAGTCATTTTGTTCATTGCCCTCTTCTATCATGGATGCTTCAGCAAAACGACGACCATAAAAAAGCAAAAAGTTTAAAGATTCCATTCTTGGTCGACCTAACGGGACCCTTCCTTCTAGCATCCCGACAACAGTCACCATATTTGGCCTCAAATATGGCTCCTCATGAACACAACTCAAAGCAATACAAACTAACGTCTCGATCTCTTCACTTGTGACCCGCCCCTCTAGCCTCGCGTCAGCAAGCTCCAAGTACCTCCCTTGTTCATGCATCTCCAATGCAAGCATTGGGAAGTAAATAACCCCTGACCCAGATGAAGATGAGTTATTACCAACGCTATTATCACCATCAAGGCTGTGGGTTTGTGTCCGCAACGAGCAGTTCTTCCTTCCACTCACAAGTTCGAGAAGTACCATGCCGAAACTGTACACATCAGTTTTCTCTGAGATGGCAGAGCTAGTAAGCCACTCAGGTGCAAGATAACCCCGAGTGCCTCTCATTGTTGTAAAATGGCTGGACTGTTCAGGGCTTAAAAGCTTTGAGAGGCCAAAATCGGAGATTTTTGGCTGGAAATGGTCGTGCAAAAGAATGTTTTCTGGCTTCACATCACAGTGGATAATCTTATGCTCACACCCACTATGCAGATATGCAAGGCCTCTTGCAGTTCCAAGAGCAATATCAAATCTTTCTTGCCATTCTAGGACCGGACCGTTTCCAAATAGAGTACGGTCCAAGGAGCCGTGATTCATGTACTCATAAACCAAGAGGCGCTGACTTCCTTGAGCACAAAAGCCTTTCAGTTTCACCAAATTAACATGGTGAATATTTCCAATAATTGCAATCTCAGTACAAAACTCCCTTTTCCCTTGGACACCAAGATTAGTTATTTTCTTGACAGCTACAACTGTACCGTCAGTTAGTGTTCCTTTATACACAGCACCAAACCCACCTGACCCGATTTGGGTCCTGAAGTCATCGGTTGCTGCCTTAAGCTCGTGGAAGTCATATCTTACTGGTAATCCAGGGATGGAGAAGGCATCCATTTCTCCTGAAGAAGACGAACCCGAATGGCCTGATTTTTCCTGTTCAGGCCTCGGGTTCCTCGATTTCTTACACCATACAATTCCTAACACTGCTACCAGAAGAAGCCCAATGAAAGGAAAGATAATCAGCGCGAGTAATGGGAACAACTTCCTTCGATTAGAATGGTCAGAATCAATGTCTTTTGGAGAGAACCCTGTAGACACTTTGATGTAACCCAGCCTATCACTTCCATCATCCCCACTCGGCATAATGGATCCCAACTGGTGGCGAAGCACGAAACAAGAACCGGAAGAATTCCCATAGAAGAATCCCAAGCAAGAACAATCTGTAGAGCACGTGCTTTGACAGGCTGAGAAATTTGTCCCGTATTTTACCGGATTCAAAAATTTATTGGAGAAATAGTCCTTGCCATAGCCAAGTTTCAAGTAAGTTGAAGAATTCAATAAACTGCCATTGTTCGAGGAGTTACAAGCAGATGGCAAAGAGAGGGAGTTATCACTGGGTATACAACCACTTGTTTGATGTGGATCAGAGTGAAAGAGAGAGGGACATGAACAACCTGGACTATTAGAAGCAGTATAGCCTGTACACAACCCAATTCTGCCACAGATGAACGGGATCACACACTTATCATCAGGTCCTACGAGTTCGTCCGTCCATTTTCTGCCAGAAAAGCTACTGACTTTCAGCTGGCCTCCAATATCCAACTTGGCTATCCGAAAATCGGACGGAGACAGGTTCATCTGAATCACAGTTGCGGACCCATTACGAGCGAAAAGATAAAGACCGGTTCCATTCACTGCCAGATGCTCCACCATATAATTCGTGTTCCTGAATAAATTAGGATCCATTGACAGTTTCCAGTACGTCAAACCATGCCATTGCAGAACAGCATCAGATGTTGTCACAAAAAGACTGTAATTACCAGCTAAAAAGTCATAATTAGATACAGAACTAATCAAAGAAGTCCCAACAGATAACTTCTGGCCGATGACGATTGTATCAGTTGGGTATTGGAAACTATTCCATAAAGAGACATTGTTCCGATCGAGCAACACAAGATTACCCATCTCAGAAAGAAATAGCGATGACACAGATGAATGTAATTGAGGGGTTGACCATTTCTTATTACCCATTTCATCAGCAATCATGATCCCATGAAAAGTAAGCATCATCTTACCAGAATTTGATATGGGGGCATCACGGTTGGCTGACCAGATGATAGTGTTAGACGCAACATGTATGACACACAAGTAAAAGTTTCTCTGTTGATTGCTCGGGTTGTAAATAGCTGCCTTGAACGTTCGATTGGACGAGAAAAGGAAGGCACCATTATCATCTATGGAAAGGAAGAATGAAACGGTGTAGTTTGGATACAAGAACTGCGAGAAGGAAAGACCAAAGAGAAAAGCATAGACAATAATGGAGGTCAAGACAGATACTAAAGATCCCATTTAGGGAGGAATATACAGATGAAAGAAAGATAACGGGGCGGATTGGAAGGGTAATGATAAGAGGATAACAATTAGGTTTGAACTGGGTTTTCTCCATTTCTTTTAGAGTTACAAAATGGCTGCGTTGACTCATAGTTCTCTCTCTTTCTTCCAAGGCCAATTTCACACTCTATGGTGGCTCATAAGAATGGCCGTTTTTACTGGGTGATGGCATCAGCTAATGAGTTTTAACGTCTATATATTCAAATGCCAGTCAGACATGAGGTGGCGCATCCACATATTGAATAAGCAAAAGATGAGATCATGCACAAGCAACACCCTCCAATTTAATAGCCTTATTTCTCTATCCATAAAGGTTTATTTATTCAAACTACACAGGGCAAAGACAAAGCACATATTTCCATGTCCTAGCTTCTTACTCAAATTCAACATTACCCCAGAAATGGAGGCAAGTGAGAAAGGAAACAGCGGTGAATATTCTACCTAATAACACTGAAATTCATGCTTTTCGTTTGTCTAAATTCAAGCTATGATGATCCAGTTTCTATAGAAGACAGTGTCAAAGTCGACGTAGGAAATTGGCTTGCCAGAAGAGGGATATCATTCCCGCACCATGTCCGCGCTTCCCGGTGATGTGGGATTCCAAAAATACCTCACTCACAATATGGATGGTGTCCCCTTGAGGCACTGAGACGGTTGTTGTTGTTGTCGTCATCGTCCTTCGACCGAGAAAATGGAGCTGGAAAAATTCTGCTTACAAACCAATGAAAACGACAGATAATTTGGACAGCTGCAGTTCCTTGGAGAATCATAGCAACACAATTCCACTAAGTTGCCCTGATAACAACATTTTTTCTAACAATAACATCACCTTTTATACCTGACTCTATTTTTAATAGACGATTACCGAACTAACAAAACCAAATAAACAGGTAACCAAAATAGCAATTCATCAATTTTAAAGGGATTAGCTATCAAATATTTACTAATTTCAAAAATGCTTACCAAACCAATAAGTTAAACAACACAGTTCTCAAACAGCGAATATTTCGAGCCAATGGGCTACATAAATAACTAGCACAATTTATTCCTAAAGGCATATCATCAAACACAGGAACTGCATAAACAACTAAAATCAATCAACCCGAATTTATCCCTTTACGTGATTGATCCTCAAGTCCTATTTTCACATAATCCAAACCCCGCCAACGTATGATCTTGACTCCATGAGTCTCTTAAAATTACCACATTGGAGTTGTGTGGGCGGAGACATTAATATACAAATATAGTGTTCTACTCTACCTAAACCCAATTAGTTTTAGAATGTAACCTTATTTGAACTTATATGTGAGCCTTATATTGCCTAACAAAGATCTTCCGCCACAAGAAGGTCCCGGCATTAACATAGTATAGAGGTGAATGACAATGCTGAGTATCCGTAGCGATGAAATTTCAACAGCAATTCCATTTCAAGGAGAGTGTAGCATCGCAAACCCTAACCCTAAGGTCCCTGACCCTAATACGATTCAAACCAGATTAAGCTAACAAGCACAAATCAAGTATCCAAATACAAAATTTATATTATATTAATAGTTAGAAAGGGGAGGAAGACATCGAAAAGGGGGAGAGAATTACAGAGAATTTAGGGGAAGAGATAGAGATCAACACACATCACTTGTACATGCTAACAATATCCCTAACTACCCACTTATTTATATTAGAGTGTAGAGATGAGGTGTAGGAATGAGATGTCCAACCTCCAAGCTAGAGATACTGAACTTGATACTCATCATCCCATTATTCCAGTACTGTTGTTAGGATTTACGTTAAATTCCTAATAAAATAGATTTAGAAGTTAAATATATAACTAACTTTTAAATACTGTTTTTGGCGGAAAAATCAGTTCATAGCTGTTGGTAGTTGCTGTTTTGGTGCGTTCTTGGGATGTTGCAGGTTTAAACCAAATTTTGTACTTATTTTTTGTTGTTTTTGCCCTTCCCTCTTATTTATCCCTCATGCCTATATTTGAGGAGAAGTATCATTATATTGGGTAACTTTGATAATAATAAGAAATTACAATTCCAATTTCTCTCTCTCCCCCTCTAACTCTCTCTTTCTCCCTTAATTTCTTCTTCAATTTCTAATTCTCCCTTAATTCTCTTCTTCTCCTCCCTCTTTCTCTACAATTCACTAGGATTTATAAGTTATGATCCAAGATTAAGTGTTGGGTCATAACAAGTAGTTTGTGCCATTGACAATGAAAAAAGTTGTAGTTTACTCACCGTTATGGATTCATATAAAGGGTTGTATTCTTATTGTCTTCTTGCAATGACATATAATTACCAATGAATATAGTAAAATAAGAAATTTATTAATTTTATTCGTATAATACGCATCCTATAATATACATCCATATCTTTACAATTTAAAAGCAAATAATTAACTAAAAAAATCATATTTATACCAAAATTAAGTGTCCATATTTTGTACTTTGTTATTTTGTCATTTCAGCTTCAAATTACTAATTAAATCCTATCATTTACCACATGTTGTACTTCTTATTGTCGCCATAAATTTGTGCATATACAAGTGATGCAGCCATGCCTTTCCGCTTGGTGTGTTGCTTAGCGGATAAGGTTTGGCGATTTGGGGGATTGGCATGATGGCGAGGGCCCAAGAAGGATGGACGAGCACTAGGAGTTTAACACCAATTAGGATGCTTAGTATTAAATTAATAGATAATTATTAATTATTTTGTATTTATCCTTTTAAATTTTAGCCTTTTATTCTTGTTAAGTTAGCTCCTTTATTTAAGCAAAAGGAGGTCTAGGGTTTAGAGCATTCAGTTTCTTAGTTTTTTTTTTTTTTTGTCATATTTTATGTGTTCTTCATAATTCTCAGTTGTGAGAATTAAGTTGGACTTTTTTCCCTTTTATTTCTACTTATTTTAGCAATAAAAATTTTAAAAAATGCTGTTGAACCTCCTATTTTCTAAATTTTTCATATTCATGTTATATCAACAACCTTTTATTTTATGTATTAAATCTCGTGTAATTTCTTTACCTTTTTTTTTTTTATATTTTATGTATACTTGTGACGAAGCAACTCGCATTACAAATGCTGTCCAATTTGGACTTGTGGACAAGGCCAACACCCACTTCTTGACCAATTTGCTCATAATTGCCCCCACATGATATTTATATTTTATTATTATTACTATTGAGTATAATTATTATTTTCAACAACATTATTTTTTGAACAAAAAAATAATAATAATAATGTTCTCCAAAATAACAATTTTACTCAACAATAATAATAATAAAAGGCACCTAATTTTCGTATTTTTTGAAGAAAAGGCATGTAATATTTTAGCATATATTACTTAAGTATTATAACATTTTAATATATATAAGGAAGCATATCTTGAGGTCTGAAAAATTATACCAAGTAGTCTATGCTCAAATCAGGCAAATATCTGTCAAAATTCAGCCAATTTTCACCAAAAATTCAAATGTATATATTATGACGATAATGTATATATATATATATATGTATATATATACACACACTCAATTGTATATCATAAAAACAATGTTTCACATCAATATTTTTTGGAAAAATAATCATATTCTAATAACAACTAATCCCTACATATATATTATTAGAGCCATTTTTTATGGCAATATTTTTCAATAAAAATCTGACAAATTTGCACACAGGGTATTTTATTGATAAAATTTTAAACTTAAACGTACATACTTGAATTTGATAGACCTCGTAACAAATAAAATGGGATCAATTATAAAATTACATACAATAATATCAGTAATTTTTTTTATTATTAATTAGGATTATTGTGATCATTTAGCAGCGGTTATTATTTATTAGTATATTAAATTCCAATCACTATATTTTAGACAGCTAACGCAAATATAATATAATTTTAATTATTAAAATGGAATGTAACAACATTAAAAATTATTTTCTTAAACTTCAATTATTTTTTCGTTTGACCTACGCAAGATGATTTTTTTTTTTTTTTAATGATGATAAAGACATGGGGAGGGGGGAGGGGATAAACCCCTTAAAGTCCTCATTAAAAAGGACACCACTTTGAACTTTGTGGGATTCGATCCCGGGTCACCTCGTTGGCACCGGGGGATCACGACCACTCGGCTAAGTCCCTAAGGGACTACGCAAGATGAATTATGCGTGGAACTATCAAACATGTATACAAAAATATAAATTAATAATTTCTTTACTATAAAATAATTTTTTTGACCAAAAAAATAATAATAATTATCCCTCGAATATTATAATATATATTCGTGTCACTTATTTAAGGTACCAAAATATTTTTCAGATTGTTTATTTAATTTGAAGTCTGTTTTAATTGATGCAACGTTATGTCCATAAAAAATATACAAATAAAATCAAATTAAAAGTATATTATTCATAAGTCTAAACGGACACGTGGGACACGACAGGCCTGCCAGCTCCCACCAAATTATCAACAACATACTTCAACTATTTAAATTTAATACGAATTGTTATTATTATAATAAAAATTATAAATTCATATATAGTAAATGATATGACTTGTATTAAGTAATAGTTATAAGATTTTATAAAATTATTCTGATAGTAATATTTTGGCTCTAAAATTAACATTAGCTTACTTTTACAATTCATCCAATAAAATTACTAATTTATAAGATTCTGATCTTATATTATTTTTATATTGCAATTATATTGTATTAGATATATGTTAATGTATACTTATATTGATTAAATTATATAAATAAATCATTTTTAGAGGAAACTTTAAGGAACAAACTGAAAAACTAAAATCCCGTCTTGATTTGCAGATTTTAACTAAAAGTAATTTCCTTTTAGAATTATACATACATATAAATGTTACAATATCTATCGTTCATAAAGTTAATGGGAGACTAAAATTTAATACTGAAATTTAGAGGAAAATGCTTTTTCTTCAACTATATTATGATCGAAAATATTTAAAATAAGAACGGTTAAAATTAGAGGGGACGATATTAGGATTATGTTTCAAATTACTTGTTTTAAGTTTATGGGTTGCCGTAGGGTCACCAATCGATCGGGAGGGAAGTCCAATCGATCGGGTGATTTAAGTGATTTTCCGGGTTTTGGGGCCGCAAGAGGGCCGATCGTTCGGCAAATCTCTACCTTGGCTCAAATTACATACATAAAAGAATTTCCTCCACCTTCTCCACTAAACACCCAACACACGGGGTTATCTCAACAAAACACGAAACCTAACCGAGTTCAAGCGAAGCTTGAACTTCCTGCTAGGTAGCAACTGAGTGAACATATCTGAGAGGTTATCAGCAATGCCAATCTTCTTCTTCTATGAATTGGCTCTTGACACACTATCTGAAACGGCCACTTGCTGCTGAACTGTGTTACTCAACTGAACTCCCTCTGACTTACTTACCTGACCTGAATCACAACCAACTGATGACATCTTCTGTGGAGACAATAACAAAGACTCACCAAACGTGACACGTCTACTTGTCAGGAATTGCTTAAAGCGAAAACCTTTCTGCTTCCCATAAAGTCCTTGTTCACAGACTATCAGTCTTGTAGACTGATCATACAAAGAGCTCCTCACACTGTGCTCAGAAAGACCCCTATCACCTGAATGATCCAATCTCAAACGTCTTGAATTTGTGATCTCTGGTTCTGTCAACAACAAGGATGATGAAGATACTGCAACAGATCTAACAACTGTGAAAGCGACAAGCTCATACAGCGTACCTAACCTTCTACCCTTTATAACTGTCAAAGCACCCTTAACGACCTTCAAAACTCCACTTTCAGCTGTGTACCTGTACCCTTTAGACTCAAGAGTACCTAAAGAGATAAGATTCTTTTTCAAATCAGGAATATGGCAAACGTCTCTCAAAACCCTAATAGTGCCATCGAATATTCTAAAATGAATTGTTCCTATACTCAGAACTTTGCATGGAGTATCATTACCCATCAAAGCAACTCCATCTTGAACTGACTCGTACGTGGAAAACCAATCCCGGTTGGGACAGACATGATAGGAGCAACCCGAATCCAAAATCCAACTATCTCTCAAGTTCGACTGAGGTTCAGACACAGACAGTAGAAGATCTTCATTCTCACCATCCATAACACTAGCTACTATGGATCTCTGGTCAGACCTGTTAACTGCTTCAAGTTTTCTCTTAAGCTTATAATAGTCTTTCTTAATATGCCCTTTCTTATGACAGTAGTTACAGGTTAAGTCTTGATGCCTAGACTTAGACTTGTTTCCACTATGATCATTCTCAGTTCTCCCCCCATACAAATAAACCACTGCCTGAGTTATAAACAGAATCAGATAATTCTTTATCTACTCGTTCTTTACTCACTATGTTTCTCTTAACTTCATCAATAGATATGGTTTGTCTACCACCATAAATCATGCTATCAACAAAACCCTTATATGAAGTAGAGGGAGAACTTAACAACAACATTGTCTGATCTTCATCCTTAGGAACATCATTCAATTCTTTCAAATCTTGAATAATCTAATTAAATTCATTGACGTGATTCTTAAGTGACGTACCTTCTAACATACGAAACATGAACAGCCGGCGCTTAACTGCGAGTTTGTTGGAGACGGACTTGAAACAGAACATATCCTGCAATTTCTCCCATAACTCCTTGGCGGTCTTCACTTCCAGAACTTCTGTCAAAACGTCATTGGTAAGACACATCTGAATTACAGCGAGAGCCTTTTCATCTAACTCTTTCCATTGTGCTTCGGCCAGATTCTCTGGTTTCTTCTCTTTCCCATCTAAAGCTTTTTTCAAGTCACTCTGAGTCAAGAGGCTCTTAACGCGAACTTGCCATAAACTGAAGCTCTCCTTACCACCAAACTTCTCAACTTCGGTCTTAACTGCGGACGTCATATTACCAAATCGAAATAAACAGGGCTCTGATACCAATTTGTTAGGAAAAATCTGGAACAAACTGATATACTCTGGTATCAATTTGTTAGGAAAATCTTAATACGGAAGCGTAAACCCTAATCACTTGATTCGATTCAAATAATATGAGTCACACAAACGAGAAGTAAACAAATATGGAGAAAGAAAGAACAAACGAGAACACACAATATTTACGTGGAAACCCATCTACAATCGAGAGGGAAGAAAACTACGGGCGGAGATGGAGATTCTTTATTGATACTGAACGAAAGAATTACAACGACACTTCCTCTTGACGAGATCTATGAAAGAATTACAAACACTTTCTCTTAACTCTCGTAGCACTCAAAATTTGAATTGGAGGAATTACAAAATCGCCTCTCTCTCTTTAATGACGGCGCCTCACTCTCTTTGATTGGATGACAAAAACCGAACCCTAGCGTTCGTATTTATAGGCACGAGTATAAGGAGGGTCCCGATCGATCGAGCTTCCGATCGATTGGCCCTCTTGCGACCCCAAAATCTGAAAAATCACTTAAATCACCCGATCGATCGGACTTCCCTCCCGATCTATCGGTGACCCCACGGCAACCCATAAACTTAAAACAAGTAATTTGAGACACAATCCTAACAGATGGATATAAATTAAGAAATGTGAACTAGGGAAAGATATTCATTTGACCGAAAAAATGGCGATCACTAAACATGTGAATCATCTAATTAAGAAGATAAAATCTAAAGGCAAAAACACAAAATAAAGTACTAAAACAAAGATACTATTATTTCATATTATCTCTTGAGTATGGACACGCCTGATGTATCAAACTACCATCACTTAATAGCTATTCATGCAAAAAATGTACAAAAAAATAATGAAACTGATTTCTATCAAACCAAATGGATGTTGATTTGACCGGTTGTTTAGTTTCAAAAGAGTAACGAAAACATCTATCCATATAAAACGTCTTTCTTAATTTTACACTGTCTGAAAAGACGATGCGTAACAAAAAGTAAGACTCGTTACTCAACACGTGAAATTGAGAAACTGAGAACCCACTGAAGACGCTAAGAGAAAGCTAAGGCCTCATTTGTTGTCAAAAAGGCTGGAATCGAGGCAAACAATCAATACTAAGGACTATTTATAGCTAAAACACCAAAAAATCCTAAAACATAAAATTACCAAGACCTCGTTTGTTGTTGAAAATGGAGGCAAACAGTAGGTAACAGAGCTTCGTTTTGATATATAATAACTTTATAGACATCAAAAATCATGCATGTTTTAAGTCGCAACCATGGATTAATGTTTCCGGTCCATTCTTTTGGAATCCCGATGGTCTAATTACGTAAAAAATTGTTCAAAAATATGGGAGGGGGGATTCGTATTCAAAGTTTTGAAACAGCCACAACTGGACTTGAATAATGAAAAGGAATTTGATTGGAGGTGGAGACATGTATTAATTTACTCCCACAACACAAGTAGTTGCTGACCATAACGATTTGCACATTTAAATATCGAGCAATTATTCATCAATATTGATCATTATGCATATTACATAGGATATCCTACCATTAATTTTTTATCTTTATATAATATAACTGTAGCTCATGTAACTTTCTTATTATATGTAAAAAGATTATATATTTAAAATACAACAACAACAATAATTCCAGTGCCTCAAAGGGCTCCCGCATAAACAAGGTTTGGGGGTAGATGTATGCAGCCTTCCCCCTTCCGAGAGCTGCCCTGAAGGGAGGCTGTTTCCGAGGACCCCCAACTTGAGAAGCTTGTCAACAGCATAAAGCATGGTGGCCTAGCAGCAACAAAGCAGGAACAGTGCAAAACACAAGGCGAGCAAAACAAACAACTCAAAGCAAGCGCAACGCTAGGCAACTAATAGGTAGATAGAATACCAATTTTCGGTAAACAGATAAGCAGATATCAAATAACAAGTAGGCAAGTAGCGAATCAGGAGAGCAATTACGCACATAAATGTGCTAAAGAGGAAGCCAAAAGCCTAGCACTAATAAGCTACACTACCCTACTCGAAACCCGTTACATCTACTACCCCTTTGCTAGCCCTGAACTGGGCTCTATCCAATGCCATCTCCTCCCGAAGATTTAGGTGGGTGAGGTCTTGTCGGATCGTCTCCAGCCATTTCTTCTTTGGCCTGCCTCTCCCTCTCCTGCCTATTAGTTGGGTATGTGTGGAACTTGATTGTATTGGGTTTAGTTTATAAGGTATAAGATTGGGCCAATCTTATTTACGCCCATGACACACTAAGGTTTTAGTATAGTGGCTTTATATATACACGGGGATGTGTATGTTACCATTAGAGTTGAGAAAGGTTTGAGAGAAAGGACTGAGAATTGAGAGACGTCTCATGTGAATTCCAATATTATAATGAAATAATTGTAACCCCCTCCGTGGATGTAGGCTTCGGCTGAACCACGTAAATTCCAGTGTTCTCCCCATCCCCTTTTATTTATTGTTAATACTTATGGTTTGTATATTCCGTGGGTGATCTTAATAGGTGGTATCAGGGCCCCTGCAATCTTATTTATTTCTCTATGTATATTTGATATTTTCTTTTTCTTTTTTTTTTAATTGTAAAGACGAAATACCCCTTAGGAACTCCCTCTTTTTAGCAGAACACCTAAGGCATCAGCATGAGTAAGGAGGAGGAGGTTTTTATGCCGGAGAGAATTCCCGAGAGATATACTGGAATCTTATGACCTGTATTAGCTAACCAATCAGCAGATCTGTATATGTGATATATTTTAAGTAAATAATAAAATAAAATTATGTAAGACAATTTCCAATCAAATGAGTTTGATGGGCTCAAGTGACGGGCCCATTTGTCTTTATTATGGTCAATCTTACTTTAACTTCATTGTTAAAGTCACGTGCTGGATGCACATAGGCATGTGCATTGACGCTCAAAAATATAATTCAACACAATCATATGAGTTAATATAATATATTGAATCAATTTTTGCAATTTAATTGTATTCAAATATATCATGTGTAACAATAATATGAAACTCTTTAAAAACTACTGACTTTTGAGACAATTTAATATTTTAATTATTTAACTTTTTTTTTTATGTATAATGAGGAATTGAAACAGACTGTATAAGGCGACAATTCTTCCAAAATCCTTCATCCCTTAATCAAGATAGGACTCAATCTCATATCTCAGACACCACTTTTCAAGGGTTTTACCAGTTGAATTTGTTGAGATCTTCTTTAAACATTCTTAAATATGCTCGTTTAAGTGGATTTCTTGAGTATCCTCAGTAATAGATAATCTGAACATAATATTTTATTATTATTATTTTTTAAACAACAAACTAAAGGTTGCCCATTGAGTGGTCATATGGATTAGTTCAACAACAATTGTTTGAGCTCTCTCACTACAACCACGTGACTTGTGTGTATTCTATTCTTATGATTACGAGTAATAGCAGGCTCACTAGATTTATGATTAGATTATATTGATGTATTCATGCAACCAGTTATGCACTTTATGCTCTTTCTCGAGGTGGATAACGGATTTTTTTTCATATATTCCACTAATTGGTTCCTTTTAAGTTTCATTTTTCACAAATTAAAAATCATATTAAAAAAATTATTTTCTAGGGCCTCACGAGGCAAGTAAGGGGATATAAATATTACTTTAGGTCAAAAGGTCTAGAGTTCGACTCCTCCTTAAACCTCTACTTGAGAAATCCTTGACTTTATTGGCTCCTGTGGTGTGTGGGTCGCCACATGGGCCAAATTTTATCAGATAACTGGATTCCTCGTTAACAAAAGAATAAAAAATAAAATTACAAACAGAAACAACAGTAGAGAGGCCTAAGGAAAAAAAAAAAAAAAAAAAAAAGAACACCACGACTGAGCTGGAGCCCAATTCATAAGCCTGGCCCGGCCCACTTTGGAGTCCTAACTGAAAATGGCGCGAGCGCGCGGGGGAGAGAGAGAGAGAGAGAGAGCGCGAAGCAGTGAGAATTTGGCGGTTACGGGAAGGTGACAGCAATGGCGGCAATCAGGTGGTACGGCCCACTCATTGACCTCTCCACTGCTTCTTCCTATGTCGGCGATCATGTCCAGCTCCTCGTTTTTGTTCATCGATCTTCTCCTGTTCAGGTTCTCTCTCCACTGATTCTTGCAAATTTGTTACGAACTTCGAAATCAAACCCTAATTTGGCGATTTTAGTGGAAAGAAAGTGCATTTTGGTTCGTTTCTCTGTGGTGATTCGTGAGAAATTGTTATGAAGTTCCTTATCTAACACTAATTTGGTAATTGTCGTGGAAAGAAAATGCATTCTGATTCATTTCTCCGTGTTGATTCCTGCGAAATTGATGTGAAGTTCTTTATCGAACCCTAATCTGGTAATTTTCGTGGAAAGAAAATTCATTCTGATTCGTTTCTTTATGTTGATTCCTGCAAAATTGCTATGAACTTCTTTATCTAACCCTAATTTGGCTGTTTCTGGAAACAAAATGCATTTTGTTTCCCTTCTCTATGTCCATTCCTCCGAAATTGTTATGAACTTCTTTATCTAACCCTAATTTGACTGTTTACATGGAAAGGAAATTGTTATTTACGCTGTTGGTCCCGGTGTTTTTAAATTTGTCCATTTGCTCATAATAATCCCTAATATTTTTAAATGTGTTCAAATTGGTCATTTTGTTCAAAATCGACCCTAATGTTTGACAAAATTAGTTTCTCATTTAGTGACCAAAATTAGGTAAAAATTGAAAAAAAGAGGAACTAATTTTGTTATAAAATAAAATGGTGAAGACCAATATTGAACAAATGAAAAGATGAGGGGCATTTGTGAATAAACCGGGGACCATTTGAACAAAAAGAAGAGATAAAAGACCAATTTAAATAAATTTAGAAACATGAGGAACAAACAGGGTAAATAACTCCTCCGTTGATTCTGCGAAATTGTTATGAGCTTCTTTATTTAACCCTAATTTGGTTATTTACTTTGAATACAGTACAAGTTGGCAAAAGGGGGAATGGTGATTAGAACAGACATTCATGTGGGTGATGATACTCGGCCTTTCTTCTCTGCTTCCCTTTGGGATAAGCAGATGGCTTCCATGGTCCGTGCCGGAGACATCATCTTATTACAAAGTAAGGTTTTTTGCCAGTGAACTTGTCCTATTTTAGAGCATATTCCGATAAATTCATGTGAAATTTGAATTGCCACATTGTGCTCCGTCTTTGCTGTTAACATTTTTCTACTATATCTAAAACAATGGAGAACCCTTGAGCTATTCATTGAAATCAAAATGATTCGGTCAACTCTTGATATAGTCAAACACATGCCCAGATTATCAATTTTTTATTAACTTGACCTTCTACTACATATTATAAATTTTGTTTTGAACTCTATGAACAGTTACAATAGTGTGCACATTATACATGATGATGCTCAAGGTCTAATTTAAACTAATCAAGTGATATGGATGTGATTACTATTGCTGATGAAGTTAGAATTTAGGAAAAAATTGTATTAGAAGGTCTAATTGTTACAAACTAATAGTTGGGGTGTATTTTGATAATATTAAAGGTTGACGGGTCTGCTTGATTTTAAAAAGTAATTCAGAAGGCTGCCTCCTTGCTATTGAATTTTTTTTTTTTTTTTTGGGATAAACTTTGAAGTGATCTCCTTAGAGAAAGAAGCTCATGGGATACTCTGTGATATTGATCTGCTTTTAGCTTGCTGGAAGCAGGTTCCTTAGCTGAAGAACTTTCAGTGTCTCTACGAGAATTATCCTTTCCAAAGGAGTAAGAAAAATGGCTGATATCTTGTTCACTTGTATTTGGCAGTGGATGTCAAATTGGGTATTAAAGCTTGTAAATCTGTCACTTAGAGCTGGTGTCGAGATTTTAGGAGTTCTTTGCTAGCTTTGATTGCTGGGCACTTTTCGGTAATGGAGGTATCCTATTATGATTACTGCACCTTGAATAATTCACTTATATTATAATACCAACTTTTTTTTTTGAACACCATAATATACATAGTCCTTGTATTATTTTATTTACATATACATTTATAACATATCTTAAGTAGGCCGTTATTTTTTCAATTAAGCACGGTGATAAGTATTAAGTAATAGAAGCAAACTTACAATGTAATTACTTTTTGAAAGGGATCCTTTAAAATTGGGGGCTTCAAGCAACTGCTTGGGTTGCCTGTAATAGGTATATCATTAAGAGGAATTCCAGCAGCATTGTGAAGCCGACCACCTCTGGTATATTACTGTTTCGAGACTGGATCTAAATGAGTAGTTGCCATGTGTTATATGTCTTTGCTCTCTGATTTGCTACTTTGTGTTTTGCTGTGTTGAAACCCAGATAATTGAGTGCTTTATCTCTCTAGAGCTCTTTACTAGCTGGTTGCCGTTTGTACATTTTTTATATCCTTTGACACTACCAATCAATAAGTGGCATTTGATTATGTAGATGGCTTCAACAACATGATTGATGGAGTCTTGATAATTGTTTTGCTTCTGCAGATTTCAGAATTACGAGGTTTGGGAACATCACTGAAGCAAGGACGGTTCAGTATTCATCGATTCTTTGCTTGGTCCATTCTTATGAATCCCTATCATCAAAAGGTAGTTTATGACTAATGTTCTAATGCTTCAATCTCCACTTGAGCATGCCCAGAAATTTGGTGTCTGACATAGTCTGTTAGTAGCCTTTTGGTCAGGCATAATGGTAGATCTTGGAAAGAATGTAAATACAACAACAACAACAACCATCCTAGTGCCACTAAGGACTCCCGCCAAAGTAGGGTCGGGGGGTTGAAATGTACGCAACCTTGTTACCCTAAAAATAGGATGTAAATAGTAAAACATATTAGAAGTCTTTCAAATTTGTGACAAAGCTCACAAAACCCAGACTCATTAACCTCTTTTATTTGAGGGCTTGTTTAGTATTATTTTTGTTTGGAGTTTGTAGTTTTTAAAGAATTGAAAAACCATATTTTGGACATATTTTTTTCTAGTTTTTCTTTTATTGTATTTATCTTTTTTTTTTTTTTTTTTAAGTTTGAGTGAAAAATGAAAATAGAATAGAAAACTAAAAACCATATTTTGGGTCCTTTAGTTTTTGTTTAGAAACTGTTGTTTTTGTTTCTTTTTAAACATGGGAACAAACTTGTTAGGTTGTTCCCAGTTATAATTTGTAATTTTGGTGCTTTTTAGAAAACATGAACATTGTTTGTAAAACTAGAAAAAGGTGTTTATAGTTTGTAATTTTCCTTCTCTACCCATTGGCGCCCCCTCGCCCGCCACTGCTCGCCGTCCACCATTCTCTCTCGGAGTCCCTCTCTCTTTTGTCATTGTTCTGTTTGTTGGAAACTAAAAAAGGTTTGTTAAAAACTAAAAACTGCAGTTTTTTGTTTGTCATAAATCAAAAACTAAAAAAAAAAGTGTTACCAAACAAGCCCTTGGTTTTAATGGGCTGTACTGTGCTGGTTAAAAGCCTGAAGCTATTGATACTGGATTCTTGGTGCATAGAGCCTGAACTTTTTCCGTTTTTGTCAACCAGGCATCAATGAATTGGTGGATAGTTGTCGAGTTGGAGTCGCAACTAAGGAAAAGCTCAAGAGGGTGATAGAATGGGTGCAGCAATCTAGATCTATGCTATGCAAGGAGGTGCAGATCGATAAAGTACTTCTGATCCCTTTTCTTTCCGTTTCAATAACTATTCTCCATAACTTGTGCTAGTATGTCTCTCCTTTTGATTCATTAACAGGGCTGGTTCCTATTGAAAATAACTTGCTGGGACCTTTTTTTAAAAACGCAAGGAAAAGACATTAGGAGCCTTTCCTTGGAGAGGATCTTCCTAATACGTCAGCCTAGATAGTGGAGCCAAGGTAGTAGCTCAGCAGATGAGACAAATGGGCTGAAGAAGGAATCACGTGCCGCTGGTTGGCTACCCGTGGACAACCATGTTAGCTTCTCTAAACTTGCTTGGAAATGCATCCAAGCTACGCCCTTCTCCTACTTTCAGGGGTTTCCACTTCTTTTTAGGGTGAATTTTTCTCATGCTTCGGTTATGCCCTGAAAATTTTCTGATTCATTAGCTGGATCTTAATTCTTTGCAGTGTTTTAAGCAAAATTGAACTACTTTAGAACTCTCCAATCCCATTTATGGATAAGATTTTTACAATTCTCAAATTAGACAAAATGCATGCTGCTTATTCTGCGTCGTACTCATTGGCTATGTTCATCTTCTGTTGTTTACCCTGTCACCCACATCATTTGTAACTCAACGGTGGTGATTTTCCTAAGTGCATCATCTGAATCCATGTTACATTGATTGGCATATGAGAGTCTGACACAAGTATGGGTCTAAAACTCAAAAGATGAGACAAGTAAATTTTATATCAATAACCACATACCTTTATCAGACGTGAGTACTTTAGAGCACAAAGAAGTATCGAAATAACTATGACCCAACTTATGAGATTTCAAATGTTGGAATTGAGCAGAAGATGAGACAAGTACCAAGGAATTGGAAAGATCAAGATGAGCAAATGCCTTGTACATGCTGCTCCCTCCCAGAAGTATTACAACTATCAAATCCTTGTCGGGCAATTTTTAGCGCATCTGTGGGCAAGATCTTGCTGCCATTTATACGCCATGAATTCGAGAGGGAAACCATGTTTCTTAGCAGAAGATTGATTGACAAGGAAGACAATATAATGGAAGATATCATCTGCACTGGATGTCAGATATGTGGTTCCCCATTGGGTTTCGTGTATGAATACCTCAGATCTGACCAAATAGTTATTAGATTTAGGGCTGGTCAAGACCGCATGCAATGAAGATAGTTGTTGGAGCCCCGAATTGGATAGAGGCCCTTTTAAATAAATTAGTGATATTATTAGTTTATTTTAATGAATATTACTATTCATAATGAGAGAGATAGTGACTTATGTATGATACAATGTAAATGTATGCATATTTTTTTCCACAAACGGTATGAAGTGCCATTGGCTGTACAAGGGGCAACCATCCCCAAAATTGCCTCAGCCCTCATGAAAGTGGGATTCAATCCTAATTCTCAAGTTCCACCCTAGAGATTTTATCAAATGAGTTAGTTGATACCTTTAAATGTATGCATATTACATATTAGTTAGTACCGTATATGAAGTAGATTAAAAAGTGATTAACATCGTCTAGAGACCTTGGTTACTGAAAAAGGGTCTATTGATCTAACTTACTTTGGATCCCTTAAATCTTAGAACTGACCCTGATTAGATTCTTCTTACTATAATTGTCTCATGCTTACTAATTGTTTTGGGTCTTCTGTTGTGACAGTTACGCATATGAACAGAAGACGGGTCCATTGTACTGCAAGAAGAGCTCGGACTGCCTTCATACTGTAGGATTCATATATAGACCATTCATGGTATGATCAATCTTGTTCATAAACTGTTGTCAAAACCTAGTCGGAGTTTCTAAAAAATCAAAAAGTGCAAACAGAAAACAATACCAAACAGACCCTTAGTACAACTTTTGTTTATTTTGCTAACCTATTGCCAATAATCAAAATTCCTCGATTTGCCAAAACTCCTAGGGTGCATTAATTTCGAGCCCAACTTCCATGTCCCATCCTACCTTATGTCCTAAGCAAATTTTTCATGAATATATTTTCGAAATCGAGTGATAATTTGTTTGAGATGCAGATATACGCATGGGAAAGCACAGAATACATTCCAGTTCTGGTTACAAACAAAGCCGCTGAGATCCTATTTGGAAACATTAGAGCTGAGAAGGTGTACCAATCCTACAAGAAACAAATCCATAAAGATACAAACATCAAAGCCCACCAAACTGAGGCTAAAAGATCAGAAAACGATGAAGGTACGAGCCCAAAATTGTATCTGATTTGGTTAATATTGTTAAGAACGTTGATGCGTCAAGGCGAAAATAGCCCTTTAAGATTTGAGATTCTAGTAAATCCTAGTCTGGAAACAGAAGATGGGAGATTTGAGATGGTTTCTGTGTCCTTCCCCTGCTCTTGAAAGCCATGCATTAATCTACTGACCTTTCTATATTGAAAGTGTTAGCTAGCTCAACTGGTAAATCTCAAGGAGGTGGCGCCTAAAACCTGGGATGGAATCTCACCCTCATCAAGGGAAGCAGGTTTTAAGGGAATTTAGAGACTACTTCAATATGTTAAAAAAGAAAAAAAGAAAAAAAAAGGTCTTGCTACGTTGTTTTAGTGTTATTTGAGACTACTTCAATGACACCAAAGAGGGCACCAAAAAGCTGTCACCGGATCCCATTAGAACTTCAAAGTTAAGCATGTTTAGGTGAGAGTAGTACCAGGATGGGTGACCTCCTGGGAAGTCCTCACCCTCAGGTTGGGGGCATTGGGAAACAACCTCTCTTCAAGTTAACACTTTAAAGGGGAAAGGCTGCATACATCCGCCCCCCAGACCTTGTGTAGGCGGGAGCCCTTGAGACACTAAGTATGCTCTTTTTTGTTCCTTTGAGACTACTTCAATGCTGGTTTTGATTATATTTTGTTGGCTCCACCAAAGGAATCAAATTGCAGTTTGTAGTCACATTGTGATCATGTTCATAGTGTTATAGAAGTGGGTGCCTTATAATATTACTTAGGAGAAATATTGTAGGCACCTCTTGAACTAAGTCAAAATCAAAGTGATCCTTGACTTTTAATTTCATGAAATACACCTTGAATTTTTCCTCAAAATTAACGTGATTCCCTTCAACTTTTAGTTTTATTAAAGACACCATCAAATTATTAATCGAAATTGATTTGAGTATCCTAACTTTTAATTTTATTAAAAACACCGCAAGCTTTTAAAGAAAAAGTTATATGTACTCAATTTAGGTATCTAATTTGTGTATCAAATATCATAGTAAAAATCATTGTTTTTTAGGTTGGGAGTAAGGAGAGAGATATACAATACTTTTGGTTAACAATTGGCTAAAAAGATAAGAATAAGAAAAGTTGTAGTTAATGTACGGTCAAAATTGTCCAAATTTTTTTGAACCTTTATCCTCTCTCACTTCATACCCCTAGTGGGAGTAAAGAAAATATGAGTAATAGAGGATAATAAAGGTAAGTCGTACTCCTATTACTCCTCAAAAGAATTTGCAAATGGGGTTAATGGCATAAGCATTCATAATAGACTTTCTACAAACACAACTCTAGTATAGTTTATTTTTCCTTTTTTTTCTTATCAGAAGTTTATTTTTCTTGTTGACTATAACTTAAACATATTACTCTAATTTTAGCAATAGAGATGTGAACAAAGAATCAAATTTCTTGTTTTTTCTTAAGACGAACGACAAATATATTTATAACGACTAGCTGAAGATTTGTTGCAGCGGCAAATCTACGTTAAGCTCATGGTGGGCTCAATCCCACCCTGAATGTGATAATTATCTATATTAACGAAGAAAAACAAAGTTGCCCCTTCAGCCCGGTGGCCAGTGACTGGGAATTTGTTCTGCTTGGACAGGGGATCGTCCCATCTAGTCCACTTTTATTAGGGGTGTCAAATGTGTCGTATCAGGTTGGATTCGTGTCCTGTCATACATAAGGGCTCTAGTAAAAGGGTCGACACGAACACAACCCGTTTATTCCCAACCCTAACACGACCCAATTAATAAATGGTAACCTACGGGTTACCCACTTAATTAAACGGTCATTATCAGGTCACCTGTCAACCCATCAACCCGTCAATCCACCAACACGATAACGTGCCAAAAGCATATATTTACGACATATATTAAATATATATTATAATTAATGAAAATAAACCATGAAAATAGGAACGATGTATAATCAAAATCAATGCCAATTGCTACAAGTATATCAACCTAAATCAAAACAAGAGGAAACATATACAGGAGCCTAAAAATAGTGCTTTAGACTTGCAAAATCGAATGCCTACAAAAATAAAAAACTGGGCTCCAATAATGCCAACAAAAATAATACATATTAACTAAGCAGTCAAAAAAGAAGTCTTTCCAACATAATTTCTCTTTAAAGCACAACAAAAAACGCAACAGCCTCTCAATGAGAGTCTTCTTCCAAAAGCTTTAAAATTCTTCAAAAGAAGAGCACTAAGCATTCATTGGCGGATAAACAATTGTTGCATTCTTTTCTTCAACATTTGTTAACATCATATTCATGAGATGTGCAAAATAAATAAAATAAAAAAGTTGAAGAGTCACTTCAAGATTCAAAAGATTTAAAAGTGACGGTTTGCTTTTACTTGAAAATTGAAAGAAACTTACATTTTCAAGGTTTGCTCATTCTTCATCATAACCTGTATTAGGTAGTACTCTTACTAGGGTGGCTAATTGACCAAAAAAAAAAAAAAAAACTAGGATGACTATAGAAAATATGTGATATGACTAATTGTAATCATATAGAACAACTAAATTGAAAATAATTATGTCCATACGTAAACGGTAAACGGGTTCAACCCACTATGAACACGACCCGCATTAACCTACAATTAATAGTGTTGGAAACGGTTGACACGACCCAAACCCAATTATCTAAATGGGCTAAACATGTCAACCCAAATTCAACCCGACACTAAAACCCTCAACCTGAACCCTCTAACTTCGTGTCATGTACGTGTCGTGTTATCGTGTCATGTTAAATATTGCCAGCCCTAACTTTTATTTTTATTTTCTTTTTTGGACAACTCACTTTTAATTTGGGAGTTTGTCCCTACATAGTTAATTATACTCCTTATTTTTAAAGCTCTTTTTCCATATAATATTAATATTTTAAGAGAAAAATTTAAAAAAAAAAATTATTATATGTCAATGATCTCCTATTTTTTGCTTAAGTGTACACAAATTATTTATATGAATCCTTAAAAATTTTTAGTGTACGTGTAAATGACTTCAAGTTTTCTTCCTAACCCTTTTAACTCTAAAACTTAGATCATCTAATTTTTTTTTTTTTTTTTTTTTTTGGAGCACATCTTAGTTATCTATTTGTACATTCATAGTTATACATCAATTGTTGTTCAAGCTTATTTGTAATAATTTACTTATATGAAAAAATGTTATATCTTACATATATAATAGTTAAAAACTAAAAATAAAATTTCACAGATAATTTTAAATTAATTATTAAACTCTCATGAGTCACAAATTTGGATTTACCATTTAAAATTATCTTCCTTTCATTATGAATGTGAATAAAAGTATGTTATCCGTGAGAATTTTAATACAAATATTTTAAATAACGGTAAGACACTAACCTAATGGTGAATGAAATTTGAAAAATTATTAATTTTTGATATATATGTATTTTTGTATGATTGGATGACCAATATTAAATTTGAGCACTCGCGTACTTGCCAACTATTGACCTGAAGTTACCTTTCAATGAGTTTTGCTTCGTATTACTTGGCTTGTGCTATAAATTGCTCTAATAATATGTTGCTTTTATACTTCTAGGCTACTATGCTTCCATGACAACGTGATCCTCAAGTTGGAAGTCCTAAGAAACAACCTCCCTTAAGGGTAGTACCATAAAGGGGGAAGGCTGCGTATATCCACCCCCGACCCTGCTTATGTGGGAGCCCTTGTGCTACTAGAATTGTTGTTGTTGTTGTTGTTATTGTTGTTGGAGGAGTGATTAGGAACTACATATTGACTTTAAATAAAAATATAGAACAAAAAATGACAAATAAATTAAATAAAGTAGAAAGTAAAAATAATTTATAATTAAAGCCCTAGATCCGGCACTGATCTGTTGGCATAATTATTTGATTCCATGCATCCATCCTGGAAAGAAAATGCATTTTTTTTTTTTTTTTTTTCCTCAAACCAAATTACACTTCCTGCAGGCATATTGCTGCACAATCTGAAAATTATCATAAGACCAAACTATGGCAAATTTGAAGGCAACATCCCAAAACAATCATAAAATTAACAAGCCTTCCAAAGATTCGACAAATTCAGACACTTTCCTCATTCATCATCCGCTATGGAAATTGAAAACCGAGGCGGACGAGCAAGCTCTGAAACGAGAGTATAGGCACACTTTCTTGAATTCCTACCCGAGACACGACAAAAGAACCTTATTCTGATGTCGAAGAAGCATCATCGGTTGAATTTTGTTCTTCCAAGAGCTTCATTTGACGTTCTGCATACTCTCTCTCACAGGCGCTGATCCCCATTATGATGTCAAGCATGGTGCCTGTGGTGCCGAAGAACACTAGTGGCGCCAACGATTTCTTCTTTATTCCTACTGGTATTGCGACCAGAGCTCCTATTACTGAGAACACCCAGGTGCCCAATGCACTGCATGGATTTCCATTTCAGTCAACCATATCATATATGCAAATTGACACGAGGGGAGAAGCATGACACATAAGCTTGTACATATCATCAAAAGTTCAACAAACAAGAGATCAAGTTGTTAGGTGAAGATCTGCAAATGACTTTATAATGTTAACATGCCCATTCCTAGTGCCTAAAAAAAGGCTCCAGCCAAGGCCGGCTCTGGGGAGGAGTCTTATACCTATAGGGTGATACCCTGAAAGAAGGATGTTTTCGAGGGTTCCCAATCCTCGGAAGCAAAAACAAATTAATATTCATAAAATCAAGTCTCACACCTTATACAATAACAACAATAACCCAATGCCTCGAAGATAGTCTCACCTTATACCTTGTGCTAAAATATGGCAATATTCCGAGTGAGAGCTGTTGGGATTCAAACTCGTAACCTATTGCTCAAAAGACTCTGATGCCATGTCAAGGCATTAACTATTCCAAAAGGTTAAGTTGATGAGTAAACACTCACGAATTTGTTTATAGTCTGACCGTGTCTAGTAACCACAAACCCAGATTCAGAGAATAGTAAACTGTGATTTGTTATAGTGTCCATTATTAGACTTATCAGAAAGAGCAACAGAATCCAAACACAAGCTAACTCCATTATACAACCCACTCCAGCTCAATACCCCAATCTTCCTAGCTGTGTGACAAGATTATCACTTTAAACGAGCTGAATAATACCCAGTGAACGGGTAAGAGGCTGCGTACATTTCACCCCCTCAGACTCTACAGTGACGGGAGCCCTTGAGACATTGGGTTTGTTGTTGTTGTTGTAATAATACCCAGCGAAGATAGAATTGCAAATTAGAGTTGCTATATCGACAATATCAAATACCAGCACAAGGTAATTATGCAAGTTCTCATAAAAAGGACAGTTATTTACACCATTTGTCCCTTATGTTTTTCATTTTATTCAAATTAGTTCTTCATCTTTTTTTCTTTTTTTTTGGTTCAGAATGGTCCATAATATTTGTAACTTTGTTCAAAATGATCTCCTTATCTTTCCTTTGTTGGTGACAAGGTCACTTGCTCTATGCGGCGGACCTGCTCCTCAGGTTGGGGGTTCTCGGAAACAGCCTCTCTTTAGGGTAGCCCCCTGAAGGGGGAAGGCTGCGTACATCTACCCTCCCCAGACCCTGCTTAGGCGGGAGCCCTTGGAGGCACTGTGTTTGTTGTTGTTGTTGTTGTTGTACCTAATTTGGGTATTAGATGAGAGATTAATTTTGTTATGAAATAAAATATTAAGAACTATTTTAAACAAAGAAAAATATAAATAAAAAATTACAAACACTAGGGACCAAAAGCAAAAGACGAGGAACTAGTTTGAATCAAGTTATAATTTTAGAGAACAAAAGAAATAATGAGGGACTAATTTGAACAAACTTAAAAATATTAGGACTAACGGTGTAAATAACTCTATAAAGGATCATAATCATATAATAAGGCCACAAAAAAGAAAGAACAATTAACAAAATTGGCCTGACCAACCGTATGTTTGGCAGCCAAAACACGAACCCTAGAATGTAAGCATAATTTCACAGCATATGCAGAACTAGCAATTGCACGAACTGCAAAGTTTGATCAATTCATTGATAAAACAGATCAAAAAGTAGCAAAATAGCAAGAGTAACATCATAATCTGGATTCAATAGATCACAAATTTCATCATCATCATCATCATCGGGAGAAAATTGAGAAGAATCGATAGATTAATAAGAAGTAAAAAGGGAGAGAGAAACAGACTTGGAAACGGAGCATTCTTCTAGCTGCTTCACATCCTCTCTCCCTGCCATTCCCTCCCTCCCTCCCTTCCTCTCTCTCTCTCTCTCTCTCTGCCGGCGAGAAAATGAGAGTGAGGATTTCTGAGCCTCGGAGTGCTTGTTTCAAACAAGCATCCCCCTTTTTTCTTTTTTCTTTTTTCTTTTTTTTTTTTTGGTAAATTATAAAAAAAAATTCTGACTTTTATTTTAATAATAAAAATTTTTCTCACAAATAAAATCATAATTAAATTTTTTTACTTTTAAAAATTTATCAGTTTCTTTCAAATAACTTTTTTTTGACCATTTTGCCCCTTAAAATAAAATAGTTAAGTATTTAATTTTAGTTTTAGGTAGGAATTTTATATTTTGAGAAAAAATAATTTTTTTTTTATATTTTTAGATTTATAAAAATTATTATTTTAATTAATTATATAGTAATGATATTACAATATTAACAAAAAATATTATATTTTATCTCATAATATATTTTATAAAAAAATTTAAAATATTTTTTATTTTCTGAACTTATAATGTTATTACTGTAATTAATTAAAATAATTATATTTTCATAAATATACAAAATTCTTTTAATTCCTTCACAAAAAATATAAAATTTTTCTAACTTTTGCCTAATAATATAAACCCCTTCTAAAAACAAAATTAAACATTTAACCTCCTCACTTTTAAGAGGCAAAATGGTCAAGAAAAAGTTACATGAGGTTAAGTGATAAATTTTTAAAAGTGAGAGGTTTTATAAGTGCTTTTATTTGTGAGGGGGTTTTCTGTTTTTAAAGCAGAAGATAGGGAGATTTTCTGTAATTTACCCTAAATATTTTTGAATATCTACATATAAATATTTTTAAATAATAATGAGTTTGTTTTTATTTTCATTTAGAACTAAAACAGGGTTAGCCAGTTCTACCGGTAAGGTCTCTAGGGCTTGGTATCCAAGACGTGGGATCGAATCTCGTAAAGAGGAGCGATTATATTTATGGGGTTTGGGAGGCTTGACAATTTGTGACAAGAATTAATATATGGCTAGGCATGACAATATAGTGGTCAAGCAGATGGTTGTCTTCCCTGCATCCACACTTGCCATCTGACTCTATGCTCGCCATAGGTTTAAAATGGATACATATAATGGTAAATATAAACCCGTATATATATGCATTTCGTTGATCCTGAATATTCAAATGGGGTCAAATTTTATGTTCGACTATGCCTCTTAGTGTCAAGGAACCATCTATCTGAAAAGCTTAAGCTGATGGGTGAAGGTCCAGGATTGGTTTTATACTCCAACATGCCCCCTCACTCAAATACCCGTTTGGGCTTGAAGTGTGGATAATGCACAGGCCCACTTCTTACCTTGTGCTTAATTGTTTTAATATTGAAAGTAGGGGCTGTTAAGGTTCGAACTCCTGACCTCTTGGTCATCAAGGCTTTGATACCATGTTAAGGAACCATCTATCCCAAAAGCTTAAGCTGATGAATGAAGGTTCAGGATTAGTTTTATACTCTAACACTTAGACCTCACCGGACTAGTCTATAAAGTAGCAAAAGCCGATAGACCACAACCAAAGATGGTAGATGTTTTGAAAAGTTTACTAATATTAATTTTGTATTTGCCTTAAAAAAACAACAAAACATATCAAACCTATGGGCCAATTAAATTTGCTTAGACATTATAAATTGTGTTAGATTTCCACGTCGTATTATGTTTTAAGTCCTTTTCTTTCAGTAACTTCGTGATGTGTTTGTGTGATGTTGTATTAAGTCGAAATTGCTCAAACCTTATTTGCAAGTGAAACCAAGTTACACCGCATACGAGAATATCAACTAAACAATGTTTTCAAATCTTTATTAAGATGAAACAATGTCGTCAACATTAAGCTCGGGTCCTAGCTGGCTCAATAGCTGCTTGTTTTAGGAACTTTGAGCTCAAGCTAGACTAATCATTCATAGGCTAAAGTTTGGTTGAGTTCAAATACAACTCAATGAGCTCTTAGTTAAACTTGCCTTTTTTAGCCTACTTAAGCTAGATTTATACTCGCCTTGGCTTGTTTATTATACTCAAGCTTGTCGTACGTAGACTCGAATTTGGTTCATTTAGATATATTTAAACTCGCAAACCTATAAATTTAAGTTTTACTCTATATTTGGCAACAAAATAAAGAGGACAAAGGTAATAGGGTAAAACTTTACCCTCGTTTAACAAACTTTTTAGAGGGGTAAAGGGATAATTGGAGGTCAAACGCCCTTTATTCCCATTTCTTTCGCCCAAAAAAAATGGGGTAAAGAGGAGAGTAAATTTAAAAAAAAAAAAAGGATAATTTTGCCCTCATTTTAATTCGAGTCGGTTCCCAAAATAATGCTGAAAAAAAAAATAATGCTAAAAAATAAATATTTATCAATCTACTGTTGAACCGCGTTTTATAAACGCGTTTATATGTAAAAATAACCGCATCAAGAACAAAAATTTATATAGAGCATAAACCGCGTTTAGAAAACGCGGTTTACTATCATATAAACCGCGTTTAGTAAAAGCGGTTATAATGTTTTATGAATTAAACAACATAAATAACAAACTAATAGATATATATAAATAACGAACTACTATATAAAAAATAATATAAATAAAACATAAATAAATGTTCAAAAAAATGAAACATAAATAAATATTACCGTCATATATTTCACTGCTACTAGCTGCTAATCGAGCCTCGTGCTCCTTTTTCATCTTGCATGTCAATACATTATGACATTTTCTCTTACAGAATCCACGTGTGACCCTTCGTGTATAGTCATTTCATCAATTTCATTTTGAATTCGTTTCGAGCGTGGGCGTCCTTGACTTCAAGACTTGTCTTTTACAATGATATGAACTGCGTCTTAAAGAAGCGGTTTAGTCATATATGAACCGCATCTTGAAGACTCGGTTTATCTTCAAATAAAACGCGAATGCGGTTTATGTTCACATGAAACGCGTCTTTAAGACGCGTTTTATAATTGGAAAAAATTAATTCTGTTATTTTTGGAGTGAACCGCGTTTTCTAAACGCGGTTCAACAGTAGATTGGTAATTATTTATTTTTTGGCATTATTTTTTTTATTTTTTTATTTTTCAGCATTATTTTAGGAACCGACTCTTTTAATTTTAGCTCATTTCACCCTTACTTTTTTACCTAATTGCTTACTCATTTACCTCTCTTTATTTGTACTCCTCTTTATTAGACATATTTAAATAAGAGAAATTATTATACGAGGTCGAGTCATCATGTCATATGTGTCAAGTGGTGACCCTAGTTAATAACTAACTGACATGCAGATAGGCTAAAAATTAAGGAAAGTTATGCTTAATATGAGAGTCTATTTTATAAATTTTGGTGTCATTTTTCAAGAATTTAATTCTAAAAATTTTAATATTTTACTAAGAATTTTAGTTAAATTGAAATTACAATTTGTGAAAAATTTATCATTTTTATTTATTTTTTAGTTTATAAAATTTTAATTATTTTTTTAAATGACAAGAAAATTAATGGAATAAAACCTCTATATTAAATATAAGCTCCTTGAGCAAGTAGCTCATAGCCTAGTGGTGTAGTTCCCGGTCGCCTATGTGAGAGTGTCGGGATTCGAGCCCCAACTAGAGCACCCCCCTCCCCTGGATTTACCATGATTAAAAAAAAAAAAAAAGCTCCTTAATTTTAGGCTTATTATTTATGTCAATTAGTTATTGGCCGGGTCACCACTTGGCAGATATGACGTGGTGACCCCGGCTCACATAATAATTTCTCTTTAAATAAAGATAAAATAATACCTTACTTGCTCTCTCTATACTTCGTTTATCCTGTTGACAAATAAAATATTTTTAGACTTAAACTCGACTTGTTAAAGTTAAACGAGCTAACTCGGCTCGCACAAAACCCAAAATGGGCTGAGCTTTTTCATATAAAACTCGGCAAAGACGCCATTGAATTTCCAGAGAAGCTCAGAGAGAGAGAGAGAGAGAGAGAGAGAGAGATGAGAGGGATAGGAGGACCGCTACTGTGCATCGGCGATCTGCTCAGTGACATCGGAGATCCTGATGTTGGTGACAATCACCGTAATCAACCTCCCCGTTCTCCTTCTTCATCTGAACCATCTACCCCTCTCGATTTCCATTTTCAACCCTCCGATCTCCCCGCGCTCTTTCAGGTTGCTTTTCCTCTTCTCTGTCTCCTGCATCTTTGCCTTTGATTTCCTTTGATTTTACTTATTTTGTTGTTTCATTGTCATAGGAAACCTAGGAGAGTACCAACATGCAAGCAAAGATCCCATTAGAATTCTGAAGTTAAGCGTGTTTATGTGAGAGTAGTACCAAGATGGGTGACCTTCTGGGATGTCCTCGTGTTGTACCCCTGAGACTGGGAGGTTTCGGAAACAGCCTCATTTCAGGTAGCATCCTGAAGGGGGAAGGCTGCGTATATCTACCCCCAGACCCTGCTTAGACGGGAGCCCTTGGGGCACTGGGAATGTTGCTTTATGTTGCTTATTGTGATAGGAAATGTAAATTAATCACGTGCTTGACATGTGATTAAATGGTATTCAGTTAGGTAGTTTTACTTTAATATAATCTAGGTTATTTTCCATTGTATTACGTAGTTGTGTTGATTTCATTTGTTTTATCGAATTAGATTCCATCTTTGCCGGAGTGTATTGGTTCTTCAATCACTTGCCATTTTTTAGGACCACCAATGAAATACTGAAATCCTAAATCGAAATAGTTATCACAAACGAAGGAGGATTGGGGATTAAAATCAAGAACACCGAAATTTACTTGGTTCTATTAAAGGCCGAAGTCTACATCTATGGAGGGGAGCATAATAATTCCCTTGTTTTTCCATTCGATTATATGAGGCGTCTCAACTCTCAGCTCTAAAATCAACATACACTATTCTAGAGCCACTCATACTAAAACTCTAGTGTGTCCTGGCCCTCAATTGGATTGGCCTAATCCTCTACCTTATAAACAATGCCTAGTATAACCAAGCTCCACAAGTGACCCGGCGTGATTGTTACCCATTTAGATCGCTGTATTTGTGAAGAAGGAATAAAAGAAAAGCTTGTGGTTCTTCATGATTTTGATTTATCTGAGGACCATTTTCTCATAAAAATTGATTCTTATTTGAGCTTGATTGCATTTATAATTTCTAGGGCAGGGGAATTTGTTGTATTCTGTGGAATTTTAATTACGTAGGGCTTTCTTATGTCAAATATTCCACATTGTCTAGCTATGTTGGCATGTGTCAACTTATATGATGAGCGCAAACTAATTTTAGATGAAGTTAGGCCTAATATGAAATGGTGTCAAAGCAAGGCCCAGTTTGAAGAAGGTGTGTTAAATACTATGAAAATGGATAGTTTATATGTTGAGGGTGCCTTTACTTGGTAAGTTGATTTTCCACGTGGAGTTAGGTCTAATATTCTCTGAAATTGTATACAAATGACCTTGCAATTTTTATGAATGTGATGATACGAAGTTGCACCAGAGACCATCATGAGGGCGTCTCAATTGGTTGCGTCTCCTACCCATGCGATCATTGCCCAGAGGTTAGCACTTCGATTCTTGCTGAGGATATACTCATGACTTACCTGCTCATAGGAATTGTGAGCCTCCTCATGGACCGGGGTTGGCTAGGGCAACTCAGTTCCTCGTTACGCCCTCCCCCCGCCCCCAAAAAAAAAAGTTGCACAGGAGAGGAACATAAACATTTCGATTGAGCTGCGTAAATGACATCGGGAGTTTCTTCCTCTTATCACAACATATGATTTCTTTTTTCTTTGTTGATTAAGAATTTGAGGGATGAATTGGCTCTCAAAATTTGTTCACGGGGCTTCAAAATTCTGGGCACAATTTGAAGGCATTGTTGGCTTGTTTGAATAGAAAGATATATCTGGTTTAAGCATTTAGGGAGATGAGAGCAATTGTTTTAGGTTGAAAATCTTGCAGAAGCCCGTTTTGTTTTGACAGAATAGTTTAGTGTAAAATACTTTGAACTGCGGTGCACTGTACAAAGTTTGTCAGTAGATAGATTGATTTGATGTTGTTTTCTAAATTGTGCAATGTGGGGCTGGGGAAATGCCCATCAATTCACTACCTTAAATGAGTGCTGTTGGATTGTTCTTCTTCAAACAAAGGAACAAACTCTTCTTTATGATCTAACTTTCTCTTCCAAAATCGAGTACTACCTATTGGCTGTAGGTTTTTTGGCAAATCATGGAACCTTGGACTTCTTCTTTGTAGGTTAGCGGGTTTGGGGGAAAGGGGATCTACACCTGGTGACTCATGTCACTAGGTCTCATCCTTGATAGTGCTTTAATTACTAAATCAAGACCTCGTTATCGAGGAATGTGGACTTTTTAACACTGGCCGTGAGATTTGAGTGTGTAGTTCTTGATGAATGTGAGAACGTCAATTGTTTGGGCTTTGTCAATTAATTTTTAAAGTTTATGTGAAACCTATTTGCTAAACAGCAAAGAATGGGAAGATTTATACTCAAGGAGTATGATGCAGACACCGTTTTTGGATATTGATGACAAGCTGCTAGAAATATACAATTGATTGGCAGTCAATGCCTCGTATACTCCACTTCATTTTATTTTTTTTTAATTTATCGTTTGATTTGTCTCTTCCCTATGGATCAGGAAAACTATGATCGATTGAATGAAGCACTTGCTGGGACGGATCATTCATGGACATCATTGACACTAAAGGTAACCGATGATTTGGAAACTCTCTAGACTGCTTTATTTTGTGATTCGATATGAGCTGCTATTAGTAGTTCATCCTGATCTCCGTTATGTTCTCTTTTTTCTTTTCCTTTTCTGGTATGCAAGCAGGGCTAACAATTTAAACACAGTACCTCTTGTTCTAGGGTCTCAACCTTGTCAATTTTTTACCACCGGGCTAATGCCTCATTGGCTTGGCACAATGTGTTTGCTAATGCTATGCGTATTACAGATCACATGGCAAATTGAGTAGGTTATTTATACCATTGGTTCTGATGTTTGTAAATTTATTCAAATTGGTCCGTGATTTTTCCTTAGTGTCGGTCACCAAAAAGGGGACCAATTTTGTCATGAAATAAAACACAAGAGATGAGAGACCAATTTGAAAAAATTTACGAACATTAGGGTCTATCTAAAATAAAGAAAAAGATGGCCTAATTTGAAAAACTTAACCATCATTAGGCGCTAACGGAGTAAACAACTCCCAATTGAGTTGGTTATTACATGGTTGCAGTTGAAAGTTTCTGGTCAAAACTAGTGAGGACTAGCATTTGAATTCGATAATACTCTCTGCGAAAAATGACTAGGGATATACCTGATAACTAGGGGTTAAAGTTAATAATAATTGCAACCGTGGAATCAAATGTAAGTCATCACATAACAAATTTTGATCTTGACATTATATGTTATGTGGGTGTGTCACATTTGCGACACTAACAATGAACCTAGACATTCCTTTGCCCAGGAGGACGATTGAACAGTCATGTGCCTAACCAACTAAGTATGCTTATATTTAATTTTAAGCTGCCCTATCCTTCAAAAATAGAAATGATTATTTGTAAAAGATAATCTAATGACCCCCCTTGAGGCTTTGATTACATTGTTATTTATAGAGATATAAATCTAGATCTTGATCTTTTTTACTCTGTGTGTAAGGTTAATGTCTAATCTCTGAGGATTGGCTCACCACAAAATTCTTTTTTCTGTCCTGACTCTTTCTTCCTTTCTGGGAAGCAACCCATGTAAGCTAAACTAGTTTCTCTCACCATGTGCCGTCTATCTCTCTCTTCTCTTGTTTCTCTCCTCGTTTCAATTGCAGCTATGCACGACACTGGAATCAGCGAAGAAACTAATCGAAACCACCAACTCAAATGTGAACGCGTTTGCAGGGAAGGTGGAGGAACTAGAGAGAATAGTCAAGAAAGGAGATTCTGCTATGGCCGAGGTTAGATCAATCCATCACTCATTAAACCGAAGAGTTGTTTCATCCGCTGTTAGTCAAGCACCTTCCGACTAGCGGTTCGTGAGGTACAAGATCAATCACTAGACTTCTTAATGTTTTTTTGTTTCCTCACTAATCTAGTACTCAAATTGCAAACTGCTGGCTGCTCTGCTGACTACTGACTACTAAATGCTTCATTGCCTGCTCTTGCTATGTTGAGTACATCCATTGGCATAAATGGGTGATAGATTCTGACTTTGTTTCCATGCCTAGAACGAGGATTAAGGATGTAAATGAACCAAACATTTGGTGAACAGCTTGTGTTTAAATCAAGTAGAACTAGTTCTTGTTCTTAATGGGCTGAGTTCAAACAGGAGGTTCTTTGTTTATTAATTTTCGCAAATATTTTGATAAGAGCTCATCAATAGCTCTATAATTGCTCAATAAAAGCTCAAGATTGCTCATTAATGGCTTTTTAAGGGTTAGTATTAGCCAAAAACAGTTCGTAATGGCACATTAGCTCAGCTTGGTTGCAAGCCCGGGTTGACTGGGTAACGAGTTCGGATCGACTTGATAAGTATCGATCACGTTAATATTTTATTGAGACGAGTTCGAACAAAGCTTTGAAAGCTTGATAAAAACTCGGCTCCAACTCAAACTTGATAAGGTTTACCGAGCCTAAATTCGAACGAGGCAGTGTTTGGCTCAACTTAGCTTAGCTCATTTACACCCCCATGTATAAAACTCTTTACACAAGCCTTATAATCTATTATTTGAAATTAAAGTGATTTTCTCAACTTTTAGTTACAACAATAAAATCGTTGGTTGCAGTTCAAACTAGCTGCTTAAAGTTTTTGCACGGAATTGTCATATGCAGTCTAATTAATATAAATTGATACAACAACAACATTCACAGTGCCTCAAGGGCTACCGCGTACGCATGGTCTGGAAGGGAAATATAAACTGATAGATAACGGCAAAAAAATTTGATAAAGTTGTCTTTGGTAAAACTAAAAGTCACTGTAATTTCAAGCTATAATATTGAGGCTTTTTGTGCTATTTGCCTAGTAAGACACGACTATGTCAAATTTGTGCTATTTTTAATGATATTATTTATTTTGTGATTCATGGATTTTACTTTTACAATATGATTTATGAAGTTCATTCATGTATGATAGGTTTCATCGATGTACCCAGCAATGATACCATCAGTTATTAGGCTCTGTTTGGCAGATGGATAAAGGAGGGTGAAGAGGTATAGAAAAAGGAGCGTAAAGAGGGGATAAAAAATAACGGGTCATTCTATTCTTATTTCGGATATTTAATAAAGAGAGGTAAAGGATCTAAAGGTAAAGAAAGGTAAGTATGTTACCCTTGGTTGACAATTAGATTTTTTTTTTTTTTTTGGTTTTGGCTGGGGGTAAGATTGAACAGAGTTATAGTTAAAATAAGAACAATATCGTATAAAATCTTTTAAAATTTTGTCATCATCTCCTACCCACAAATCAATTTAGGGTATAGAAAATGAGAGTAATTAAGGGTAAGTTTTCGCTCCTATTACTCAAAAAATTTTGCCAAACGAGGGTAAAAGTTTTACTAGTCTATTACACCAATTTAAGGTGTAACCTAGAAATTAGGGTTAGGGTTGATAGAATTGAGAAAGAGAGTGAGATGAGAGGGAGAAATAGAAGGAGATGAGAAGTTAGAGAGTTTAGATGAGAAGTATTTGGTTTGTCATTGATTGCCTCTAAAGATCACTTACATCCCTATTTATACTAAATGGCACCTCTAATTATGTGTAACAATACTCCCCCCAAAAGACTTCCTTGCCCTCGAGGAAGAAAAAGTTGGAATCAGCGTCGCAAGCCTCGCGCAGTTGACGTTCGTCGGCTCCCTTGAAGCATTGCCGTGGATGAGGGATTTTAAATGAAATTTGCCTAAATTTTACATGAGTTCCCTAACATTACATCAAGCATTCTACTACCATATAGTAAAATCTAATTCATCAACTAACAATCCCCAAGTTGGACTCCCTAACAACCCTAAGTAACAAACTATTAAGAGTTTGTTTTGAGTTTGTTTGTTTGTTTGGTTTTTGTTGTTGTTTTTTTTATTTTTTATTTTTTTTTAAACGACTTTTACATCATACCTATTTCTACGATTTTATGTATACTAACATGACCATATTCTTTCATGGCCTACCCGATCCCTTTTCGTGTGATCAGTTTAGGGTCAAGTAGAGTTATGCGTGATGCGCTTCTTGTGCCAATCCCTATTCGCGGAAAGCTCTCCCTTACCCGTGTCTTCTTGGTCTTCTTGTTGACGCCTTGCACTTCAGACTGTAACACATCAATTTCAATATGTAATGCACTAATTCGTGGTCGAGGTACCCCAATTACATCCTCACTTAAAGTTGATCTTGTATTACTTGACAACCCAACAACTTGTTCCTTGACATCCGCCATTGGCACACACTCCTTCTCCTTAAGAGGTTGATCTTGCACCCTTAATGGCTCAGTCGCCACCTTGGGCTGATCTTGCTTAGTTTCAAGCACATCTTTCCTGATTTGGGGCGTTACTTGTGTTAAGGCGATCAACCTTTGAAGACTTTGCTCAAGCTTCTGCAAAAGTGTTTCGGAAACGTCTTCTTTGGTTTTCCCAACTTCTTCTTGTGTTTCTGCAATTCCTTCACTATGAGCGAAGAATTGAATGTTTAGCGTACAACAATCGTCATAGATGTTTCTCCCATGTAATTGATTGCGTGCTCTCTCAGCATCCGTTCTCGAAATATAGGTCACTTGAGCTTCAACTTCTAAGTAAGAAATTGAAGTAACCTCAATACGTTTAAGAGAACCATATAGCCAAAAAACCTTGTGGAGAACATCCTTGGAGATAGGATATAAGACATTGAAGATTTTTACCAAGAGTGTTGCTTCCATTTATGTCCCTTGCTCAGCTTAATTGAATTAATATACTAACTACTTGCTTGCAAGCACAGCCAACAAGTTAATTATATCAATTGGTTGTATAACTGCCAATTATTCAGAAGCTTTCACCAAATCTAACAAGCAAACAGAAGCTTAACTAATGCTTACAGAAGATTTCAAGATCAAGATCAAATTCGGGTCTGCAACCTGAATCGATCTGACGCACGATTTTTAACCAAAATTCCAACGCACGGAAGACCTGCACCAATGCTAACTTCCACTGGCATGAATTTTTTTTTTTTTTTTTTAACAACCACAAGTTCTAATCAAGAATTTAAAATTGAACTCCTAATTAATTGGCAATGTGATCAAGGTATTTGATATCAAATTACGCAGCATGTTGCCTGCTCTGATACCAATTGTTACACCAATTTAAGGTATAACCTAGAAATTAGGGTTAGAGTTGATAGAATTGAGAAAGAGAGTGAGATGAGAGAGAGAAATAGAAGAAGGAGATGAGAAGTTAGAGAGTTTAGATGAGAAGTATTTGGTTTGTCATTGATTGCCTCCAAAGATCACTTACATCCCTATTTATACTAAATGACACCTCTAATTACATGTAACATAGTCAATGTTCACGCTCTCTCTTTTTTTCCCCATACATGTAACTAAATTATAAACAAATGCGTTATCCTTTATGCTTTCTAAACCTTACATGTACCAAAGAGGGTACTTATATGCCGTCATCGGATCCCATTAGAACTTTAAAGTTAAGCGTGCTTGGACGAGAGGAGTACCAGTGTGGGTGACATCTTGGGAAGTCCTCACCCTCAAGTTGGGGGTACTCAGAAGCAGCCCCTCTTCAGGGGTAATATTCTGAAGGGGAAAGGCTGCGTGCATCTGCCCCTTCTCCCCCAAAATACCCTACTTAGGCCGGAGCTCTAGGAGCACTGGGTATATTGCCTTTTGCTTTATGCTTTCCAGACCTTTGGATTTTTGTTTTTTTATTTTTTATTTTTTTTTATAAAGGTAAGGGTAGGGTTAAAGTATCTTATAGACTTCCTCTCAAGAGAAGAAATCCCAAGACTTCAGCCCGAGAGATGGAGAGACCAAACCCTCGGAAATTAAGTCTAGGCTTTGTTTATTTTCTTTTTTCACAGAAAAACTTTTTTATCATATTTTTGTAATGTCATTGTATAAATGAATAACAATTCTTCCTTTAACGAAAATGTTGTCTTTTGTAAAGAGGAAGCTAATTTTCCTTCAAGGAGAAAGAATACGATTTTCCTTCACAAAACGGAAATTTTTTTCGATAATTATCAACAAGAATTGCGGTATCAAAAGGTGGATCTAGCCAACCTCTCCACCAAAAGAAGGAAAAAAGGAAATTACAAACGATTACTCATTTTTGTTGTAGGAGTATACCATTATTGGAGAAAGATCGAGAAAATCCAATTTAACAAAACAAAAACAAATATTATTATTATATTATTATAATATAATAATATTATAGTGATGATACTTTAAGTTTTCCAATTTGATATAGACCCCAATTGATCTTAACCCAACTTTAAAATAGTTTCATACTTGAATTGATCCAATTCGACCCACCTTTTGTTCGAAAAAATTGAATATCATACACTATAACTTAAACAGTTTGTCTACCGTGCAGAAAAGCAGAATTCTGCACGGTTAAATTCTGTACAATTTTGTGAGCTGTGTGTCGACACATAGTTCACAAAATTTCTGCACGGTAGAAACGCCCTAACTTAAATTGCTAAAAATTGAACTGAACTGCGACTCTTATTGCTAATTATCAAAAAAATGATAAATAGTAAACCAATTACAATGAATAACCCAAATGCTTACAAATATCGAGAAATTTATTATATTTGAAGCGTGCATAATACTATCCTAAAAGTTAAGTTTGACCTCTTCGACTATGTCTCCGTGTAGAAGGCTTAACAGAGACACCGTATTTACAGTCATTTGTCACAAAAATAATTTAAGCTCGAAAATATCAAGCAATCTTACAGAAAATATGAGAGGATCTCTCATTTTGGCATCTAGTAGATATTTTAATTAACTTTAAAATGGAAATTTTATATTATCTTTCTTATTTTAATTAATTTTAAAATAGAAAAATTATATTATCTTTTTGTTTTAATTAATTGTGAGGGATTTCCAACAGAAAACACCAACAGCAAAGATATTTTTCTACTTGTGGTTCTGGGCATAGGCTTGTCTTCATTCTCGAGTTATTTATTTAAAACTTGTTAATTTTTTTGAGAAATGATCATTTAGTTACCTTGTGTTTTAATAATTTATTACTTAAATACCCTAATATTTTAATATATATAATAGGGAGTATCATAAATTTTCAAAATTTTATCACTTCGGTATTCTATGTTGCAAATTGTGGATTTTTGCCAACATATGATTAATTTGCACCGTAAAATATTAATATTGTACATAGTTATAACAATATATATGAGATATATTAATATTTTCAATATAAATTCAACATATTATGCAAAAAAACCATTAAATTGTGACAGAAGAGATTAGTATGTTAGCCAATAATATGTCAGGTTAAGATTTTAACACAAAATAATAATACCATGGTAGAGGACACCTATATATATTATTATAACTAAGTTCCAGGTTAGTAATCTCTAATAAAAATTTGTTGAATTTTAGCATATGATACTTAATTAATAAAATTCTTAAACTTAGGATGTCTAAGTAGAAGGGGGACTCCTACTCCCTCCACTCTCTCCTCTTCCACATGCCTCTCTCCTAAGGCTCTTAAATCCATTTGGAGCTTAATTGCTACGCCAAAAATCCATCACTTTATGTGGAGAGCCTATAACAATGCACTTACAACCCATGATAATCTCAGGAGAAGGGGGGTCTTGGCCCCTTCTTTTTGTGCTCGATGTGGCGAAGAACCAGAGACAGTTGATCATCTTCTCTTTTTCTGCTCTCCTGCTAGGGCCGTTTGGTTTGGATCTCAGTTTGGTTTCCGGTCCCTTAAACAAGGGTTTAGATGGTGGTGGGATCATGTTTGTATTGATTTATCTTTATGCGTTAAAAATCTTAGTTGTATTGCTTTTATTTGCTGGGAACTCTGGAAAAACAAGAACACTTTTGTTTTTTAGGGTCATTCTAGGGAGCTGTCTCTGATCGTTCAGGACTCTTTGAGGGGTTCTCTGGAGATTTTTGACTAGCAGGTTTCTTCTCTTCCTTTTGGACGCCCCAACCTGTCGAGAGTGGCTTGGTGGTCCCCTCCTCCTAGGGGGATAATCAAGATCAACTCTGACGCTGCTTGAAAGTCTAAGGATGTCTTGGCTGCGATTGCTGTTGTTGTGAGGAACTCTTCTGGTTCGATTGTCGGGGGTTGGCGCGGCTCGTTCCTCGCGCCTTCCCCTCTTGTTGCTGAGGCCCTCGCTTTAAGAGCAGCATGCTTTTTGGCATTGTCTCATGGTTGGAGTTGCATTTCTTTTGAATCTGATAGCAAGACTCTCATTGATGCTGTTAATGCTAGGAACTCGGGTGCTTGGGAGATCCATGCTATTATTGATGACATTTGCTCTTTTATTTTGTCTTTTCCTTCTTAGGCTTTTGTGTGGTGTCCCAGAAGTTGTAATAGGATTGCCCATTTTGTTGTTAAGGGGCATTTCTTAGGTAACTGTTTTCATGATTGGTGGCGTTGTCCCCCCCCCCCCCCTCTTCCTTGTCGGAACTTGTATATTCGGATGCTCAGGAAATATAATTTTGGCCTCGGGCTTTGTGGTGTTCAAAAAAAAAAAAAAAAAAGAGATAAAATTTTTGAACCTCATAAATCTTAGGTGAACAAAAAAAATCTCATTGTACATGTTGAAACATCGGGGTATTTAGCTGATAAATCCTCATTTTATTTTATTTAAATGGTCTATAATGTTTTATTTTATAACAAAAGTAATTCTTCATCCAATGACCAAAATTAAGTGAAAACTAAAAAAAGAGAGATAAAAATAAAATAAAAACATTAGAAACCATTTCGAACAACAAAACAATAGACCCATTTTTTCTTGGTTTATTCCGAGTCCTCTAGAAAGGGGATCGAGACATTTAGTTTATGTCGTTTCAACATTGTTTTTTCCTTGTAATCTTATTTTTTTGAGTTGGAATGTTGTACTATTTTTATTGTTTTGTTCCATGTTTATATACTGATTGACTTAAAGCTCGTCTGTATGAGTTGCAGTCACTAAATTATCGAAGAACATAGACCCATTTTCAAACAAACTTAAAAACATTACAAACAATAACAAACTTTTGAGCTTTTTTGTTTAAATTGGTCACTCATTTTTTATTTTGTTCAAATTAATACTTTATCTTTTTGAATTTATTAAAATTAATCTCTCATCTTTTCCTTTTTTCAAAATGGTCTCTCATTATTATAATTTTTACTTAATTTTGGTCACAATATGGGGGACTAATTTTGTCATAAAATAAATACAAGAAACTATTTTAAACCAAAAAAATAATTTAAATAAAAAAATAAGAAGTTAATTTAACTAAATTTAAAAAGATAATGGGTTAATAATATTGTAAATAACTCACTCTTTTACCAACATCAAAAAAACTGACACTGGGAACCCTAAAAATCAGAAAGATTCTGAAATGCAAATTGAATTATCAATGCAATGCACCTGGACATGCCCCGATTCTAAAATGCTAAGATCTCCGTGCTTTAGCTTTAGGCCTCAATTATTCTTCAAAATTCCCTTAAATCTTCGCCGAAAATTCGGAGATTCCAAGTGTAATCGCAGCAGTTACCCATCCATTTCCGCCGCCATGTCCACTTTGAATGAAGCTACTCAGATTACCCAGCAACCCCTTCAGGTACGTACGCGCCTTTGATTTTGATGTTACGCAAAGCATTTTTGGTATTTGTGATTGTTTCTGTGAAGTTATGTAAAGAAACAGTGGAATTGAGCTGAAAAGTTTGAACCTTGACTTTGGTAATTGAATGTTTTTGCATGTTCGATGATTGATTAGGGTTCTTATTATGCAGTGGTTTGGGTAGAATTGGAAAATTATGGGTTGGTTAAATTTCTTTCTTATCAACACCAAGTATGCAATCTTACTCCTTCGGAGTGTTACCATGTACAAAGGTTATTTTTGAAGGGTCTCCAACCCTAAAAGAGCTGTGGCTGTACTTGGGTCTAAAGAAAACATACATACAACAACAACAACAATAAGCCTAGTGCCTCAAGGGCTCCCGCATGAACAAGGTCGGGGGGGTACGATGTATGCAGCCTTATCCCATCAGGGTGGTACCCCAACAAGAGACTGTTTCTGAAAACCTCCAACCTGATAAGCGTGAAGAGTATGGAAATAGAGCATGGAAAGATGGAGAGCATGAAAAGCATGAAAAATATGGAAGCATAGAAGCATATTAGCAAGGGCAAAGCAAAAGCAAACAAGCCTCTAGGGGTGAGAGCCCCCCTACTGATAAAATGCAAGCATATATATAGTGGTACCCTAAAGAAAACATACATGTCTAATGCAAATAGCCTAGTTTTCTTATTAGCTAGAGAAATTAATTGCTGACAGTCACAAAAATTGGAGAGTAAGTTTCCAATGCTTTTATGACTTTTCATCTGTTGTGATTGAACCTCAATTCACTTCAACCAATCAAACCAATCCAAACTCAAACAACAAACAAATGGACAAATAACACAAGCCTGATATGTATTCAACTATAAGTATGGAAATTAAAGCATAAAGAGTACATAAGTAAGTATGATAGGATAAATTTAGAGATTTAGGGTTTAAGAGAGGAAGAAGAGATAGGGGGAGACGGGTAGGGAGAGAGAGAGATGAGCAAACTTATTTGGGCAAAAGATACATTCTCTCCCCTAACACTAGGCCCTTATTTATACAAGAGATAATTGAGTGCTAAACACAATTAAGCCATACTAATACACTATACTGTTACGTATCGAGGGCTGTATCAGCATCTGTTTTCACCTCATATTTCTGAGTAATTTCCCATGTCCCACATGGGAATTCTCATGTTCTCATTCGCAGCTGCTGTTTCTGCTTCTTAGGCACCTTAGTAGTACATATGACTTCCAGTAAGAGAGTGCAAAGTTCCACCATTCAAAATTTAGTGCCTCGTCAGTTTGATCTTGTATTTTAGATCTTTCTCGTCGCTGGGATTACCACAATGGTTGCAACTTGACTATTTGTGTGGAATCCTGGAGAACTTTAGGTTATACCTGCTTGGAGTTGGGACAGGTCCTGATCCTGAGATGTTAGGACGTAAAGCAAGTTTGATTCATATACCCTTTTTGATAACAAAGGTACTGAGGCTTTGCTTAAGCCGGCCTCGAACAATCCACATCAGCTGATATGTCAATAATTTATATTCTGTATGTAAATGTCCAATACATAATATATAATATATGTCATTATTTCTCCAAATGTGAATGATGATATGTGATAGAAGCAAATCAATAATATAACTATCAAAAGGGAACCTTAACAAATAGAGGCCACAAGCAATTGCTAGGCTTGAGGTCTTAACTGGACCAAGAAGTGTCAGGGCTGTACTATCAGCTATCTTGTGTTGCTTGAAGTACGGCACTCTTCTTTGGCAGCCATTCTAGTGCCCTCAAGAGGGACAAAGGTTTCCCTCCTGCATGGGTCAGGTCGTTAATTGCGGAAGCAAACCCATGCCGTCTCTTTACGTCAATATTACAAGTTCTAAACCCCCCCAATGCCAAATATCCAATGTGATTCTGTATAATATCTTTTTGTATGCCTTTTCAGAGCGCTTTTACAAAGATGTTCAATTTGTTGCATGAGATTTGTCATTTTGCTTTTAATTCTGGTATAATTAATATACACCGTCTTTTCTGATACTTTTATCCTACTATATTCTGTTAACTGTGGTGCTTGGAGTCTGAAAAGAAACATAAAATTCTTGTGTATTTGAGTTCATCCTGTCATTGTAATGATAGAGATCACAATGCCAATTTGAATCAAATATATTCGCATACATGATTGTTGAATTACCGAGTACAGTGGGTGATTAAGCCCGAGACGCACTTTCTCTCACCCACAATGATAGCCACCAACTGGGAAAAGAGAAAAGATGGGAAAGTTTTCTAACCTTTGCTTGGTTTATGACTAGGGGAGAAAGAAAATAATGATCATTGTGGGGATATGTGGTCTTTCATATAGACAACTAGTCGGGCCGCTCCCCATCACAAGCCCATATATCATAATTGCGCTAATACAATCTACTACAGGCCCATATATCACAATTGGGCCAACGCAATACATACCTATTTTTCATATTATAATGAACCGGACTTTTATAATCTTCTCTGGCTAATCAGTAAATTAAGTCTAAAATTCCAATATTATGTAGCTCTTTGTGTAGTCTTTCTCTCTTAATAATATTTTTTTTCCAATAAAAAATTCTTGTATATAGGCTATAGATCACGTCTTCCAGGTAAAAGAAAACTATAGAGCTTGTTCTCCCTGAGACATTTTATCCCTTTTATAGGTCGCAAAGCGCTTGGAGAAGTTCAAAACCACCATTTTCACACAAATGAGCCAGCTAGCCATCAAACACGGCGCAATAAACCTTGGCCAAGGCTTCCCTAACTTTGACGGTCCCGAGTTTGTCAAATCCGCTGCTATTCAAGCTATTAACGATGCCAAAAACCAATATGCTCGTGGCTATGGTGTTCCCGACCTCAATTCTGCCATAGCCCAAAGATTCAAGAAAGATACCGGTCTCACAGTAGACCCAGAAAAAGAAGTTACCGTTACTTCTGGGTGCACCGAAGCCATTGCTGCCACCATATTAGGGTTGATAAATCCCGGTGATGAGGTAATTCTCTTCGCTCCATTTTATGATTCTTATGAAGCTACTCTTTCCATGGCAGGCGCCAAAATTAAGGGCATTACGTTGAGACCGCCAGATTTTTCCGTTCCCCTTGATGAACTGAGATCCGTTATTTCAAAAAATACCCGTGCAATTCTCATAAACACTCCACATAACCCAACGGGAAAAATGTTTACTCGAAAAGAACTAGAAACCATTGCGTCTCTCTGCATCGAAAATGACGTGTTGGTTTTTACTGACGAGGTCTATGATAAGCTCGCCTTTGAAATGGATCATATCTCCATGGCTTCCCTCCCGGGTATGTATGAGCGAACAGTGACTCTAAATTCACTTGGGAAAACATTTTCCTTAACTGGTTGGAAGATCGGGTGGGCAATAGCGCCGCCCCATCTCACATGGGGAGTGAGACAAGCGCACTCGTTCCTCACATTCGCTACTTCGACACCAATGCAATATGCTGCTGCTACCGCTCTTCGAGCACCCGAGTCTTATTATGAGGAGCTAAAACGGGATTATATGGCGAAAAAAGCAATCTTGGTAGATGGATTAAAGGCAGTGGGGTTCAAAGTCTTTCCATCAAGCGGGACCTATTTTGTGGTGGTCGATCACACCCCGTGTGGCCAGAAAGATGACGTGGCATTCTGTGAGTACTTGATCAAGGAAGTCGGGGTGGTGGCAATACCGACCAGCGTTTTCTATCTTAACCCAGAAGATGGTAAGAATTTGGTGAGATTTACATTCTGTAAAGATGAAGGAACTCTGAAAACCGCGGTTGAGAGGATGAAGGAGAAGCTGAAGAGAAATTGATGATTACAAATGGTGGTTTTATGGTGGATTTTGGGGTGAAAATTTAGATTATTTTGTTGTGATTTATGGTGGGAAACAATTATTATCACTAACTCAAGTTTTTGAGGATAACAATATACTGGTTTTACCATGTGATGAACACAATGTTAACTGATAATTATGAGCCTGAGTGTGTTTGGTTGGACATAGCATAATGAGCTACTATCGGGTGTGTTTATATGGTTCATTTAAACTGTTGGGATATGTCTCGAATTTTAGTGTAGATTTCGATATGAAGGTCTATGGTGAAGTTGAGGGACTTGGCCTAGTATGGACCCTTATTTCCGTGTTAGCCCAGTAATACCCTTTTGTCAACCTAGATTTTACTTTTGTGCCTATAAATGTTGGTTCTAGGATCTCAATCTTTGTGAAAGTGTCACATAGTAAAGCTTTTTTCTTCTGCTTGTGAATTTTTTCTTTTTTTTGAGGGTTTTTCACGCAAGCATGGACTTTATATATCGGTCGGGTTAGTGTACCCGTTATTTCTGGGCTTTCTCTGTGTTCCTCTCTCTATATATATTGCTTGCTAGAGCTTTTACCTAGTAAGAAAGACGGGGAGCTGCTTGTAAATCCTCCATTCTAGATCTAGTGAGGTTTGTATACTCACGTAAATTACTTAATTGTTGTGTTTCTTTTTCCTCCTCTTTCATTTTCTCTTCAATCAACAAATTGGTATCTAAAATCAACCCAGATCTTATTTTCCCTAACAGTTGGGTTAGATGGATCATATAAATTTATGACCAAGATCAATTCATAACATTTCGAGGGACCGACTAAGTGGTAACGCATTCGACCTTGATATCCCATAAACCGTTAAGTTTGAGGTTCGAATCTTCCCATACTTACCCTGTTAAACATGAAAAAGTTTAGGCCGATAATATTTGCTATCTGGGTATTGGTCGAGGTGTGTGAAAGTTGGCATAGACATCTCGATTGTGAAAGTTGGCATAGACATCTCGATTACGAAGACAGAAGAAAAAGATTAATATATAATATTTGATGGAGAACAAGGGGCAGTGGGATTAAAGCATGGGTGGGGCCATTGCAGAAATCAACTAGTGGAGGCAAATTTGGGTAGGCGGGGACGTTTAAGTTATGTACCTGCATCTGGCATCTGACATTCTGATATATGTTTCCCCATTTGAATCTCATTTTTATATTTGGACTGCTCACATTTCTTTCGTAAATTATAATCTCAGTCTCGCAAGTGCTCCGTTCTGAATAAAGTCTGGGGGTATGATGTATGTAACATTATTTTTTTGGGGTGCTATTCTAAAGAGAGATTGTGTCTGTGGACCTCCAACCCTAAAATTTACTATTTCTTCTTCTTTTTCGTTTTTTTTTTGGGTTAATAACTCATTGTTTTATACTTCAAGAGAGTAAATTGTTTGTTGGGCTTGTGATTTGCCCTGCTAGAGGTGTTCTGATGTCTCTTTGGAATATATCTAAATGGGCGTACGAATTGGGAGTAATGGGGTAACCCAATATGAAATAAGTAGGCCTGGCCAAGGATGGAGGACAAGCTCGATAATTGAGAGTTGATTGCATTGAGAAGATAATCACTTAAATCAAATGTCATTTTCTATCTCTTGTTGCTTGTCTCTATAATTCTAGTCAATGTATAACTTTCACTTAGTTTCTGTCCATTTTTTGTTTTTAGATCATAACACTTGGTCTCGTTGGGTTGTCTCTTTGGGGTAAATTGTATCCATTTTAATATGTTTTTGTCGTTTTGTTTTCCCTTGTACTCTAGTGCGATTCCTGGGTTGTACCAATTCCTTGCTGGGTTATAACCAAAGCCAAGTAATAAGCGTGTACTTCCTAGAAATTCCTTTCTTTGTAAAATAAGTCGTAATAGGTTGTGCTCGCAAATACAAGAATTGAGCACCAGCAAAACCTTAGTTGTCTCTGTTCATAAAAATAAAATAAAATAAAAACCTTTGTACCCACGTAAAATAATTGAACACTAGCAAAACCGAAATTGTTGTCTCCGGATGTGGTTGAGACATTTAGTGTACGCTAGTTCCTCTTGTTTCATCGGGTTGGGATGTTGTACTATATGGGTTGGCTCAAGGCTCGTTTGTATGAGTTTCCTGTTTTATATTACGACTTTGTCAGTAATCATCGGGGAAAAAAAAAAAAAAAAAAGTTAAGATTGTTACTAATAAAGGTGTTCTTTGTTGGGTTGGGACCATTTCTTACATGGATTGATTTGAAAAAACTTTGCAGAAGGAAGAAGTTTTTGGTAATTAATTTTGAACAATTAATTTGAATTTTATAGTCAATTTAACAGTTGGCTGATTCCTTTTAGGTGAGAATAATATTAAATAATTAAATATTAATTCCATTTTCATCCTATTTTTAATATTGAAATTTCGAATTTTCAACCAAAAAGAATAATGTTTGAAATAATAATAGTTCTCTTGCTTCAATAATGGCTAACTACTCAAACTGTAATAGACTTTTATCAATTTGTTTGACATTTTTTCATATAGGCCACATAATAATCATTAAATTGAAAATTTAGGTAAATATGGACTTAATAGATTAAAATTAATTGAAATTAGTAATATCTAGAACCGCTTATAGCCTATGCTAGATCGCTTTTTTTGGCTGGTCTTCAATTCAAACCTGGGGATGGTGGGTCGTGTCTTCTTAGACTGTTAGAAGAAATTGTGAAGAAAATTGTTTCGTTCCAAAAATACTTATTGTAGAATTACTTTTGCATAAAATACTTTTAACGGGATATTTTGTTTGAAGAAATTTTAGATTTTTCTTCTACTTTTGTTTAAAATGAGAAATATTATTTTTTTATTTTTGTTTAAAAGATAAAAAATAATTTCTACTTCTATTTAAAAGTATTTTTATTTTTAGGCCAAAGGTCATCAAATATTGGAAAAATATATTTTTTTCAATATTCTTTTTTTAAGAAATAAACTTGATCGAATGAGTCCAAATTGGCAAGCTCTCCTATTGTATTTGAATACTTTTGTGTGTTTTGCTTGTGATTGTAAGAAGGTTGTACGCGCGTTTTTTTAACATTTTACTTTGTTATTTTATAGGTCATCTGTTTAATTATAGAGAAATAAAAAGTTACAAAGAGAAAAATACAATTTTCTTTAAATTAGTAATGCCTTGGAGGACTGACCCACGAACTCGAGTATCGAGACTTTTAGATTGGCATATTATCGTCCTTACCACTAGGCTAAATCGAGGAAGGATAAGAGGCAAAAATACATAAAACATAGGTCGGCTCACATGTGACGAGTTTAAATATTTGATTGATCAAATATCTCTTTTTTTTTTAACATTATTTTTTGTAAAAATCTTAATTTATTAAATTGTTAATACTTTAAATCTTTTCTTTTTTTTATTTTTATAATTTTAGTATTGTTAAACTATATGTTGCCAACTCCTGAATGGCTACAACTCTATACTATAGACCCCATAGCATTTGGCTCCTCCAAATCTTAGATTTAATATCATTGGCCAATTTAAAATATTGTTATTTTATAGCTTTATTTGAATTATTTCTTAAAATGTAATAGTTTAATTGAATATATTTTTAAATTATTAACTAGATGGATCATACAGATTTTTGTCTCTCTTTTTGACTATATCAATTTCGTAAGAATATAGAGTATATTAATTATTTAATATATTAACGTTATGAAATTTTTTTATAGGATAGTACTTTATATGTGTAAGACTGTATAAATTTTACTCTCTTAAATCTTACTGTAGCGGGAGTCTTTTAAGGCACTAAGTGGTTGTTAAAAATTATGAACTTGTGCTTTCTATGCTAGTTTTTCATCCAAAACTTTAAAAAAAAAAAAAAAAAAAACACCATTTATTAGCCCTTAAATTTAAATGTAGCCGGTCAAAAAAATAAAAAATTTTCTATGCCAAATGAGATAACATGTACATATTTTTGTTGGTTAAAAATTTGGAAGAAAATATAAATTGTTCTAGTTAATTTGAGTAAACAACATAGATAATAGTACTCTGGGTCAAATTAAATTTAAAAAATGTGACATAAAGTTAAATTATATTATATTATCTTAATGTTTATAATTGTATTTGAAAAAAAAAAAAGAAGATCTATTTTCATTAGCAGCTTTCATACTATAGAAAAAATATTACTAATATTCATATTGAATAATTCTATTCAATTAACTTTTAGAACATTGCTGTGGTATAAAACAAATCATGGGTCTTCACCTATCAACTTAAACTTTTGAAGTAATCAGTTTCTTTGACATGATATCAAAATCTTGATAACTAAGAGGTCAGGAGTTTAAATTCTAACAATCCTTACATTTAATATCAACATAACTTTAGGTACAAGATATAAAGTGGACATGTGCAATATTCATGTTTCAAGCCCAATAAACATTTGCGTGAGAGGATATGTTAGAGTATAAAACGAAGCTTGAGTCTTCACCTATTAGCTTAAAATTTTGGAATAGTTAGTTTCTTTAACAAAAAAAGTGCTACTTAAAGCTGTTTTATACATCAACATACGTTATGTTGAGAAAATTATGATTATAAATATCTACCGTTAATATATGAAATTATTTCATGAAAATGCTAATTTGATTTATTGTATATTGAAAAAGTTCCAAACAATTTATTTTTCCCCTAATTAACTTTCATGATAACGAAATAGACATGTCCACTGGAGCCACCTTATCCAATGATCATCAAAAATAATACCTTTTCCTTTCATTTTTTTTAACCTTTTTGCACTTTAAAAATTTTTAAAAATTATATTTTATAAATCACATCCACAATCTATCCATCATAATCTGTAAGAAATTCAAAATTTTATAAATTTTATTTTTGTTTTAATTTTAGAAATAATTAAAATGTAATACAATCACAATGGGCAAAATACTATAGAGTTGTTTTCTTTTTTTCTTTTGCTAACGAGAAACTCGGTTACCCAGTAAATCTTGGCCCATGCAATGACCCACATAATACATGAGCCAGTGAAGTCAAAATTCCTCAAAAAGAGGCTCAAGGGAGGAATCGAACTCCAAACCTTTTGGCATAAAGTAACACTCTATCCCCTCACTTGCCTCCTACCACTAGGGCAAAGCCTTGACGGGTTATTACGGAGCTGTTATTAACTATTGCTTGAAGTTAAAATAATAACTTAACTTATAGCATTGTCAAATACACCCTTTTATTATCTATTTATATTAGTTAGATACGTTATTATATTGTTACTAAATTTTAGTTGTCCTAACTAATAAAATTACTTACGCATCATTTATTGTTTATTTAGTTCAAATCCTAGCTGTTGCTTCGGTTTATATCGATCAACATGTGATTTTCTTATTCACAAAGCTAAGGAAAATTGAATGAATTTGAAGCTCAAAACTTAATATAACTAGAGTCTTTCTAGCGCGTGTTCAAAGGATACATGATAAATATATTAATTGTTTACAAATTATCTCATTTTGTGATAATAACGAAGCATATTATATAGTTTTGTAAAATTTATCAACATTTTTCAATTAAAATGCTTCGCATTAATTGTGCAATAAATACTCCACAACAACGAGTTAACTACGTTATAAGTAACTGAAACAATAATGTGACAGTTGAAATGATAAATTGGCCATCGAAGAGATGACACAACAATTGATAATATGACATGGCGCTTATAATTATTGACGAAGTTATATCCATTTTAATCACATTTTCAAATATGTTACCTGTTCAGCTTTCCCTCCAAATTAAATTAACATTCTCTTATAAAAATTAAATAAGATTGTTTATATTAAAGGTCTACATACAATTTTTTGAGCAGTGAGGTCTATATACTTTGCGTAATATATTAATTTAGTTATTATATTTTTGATTTATTTATTACATTATGTCTGTTTAATCATTTAGTAAAATTTATGTTAAGTCATACATCAACAACAACAACAACAACAGCAACAGTCCTAGTGCCACAGTGGCTCCCGCACTAAGCAGGGTCTGGGGGTGGATGTACGTAGTCTTCCCCCTTCCGGGTGGAAAAGAGGCTGATGTTAAGTCATACATAGAATTTTTAAAAATCCAATCAAGCTGATTTAACACATAGTTTGTATTACATTACTTGCATACGATATGATCGTGAATGCCGTTAAAAATAAAAAATTTGTATTAACTAACTTAATTTCTAACTTTATCATATGAATAAATTTAACAATACTATTAATTTTTTTAATCATTTTTCAAAATATCATTAATTTTTAAAATATTATTGACTATTACATGTTAAAGAAAGCAAGTTTCTCTAGAGACATACTAATTTTAAATCCAGGAGAGAGGCACGTTGAACGGTACAAAACTACAGTAGAATCATATAACAGTCAGATTAGAATCTCCCATCGGACGGTCATTACCTTCCCGTCAAACCCGGGAACCTTTATTTAATCTCTAATCCAACGGTTCTTATTGATTCCATTTCTCTACCCTTAGATTCTCATCCTACGGTTCATATCAAATCTAACCCTCTAATAAACAACCCCCCCCCTCCTGGTTCAGTTTTCAAAAGGTCTCTCTACTTTCTCTCTCCTCTTTTGCTGCTAAAGTGCGCACTGGCCACTGCTTATCGTGCGCCTTGGTGGTGAGATGTCGCCGGCGGCCAAGGATAAGGCGTACGTTAAGCGAATCTCTAGGTATAGGAGCTGTGGGACCCACTGAGTGAAGTTTTTGTTCTTCTTGATTTGAATCGGACGGTTCTGCTTCGTTGATCTACTGAAAATGGACGGTCAAGCGAAGCTTACGAGGACTCAATCTTCACTTCTCCGGTCGTCCCCCACCGTCCGATCATCCATCCACAGCCTCTCATCCATCTCTGAACCGGACCCATCAACGGCTACAAACGGTTCGGACTCTGATTCGGACCACCACCGGAAAAAACCGAACCGGAACCCGAATCCGAACATGGGTTCGACTCGTATCGTCTCCGTCTTAGTCCTGGCCTCGTTAATACTTCTTTTATCCTTCATTTACTTAAAAACTGACGAAATCTCCACTTCGGAAAATCTTCTATTAGCCCTAATTTTTGTAGCCCTAACCCTGTTTTTCGCCGGGAAAAACAGGCAATTCATCGAGAAATCGAAATCAACCCTAAAACAGTTCTACAATGAGAACACAAAGAAGCTCAATTTCACGAAAACCCGGTCCAAATCGGTCCAGTGGTACATCGGGGATGAAGAGTCGGGTTTGAAAGCGATGAGGAGAGAGAAAAGTGGGGTGAAAGAAGGGGTTGAATTTTACAGTAATGGGGATTTCTATGAAGGGGAGTTTCACAAAGGGAAGTGTAATGGAAGTGGGGTTTACAATTACTTTGTGAATGGGAGGTATGAAGGGGATTGGGTAGAGGGCAGATATGATGGCTACGGGGTCGAGAGTTGGTCGAGAGGGAGCAAGTATAGAGGGCAATATAGGCAAGGATTAAGACATGGTTATGGAGTTTATAGGTTTTATACAGGGGATAGTTATTCAGGAGAATGGTGTAATGGGCAGTATCAGGGAATTGGGGTTCAAACTTGTAGTGATGGGAGTTGTTACGTTGGGGAGTTTAAGTGTGGGGTTAAACATGGGCTTGGTTGTTACCATTTCAGGTGAGTTCTTGGTTGTTTTGATGTTTTAATCTTGTTTGATTTGATGGATTTTTGTTGGTTTCTGTGTGTGTTAGAGTGTATAATTGTTTCTGGGTGTTTACTTATTAGCTCAAGCTTTTCGGAGAGTTGGTTTCTTAATACAATATTAGAATCTTATTAACCAATTAGTCACGAGTTTGGATCCTAATAACCATTACTTTCAATATTAATTCTTGTTAGTTTAAGGTTTTTGTGGAGTTGATTCTTTGGTATTGTGTTTCTTGGTGTATTTTTGGCTTGTTTCTTGGTTTGTTTCTGTTTTGTGGATTTGATGAGGGTGCAATGGAACAGTATATGCAGAAGTCCTTTTCTTTGTGTGAATTTGTTTCTGTGTTATGGTAAATGTTTGATGATGGAAGTTGGATAGGTGATCTTGAGAGTGAATATTTAGGTTTAGTTTAGTTATGGTAATTGTGTTTTATATTCATTCAACAATTAGGATTATGTCTTAGATTTTTTTTCTCCTCTTTCCCTTTCCTTTTTTGGTCCTTGATTCTCAGATGTTGAATATCATCGGATTTTAGACTTGACCCATAGAGTTAACATAGATCCCTAAGTGAGATTCCACGCCAAAATTAATCGACATAAGTGGAGTAGCTCTTCTCTCTCGCAACCCCAATATGAGATTTCTTACTAGACTCACGTGTGATAAACATCTTTAATAGATGTGATGTGATATCTCTATGGATAAGAGATGGACCCTTTTGTTAATTATTTGAATCTAAAAATGTAAGAAGAATATCATTGTATGTATTTCTATTGATCGGGAACTTTATCTATAGATGTTTCTTTTAATACCCACTTGATTTTCATACCCAAATCTATATTCCTTTTGTATCCATTTAGTTATCTTAATTAAGTTAATTGTGGATCAAGTCTCTTGAACTAAGATATTGTTATCAAGATTATGTATGTGTGGTTGGTGTCAATGAAAGGTGACATTTTTGTTCATTTTGACTTTGCTTATCAGAAACGGAGATAGATATGCTGGAGAGTATTTTGGTGACAAAATCCATGGATTTGGTGTTTATCACTTTGCCAACGGCCATCGCTATGAGGGCTCATGGCACGAAGGTCGTAAGCAAGGCTATGGCATGTACACGTTTAGGAATGGAGAATCGAGATGCGGTGAATGGGACTTTGGCTCCCTTAAAACCCCTTTACCTCCATTAACCGATTTTGTCCTTCGAGCAGTTCAGGTAATTCTTTCATTAGAGGACACATTATTAGTGCTTTTATCTTTTCAACTCTGTAATAAGAGCTTGTTTGGTCAAACTTGCCCGCTAAAAGGTGTCTTTTCTTTGAAAATATCCTTTTAACAATACTTTTACAAAAATAGCTTGGCCTAACAGACTCTTTTTTAATGGGCATTGACATGAACAAGTATGTCTAACATATAAAACAGTCACTTGCTTTTCTCGTAATAGTAACCATCTGGGATAATTGATTCCTTAATAGTTCCTTCCGATTTTGCAGGCAGCTAGAAGGGTAGCGGAGAATGCAATCCACGTGAGACGGGTGGATGAACAAGTGAGCAGGGCAGTCGGGGCAGCCAACCGAGCTGCGACAGCCGCCAGGGTAGCTGCCGTCAAAGCGGTACAAAATAGGATGGAGGGAAAATTTTATGGTACATGACAGAGTAATGGGTCTTAAGTGACAAAAAGGAAAGGCAGGAGGGAATGTTATGTAAATTTTTCTTTTTCTTTTATTTTCATTTTAACTAAAATAGTCTAATGTTTGGAAGAAGAAAATGGATCACCCCAGTAAGCACAAGCCTGCTGGAGGTTGAGTTTTTCTTTTTTTTCGGGTTTTTTCGGGTTTTGGTTTCTCCCTTTGACGATACTGTAACATGTACATAAATCCAAGTGTAGATCAATGGAAGCTGAAGTTTTTAACGAGTTCCAATCAATCCCACTTGTCTTCACAATTCGGGGTTTTGTTTTTCAATAGTTCATATAACCAAGGCATAAGAGCTAAAGACAAACGTTAAGCAATTACGAAAAATCATCAAAACAAAAGTTAGACATCTTATGTTGTTATTGCTCCCTGGAGTTTTATGTAACTTATAACGAATAATAGTTAAAAATATTTTAAAGTTTTTATATGTTAACTTTAATGTAATAATATTATTACTCCAATTTTTTTAATTTTTGAAATAGGGGGACGTCAGTGATGATGCAAGTTGTCCTATCATGTTGTTATAGAAGCAATATGATAGTGTGTTTGTAAGAGTAATAATAAGAGTTCTGGAATAATTTAGCAAATTAATATATTTTAAAAAAAGAAATTTGGCACATTATTAAAAAAATTTAGCAAAATAATATACTAATTATTTGCTATTTATGCACATTATTGTAAATGGCGTGCAATCTGCCATTTGAAACAGCTTGTATAATATGCAAGTTGCATGCTATTTGGAATGGCTTGTATAGTTAACAATAACATTTGTTACTTTTTACTCAAATATATATAAATATCTAACAAATTTATAAATTTAAACTTTTAATATCTTAAAAATTCAAATTTTACTTTAAAGTAATTTTAATATATATTAACAATATTTTCAAATACCAAAAACATTCACAAAATGAATTTAAATATTTAAAAAATTCTTGAGTCACTTTAAAATAATTATAACATGTTTAAAAAATATTTTAAATATGTAAAAGAATTACAAATATTTAAATGATAATTTTATATTTAAAAAAATACTAATTCGGTCATTAATATTTATTCATTTTTGATAACTTGATATTTGAAAAATAATTTTATATTTAAAAAATAAAGTGGCACGTCATTTTGAACGGCGTGCATATGTACAATAAAATGTGTTATTTTATTAACATTTTTTAATTAATATGCCAAATTTTAAAATTTTTTAAAAAATGTGTCAATTTGTTAAATAAGTCTTTTATCCACAGCATTATCAGCAACTAGCCCGGTTCCCATACCAGCCTAGCCTTATCCCCTATGTTGGCGCCTTGTCTCCACAAGTTTGACATTTCAAATATTATATTTAAAAAAATCTTACATTAAAATTGTTACGGAAAATGTAATAACTTATAATAAACGACTCGATAATATTAATCATAGTTGCCATAAAAATTCAATATATAATAATGTGAATATCATACGTTAATTTTCTAAGTCGGGCTCAAGGCCTGATAATTTTTCCATTTTTAACTGATTTGTTACGTAATAGGAAATGCTAGTCGTAATAGAGTTTTGGCATTTTTTTTTCTTTTTATTTTGGATAATTAGAATACAAATAAATAGATACAAAAAGTTTAGGGCAGTGTCTGAAGTAAGCAGCAACGGTCTAAAATGATTTGGATTCTAATATTAAGTTTCCTTTGAACACATGAAATTAAAAATTGGACTATTTGATTGCAATTTTAACTGCAATTCTGATGGAATTAAGTATAGTTACGACAAAATTGAAATTTTATATTGTTTCATTAATAAAAGATTTAGAAGTTGGAATTGTAATTCCGTAATTAATAATATCGAGTTTTAAGTCAATCAAAATAAATCATTCCGTATTTTTGGTAAAATAGGGTTGATTTTTGGTCCGATTGGATCATTTTGGATTTGAGTCCATTCTAGTTCCAAATCAACACGGGTTGGGTTTTAGGTGGTTCGAATCATATTGTTCTCAAGTCGTATTGAATCTTGAGTTAATTAGGGGGCTCATTCTAGGATTCGAGTCAGCACAGTTCGGGTTTGAGTTAGATTAGGGCTCGAGCCATCTTGATTTCGTATTAATTGAGTTACAACGGTTCTGGTTCTTGATTACTTGGGCAAGTCAAATTTAGGCCGAACTGAGTTGTGTCATGTCATTTTTAGTTCTAGTCATCTCTGAAGTTTCGGGTTAATTATGTTGGGTTATGGATCAACTTGATTTGGTCCCGTTGAAGTCGACCTGAGTAAGGTAGGGTCATTTCAGGTAGCCATCTTGAATTTTAGGTCTATCGATTTGAATATCTCCATCTTTTAGTTAGATCGGGAAAGGTTCAAGTCGAGTGAGATCAATTTAGGTTTGAGTAATTTAAATAGGTTCATTTGTGTTTCGAATCAAATTTAGAATGAGTAAATTGATTTTGGGGTTTCAGTAACCTAATTACATAGAATTACGCGGTGGAATAATAATTTCAATTCTAACAGGTGAACAAAATAATAGAGTTTTCGGCCCCAACAAGGGGTGTAAATAAGCCGAGCTAGTTCTCGAGCCCTCATGAGCTGGCTTGTCTTAAAGCTCGAAAAGCTCAACTCACCTTGAGCTCGAGCCAAGCCGAGCTGGCTCGTTTAGCTTATTGAGCCGAGCCCGAGCCTTGTAAAGCTCGAGCTCGTAAGCTCATGAGTCTAAATAAGCCTAAGCGAGCCTTTTAGTATAATCAAATGAAGCCAAATTGGAAGGCAAATGAGCCGAACTCGAACTTAAATGAGCCAAAATATTGCAAGTTTAATTTGAAGTTTGTTGAGCTTAGATCGAGCCGAGTCAAGCCGAGCCCGAGCTTTTGATGAGCAGAGCTCGAGCCCAAACTTTTTGAGCTCGGCAAGCCTTGAGCCTGGCAGACTCGGGCTCAGCTAGGCTCAAATCCACCTCTAGCCCCAATCCCAACTCTAGAAGGAACCTAGTTTTGATCATGATGTGCTTCAAATTCATAATTGTCAGTACTCTTATAGAAAGATGCTGCCCTTTCATAAATCTCGAGCCTAGAAGGAACATACCCAGTGCCTCAAGGGCTCCCGCCTACGCAGGGTCTGGGGGGCAGATGTACACAGCCTTCCCCCTTCAAGGTGTTAACCTGAAGAGAGGCTGTTTTCCAGTACCCCCAACCTGAGGGTGAGGACTTCCCAGAAGGTCACCCATGGTACTACTCTCACCCAAACACTCTTAACTTCGGAGTTCTAATGAGATCCAGTGACGGCGTGTTGGTGAGGACTTTCATAAATCTCGAGCCTATTATACATATATTTTTGTATAAACTTATAAGACAACTTGACCTATAAATACGAAAAAAATAAACTTGATGCTGATCTCATGGGATTGTATTTAGCTTTAAAAATATCGAAGGGTTTTGCTTTTTTACTCTTGATCATGTGATTGTACTGTTAATTCATTCACCTTTTCATACTTCACATGCTCATTGGGTGTACTTTTTTAAAAAATAATTACGTATACAGGTATGTGATTGAAGGAGACAGACCAATAAAAAATGACATTATCGAGAATTTTGAAATTTAAAGTGAAATCGAGTGTTTTTTAAAGGTACTTAAAGATCTTGTATTCGGTTTATAGTTTCAAATGAACTCATGAAGAAATGGTCGAACTTTACATCAGTATAAAGTGGTCAACTGGAAATAAATTGAGTTCAACTGAGTTTTTCTAGAGACATAAAATGGGCTTTCTGATCTCAGTCGGCAAAGACATTTATGCTTTTTGAGCTTGTTTGAATTCACGAAGGGATCAAGTTGAAGCCAAATCCATTTTTTGAGAAAAATAGGCTTATATCCCTTCAACATCAAATCTTAACTATAACCCTTAAGTATTTTCTAAAGGTCGATTGTCTATTAACCAATATGTACCTTTGTTAGGCCAAATTCGACTATAGAGCAATGGTTTTCCACTATACAGTGATCTCAGTCTTCTTCTTCATTACCAGTACCCAACATAAGTTTTGTTTGTTCAATTTCACGTCTTCTGTTTTCATAACACCATGAACTTCAAAAACCAATACATAACCTTAATAGGCCATTCCACTAATTTCAATTTGGTTTTAAGATGAAACACTACTTAGACTTATACGCAGACTTTACCTGTTCCAATTTTGCTAGTCAGACTTCACGTCCAGTGAAATTTTACAGTACGATAAGATCCGAGGCTAGAATATAGAATAGGGTAAGGGGATGTAATTATTGTGGGGGAGCACATGCAATAGTGTACTCTTATATGGTTGCTTTTCTTGCATGTTTGTCCCACGGTCTCGTTTGCATCTTGCCCCCTCTATTTTAATCTAAAGCTGAATCCCTAACCCCATATAAAATATATATATAACTCGTGAAATAATAAAGCTAACTTTTTTTTTCTACCTTTTATAAATATATTTAATCTGGGTTACAAGAATCATTCTGACATAACTGTTAAAAATGTATTAACTCAGACTTTTTGATAGTTTTACAGATTGTTTTTGTTGTTGTTTATGTTTAATTATTAATTAAAGAAGTTATTTGTAACGGTCAAATCAAAAAAGAATGTGCTTGTTGATTGCAATTGGTGGGAAGCCAAATATAATGTTCTTTTTATGACAATTCTCACTTAGATACATTGAAGTTTTGCCGTTATAAGCCTCATATCTAGACTATTGAATTCATCCCCGATATCTTTATGGGAAGCTACTTGAATCATGGACCACGTTCAAAAGCTAGGCTCGACTTTCTCCTATATTTGATCACATGATGTGAATATAGTAAGGCTTCTGATTTACATTTCTTTAACTTTTGGTATTTTCGATTTTCTCTTTCTATTTTCTTTTGAGGGCTTTCTATACCTTTTGAAGGTTTCTTTCCTCCATGTTAACTATTACAAAAAAAGTTGCACAATTTATTACCTAATTAGTTTGCATGACATGTTAATATACGCAATAAATACATTGAGATTTAAAAATTTTATCCTTTAGATATTCTAAAGTTCTAAAATTTTAGCGCTCGGGTTCAAATAGATAAAACCTCCTTGTAGCATCAAGGATCCAAAACATAAAAATTTGCCACCCCAAAGGGTTATACAATTTTTTTCCATCAACATATTACTGTATTTACCCATTTCTATCTTACTTGCAGGCATACACGCACTTCAGGTTGGGGGTCCTCGGAAACAGCGTCCTTTCCGCTTGGAAGGGGTAAGGCTGCGTACATCCACCCTCCCCAGACCCTGCTTTTTGCTGGAGCCATGAGGCACTGGGACTGTTGTTGTTGTTTTTTTTAATCTTAACATCACTAAAAAAATAATACTTGTAGACAAGCAACACAACAAATTGCATTAAAATAAACTTCCAACATGATTATAGACAAACATGAATTACATGAAAGTAAAATCTTAAAGCACCCGAATAAATCGTACACCAAGGATGAAGTAAGTTGTTTTTGAATGGATAAATTATATGAGGTTCACCGAACCTTAGGCTTGATCCACAACAGTTAGTCATATAAGATCTATATAAAAGTTCAAGTCGTGTTTCATTCTAAATCAATTAGTATTAGGTGGATAGCCTACTAGACATATATGTCGGTTTCTTCTCTCTTACAACTATACGTGTGATTTTTATTAGGCTCATACGTGGGTTGTTATATTATGAATATATACTTTTATAGACCCATATGCATACTTTTCCTAAAGATCACCAAATATTCTTTATTGATATTTTTTTTTTTTCCCTAGAGTTGTATACTCCTTACCAAAAGAATTAATATTATAAAAATTACAGTTATTGAAAACTATATTATGATCTAGCATAATTACTAATTTTCCACACAAAATATTTATTAATTATAAGTATGAATAATACATAAACAATAAATAAAGCTCTAATAGCCATATAAAATAAAACTCTATCTTTTGAATTCAAATTTCGAATTTTCTAGTAACATAGAGACAAGTACCCAGTCCTAAAAGAACGGACAATAAAAATAAACTAAATATTAAATATATTTATCTATATTATTAAATATTTAATAATATGATAAATATAATTAAATCATAAAAGTATTGATAAAAATATTCATTGATTTATATATAAAATAATGTCTTTGTAGCATGTCACACCTGAAAATTAAAACATTAAGGCGGGCGAGAATGTATTGGTTGAGGATAATTATTATTATTATTATTATTTTCCTAAAAATAAAGTGTTTTTTTCCGGAATTTATATATATTTGGCTAAAATCTTATTTTAAATTGAAAACGTGAGAAAATAGTGTTTTTTTTTATATATTAAAAGTAGAAATAGAAGTAAAATTAATAAAAATTCAAATAAAATAATCCTAATAAAAACACATTTATCTAAAATTAAACAACATAATTTTTTAAGGGTCAATTACGTATTAATACGCCAAAATTTGGTGTACTAATTTTTTTAGTTCATAAATTTTGTAAAATAATTTTTACTCCAAAAATTTATATGCATTTAATAAAACAATCCAAAGAGCGATATGTAAGGGTGCAAAATAAGTCTGCTATCATTCTTTTATTTCGTTATTTTAATTATTTTATTAAATATATATTTTTTAAACTAAATTATTTTACAAAATATATAAACTAAAATTACGAATATTAATATACAATTTAACCCCCCCCCCCCCCTTTTTTTTTTTTCAATTTGACAGAAAAAAGGTACTAAATAAATGAGGGTGGCTCCAATTGGTTGCCTTGGGAGTGTTCAATTTCTGAACATTTTACGAGGGGGCGACCCTTTAAAATATTCATTGGAAAAATCATTTTTTTTTTTTTTGAAAACAGACACAGCATTAAATGTATCAGTGCCTTAAAAGCTCCTATATAAGCAAAATTTTAAAGGAATAAATATACATAGTCGTATCCCTTCAGAGTGTAACCCTACCGAGAGGCTGTTTCCAAGGATTCTTGTAAAGTTACCCATCCTAACACTACTTTTGTCTAAACATACTTAATTTTAAAATTTTAATAGAATTTGATTGAACAGACATTTATTTAAAAATAAAAGTCTGAATATTAATATTCTTTAGTCTGATTTAAAGCTGTGGACTTGGTCAAAATAATAGGGAAAATCCCCAAAAAGAAGACGACGTTTGAGATCTTAATGATCCATAATACTACTAGGTGCCAAACTAAATCTACAACAAAAAACATACATTTGACACATCTTCTTTCAGTTATTTATAGAATTATTTACTTTTTAGTATCTCGATATTTATAAAATAATAAAAAAATTTTTGAACTTTTCGATTGATTTATTCTTTTAGCACCTTAAGTTTTGTATGTATTAAAGTACCTTCTCTGGTGAAGCTCAATGTCGGAAACTTAAAAAGAAAAATTGCCAATGACAAAAACGAGGTTGCATTGATGCGTGACAGTGAAATTTGGCACCATGATTATTCTTGTGTTCCGGAAAATAAAACACACCGTTTTGAAGCATTTTCTAATAAAACGACAATGTTTTTTATCCATTTAAAAAGTCCCATGTCATCATCTCTCAAAATCTCTAGTAAACTAACTCATTGTCTTATCTAAATCATTAGAATTTAATTCGGTGTCTTTTTTGACATGGGAAATTTTGTGATTTTCGATCTCCGACAGACATTGGGTTTTACCGAAGAGATACCGAATTATTAATACATACAAATTATAAGGTAATAAAAGAAAAAATTAAAAAGGTCATAAGTTTTTTTTATTATTTTCATAAATGTCGAACTACTAAAAAGCAAAAAACCTATTTATTTATTTATTTTCTAATATTTATAAGTTTGTTCAAATTATTTCTTTATTTTTTCAAAAATATAGTTAGTTATGTTGTATTCTTTAATAAAATTGATTATATATCTTAATAATATTTAGTCTCCATAATTATGTACTATTGGATTTTTTATTTCATTCATTAAAAGGACGCTATGTATTATCTTGAGGATTTAATCCTCCTTACTCTTCAAGTATAAGAAAAACGACTACTAAAAAAAATCGAAGAACTAATTCGAATAAATTTACAAATAATAGATAGTGTCGGAGTAAATAATACAAGCTTCCTAGAAGCAACAATAAATGACCCTCGAAGCGGTTCTTTTCCAAAGTAGTTTTTGTAATTCCGATTTTCAATTATTGCATAGTAGCTTCCATTTCCCTAGTGTTTGACTATTTATGGATCCGGTACCAAAGAGAGCACCAACACGTCATTACCGGATTCCATTAGAACTCTAAAGTTAAGCGTGCTTGGGCGAGAGTAGTACCGGGATGGGTGACCTCCTTGGGAGTCCTTACCCTTAGGTTGGGGGCACTGGGAAACAGTCTCTCTTCAGGTTAACATCATGAAAGGGGAAGGTTGCGTACATCCGCCCCCCAGACCCTGCTTAGGCGGGAGGCCTTAAGGCACTGGGTATGTTCCCTTTATTATTTTATTTCAGATTCTGCACGTAAATATAGTAATAATTAGGGTTGTGACAAAGAAAAATCAATATGCAACTATAATACACAAATTATTTTTTCAATAATTATTTATCCTCTAATAGAGAGAAGCAAAAAATAACAAAGGTAAGAAATTAAAAGAAAATCCTTAAATAAGCACGCAATAGGGGCAAAGTCGAGCAACAGTCGTCGAGCTTTGCCCATGATCTGCAATTGAAGGCGCTGCCTAAGGAGCAAACTGTGGAGTATAGGAGTTGATACTTTAGTTCTGCTTCTAATCTGATATGACGATAATATACATAAATTATATATATACATCCACCCCCCTCCCCCAGACCCTGCTTTTGCGGGAGCTTTCGTGACACTGTGACTATTGTTGTTGTAAAAATAAAATAGTTGAACATCTCGAACATATATTTTTACCATATATTATTTTGGTTAAAACATAAAGAGCTAGCATTAATCGATGTTACGAATGGAATCTGTAGAAGTTACCAACGGCAGTACTTTCACGTAACATTTGAAAATCTTCATATATGAATATTTTGGTCCCACCATTAATTATTTTTTTTTACTTCCTAATGAATTATTTGCAAATATATTTAATAAAATAAATGAATAAAAATAATATTTGAGAGGGAGAAATGCAATTTTTAATTAATTTATTCATCGTTATCCCATTATGGGTGAGCATTTCCAGGTGCTCGTGTTCCATGCATGTCATGTCCCTGCTCCTCTTTTTTATTTCACTAAAATTATTAAACTATTTTAAAAATAATGGCAAATAATTATATTTTCTTATTCTTACATAATAATTGAGAAAAAAAAAATTATTAGGTTTAATCATGATAATATTGTAGGTCATGCTTTGTCCTTATCCAGTCACTTAATATTTATAATGAGAATGATTTAATAATCATTAGTCATAAGTATTGGCCAAGTAATATATTTAAAAAATATTAATATTTTTGCACAAATTTAGGGCTTGTAACGTGGGAGAATATTGCATGTTGTTAATGTTGCCATTTGGAAAATTATGTACATTACATTTGAATAATTTTTAAACTTATATAACGAAATTCGCTGACATCTTGTTCAGACTGTTTTGCCCTCTCATGACATCGTCGCTTTGTTTATTACTGGGGTAGATCATCTAGGTTGTGTATTATTAAGGCAGTCTTTTGATATTTAATCACATTATATTTGCTGTTAGGTTTCGCCTTGTCATTAGTTTAGCTTTTTATGTTTTGGAGTGATGGTGGTGGGCAGGCTTCGACCTTACCCTATATTTTTGTGTTCTCTCGAGCTTGTATTCATATCATCTAAGAAAATGAGATAATATTATATGCACCTCGAAATTAAATATCACTATTACTCTTATTATTTCACTTTTTTTCTAAGGATATTTTTGGACTCAAAGAAAATTTAGTTGCGAAGATGAATGTTATTTACACTTCAAATCATCCCTCGTATATTTTTCTATGCTTGAAAGAAATGTCAGGATTTCCAAAGATCAATATACATTAATTAAACTCTTATAGAAAAGGTGGTCTTTTTAATAGGTTTTTTTTTTTTTTTTATTAAAGAGTTTCGGGTGCTCCTGTGACCATGGTTATTAAAATCCTGATTTGAATCTTAAAGATCTTACGATTTTACAATTCCATAATTGTTGACCAATATGAATATTAAGTAGAATCTTGATTTTGTAAAGTCTTACGATTCATTAATATTACATAAAACTAACGGATAAAATCGTAATAAGATTTTATGATTCTACCAATCCGACCTCAATTTTATCAACATATACGAATAAAAATTATAAAAAAATATGCATATATTATAAACGAATTTACTTTTTTAGTTTTATGTTTTATGTTTTAACATAAAATGACACATATATATTACATGATAATATTTTTATCATGTTTGATTATATTTTGTACATCTACCAATGTAAATAAAGGTCTTCTTAATAATTTTTTGAATTATATAACTAATATTAATACGAAAAATAATTATAATATACATTCAATATAATCTTACTATTCTCGATTCGATTCTACAATTCTGATTTTAAAAGCCCCTAGCGATTCTAAATAAAATCTCGATTTTAACAATCTTGCTGGTGACATAGCCTCCGTTGATTTGCAAAGAGATCTTGGAGGGCTTTATGTTATTAGTTCATTTTTTTATTATTGCATTTTATAGTTTTGAGGACACCTTATCCTTAACTAATTATACATTTTTGCTCTTTTAATATTATATTTTTTTCAATAAAAAAATAAAAAAATTTGTTCGGAGGTAATAATGACTAACCAAGTGCGCTTTGTCTACCATACAGAAAAGGTACTTTTCTATACGGTAAAGAATTCAGTTTAATTCTGTATAAAATTGTGAATTGTGTGTCAACACATAAAAACTGTGTGTCAACACACAACTCATAATTTTTCTGCACCATAGAAACGCCAAGAAGTGAGGTTAATATTTTGGGGAACACATACATTGATGGCACACGGCTAATTAGGTAGCGTATTTGACTCAAATGAAGTAATCTTATATAAAATTAAAAAAAAAGAAAAAGAAAATAATATTACAAGTAGCAGTTAGCCGAAACTGGAACAATAGTGACATGATTCTCAACCCACATGAAAATCTATAATATGATTATATAATAATAATAATAACAACGCAGTACCTCAAAAAGGCTCCTGTCATAATAGGGTCTAGGAAAAGTAAGATGTACACAGCCTTATGATTATAAGGCGCTATCCTGTAGCAAGGCTGTTTACGAAAGACCCCCAAGCCTAAAACGTACCCTCAAGAAAACCCATAATATGATATAAATATTATGAAATTGGGTTGGTTCGGGTTAGTTTTATTTTGATCTTTTTACCTTTTGGTTTTGCTTTTAATTGTTTCTCAATGTGTGGTTGTTTCATATATTGCTCTTGATTTGTTTGAGCTTTGACTTAGCCTTTTGCTAGCGTTTGGATATTGGTTCAATGATCTCGGTATTTCTTATTCTTTGTCCTATATGTTTGTACGTTTTTGAACTTGTATCCTACTTATCGAAAAAGATATGAAATGGGTCAGCATCATATGATATGATGAAGCAAGCAAAGGTTAAATATGAGAGGAAGAAGTCACAATCAGGATGATATAATAAGCTTGAGATATGAAATGTTTTGTGAAAGTCAATAAAGCAAAAGCGGCTTTCGGTTTTTCCCTCTCTATTTTGTCTTAAACTTGTTGTACTAGGTTCCATTTCTCTTTTGTTACTACTCCCTTGATCATATCTGCACCCAGCCACAAAACTCGATATTGACATGTCAAGATCGAAGAAATTTGAAACCGAGAGAGAGAAAATATTAGGGTTTGTATTTGAAGATTTTGAAATCAAAGTACAAAAGAACTACTACAACAACAACCCAGTGCTTCAATGGGCTCCTGCATCAGCAAGGTCTGGGGGTAGATGTACGCAGCCTTCCCCCTTCCGAGGCTGCCCTGAAGGAAGGCTATTTCCGAGGACCCCCAACCTGATACACTTGTCGGCAGCAATGACGCCTTGCAACCTGGCATCAAAAGAGTAAATAAGCATATAAACAGGGCAAAATTAGGTAAATAAAGACAAAGAAATAGGTAGTAAATAAAAAAAGTACAAAAGGACTGTTAATAAGTATTTTTAAGAAACTAACAAGAAATCTTAAAATTGTAGAATTACAAAAAAAACTACCATTGTATTTGTAGAGAATAAAAATGTGGCCCAAAAAGCTTCTTAGAGGCAGAATTTGGAGAAAATGAGTGTGGCCAATTACAGCGAAGCGGCTGGCTTTACATAGTTCGGTATAAGAGCTTCGTTTTAGTATGTAATGGCCTTGTAAGTCCTTACGGATTAAAAGTTGTGAATGTTTAAGTTGCATGGGCGGATCAATGATTCTAACCCATCAGTTTTTGTTTCCAGGGGTCTACTGCTCCATGAGCTCTCCCATTACTCGTCCTACATAAAAAATAAAGCAAATAAGCATGACATGTAAGATTTAATTTTAATAATAAAAAAACATAAAGAAGGGAACGAAATATAAGATAGGAAGAAGATTAGAGCTGTTTATCGGATACAATGGGAATGCCATGGTCGGGAATTGAATGCAGGTGGCTTCTTTGACCTCGGGATTCCGAACCACTAGGCGATGTTTCTTTAGCACAAATAAATAGAACGTAATAAAAAGAAATAGACATAAAAAATGGCAAATAGAATGATTTAAATTAAGCCACATCATTGATACAAAATAAAGGATTATTACTTCAGCAATTCACCTAACTCCGCGATCGTTTTTTGACCTTTGAATGCAAATTATATTTCAAATACATTAATTATTATTTATTAGACGAAAGCAAATGCAGTTGTCATTTGCCGACTCAAATACGACTGTTTACTATATCAAATTTAATCTTTGTACTTTTAATTGTATCAATTTACTAATGTTAGTTTTTAGCCGAAATTACAATGTTAATCAGTACTTATAAGTTGGGGGTACACTAACATGCAAACACCGGATCCCATTAGAACTTCAAAGTTAAGCGTGCTTGGACGAGAGTAGTACTAGGATGGGTGACCTTCTGGGAAGTCCTCACCCCTTAGGTTAGTGGTACTCGGAAACGGCCTCTCTTCAGGGTAGCATCCTGAAAGAGAAAGGTTGCTTACATCCACCCCACAGACCTTGCTTAGGCGAGAGGCCTTGGGGGCACGGGGAATGTTGTTTTTTCTTTAATCAGTATTTATAAGGTTTTTTTTCCAAGGGAAGGGAGTATTTGGAAAAGGTTCAATGTTAATAAATGGTGAATGTATAGTTATAATTTCAGTCAAAACTAATATTAAACTTTGTATTGTATTAAATTATTATAACTAAAAGTACAAGGATTAAGTCGACACAGTAAGAAAGGTGGACCCATGCTCGTGAAAGGAATGGGACCAAAGAATCTGGAATCCTTGAGAGAATAATTGAAAATTTTGAAAGTATTCCAATGACATTTTACAGTTACGAAGATTATTTACAGGGTTTATATCACTTGATTAGCTTACGATGTGAGGACATCTAAGTTTCTTAACCCTACATTCAATAATTTAGATCCAGTATTAACGGGCGAGGTAATTATAGGCGATTTATACTTGTCAACACTCTTTGCCTTTTTTCTCGCTTCATTTGACGTTAAACTATATTTTTAGTGTCTGCATAATAACCGATATTCAACTATCCACTTCCTCTCTTCGTTATCTGATATAATACAAATATTTTCAGTAACACAAGGTAGGAACGTTTAAATGGTAAGGTTGATGTAGGCTTGAATTGTGTGGACAAGGTACGGGCCATCTAACATCATCTAAAAACCAACAAAAATAGAGTCCAGCTACGTGTGATGCTTAATTTTCATATAATTTTTTTTTGCCATATCCTAATTAGTTATTAAAAAAAAAAAAAAAAAAAAAAAGCAGTGACAGATGCATAACCGAGGTACGTATGATGCATTGCGTAAATGAAAAAATTGGGGAGCGGAAAGGAGTCAACATCCTTTCCTTTAATTTTATCGACACTAATAAAATAAAAGAGGATAATAAACTCTATTTTCACAATCAGAGAAGACAGAACTCTGAAAATAGAGGTTAAAATATAAAACTAATCAATTAACTAATCATTGATCTCCTCTAGTATATGTAGGGAGCTTTTTGAATTAAACTAAAATTATAAAAGATAATTCAAAATTTAAATCTGAAAATTAAATTAAATCCTGATTAAACTCTAGCTCTATCTTCAATTGTGTGGCTCCTCTGTGTCGTGTATTCGCCATCCTGAATCCGTCAAATACCTGCCAGTTGTGACTGGGCTGCATCAACGTAGACCTCGTAATTTTATTATTCAACTCTTAAAAGTTTATATGTGTCGGTACAAAAAATCGATAACTTATATGTATAGTCAAGATCGGTCTTGACATTTTCGAGGCTCTAAGCGAATGTTCCAAATGAAACCCTTTATATATAATAAATTTTTTCTTAACAACATAATACTAATACAATATATGATAAAAATATTAGTCACAAACTTATTAATATTAATAATTGAGACTTCAAACACAGCCTTTAAAATTTTGGGACCAGCAAGCGATTGCTTGGAGTTATGTGCGATCCCTTGTATAACAATGAGTGATCCTACAAAATAATTGACTTATTAATTTAGTAGTAATGAGTTTTCAATACTTCTTCTTGTAATTTGTTATTTTTTTTATTTTTGATTCTGTTCAAATTTGACTAAAAACTGAAAATAGAAAAAAACTAAAAGGAAAGAAAAAAAACTTTATTTTTTAATTTCTTATAAATTAAAAATTATAAATAAAAGAAAAATATCAAACATGACAAATAAAGCGGTTGGTAGGAATGAATAAAAATTTATAAATAATTTATCATTTCACACCTTTTCTTCACTTACAAGCCTCCTCTTCTCTTAAGGTCGGTTTAATTATTGCTTTTTGAAAATTAAAATTTCGATTTCAAAATTTATACAATTCAAGATGGATCAAAAACAACCTTTCTTTACGATAACTATAATAGAAATAAGACTGTGTATATCTTATTCTTCCTTCAAACCCTATCTTCGCAGGAGTCTCTTTAAGATATTGGGTTATTGTTGTTATAAAAATAAGCAATACATGAAGATTTGCAAATGATATCATTTCTTACACCTTTTTTTATAAAATGGATCAGCTATTTTGAAGAGAGTTACACGGTATTTTCGATACGTTTTCAAATTAGATATTTAGAGTCTATATTATTAGAGTTATAGCATTTGGGTTTATAATAGGATAATCTAATAGGTAATATAGTGGGTCCAACTCAGAAAAGGTTAATTCTATAAATAGGCGAGTCAATATATTCATAAGACATCAATCAATAAAAATATCATCATTTATGTTTTCTCTCTTTGTGCCTTTATTTTTAGTATTTTACTGCTTTTCTTTAGTTTAAGTTTATCTTTTATTTTGGTTCGTATCAATTTTATGAATAATGTTTCTCCAGTGTAATTTTTGCTTTTCGAAAATTAAAACTCAAATTTCGAAAATTTATAAAAATCAAGAGAGACGAGATGGACTAGCTATTTTTTAAGAGCTATACAATATCTTTACGACTAACGTGTTAGGTCGAGTCTTTTTAATAAAAGGCTCTGTTATGACCTTTTCTTACCTTGTTTTAAAAAATATGTACATAAGGAAATACGGATTGCGAAGGTGCTTTAAAGGGCAGACATCATAAAAAATTCATATCAAACTGATTTAGATTGATACGTACTAAAATTCGAATAAGGAAAGAAAACATGGGAATAAAAAGTTATAGTAAACATTAACAATAGGAACAAGGAAAGGAATATACCCAGTGCCTCAAGGGCTCCCGTCTACACAGGGTCCGGGCGGGGGGGGGCAATTGTGCAACCTTCCCCCTTCAGGATGTTAACCTGAAGAGAGGCTGTTTTCCAGTGCCCCCAACATGAGGGTGAGGACTTTCCAGAAGGTCACCCATTCTGGTACTACTCTCGTCCAAGCACACTTAATTTCAGAGTTCTAATAGGATCCAGTGAAGGCATGTTGGTGCCTCCTTTGGCTATAGTAAACATTAACAATGTATAGTTAATATTTTATTTGACAATAAAAATTAAATCTTTATAATTTTGGTAATAGAATTACTAACCTGTATGGTTAAATCTTTATTTTTCTCTTCAAGGTTTCGGAAATAGCATTCCTTTAAAGTAGCACCCTCTAGAAGTAAGGCTATATATATCTTTATTCCCTACGCCGTAATTGACAGAAGCTTTACTAAGGCACTAGACTGTTATTATTATATAGCTAAATTATTATTTATACGAAGCACTATATTAAATAGTCTATATAGTATTGAGCCGCTAAAACATAAAGTAATGGATGATGCTTGGCAGTATACGGCGCTGGCTTCCGTCAAATCCCCAGGGGGTTGGGCGTTACAAATTTATAATGCAATGTTATACATTCGTGATTTTATAATGGGTAAATTATAAATTTTTTTTTTTACCTTTTGCTTTGAAAGTAAATTTTTTTTTTTTCACAAATAAAAGTTCTCATAAAATTTTTTTATTTTTAAAAATTTATTACTTAACTTCAATATAACTTATTTTTGATCATTTTACTCATGTTTAATTTTATATTTAGAAAAAAATTTTATATTATTAGACAAAAATTAAAAAAAATTTATATTTTTAGCAAAAGAATTAAAGGAATTTGTTATATTTATAAAAATATAATTATTTTAATTAATTAGAGTAATATTATTATAAATTCAGAAGATAAAAAGTATTTGAAAAATTTTCATAAAAAAATTATGAGATAGATATTATAATGTCACTACTATAATTAATTAAAATAATAATTTTTATAAATATAAAAAATCTCCCTTTTTTAAAAATATAAAAAAAAATCTTTATTTTTCTTCAAAATATAAAATCCCTATCTAAAATAAAATTAAACACTTAACTATTTTATTTTGAGGGGCAAAATGGTTAAAAAAAGTTGTTTAGAGACAAAGTAAAAATTTTAAAAAATAAGAGAGTTTAACGAGTGATTTTATTTGTTCTGTTATTAAAGCAACAATGGAAAATTTTCTATATTTTATCATTTTATAAATGATGTAACTTCACATATTTATATATCTTATTATTTATAATATGTAATATCTTCCAAAAAAACACTTCGAAAAAACACGAACGTGCTGGTGGTTCGAGGTCGCAATTGGGCGCTCTCGTGTTTAGTCTTGTGAGTGCGGTGGTTGGCGGGTTGAGGTTTTTGTGTTCGGTGTGTTTGAGAGTGATGGGATTTTGAGTCGGGTTCAAGTGAGTATATAGATCCGGTTGGTGACATGGGACACAAAGGTGGTATGGAGGGTCGATATTTTGATTTACAATAATAAGGAGGTAAAACATTAACCTAAAAAATGCCATCAATATTTGGAAGAGAAGAGAGATGAATTTTGAACACAAGACCTCAGTTAATAATCTAACCACTGTACCAAACTTAACATCTCTTGTGCAGAGGCAACAAACGTCATATTATATATGTTTTGCAAGGGAAGATGTGCATGCTTTTATTTGAGCAGATTAGTTGATGGCCCATGTTAATTATAGCATTATATGACTATTTTATGAGAATTACGGGCATGTTTGATATCGTTTTCTACTTGTTTTTTATTGCTAAAAACCTAAATCAAATTGCGAAAACAAGTTTCTTTTTTTTTTTTTAAATATTGTTTATTGATTCCAGTTTTCACTCAAAAACAAAAAGAATCAAGCAACATACCCAGTGCCCCAAGGGCTCCCGCCTAAACAGGGTCTAGGGGCAGATGTACGCAGCCTTTCCCTTTCAGGATATTACCCCTAAAGAGAGGCTGTTTCCGAGTGACTCCAACCTGAGGGTGACTTCCCAGAAGGTCACCCATTCTGGTACTGCTCTCGTCTAAGCACGTTCAAAAACAAAAAGAATCATTTCTATAAAATGGTTTTAGTTCCTAAAATCCCGAAATTGTGAACAAAAAATAATACCAAATGGACCCAGGTTTCAGGCCTAATGGTTGATCCCATGTTTGGGCTTTAGGCGGGACTGTGATAAGGCCTTATAGTGCTAAAAACACAATTAAGGTTGAACCTTTATAACAAGAGGTCATAAGTAAAATCCTTGGTAAATAAAAAAACGACGAGAATCACCTGGGGGGACCATTGGTAGTGGTCTTGGTGTGCCACACCCGAGACCCAGGGTTCGATTCTCATCTATCCCCCCTTCCCTACTTGTATGTGATCCAAAAAAAAAAAAAAAAAAAAAAGGGAGGGACAAAAGAGGAAAATCCAATCTCGGGTCCTGAGGTTGGCCCAGGTCATTTACCAAACACAACCATTGTCACACTTCTGGTTAGGGGTGTAAATGACAGCTTATTATAAAACTCAAAAGGATTGGCTTATTTAGCTCACTGAACGAAGCCCAAGCCTAAATGGGTCTATCTTATACAACTTATTAGCCCAAATATACCACATCGAGCCAAGTTTGAGTTGATCTCAAGCCAAAACAAGCCCAGATGGAGCTTAAATAAGCCTACGGAAGACAATCTCATTTTGGAGCTCATCCGAGTTAAATTCAAACTAAACCCAGCCAAGCCGAACCTAAGCTTATGATGAGTTAAGCTCAACCTTGAAGTTTCCAAGCTCGATGAGCCCAAGCTAAGTGCAGATAAGGTGCGCCTCGAGCCTGACGAGCTTGAGCTCTACACAGCTCATATACACCTCTATCCCCAGTGCATCAATTTGAACATCAAAACTTCCTTTTTTGCATGGAGATAAAACACAAATTTCACATTCAACCAGACATTCTTGATACTCTATGGTTGAACATGTGAGGATTCAAAACAAGGAAATCAAGATGAAGGATCAATTGTCTAACCATGGAAGGTGATCAACGCTCACGACAAGCTTCTCCTTGTTCATGGCGAAGCAGAAGGTGGCAGCCACCTCTGATGAATCATCCAGTATACGTTTTGTTATCAAGCATTGTCTGCAACCGCTGAGTGCTAGCGTGAAATCCTTCTGTATAAGCCGTGTTCTTGAATATCATCTGAACCATCCACAAGTAAGCATTTAACCTTGTGCTATATCGGTTGGTGCGGAAGGAACATGTTTCAGTTAGAAAAAGGGGAAAGGATCCATATTTTGTTCATGATTCAGAACTATGCACGGATCTGTATTTTTTTGGATTAAAAATGGTGTTCACGTATAGTTACCAATTAAACGGTAAAATACGCGTTTTCTTAATGTTATCCGTATAATACACGTCTTATAATACGTATCTATGGGTTCTTGTTTTAAAAAGAGATAAATAGTTGAAAATAATCAATACTTGCATCTAAATTAAGGATCCATATTCAATATTTTGCTAACTTTGCCGCTTCAATTATAAAATTCTTGATTATACCTTATCCTTTTTATTCTTTCTACTACCGCTATTATAACTAACACTATCAAACAAAAGTCTAATGGATAGAATTATCACTCCCCATTTTATTCGTATTTTTTATTATTATTATTATTTTTTTTGCCTTCGGGCTTTGTTGTGCTATATATATATATGTATATGCATGTTTTTATAGGTCGATGAACTCTTAAGAAAAATTTCCATGTATAAAACCGAATATATATATTGAATTTCATTTAATTTCTGTGTCGTATTTTACTAACAAAATACGCAAAAGGGTGGATTTGTTAAGTAAGCAGCGACAAGAAGGAGATGTGAACTTAAGACCCGTTATACTAGAGTCTTAACCATGATCAACGAGTTAAATAACTATGCTTTATTCGTTATCAAGAGTAACTCACAGCTAAGTTATTGAGCTCCGAGCTAAGACGTCTTCTAACACTGTCCGATACCACAGCTCCAAGCTGGTCTCCATGCTTTTTAGCATTCTCCTCGGTTATCTGCATAAGATGACATGAAATCTAAAACCCGAAAGGTAATTTTTGAATTTGGATTAGAGAAAATAACACGAAATTTACCTCTGAGCAAATGACGGCAGAAAATTTATCTAAAATCTCGTCCACCAATGCTTCTGGATTGGCAACCGACTTAGACAAATGTACAGAACTTTCCGCATTTTCTTTCGATTTCTTCACATTGACAGTTTGCTTGACAGCTTTAGCTACATTAGCAAAAAACAAAAGCGTATATATAATCAGTTAACAAGCAATCTTCAACAGCAAAATTTGCTAGATGCACAGAGGTTGAATTCTTGGGTTTATATGGGTAAATTTTACAGAAAACCACTTTCAAAAATAGTTATTTTTTACTTAACTACCATAACTTTTCAATATTTCAAAAACCACCTAAAAAATTTAAATATTTCAATCAACCACCTATATTAACGTCGTTCATATTCCAATTGGGTTACATTGTACTGCATAAGTTATGCATAAAATCGGGGAAAATATGACACATGTTGGTTTTAGCTCAATTGGTGAAGTATTATACTGCTCAGGTGGCTCTATCTGTGTACACACAAATACGTAGTGGGATTTGAACTTGCACGTAGAGATAGTTATAAACAAAGATGAAGACCATATATGCTTGAGCAGGGAATGTAACTGTGGCACGTCCATAAATCCCAATCTCCCTTCCGTGCGTACAGAAATTATGGAAAATTCCAGCCTGATCAATCTATGCGGTGTGGATTCGCAAGTGGTGGATTAGGAATGAGAAAGGGAAGAAAAGAGATTAAGAGAGAGGATGAATGAGGTAAAATCGAGTCAACCATTGATGTTCTTGTTAAACAAACTCGAATACAAAAGTCGGACATATGCATGGATCCAAAGGTCAGGCAGAAATGGTCAACCGTAGCACAATTAGTTCAAATTATTTCCAAAGCACAAGGTTTTGAATATTCCGTTCTTTCTGGCTCTGTTATAAGATTCTTCTATCTTTTCGTCAAATTTGAAGCGTCCAAGAATCATCCGATGTTCCAATACCCTTATCTGATATGGGTATTTAAAAGTAGAACAAGAAAGTTGAAGTAGCTGTGTTGATATAAAGGTCTAAGATCAGAATGCAATTGCATGATCAACTCCTATGTGTACCAAATTAAGGTACCCAATTTGTCTACAAGATTGATATACTTGGCAAAAGTTATTAGCTTATGCAAAAGTAATCATTTAATATTATATTATTAATCCAATTAATCTTTGTCATTTGATACACAAAGTAGCTACATATAGCATTTTCCTGATATTGTCATGGGTAACTATCAGGGAGAAAAACTTGGCAAATTATAACCACTTTCTTCCCCAATAAAGAAAAGATAGTGACTTCTGCAGTTTCAAAACTCATATGCCTTTCGACACAATACATTACTGCCTTCTGAAATTGTAATAAAACACATAATATTAATAAAATATGAGAACTACCTGCGACAGGAGCAGGTTTAGTATCTGTATGCTGTTGATTTTGGGTTGGCACGTGTGATGGGGCTACCTTCTCAGCCGATTCTGGCAGAACTATGACATCAGTTGGGACAAAAGCAGCCAGATCGGGAGGTTGGTCCTTCCCAACAGTAGGATTTGCCTATATTGAGCCCCATATAAAGATTTTAAGTGATCATCAACGGATTACGCAGCTCAAATCAATACAAAACGGATATTAGGATTTAACCTCGAGATCAACATAACTGGGTTCTCTTCCAATTGATTTCAGAAACTTGTCAAGGCCAGTACAACTGAGTGCTGTCACAAAAAAGCAAACCACCACCAAGTGGGTACAACGATGACAACAATACCAATAAGAGCAACAAGCTTCAAGCATAAGAATGTGCATTTTTGGAATACTTTTTTGGCAGACAGAATTGATGTCAGGCAAGAGTTTCCAAGAACCTTGTTGACAGAAAGCCATTGAAAGACATTATTGAGAAATATTACTGAACGGTCAACAAATTTAAAAAACGAAAACGTGGCCCAAACTATATAACGTGAAGAATGGCAGGATATAGATTCTTTTTAAGGTGGGAAGAACCCGAATAGCAGATGCAAATGACAAGCAACACTAATGAAGACTATGATAGGATCGAATCACATAAATTGAAACCTAAATCGAAATAATAATAGAATAGAGAAAGAGAAGAACAAGAGACAACAAACTTGCGTGGTTTGGCCAAAGCCAACGTCCATAAAAAGGAGCACAACAACTTCATCATATTGGAAGCAGATTACATGAGACGTTTCAAAGCTATAACCCTACTACTCAACATGCAAAATCTTTGTACCTATGCATAGCCACACACTAAACCCCAGTGTGACATAGGCCTAAACTAGATCAGCCCAAACTTCCATATCAAAAACAAGGCCTAATACAACTAGAATTCACACGCAAACCCAATAGGCTACTTCGCAGAACTATAGTGAACACTTCAAGTACCTTGCTTAGTACTTTGGCCACTTGTACGCAGCATTCATCAATTTTCACAAAGGCAATTAATTAAAGAAAGTATACAATTACATTTAAAATATCATGCAAAGTAAGAAACTTAAAGCTGGTAACAAGGGTAAACTGGAGCAGCCACAGGATCAAATGGCGGATAGCTGTCACATTCATGGATGTTGCATAATGAGTTCCGGAGATTACACTAGATTTTTTAGGGAATACAAGTAATTTTTACACCTTATATTTGCAAAACATTGAAGGAATAGCCACGCATTTATTAATTTATTGTCACTTGACATATTTAAAAACACATAGACACATCTATAAAATTATATGTTGCCTGGACTCAAAGTATGGGCGTCCTGTATGAATGCATACCACAGGGTCCAACTCCCCAAATCTAGTTAAGGATAAGGTGTAAATGAACGAATTCTAATTTTGGGTACTAGCACATACCGGTGTTCCATCTGGAAATATCATCTTCAACCATTTTCTAATTTTATGATCTTTTTAATATATTGTATCCATTTTAGTCTAAATATATGAGCTAAATAGTAATGCTAAAGTAAAATGCGTTGAAAAACAAAACAATTATACAATATTCTTGCTAACATGAAAATGTGGTTTAAGACGATTTATTTATAACAAGTGATTCAAGACAACTGTGCCATGTTTAACGGCATTTTTCTGTGCCTGATACGGGTTCCAAACAGGAACCAAGGTCATGGTAATGTCAACCTCATACTTCGCTGAAACTACATAGTCCAGGTAACAGAGATTCATTGAAGGCTATTACAATATACCCATCAAGTGAAGGCCAATTTCTGACAACTAGCTCAATTAGTACATCAACCATTATGCTATATAATAGATTTAATTGACCTCCATGGGAATGACTTAGCTTTCGTACCTTGATATTAACTATTTAACCATTGACAAAAAACTTACTGTTCCACAATTCCATTAACTTAAGTCGGTCCTGAAGCGCAGACATATATTTTGAAGTCACAGTGATGCAGAAGTGGCAGCTAAAGATGATGACAGAGAACATAATGAGAAGAACCAATTTGTATTTATACAAACGTTAAGCAGCATTCTTACCAATTGACATGTCATTGGATAAGGGGTGGAAAAAACAGCGAGTCTGAAATCGAATTCTTTGATCCAGCAGTAATGAAACATGCCTTCATAGACAAGAATAAATTAAGGTATGAGAAAACTCAGTTCTAGACCTTCAGATCAACATATGTGAGACCAATAATGAGATTCGAAAAAAAAAAAAAAATTTAGTCAAAAGAAAAGCCTATAAAAATAGTTCAAATCATCACAAAGCATTGCCCTAAAAAGCGTTTAATTCCATATGTCTACATCCATAACACATTCGTAGCATGTTATTTCATGTATATTCACAAATACCATCAATTTTTTGCAAGGGAATAAAAACGCACCCATGACACTACGTTTTTTGAGAAACACACAGATGGGGCATTATATCTCATAAAATGTTACCCTAATGGCGACGGTTAGCAAAACCCAATTAACAAAATGTTCGCAAAATAGGAAGAAAAAGCTGACACAATTCAGCACTAGCATAAGCAGAAGCAATCCAATACCTTGCTGACTCGTTAATTAGTGCTAAAGGAGTTACACAACCCAATGGCACCTGAATGCAAAGACACCAAACAAGTAACAACATTAGATAGCGCATCAAGATCATCAAACTGAAATATTTAACGGCCTGCAATCATATATCGAATTTCCAATACAAAGAAACTATACAAAAATTGTTTAACTATACAAAAAATTGTTTTGTAACCACATAATGTATTAGCATTCAATCTAATGTTTCACGTTAGACGTAGACCATTCATATTCATAACATCATTATGTCAACTAAGACAATGAACTGTTCCCATCACTTACTGGAGTCCAGCAAGAATTTATGCAACCTTCAAAACAGAAAAGGATAGGAAAAATCGTAGATGCGTGAAGCGGGAGCAGGAGCTTAAACAAAAGCAGAGTGGGGAAGCAGCTAATTATAGAAGTTTCTAAGGTTGGGAGAGTGGAGAGAGCGTTTATATTACCATATATTAAGTATACAAGAAAAATTAAACAAAGTAAATACTAAGTAATAACCAAGGAAATTAAGGATTTCAAATACAATCAAGAAAATTGACTCCACATACCCACCCAATTCAATTATTCTTTGAATCGAGAGATAAAATTAGCCAACAAATCAACTAATAAGTATCTCATTATCAAATGATTCAACAATTATTTCAACGTGTTTCCTTTCAGTTTAATTGGTGTTTGAAACGCAAACCTAACTCCAAAACAGAATCGCATTTCTAAGGGTAAAGCATTAGCATTTGAGGAGTTTCCAGGAACTATGGGCAAAATTAAGTAACGGCTGGAGAAACAAAATGCCCATGCCTTTGGGGTATCATTATAATGTCAAAATTATAAAATTAAAACACATAAACAAACCTGAAGTATTTCACCCAAAGCTTCTTCAGGTGCCATTCTTATACCACCCTTTCCTAAACCAAGCCTCTGAGACAAAACTGAATTTCTTCCATTAGTATCCAGAAAATTTAACAGCACACGCAAATTCAAATCACGCCTCTATTTTGGTAAACCAACCATTCTGCAATTACAGAAAAACTAAATGACTAGGAACAGAATAATGTGTACCTTTCATATCTACTTTAGTATTTGGTAGAGCAGAAACAATATAAAATCTATTTTTCTTGTCCTGCATAGACCACATAGATGCAAATATCAAACGAAGAACTAAGAGAATAAACTTGAATGCACTGTTATAAAGGCAATAAATTTTGTCAATAAAACACAGCTACCTTCAGGAACAAATTTTTGCAGAATGCACCTTCAAGGTGGCCAACATACTTTAGCTGAAAGAAACAAAAAATAAAAAAAAACAAAAAAAAAAATCATATTTCTATGGAACATGACTAGAGGAACATGAGCACCAAAATGATGTGGAAATGATCTTACTGCAGCTTCAACGGTCAGAACTGCAGGATGTTCGTATTGCTCAAAATCAATTTGTAACTCCTGCACCATGCATAATGTAAATTGCTAGACTTATGAGGATCAACTGCATATGAAACTTGATAACCGCATAGCCAGCAATATCAAGACAGCTCGGGAACACCTTTTCAGATACAAGGGAAGGCGATTTGTTTTGTCAAATGGACATGGGAAAATCATGAAAAACGATGCAGGTCGATAAAGGCTCACCAAACTAGTCAAGGAACTAAAAGCTTAAGCATATGGGTAAAAGCCCAGGAATGATGTTATAATTTAACATGCCCATTCACACGAATGCCTACTGAGTTTGACGCATGGATATTGCAAAGATCCACCTCATACATTTCGCTGAAATTATGTTAATATTGAAAGTGGGGACTATTAGGATTCAAACTCGTGACCTCTTAGTCAATAAGGCTCTTTTACTTTGTCATGGAACCAATTTACCTAAAAAGGTTAAACTTATGGGTAAAAGCCTAAGATAGATTTATATTTTAACAAAACAGAACAAATTAACCTGGAAGCACATAAATTCAACCCTGAATTTAAACATTGGATCACTAAACTACCAGATTGAAGATAATTACACTCATTAGTTCCCAAAATGGACGAGTTCATCACTCATTCTCGCTTAATCACAAATTTGCGGCAAATTTCTAGCCCTTTCTTCTTCACAAGCCCATGGAAACGGAAAAAAAAAAAATATGAAATTCAATCTAAACTACATAGCCAGATGTCGTGATTCTGTGAATATCTGATCGGCTGGATATATATCCGATTGATCAGATATATCAGCCTGCGTAGAGTTTTTGTCGGTATCCGATTGATCGGATACCTAACCAATCGATGGCGGCCGTTTTTAACAAAATTTATTATGTTTTTCGTATTTTTTCATTTCTTTTTCAATATTTTGCCCGGTAAACTCTAGGAATAGGGATTAGTCCTTAGTTGTAAATAATTCTTTCACTTGATTAATAAAATTTCTACTTTGATATTCAATTATAACTCTCTCAATTTCTCCCATTTCTCCGATTTCTCCCTCTAATTTTCCTTCTTCTTCCTTCTCCCTTCTTCCCTAATACTGATTCTTCCCCTAATTCTTCATTTTCCTCGTTAAAGTGTTCTCTTTTCATGATTAATGTATGAAGTTTTGGCCTAATTACCACATTCCATCATAAAAATTGGTATCACAGCCAAGTTTGGCCTAATGACTACATTAGGTCATAACACTAGATTTACAAATTTACAAATAAAAGAAGGTATAGAGAGATAAAATGGAAGATCAAAGAAATGAACCTGCAAACGAGCAAGAAGCTGATCCTTGGTACAAGCCATTGTGCATCAAATTGCAAGGATTGAAATGGCTCCTGCTGCGAATCGCAGATTAGGGTTTTTGGTTTCGAAGAACAACAATCATCCAATCACAGACGAAGAAGACGAGTCGGATAACATATTACAATCACCGCGGATCGGACCGAAATCTAACATGGGCTTGGGTCAGGCCCGTTTACGATACGGGCTTGGAATGTATTAGACTGGGCCTAGAACTGGGTTTTGATGTGAATTATAATTTTAATTTTAATTTTAATTTTTACAACTTTATTTTTTTTTTCTTCTAAAGATAAGGAGGTACAATAATAGCTTAATGAGAGTCGTTAATATTCGGGGAAGGAGGAGATTAACTTCAAGCCTGAGACGTTGAGACCTGATGCTTGAGGCCGAGTAGCATAAATGGAATGAATGGTTGCGTAAATGTGACCAAGAAATATTTATAGAAATAATAATGAATAATAATTTTCTATGATTTATTTGTTTTAATTGGTGCGTAAACGAATTGAGCTGAGTTGAGCACTCCCTTATTTGAAAACGAACTTGATAGTCCTTAACGAGTTTGAGTTTGAACCTAACGTTCGTTGAGATTTTGGACCTTTGTTTGAATTTTGTTTGACAAGATATTAGTAATGTTGATACATGCCTTTGACCTGGCATGTGAAACTAAATGAGCTGAGTTTAACAAGCTTGTTATTGAGTTGAACTTGCTACAAAGTTGAGCTATTTGAGCTACTAGTGAGCTATTGTTAATCCATTGTTGAGCTAATACTGAGGCATTAATAATCTGTTAGCGAGTTTGTATTCAAGTGTTTGAGAATGATAATGACTCCAGGATTCTCTTGTTCAAATTCAGTTAAGCTGTTGAAGACCGTTTAAATTCGAATAGATAAGCTATGAAGCCGCAAAAGGAACACGAATGGGCTCTAGTCAACTTCTGTAAGCAGTTTATAAAACATATGATTCATTCACACCCTTATTGTCAATCACATATCCTTAAATTGGCATTGCATTTTATGAAATATTAGATTTTTCTTGAAAAAGACAAAAAAAAACTAAAATAATAAAAGTCAATGTTAGATCCAGTTAGACATTAATCGGACAGAAGAAGGTGAGATGTATGATGGAAGGAGATTCATAAATAAGCTTAGTCATATGAGTCCACCTAATATCAGTTTATTTTGAAACGAAATCTTATTTAAACTTATCGATCGTAAGGTAGCACCATGTTGGAGTAAGGTTAAGTACATTTCATCCTCTTCCATACCCTGTATTAGCATAAGTCTCTTTAAGACACTAAATTGCTATTGTTGTTGTATATCAATCTCATATATACCAACTCTGTAAACCTGACATGAAACACATGAGAAATTTCACAAAAAGCATCGTTAAAGTGTATGGATAAAGCAAAGCAACATTCCCAATACTTGAAGGACTCCCGCCTAAACAGGGTCGCACGAGGGGGGATGTACGCAGCCTCCCCCCTCCATGGTTGTTACCTTGAAAAAATGCTGTTTCCGAGAACCCCCAGCCCGAGGGGTATAACACGAGGACTTTCCAGGAGTTCGCCCATCTTGGTACTACTCTCGCCCAAGCACGCTTAACTTCGGAGTTCTAATGTGATCCGTTACTTGCGTGTTGGTACCCTCTTAAGTGCATGGATAAACCGTTTAATTGATAAAAAGTGTCTAACGTATAGTGTCACATCTTGGCTACAAGTCAAACAGAGTCAAGCTTCGCCGGTGACCACTAAGTGCAAGAATTGCTTGTCCTCGTGCGGTGGCCGTGGTCGGTGTGATTCATACAATCAAATCACTTTATATTATCAAATCAAGCATAGTTGGTCAAAGACGACACCCAAATTAAATAAAATTTAATATATTTGTGTATTATTTGACTCTATATTTAAAAATTTGGTTAAAAATCTGCTGACTTATAACAGAATATGTGTGTGTATATATACAGTGGCATTCTTAGGAGATGGTGAGAGCATAAGAGGAGCGAATCCTGGCCTTCCATTGTAATGGACAGCCAAAATTTATTAAACATTAAATACCTCCTCATGGGACCAAAAAGAAAGGGCATGGGAGGAAGATTATTATTATTATTATTATTTTCAATAATAAACAAATATTAGCCGCAAATTGTTATTTTTTTTTTAATGTCCAAATAATCTTAGTCGTCTATTACAATAGAGGGCCATAATTCACCCCTCTCACACTCACCCTCTTATAAAAACGCCAACCTATATGTATATGTATGTGTATATACATACATACATACATACATACATATATATATATATATATATATATATATATATATATATATGTACATATGTGTATATATATATACACAACAATAACAACAAACCCAGTGCCTGTAAGGGCTCCTGCAAAAGTAGGGTCTGAGATATATACATACATATATATATATATATATATATATAATAACTCATCCTATAATCCTAACAAGATGGAAAGGAATATAATTGTAACAGTTTGCCTTTTTTTTTTTCCCCCAATAATTAGAGGCATAGTAGGAATACAAAATATGTAACTCGTAAGGACGAGCCATAAGTAAACTTGCATAGAAACAGGGATAAAAAAGACAAAAAAAGTATAACATCCCGTGCCTAAGAAAACATGATTATAAGAAAGAAATAGGTAAAACTAACATATACTAAACGTCTCAGTCACTTTTGGAAAGTACTCACAGTGAACCAGAAATAAGGATGAACGAACTAAAAGACAAAAAAATAAATCTTCTAAGCCCGTAATTCATCAATTCAATTTGCTTAATCATGCTTTTCAACCCCAACATTTTCCTAAGTTCCCATGGACGCTTTGCAGCAAGAAGCTTATCAGCATTTTTAGCATTGTTGTCCTTGTTTGCCAAATTTCCCTTTTTCATGTTTGTTAGAGGGCTTGACAGATCTTTTCACGCTATTTTCAGGTGACATATACGGTATTTCCTTATAATAATGGTAACAAAAAATTTAACACATTGTAAAAAATAAGGTATAGTTAATATATTAGATTTAATATGTCTATCTTACCAAAATATGTATATGAGTAATATAGTATAAAACCAATTTTGAACCTTCACCCATCAGTTTAAACTTTTGAGATAGTTGGTTCCATGACATAACTAATTGTTCCGAAAACTTCCAACGGATAGGTGAATGTTCATTATTGGTTTTATACTATAAAACGCCCTCTTAAGCAAATACTCATTGGGTTTGAAGCATGCATGCACATGCTCACGTCATACCTTATACTATTAATATAGAAAGTGAGAGCTGTAGGGATTCGAACTCGTGACTTCTTGGTCAATTTGGCTCTGATATCATGTCAAGGAACCAACTATCTCAAAAGCTTAGCTTGATGAGTGAAGGTACAAAATTAATGTTATAACCCACCAGGGCCTTGACTTAGTGGTAGGTAGGGGTGTAAACGAACAAAACGTTCAATGAACTACTCGTATTAGAAATTGATTATGACTAGTTCGTGTTCATAATTAGGGCTCGATAACTTATCGAGCCGAGTTCGAGCAGGCTCGATAAGCTTAACGAGCCGAGTTCGAACTAGGGGGTGCTCGGCTTGTTAATGTTCGTGAACAGTTCGACAAGAGCTCGTTAAGAGCTCGTTAAAGGCTCGTTAGCAGTTAATATTAACTCCAAAATAGTTTGATAATGGCTCGATAGTAACTCGAATAACTCGGCTCGATAGGGAGCTCGACTCGATAATAAGCTCGTGTTTGTTATGAGCTCGATTTCATTCGATAACGAACTTGACTCGGCTTGATAAGGAGCTTGAATTGGTTCGATTAGCTTAACGAGCAGAGCCGAGTTTCGAGCACAACAAAATCTTAACGAACCGAGCTCGAACAAGGTGTTGGAAAGCTCGATAAGAGCTCGGCTCGAACTCGAGCTCGATAAATCTTAACGAACCGAGTTTGAACAAGGGGATGCTCGACTCGGTTCGGTTCGTTTACACCCCTAGTTGGCAGGAGGCAAGTGAGGGGATACCGGTATAGAGTATTACTTTAGACCAGAAGATTCAGGGTTCAATTCCTCCCTTGAATCTCTCCTTGAGGATCGTAGATTTAGTTGGCTCCTGTAGTATGTGGATCGTCACATAAATTAAAATTTACCAAGTAACCGAATTTCTCGTTAGCAAAAATTATCGGTGCAAAAAGGGCTGGATAACACTGACTGAAGGTAGTACGGGGAGAGGACCTTCGCAGGTAAGTTCCTACGGGGGCCCGGTCAAACTGGCTAGGATTCGCATGTTGTTGATGGGTTGCACAGAACACGATGTGGATTTCCAGGGCCGACCTTTCTACCCTGGTCCACCCTTGACTTTCCCTACATCCCAGCTGGACTAATCAAAATATATATAGGCAACGGCAAATGTATCGTGCCATGTCGTGTTAGAACTTAACTGTCCTATATTTTTTGTCTTTTAGTTTGTTCTGTTTTCGAGCCCTACCTAGTGGTGTTTGAGGCTCTTACTGTTTGCATATTTTTGCTTGTTTTTCTGTTTGTAATGTTTTTGTTCTTTTGGCCCCGGTCCTTATACGGGTTGACTCAGAGCTTGCTTGTTCGAGTTGCTTGCTATGCATTGAGACTATGTTGCTAATTATCGGGAAAAAAAATGGCGTGTTGTATGTGTATATAAGCTAGCTTGCAATTGGGATTATATGGCTCGAGGCTCGGTTTGGGATTTGCAAATTGAGCTTGAATCTAACTTGATGAGCTTTGAACTAAGATTGGCATACTTAGACTCGTTTCAGTGCAATCTAGCTTGTTTGGGGTTATTTAAGCTTGAGTTTAGCTCATTTAAGTTTAGTTTGACTCAATTGACATATTTAAGCTAATAAATTATGTTGAGATAGATGTATTTTGGAATGTTAGGAGCTAGTGAACCTACAAACTTGAGCTTCACTTGGCTCGAGTTCGGCCCGGTAAACTAAATGAGACAACTCTGATCAAAGCTCAAAACGAATTGAGCCCGACAAGCCAATTCACAAGGGCTCACAAGCTAACTCGGCTCATTTACACCCCCTATGTGATCATGTTATGTTCAATGTTCATGTTTGTGTTGTAAAATGCGTTTTAGAGAAGAGGCCATCCTAATTTTACCCCTTTTTTTCCGATAATTAACGGGGATGAACTCCTGATACAAAAGCCGACGTCTCAAACAAGAGATTCGAAAAGCACACACAAAGTGTGGGAAGGAAAAAAAATAACAAGAAACCTGCAAAAGAAGAGAGACAAGCCCAACCACTAGAACAACACCAAAACAGTGAAAAGATAACAAAACAGAGCAAAAAAAAACAACCTCCAACCCGCAGCATCAGACGCCAAAGAAAAAGCAACCACCCACAAACAACTCGAGACATACCAAGAAAGCCCCACCGAAGAAGACACCAAAGACAAGCCTAACAGCAATCATAATTAGAAACATGATTTAGCATAATCAAATCAATTAGTAAGTATCAAACTTCATGTATAATTCAAAAGCTAAAATAAATATGTCAAAAAACAACATAATAATAGGTATAATACACTCTACTATATATATATTTGTGAGATCACATGATATGTCGTACATGATACACAGCAGAATAGATATAACATCATGTGCATCCAATATGCAAATGTAGCAGAGCCTAATTCATCGTAATTGATGCATGGGGCCCGTTGTTTATGTCCCTACTAATTGCAAATTTTGGCGCATATATATATATATATATAAATTACAGAAAAACCCCCTAACTTGTGCATCAATAACAAAAAATCTCCCTCACGAATAAAACTACTCACTAAACTCCCTAACTTTTGAAAATTTTTCACCTGCCCCCAAATAACTTTTTTTTGATCATTTTATCCCTCAACAAAAAAAAAATTATATTTTATCTCATAATATTTTTTTCTGAAAATTTTAAAAATAATTTTTATCTTCTGAACTTATATAAAAATATAAAATATTTAATTTTTGTCTAATAAAATAAAACCCTTTTCTAAAAATAAAATTAAACATTAAGGGCAAAATGGTCAAAAATAAGTTGCATGGGGGTTAAGTGATAAATTTTTAAAAGTGAGGGGGTTTTGTGAGTGCTTTTATTTGTGAGGGGGGTTTTCTATTTTTAAAACAAAAGATAGGGAAGTTTTCTGTAATTTACCCTATATATATATGTATGTATGTATGTATGTATCAGAATTGTACTGGTAAATATATATATTACCTTATATAGGATTTGTATTTATATATCTTATTAGAATATCACCTTGAAGAGGTAAGGTTATGTACATTCTACCCTTCCAAATCCCGTTTATACGAGAGCCCTTGAGGCACTAGATCTGTTATTGTTATTGCGTTGTTTCTTAGAAGCATGAGAAAGTACAAAAGTGCATGGCATGACTCAAAGATAACAACAAAGAAACACCAAATGCAGTAGACTGCTCACAACCAGGACTACAAAACAAGGGCAAACCTAATGCTGATGATTTCATGATTAAATACTAATAGATAGCGGACATAAGTTATCCCAACAATACACACCCGAGAAGATTTACTCCAATGACAAACAAAATAGAAGACAAAGGACCAGCCTCATTCCTAATCAGCCCAATTAGGTTTGATTATACGAGAATAAACATACCAACGTTATGTCTTTACGGATAAAAATAGCAATGGACACTTGACGTATGTGTGTGTGTGTAAATAGATTATCAAATTTATATAGTTAAAAATATTTCAAATTCAAAATAAGCTACAGCGCCATATATATTACAAGCGGCAAGATAGATACAACTCCATAGACGAGTTAAACATTATTAAGAGTAACGACCCAATTCAAACTTAAATTCAACTCAAAATGAGTTATATACGTGTCAAAAGCCTGATTATTTTAAAAATTTAGTATCAAAATCTTGGTGACGAAGATACTAAGATATGATTGTCACTTTGTATTGTGTTCCTAGCGGCATAGATTCATGGAGACCAAGTGCAATGTGAAAAGGAAACAAGTATGATCATGCGTAGCCTTACTATATATAATACGAGCATTATTATCATATATTATATTATAATATATACTATAATTATATAATATATAGTATATGATCCGATAGAGTTCCTGGGAACTTGCGTATACTGGCCCACTTGGAGATGTACTAATTATTTTTGGTAATAAAATATTCCTATAATTTATATTTTAAACATGTAATCATATTTTTCCATTTAAAAAAGGACCTTTTTTTTTATTGTTGTTAATAATATAGTAAAATTTATTTTTTTATGATAGTTGTATACAATACATATTTTATAACATATATCTATATTTTTTATATTAAAAAAATAAAAAATTAGTTGAAAATAATTATATCTACACCTAAGTTAAGTATTTATATTCTATACTTTGTTAAATTTATTGTTTAACTCCTAAACTATTAACTTAACGTTATTTTCTACTATATTTTATATTTCTTACTACTGATATTATGGATAACACAATCAAGTAGAAGTCAAATTTACACAATTATATTCCGCTCCACTTTACCATTATATGAGAAGGTTTTGTTATAGATATGAATGCAATCGTATACATCTTTTTTTATAAGCCAACAAAATTTAGAACAAATTTTTTATGTATAGAACTGAGTAATACAAAAGTAAATTAAGTTTGATTTAATTTTAGTACCATATTTTACTAAGTACACTAAATGGCAATACTAGGGTTCATTTACCAGACACTAATGCACTGGATCCCATTAGAACTCCGAAGTTAAGCGTGCTTGGACGAGAGTAGTATCAGGATGGGTGAACTTCTGGAAAGTCCTCGTGTTGCCAACCCCACAAGGTTGAGAGTCCTCGAAAGCAGCCTCTCGACAGGGCTATACCCTGAAGGGATAAGGCTGCGTATATCCACCCTCCTTGACCCCGCTTAGGCGGGAGCTCTTAAGACACTGGATCTGTTGTTGTTGCTACTATTGTACACTAAATGGCAATATTATAAAGGAACATGAAAAGTCAAAATCATTATACATCAAAGCTGAGTCTTGACAACTGTAACTCAGAATTTCTTGCCTTGTAGTAGAGTGCTACTTGCAATATTATGACCTTAATTTCGTGTAGCTTTGCACTTCCCAAGTTAAATTTTAACCCAAATATCAATTAAAAAAATACCAATAATTTATCTCAAATGGATTTTTTTTTTTTTTTTTTTTTTTTTTGGAGGGGAAGGAAAATATTTCTTTTTTCTTATTTCTAATGTTTTTTTCGTATAAGTTCACAACAATACCCTGAAGGGGGCATTCGAAAACATCCTCTCTTTAGGGGTAATACCCTGAAAGGGGAAGGCTGCGTACATCCGCCCCCCCGACCCTGCTTAGGTGGAAGCCCTTGGGACACTGGGTATGTTGCTTTCACATCAATCATATCTTATATGGAAAATATTTCAATTCATTGTCAAAACTGTATATAGTTGCTCTCCATTATGAGGTTCTCTCTGGGTGAGTAATTCATTTGAACGCGTGTTAAGGGACCAGCTGCCTTAAAAGGATAAATTCATGAGTTCGCCTTATAAAAAATAGTTTCAAGCTCTAACATACTTCACACCCAAAGACCTAAATGTAAATAATGTACATGTTCATACATAACTTATGTTAAAATTATATATTTATGATATCGAGACTGCAAACTATTGGTATTCGAACTCGTAATCTCTTGGTCAACAAGACTTTAATATCATGTCATTGATGTCCAAGAATCAACTATTCAAAAAACTTAAATTGACAAGGTTTAGAAAATATTTTATACTCCAATAATATGCATTTGCTATATATTTGATCTACTTATTATTCAATTATCAAGGAAAAACTTAGGGTAATTAGATATCAATGGCCCAAAATTTGATGTATCAGTTTTTAGTCCATAACTTTGTAAAATCAATTTTTAGTCCAGATGTTACATGCATTTAATAAAACAGTTCAAATCACATCGTATTCATCCAACTCTTTTTCATTTGAAGTGTCACCATATCGTGTTCTATGTATGAGATGAGGGGAATAGCTAAGGCTACCAACAGAGAACGACAAATTCACAACTTTTTCAAACATTGCTAGAACTAAATACATATAACTTTTCGGACTAAAAATTTACTTTGCAGAATTTATGAACTAAGAAATTAATATAGTAAATGTCAAATAATAATACATAATTTACCTATAAGATTATTACTGGAACTCAGTGAGTAAATTGTGACAGAGAAATAAACATAAGAAAGTAATTCCACACAACAAATATATATCATAGTTTATAATATATAATTTCATATTGCAATATATATCCTAAGGACTCACAAAAATGAGATTCTAAAAAAAAATAGCTAACCTCATATTGTGAATTAAAAAAAAAAAAAAAAAGAATTTGGTTATTTATGTCAGTGCTGTCCTCAAGCAGCTTGCTTGCTGAGGACAACAAACAAATAACATGAATTATATTATAAAAAATAATCAAAAAAATAATTTCCTTAAATAATTAATTAGCAGAAGCTCCACAGGCGAATGTCACCAGCATCTTCATACATGCACTCCAACATCATCATACCATCATCATCATTCATGTGTAGCACTGTATGATTATCATCATACATCATGCTATCATGACTCATCATCATGCTGAGATCCAAGTACCTGGGTGATTGTATGTCACCCATCATCTCATACCATGCCTGATCATACCCATCATCCCCAACCGACATGACGTCATCAACCACGTACCCCTCGGACGGGGATGATGCCAGTGATGATGATGACAAAGATGCTGAAGATAACCCATCAGGGGACGTCGATACATGATCGTCACCTGATGGATATACTCTCTGAAATATTCTTTCACAGTCGTCATGGCTAAGATGCTCGTCAGGGAAAGTGTTTGCTGCTGCTGCAGCAGCGCGCTGGACGAACTTGGGGGAGATAGAGAGAGGAGGGAGAGGGTAAGACGAGAAAAGAGAGGGAAAGTTAAGCGAGTTAGCCGCGGACGGACCTTTTAGGCATAAAAGAGCCGCGTCATAGGCTCGGGCTGCAGCTTCAGGAGTAGAGTAGGATCCAAGCCAGATCCGAGTCTTTTGGTTTGGAGCTCGTATCTCGGATACCCATGATCCCCAGCTCCTCATTCTCACTCCCTTGTACTTTTTCTTCATCATCTTCATTGACGACGACGACGACGGCGGCGATGATGATTTGATGGATGGTGGATGGGGTTGGATGTTCATGTGGGTGTCTCTCTTCACCATTTGAGGTTATAGAAGGATTCAGTAGAAGTGATGCGTGCTATGAGGATGTGATGATTGATGGGGGTGGGGATGAATGGGATATATATAGATGTGGGTGTCTAGGTAGGTACCGGGATTTGCTGTAGTCAAGTGAAGTAACCTAAATTAAAATTGGTGACTTTTTTTTATCTCAAAATATTTCTTTGGTTTTCCTATAAACATAATTCTCGGACACAGTCTTCTCTTAAGGTAATACCGTGAAAAGGTAAGGTTGCGTGTATTTCACGCTCTCTTCCAGACCATGGCTCGGCGGGAGCCTTTGTGGCACTGAGAAGGTGGTTACTGTCCTATCAAAATAATTGTTTTCTAAAAATTTATAAAATCATTTTAAAGAAAAAACAATATTACAACAACAACAGTCCCAGTGCCTCGCGGCTCCCGCAATAAGCAGGGTCTGGGAGGGGTGGATGTACGCAGCCTTACCCCTTCCGAGTGGAAAGGAGGATGTTTCCGAGGACCCCCAACCTGAAGTGCGTGTAAGCCTGCAAGTACAGAAATCAATTTATCATCAATGGATTAAGCAAAACTAAGTTTCCACCTGAATCAAAGAAATAGGCATGCAAGCAATTAAGTGTGTATGTATGTATGCCAAAAACAGGTGAGTAATCAGAACTAACTAAACAGTATAAAAATGCACTATCTGGGGTTATAACTGCTTAGGGATCTTAAACTACAAGTCACTCGCCTCACTATCCTATACTGCCACCTCCGCTATCCTTATGCTAGCCCTCCATCGTGCCCTATCTGAGGCCATCTCCTCTCTTAGGTTTAGGTGGGTTAGGTCGTGTCGAATCAAAGAAAAAACAATATTACTGATATAAATATTAATAGGTTGATACTATACACATCTGAATCCAAATAGGTAGGACCTAATAGTATCATTAGCGACCTAAGTCCCCTCTGACAAGTTACTTGCTTACCTCTGCTGCCATAAGTTAATCGTCAACAATCTATCTCTTGGTCTATCTGCTTGCATTGTCCTTATTTAGGCTAGAGATTAACTGATGATACTCACTAAGGCTAATCTAATCGCCTATAACTTTATTTGCCCACTTGGGTGCGAGGACCAAATCTATACTCCGAGCTTCGTATAAGAAACCTCTGCGAAGAATCCCAAGTGCTACTGGCCCACTATTCATGCAGAGTACTATATACACGTGTCAAGTAAAAGATAAAGCTAATCGTCTTTAGAGACACCTCATCCCCATTCACTTTCTCTTTAAATACCAAACTAAAACTCAAGCTAAGGAGCATTCCTAAATGCCACACAATACACACCTAAAAGCATTCCCGAACTTTCGTCTCGTTTTTATTTTTTTAGAGTTTAAGTTCAACTGTCCTTACCAAAACACCGGACATCAAAATTATTTTCTATTTGCATTTAAAAGTAGAAAAATAATTTTCATTTTTTTTATTTAAAAACACTTCTATATTTCGATAAAATATCCTAAAAACTTAAAAAGTTTTTTTTTCCCCCCTTAAAAAAAGCGTGACCAACAGGCATTAAGGTTGCCAAACCAATAATAACCCTTCGTAAAGAGGGGGAAAATAAACTTTTAACAAAGTTTGTACAATTTTATCTTTATTTTAACTATAACTTTTTTCTTATCCTTGTTCCTACGCAAATGTCAAACAAGGACAATCTATTTATTTCTCTTTACTCTTACCCCTCTTTATTAAACGTAATTAATTAAGGATAGAATAATATCCTACCTCTCTTTGTCCCTCTTTACCCTCCCTACTTTATTACCGCATCTATCCAACTGTCAAACAAACCATAAATTGCATCAAGTAGGTAGCTTTAGCGAACTGCTGGATCCCGTTGGGATGATTCGAACTTTAGACCTAACGCCTAACTCTAAATTAATTTATTTAATACAACAACAATAAATCCAGTGTCTCAAGAACTCCCACATATGCAAGATCTGGGGTGAGGGGTGATGTACAAAACCGAACCCCTTTAGAATGCTACAAATTAATATATTTAATATTTTTCAAAAATAAATTAACAGAAAATATTACTTTCTTATACTAATAATTCAGGTAGAACATGGCTGTAAAGGACTTAAGATACTTTTAAAAGCTTAACACACTGTATGTGAAACTTCGAGAGAAAGTTAAAAGTCAAGCTAATTCTGGATTTCATATGCACCAATCGCATTTATATTGAATTTTCGATAAATTAAAAATTATAGGGTTATTAACATCAAAGATTCCGAATACTTTTAGTTGTGTAATTTAGTCCTTATACAATTCATATTGTGTCAATTTGGTACCTAAAGTAACATTTGTGTTAAGTTTTAATAAAGTTTTTAATAATTCGGCCATTTATTGGGTTAAATTGACTCAACGAGTGAAATTGTGGTAGATTACTTGCATTTGATGCGATCGTCCCTTTAAAACTAAGTCAATAATTTAACTAAATTTTGACCAAAGGACTAAATTGACACACTATAAATTGTAGAGGGACTAAATTGACACAACTAAAAGTACAAGGACTAAATTACTATAATAAGAAAAGTACAAAGACCAGCAGTGTAAATAATCCAAAATTAAATTTTAAAAGCAATTTTTTTTTAATTTTGGGTTATGTTCAAATATGTAAAAGCGGAAGGTAGAAGATCAAAATTAGAAAAAAAAAAATTATTTTAAAAAAAATCTAATTTACAAACAGAATTACTAGGGGTGCAAATGATCCGAGCCGCTCGCGAGTAGCTCGTGAGTAGCTCGAATAAAACTCGACTCGAACTCGAGTTAACTGAGTCCGAGTTCGAGTTCGAGTATCAAAAGATACTCGATTAAATACTCGACTCGATACTCGAATAAACACTCGACTCAATACTTGATTAAATACTCGACAAGATACTCGATTAAGTACTCGACTCAATACTCGATTAAGTACTCGACTCGATACTCGAATTGGTACTCGACTCGTATAAAGTAGTTCTTGTATATTATTTTTTGATAGTTGACCCATTTGGAGATTTTATTAAGAAATTCTTGTATATTATTTTCTTTTGAAATTGAATGGCTTGTGATATTAATAGTAGAATGAAAGAAGGAATATTGAATTCCTTATAAAAGATAACATGTTACATTTCTGGTGGAGTGAAAAACTTATTTGGTTTGCTTGTATTTTTTTAAACTTAGGTTTTGATGCGTATTTTCTATTAGTATATTGGTGATTTATGGTTGTTAAAATATAGTATAGATACGTATTAATAATGTTTGAATGTATGAAATAATATTATAATTTAAGAATGTTCCTGTGCCAAATAAACAAGTATTCGAGTCGAGTCGAGTCGAATACTCGAATAGTTAATCAAGTTCGAATTCGAACAAAATTTACTACTCGAATCGAGTTCGAGTACGAGTTTGAGTACCCGAGTAGTTAATCGAGTTCGAGTTTGAGTACTGAGATACTCGGCTCGGCTCGACTCAACTACAACCCTAAGAATTACACTAAACAAACCCATTATCACTTTTCAATGTTTTGACATTGTATAAGGAAAATGATTTAATTCTCTTTAATTCATAAAGGAAAAAATAAATGCATTTTATTATTTTTTAATCAAAATGCATGATTGGTCACATGGGGAGCTTTCTGAATTTATCAAAAGAAATGGCTCAATATTTTTTAAGACCAGCCCATTAAATATATATAAAAAAAACCTATTTAATCAAAAAAAAAAAAAAAACCTAATTTAGTTAATATTAGTTTTAAAATCTTAGTACTCTTCTGCTACTTAATTAAATAAAACGCCAATCTAGTGCCTTATAAAGGCTTCTACCACGGCAGGGTTGGGAATGGGGGTGCAAATGAGCCGAACCGAGCATCCCCTTATTCGAGCTCCAGCTCAATAAGTCTTATCAACTTCGAGTTTGAGCTGAGACCTTATTGAGTTTTCGAACCCCTTTTTCGAGCTTGGTTCGTTAAGATTTTGTTGTGTTCGAAACTCGACTCGTTAAGCTAATCGAGTCAATTCGAGCTCTACTTATCGAGTCAAGTCAAGCTCGTTGTCAAGCAAAATCAAGCTCATAACCAACCCGAATTATTATTGAGTCGAGCTCCCTATCGAGCCAAGTTATTCGAGTTACTATCAAACCATTATCGAACCATTTTAGAGTTAATATTAACTGCTAACGAGCCCTTATCAAACTGTTCGCGAACATAAACGAGTCGAACATCCCCTTTTTCGAACTCGGCTCATTAAGCTTATCAAGCCCCAATAACAAACACGAACAAGTCATAATCGATTTCGAACACGAGTAGTCCATCGACCATTTAGTTCGTTTACGCCCCTAGTTGATGATAAAATGTACCACAATCTTACCACTACATAATGTTACATTGCAGATATGCTGTTATTTTTAATTAAATGTAAAATTTAAATAACTAAATGAACGAATTTTTAATATTATATTATCTTTTAAAGGACATAATCTTGCAATATATGATTTAGAAAGACAGAAAAAACATAGGATTCTTTCTAGGCAACTTCCTGGATTTGCATATGGGACACTCAAAAAGAGACACAAAACTTAAGCAAAATATTTTTTATTTAAAAAATAATATCACATAATGCGAAAAATAAAAAAATAAAAAAAATAAAAAAAGGGAGAAAAACGCGCAAATAAATAAAAAATTGTTGAGTGTGTAAAAATTTGGAAGTGACGCAGTGCCAAAGGAGAACAGCTGGGGATGCGCTGTAAGACATGCTCTAAAAACCGCGTCTACTGAAGATTACGCTTGCATGACTTCATGCATTAGTGTCAGTAACAGTGTTAATGAGGTGACCCGATTCGTCGTAAAGTTTGAAAGGTTTAAAGTGTGTTCGGTTTCTGTTTCGATAATTAGCAGTAAAAGTTACGATATAGAAAGTAAAGGCACCTATAAGAGCGAGATCTGAGCCTTATACATAAGTAGGCCCCGGAGCCCCAAAATATGACAAACAATAGACAACAGATACAGAACATCAGAAAACAAGTAAAAAAAGAAGCAAACATAGGTTCATATAATCTAAAATGAGAACATATTAACACAATTTATTAGCCTAAAAGTGTTTAATTGAGCCATGCTTGAGAATAAACAAGTCAAGTTCAGTCTTATATGAACTCCAATAAAGTCATGCAAATCTAGAGCTTGCACGCTTGCAAGCTTGTATGAGCATACTACTACAATATCTTAGCCTAAATATGCATGACCAAGTTAAGTTCGAGCCTAAACCAATCCAGATTAAGCTTAAACGAGTTTAACGAAGTAGAGTTAAATTAGTGTCCACCGAGTTGGGTTCGAGCTCAATCAAACCTAGCAAGGAAGTTTCGATACTTGGCGAGTTTCAAGTGTAACAAAATGTCAATGATCAACTGAGCTTTGAGACCGAAGAGCTCGCCAAGGAGGTTCATAGACACCCCATTCTTCCTATTATAACAACCCAATGTCTCATAGAGTCTCTTGCAACGGCAAGGTCTAGGACGCCCCATTCCTCTTATTATTTAAATAAATAAAAAAAATTCATGACATTAGGGTTTCATATGCCGTGTTTTTGCTTTCTTGCTTTTTGGCTCTCTTGCTTTCATGCTCGTTTCCTCTTAAGCTAAGATTCCTGCATGCTTTTACGTTATGCTTCTATGATTCCCAGGTCGAAGGTTTCTGGAAACAGCCTCTTTTTAGGGTAATACTTTAAAGGGGTAAGGTTGCGTACATCCACCCCTCTAGAACCCGCTTAAACAGGAGCCATTGAGACACTAAATTTATTGTTATATATTTTATTTTAGATGAATGTATGAAGCTTCAAGGCAAAGGATAGGGAGTTGAGTTCAAAGGTGCCTGCTCTCAGATGGACATGAACTTTAGCGCACGTACCAATTAGAAAAAAGAACAGTCCTTTCCAGGGACTTTTTTTGCAATTTAGCACAATTTTAAAAAAAATTTAGAAAAGTAGTATAATTTGAAAAATATTTAGCAAAATGGAATGATTTACTGTAGCTTGTTGGTTGCACGCCAAACCAAACGTCGTTCAAAAGAGAAAAATTACAGCCCGGGGCTCGAGCCTGTTGCACGACGTACGGCACGTCGTGCAACGACCAAACACCTGCACATAAAATAATAGATGGGGGTCGTTGCACGCCCTCCGGCACGTCGTGCAACGACCTGGAGGCTGTGTCACCGGTTGCACGACGTGCCGTAACAGGCTCGGAACCAGAGCTGTAATTTTTCTCCTTTGAACGACGTTTGGTTTGGCGTGCAACCAACAGGCTACAGTAAATTATCCCATTTTGCTAAATATTTTTCAAACTATACCACTTTTCTAAATTTTTTTTTAAATTATACTAAATTGCAAAAAAAGTCCTTTCCAGGTGGGACCAGGGTCCCATGCCTCGGAAAGTCCACATTGGCTTATTTACCTCAGAAAATTAATACTGTTATTTTTACCAACAAGAAATCCGGTTACTCGATACCTCAGCCTGCACACATCACGGAAGCCAGTTAAGTTAAAGATTTCTCAAGAAAAGGTTCAAAGGGAAAATCAAACTCCATACCTTTTAGCCTAAAGCAACATTTTATCTCCTTACTCGCCTATACCACTAAGGCAAGGCCCTGGTGTATAAAATCAATACTGTTATTATCACGAAAGAATGTTAATATAAAACCAAATTTGTAAAATTTTGGAACTATTATTTATTATAAATTATATTATTGCACTGATAATAACATTTTTTATCATGAAAGTAACATTCTGAAAATTGGTAAAACGTTATCATTTTCTACTTCAATTTTTTTATTTTAAGAAAATAAAGTTAAATTTGAAATAATTTTTATTTATAATTTTCTGTTATTTAAATGCAAAACCAAAAACTCTAGTTTTCTGGAAACTAAAAACCTATTAATAGAAAATGACACAATGTCGAAATATAAAATCATTTACGTACCTTTTTCCGTTAGCTTAAACTTCAAAATAGTTAGTTCCTTGACAAGATATCATAACATTATTGAGCAAGAGGTCATGAGTTTGAATCCCAATTATCTCCACTTTAGATATTAATCTATATCAAGCACAAGCTAGAGGTGAATATATGCACTATTCACGCTTCAAGTCTAATGAATCTTCATGTAAGGAGACATATTAGAGTATAAAATTATTATTGGGCCTCTACCTATTAGTTTAAACTTTTAGAATAATCATTTCTTTAACACATACCATTAGACAGTTAAATTTATATACCAAGGATATAGAAAAAATTAATATATCACAAAGAAACAATATTAAATTACTGAACTTTTTGTAAGCAAATAAATTTTGGGTAATCTTATTGGGAAAAAAAAATTGTTAAGGCAACTCATTAGGGCCTTGCTTTAGTGGTAGAAGGCATGTGAGGGTATAGAATATTGCTGTAAACCAAAAAGTTTAGAGCTCGATTTCCCCCTTGAACATCTCTCTGAGGAATCCTTGACTTAACTGGCTCCCGTAGTGTATAGATTGCCGCATGGGCCGAGGTTTACCAGGCAACAATTAATCTAAAAGTAACTCAACTATATCTCGATGTATCAAAAAAATAATCCAACTATATCTCTTAATCAAAAAATAACCCAACTCTATTTTTTAACAAAAAACTAACCAAACCTTAATTTTTCTGTCAAAAAAAATCAAATTCTAAAAATTTAATATAAAAAAATACTGAGTTAGGTTATTTTTTTGTATGAAAGTTAAAATTGAGTTACTTTTTAGTTAAGAAATACAGTTAGGTTATTTTTTTGATAGAAAAGTTAAGAGTTAATTTTTTTTAATTAGGAGATACAATTGGATTATTTTTTGATACATTAAGATATATTTGAATTACTTTTAGATTAATTATTGTTTACCGGATAACCGGATTCCTTATTACCAAAAAAATTATTAAGGCCAAAACAACTTTATGAATTTTATAACTACAAATTATATAATTACTCTTATAATAATAATAATTATTACCTAATTTATATTTCAAAAGTAGATAGATTTCCAAATTTTGCTGTTAAGGACACATGCAGCACACCCTGCAGGACTTCAGATGTACAGTGTGCCACCCCCAGAATGTTCACAACCATTGTGAAGTCTGTATACTAATAAATAAATATATATATATATATTAATTGGTGTTGTGATATAAAGAGAATTATTCGAAGTGTACTTAAACTGATTTGGATAATCAGTTACAAGAAAAGGGATCAGTGATAAAATTTATTTTAAACCCCTAAAATCTTAAGACAATGCACGTCAAATATTAACCAAACCCTTTTTGTTTCTTTTTGATAATTGATCATCAATGCTCAACATACATACACAGTGCACAATCAGAAAAACAGGCAGTCTGCTTAATCCATCAACACCCCCGTCCATGTTAAATTAAAAAAATCTAAAACACGGTTCAATTCGGGTCATTTTAAGGTTAAAATAAGCTATGTTAGTTCATATAGCTAAATGAGCCGAGCTCGAGCCCTACTTGGTAAAGTTCAAGCTTAGCAGCTTGGTAAATGAAGGGGCTGAACATGTCAAGTCAAGCTATAAGATTGAACCCTAATAAGCCTAACTTAATCTTAAGTGAGCCTCAACGAGACGAACTTATCTCAAAACTTTCTGCGCTAGGTTCAAGCTCAATCTGCCCAAGCTGAGGTAGACTTGATCTCATAACAACTATGTCCAAGCTCAAAATCTCTATGAGCAAAGTCTCGAACCTAACAAGCCTATGTTGATCATGGCTCATTTACACCGCTAGATAAAATGCCATATCGAACCGTGTTTTCATATATAGCTCTTTCGTTATGAGAGTTGAGCTTAGGCTCTAGAAAAAGGAAACAAGACCAGGGTTTCGGATAATGTGTAATGTGAGGAGCCGTTAAGGAATGCCCCCGTTCAATCTCAGCTTTGGCTCAGCATTTATAGAGAAAGGGATTGGAGATGATGTGTCTCTAGAAACACTTAGAATTGTTCTTTATTTGGCATGTGTATCTGGTGCCCGGCATGAAAATGGACGAGTAAGAATTCGGTCACTAAGGACCCTTCTTGGGGATTTGTGTACTTGGATCGTAGAGGACGAATTTGGTACTCGAATCCAGGTGAGCAAGTGAGATTAGAGGCCACATGTGCGAGTGGCTTTCCTTGAATGAGCATTGTCAATTAATCCCCAAGCCAAATAAGGGCAATGAGGGCAAAAAAACTACAAGAGCGAAGGTTAGCGAGTAACTAATGAGAGTGAAGGTAGGCAAATAACTTGTCTAGTCTATACCAACTTAGATGTATTCGATTTCTAGAATATAGGACTAGGAAAAACTGAGGTAGTGATATTTTCAACACGCTATGTCCTATGCTTGCTGATGATGCATGGTGTCCCTACTACATTAAAAAATATGCCTAAAGTAACATGCATGTTGCTTATACTAACACTGATATCTCTATCTATATATATAAATTTGATATAAGGGAAACATAATAGCTGTACTCATAAATGTAGCATATACGGAAGTCAAATGACTAATCCGTACCCACCCAAGTATTTAATTGAAAATGACATTATATTTACATAAATATTATATATATAAGTTAGTCAAGAAACCAGCCCCAATACATTAAATTTTGAAGGGATAGTTGTCAGACTGTTGTTGTTCATCCAGATAACGCTCAGTAATGGGTAAAATTTGAAGGATGGGCGAAAGTGCAGTTTATATCGGTTTTTTTTCCAGTAAAATTATTTTAAATGAATATATAATATATACACATAAGGGCAAATATGTTTGAGAAAATAATCAGCAAGGGTGACAAGTTTGGAGAAAAGATCAAGAAGGGGGTCAGTTATATCATAGGTAATCGAAATGATGACATGGTAAATGAAAAGATAATGTGACAACTGGAAACAAATGATGAGGAGATCAAAAAGATGATGTGGAGAATGACATGACAACTACTGATAAAATCAATATCCTTTTTGGTTTTTTTTCAAAACATGGTGGCTTTTCTTGGTCTACATAACCTTACCCACCTAAACCTTAATAAGGAGATGGCCTTAGATAGAACCAAGTGGCGGTTAAAAATACATGTGACCTACATAGCTGTGAGGAGTTAGTAGCACAATGATGCCAGTTCACAGTGCCCTTAGGCTTCCATGTTCGCTATTGCTGATGCTTTATTATTGCTCGCATGCTTTGATTTTGACTCGATTTTCTAAATATTACTACCCTGTAGGAATAAGGTTGTGAACTGAAACCACCCCCCCCCCCCCCCCTCCCCAGGGTTTGGTGGTGGTCATGGTAGAGGTATCTTCTTGGTCCTTTTCTAAAACATGTTACCTTTTTTATATATATAATAAACATTATATCCGTCAGAGTCTTTTTCACATACATCAATGAACTATTCAAACAGCAAAACAAACCAGAAAATGAAAAAAAGAGAAATGAACTTTGGTTATTTTACAATGAAAGATTATACTAGTAGTTAATATATGATTGAATGAGAGGATGCTGGAGAAGAGAGAGGCAAGATCCATGTGGGTAAGTATGTTAAAGTCATAAAAAGAACACGCCCCACTTCCACAAAGGCAGAAGCTTCTTAGAGAGGAAAAAAATATATATATATTAGAATAGAATCAAAATCAACCACCACCCACCACTATGTCCATGTGCTTAGGTGATGCCATTATACTTGACATTATACAGCAGTAGATCTAGAAAATTCTTTCATTTGGGAAGCCACGAACTGACAAATTTGGAGATTTAAAGTACGTTTTGAATTTCGAACAAGAAGAGAGGAGAATACAACCATACCAACAACAACAACAACAGACCCAGTGCCTTAGGGGCTCCCGCATAAGCAGGGTCTGGGAGGGGTGGGATGTACACAACCTTGCTTCTTTAAGGTGTTACCCTAACGAAAGGGAATACAACCATACCAAGTAGGAAAAAGACTGAGTATTGGATGGCATTAACTAGGAAAAACATCTCAAATATTATGAAATAAAAATCACATAACAGTATCAATATAGAAAATCATGAAAACAAGATGAAAATCCAGTTAAGAAAAGTGTCTGAGATATTCGAAGTGTTTTTCATTATAAACAAAACAGAAGGTTTTGTTTTCATTGTAGTACTTGGGCACAAAGGGATTCATAGAGGTCCTTCTCATTAGAATAAACCATTTATGGTCTTCACCTACCCTCTTAATCTTTTGGATAGTTTGTTCCTTTTACATATATTAGAGCCTTCTTGCCCAAGGGTCATAAGTTCGAATTCCTATGGCCCCCACTTGAATATTATATACAATTATCATAAGGTATGAGGTCGACTTGAGCACAAGCTTCAAGCTCAATGGGCATTTGCATAATGAGGAATTTTAGAATATAAAACCATTCATGAACTTTCAACCATCGGCTTAAGCTTTTGGGAAGGATAGTTTCTTGACACTTTAGAACAAGATGAAGATTCTGTATTCAAATAATTAGGCACAGAGGGATTCTGAGTGATTATTTATCAAAATGGATGGTTTTTTAAATAATTGACGCGGTTCTATAAGCATTAATACATTTTGTCGACAGAAGGGAAAAAACGTTAAGTTGTTGCACTGGCAGCAACTTCATAGTTACCAAATACATGCAGAACTAGTCACACACGAAAAATTAAAAAAAAAAAAAATTGCAGATTTGCTTATATCACACTTCAAGAAAGCCAGTAATGTGAATATAATCATCTTGTGGATGCCCACATCAAATTCACACAACCAGTCAATGGTGCATTCTGAATAAATTCTTCAATATCAACCTCTTGGCCAAAAAATAGTAATCTTTCTTGATAAAGTCAGTTGAGTTGGGTAAAATTGTATCCCTTAGGAACCTTACATGCATTTGCAGTTTCACCAATATGCAGGTAACTCTTATCTATAGTGGGTTGCAACAAGCGAAACAGGTAGCATAAAAGTTTGTCAGATTTCGTATTGTCAAGGAATCCAACTATTTTCAGAAGCTTAAGGTGATGAGTAAAGGCTCAAGATAGTTTTATACTATAACATACCCATTTACATGAATGCCTAATGGTTTAATGTGTGAATAGTGTATAAACCCATCTCATATCTTGTTCTGAAATTAAAATAATAAGGGGGAGGTTGTTGGGATTCAAATTCATGACCTCTCGGCCAACAAAACTTTGATATCATATCGACTTCAAATGCACCCTCTTACCGAGGATTTGGAGCATCAAACATAAGCCGAATATCATCCCTTGTTCTGATACCGTGTCAAAGAACCAATCATCCCAAAAACTTAAGTTGATGGGTGAAGGCTCATAAATAGTTTTATACTATAACATGTACCATGGATCACAAATAGGGCACAAACGCATACTTTGATCCATGATATAGGCTACGACTTATGAGCATCTAAATACCAAGTATATTGCCACGTCCCTTACTATTCATCCTCGTCGTTCAATCCCTCAAACCACAATAGACATTCATCTTGATATCAAACACAAGCTCTAACGCACGTATGGCTATGGATTAAAGAAGGAAATCAGAAGACAAAAGCTTTAGCAAATATATGATAGTTTGCATCTATGTTGCTTGGGTTCAAGGGGAAGGATCAGCTACCGATACGTATCAAACAGTCCGTCAGATTTTCTCATTCTCTTCTTAAATCTGAGAATACCCAATGTGTTACATGATATCTAAATGTCCAAGGTCAGATATAGGTACTATTGACACATGGAATTAGTTACAGGAAACGCTACTCCTAGAAGGAGTTTTGAGCTAGTCATTATGCGATGAGTACTTATATAATGGTTTGTATAATACATGATTATTATATTTTATTCATTAAAAATAATTATAACCGTGTTTATCTAAAATACCAGTTTATGCAGCATAGCAATGGCCAACCGCAATTTGATTCCATTGTTCAAGATGGAATGACTCCCTTTAGGGTAGCACCCTAAAGAGGTAAGGCTGCGTACATTCCATTCCCCCCCCCCCCCCCCCCCAACCCCAAAAAAAAAAAAAAAAAAAAAAAGTCCCCTGCTTATGCGGGGACTCTTGAGGCATTGAGTTTCTTGTTGTTGTTCAAGATGGAATGAATGGTGCTTAACCAATTTTGGGCACTTAAAAGGCATATCTTGAAAATGCTAAGGATTGGGATTTAGAAGCTTTGGGTGTTAGGGAAACTTTGCTATAATATAAAGACGACGTTTTGTACTCGTTTGGAGAATTTTGCACTGCTTGCTTGGATGGATCTTTCTTCGGGTTGGGAGCCCTTCGGAAACAGCCTCTCTTTAGGGTGCTGAAGGGGTAAGGTTGCATACATCTCACCTTTTCCAGAACCTACTTCGTCTAGAGCCCTTTGTGCACTGGGTTTGTTGTTTTTTGTTCAAGATGGAATGAAGAGCTTAAGTAACAGAGCTATGCATCATATTATGTCGCAGACATCCTTGAAAACAATGTGATACATTAAAAAGTCTTCATTGAACTTAACAGGTGTCCTATTCTACTTTCTCCCAGGAGACTAATTCAAAGTTAAATAAATAAATGCAAACCAAATACAAGCATGATGATAGAAGAAAAATCAAGTTGAAACGTTACCTGTCCATAGCTGTAAATCCGTTCTTAATGCAAGTTCATAAAAAAAGACTTGAGAAGTTGACCTTTGATGCCTGTTTAGCTCCTGCAAAGTGCAAAGAGCAGGATTATCAGTCTATTTAAAATGGTTTTTAACGGTAAATTTTCAAGAAAATAAGACAGTAATTAAGCTTCTGCATAGAATATTGAACAAAATTAAACCGCCAGCAGGAAACATATTGAGCAGCTTGGTTAACTATTCCCCGATTTCTACGTATTGACTAAGGGTATAAAGAGCCGAGTCAAGTTGATTACTCCCTTGTTCTAACTCCGGATTGATAAGCTTCATGAAGCTCAAGTTCAAGCCAAAATTTTATCAAGCTTTCAGTCCTTTGTTCAAACTCAATCCGATAAAATATTAGGGTATTCGATACTCTGCTCAATTCCGTTCATTAGCCTTTTCGAGCCATATCGAGCCAATTTGAGCTTATAACTGAGCTAAGCTTTCTATTGAGCCAAGCTTGCAACCAAGAGTCAATATTGAGTCATTCTCAAGCTAATATTGAGCAATTAACGATTTCAAAACAAGCCCTTAATGAGCTCTTAGTCCCTTAATGAGCCACTATCAAACTGTTCGCAACATTAACAATTCGATTGGTCAGCTCGATAAGCTTATTGAGCTTGCTTGAACTCACTTTATAAGCAATGGAGCTTCCAAAACGAACACAAACAAGCCCTAATTGACTTCCAACATGAGTAATTCATCAAATGCTTGGTTCATTTAAACTCCTAATATTGACTCATTTTGCAGTGAAATTTTACACACATTTCTCCAATTAACCCTCCATCAAAGTTCCTACATATATATGAAGCCTTTTCCTGCTTTAAAGCGGTACAGCATGAGTACTTCCTAGGAGATCGCTTATCCTAGTACTAAGACAGATACACACTAGTGACTTATTTATAGGAAAAGATGGTTTTGGTAATGTTTCACAAAGAGCTTTGGGGGTCATGTTGACATACCCATGGTTGATTTACAGCAACCGGAGAGCCTTGGGTTCTACTCATTTCTAGTTCGTGTTTTTTTCCAGAAACAACTCTTTGACTATGAGTTTTGATGGGATGTATCAATTTCAACTACCTCATGTGTAAATGAACCAAATATTCGATAAACTACTCATGATCAAAATTGATTATAACTCATTCTATTTGTTTAGGGGGGTGCTCGGTCATTAACATTCGCGAATAGTTTGATAAGGACTTAATAAGAGCTCGTTAAAGGAGTTATAAGGCTTGCTAACAATCAGTATTAGCTCGAAAATGGTTTGATCATGGCTCGATAGTAACTCGAGTAGCTTGGCTTGGTAGCAAGCTTGACTCAATAGTAAGCTCAACTTGGTTCGACTCGATAACAAGCTCAATTAGGCTAACAAGCAAAGTCGAGTTGAGTATCAAACACACTAATATCTTATTGAAGCAAGTTCGAAAAAGGTTCGAAGCTCGAAAAGAGCCGAACTCAAGGTCGATAAGCCTTTTCAGCTCAAGTTCAGAAAAGGGGTGCTCAACTCGACTCAATTTGTTTACACTCCTATTGTAGGCCACATGGATCCAAGGATTCACCCAAAAAGATCTGACAAAATTTTATGCTAGTCATTGGCTTCTGAGCACAATGCTCCTTCATCCAGGCTTCGGACCGAGTACAAAGTTATCCACTTACAAGGAGTTGAAAAACTTCTCTTTTGGAGTTAGAAAACTTTTCAGAAGCTTATTCTAGTACGACTCATGGCTGCCGCTTTTGGATCTACCAATCTTGTCCTAGTACGCTATGAATCTTAAAACTTTCATAGTATAGAAATTATTCAATATACTGAAAGATGCGTATCATTTTTTGTATTTTAAGGAGATAGTGAAATAGTAGTGTAATTCTCTGTTTCTCTCAGTTGTTGAGTTTGGTGTGGTGATAAGACTGCCCACCCTCCAAGCAACTAGATTTAGAGCTCATCGCCCCTCTCAATGCTGGTGGCACTACTTAAAGCAATATTGTACGTCCTTAACACCAGAAAGAAAGAAAAAAGCTCTATTTTCATAAAATATGAAAATTGATAGGCATCTTTCGGTACATGGAATAAGACAGGACCAACAAATTAGATTTCCTATCTTAAATAAAGCATCATATATTAACGCTGATATGTGCCATCCTGGAGCTAGAAAGTTGCAAAGAAGGCTTCAGTATAGTGGGTAAAACTCTACCAAGACTGAAGGTTTAGAACAAAAGGTCTTCAGCTCGAATCCCTCCATACCGCAACCCGCTCACCTATTTAAAAAAAAAAAAAAAAAAGAGCAAAGTTAAAAAGTTCAGAATCGGTAAAGAGGACGCTTCGACGCCTTGAGCCAATATTGCTCCATCTTCACTATCTGTTTTATTGTAGGTTCTTTGATAAGGAGAACCATGCCTTGTAGTTGTTGTTGTTGTTGTTGGATTTTTTTTTTTTTTTTTTTTTTTTTTTTTCTACTGCTAGTTTAACGCGGTATCCTAAACTGATGCTTTGCGGTTTCCATGGTTTCCAGGATACCATGTTCTCATGACGACTCGATCTTCAGGATGGGGGTCCTCGGAAATAGCCTCTCTTCCACCTGGAAAGGGGAAGGCTGCGTACATCCACCCCCCAGACCCTGCTTCGTGCGGGAGCCCCTGTGGCACTGGGACTGTTGTTGTTGTTGTTGTTGTTGTCTTTGATAAGGAGAACTGAACTCAGGCTCAAGGAAATGAGACCGGGACTTGATGGGTGTTGGTTAGTGTGTCGTGTGAAGTATACTGAGTTGTCCCCTTGTTCAGTACACGCTTAATATTTACAGGCAGACGAATGAGGATGAGTTGTCCTCGAATATTCCGAGTTGCACCTGCTTCATATACTTATTCCTGAATTACAGCAACATAGCAATATAACCATTCACAATGATGGGCTCCAAGACCCGACTAATACAAGCAAAATCCTAGATCAATCCTGAACATTAGGCAAATGCTGAAGAACAAGATTCGATTCAAATGCAAAAGAATAGTTTGAAAGAAATTAAGAGGAGAAGAGAGAAAGTAAAAACAATAATAAATAGATTTACGTGGAAAACCATCAAATTGAGGGGGAAAGACACGTGAAGATGAAGGAGAGCTATCCATTATGAAATCTAAACCCGGGGCTGCATATGATGCTACATATATATAGGTGGAAAGCTAAAAAACCCTAGTTGGTCTACTAGGCCGAGAAAGCGAGAAAAGAAGTCCATTCCACAGTTTCTAAATCGAGGCATAAATTCGAGATCCGAGACACTATATAACACTGACAATAATTTGTCATCAGCCATACATAATACCTGCAAAATTGGCTAAAAAATGTTTCCATAATGTAGAAATTGAAGTCCTTTTTTTATATTATTTTAATTTTTAATCACTTAACCAAGGCTGTATTGGCATAGAACCTGAAGTTGCCAATACTATGGAACCAGAATTCTCATACATGAAACGACTCATTCAGAAATCCTGATGAAATATACATGGTGAAGCACGACCATTTACTTCTACAATCTGCAATGGCTTGGGATTTATAGTGCAAGCTATTTTCTCTTTTTGGCCAGAAGTCAGTTAGTCCAAGATCGGTTGCGAGTATCTTTTTGATGGAGTTCCAACGGATAGGAAAGAGAATAGATGTTTAAATAATATTGACCACCACCAAAATTGCGATTCTCTGGTGTATTTAGCTTAAAAAGGAATGTTAATATTTTCAAAGACCAATATACAATAGCTAATTTCTCATGGGACAAGGTAGTCCTTTTAGCAAAGAAGCTCGCTGCCTTACCCTTAGCTGATTTACAGAGGATAAAAGGGTTTATGTTATTAGCTCTTGGTCTTTTTTCCTTTTAGCATGGTTGTATTTTTGAGGACATTTTGTCGTTAGCTCTTCTACGTTTGAGACAGCAAACATTTGCATAGGCCAAGAATCTAGCTCCAAAAGCATGAGTGCATCCCTAATAACTGCATAATCTCGGCAGTTTTGTTTAAATGAGATATGAAAATGATATACGCAAAGCGGTTGCCAATGAGGACTTGGTCGAGTAGAAAGACATTACTAATGTTAAGACTCTGATGAAAGGTCTTAGGTTCAAATCCTCCCTCGCTTGATCATCACTGATATCAACGAAGCAATATTGGCCCCAGAGCCAATCTGCAAAATTGATATTGCATCGTTTGTCATGAAATAAAACGGTTACAGGCCTGACCCGTGGTAGTTGGCACATATAAGGTCCCCATGTAAGCCTAAGTAGGATTTCATCTAAAACCAATTGGAATCAGACAGAGTATCCTACTAGACTTATATGTTGATCTTTTCTCTCTCACTGCTCCTATGTTAAATTTCGTACTAAATTCACATATAAAGTACTTAACAAATCTGATTAAGAAATGATTCATAGTAGTCTCGTTTTACAAGTTATAATCACTTAAGTATTTCCCTGCGATCCCTTCCTCAATTTTTTTTTTCTCTAAAACCAAATGCAGAAAATACATTCATAAGGAGACAATAAATTTGCCTAAAATCTGTCACATGGCATATACATTAAGCAAACTGCAATGCTATCTCCTCAATCTAGTTTCACTTCAAGAACAATGTCACTAATATACAAACACTCGTCAAAACCCAAACAAACATCCCTCACTTCCATTGAATCGTACATTAGATGTATCTACAGGTTAGACTCAGCTATTTTCTAATTTCTTTTTTCTTTTTACTTTCTCTAATTTGAAGTGCGTGTAACTGAGGCCCAATTTCTTATCTGACATGATTATGTATCCTCAAGTTCCATGTTCATCACAAATCCCTACAGCCAATCCACAAACCCTTCTCAATCCCAATTAGAACACTTAAATGAGAAAACGAAAAAGATTATACAGTCAGCTTTCAAATTCAGAGAGTTAACCAAAATAACCATTCAAATTTGCTGTCCACCCCTTCCCGATTACATCATACTCAGCCTCCATAAACAGAGTAATTATTGAGAACTTCACAATTGAATATAGTCAAAATCTCCAATATTAGAGTTGAGAGGAAAGATATCAATATATATACATAATGATCTACTCCACCAGATGCCAATTAAATTTATGATGGAACGTCATGTGAGCTTATATGTGAGGGTCGACCTATGGTCAGTGGAATTTTACATGGTATAAAAACAAGTTTGAGATTCTCGGCTCTAGTTACTCCTTTCCATGGCAAAACTAACTAAGGGTTCGAGGGAGCACCTAATGTCAATAGACTCGCATGTGGGGGAGTGTTGAAAACTTCACAGCTAAAATATGGCACATTGGAGTAGTAAAAAAAAGATATCGACATATAGGCCTAGGAGCTACTCCACCTGAGTTAAATTATTTTAAAATGGAACCTAACTTTATTTTATATATGGATCTTATATATGCCAAGCTCCATGAGGTTGACCTGAATCCCTGTGAAATTTTACAATAATTGCCTAACACTCCATCAAAGAATAATGCTATCTTTTACAAGGTAAAAAGTTACAATACCAGGCCATCAATGTCATGTCACAGGAGGAAAATGAGTTCTAATCCAGGAACTCACACTAGAAAATGAGTAGTCTAAAAAAACTCACACATCAAACCCAACATCTCATTAAAGAACAATGCTAATCTTTTATAAGCTAAGAAAATACAACACTGGCCACGAACATCAGGGGAAGAAAATGATCTTCAAACCTTATACCACACGCTTAGGGGTGAATAGCCTTAAACTGCATGAAACCTAACAGGTCGTTGAAGAACAATGCTATATTATACACAAATAACAATACTGTTATTTTATAGGGTAAGAAGTTACAACTCTAGTGATGTACTTTATATTTACATATTTTGTTTCTCATTCCTGCAACACATTCAGTTTTTACATGTGTGTTTTGTTGTAACCTAAGTACATTTAGGCTTAGAGTGCAATGAAGCAAACAAAGGTTGAAAAGTGGCAGAATCAAGCATAATTGAAGACTACTTTGAGAAACCCGACCACGTGTGCAAAAGAATGACCAATCAAATTGTAATTCGGTAATCCAATTAGGTCTTGTAGAGTTTCTGGTACTAAACGATCAGTCGACATGAAGTACTGATAGGTGAGCAACCCACAACAGTACGGAACTTATGGTGGGGCTGCCGATCAATCGGAAAACAGGGCCGATCAATCGACTAGATACAGTAAGCCAGCTGATCGATCAGCAACCCAGCCGACTGATCTCACGCTGCGAGTATAAATAGAGAGGGGGGTCTCACATTTTGTATCTTTTGCCATGCCTCCTCTCCTTCCCGAAGCTGCTATGAGATCCAAGGGGTTCTCAAACGTCGAAGCGCACGTGGTCAAAGTGCTGGGGGAATCAAAGCGAGGAGCAATGTCAAAGTCAATTGAGGGAGTCTTCAAGTCCTTAATTCTATCATTGTTGTTTTCTCTTTTAGATTTCATGATGTGTAGAACTCCCATGGAGGAGTAGACTTTAGTTTAGGGATGAAGGACAGATAGCCGTCCGTATCCCAGATTTGTATTTTACTTTGACGATGATTTAGATATGTTATATTCGCATCCCTATGGGGAATTTATGATTGTTGTTTGGTTTTCTTTGTGTGTGCTTCTAGCCATGTTAAGATATCCAAATTATTACCGTTAGTCTACAAGCTTGTAACCTATACCATAACATAACTGGTTTTCACACATAGTCAGGGTTGAGGTTGTACCCAACCCTGAATACAATCTTTTATATAAATTAATACTTAATTAGGAATGACAAAGGAATTTTTTAGTACTATTGAGATAATCCATGCTACACCTAGAGTGATAAAATGGGTTATATGCCCTTAGACTAGTTCATTACCCTAAGCCCTAACTTAGGTATTAGTTCAGGTTTAATTTTGAATTAGGAGCAAGAAAGGAATTAAGTAGTGCTAATAATATAACCTATACTACACGTAGGGTAATATGATAGGTTATGCCTTTAGACTAGTTCATCACTCTAAGCCCTAGTTTAAATATTAACTCAGGCTTAGTGCTTGTAGCCTAAACCTACTAAATTATTGTCATAGTAGAATATAATGATGGAATACGAGTAAAGCTACCCTGAATTCATTCTCTAAACTAACCTCAATTGAATTGACACCTTTAGTTTATCATTAGTTTTGTTAATTTAGTAAACAAGCACTTAAACCAACAAAAACCCAATTCCTACCTCTCATTAATGACTAAATCCGACTTAATTCCGATTCCCTGTGGATACGACACCCATATACCCAACTAAGCTACGACGATCTCGTACACTTGCGAGTACACGGTTTTTAAAACACACTTTTAAAACTATATCAACTACAACAACAACAATAGTCCCCATGCCTTGCGGCTCCCGCAGAACGCAGGGTCTAGGGGGTTGGTGTACGCAGCCTTACCCCTTCCAGCAGGAAAGGAGACTGTTTCCGGGGACCCCCAACCTAAAGTGGTAGTTGAGTGCGTACAGATAAACCATCAATCAATAGCCATGCATAAAAAAAAATTTTAAAAAAAAGTACTACACTAGAGGTTAAGCTTGCCTAAGGGTCTTAGACTACCAGCCACTCCCCGCCCTACTCTATTCTTACCATCTCCGCTACCCTAATACTAACCCTCCAACGTGTCCTGTCTGAGGCCATCTCCTCTCTTAGGTTTAGGTGGGTTAGGTCTTGACGAATCGTCTCCAGCCAACTCTTCTTTGGTCTGCCCCTCCCTCTTCTGCTTATAGCTGTGTTGAGCTGTTCACACCTCCTGACTGGGGCTGAAGTCAGTCTTCTGCTGACATGTCCAAACCATCTTAGGCGGTGCTCCCTCAATTTATCCTCGATCGAGGCTACCCCCAGCTTACCTCGTATCACATCATTCCTAATCCTATCCTTTCTTGCGTGGCCACACATCCATCGTAGCATCCTCATCTCAGCCACCTTCATCCTCTGTGTTTGATTTTGTTTCATTGGTCGACACTCTGCCCCATATAGCATAGCCGGTCTTACTACCGTCTTATAGTATTTTCCCTTTAACTTTAGCGGGAACTTTCTATCACACAGCACCCCGGATGCCATCCTCCACTTCTGCCAGCCTACTTTAATCCTGTTGCTGACATCCTCATCCACTTCACCATTCTAATGTATCATGGATCCCAGATATTTGAAGCTCCCCTTACTTGATACGGCTTCTGCTCCAATCCTAACCTCCTCGGTGCTGGTCGTGGTGGAACGGTCGAATTTGAATTCCACATACTCGGTCTTAGATCTGCTAATCCTTAGACCCCTCGATTCTAAGGCGCCTCTCCATAGCTCCAGCTTCCCGTTTATGTCCGCACGGGATTCCCCTACCAGAACTATGTCGTCTGCGAATATTGTAGATGATACGTACCTAAATTAGGTATTTGAGTCTATAGCATTAAGATAGCCCAATAGATAGTATAGTGGGCCCAGCCTAGGGACGGCGTTATTCTATAAATAGGAGTAATAATTGTATTACAAATCATCTTAATTTTTCAATATTTTAGTGCCTTCCTTTAATTTTAGTATATTTTCCATTTCAGATCGCATCAACGTGAGGAAAATAAACTTTGAACCCAATACCTTATTGTCAAAGAACTAATTTTCCCAAAAGCTTAAGCCGATGGATAAAGAGCCAAAATTGATTTCATACTCTAACATGCCCCCCATGCAAACGTCCATTGGGCTTAAATGTAGATATTGCACAGGTCCACCTCATACCTTATGTTTAAATTATGTTAATATATTAAAAGTGGGGACTATTAAGATTTGAACTCATGACCTCTTGATCATCAAAGCTCTGATACCATATTAAAGAACCAAGTACTTCTCCAAAAACTTAAGCTAATAGGTGAAAACCCAAGATTAAGTTTATGCTTTAACACTCATGCTTAGGCATGGATAATCTAACCACTACATCAAACCATACAGCTAATCAAACAACAATGCTATAGGTATTACGCAAATTATATCAATTCCAATACCTAATATATATATGAAACTAAAATAGATTACCTAAGTTATGAATACTGATCATCTTCCCATCCTCCAATCATCCACCGTACTGCAATCATACAATCTGGATCCATGACCAGGGATCGCAACATCCGTAAATATCAAATTCGAAGGGGGATCGATCGGCATAGAAAACCCTAAATTCGTCGCAAAACAACGCCTTTCTTTCTTCTATGAAATGCCCCCCACGTTCCATTCAATTGTTTGAATTGCGATTGTTTTGTAGTGGGGAATTCAATTGGCGGGGAAATTAGGGTGATGTTTGTTTTTATAGTTCACCAAAAATTTATTTTTTCTTCTGTTTTATCGGAAAGGGTAAATGAATTATCAGAATTAGGGTTGGTTTGGTTGGATTTCCAATTTATTATTGATGTGTTGTGAGATTTGAATATTTATTACTATATATTTAAATATTTTAGTTTATATAATAAAATATTATAAAATTTTAATATCTTATTATTTAGGTACTTTATATTCGAACATGGTAGGTTTTTGTTAAAATTTTATCCACTTTCACTATAAAATACAAGATGTGTGTGTTTATGATTATAATAATATATATGAGCTAAAGCTATGTCAATATTTTTAATGAAAATCTAGCAGATTACAAAAAGATTCACTCAGTTCAAAAAAAAATCACCAATTTATGACAAAAGACATCTATATTAACGACATAATGTTAGGTTAGCATTTTTACAGTAAAAAATAATAAAACTATAATAAAGGATATTTTATATAAGTTATAGTTATATTTCATGTTATCAATTTCCAATAAAATTCTATTAAAATTTGATAAATGATAAAATCTATAGACTTTTGTGTGTTTGAGTATTTTTAAATTCAACTGCGTCATTATATAATTAAAATGTAAAGTATTTTCATAATAAATCTTCAAATCTCAACTACCTAAATGATAAATTCCCATTAAAATATCCCAGATTATTTTTCAGGGTCTTTCTCATATTAATATTTGTTTATTGTTTTAATAAATTATATTACATTAATTATATATTTACTTTTTAATATTTTTGTTTATGTTTTTTTAAATTGGAATGCAAATTAAAAATTAAAAATAAGAAGAAATCATTTTCAAAATTTACTTTTTTGTTCAACAAGTTCGCAGGATGTTCATTTCTTTATTACAAGATCTCATAATCAAATACATTCATCAACATTCTCATACCCAGGGGTGCAAACGAGCCGAGCCGAGCCAAGCCGCGCACCCCCTTGTTCGAACTCGAGTTCGATAAGGCTTATCAAGCTCGAGTTCGAGTCGAACTCTTATCGAGCATTTCTAACCCTTGTTTGAACTCGGTACAATAAGAATATAGTGTATTCGATACTCGGCTCGGCTTATCGAGCCAAGTCGAGCTTGTTATCGAGTCGAGTTGAGCTCATTATCGAGCCCAATTGAGTTTAAAACTAAGCCAAGCTTGCAATCAAGTTGAGCTAATTAACGAGCCGAGCTTTTTAAGTTATTATCGAACCATTTTTGAACTAATACCAACTGTTATCGAGCTTATAACAAGCCCTTAACGAGCTAATATCGAGCCCCTTAACGAGCTCTTATCGAGCCCTTATTAAACTGTTCGCGAACATTAGCGAGCGGAGCACCCCCCTTTTCGAACTCAGCTCATTAAGCTTATCGAGCTTCTTCGAACTCGGCTCGATAAGCTATCGAGCCCTCCTAATGAACATGAACGAGCCCTAATCGATTTCAAACACGAATAGTTCATCGAATACTCTATTCGTTTATACCTCTATACCCAACCATAGGGGCGGAACTAATGTTATAGCACTTGGAGGCAAATGCCTCCAATGACGGTACTGCAAATATGTTAGATATTATATATATGATCTGTTTATTTATATATAAAGTTACAGTTACCTCCAATATCGGTCTTACATAATGTAACATATCATAGCCGAAAAATACTTCATATCATTGCCACATAGTTTTATTAACATTCAAAACATTATATATATTTTTACTAGCTTTTAAAGTCTTTTAGGTTTCCTACAATATTATTGTATGTTATTGGTTACTTTACATAATCGTTTAATATATCCCGAATAAAACTTTTTTTTTTTTTTAGTATGGTAAAGCCTTGGGGAGGGAGGAGGGGATAAACCCCTCAAATTCCTCATAAAGAGGACACCACTTTGAGCTTCGTGCGATTCGATCCCGGGTCACCACGTTGGCACCCGCGCGATCATGACTACTCGGCTATGTCCCTAAGGGACCTCTTGAATAAAACATACATATACATGCGAGATGCATTTGGGGATTATACGCTATCTTGAACATAATAACCGTCAACATTTTTGGCACCTTCGACAAAGTTTTTCTAAATCACAATTATCCAATAAACTCCGACTCATAATTGCACAAAGCGGGAGCGAAAATGGAGGCGGGAATGGGGAAGCGGGCAACTGTAGAAGTTTCTAAGGTTAGGAACGTGGAAGGAGCATTTATATTATTACTATATATTAGATATACAAGAAAAAATAATATAAATGTTGTTAATTGAGTCATTAAAACATAACTACCAAAACAAAGTCAAATTAAGTAACAAAGAAAATTAAGTACTCAAATGAACAAAATCTAGAAAATGGACTCCAACATGACCATACAAATCAATTAAACTTTCAAATCGAGTGGTATAATCAGCCAATAAATAATCTAAAAAGTATCCTCTTATGAAAGTTGATTCCATTATTATTTGAATCGTGTTTCCATCAAGTTTGATATGCAGTTGAAACGTGAATCTGACGTTGAAATGTTGCATCACGTTTCTAAAGCGTGAGACGTTAGTGTTTTAGGAGTTTCCTGCAACTATACTGACTCCTACATAAAATCCTCGGAAGATCCAATACGTTCTCTTTCATATTCTCCACACGAATTCGCGTAGATCAATCAATGGTAATACTAGTATCAAGTCTCAACACCATCACTTCAAAATCATTAGCGACTCACTTAGTTAACCTAACACATGGCGCTAGAAAGTTCCATGATCAAACACAGTGTCCACTTTATACTGATACTGAGCATCAATTAAGAATTAAAAAAAAAAAAAAAGAAAAAAGAAAAAATAGGCTAACAGACTTAGACTCTAATGTTGTAGGATTATTCTCCTCCACCTGCAAGAACAATTCAGTTGAGTTCAAAACAAATTATACTAATAAAAACCTACTTATATATGGTTTAAATACAAGGTTTTTTTAATTATCTTTTTAATCCATAAACTTTGTGTTTGAATTTTTTGGCCCACTAGTTCCTATTGAATATATTTTCAGTCCAAAATCTAGAGTATGTCACGATCCTTGACCCTGACCTTGTCCTAATCCCGAACCGACGCACTTTTTTATAATTTATAATTTTACCCGAAATATCCTAGAACGCTCTAGAAGCTTCTAGAATAGTTCCTCTTGTGTCGCAATAGCTAATTAGTATAATTTACTTAGTATTATCTAAACCATGTAAAGATACAACACTTGGGTAGTTGGGCAATTAATGATGCACAGCTATTCAAGGGGTGTGTCCCTTGGGGAAGCAAACAACACATGTGAAAATGTATCTAGACACTTCCTTGCCTTTCAAGGCTCAACCGAGCATTAATGGGGGCGGTTGGGAAATGAGGCAATTCTAGACTCTTCCTTAACAATTTTTGGGTATTTTGGCAATCCTATAAATAAGAGTAGTATCTAGATAATGAACTATCAACTATCAAATTAATGAAATATCAAAAGTTAAGAGTAATTCTCTTACTTCTCATCTTCAATATTCTCTCTCTCTCATCTAAACTCTAAATCTCTTTCTCATCTAATCCTATCTCTCATCTCATCTAAACTCTAATTCTCTTTCTCATCTAATCCTATCTCTAATTTTATCTCTCATCTAAACTCTATTCACCATCACGAGCCTTGGTTCGTGAATATCACGTCACCAATTCTCAGGTTTGTGACAGGGTATGACATCTCTTTCCCAACATATGACGTTGTATTGACGGCATATCATGTCTCTTTCTGAAATACAATGTCAATTTTCTATCGTATGACATTACCTTTTCTATAAAATCTGGTTAAAAAATCACCGCCAGTTAGACTAAAACATTATTTCACCATAACTAACCAAAGAGGGCACCAACACGCCGTCGCTGGATCCCATTAGAACTCCGAAGTTAAGCGTGCTTGGGCGAGAGCAGTACCAGGATGGGTGACCTCCTGAGAAGTCCTCACCCTCAGGTTAGGGGCACTGGAAAATAGTCTCTCTTCAGGTTAACACCCTGAAGGGGGAAGGCTGCGTACATCAGCCCCCCCAGACCCTGCGTAGGCGGGAGCCCTTGAGGCACTGGGTATGTTCCTTTTTTTTTTTTTTTAAACTAATGGACTAAAAAGTTCTAACACAAAATTTATAGACTAGAAAATAATTTCACCACACCTTTAAGGCACTAAAATGAAACTTAACCTTATATATATATATATATATGAATTACCTCAATTAAATTACTGCCTCCGGCATACTTGGAATGGTTGAAAACTCAGGCAGTGGCCTGCAAATGATCCAGATCGCAATGCTACGAATTATATACAATATTTGTGCAAAAAAAGAGTAGTCCAAGATCAAACATGTAACTAAGGCTCCATTCGGTTGAACAGAAAACATTTTCCAAAAAAAATATTTCTCCCTCATAGATTTTTAACTAGATGTATTCTTTTCTTCAAAATTTTCTTTTAACTGATTTGAAATCAATTTCATTGTATAAATTTGTAAAGGAATTGTTTTCCATCCATTTAAATTTAATATGTGGCCGAGCACGCTATCCTACGGCAAAATGAAGAGCTCCTGTAAATGAAGGGCTGTGGAGGATTTTTCTGAGTACTAAGGCTCCGTTTATTTTGACAGAAAACCATCTCTATTCTATATTTCTTTACATTACATCATCCAGCAATAATCACAAACATGGAAAATGTTTTCCTCCATTGACGCTCAATTAACTTCCCCTCAAAATGGGAAAACATTTTCCTTAATGAAGGCTGGGAAAATATTTTTTATGGTTCTCTCATGTCATATACCGCGCTATTCAACCTCAACTTTGCTAAGCGTGAACCGCATAAAAACTTTCTAGAATGAAGCCATTTTCTTTAGCTCGAAAAAAAAATTGTAAGGAAAATATTTTCCGTTACACCAAAGGGAGCCTAAAATGTTGTACCTTCTCCTCTGTAGAGCTGAATATAGCTTTAACATCCTCAAACACATCTACAATTGGCTTTGCAGCATCAATCTGAGCATGAAAACATATTTTTGACTTTCGGGGTCGATTGTAGAAGAAACTTAAAACAACAAGCATCATGCATAGCAAGAAACGCGAAAAACAAAAAAAAACCAAAGCATATATAAGACAATACCTTTTTAGCTTTTCCCATGGCGTCGTAGTATTTGATAACTGGGAGACTAGAATCCATGTATACCTTGAACCGCTTCCTGATTGTCTCTATGTTATCGTCTTCCCTTCCCTTCATTACCAGAAATGAGCATTCAAAGGATAAAGGGCAAGGAAGAGAGCATCGTGGAAGAGGGGGAAATCCAAACAGGAAAGGGTGCGTTTAGTTCGTGGACATTTTCTTGCCATTTGTTTGGTATTATTTTCTATTTACGATTTATGGTTTTTGAGAAATTAAAAGTTAGGCTTTAGAAATGGTTTTTCTAACTTTTGGTTTCTATTTTAGCGTTCAATCAAACTAGTAAGAAAATCAAAAACAAGAAACTAAAAGCCAGAAAAAATTGCTTCTATATATTGTATTTTAGTTTCTGAAAAATCAAAAACAACAAAGAGAAAATAATACCAAATCGGCCTTTATTTGTTTTACCTAGTGTTTCCTATAGAAAATGAAAAACTAGAAAAGTTAAGAAAACACGGGAAAACATCCCAATTGCAAAGGAAACCTTGGGAAATAAGGGAACGGTATTTTCCAACTTATAGTACAAAGGAAAGAAAATGAAAAATAAAAAATAAAAAAATAAAACCATGTTCTCCTTGAAATTTTGGAAATTTGGGTCTTTTAAACGCATCTTCTATTAAAACACAGGAATTTCGGAATTTTCATGGAAAAGTGGAAAATTTTCATAACACAGCCAAAGATTTTCATACTCACCTGATTTCTGCTCAGAAGACGTTTCTCCATCTCTTCTTCTGAACAATCGAAAAACAGGACAAACTCTGGTACTATTCCTGTCTACAAACAAGAGAACGCTGGGTTATCAAAATGATGAAATTTACAAATATCCGTTGGAACGGAGTATTAATTAGAAGTAAAAGTCTTACAACTGATTCAAAAGCTGCACGATTCTCCTCGTTACGAGGAAAACCATCAATAAGAAACTTGTCATTTCCACTTTCCTGCATAGCTCGCTGGAGAAGATTAACTGTTACCTCTGAGGGTACAATCTTTCCCTCCTTGATCATATTTTGAATCATGGTTCTAGAGACAGTAACAGAAAAAAGCTTTATCAGTGTATAAAGATACTGAAAATGCAAACACATTAAAGAAAAACCGCTGGGCATTATATCATCAGAGTATGATCTCGACACCATAAACCACCTGGGTATCATTGCAACACATCACTTAGGCTCTATTCGGCATTTGGAATTGGAACTGAACGGTAGAATTGTAATTCCAAATTAACATGAAATTGAAATTTTATTGTTTGATCAATCAAGGCAGTTAGAGGTTGGACTTGGATTCCAATTCCAATTTTATCCTCAATTTAGGTCCAATTTGCACCAAATGGGATCTTAATATAAATGATCAAACCAGGATACTAATACACTTTGAACATTTCATAAATAGTTCATCGACAAGTTGAGAAGACAGAGTACCCATTCTCAGAACCGGATTTAATCTCTGCTCTTAGAAGATCCCCAGCACTGAGATGGGTGTATCCAAAGTGTTGAACAATATTCGCACACTGGGTACCCTTTCCACTGCCGGGTCCACCTGCGAAGCAGAAGCATCAATGAAAACTATGAACAGTGGCATTATGTGCAATGAAGATCAGTCCAGTAACATGCCATTTGGAAATGTAAATGCCACGCAAGAACTTTGATCACTGATCAGTACATGTTAGTAACGGTTGTCACGTACATAAATGCAACTGTCCAAGCTTCATTTCCATGAAGGAAAGCAAAAAAAAGATGCCCAGCTAATCATGCTGAAAACATGGGACTCTCGACCCAGCTATTTACAAAGTGCATTGGATCTTTGAAATCGAAACGGTTAGTCAAAGAGCTCTAATGCTTACCTAAAACAAAAACAACTTTGGGTTTCTTGCCAGCTTCCTGCAATATCAATTTACCCACGATGGTTCGGATAAAAAGTTGTGAAAGCAAAAAAATGTTAAAACGATTCCTTATAAAAAGACAAAATAAAAATGAAAGGCAAGGACAATCACCGTTTTTTGAGCTTCAATCTGAGTGCCCATAGATAATAAACTGCATCATAGCAACCGTGGCACATCACGTAAAAGAAAACAGTCGAGCAACAACATGGATTCTAGCTTCCCATAGACATATCAAAAAGGGATCTACAGTAAGAAGATGCAATACAAGACCACTAGAACATGAACAGAAAGAAAACATAGGGTGTTATCCAAATTGCTGTCATGCTATATAACAACACGGGACATGTGAATTTTAAGAAGCATGCTACATAACTAAAAAGCAATTACTCAAATTCTGTCACGTCCTATTTTGTTATTCAGTTTATCATTACATACACTTTTAAACTGATAAACATGGGGTTGAAATAATTTGGCTGAAATCGATTACTCCTGTCGTATAGAATATTTTCCCCAAAACCTTGCAGTTATGCCAATTCCAAGCACTTTTTGTGCCGCCGTAATAAACAACAGAGAGGGTCCTTCTTTCCTATAGTAACAAGCCATGCACCCTCATGGACAACATCAGAAGTAGAGCAACACACCCCATATGACAAATAATTCTACTTCAATAGTTATAGAGTCATATTATTTATAAAACCAATATTGAATGTTCACCCATTAGCTTCAACTTTTGGAAAAGTTGGTACCTTGACATGGGTATCAAAGCATTGTTGACCAAAAGATCAAAAATTCAAATCTCAACAGCCACTTTCAATATTAATTTAAGTACAAGGAATAAGGTAGGTCTGTACAATATTCAAGCTTCAAGCTAGTGGAAATTTGCATGAGGGGTTGTATTAGAGTATTAGACTTATCCTGAGCCTTCACTCATCAGCTTAAGCTTTTAAGAAAGTTGATTCCTTGACACAACCAACAATATCTCCATTCAATTGATGCAATTAAAACTAGGAAGAGTGGCTAAATCACCATATTCGAAGCTTAACTATGTTTATAGCAAAAATCACGGGGAATAGAATAGAAATTCAGAGAAGGGGGGAAGAAGAAAATAGTAGGGATAAGACAATTTCAAGCTTAACATTCATTTCCATATCCTTCCTTTACAACCCTAGTGTCCTTTTATAATGATTTTGGGGAGGGGGACCCTTATCATCTATTAAAAATAGAAAATTATCTAAATTACTATTAAAATAAAACTACCTACTAATATATTATGGGGAAATACCATTTATATACCCTAAGATTCAACCATTTATCATCTAGGTACCCTACGGTTTTAAGATAGACAGTAGGGTGCCTAGAAGTTTGAAATTTTTATCACCTAGGTACCTTGAAGTTTTAAAATTCTATCAATTAAGTATCATTGTTCTGAAATTTCAAGAGATTTTTATTGAAAAATGCTAAAGTGAAACATGATTCCAACATTATATAAGAATATTCATTATAATTTAATGATTTTGTACCAAAAAATGCTAATATGATACATAATTTTAACAATATATAGGTAATTTACATCCAAATTTAGTGAACTTTTTATCCTAATTCATTGTGTTTTTGTTGAAAACGTTGACATGGCTTTTATATATATATATATATTATTGAATTGGTGTCATTCTCTCAAAAATTCATCAAATTCTAACATAAGGTACCTAAATGATAAAATATTCAACCCTATGCTACCTTATTGCATATATTGAAACATTAAGGTACCTTTCTCATGTAACATCAATAACCACAATGCAGATAAAGCTACATTTTAATTCAATAAATGATACAATTCTCAATAGATCCAACATAAAACAACGCGCGTTGAGATCAAAGGCAAGACATCAGATGAATTCAAATGCAATAGAACAACAACAAATTCAACGCGATAACATTTAAAACAATCAAAACCCTAAAACAAACCAATGAATCGAGTTGCAGATGAATTCGTAAATCTAGAGAAGAAACATACATGAAATTGAAATTCAACGATGTAACGATCTGAAATTGGTGAAAAATTCCAGAAATAATGAGGAATTTAATGGCGGATGGAAGTTTCCTTGGTTTAAATATGAAACTTGAGAATATTTTGAAGATCAATAGTGGTGCCCCCTCTTTTTCTCTGACCTGCAGTATATGTCTGGGCTTTATTTTACGGATTTGCTTCTCTTGGACGCGTGCTTCAGTGATACGGTACCAACACGTCGTCATTAAATTTTATTAAAATTTAAAAGTTAAGTGTGTTCGGGTGAGAGCAGTACTGAAATGGATGACCTCCTAGAAAGTTCTCACCCTCAAGTTGAGGGCACTCGTAAACAGCTTTTCTTTAGGGGTAATATCTTAAAGGGGGAAGGCTACGTACATCCGCCCTCCAAATCCTGCTAAACGGGAGTCCCTAGGGCACTGAGTATGTTGCTTACTTCTCTTGGATGCAAATCTAGTATTTGTAAATAAATATAGGATAAATTATATATTACTACTTTGATATTTAATGCAAATCTAGTATTTGTAAATAAATATAGGATAAATTATATATTACTACTTTGATATTTAATGTATTAATTTTTTAAATTATAAACTTTGGAAAATATTTTTTAGTTCAAAAGTTACATGTACATAATAAAATAGTCCAAATGATGGTGTGAAATGGTTGTTAGTAAACTCACCATCTGCTCACTACTCCTCTCGTCCCGTAAATGTCGTGACTAGGGGTGTAAATGAGCTACGAGTAGGCTCGTCATAAAGCTCAAAAAGCTCGGCTCGCTTCGAGCTCAAACCGAGTCGAGCCGGCTCCTTTAGCTTATCGAGCCAAGTCCGAGCCTAGTGAAGCTCGAGCTCGTAAGTTTGTGAGCCTAAAAGAGCCCGAACCAACTTTTCTTAATATAATATAATATTTTTAATTAAATACGACCAATGAAGCCAATTTTGAGCCTAAATGAGCCAAACCTGAGCTTAAACGAGCCTAGATTGAGCTTAAATGAGCTAAAATATTGCAAGTTTAATTTGAACTCCCCGAGCTTAGATTGAGCCAAGCTGAGCCTCAGCTTTTGACGAGCCAAGCTTAATATGCCAGGTTTGGACTCAAGCTCAGCCGGGCTCAAATACACCTCTAGTCGTGGCACTAATAATGAAAAAAATTTGAATGAGAGACATTTTTTACATCCTTACATACTATTATTTGGGCTGTTTTATTAAAATAAATGTAACTATTTTGGACTAAAATATTATTTCACAATGTTTGTAGATTAAACAATTAATACACAAAACCTTACGGTGCTAATGTAGAATTTACCTATATATATATATTGGACTTTTTGTTAAAAATTACCTAAATTTTATGTGTACTTTTAAAAAATACTTATATTTTTTAATTTTTAAAAAAGTACCTAAATTTTCTACAATTCTCTAATGTCACACCTATATTTTTTGGCAAAAGTAAGAAGATTGGGCAAAAAAAAAAAAAAAAAAAAAAAAAGTTAGTTTTATGGGACCACACAAAAAGTAAGGTCGTTTTATAAAAATTTTTTTAATGATAATATGATGATCGGTATTCTTTAACTAACTACATATTTCTCTTGTTGAAAAATTGCATGAAAGCAATTTTTCTTTTTACATTAGTGATTTTTTTTTTTTAATTTATGATGGTAAAGCCATGGGGAGGGGATAAACCCCTTAAATCCTCAATAAAGAGGAGACCACTTTTGAGTTTTGTGGGATTCGATCCCGGGTCACCTCGTTGGCAACCGGCGATCACGACCACTGGACTATGTCCGTAAGGGACTTTACATTAGTGATGTCACGAGAGAGGGGAATGCTAGAATCGAACCAGTATCCTAAAATTTGGTAACTGCCACCTCAATGATTGGAATAACGCGAGATCAGTATGAAAGTAAATAGTTTATGAAAATCATATTTTAGATGCAATTTTTAAAAAACACCTAAATCTTATAAATTTTTAATGTCGCAACTTAATGTAAAGTTGTTAACATCCGTTAGACTGTGCTGATGTGATTTTTTAAAGAAATAGTTTTTATAATATATAAATAATTTTTCTATATATTTACTAACTTTTTACATATTTAAAATATTTAAATTTTCTAAAATTATTTTAAATATAAATTTTAATATCTTAAAATAATTTTCTTTTATTTTAAAATATCACATCAGCAAAAACTAATAAATATTAACAGTGTTATATTAATATGTGATATTGAAAAATTTTAAAAAGTTTAGGTATGACATTAAAAAATTATAAAATTTAAGTAATTTTTTGAACTACACTTAAAATTTAAGTGATTTTTAATAAAACTTTACCCATACTATATCTATGAGCTTGACTTCACACGAATCTGCTTCAAAATGGGTGAATATTCACAGGTTTCACTTATGTTCTCATTTTTTCGCTAACAAGAAACCTGATGGCCCGGTAAATCCCAACCCATGCAACGATCCATATACCATAAAAAGGAACTAGTTAAGTAGAGATTCATTAGGAAGAGTTTCCCAGGGGACTCGTATTCTATACCTTTTGATCTAAAGTAATACTTTATTTCCTCACTTGCGTTCTAACAAGGTCCCATGTTTTCATTTTTACACACACACACACACACACACACACACACACATATATATATATATAGAGTAAATATCAAATGAGAGTATTTGAGTATGGTGAGATATGAGAGCTTAAATCTCAGATATTAAATTCAAAATGAAGGGCTGAAATTGCACATATAAAGTGGAGGAGAGAGAGAGTTTTTAGGGTATTTTTATATGTGTAATCTCAACCCTTCATTTTAAATTTAATAATTGAGATTTAAGCTCTTATATCTTACTGTAGTTAAAACTCTCATATATATATATATATATATATATATGTACATGTATCAGTTCTATATAGAAGGCTGCGCGTGATTTTAGATAGCCAGGAACGCGTTGACTAAAGCAGATAATTGTTCTACGTAAACCCACGTGTCACACTCTTATTGATCCACTCTGAGCCAGCAAGGACCTAGATGCGTGTCCCTTCCCCCCCTCTTCAACGAAATATCAACACCGAGAGAGAGAGAATTGAATCAAGCCATCTCCTTTCAGTCCCTCGCGACGATCAAAATCGAGGAGAGAGAAAAACAGAGAGAAGAAGGTTCGAAAATGGCGGATTCATGGCGGTTACTGATGGTAATAAGCATAATTAGCAGCGCAGTAATGGCGACCGAAGCGATATGGTTGAATCTACCGAGCTCGGGTACGAAGTGCGTGTCAGAGGATATTCAGAATAATGTGGTTGTGGTTGCTGATTACGTTGTGATCGATGAAGATGACCATGTAACTCCAACTGTATCCACTAAGGTCTGCTGGTTTTTCCTTTTTCTTTTAATTTGCTGTTGGATATTCGATTCGAGGTTTGATTTTGTTTGAATTTGTTGATTTCTGTGGTTTGATTAGGTTTTTTTTCGGTGAATTGTTGTTTGGATGGGTAGTTTCTGATCGAATTGGTAGTTTTTAGTTAGATATGCTTCAGTTTCAGTAGATCGCTTCATATGAATTAGGCTAAATTCACGGTGATTGCACTTGTAGTGTTGATTGATCAGCTCTTTTGGTGAGCGATTGACTGATGAACTTGTGATTTGTGAAGTTGATTAGTTTCTGAAGTGAAGTAGTGAACATATTGTTGTCAAGGACGAAGGATAGATATGTGTGGACATTGAATTGTGCATGTAGGGGAAGACTTCACATCGGTTACCATAATAGTGGCTATGGTCAACACTAGGGGAATATATGAGGCGAGACGAGCCCGAGCTTGTTTGCCTTGGAAAGTCCAAGCTCAAGCTCAGCTCAGCTCAACTCATCTCATTTCATCATAAGCTTAGGCTCGACTCAGCTCAATTGATCTCAAACCCAAATTGACGAGCCCCAAACTAAGCTGGTCTTGTTTAGGCTCATTTAACTAAAATCGAGGTTTGTTTATGCTTGAGCTTTGCTCATTTATGCTTAAACTTCGTTTAATTAGGCATATTTAGGGTAATAAATTGTATTGAGATGAGCTCATTTAGACTTGTTTAGGCTTGTGACTGTTCGTGCTCGAGCTTTATTGGGCTTGGCTCGGCTGAATAAGTTAAACGAGCTAGATCGGTTCCGCTCGAGCTTGAAATGAGCCCACCCCATAGCTTTAGGACGAGCTTGGCTTTTGAGCCCCTCTGAGCTCATATGCACCACTAGTAAACACTTCAACTAATGAGCTTGTCGTAGTGCACAGAGATCAGGTTGGCTACTTGCATTTGCCTTTTTTTCTTGATTCAGTAGGGTCTTGCCTTCTGGCATGTTGAACTCGCATTTTCGACCTTCAATGTGAAGCTTCTTGGTACTGATGACTTGATTTTGTGTACATCTATTTACTTGTCAAGAATCTGTCGAAGTGGCATGTGGTTCTTCTCAGTTTTAATTAGCAAATGAAACTAGATTAACCTAGCAGTAACGAACCTGGGTAGTACAGCATTCTATTGAAAAAGGTTGGTCAAAAACTTTTACAAGCTTGATCATGTTTAGTTACATGCTCTGCAAATTGTGCATGACTCTCCTTGGAGTATAGTAAAATTATTAATGTTATTGCCGTGCAGTTTATCGCATTATCTTGCGAATTGCATGCACCTTGCAATCTAGTTTATTCATGCAAATAGTAGTCTGTTCCACTGTTGGCCTACAAGTTCCAATTTGACTTCAATGATTTTCATACAAATAACATGGACATATATAGTAGTGGTACGATTGGCTCGCCATTGATTCTTATGATCAATGTTCTTGTGGAACTTAGTTGTTAAGTATGTGATGATTATGCGGGACAAATGAGTAGGGAGGGATAATGCAATAGTTTTCCTATGCACCTTTTGTGATGTTAGGTAATGGATGTATATTTCACTCCCTTTGCATAGCTTGTACTCTCACCTGTAAAAGGTTTTAGATTTAAAGTGAAGTAGTCATTTTGCTGTCCCTTAACTAACTGTAGATATCACGGAGGACTGTGGATAATTGGTGTAACTGGTAGGTAAAATTTTTGATAAAATGTGGAAAGGGAAGCTTACATTGTGATGCGGCAATGTAGGAAGTACATTTTTGAAGCGGAAAATTGTAGACAAAATAATAAGAATACAAAAACAAGGGGATGTCATAGAGACGAAAGTTGTGTTGCTTATGTAACCCCTCTATTGGCGATGCTGGTCTTGAGAATTTAGGGGTCTAAAGCAAATTTTAATTAGTAGGCCCGTTTTCATACTTGAGGTGTTTAGACCAGTCAAAGCATATTTCAAATAATTCACTCTATATTATAATAGCGACTAATATGTAATATTAAATATTATATACGTACATATACGTTTATAACGTATATATATTGATCGCTATTTCTCTAATTATGATGTGGAGAAGTAAAATCATATTATAATTAGTTTTCAAAAGTGAACATTAACAAATATGGGGCCCTAAGTTATTGTTCGAGTTACTTGGGGTTTTGACTAACCCTGGCTATTGAAGAAGAAATACGTTTTTGCAGGGTGCTTCATTTTTTTTAGAAGTGGATTTCAAATAAACTTACAAAAGCTGTTTATTTGATTTTGTCTTACTTTTAGGTGACATCTCCTTATGGAAACACTGTCTACCATAAAGAAAATGTGACTCACGGTCAATTTGCATTTACAACTAGCGAAATTGGTAACTACTTGGCCTGCTTCTGGGTGGATGGCCATCACCAGTCCGCAACGCTAAATCTTGAATGGAAAATCGGAATTGCTGCAAAGGATTGGGAATCTGTTGCTAGAAAAGAGAAGATTGAGGTAACTATGAATAGTGGTGTAAATGACGCAAGCTGGTTCATCAGTCATCATAAAGCTCGATAGGTTCGGCTCCTTTAGCTTAATGAGTCAAGCCTGAGCCTACTGAAGCTCACGCTCATAGGCTCGCAGGCCCAAACTAGCCTATCTTGATATAATTTACTAAGCTAAATATGCTTGAGCCAAGTTTGACTACATGAGCCAAGCTCGAGCTCAAATGAGCCTAAGTAGGTGGTTTTAGCTTGGAGCTCGCTGAGTTGGATTCAAGCTCAACCGAGCCAAGCCCGAGCATACAACAAGTTGTGTTCGAGCTTGAAGTTTCAGTTTGGTGAGTTTGAGCCAAGCAAAATGTTAACAATCCGAGCCTCGAGCATGACCGGCTAGGCTCATATACACCCCTAACGATGAATGGTCTTACGACTCTATGCCACATATAGACCTTCATACGGTGCTTTGATGGAAAATATTTGCAAGATCTTGTTCTCCAACATGACACCATCACTTGCAGGGGGTTGAACTGGAGCTTAGGAAACTTGAAGGAGCAGTAGAGGCCATCCATGAGAATTTACTTTATTTGAAGACCAGGTGATTATTTGGTTTTTCTAGGGCGCTTATGGCTCAATTTGTCTTATCTCATCGAAACAAACCACCCGTGTTTTTGATTTTGTAAGAAATTAAAAACTAAGTTTTGAAAATGATTTTTCTTCTAAATTTTGGATTTTATTTTCAAATTTTCAATTTTTCCAAGTTAATTGAAAATTGAAAACAGGATACAAAAAAGAAGAAAGAAAAAATTCTTTTCAAACCTGGTTTTTAGTTTTTCAAAAAGCAAAAATTACAAACATAAAACATTACCAAATAGGTCCAAAGTTACCCATTAATTTAGGTTTTTTTTTTTCTTTTTTTCCCTCTTTCAATGATGCATCTGATTTTGGAGTGAGCTCAAAAGGAAGAACGAAATAATAATCCAGGTGTAATGTCACAAATCTAGATGGTTTTGAGTCAGTGGGTGGTGGTGGTTGTACAAAATAAAAGAAACATGATGCCCTTCAAAATTGCTTTTTGTATACATGAAATTCCGATATGAAAAAGCAACAACATACCCAGTGCCCCAAGGGCTCCCGCCTAAGCAGGGTCGCCGAGGGGGGGCGAACGTATGCAGCCTTCCCCCTTCAGGGTATTACCCTTGAAAAAAAGGCTGTTTTCGAGTGCCCCCAACCTGAGGGTCAGGACTTCCTAAGAGGTTACCTATCCTGGTATTGTTCTTGCCTAAGCACGCTTAACTTCGGAGTTCTAATGGGATCCGGTGACGGCGTGTTAGTACCCTAGTGAAAATGAACATTCAAGCGTGGTTTGTACCCCCAGTGACCCGATTTATGTGATTCATAAGTGTAAAATTTGACATCATTGTGGAGAGACGACATAAATAAGCAATATAAGAGCAAATTGGCGCCTTTATGAATCTTGAATCTGACAAATGTTTCAATGGTTCAATTTATGATGCAGGGAAGCAGAAATGAGGAAAGTGAGTGAGAAAACGAACACGAGAGTCGCACGGTTCAGTGTCATGTCCCTTGGGATCTGTATCCTGGTGTCGATTTTTCAAGTATGGCATTTGAAGCATTACTTCCAGAAAAAGAAACTTATATAAATATCATTTGCCATTTCGACGCAAATGAGACCGACAATTCAAACGAAGAACTTGTTGCCTGTGCTCATCGTGTATTAAACAGCGTCTTTTACAGGAAATTTTCATCATGTAGACGTAAAACTCTAATTACTGCTTCTGATTTGTGGGTGTTGAAGGTTGAAATTGGTTTGTCTGTTGGATACAGAGAGGCCAATGTTGGAAAACAGCCTCTCTTCAGGTTAACACCCTGAAGGGAGAAGGCTGCGTACATTCATCCCCCTAGACCCTGTGTAGGCGGGAGCTTTTGAGGCACTAGGTATGTTCCTTCTATACAGAGAGGCCAATGTTGGTATGTTTCACTCCTTGATTATGTGTAATTGGATAGAAGAGTTTCTATAGATGTTACTCTTGATGTAATCGGGCTAGTTTAGATAAGTTAATTTTTCTACTTTTAAGTAAAAATAGGTAAATATTGCTTTTCTTTTAGAGTAAAAGTAGAAACAAAAACTAATTTTTTTTTTTAATAGAAATAGAGAATACGCTTCTAAAAAGAACAAATTTGTAAATAGCATACGATCAAACAGGCCCTTAGTCAATGTCTTCGACCTCCCTTATGCTATCGTATTCAAATCTTTATAGAATTCAGTAGGCGAATCACTTGCGTTATTTGTGGTAGTACTTAAAAGGATATCATTTTCCGCATATTTATTTCCACATAAAACTAAATAAATTTGAGGTTTCATTAAACGGTGTAAACATGTTCAACTCATTTAATGGATGCTCCAAGGGTAGGGGTGTATTTGAGCCGAGCCCGAGCCCGAGCCCGGCCCTACCAAGCTTTAAGCTCGGCTAGATTTAAGCTCGGCTTGGGCTAGGCTCAAAACTCGCCAAACTTTGAAAGTTTAGGCTCAAGCTCGGCTTGTCAAAAGCTCGGAAGTTCGATAAACTTCAAATTAGGCTTGCAATATTTTGGCTAATTTAAGCTCAATATAGGCTCGTTTGGACTCAGTTCGGCTAATTTATGCTCCAATATGGTTTCATTGGATTATATTTAAGCCAATATATTAAACTAAAAAAAAAGCTCGTTTCGGCTCGCGAGCTGCTTCACTAGGCTCAGGCTCAGGCTCAGTTTGATAAGCTAAACGGCTTGGCTCGGCTCGGCTCGGCTCGGCTCGGCTAGAGCTCAAAATGAGCTGAGCTTTTCGAGCCCTCATGAGCTGGCTCGACTCATTTACACCCCTATCCAAAGGTTTCCTATTTCCACAGCAGATAACCCTCAAGAAATGCCAAGCATCCAAAACATACAAGAAGTTAGTTTCTAATCGAGGTCAGTCACTTTTAGGGTGAGAGAATGCAGTCACCCAAAGTTTCAGTTATTTATGTTAAAGGTCCATATACTTTACTTATTGTGTAAATTTAGCATGCATACTTTTAATTGTATCAAGTTAGTTCTTGTAGAAGTCATGTTATGTCAATTTAGTCTTTGAATAAAATTTAGCAATAAAATTTTTAATAGTCGAATCACTAAACAACACCACAGTCTAGTGCCCTATGAGGCTCCCGCATAAGCAGGGTCGGGGGGGGGGGGGGTTAAAATGTAAGCAGCCTTACCCCTTCAAGGTGAGACCCTAAAGAGAGGCTGTTTTCAAGGATTTCCCTACCTGAAAGGAACAAAGAGCGTGGTAATCAAAGAGATCATAGATTGGTTTAATAGTTGAATCACTGATTGGTTTAAATTGGAACACCACATGGGTTTGTATTAAGTTATTTACATTAAAAATTATGTCAATAACTTAACTTCAATGTGACCATCAGACTAAATTGATACTATTTAAATTACATAATGACTAAATTGGCACAATAAAAACTATAAGGACATAACATACAAGGACTCTTAATGTAAATAACCCCACTTTTTCGTTATTGTAAGAGTTGTCTCTTGATGACCATTACCGTGACCTGATGATTCATTAAGCTCCAAATTCAACATTAAGCATCTCAATGACAATAATCTCATATGTGTGCATATTCTCATTAAGCTAGGCAAAAAGTTATCCAATGTACAATAATATGGAAAGATTCAGAAAGAGAAATCTTACACGGTGCGTTTTACAAAAATCTTACACAGGCAGTTCGATAGGCCTAAGTTACTACCTAAGCGCGTCGGCTACTTTTCTTCGGACAAGTTCAACTCCAATCCGCGGAGAAAATCTCGGGATTATCTCCTACAACATGGACAATACGCGTTAGAATTATCTTCTACAACATGATGAACATCACATATTCTTCAATAGTAAAAGCTTTACAAGAACCCAACAAAAAGACTTCATCTTTTTCCCTTTCTTTTCTTTTTTGGGTTCCGAGATATAGCGTGGCTCAAACACTCACTTAAATCCGAGTTTCCAACAACCTTTTCGAGGTCCATGGAATCTAATAGAAGGAAATACAAACAAGGAACCCCAAGTGGTAAGACATTTTGACTAGGCATCTTGTAAAGTGTAAGATTAGGGATCAAATCATTGTCACTGGGCAGACAATTTCGGGAGCACCTACCACTCCTAGGCTTCAAACTACTATCGTGTTAAGATATGTGTAATCCGAAAATTAGTCAAGATAAGTGTATACCGGCTCAAACACCCTGATTATCAGAAAAAAGGGACCACAAACATATCTTTCAAAATCAATTTCAAAATTTCAACTTGCCCAAAAGGAATTTTCTTTTCTCCTACTGTAACTCTATTAACATCCTATACATAAAAAGTAAAAAAGTAATATTCCCAGTGTCCCAAAGGCTCCCGCCTAAGCAGGGTTTGGGGGGCGTGGATGTACGCAGCCTATCCCCTTCAGGGTGCTATCCTGAAGGAAGGCTGCTTCCGAGAACCCCCAACCTGAGGGGTGCAACACGAGGACTTCCTAGGAGGTCACCTATCTTTGTACTGCTCTAGCCCATGCACATTTAACTTCAAAGTTCCAATGAATCCGGTGCTTGTGTTGGTACCCTCTTAGGGTTTCCATTGTACGTCTATTAACATCCTATACACGTATCACCAAAATCACCTAAATTAGAGTTTCAAATAGTAAATTTCCACTAACTCCAACATGGCAGATGATTATGGCCAGCTCAACGATTAATCCTAATCCGAATTCGTATGTTTGGTTTCTCTTGTTTAGACCCATTTCAGTTGGTTATTCGAATTATTTCTTTCTCAGGCCACAACAATGCTCAAAGATGCTGCAACACAATCACATAATTATTATGTCTATAAATGCAAAGCAGACATGAGAAAGATCAAAATACGAACCTCTCTACCATCAGAGCGGATCATAGCCAACACAGGTATTTCATACTGGTAAGCCCTCTCCCATTCTGGATTCGTTGTTATATCCCTTACCTAAACACAACCTCCATATAAAACCCAGATGGCCTTTAGATTAGAAAAAATAAACACCAAATTTGCAAACCATAAATCAATTTTTCAACCCTAAAACACAGTTGTAGAAATATTATTGTCAGGGTAATATTATTACTGCAAAGGCAGTTTTGAGGCTTATCATTTTCTATAAAGCCAACTCCCCATACAACAACAATAGACCCAGTGCCTCAAGAGCTCCTGCATAAGCGGGGTCTAGGAGGAGCGGATGTACGCAGTCTTACCCCTTCAGGGTGTAATGAGAGGCCGTTTCCGACGACCCCCAACCTTATAGGGCTAACAAAACGAGGACTTCTCAGGAGATCACCCATCTTGGTACTACTCTCGCCCAAGCACGCTTAACTTCGGAGTTCTAATGGGATCCGATACCTTAGTGCCTGGTAAATGAACCCCCCAACTCCCCGTACAAACCCACTAAAAATCAAAGTACCCACCAAAACAATTAATTTGTATTGATTATATCATTAGATACAAACTCTTTTAGAATAGTTTTACTAGCTTAAGTACTCTATTATACAACTATCTTGTATTCTAAGCGATGTATTCTACTTAAATTGCTGAATTTATATTTCTCCTCTTAAAATCAGTAATATTTATAAAAATATTGAATCATTTTTCTTAACTTCCTATAAATTTGATATGGCTTCTCAGAAAACAAATGAAAGCCTTTGCTCATTATTCGTTCCTTGCAAAACGAAATTTTTTTTTTATTAATATTGAATAGAAAGAACTATCTTTTTTCCACGGGAAATTATCACTTAGGTACCTTGAGGTTTGAGCATTTATCACCTAAGCACCCTAATATTTCAATATATACAATGAGGTACCCTGAGGATTGAATATTTTATCACTTAGGTACCTTACGACAGAATTGGATGAATTTTTATAATTTTATACAAAAAATGTTGATCTAATACATGAATACGATAATATGTATAAGTTAGTGCCAATGTTTTATCAAAAATTCAACGAATAGTGATAAAATATTTAGCGGATGTTGATGTACATCGCCTAAAAATTACCATAATTATGTATAATTTTTCGCATTTTTGGGAAAAAAATCATCAAATTCTAATAAAGATACTTATATATTATTGAAATCATATTCAATTTTATAATTTTCTAATGAAAATCTATCGATTTTTTGATAGAAGGGTATCTAATTAATAAAATTTTAAAACTTCAGGGTACCTAAGTAATAAAATATCTAAAACTTAGGGTACCTCATTATATACGTTAAAATATCATGATATCCAAATGATAAATGTTCAAACCTCAGGGTACCTAAGTGATAATTTCTCTTTTCCCACTGCCTTTCTAATCCAATTCCTTTCGGATACCTGTCAAGGAAAATCCCAAACTGGAACCCTAATTTACTCTTTCCTTTTCAGTTACTTCAATTTTCTAACTTATGTACAAATCACTTGCTTAACACAAGATGCTATAAAAAGAGCCTAATCTAATCTAATCACAGAGAAATGTATATGTGATATCGATTGCACATATAGTTAAAAGAACTGGACAAAATCATAAACAGTGTGATATGAACCATATCAATCCAACCAATCGAACTACTTAATCAACTCAAAAATAGCAGTATATTAGTGTAAAACTTGGTAATCCGTACAAGAGTATAGGATTTACCTGTATAGCCATAGGATAAGGAGTGGTATAGTTGATTGATACTAAAGAACTCAGCCTATTTATTAATACCTAAACAATCACTCACTTAACCACCATATTTTGGATTGAATCAGTTGATTTCATCGATGAAATCAAAAGTTGAGGGGAGAAAGAGAGGACCTGAAGATCAACATCAAGGAGAGAATCTGAGTGTTCGTCAGTCCCGGAGAGAGAAAAAGCGGCGTGAAGCTTCTCTTTGAGGCCATCGCACAAGCAGCACCCAGGCTTCGAGTACAGAATCAGCATCCTCCTCTTCGACATTGAAATGGCAGATGAAGAAACGCATTTCGACGCCATTGGAGTTAAAGCGAAGCTTTTTCTTTGCTTGCTTAGCACCGCCATTGGAGTTCTGATGATAACCGCCGTTGACATCCTCTCTCTCTCTCTCTCTCTCTCTCTCTCTCTCTCTCAACACTCAGGACAGATTTTTGATCTGGCAGTCACAACAGGGCAGGAAGGAAGGGGGGGGATTGTTGTCAGGTTCTAATGGGCATAAAGAAGCCTGCCCAACAAGTATTCTCTTGAATATGGGCCGAGTTCAGGCCTAGAAACGGGGGAGGGGTCAGATTCTAGTGGGCCCAAAGGAGCTGGGCCTAACAAGTATTCTCTTGAATATGGGCCGGTTTAAGGCCCAAAAACTTATTTTTGATTTGGGCTGGTTATGGTAAGATAATAATGCCTCCGTTCAAGGTAGCATCTAAAGGGAAAGGCTGCATACATCCACCCCAAACCTTGCTTATACGAGAGCTCTTGTAACACTGGGACTGTTGTTATTGTTGTTATGGTAAGATAGTAATGCCTCCGTTCAAGGTAGCATCTAAAGGGAAAGGCTGCATACATCCACCCCAAACCCTGCTTATACGAGAGCTCTTGTAACACTGGGACTGTTGTTATTGTTGTTATGGTAAGATAGTAATGCCGTTTGTAGGCAAGCAGTTCCTGAAATTTTAAGGGATTAGAGTTTGTTTGGTAAATTTGTTTTTTCTAACGGATTTGAGATTATTTGGTCTAAAAAGAAAATTTTTTTAAATAGAAGAAAAAACTATATTTCTATTTAAATAGAAATAGAAAAATAGTACTTTTCATTTAAAGTAAAGAGTAAAAGCTAAAGATTTTGTGGACAAAGATACCATCATTGAAATCATTTTTTACAAAAATCTGTCATATTAAACTGCTTCTGAGAAAAAATCAGATGTTTGCCAATCAAGCCCTTAAACATATATATATATATACACGTGTACGAGGGCAGGAGTTCTATAAGATTAATCATTTAGAAAGCAAATTATTGGGGTCTACATTTCACGAAATGAAAAAGGTTAAACAAGCAAATATTAAGCATTCTTTAGATCGAGTCTTCTTTTTTGAAAGGCGGGTTTCCGTTGTAATACCAAATTGTTGAGCGAGATTAATTGATATATAACGATTAAGGCTTCAAACTTCAAAGCACGAAGTCTTGAGTTTGAGCTTGCCTTTTCTCATTCTCACGTGTTGATGACTTGACTTAGAATAAAAGCTATACTTATAACCCTAAAAAAGTGCCAAATGCATATGTTTTCCCTTTAGTAATTGCCCTTAAAGACCTATTTGCTTTGTTGGCCAAAAATGCAGAATATCTTGCGATCTGTGCGGCTCTCTCATTGGCCACGTCTTAGAGGTTTTCGTCTATTATTATTGAATCGGACTGTTTGGATGTTATTGGGGTTCTTCGCAGTGAGGAGCCCCCGTTTTTGGACATTGAGGCTATTGTCTTAGATATTTTCATTATGTTTTGTTCTTTTCATTCTTGTTCTTTTGATTGGATCCCTAGAGGATCCCACTCCTTAACCCACGAAGTGGCAAAATTTCATATGTCGGGAGCTTGTTCCCATGACTGGGTTGGGTCCTCCCTCCCTCAATTTCGTCTGTTGATTCTAAGCGATGAAGGTGCCTCAGAGCTTTTTGTCCAAGGAAAAAATAAAAAATTAAGGACCTATTTGTTGATGTTATTAAAAAAAAAAAAAAGCATTTTTAAAACTAGGACGTTTTTATCTAAAAAAGTTTTAGTTTTTGCTTCTACATTCACATTAAAGAAGAAACGTTATTTTCTTTTTTTTTTTTAATTCTACTTAGAAAACAAAAAAAAAAACTTCAATATTTTTATTTTCAACCTAACTGACTTAAGCCCTGAATATAACATTCTTTTTTATTTAAAAAAAAAAAAACCTTTTTAAGGAAAAAAAGCTTAGTGAAATAGACCCCGATAATTGCCAACCAGAAGAAGGAAAGAAAGAAGACAAGAACAAAAGAGCGTGGCACGGAGATTGTTTTTTTCGTGGCGCGTTAAAGCTAACAAGAACTTTATTTACCTATCAAAGTAACCATTTTCAATTTAATTGTTGTTATTAGAAAACAATCAACATTCTAATTGTAACATTATTCTTTTTCTTTTTGGGCTATTATTAGGCCGATCCTCACATTTTCAAGGCCCTAAGCAAAAGTTTCAAATGGAACCTTTCGTAAACAATAAATTATAAAAATTCTGATCACAAAACTTAGTGTTATTAACAACTGCTACTTGAAAAATCACAACCCCAAATATTTGCAGGCCCTTAAAATCATGGGGCCTCAAGCGGTTGCTTGAATTGCTTGGGGTTATATTCGGTCCTCGCTATTATAAGTAGTGTTGGTCAACCATGCACGTACGACTAATTTGCTTTTCTTGTTTATTATTAATTTGTTTTTTGTTCTTTCTCTAAGTGCAATCCTTAAACCATCTAATTATCTTTAATTAAAGCCCCTTTATACAAAAATTAAAGCAACACAAACTATTATTTCATGGGTTCTGTCAAGGAATCGACTTTCTCAAAAGTTTAAGCTGATGGGTGAAGACTTAGAAATTATTTTATACTTTAAAAAGCCCTTTCACCTGAATGCACATTGGAATTCGAGCTTGTGGCATCTTGATCAACAAAACTTTAGTAACAACAACAGCAACAACAAACTCAATGCCTCAAGGGCTCCCGCCTATGCAGGGTCGGGGGAGGGGGGGTGAAAGAGATGTACGCAGCCTTACCTCTTTACGTTGCTACCTTAAAGGGAAGTTGTGTACGGGGACTCTCAACCTGAGAGATCAACAAGGCTCTGATATCATGTCAAAACTAATTTTTCTAAAAATTTAAGCTGATGAATGAAGTTCAAGAATGGTTTTGTATCTAATAATCGATATGCATTTTTCTTTCAAAAGAACACAATTTGACCAAAGCTTTTTGTTCAAAAGCCTTCAATTATGTCTCATTTTTATGATTTTTAATGTACTACTTTAACCAAAGAAGACAAAATTTGTTAGCAATAATATTTTTTTTTTGTTCATGATATGCTATAAAATATAAATTATTAATTTTTACAAAATCATTTGCAAATTTCTTTTTTTTTTTTTAATTGCCCTTAAAAATAATAAAATGCTTGGGACAAGGTGTATGATTATAAGATTTTTATTTTGAATCATTGACCAAATATTCAAAGAAATTCAGTGGCACATCTTTTATATTCTATATATTATTGCTAAGTTGTACGCTCTTTTAAAAGTCTTATGTCTCTCAATTAAGCATTTTTAGGTCATATGTTTTTCATTTCGTAGTACCAGGCACTAACGTACCGGATCCTATTAGAATTTTGAAGTTAAGCGTGTTTGAGCGAGAGTAGTATACCAAGATGGGTGACCTCCAAGGAAGTCCTCGTGTTGCCAACCCTATAAGGTTGGGGGTCCACGGAAACAGCCTCTCAGTAGGGTTACACCCTGAAGAGGTAAGGCTGCATACATCGATCTCCCAAGACCCCGCTTGAGCAGGAGCTCTTGAGACACTGGATCTATTGTTGTTGTATGCTTTTGATTTTGTATAATAAAAAAAGTTAAGTAACATAAAATACTATTGATGAGTAAATTGATGATAAAAAGAGATATATTGAGAAGTGAAAAAATTGAAAAAATCTGCAAGAAGAAAAAAATATTTTTAAAAAGAAAATATTATTATTTCTATAGAAAAAACTTTATGATATGAAGGACTTTTCAAGTAAAATGTCATACACATTATATTTTGGTATAATAAATATAGATTATTGTTTTGATCAAATAATTGTCGTAAAAAGTTACAAATTTCCAAAAAATAAACACCACCTGTGCGTCACACGGGAACCCACTAGTATATCTTATCATGAACATATATAGCTAGTTTTGCAATCAATGACCTTCGTCTCCACCCTTCAAGGACCATCAAGTCAGACTCAGCAAATATGATACTATAGATGTAATCGTCATAAATTGTTTATAGAAACGGAACTTTATGATTTAGAATATTCATTTATTAGTTTTGCAATCGATGACCTTCATTTCTAACATACTAACAAGAAGGCTTGCTTTATCACAGGCTATTTTGAATTGTTAGGTGTTACAAGGTTAGACCCTTTTATGACCTGGCTTTTGAATGTGTTATAGCTAGCTGAATGAGCTAGTAAACTCTCTGGAAAGTAGTGCCCGAGATTTGAGATCGAATCCGGTTTTCGTCATGGGGAATGGGGTGTTTAAGGGAATTTCTGGAGGGCTGCCTCCTCAGGTAGCCCACGGCTAATTCCTTGCCATTTGTTTAAAAAAAATTCTGACTTATTCATAATGAGCCTACCTCATATCTTACGTTTAAACTATAGTTATAATGAGAGTGCAGGGCTATAAGCATTCAACCGACAATCTCTTGATCAACATGGCTCTGACAACAACATATCAAAGAACCAGCTATCCCAAAAATGAGCCCATGAGCGAAAACCCAATTGGTTTTTACAAATGCATAGGAATTTTATCAAATTAAGTGGTACTTTTTAGGAAGCTCATATGTATATGTGTAACCGGAAAAATTTATAGGTTATTCCTTTTTCACGCATATAGTCAAAATTAGCAGCACAAACTCTGAGGATCATCAACCGACTCGAGTGATACTTGAGAATAAACACAAGTTTTTGGAAGCATATATCTGTTATGTCTCTACATCTTTACTTATCCTAAGGCACAGCTCGAAAAATTCCTGCTTGAGCAATAGAACACATTGCAAATTAGTCGAGATCCTAACAAATTGTGGATTGATCAAGATGCAAATAAGCTGACCCGAATAGCGGGTTAAACCAAAAAAAAAAAAAAAAAGTGGAGCAAAAGCATGTTCATCCATGGAAGCAACTGGCTATAAATTGCGTGCAATTACAAGCTCGTTGACATCATTTTCAGTCATCTTTTTGCCATTTTTGTTTCCTTCTCACCTTTTTTCCCCCCTTTCTTTTGACCTAAAAGTGAGTGAAAACCATATACAAATTGGCAATAATGAGAAGGGCCGTGTCTAATTTAAATTAAAATTTAAAAGTAATTTTTCTTTCAATTTTTCTGGAAAAAAAAAGTTATAAGGCGAAAATATCTAAAATTTGGATTCGATTTAAATACTAAACAAAATCTGAAAAAGCAAATAAGAAGGTAAAGCAGAAACAACGATATTTACGTGAAAAACCCACGAAGAGAGGAAAAAAACCATTGGCGAAAGTAGAGAATATTTATTAGATCAAAATTCAAATATTATAAGAGAATTTTTCACTCCCTCTCTCTCTATGTAACGGCTCAAACCTTGAAAAATAAAGAAGAGAGTATAAGTAGTATATCATAATGAGAGAACCCTAGAAATGAGAGTCTGGGCATGACAATCTCGGTTTGAAATCCGGACAAAAAATTTGAGACAAAACCCAACAAAAAAGCAGCATATCACGAGGAAAATTTCAAACCTCATTGTCTATTAAAGGCAAAATTGTCTTCCACTAGTTGATTCCCGAGTATGCTCGAAAATGTTAAATGTGTCTATCAAGAAACTATTGAAGCGTGAATAATACATGTTAGGAATATACCTCAAATTTATGTATTCAGGATTTATGGGTTGCCGATGGGTCACCAATCGATCAGGGGGAGTGTCCAATCAATCGGGTAAATTAAGTTAAAAATCCAGTATTTTGGCTGAGAGAGGGCCGATCGATCGGGAGCCTGTTTTGCGTAACCCTAGCCGTTTAGTATAAATATGGGCTTAGGGGGTGCATTTGAGGTATCCAATTAAAAATGTGACGTCAGCCGCCATCCATCTAAAGAGAGAGTCGTTCCCTTTGTTAAGAGGTGATTCAATAATTCCTCTAATTCAGTTATTCAGTTAATTACGAGAGTTAAGAGAAAGTGATTCATAATTCTTTCATAGATCTCGTTCAGAGGAAGTGCTATTGTAATTCATCCACTCAAGTATCAATAAAGAATCTCCATCTCTACCAGTGATTTTCTCCCCTCTTGATTGAAGATGGGTTTCCACGTAAATCATTGTGTGTTGTTTCGTTTGTTCTTCCTTTTACCTATTTTGTTTACTTCTCTTTTGTGTGAGTTATAGTATTTGAATCGAATCAAGTGATTAGGGTTAACACTTCCGCATCAAGTATCCATATTAGAAATTGGTATCGTGAATATCAGATTTGTCAAGGTTATATTTTTCTAACAATTGGTTTCAAAGCCCTGTTTATTTCGATTTGATATTACGGCGTCCACAATTAAGACTGAAGTTGAGAAGTTCGGAGGTCAAGGAAGTTTTAGTTTGTGGCAAGTCCAGGTTAAGGGTCTCCTGACGCAGAGTGGCTTGAAGAAAACCCTAGAAGGAAAAGAGAAGAAACCAGAAAGTCTATCTGATGCCAATGGGAGGAGTTAGATGAGAAGACCCTCACGGCTATTCAGATGTGTCTTACCAATGACGTTTTAACAGAAGTTCTGGAAGTGAAGACCGCTAAGGAGTTGTGGGAGAAATTGCAGGATATGTTCTGTTTCAAGTTGGTCTTCAACAAACTCGCAGTTAAGCGTCGGTTGTTCACTCTTCGTATGTCCGAAGGTACGTTACTTAAGAATCATGTTAATGAGTTTAATTCAATTATTCAAGAATTGAAAGAATTGGATGATGCTCCTAAGGATGAAGATCAAGCTATGCTTTTGTTATGTTCACTCTCTACTTCATATAAAGGCCTTGTAGAAAGCATGATTTATGGTGGTAGGTCAACTATCACAGTTGATGAAGTTAAGAGAAACCTGCCGAGTCAAGAAAGAGTAGATAAGGAATTGTCCGACTCCGTTTAGAACTCAGGTTGTGGTTTATTTTTGAGAGAAAGAACTAAGTCTCAAGAATATGATCATAGTAGAAACAAGTTTAAGTCTAGACATCAAGACCTAACCTGTAATTACTGTCATAAGAAAGGGCACATTAAGAGAGACTGTTACAAGCTTAAGAGAAAACTAGAAGCAGATAATAGGTCTGACCAGAGATCTGGAGAAGCTAGTGTTGTTGAATATGATGATGGAGATATTCTGTCAGTGTCTGAACCTAAGTCCAGTTTTAGAGAAAGTTGGATTTTGGATTCGGGTTGCTCCTATCATGTTTGTCCCTATAGAGGCTGGTTCACCACATACGTGTCAATTCAGGGTGGAACTCAGATGGGTAACAATCCAGTATGCAGAGTTTTGGGGATAGGAACAATTTGTATTATGTTCGATGGGACTAGTAAGACATTGAGTGACATTCGTTATGTTCTTAATTTGAAGAAAAGTCTCATCTCTTTAGGTACTCTTGAGTCTAAAGGGTACAAGTACACAGCTGAAGGTGGAGTTTTGAAGGTCACTAAGGGTGCTTTGACAGTTATGAAAAGTAGAAGGGTAGGTACATTGTGTGAGCTTGTCAGTTCTACAGTTGTCAGATCAGTTAAGATATTTTCATCATCATCATTGTTGACAGAACCAGAGGTCACAAAGTCAAGGAGCTTGAGATTGGATCATTCAGGTGATACAGGTCTGTCTGAGCATAGTAAAAGGGCTTGTTGTGTGGTCATTCTACAGGACTGATATCTTGTGAACAAGGCATTTATAGGAAGCAGAAGAGTCTTCGCTTCAAGCAATTCCTGAAGAGTGGAGATGTCACGTTTGATGAGTCTTCATTGCTATCTCTACAGAAGATGTCATCAGTTAGTTATGATTCAGGTCAGATGAATAAGCCAGAGGGAGTTCAGTTTCAGTTAAGTAACATTGTTCAGCAGCAGGTGGCTGTTTTAGAAGATGTGTCAAGAGCCAATCCAGAGAAAAAGAAGATTGGAATTGCTAATAACCTCTCAGATATGTTCACTTCAGTGCTACCAAGCAGAAAGTTCAAGTATCGCTCGGACTCGGTTAGATTTTGTGTTTGTCTAGATGATCCTGTGTGTGGGGTGTTTTGTGGAGAAGGTGGAGAATTGTCTTTATTTTTGAAATTTGAGTCAAGGTGGAGGTTTGTTAGGAATATGCCTCAAATTTATGTATTCAGGATTTATGGGTTGCCCAGGGGTCACCGATCGATCGGGGAGATGTCCGATCGATCGGGTGAATTAAGTTAAAAACCCAGTATTTTGGCCGAGAGAGGGCCGATCAATCAGTACACGGCCAATCGATCGGAAGTCTATTGTGCGTAACCCTAGTCGTTTACTATAAATATGGGCTTAGGGGGTACGTTTTGAGGTATCCAATTAAAAATGTGAGGTCAGCCGCCATCCATCTAAAGAGAGCGTTGTTCCCTTTGTTAAGAGGTGATTCAATAATTCCTCCAATTCAGTTATTCCGTTAATTATGAGAGTTAAGAGAAAGTGATTCATAATTCTTTCATAGATCTCGTTTAGAGGAAGTGCTATTGTAATTCTTCCACTCAAGTATCAATAAAGAATCTCCATCTCTGCCCGTGGTTGTCTCTCCTCTCGATTGAAGATGGGTTTCCACGTAAATCATTGTGTGTTGTTTCTTTTGTTTTTCCTTTTACCTATTTTGTTTACTTCTCTTTTGTGCGAGTTATAGTATTTGAATCGAATCAAGTGATTAGGGTTAACGCTTCCACATCAAGCATCCATATTGCAAATTAGTATCTTGAATACCAGATTTGTCAAGGTTAGATTTTTCTAACAATACATAAGTCCGTCTATACACTGTGGTACAACATTTAATGACTTCTTCTAGGAGGAATTAAATTTTTCATAAACAACTCATTTGCCATTTAACAAAGTGGGATCGAGTCGGGCTAAAGTTTGTTGGTCTTAGGAAACTTCCTCCTCTTTCTTGATGATCAAAAAAATCTTACAGTTTGATAGTGCCAACAACAATAACAGACCCAGTGCTTCAAGAGCTCCTGCCTAAGTGGGGTTTGGGGGTGGATGTACGTAGTCTTCCCTCTTTAGGGTGTAACCCTGCCGAGAGGCTGTTTTTGAGGACCCCCAACATTATAGGGTTGGCAACACGAGGACTTCCTAAGAGGTCACCCATCCTGGTACTACTCTCATCCAAGCACGCTTAACTTCGGAGTTCTAATAGTTTGTTGGTGCCAACGTCGTATGATATTTAGCATTCTTCACAAATTCTTCTTTACAACTTTGTGATATTTTGTAAATAAGCGAGGTTCGACATTCAAATTTGTATCTTTCTATCAAGGAACCATCTTTCCCAAAAGTTTAAGCTGATAGGTGAACGTTCAGGATTGATTTTATACTCTAACACTTTCTACTTCGAAATGACAATTTTGGTTATATTTTGAAACTAAACTCGAACCTCATTTGGGACCGGGAGGTACTCCCCATGTAGAGAGTTTGTATGATGCTAATAAGCTTTGTTTTTATCCAAATTTCGAGAAGGATCGGTAGGCGAGCGGTGGTACTCCCCATATGAGACTGGGAGGGACTCGGCGGGAGTAAGAAGAATCAACTGCACATTCATTTTCGTTTATAAAGGCTGACATAAGAATCCCACACATGAGTTGCAAAGAGAACAATCAGTATATAAGAATGATGGGTTACTCCACAGTAAGAATACCACGAGTTAATCTCTTCCCTTTTACAAATCGTATGAGAAATTCTTACTTAAACTCACATGTAGAGTTCTTAACAGAATTAAATAGATATTGTTGGTTTATTGCAAACTGATTCGAAGTCATTGGTTTTTTTTGCTCCAAACGAAATAGGTAATCAGTTTTTGGGTTAAAGCACTTTTACCTTTATCGCTTGGCTTTCTGGTTGGGAAAGTGCCTCCTTCTTAGAGCTAGAAAAATAATGTTTTAGCTATTTGTTAGAAATATTCATCAAAATTTTTTGTCTCATGAAGTGTCAAAGATGCCCTTCTAAACCTATATCCCATATCCAAGTATAAGTTTTGAAGTCATTTTCTTATCCTCGCTGGTTTTAGAGCTAACGCTTCCATTGAACAGGATGTGCTGCATGGATTGGAAAGAACATTATATACTGGATATAACAATTCTAAGACAAATTGTCATGCTCCATAAGATGTCAGGAACCCTAGGGAGTTAGGGTGAACCATGCACATGCGTGTTGCCCGCCTATTTCAAAGGACAAACTCAAGCTCGGTCTTAATCTCATGCGCCACTGGTGTACAAAGGAACAAGTGCAAACGCAACATGAATGCAAATTTTTTTCTCTCTCATACCAAACCTTCCAAGTACACGAATGTTGAAATCACCAAGTTAACCTTTGATTCCCTTTCCAACAAAGCCAATGTGCATAGCTATAGCCTAGGAAACTTCAGCTAAAGACTTTATTGTAAGTCTGTTCTATTTGACCTTATATCATTCTAAATTTTCTAACACTCTTATCTCATACACCTATCCAGTTCAAAACTATGTACGTATTCTTTTTAGATACAACAACAGCTGATTTGTCCAATTGAGCACCCAAAAAAGAAGCCATAATCACTTGTACTTTAATTTGTGCAAGTGATCAATAATTGTGAGGGTGCCCCATACACATGATGGTATGTATAGGAGGTAATGCTTTCAAAGTTGTAACAAGTGGGAAACTAAACATATTGGCTCCAGTCATTTCCATACCCTAAATCCACATTACCAAACCCCACCTCCCCCCTCCCCCCAAAATTTTTTTTAATAATAACAATAATAAATAAATAAATGTTCCCCCCCCCCCCCCCCCCCCCCCCCCCCAAAAAAAAAAGTGCAACATGACAAATATATGTATACCATCCTGTGCCCTCCATTTTTTGCAACATGATAAAGTCGTAATACAAAACACGCAAGTGGTATAGATGAATTCCGAGTCAACCCATATAAAAATAGGGAACAAAAAGAGCAAAAATAGTACAATATTCCAACTCCAGATAACAAAATTACAAGAAAAGAATAGACAGAACTACAGTACACTAAATGGTTTTATTTTTTTCTAAATAAAGCACAACATTACAATTATATGTATATATATATGCCTTCCATAAAGGTGCATAAAGGGGGCACACGGACAAGTGTTCGTAGACGAGCAACAAATTAAAAATAGGTGGAAATCCTACTTCCAGGAGCTGCTCAATGAAAAGGATGATACAGTTGCTCCCATAGGAGAACCACTAGCACCGACGGAGCACGGGACCTGCAGCTACTACACCAAAATTAGTCCCGAAGAAGTGAGGGAAGCAGTGAGGAAGATGGGCAGGGGTAAAGCAGTTGGCCCAGACGGAATACCCATTGAGGCATGGAAGTGCTTGGGCGAAGTGGAAATCAGATGGTTGATCAAATTATTCAACCAAATTCTCCAAGGGATAAAGATGCCTGACGAATGGCGGAAGAGCACATTAATCCCCGTCTATAAGAACAAAGGTGACATACAGAGTTGTGCCAACTACAAGGGAATCAAACTAATGAGCCACACCTTGAAGCTTTGGGAGCGGGTCATAGAAAGAAGGCTTCGGCAAAGAGCAGGGGTCTCAAAGAACCAATTTGGATTCACGCCAGGCAAATCAACGATAGAATCCATCCATCTTTTGAGGAGGTCCATAGAGCTATATAGGGATAGACAAAATGACCTATATATGGTCTTCATTGATTTGGAAAAGGTATATAATAGAGTACCAAGAGAGGTCATACGGAGGCTCCTGGAGGGGAAAGGCAACCCACAGCCCTATATACGAGTCATCAAAGGCATGTACGAAGACGCTCAAATCAAGGTGCGCACGACGGAAGGAGATACAGAAGCTTTACCCATTACAATGGGGGTACACCAAGGATCAGCCTTGAGTCCTTTCCTATTCATTTTGGTTATGGACAAACCCACAAGGCACATCCAAGGGAGTGTGCCTTGGTGCATGCTCTTCGCGGATGATATAGTCCTGATGGGGGAAACTAGGGAGGAAGTAAATGGGAAACTCGAACTGTGGAGGTTAGCCTTAGAATTGAAAGGTCTAAGATTAAGTAGATCTAAGACCGAGTATACGGAGCTCAAGTTTTGCACATCTACTACGCCAAGCGCAGAAGGCGTCAAGATTGGAACATAGTGCATACCACAGAGAGCATGTTTCAAGTACTTGGGATCCATAGTACAACAAGAAGGGGAGGTGGATGTAGATGTCAATAATAGGATTAAAGTGGGGTGGCATAAATGGAGGATGGCCTCTGCGGTACTGTGTGATAGGAAGTTTCCGCTAAAGTTAAAGGAAAAATACCACAAGACGGTGGTGAGACCTGCTATGTCCTATGGGGTAGAGTGCTGGCCAGTTAAGTGCCATTACATGCAGAAGTTGAAGGTGGCGGAGATGAGGATGCTAAGATGGATGTGTGGTCACACAAGGAAAGATAGGATCAGAAATGAGGTTATAAGAAGTAAGTTAGGCATTGCACCGATAGAGGATAAGTTGAGAGAGCACGTTTGAGGTGGTTCGGGCATGTTAGGAGGAGACCCACTGACGCCCCTGTCAGGAGATACGAACAACTTCATAGTGCAGATGGGAAAAGAGGGAGAGGACGGCCAAAGAAGAGCTAGATGGAGACGATTCGACAGGATCTCGCATATCTTAACCTAAACGAAGAGATAGCCCTAGATAGAGCCCGGTGGAGGATTAATACTGGTGCACCCGCTATGATGATGTAGGAGAACCCATCTCTTGTGGAACAAATGAGTGCCCGTTGGCTGGTGCAACGTCGTAGATATTGGCATTGTTGGGCGACTCAGTGTTCCAAATGGGGGTGGGTAGAGAGGAAGAGGCCGGCCAAAGAAGAGTTGATTAAAGTACTAACTGCTGTCCCGGAGAGGGGTGTGAACAACCTCATTCTATAGCCGGGAAGAGAGGGAGAGGTCGGCCAAATACAAATACAAATATAAATAAGATTTACATTACAAATAAAAATAGAAATTAGTTAATGACCTTTTGGCCGGACCTTGCCGACCCCAACCCAAATAGAGAGATGGCCCTAGTTTAGAGCTCGGTGCAAGTTCAGGATAGGATAACAGATTTAGCGGCGTAGGAGATATGCACACCTATATCTGCTTGTATGCCCTTGAATACGCGCGATACGGGTTTAGTTGGTCAAACAGTGCCCCTTATCCTGGGGGTGCAGGGCCATAGGCTGCTGATACTCTCAGCACATTCTGAACTGTCCATCCTTCTATCTTCTCTCTCCTCTCTTTTCTTTTCTCTCCTCTTGCTTCTCTCTCTCTCCCTCTATCCCTCTCAATTTCTCTCCCCCTTGCTCTTTACCTCCTCTCTCTCTATACCTTCCGCTCTCGACTCCCCACGTGATCTACTTTTTTATAGATCTGCGTTGTGTAGCATGTAGGAACTCCTCCCCTACATGCTTGTTGGCCTTTACCTTGTGCCCTTCACGCTTACGTACATAGATGCCTGCATTGATTTCGATACTTTACATGCTCTACGTGCTCATCTTACTTGCCCTTCTTTCTTTCTTTCTTTCAGGCTCTTCGTAACTACCAAACTCCAAAGACCAGGTTGGGGGTCCTCGGAAACAATCTCTCATCGGGGTCTCACTCTGACAGGGTAAGGCTGTGTACATCCTCCCCCCAAGACCCTGCGCAAGCGGGAGCCCTTGTGGCACTGGGACTGTTGTTATTGTTGTTGCCTTCCATTTTTTTGCAACATGACACAGTCGTAATACAAAATAGGCAACTCGTATAGACGAAGCTTGAGTCAACTCATATAAAAATAGGGGAATAAAAAAGACAAAAAATAGTACAACATCCCAACTCTAGAAAACAAGCCTCGTTTGGTTGCAAAGCGAATTGAATCCTGCAAGAAGTTCTATTTCCCGGGAATTGAATTCCGATTCAACTTTTCAAGGAAGTAGATAAAACATATTTGGTTGTCAGGATGGGAAACAGAACTCCCTTCGGGAGACTAGTTAAAACCAAAGAAATTAGAACTTACCTGAGGGGTTAGTTAAGTTACTTCTTGCATTCTGCATACTTACTGTCAACTAAACAAGTGCTAAAATCCGTACTTTCCATGAATTTCTACTTCACACATGTATATCGTACATACCAAAAGAGGCCCAAGATTATAAGAAAAAAAATAGACAGAACTACAACAACAACAACAACAGACCTAGTGCCTCAAGGGCTCCCGTCTAAGCGGGGTCTTGGGGGGGGGGGGGGGGGTGTACGTAGCCTTACCCCTTAAGGGTGTAACCCTGTCGAGAGGCTGTTTTCGAGGACCCCCAACCTTATAGGGTTGGCAACACGAGGACTTCCTAGGAGGTCACCCACTCTGGTACTACTCTCACCCAAGCACGCTTAATTTCGAAGTTCTAATAGACAGAACTAGTGACAGCTAAATGGTTTTATTTTTTCCAAAATAAAGTGCAACATGACAATTATATGTATACCATCTTGTGCCTTTGAATTTTTTGCTATTGCTTTTACAAGACGTGACAACAATTATATGAGGCAAATATAGCACGTAATTATGTTCTTTTTATTGACAATATTTGGCAAAGAGTTCCCCTTTTTTTTTTGTAAAATGATATGAAAAGAGTTTGCTAAATCTGCAAGACATCTTGAAAACAACGAGACATACATAATGAAAGGAAAAATATAAAAAGATATAAGGATAAACATGGGTTCATATCGTATTAAAGCAAATGTTATCTCAGATTGAGAATGTGATGAACATATTCGTCTAAATTTGCCTCGACTCTAGCCCATTACAAATTTTTTTTATTGGTGTTTCGATTATGTTAAGATTGTGACGGATCATAAAATTTCATACAAGTTTTTACATAGTGCAATGCATATTCTAGATATTGCTTCCGCAGGTGCACCTAAGAGGGTACCAACACGCAAGCACCGGATAAAGTTAAGCCTGCTTGGGTGAGAGGAGTACAAAGATGGGCGACCTCCTGAGAATCCCCCGCGTTGCACCCCTCAAGTTGAGAGTTCTCGGAAACAACCTCCCTTCACCCTGAATGAGAAAGGCTGCATACATCCCCCCTCTCCCCAACCCTGCTTAGGTGAGAGCCCTTGGGGCACTGGAATTTTTTTTTTTTTTTTGATAATTGGAGTTTCATTGATCATAATAGAATTTACATATGTCCTAGAGGTGGACAAATTCAAAGATCAAAAAAATGCAATCCACTTACAACTAAATGTGGATTAGCATGAGACATGATACATTTCCGTACAATTCCATACAATTCCATTCCATGACTATACGACAGTTCGTTATTGTAACCACGCAATTAATGGGGAGGTTCTTGTTACCGCGTTCTTGGGGCACTGGAGATGTTGCTTTGCTTTGATGGGTGTGCCGGTTTGTATTGAAAGATTCTCTCTAATTATTGAAAAAAAATTATATTCTAAATAAAGTTTTGTTTCTTTATATATATTTCATTTGTTCTAAGGAAAAACTTTTTTTTAGGAGTTATTTTTCTAAATATGTCAAAAGGATTGTTCAATAAAAGAAAATAATTTTAGTATCTAAATTTATATGGGATTCACTTTTGATCAAATAGAAGTTGAAGCGAGATTTAAGAAGAGAGCCTATTCATGAAGAAAAATATTTCCCGTTGAGATAATTATTGCTGCTCACTTTTACAGTAACATGATATAAATATAATAAAAAATATTTTCATCAAAACAAACGAAATCTTCAGTAGTAATTGATATTGGAACTATACTAAAGTATTAATTATCATATTTCACGTTCCTTTTAATTTCATACCATGCTATAAATTTTTCAACCCAACAATAAATTTGAATTTGGTGCGAAGATATTCATATTCTTTTTTTTTTTTTAAATACTTAAGTATATTCAATTTGTATATAAATTTAAGGGTTATTAATGCCAAAGGTCCCTATACTTTATCCATTGTGTCAATTTAATCCTCTTACCCTTAATTGTGTCAATTTAGTCCTTATACAATTCAAAATGTGTCAATTTGGTCTTTAGAGAAAATTTTATGTTAAGTTTTTAATGGTTTAGCCACGAATTAGATTAAATTAAGTAAATATATGTATTTATAATAAGTTACTTGTATCTAATATAATTTTACCGTTAAAAATTACGTCATTAACATAACTTAAATTTGATCAAAGGACTAAATTGACATATTTTAAATTGTTTAGGGACTAAATTGACATAGTTAAAAAGTACAAGGACTAAATTGATAAAATAGACAAAGTACAGGGACCATTGATATAAATAACCCTAAATTTAATTTCCAGGCAATATAAATGCATATAAATGGATTTTAATTATGGTACATGCAATGTATCTATTTGTTGGTCTCTATCCTCTTTTCTTTTTGTTGTAACTTTTATTTTTCCTTATCTTCAAGGGGACGTACAATATTCATATGGCATAAAAAGAACTCAATAAATAATTAAATAAATAAATAAAAGAAATGGTATAATTTATACAAACAAAATAAAAGTTTCTTTTTTTTTGATAAATAGCGATAAATCACAGTATAAGACCCGTCAATCTGCAAGGGAGATCCCGAAGACCCAGGGGCAAGTACAAATTAAAAGTTTCTTATGTACTAACAAAATATTATTTTGTTTTTTTTTTCTCGGTCGAGCGGGGGGCGAGGGGAGTAGCATGTCCATGGTGGGGATCGAACCAATGCGGGTAGTTACTTTGGCTTCCAGTGTTTTCTGCCACCGAGCTATGTCCATAAGGGACGTGCACTTCTATTTCTTGCCAGTGAAAGTGAAGCTTTTAGTTAACAAAATATATTAGTCGCTTTTGATATTCAGAAATGCTTTCTTTGTATACACACGAAGGAAAGCAAATTTTATTGTGGATCATTCTGCAAAATTTAGATATCAGAGATCTGTTAATAAATTATTACTTGACTTTGATTATGATGGACATAATATAACTCGAGCCTACGTCTTTTTGTTTCATTTATAATACATTATATCTCCTATTCATTGTCCCCATTTTTTTAGGTTGGGGGTCTTAGAAAATAGCTTCTCTTTAGGGTAGTACCCTAAAAGGTAAAGACTGCATACATCCACCCCCCAGACCCTGCTCATGCGGGAGCCCTTGTGGCACTGAAACTGTTATTGTTGTTGTTGTTTTATTATCCCCACTTTGATCATAATGCGTCCCGCTAGTTTTCAAGATTTTTATCTTTCTATTCTCTCCTCGTTATCCAAAAAAAAAAAAAAGTGAAAAAGTATTAAAATTGCTTTCCACAAATATTGCAATATGAGCAATTAAGGTAATATATTTAGATTAAATAACAACTCATGCTTTCAATGTTCTAAAATGTAAAATACTTTAAGGGCAAATCTATAGAGACTTTAAAGCATCTATTTATTGTATTTCTTAATTTTTTAATCCACTTTTTAATTTCTTGTTTTAATTATTTTAATTCTTCAAAACATTTTGTTCTTGCTTTTTTTAGGTTGGAGGTCATCGGACACAGCCTCCCTGGGGGTAAGACTATGTACGTTGCATCCTCCCCAGACCTCATCTTGGCAGAAGCATTTCAAGCACTGAGTTTGCTATTGTTGTTTAATTTCTTGTTTATACATTATTGAAATAATGAAAATTTTTAGAAGTCTATACGTGCGATCAATTGGATGTAATGTGCGATTGAACATATACATAGATGTTAGAAAGGTCAAGAAATTACCTTCATATCACGAGGAAGAATGTAGAGAAGATAGTGAATTTAGCAACTCTGCATCTAGTTGGGATGGGGAGGATGAGGATAGGAGGGAAGCAGCGAAGATAAGGAAAACAGGGTCCTTGTTAGGAATTAGCTGGAATGGCTACAATTCTTCTGATATTGAGACAATGTTAAACAAATCCAGAGGTGTGAGACGCTCTCAGAAAAGAACAAAGTGCCTTAAAAACAAGGGAAAACGGAAGTTGATAGAGGTTTAGAGATAGGAACTTCATTTGAAGATGAGGTTATGGTGTGGAATGTGAGTTGAAGTCGCGGGTGTGGATTGTGAAAGACATAATATGGAGGTAATCTGAGGGTCTTGGTAAAGATGAAGAACCCAGAGCTTGTACCAGGGATGTCAGTTGAGGAATGGTGAATCGGATGTTGGTGATTGTTTGACCAATATAGTGTTTGGCTTTACTGCTATTGATGTGTGTATTTTGAAATTCTATAGTGTTGTGTGATTCTGTCGAATGGCGGGTTGGCATGTTGGTGGTCTTGAGGTGGATGGAGGTGGCCTAGGAAGCATGGGGTCTTGGGAGTGGGAGTTTTTAGGTTGGGGCTGGTGATCATGTGTGCACTTTAATAAATGGCTTCATTAGGGTTGTTGGAGTTTTGTATTGGCTCTTGAGGTTCGGGATTTTGTCAGATGCTTGAGTTGGTGGTTGTATGCGGGAGGGTGGCCTTGGGTTGAGAAGGATGTTCCTTTTTGGGCCGAGGATCGATTGTTTTGGGGTGAGTGATGATTGAATGGTCTAGTATCGATTGTTTTGGGTGATCTCGGGTCTTAAAGTCCCTGCATTGGTGGAGTGTGGTGTGGCTTTGATGTAGGGTGCCTTGAGTAAAATGCTTCTGTAAGTCTAAGGTGAGTTGAAGTTTGCTGGTCTTATGTTGTTGATGGATTGTTTAGCTTGTCTTCTAGTGTGTTTTTGCTTTGAGTCTGAATTTACATTACTTTGATGTATTTGATCCATCTATGTATTTTGTTCTTGCTCAATGAATTTATCCAATTATCCAAAAAAAAAAAAACATAGATGTTATTGCTGAAATAGACTTTTTTTTTTTTTTTTTTTTATAGTTAGCTAGAAAACCTGTGATACAAAAAGGGATATACCAAGACAAAACTAGGGTCCGTAGGAACCGACAACAGAAAAGACCCGATATGAACAAAAATAAGCTTGAAGCATCCAAAGCGCTAGTGAGTGAAAGCAAAAACGTAAAACCCTAATAGCATCTAAATCCGGATTGGCCTACACCAACTCTTGATGCTAAAATTGGCTAATCGGACCCTTAATAGTGTCTCCTTTTTTATGTATTTGATGTCTTTGATGCAAGTTTCCATTTTTAAGCTTTGATAAATGAGATGTAAATGCTTTAATAATTATGATCTTAAAGAGAGACGTATCTCATATACCAGTAGTATGTAATATTTTTTTAGCGGTAGACCTCCTCACCCGTTTTAATATATCCCAAGACAAATTGGTTAAGACTCCCTTCCGCCTTAGACCAGTCTACAACATAGTAATGGCAAGTTACTAGCTGTGTGCTCTCTAGTACGCCATTCTCATACATCCAGATAATCTCGTTTGTTGTAAATCTCATGAATCAATTTATGTATTGTCCTAAAAGCCACAATGGCAAGTGTCCAAATGGATCATTTTCGATGTTAAGGGCACAGTTGACCATGGCTTTTTGTATTATCCAGCTAGTAGTGATGCTCACATCACTTCATCTGCCGATACGGATCGGGGGATTGTCTCCACAGTAGACTTTCAACTTCCAGTTGTGGGGTCTCTTGTGGTCCAAACTTTTAAATTTATTGGAGAGTTAAGAAGCAGCCTATGATTTTTAAATCCAAGCCTCAGCTTACTCTGTAGCTAAGACATATTGAGCCGGTCACTTCTTGTGCAACATTGAGCTATTCCTTAGACATCTAGTTGATCTTCATTGTGACAATATCTCAAGCATACAGCTTTCGACCAATCCGATTGCTCATAATCTGATGAAGCATATGGAGATTAATTTTCACTATGTAATGGAGAAACAAGTACAAGAGTCGGGGGACATTATAGTTCACCACATATAAGCAGTTGATAAAATCTTACGAAGGATCTTTCTTCTCCTCACTTCAGATTGAGGAATCGGTAGCTTTATTACCTTTTTAAGATAGTCCTTTTTTCTGATCACGTCTCTACTAATCATATAATGTATTTATTTATTCTCTATATATATAACGAGTTGACAACTCTGTTATTTAAGTTACGTTTTCTATTTTTGCTGTTCTTAATTTGACAACTAGTTTACTTTTTCGGGATAGAAAATCGTGAACAACATTCAAGATTCTTAGGGTTATGAAAAATTTTGTCAGTGCATTGTCTTTAGGTGACAACGACTCGACATGTTTAACCCTTCACATGATAATTTTAAAATTTATTTCTTTGTTGTTTTTAGTGTTTCTAATTTATATATGATTTATACAAAATCAAAAATTATTTTCTAGTTTAGTTCATTTTTTTTTAAAATATAGTATAAATTGCCTTTATTATGTATTGAGATTGAGGTTTTGTGGTTAATTTTAGCGTTAGTGGGCGAAGACAGCCGTGGGCTATTTGGGTGTCGAATTGGCGGCAGGTCGATGGGTTGTAGTAGTAAAGCTACGTGTAATAATGGTAGATCTCTGTATCGGTCGGTTTTGACTATATTGCGCCTTCATTTACTTTTTGGGTTTTCACTTGTACTGTGTATATTCTTGTTTTTTTCGTATTTTTTTCCTTATTCTAGTTACTGTTACGAAGCAAACATCCTCCTCTTTCCAACTATCAAAAGATAGTAGACGCCAGCAATGGGTGGGTGGAGTGGGGGTTCCAACAAATTGCCTGCTATTTAAGGACTGTCTCGTCATCAATAGTTGATAATTTGGTTATCGTTTATCTTTATTTTATTTTATTTTCTACATCCTATTTTATTCCTAATTTTTTTCATCCTATTCGCCTTCTTGGTGCCCTCCATTTTGCTTGCACCTTAGCTCTCACTTTTTGATTTTCTGCTATATTTTGTTGTTTAACTCCTGATTGGCATCTTCGATCTTGTAGTGTCTCGGTTTGGTTGGGCTCTGTCCTAGCGGTGCACCCTTTTTCTTACTTACGAGTTTCCCTTGCTATTTATCCAAAAGAAAAAAGTGTTTTGGATACTGAGGGGCAGTTCATGCAAAATAATATACGTTGCACATAATTTTAGTATATCCATAACATTTCTTGTACAATAATACTAGAGACCAATTAAGCCGTTGTGTTTCACATAATGGTTAAACTACCTACCCCTGAGCATGAAGTTCTGCATTTGAAGCTTTTCCCGCTCTCCTTAATATTGGTGGCCCTTATTAGAACATTGTTGAACCTCATTACTATATAAAAATCAATACTAGAGATAACATAATCAATAATTAAAGCTTTATAAATACATAAGTAAGTGGAGACTGTGGATTCCGCTGTGACTGTGGAGTCCTACCTTGGCCCTCAGCGTGAGATTCTTCTTAGGAAATTCAGCAAGGTTTCTAAATACTCTGGCGAGATCCTTGGCTCACTTAGCAGAAGAGTATGGATCGAGGTTTTTGGATTTCCTGTCCAATGCTGGACTAAGGAATGCTTTTCTGGCCTCACAGGATTGTGGGGGAAGTTTGTCAGGGTGGACTCTGAGATGCATTGATGCAGCCAGATTTCTCATCGAAACATGCTCACCTTCACTGATTCATCAAATGGTGCAAGTCCATTTTAATGGAGTGACCCAATTGGTCCTGGTCAAGGACGGTAGGACAGAGCTGATTCCAGATTACTCACCTACTGCTGTTGCTTTAGCTGCATTGACCAGATTAGCGAGAGAACAGACCTTTTCGTCATTGAGTCTGCACCCGGAACATCAATGCTCTACCCTAGTGAGCCCTACCACACTGACTCAACATTCCCCTGTTCATAGGATAGGAGTCATGAGTGATGGGGATCATGGAAGTCGCACTATTAGGCCAGTGTATGACGGAGTTAGCATAGCTGAGCTGTCACGGGTCAGCTTTCTATCCACATAGAAGGTCAGTATGTTGGTAGGTGGTCTGTGGAATGCAGCTGGTCGCATGCTTCTCTTCTCCATCCGTCGTCACAACGTGGTGATCATATTCCAGTTCAGGTTTTGCGTGAAAACCAACATATGCCTCCTTTGCTCCAATGGGTGGAGAGTGATATAGCCAGTTCAGATCAGCCTCACGCTCAGCTATCACATCTTGAAAATGTAACTCGTGACCCCGCCAGTGATGACGATTTTGTGTCCTCCGGACCTAAGTTTCCTCCTGGTTTTGAGCCCTTTACCTTGAACACGTCAGAATCTTGTATGGAGAGACCCAATGGAGGTGGGATAAGAAAAGGAAAAGGACTACTGACAAAAAGGGAGAGAAAAGCTCTGAAGCACAAGATAAAAGAGAGTGAAAAGCGAGAGCTTCACAAATTTCTTGAGGACATTTCACCTAGGAAAAGTACGCCGAAAAATAACAAGGCATCAGGCAAACGAAAAAAGGGGAAGGAGGTGAAATGGGAAAAATCGTCAAAGGCAACCGGGAAGAAGAAGAAACGGAATAGGGAGAATCGATACGACAAGATCTCGGAAGCAAAGTATGATGAGTTGATCCTTCAAGCGGAGCGGGCAATTGACATGGGAAGAAGAGTTGGTTTTAATTTCGATGGTTTCGACCCACCTGGTGGCAGATCTGCTGGCTAAATGAGGTGGGTGGTTTTGTGGTTGAGTTTCAGTCCTGCTTCGATTTTCCGTGCTGGTCGTTTGGTTCTTTTTCTCCTAGGTTCCCGGTCTGAGCTTGTTTTGTACGCGGTGCCTGTTTTGTCGGGTTTGGGTGTTTTGGCTTTGTTGCTTTTTGTTTCCCTTTTTGCTCCCCCCTCCGTTTACGGAGTGGCTTAGGCCTCGTCTTTTCGAGCTGCCTATCTGTTCTTCGGCTTTGCCGATAATTACCAAAAAAAACATAAGTAAGTCATGCAAATCTGACTAAGACAAGCACACCCTCAAGCACGAGGCCTGAGCTAGTCAAACGACCGGCAAATGTGAACAAAAACAACAAGACACATGACAAAAGTAGAAAACAACGGGATCATCTGGGATCAAGTAAGGCAAACTATAACGCAGAGTGACAAAGGACAATGATTATCGCCGCTCTCGTGTCATGTTCAGGGTGGGTATATTTCATGAAAGGGGTGATCTATTTCACTTTTTGTGCTTCAAGAGTTGGCGCAGGGTATAGGCTTTTAGATATTCTGGGGTATGTTGTTGTACTTCAAGAGTTAGCGCGGTTGTAAGCGTCCAGGTTTTTTTGAGGTTTTGTTGCTGTGTTTTTTCTTTTTGTGTTTTTATGGGCTTTTTTGATCGAGCTGTACTTCAGTGATTGTGCCAGTTTTATATTTAGAGTTATCTCTCTAATTATCGGAAGGAAAAAAAACACACACACAACGACAGTGGAGCATTTCTTTATTTCCTTTACTTCACTTGTGGCCACCTTCTCCACAACAATAATGCTTTACTTCCATCAGCACAAAGAGTTACATCGAATTTTTTATATTTTTAAATAAAATAATTAGACCGTAAATCCAGTGGTAAATGAGCTAAGGTGGACCATCTATTGATAGCTCGCATAGTATTTTCTTTGCCCTTAAAAAATATTTGAATTGTTTTAGGTTAACGTTATTATTAGAGCCACATTGTTATTTTCAAGACGCTTTTATGGATATCATTTTTTGTAAGTCATATCATTATTCCGACAATAATAATTTTGTTCTGATTATAACAACTCATTGTTTTATATGTTATTTTTTTCAAGGTTCCAGTGAACAGTGACACACAATGGGTAACGTGGGATTCCACCGGATTAATTGATTCTCATGGAATCCAAGCATGATTCCACTACCTGTTCTTCCTTTATGGATGTGTCTTCCCCTTGTTTTAAATCCTTTTGTAAATTGATTTTACCCTTCTTTGTAACTAAAATTAAGCAGCGAGGTTCGACATTTATAAGTGTATCGATATGAGTTCTCGTCAAGTTTATGTCGAGAGAGATAATCCGATTGTTATTAAAATGATCTGAAAGGAGTTCAAATGTCTATGTCAGATTTGGTCCATCATTAAGGATATATGAGAAATGCTTACTAAGTTTGACATTGTCCGAGTTTCCCATAGTTATTTTGGTAGGGTTGAGGAAGTGTAGAAGAGGAATCATTGCAGAACCTTCAAAGGATTATATGTGCTGATACACTAGAACATGTTATCTATAGATAATTAGCAAAAAGATCGCACTACAATAGGGGGCATCCCACTGAAGTACGATCTGAAAAACACTCCAAAAGTGCAAAATAAAATCCAAACCCGCAAAAGCCCAACAGTGATCAAGGCAGCAAAAGACATCCATAAGCAAAGATCACCACCACCCAAAATTGCACATTCTAGAAGCAAAATCACATATAGATCCCGATTTTGCACCTTTTTCTAAAATTTACCCCAACATCCCGATTTGCACCTTTCCTTAAAAAAAAGAAAAATAATAAATCTAATCAATTCGGACATTCAATATTATGACAGAAAACTACTAGGCAAAAAAAGTAACGCCAAATTATTTAATTTTTCAAAAGAAACTATAAGGTCTACGAGATAGCTTGGGCCTTTGTGTGGTTTCCTTTGGATTCTGAGAGATTGGTTGGTGTGGTTTTCTCTTCGTCCTCTTTTCTTGTTTAGGTGGGTGGTTGGGTAGGTGCCGTGTGGCCGGGTGTTTTTGGTGGATTGTGTTGCTAGTTCCTTCTTGGCTATCCAGTCTTTGCGCCTGTTGTTTGGGAGTTGTTTGGTTCTCTTAGGGGTTGCCTCTGCTCCTTGCCCTGGTTGGGTGCACTGCTGCTCTTTTTGGTTGCCGGTGGACATTTGTTCCTTGGGCTTTGGTGTTGCGGTTTTTTTTGGGAGTTGTCTGGTTGCTGGTGCTCTATGTCCTGCTCCAAGGTCTTGTTGTTGGTGCTCTTGAGTCGATTGTCTATGAATTTTTTTGGTTTGTTGGATTGTCGTGTGTAGTGGTGTGTCTTGTTAGTTTTCTGGTCCGCATATGAGTTTTGATTCCAGTTTCTTGCATTCTTAGCCATAGAGTTGTTTACTCGGCGGTTTGGCTTGTTCTATTAGGGTCTATGTATCCTATTACTATTAATAAACCTTCAATTATAAATAATAAAAAAAAAGTGTAGATAATGAAATTTTATAGTCCAAGATACAAAAAGCATATTCCTCTTTATACTATATAATATGTATATAATACATGCTTGGTGTAGTCGATTCTCCGCATTTTTGATCTGTTATAATTTTTATTTTTTTATTTTTTATTTTATTTTATTTTTTTTGCTATGTAGATTGGGATTAGTTTTTTTTTTTTTTTTTTTTTTTTTAATCGGCAAAGCAGTAGTACATATCAGCTCTTGCCACGGCGAGACCTAAACCATTAGTTAAAAGAGGAAATGAAATGAGAACAAATTCTTTGTACAGAACAAGGAATTTTATATCATTTCATTAGTTAATATTGGGTAAGGAATAATTTTGTAACAATTGCAAATCTTATATTCTTTTCTCGAAATGGATTAGTTTGGCATGGAATCGTATACTTCAATCCTTTTCTCTTCTTTTTAGTGATGGATTTGATTGATGTTCTAGTAGTGTCGTAAATACAGCGATTAGAGGATTATCTCTTGTGTATTTTGGAGAACCATATCAGCCGAGTTAACCTTAAGATATGATAATAGATACGAGATAACTGGTAAAATTGGAATCTGGGAGGGGTGAGACACATCCTAATTTGTTAAGGACTCCACAGTTGAATCTAGTAAAAAAACCTCCTATTAGAGTTATTAGAGAGAAAAAGGCTAACATAAAGTCAACAATAATAGATCCAGTGCCTTAAGGGCTCCCACATAAGTAGGGTCTGGGAGGGGTGGATGTACGCAGCCTTACCCCTTCAGGGTGTAACCCTACCGAGATGCTATTTCTGAAGGTCCCTAACCTTATAGAACTGGCAACACGAGGACTTCCTAGAAGGTCACCCATCCTGGTACTACTCTCGCCCAAGCATGCTTAACTTCAGAGTTCTAATGAGATCCTGTGCCTTAGTGCTTGCTAAATGAAGCAAATTGATCAACTAGGAGCTTGCTGAGCTGGTTTTGGTCTCAATTGCCAAGCCCGAACTTATAACGAATTTTGAGCCGATCCTTGAGCCTGATAACTCAAACTCGGCTGAGCATTTACACTCCAAGTGGTGCTATACATGTTAATTGATTTGAATAATTCACTTATGAGCTTAAAATTTAACATTCGGTTTCACATGATATCAGAGTCTTATTGACCAAAATTTATGAATTCAAATCCCAACAACCCCACTCTAAATATTAATATATTTCAAGTACAATGTATAAGAGAATTGTGCATTATCTGTACACTTGCATGATCAGACATACAACAATAACAACAGACCCAGTGCCTCAAGGGCTCCCTCATAAGCAGGTCTAGGGGACGAATGTACGCAGCCTTACCCCTTCAAGGTGTAACCCTGCCGAGAGGTTGTTTCCGAAGACCCCCAACCTTATAGGGTTTGCAACACGAGGATTTCCTAGGAAGTCATCCATCCCTTCAGGGTGCATGATCAGATATTTTAGAGTATAAAATCATTCATGTATCTTCATTCATTAACTTAATTATTTAAAATAGTTAATTTTTTAACATTATTTATTATTAAAAAAGTAATAATAATAACGCACTAGTAAAAGGGAGTGGTTTCCCGTTGGGTTTGCAAGATAGACGTAAGCATAAAATAATGATGCCACCAACACAATAAAATGTTGTGTCACATATTTAATTATTAACATATTGAAATTCATTTAAATTAATTAATTGGCTCACAACTTGTCATGTTGTAATGGTCCACCTCAATCAAATTCTAACAATCATCTACTTTGTCATTCATGTTTGAATTTTGAAAAAAAAAAAAAAAAAGTACGGATTATAGGTGTTGTGAGGGGTCGATGTACGTCATGATGGGGGCAGTTTCCTACTGGAGTTTCGTGGGTCATTGACATAAACCGGCTGTTCTTAGAGTTTTGGAGTTTTAGTAGCTTGTCGAGGCTTGAAACGTGTCTTAACAGATGTACTGGAGTTGAAGTTTAATAGGCAAATCACATAGTACAAGGGCTAGTGTGTTCTCTATATGGAGAGTCAGCGCAGATTTGTGTCTCCTGCTACTTGCAAACTCAAGACACTATGCATATATGTTCGACCTCTTAGGATCCATCCATAGCCAGCACTCGACTATAGTAGATAATTCTACAAAGCTCGGCATCCTTATGCCTGGCTTGAATATGATGCGCATCTTGGCCTCTAGCTATAGTAGAATGGTCTGGACATCCTAATTTCTTTTGTATTGGATAATTCGGAATAAGAGACACAAAATCATTTTCAAGAATGAAGTTCGGATGGAAGACGATATTTTTTGGAGTATAACAATGAGGCGAGATATAGGGCTTCAACTTGGTGTCATAATCTATAATACTCATCGGAGGACTTCACTAGAAATCTCGATTGCTTGTTGAACTAAAAATTCAGCGAACTATGCTGGATGATGATGTCGGTTTTATTAGCTTTAAAGAATTCTAACCTATAGTCAGGAATTGCTCATGGCTTATTTTTCCTTTAGTTTTGTTTCACTACTTTTCTAATTGATATTGTAGGTTGTTTTTTATCGTTTATTTGAGGTTTTTTAGGCAATCGTTAGATGCCTTTCTGGTTTCACCCTTTTTCGGGCTCATAACTAATTATCAAAAAATTTATAATATTGTCGTTTATTTTTAATTTTCAAACACACTCTATGTATCTCTAAAAGACCTTCCTCCCTCCAACTTATATCAAAAGAAAAATTCACATAGCGCAAAGACGATGTAATAATGCAGAAAATTATTTTAATTATGAAAATTAAGTATAAATTGCAATTAAAATTGGGGATAAAAAGAGATTAATATTAATTTTTTTTTAATAAATGGGGCCCAATATACAAAGTGATAATGGTGTCCACTCCTCATACCATTAACTCATTTGGTTTAACACTACAAGCAAACCAAAAGCAAATCAAAGCAGAGAGAGATAGAGCACTCAATAAAAATGTTGTACGTATCCTATTTATTTATTTAAATTAAGTATTTAATAATATATTAAAGCCCTATTTATGTCAAAGGTCCCTATATTTTGTCCATTGTATCAATTTAGTCCATAGACAATTGAAAATATTGTCAATTTAACACCCTGAAGGGGGAAGGCTACGTACATCCGCCCCCCAGACCCTGCGTAGGCGGGAGCCCTTGAGGCACTGGGTATGAAAAAAATAATTAAAAATGTGTCAATTTGGTCCTTAGAAAAAATTTTATATTAAGTTTTTAATAAAAAATTTAATGATTCGGTCACGAATTGAGTGTAGATAAATTTATAATCAGTTGCTTACATCTAACATAATTTTTTGTTTAAAATTACGATATTGACTTAACTTAAATTTGATCAAAGGGATAAATTGACACATTTTGAATAATTCAGAGACTAAATTGATATAATTAAAAGTAGAAGAACTAAATTGGCATGATGGACAAAGTAAAGGGACCTTTTGGAATAAATAATCCTATATTAAAATATAACTAAGCAATAAAAATAGTATTAAATAATTATTTATTTTAATAGCCAATAAATTTATACGATGTATAATAAACTAAATTTAAATATCATTTCTCGATCTAAATAGAAAAAAAGTTAAAATATATCATTCTAGCACACTCTTTTTTTTTTTTTTTTTTTGGTAAATTATATATATATTAGTACCTTAAGTTTTGACTTATCTATTTTTAAGTCCACAAACTTTATAAAATAATATTTTAGTGTATTACTTACATATATTGAATAAAATAGTTCAAAGTATGAAAGTGTGTATAACTGGTTGTTATTTGCTGATAAACTCACAATCTCCTCGGTGTTCCCTTCATCCCATACACCAAACAATAGCGTTTTAACACAGTTAATGAAGAATAGTTGGAAGAGAGACCTATTTTATACGCCATTTAGACCATTTTATTAAATATATGTAAGTTATGGACAAATTATTATTTCACAAAATTTTTAGACTAAAAAACAAATACGCAAAACCTCAGGGTACTAATATATAATTTTTTTTGATAATTTCCTGTAAGAAAAATTCACATAATTAAGTACAATGAAAACGTAAAATCAACCAGTCAACAAAAAATCAACACACAATATTTTAATGTGGAAACCCTCTCTCAATTGAAGGGAAAAACCATAGGACCCAACAAGTCATCAATCCATTATGAAATTAAAGATTATAATCTCTAATTCTAGCCCCCATACAATCATCATCAGTGTGACTATTGCACGGTAAATCACCAACCCTCTCCAAGTGTAACTGCTGCACGACGAGTCACCAACCGTCCTCAATGTAGCTTTTGCACGGTGAGCCACCAACCCTCCCACGAGTAACTACTGGACGGCGAGTTATCAGCCCTCTCATTACTGTAGTTTCTGCAAGGCAAACCATCAACCCTCTCAAAGTACAACTATTACACAGCGAGTCACCAACCCTCTTCAATATGTAGCTTCTTCATGGCGAGCTACCCTCCAAAACGTAGCTTTGAAAAAAGGAAGTTACGAAAACTTTCTTCAGCTCTCCATCATAAAACCTCTTGATTCATCTCTCCCCTTGCCCGGGTACTCCCCAGGGTACCCTTTTACAAATCTCTTACTCTCTGCATCTTTTTCTCTCTCTCTCTTTTTTTCACACCTCTAACCCTCAACCTTTAACCCCTTTTTATAATGAGTTACCTAAATCTAATCGAATTTAAAATATCAATTCAAATCAAACTTATTTAGATAACCCAATCTTAATCAAACATCTTCCAAATCAAATCCAAACCATATCTAAATTAATCAAATCAATATTAATTTTGAGATAAATAATATCCTAACATTTACTAATACGTAATTTATCCCTTTTTTTGGTAATTTAGGGACTATGTTGTTCAATTTTGCAATTTTTTTTTATTGTTGTTTAATTATTTTTTGTTGAAAAAGCTTGAAAAATAAATTAACAAAATTTTGTAAAGCACCCTTAGTCACCTTTTGTAAAACAACAAAATTTACAAAAAAATTTTTAAATTTTGTTGTTGTTGTTGTTCAGGTTGGGGGTTCTCAGAAACAGCCTCCCTTTAGGGTGACACCTCAAAGAGGAAAGGCTGCATACATCCATCCCCCAAACCTTGCATATACTGGAGCCCTTATAACACTGGATTTGTTGTTGTTGTTTACCCTTAGTCACTTCCCCAAAATGAAAAATAAAAAAGAGAGAGAGAGAGATTATAAAAATACAAAATAAATTATTATGATGCATGACGTATGTTATTATAATTATAATATTAATTAATTGAGAACAGGTGTAGGTATTTATATGGTTCAACATCCTTGTTATTTATTTATGTATTCAACTTGATATACTGCATGTTGAACATTGGACAAAATTTTAAAGGTGGTAAAGATGTGTCATTTTGGGTACAATTTGACTTTAAATAATACTAAATAATTAATATTATATATTAAAATTTAGGATTATTTACGTTAAACGTCTTTATACTTTATCCATTGTATTAATTTAATCCATGTACAATTTAAAATGTGTCAATCGAATTAATATAGAATTGCGATTTCTTTATCTAAACTCTAACTACCAACTGCATTCTTCGCTAGCTCATGTCAACGATTCCGCCAACCATGGTGCCGCCAAGATTGTGACGCCAAGATCGTCCTCCTGCATCTTTCTTTGCAGCTGTTAAGCCCCTGTAGCCACACTAGTTGCCAAGGCAACAACAACTCGCCTAACCTACCCAACCAAGCCTCCCACCTTGCCGTCAATGCTCATGCCGTGAATCATCATTGCCGCTAACCATGTATTCGCCAATCTAGCATCATCCCAAGCAATCCGCCAATCTTGGACCCCGGGCTTTCTCTTCCCATCTATTCTTGGCGTCCCTTTATTGCTAATTTTTGACTCTATCGGTTTGCCCAGCTTGATCCGCCAAGGCCTATTTCGCGGCTGCATCAAGAACATTACTCATTTATTAAAGATGTGATTTACAAAAAAGATTGAGGTCTTGTCTATTTGCCACTGGAATTGAATTCCTGTAGGAAGTTATATTTTCTTGGAATTCAATTCCCGTGTCAACTTTCCATGAAGTGGGTAAAAGATATTTGGTTACCAGGATGGAAAACAGAACTTCCTTCAAAAAATTAGTTAAAAATGAAGTGGATAAAAGATATTTGGTTGCTAGGTAAGTCACTTTCTACGGTTTAAAAGAATTGAAAATTGCTAAGCAACTTTTACTTTCCACATTCTACCAACTTCCTACTAACCCAACAAAAAGTTCAAATCTGTACTTCTCATAAATTTTTACTTCCCGCATTTACTTCTCGTGTATTAAACAGGTCCTGAGAATACAACTAAGTGCATTTCTGATGCTTTTTTTTAATTTGTATGTTGAAATGACACTTTAATATGATAGGGAAAATGTATTCCTAGTCATTTTTTTTTATTTTCTAATAATAAATATCATAAAATTTTATTTAAATATAAATAATAATTTTAATATTAACATTTTTAATTTAATATTTGTCATATTTATTACAATTTCCTATCGGTTAGTTGAACAATAAAATCTCATATTAAATTATGATAAAAAAAAATAGATCAACATATAACAGCTTAGGTCTCATTTGGTTACCACGTGAATTAAATTCCTGCGGGAAGTTGCAGTTCATATGAACTTAATTCCTATGTCAATTTTTCAGGGAGTGAGTAAAAAACCTTTGGTTGCTAAGATGAGAAATAAAACTTTCTTGGTGAGATTAATTAAAAACAAAAGAATTAGAACTTATCTGGGGGCTAGATAAGTTACTTCCTGCATTTTGAAGGAATTGCAACTTTCACTTCCTACATTATGCCCCCTTTTCTGCCAACCAAATAAGAGCCAAAATTTACACTTCCCGAGTTTGTTTCCCGCATACCAAACGAGGCCTTATTTTATTCGTTTGTAAGCAACCTTAGTACATTGTAAAATATTATTTTAAATTTTTACTCAATAAATTTGAATTTGTATTGTAATTTCTTATTTCCCAGAATTAATATACACATATCATAATTATCTATATATATATATATACACGCATATCATATGATATGAGGTGCGAGTCTACCACCTCTTAACGGGGTACCAACTTTAAAACCGAGTTATTTATACCATTGGTCCCTTATTTTAATAAATTTATTCAAATTAATCTCTTATCTTTTTTTTGTTCAAATTGGTCATACATGTTTATAACTTTATTTAAATTAGTCCCTACAACATACCTATTGCTCCAAGGGCTCCCGCCTAAGCAGAGTCGGGGGGGGGGGGGGGGGGGGGGGCAGATATACACAGCCTTCCCCCTACAGGATATTACTCCCAAAGAGAGGTTGTTTCCGAGTGCCCCCAACCTGAGGGTGAGGACTTCCCCAGGAGGTCACCCATCCTGGTACTACTCTCGCCTAAGCACGCTTCACTTCGGAGTTCTAACAGGATCCGGTGACGGCGTGTTGGTACCCTACATTTTAAATTTGTTCAAATTACTTCTTCACCTTTTCTTTTGTTTAAAATGGTCATTCACTTTAATCAAAAGACTAAAAAATCAACCATAAATTTATAGACGGTAAAATTATTTCACCAAATCACACGATGCTGAAATATTATTTATCCGAAAAATATACGTGAGATGAGGTTATCCGTGGTAAAGAGTGGGTCATGCATGTGATACACTTTTAGAGGTGTATAAGTAGGGGGTGCCCCTTACTTGCATTTTGCAACACTGCCCTTCAACCTCTCTAAACCCTCTCCCAAACTTAGAGTTAGAGAGAGAAAATGGGGTTCGGAAAATTATTCGGTAAAATTAAGGCTTACATCGCGATAATTTCATTACAGTTTGGGTATGCTGGCATGTATATTATCACTATGGTCTGCTTAAAACGAGGCATGAACCACTTTATTCTATCTGTTTATCGCCATGTTGCCGCCACCATTGCCATTGCCCCCTTTGCTCTTCTCTTTGAAAGGTCTTTTCCGTTTTCTTTTGTCTCGACTTTTATTTGTGGGTTTTGTAAGTACTGTAAAAAAGCTAATGTATAAGTCTAACTAGTTTTTGAAGTAACAATTTAACGTCAATACATAAGTCTATTGAGTTTCTGAAGGAGCGTTACGTTACTTGGGTTTACACGCTATTTAGAAACCATCTTCAACGGTTAGATGCTTCAAATACTTTCGGATATGTGAAGCTCACACGTCAATTCCTTTTATAAGGATCAATGTCAGTCATGAAAATTATGTCCTTCCTTTTCTATAACTAAAGTTGATGCTCAATATCTGTATAAAGTAAGCATCTGTACAGACAAATAGAATTCTCTTTTAACTACAACTACAATTAATACTTAGTATAAGGTAAGTAACCAAACAGACATATAAAATTTGCAAAACCATTAATCATAACCTCCGATATCCAAAAACACTAGGACGAAATACATCAGTAGTTGGGTTGGGTCAACGCCCTTGTTTTACGGGATTCTGTTAGTTAGCTTTTTTATCCGCTATATCTCTTTTTGTGTTATTTTGCTTCTTTCCCACTTTTTAAGGTTCCTAGGAAACAGCCTCCCTTAAGAGTAGTACCCTAAAGAGGGAAGGTTGCGTACATCCACACCCCCCCTGCTTATGCAGGAGCCCCTGTGGCACTGACACTGTTGTTGTTGTTGTTATTGTTGCTTCTTTCCCACTTTGGTAAGTTCTTTTGGACCCGTCCCCCTATAGACATGCCGATTTTTGTATAGCGAGTTTTCTCGTTAATTATATTGAGAATAATTTCTTAATTTTGATATATTATAAATTATTAAATGGGACAGGAAAATAAGGCCAAAGATGACTCTCTCTATCTTCCTTAAGATCATGGTGCTTGGCTTCCTTGAGTAATGCTCTCCTCTCTCTCTCTCTCTCTCTCTCTCTCTCTCTCTGCCCTTTTTTATTTTTTATGATTAACGTATTATAATCAAAGTGTCCGCAAAGTTACGTGAATGTCCATTAGACTTGAATAATCGGTAATATATAAACCAAATATTTTACAAAAATATCAAGGTAAATCAAAACATGACCTCCGTGTTCGTATAAAACCAGTATTTGGTCTTCACCCATTAGTTTAAACTTTTAAGATAGTGGATTCTTATCAACAGCTTATTGACTAAGAGGTCACGTGTTCAGCAACACCCTTTTTTCAATATTGATAAAATTTCAGCACAAGTTATGCAGTGGACCGTTGCACTATTCCCCGTTCAAATCCAATGGTCTTCACCCATTAGCTTATATCTTTTGACATAGTTGATTCCTTGACGCTACAAGTAAAGCTGGATTTATACAGTATATATCATCATATAATTATAGTTGTTATCTAATAATATATATATATAATAAAGTTTTTATTACTGATGTGCAAAAATGAATGAACTACAGGCCAGTGCTGGATCAAAATCTATACTATGTGGGACTACAGAACACATCAGCTACATTTGCATCTGCTAGTGTCAATGTTCTCCCTGCCATCACCTTCATCATGGCTACCATTTTCAGGTAACGAGAGTACTACTATTTCCTCAAATACGAGCACTAACACGAGCAGAACGGGAGCGAATAACGAGCCTCGATCCTAAGACCTCATAGTTGAAAGTTCAATCGTTACATCAACTCTAACAGCTCGATTCTACATGTCTCTTACTTATTAAAAAATATTTAAACTTTAAATTTACTTGGTGAATTTAATTTATTATATTATTTGATTTTAGTCAAAGAAAGAATTACTTAGGAAAAACCAAAGAGGACACCAGCATGCCATCTCCGGATCCCATTAGAACTCCGAAGTTAAGCATGCTTGGGCGAGAGTAGTACCAGAATGGGTGACCTCCTGGGAAGTCCTCACTTTCAGGTTGGGGGCACTGGGAAACAGCCTCTCTTCAGGTTAACACCCTGAAGGGGAAAGGTTGCGTATATTCGCCTCCAGACCCTGTGTAGGCGGGAGTCCTTGAAACACCAGGTATGTCCCTTTTTTAAAAAATTGCTTAGGAAAAGTCCAAAAGCTAATAGTGGGTATGAGGTCATCAAATGCAAATATGTTTCTTCTAGTACTTGGCACTACCAACCAATCATATAATATTCAGTGGACTCACGTCATATTACCATTAAAGAAAGAGTATTATTATAGCAAATTATTATTGTTAAGGTAAAGTTTATTGTTATCAGAGTAAGATATGATTTATAAAAAATAAAATTATCTTAAAAATTATGATTTTGATTTGTCAATAATAATTTTACTTTGATAATAAAATTACCCATATTGTATATAAACTAAATATATATTGATATTTATTATTTATTAAATTGAAATTAATTTAGCTTAATTTAATATTTTTTTTTTTTGTTATATTATCTTTGATATATAAATGTAATAAATAAATTTGTTCGGTGCATTTCCAGTGAATTAAGAAAACATATGTTGCAATGTTGATACTTGGGGAACAATTAGTCCAATTAAATTAATGTCCAAATTAGAAACATGTGGTGGCAATAAATTAAAATATTAGTAATAATAAATATATTTAACTTACAATTCATATATATATATAGGGTGTTGTTCTTATGAGAGGGCGGGAGCGTGAGAGAAGTGAATCCTAACCCTCTATTGTAATGGACGGCCAAGATTTGTTGAACATTTAAAAAAAAAATTAACAATTTACAGTCTATATCCTTCATGGGACAGAAAGAAAGAAGGCGTAAAGTGTTAAATTTTCATCGGGCCTTTAGGCCCAACCCACAGAGTTGGAACATAAAAGATCCACACATAAGCCCAAGTGGGGTTCCATCCTAAAACCAATTGGCAATAGGTGGAGTAACCCACTAGGCTTATAAGGTGATCTTTTTTTTCTCTCAACTCCGATGAGGGATTCCACAAGACTTACATGTGGAGTCTTCAACATAAAGGAAGAAAATTATTTTTTCTTTCAATACTCAACAAATCATGGTCGTAAATTGTTAATTTTTTTAAATATTCAACAAATCTTAGCCATCCATTATAAAGGAGGGTCAGGATTCGCCCCTTTTACGCTCTCACCCTCTCATAAGAACGCCACTATATATATATATAGGGGCCAATATTGTTGGGGAAAAAAAACACAAAGGTATATACTTTAAATTCTAAAGCAAAAAAAAAAAAAAAGGGGAGAAAGTGAAAGGTGGATCAAGATGCACCATTGAAAAACAAAGTGCCAAATTGATGACGTTTGTATTTAATCAAATCACGCAATTATATTTAATTAATTTTAATGTGTAAAAGTAATTTTAAAATCTGAGCTCTTAATGTAGATACGAGGGTCATAATTGTCTCCTCTTATCTCTAATTTCTCACCCTCTCGTATAAGTTATACATGATATATATTATCAACCATAATAGACGAGAACTTAAAAATGAATAAATCACCCTGTAATAATGCATATATTTAGTTTTTTTTTTTATTTAATTTTTCCCTTATCAGCTAAATAAACAAAAATTTCAGCAATATGAGCTATTAGATTTAGTGTAGTGGTTAGGTTACCTATATGTAAGCATGAAGTCTTGGGTTCGAAGTGATGTCATACATTTTTACTGTTAATTAAAAAAATATGTGCCATGTGTACAAATAAGGCTCACGGGATTGTCTTTTATTTTGGCGCAGGCTGGAGAAAGTTGACATAAGGAAAATACCAAGTCAAGCGAAGATCATAGGCACCATTGTCACGGTCTCTGGCGCCATGGTTATGACTCTCTACCGTGGACCCGTTGTGAACCTCTTCGGTGCCCATGATGGACTCCATCAAGGCAGTGGCTCTGGCGCCTCTGCTGGGCCGCATTGGATCCTTGGCACCCTCTTGCTCCTTTGCAGTTGCCTTGGTTGGGCCGGTTTCTTCATTCTCCAAGTAAGTCTTTCATCACCCACTTCCAGCTTAATTAATCACTTAAGTAAATTGACATTTTAATATATACAATAAAGTACCCCAGGGAATAAAACTATTACGATGATAACCTCGGTACCCTATCTTGAACTCTAGTAAATTTTTTATCCGAATCTGATAAACTTTTACACGAACAATGGTGGTGTGGTACATGATTCAATAATATACATGAGCCACGTAAGTTCTTCAATGAAAATTCAACGTGATTATGATATATTTTCAATTGATTGCCATAGCTCACATATTAGATGCCATATCAATATTTTATGACAAAAATTCGCATTTCATGTCACCGTTCAGAAAAAATATCATCGAATTCTGACAAAGAAATACCAATATCTTGCTGAAATCATGTTCCACGACATCATGTTCTAATGAAAATGGAAATCGCCAAATTTCAGTATTGGGTACCATCATATAATTTTTCTCACTCGGGATATCTCTTTCTAGATATTAAAACGTCGTTCTATATAAGTAAACAAAAGAACCAAAATTAATGATATCTAGTCATAAATTTTCTTAGTATTATTGGGGTAACAAATTTTAATCATATGGTTAAAATGATGGGGGGACGCAGGCATACACATTGAGGGAGTATCCGGCACAGCTATCACTAACCGCATGGATATGCTTCATGGGCTCGATAGAGGGCGCGGCCGTGTCCCTAGTCGTGGAGCGCAAGCTCAGTGCATGGGCGTTGGGCTGGGACTCTAGATTGTTGGCCGCGGTTTACACAGGAGTAGTGTGCTCTGGAATTGCATATTACATCCAAGGCGTGGTCAATAGAGAACGCGGGCCAGTTTTTGTGACCGCCTTCAGCCCTCTCTGTATGATCATCACTGCGGCTTTGGGCTCCCTCATCTTACACGAGCTCCTCCATCTTGGCAGGTATAGTGCTTTCCTACTCATTTAGATGTGTAGTTGTGAAATATGAAAGACGATCCAAATAAATAGCTAGTAAACTCTAAATGACTGCCTCTACCTCCAAAAAATATTAATACAAAAACAATTTTATAACCAAATTAGTGGTCACGTACTTGTTAGCTCAAACCAGCTATAAATCTCTAATTCACACCCGCCACTTCTTTATCACAAAACAGAAACGTGAAATCAGATTTGAATACGCCAAAAATTGAAAGAGTAACTTAGAATCCACCAAAAGAGAAAACAGAACTAAGGGTTTTGTATCAAGAATTGATGAATAATCTTAACAACCTGTATTATAGGCAAAATTTAAATAAATAAAAAAACCCCTAAAATTGCGAAATTACAAAAAATGCCACTAAAATATCCGCAAGACATAAAAGTGGCCCAAAAACATGTTTACGGGCCAAATATGGGAATAGGCGGGCCCAGGTAACTCGGTCCGAAAGTTTCGATTTGACATGTAATTCGACTCATAATTCCTTATGGATCAAAACTTGTAGCCGTTTGAAGTTGACAACTCAAATTAGTATTTCGGGCTCGCGTATTTGGATTTCTGATAGTCTAATTACTGCATAAACTCTTTAACGGTCTAATTAATTCTACACTATTGTACTTTTTGTGGGTGCAGTATATTAGGAGCAATAGTTATAGTCACAGGACTATACACCGTGGTTTGGGGCAAGAGCAAGGACCCACTCACCACCACTATCGCCACTAATGACAAAGCCAAGCTCCAAGAATTGCCCGTCACCGTCGCCACTGCTACCACCGTCAAATCATTAGATTTATCAAATGACGCTATGATCAAGATGGACCCATCACACGGCCCATAAAGTTCCCGATGATCGAGATGATGATGATGGTGATGATAATCTAATTGATTGGGGGCTGGAATAAAATTTTGGATAACCTATGTAGAAGTCCAAAGTCTCATCATGCCGCGTAAAATATGTATTGGATTGGGGAGAGAAGGATATGTTAACGTAAGAAAAATTCGAGGATCTGATTAAATTGAGATCCTTTATTTTTGATGGGGGTTTTAATCATCTTGTAAAATTTCTTTTCTCCTTTATTTTTGGTTACTTTTAATATGAATGGTGCAACGATTTTTGTCTTTAATTAAAACATTAATTATTATGTGACTTCTGTTTTGGTTGTATTTTCTTGTTTTCGTTGTTTTTGTGTGGTCGTGTTTGTGGTGTGTTTGTTTTTTCTGTTTTTGTTGTTCTTTCTGTTCTTTTGGTTGTCTCTTGTTTCCACCGCTCTTGTTCGAGTGGCTTCATGTCTCACTTTGTCAAGTGGCCTGCTTGTTCTACGATTTTGTCACTAATTATCGAAAAAAAAAATGTGACTTCTTTGATGTATTATTGTTATATGGTTCTTTATCGAGTTTAAAGTCAACCCAAGAAATTGGCATATTTGAAAAAAAAGAGGTAAAGGATCATCAAAAGAATCATTTTAAAACTAATTGAGATTCAACGGGGTGATTTGTATAAGTCGTCTACAATCTCAGTTTTTGTACATATTAACAAACATTGCACATTTGGTCCAATAATTAAAAACCTATAACAATTGAAAACAGTGTCGATTAAAAAAAGAACAAATAAGAATAATCGAACGAATTTCTTATACTTGTCCCGGTTTTTGGAAGATCAGAACCATAATTAAGAACATTTGGGATATGCTACAATCTTTGGTAGAATATAAGGCATCTCATGTTTGTCACGAAGGAAATAAAGTGGCGGATAGGGTGGCTGCGTTGAGTTCGACTTGTCGAAGTTCAAAGGTCTCCAAGAAGGAAATTCGTATACAGCTTCAAACGGATTATTCAACATAAATCGCTAGATATTTTCAACTTCAAATAAAAAATCTAGCGTTCTTCTTACCTCCTATTAAAAAAATAATATATGTGGTAGTGATGATCTGACAAACTGTAAAGGAGATGCTCGAACACTGGAGCGCACCACAGCAAAACCCGTTTTACAGGGACTAACAAAATCCGATTGGCCCCTTCATCTCTCTCTCTCTCTCTAGAAGAAAATGGAGTTGTGGGTATTCGGGTACGGGTCTTTGATTTGGAAAGCGGGTTTCAACTATGACGTCAGCCTTCCTGGCTTCATCAAAGGCTATCGCCGCGTCTTCTTCCAAGGTCTCCTCTCTATCTCTCTCGGCATTTGATTACTTGCATCTCATTGATTCAGTGAATTTTGTCCAAAGAGAAAAAGATTCTGTGAAAATTATCTGGTTGTTTAATGTAATTTCAAGTAGAATTTAAAATTAATTGTCAGTAAGTCGAGTAATGGATTGACTGAGTAGCTAGTAGAGCGGGTTTGGCATAGGGACGAGATGTAATTCAAGACGGAAAAAAAAAAAATTAACATTTTCAGTGCCCTAATGGCTCCCGCCTAAGCAGGGTCTAGGGGTTGGATGTACGCAATGTTCCTCCTTCAAAGTGCTACTCTGAAAAGAGGCTATTTTCGAGAACCCCCAACTTGTGGGGTGCAACATGAGGACTTCCCAGGAGGTCACCCATCTTGGTATTACTCTAGTCTAATCACGCTCAACTTTGGAGTTTTAATGGGAGCCAGTGCTTGCGTGTTGATACCCTATTAGGTTGTAGTTCAAGAAAGGAATGAAATCAAATATTATCTTTTATGTTTTCTCCCTCATATCAACGTATATGTTGATCCATTGTCTCTGTTAGCTTCCAATTCAAATTGAAAGGCTAACCTTGTAGAAGAAAGAGTTGAGATGAGAGGAGAAGTGAAAGGGGATGAGGAATAGAGAAGTAGATGAGAAAAGAGAGAGAAATTCCAAAGGCAAATCTGAATTTTATTAATTGAAATCCAAAAATACAAGCTTAGAGCCTAATTATACACAATCGGATACAATGAATCAAGACAACTCAAACTTAACCAACTCTAACAGCTTTTGGCCCCAAAAATGCAGCAGCCGCCAGGTTTGACTAGGCTTGACGACTAACCGACCTCCTAAAGGCGCCAAGACCACTTAACTAACATTTGAAAACATGGCAAACACAACTAAGAAGACAATACCCGAAATACAACCGAAATTACAATCAAAATCAAACAATTTATAACATTCCCTCCCTCTTGAAAAACTTCTTGTCCTCAAGGAGTAAAATTTGGGAATTGGCTCTTCAAGAAATTGCAATTTTCCCAAGTCACCAAGCTCTTGTTCAAGTTGCTCCATTGCACTAATACTTCTTGCAATGCACCATGTCGCACCTGCAACGTTCTCCGAGCCTTGACAGCAACTGGTTGCGGCAGCAGCATCCCATTAGACCCTGCTTCAGGTGGCTCCCGAGCAACCTCAGTTCCCTTCTTGACCTGCTTCTTAAGTAGAGAAACATGGAACACCGGGTGAATGTATAAATGTGAAGGTAAGTCAAGCTTGTAAGCAAAATTGCCAATTTTCTCCAAGATTTTGTATGGGCCAAAGAAACGGGCACTTAGCTTGACATTTCGCCTGACAACCAAAGAAGACTGTCTATACGGTTGTAATTTAAGGTAGACCATATCTCCAACTTCATAGCTTTTGTCTACCCTCTTTTTGTCTGCATAAAATTTCATTCGTGCCCGAGCTTGTTGGAGATTATCTTTAAGCACTTGCAAAATCTGCTTCCTCTGCTGCACCAAATCACCTGCTGCTGAATCAGTAGCTCCCGGTTGTTGCAGCAACATTGGAGAAGGAGGAGGATAGCCATACAAGGCTTGGAAAGGTGAAGTGCCAATGGATGCATGAAAGTGAGTGTTGAACCAATACTCCGCCAAAGAAAGCCAATGATTCCACTCCCTAGGCTGTAAGAAGACCATATTCCGAAGGTATTGCTCCACACATTGGTTGACACGTTCGGTTTGGCCATCCGTTTGAGGATGATAAGAAGAACTAAGTGCCAACGTTGTACCCATCAATTTGAACAACTCCCTCCAAAATGTGCTTGTGAAGATCTTGTCCCGATCCGAAACAATGGATTGAGGCAATCCATGTAACTTGTAGATGTTGTCAAGGAAGATTCTTGCCAATTTTTCAGCAGTAACAGGGTCGAGCAAGAGCAATGAAATGGCTATATTTGGTGAAACGATCCACTACCACCCATATGACTTCCTTAGCCTCGGACCTTGGCAATCCCTCTATGAAATCCATGCTAATGTTGATCCAAGCTCCATCTGGAATGGGAAGGGGTTGAAGAAGACCCTTGTAACGATGATCTCCCAATTTGGTTTGTTGACATACCTCACAAGTCTTAACATACTCACTCACTTCCTTTTTCAAGCTTGGCCAACTAAAGTAAGCCTTGACCCTTTGATAAGTGCCTTCTATACCGGCATGACCTCCCCAAGCTGCATCATGAGAAGCTTGTATAATCTGGTCCCTCAAACCAGTAGCAGATCCAACATACAACCTGCCATGAACTCTGATCAGACCTCTTTGCACTGAAATACTAGCTGCACTGTCATTATTCCCTGCATCCTTCACAAGAGCAGCAGCTACACACTCTTAGGCAAAAGAATCACCCTCATCTGACTTATAAACTTCCTCCATCCAAGAAGGTATCACCACGGTGGTGGCACTGCAGGACCCAACCTTAGCATCCTCAAATTTCCTTGATACAGCATCGGCTGCAGCATTCTCCTTGCCCCTTCTATACTCAATGTCATAATCAAGGCCAAGCATCTTCATTAGGCCCTTCTTTTGAATTCTCGTCACAATCTTTTGCTCAAGGAGATGCTTGAGGCTTTGGTGATCCGTTCGAATGATGAACTTGTGACCCTCCAAGTAATGCCTCCATTTTTCAATGGCTAAAAGAATTGCTAAATATTCTTTCTCATATGTCAACATAGCTTGATGTTTGGGACTAAGTGCTTGACTCAAGTAAGCAATAGGCCTTCCATGTTGAGAAAGAACAACCCCTATACCTGAACCGCATGCTTCTGTCTCCAACACAAAGCTCTCGGTAAAATTTGGCATTGACAACACTGGTGCAGCACACATAGCTGACTTAAGAGCTCCAAATGCAGCCTGAGACCTCTCAGTCCATGTGAATGCATCCTTCTTTAAGAGTTCTGTTAAAGGTTTGGCAATAGAACCATATCCTTTAATGAATTTTCTATAATACCCGGTCAAACCCAAAAAAACCTTTCAATTGCTTCAAGGTTATTGGAATTGGCCAATCTTGCATCGCTTGGATCTTAGTAGGATCGGTGGAAACTCCCTCTTGAGAGATGACATGGCCTAAATACTCAAGCTTTGTATGAGCAAACGAACATTTGGACAACTTAGCAAAAAACTTGTGTTGCCGCATCACCACAAAAACTTGTCTAAGGTGAGTGAGATGATCTTCATAAGAGGAGCTATAAATCAGTATGTCATCGAAGAATACGAGCACTGATCTTCTCAAGAAAGGTTTGAAAACATCATTCATTGCCGCTTGAAAAGTGGCCGGAGCATTTGTTAGGCCGAAAGGCATAACAACAAACTCGAAATGCCTATGATGAGTCCGAAAAGCAGTCTTGTATATATCCGGCTCAAGAGCTCTAATTTGATGATACCCCTGTCTCAAGTCAAGCTTAGAGAAGAAGCATGCTCCATATAACTCGTCAAGCAAATCATCTATGACGAGAATGGGAAACTTGTCCTTCACTGTCAAGGCATTCAGTTGTCGATAATCGATGCACATTCTAGCCGAGCCATCTTTCTTCTTCACAAGGATCATAGGTGAAGCAAAAGGACTATGGCTTGGTCTAATGAAACTCATGTGAGTAACTCCTCAACTTGTCTCTCAATTTCTGTCTTTTGGCCATGAGCATAGCGGTATGGCCTAATCTTGACCGGATCAGCATTTGCACGAAGAGGAATGGCATGGTCCACGCTCCTTTGAGGAGGAAGGCTCTTTGGTTGCTCAAAAATGTCCTCAAACTCTTCAACCAAGGCCTGAACTTTTGGCTTGATGTCCGGCTGCAGCTCAACAGAGGAGATCACAAACAACTGCCCGAGCCACTATACTGCCTTCTTCCTGATTCCACCTTGAAGTCGTTTACCATCAATCAACTTGAGTTGAGCTTCCTCTGATATGCCCTGCAGAGAGACCTTGGTGCCATGAACCTCAAATGCCACGGTCATTTTATCAAAATCAAACACCACCGGATTGAAGGTTCTCATCCAATCTACACCAAGCACCATATTGCAACCTCCCAAGGGAAGAACTCTAAAATCGAAGGTGAATTGATGATCTTGCATAGACCATGGGAATGCTAGGCACTTGTTTTGAGTTGTTAGGGAATTTCCATCAGCCACCATAACCGCCAATGGGTGAGTCTTTGTCACTTCATGCCTCACTTTCTTAATCAACTTGGGATCAACAAAACTATGTGTACTCCCACTATCGATAAGAACAATGATAGAGATTTTTCCAGCCTTGCCTCAAATTGTAATGGTATTATGAGCCCCACTCCCGGTCAATGCCTTCATGGATATCTCCACTTCATCATCAGTCATTTCATCTTGTGAAGTAGGTCCATCACTGTAATCTTCTGCATCTGAATTTTCACTGCCAGAAACAGCACCAGCACGGGACCCCCTTGCATACATTAATGCTTGAGATTTGCACCTATGACCAGGCTGATATGGTTGGTTACAACGAAAGCATAGCCTCACTGAACTCTTGTCAACAGCTCGCTTAAACATGGGATCAGAATGCTTGTTCTACTGCGGTCTGTTACTACTGCCATGGAGCTTGTGCTTGTCACTTGAATTGGCTAAAGTAGCTTCAATCCACTTAGCCTTGTTGTAAGCACTAGACAATGTTCTAGGACCTATGGCTTTCACCATATTTTTGATCCTAGGCTTCAATCCACTCACAAAGCAAGAGACATAATAGGATTCTGCATCATCCGGAGCAATGGATAGGACTGACAACAAATTAGCTCGTAAATTTTCAAATCTGATCATATACTCCCTCACGGTTGAAGTTTGGCTCAATTTGTTAAAGCTATCCACAACATCAGTTGACTCATCTTCTCCATAACGTTCACACATTTCTTCTACGAATTGCCCCCAAGAAAGATTAGGTTTGCTCTTCAACAAACTATAATACCATACCTCAGGATCACCATGGAAATGTACTGCAGCTAGCTGAAGCTTTTCATCTTCAGGTATGTTATAATACTGAAAATACCGATCACATCTTCTTAGCCATGATTCAGGTTGTCTACCATCAAAAGGATCAATCTCCACTCTTGGCTACCTGTAAGTACCACTCCTGCCACCAAATGAATTGTCATTACTCGCTGATCTTTGCTGGAAATGTCGATCAGGAGGTCTATCAGGATGCTCGAACTCATCATCTGCATTTCTGTGATGCAAAACAGAATTCTGTTGCCTTGAATTGTAATCTGTATTCAAGCCATCCGATCTGAAATGAACTTGACCTGAGGCATGATCCTGATTTCCTGCAGCAATCTCAGTTTGTAAAGGTTGATTCTCAGCTGATCGGATGTGGATTGAAGGACCTACATCAGGCTGCAACATCAGAGACTTCCCTCGAGTCCTGCACAAACCTTCAGTTCTGTCCACATGAACTTGCTGCTGATCCACTTCAACTGGATGAAAGATCTGACTAGCTGGCTTAAGGATTGCGTTAACACTGGATTCTCCTTGCTTATTAACCTGATCCTGCAATTGTCCAAGCTTCACCTCGATTTGTTGTAACCAATCTTCCTTATTCGCATCTTTTTCCAACAATTATGTCAAGATTCGATCCATCTTTTGATCGAGCTTATCTACATTGCTAAGGCGATCATTGATGTCTTGAAGATGAGCAATTGTGAGGAACTGAGGTCCATTTGTAGCATTTACACCAGCTTCTACAGTGCGAGATGCATCAGCACCAGCAACTGCAGCAGCATAATTCATCTCCGGACCAGGTGCATTTGCTCCACCAGCTCCTGATCTGGTTCTTACACCATCGGCCATGATTTTTCTTTGTTTTTGCCAGCCTCAATCAATCAATTGATTGCTTGAACCAGCTCTGATACCAGTTGTTAGCTTCCAATTCAAATTGAAAGGCTAAACTTGTAGAAGAAAGAGTTGAGATGAGAGGAGAAGTGAAAGGGGATGAGGAATAGAGAAGTAGATGAGAAAAGAGAGAGAAATTCCAAAGGAAAATCTGAATTTTATTGATTGAAATCCGAAAATACAAGCTTAGAGCCTAATTATACACAATCGGATACAATGAATCAAGGCAACTCAAAACTTAACCAACTCTAACAGCTTTTGGCGCCAAAAATGCAGCAGCCGCCAGGTTTGACTAGGCTTGACCACTAACCGACCTCCTAAAGGCGCCAAGACCACTTAACTAACGTTTGAAAACATGGCAACACAACTAAGAAGACAATACCCGAAATACAACCGAAATTACAATCAAAATCAAACAATTCATAACAGTCTCTCACAACTCTAATCCAAGGTTGGTTAATTTTAGATGTCGTTCCTCACAAGCGAGTTTATTTGATATTTAGATGTTGTTCAGGACTCCACACGTGAGTCTAATAAGAATCTCACGTGAAAGTTGTGAGAGAAAGTTTAGTGGGTTATTCAAACTAATGTAAGTTGATTTTAGGATGGAACCTATTTGGGCTTATATGTAGATCTCATGTATACCACCTCTGTGGGTTGGCCCTAAAGCCTAGTGAAATTTAACTGGTGCTTTCCGGGCCCTTAATTTTGTAATGGCAACGGGTATCGTTCTTTTTGGATTTTCCAATCATGATGATGGATTACAAATGGGAAACTAATTTGAGCTCAAATCTCCAACCTACTTTGATACCACTGGAAAATTTCATGAGACTTAAACCCAACCCACAAAGTTGCCGTACATAAAATATAGATACAAGTTTAAGTGGATTTCATCCTGAAATTAATTGGCACTGGGTGTAGCCGCCCACTAAGCTCATGTATTTAGCCGCCCACAGAGCTCATGTATTTATCTCCTCTCATATTTCTAATGTGGGATAATTTAACTATACTCATTTATCTGAAGTTGTCAACAGATTCAACTATGTGTCTCTAATTATTTTGTTTTTTTCTAATTTGATTCTTGATGGATCATTATAGGGAGCACAGATCATAGAGGCACTCCAGAGTACCCAGGAAGAACCGTCACTTTGGAGCCTGCAGATGGAGAAGTTTGCGTGAGTCTCTTTTTTCTTTTTCTTTTTTTTTCTTTTTTTTTTCCCCTCCTTTTCCTAAGCCCATTTCATTCACCATGATCCCCAGTTCTGAGATGATTTCATTGTTTTATTGGATCCCAAGTTGTAATTGTTACTTGAGATTTCTCATGATGTAATCTAAAAATTACATAATCAAAGAGGGCACCAACACGCTGTCACCGGATCCCATTAGAACTCCGAAGTTAAGCGTGCTTGGGCGAGAGTAGTATCAGGATGGGTGACCTCCTGGGAAGTCCTCACCCTCAGGTTGGGGGCACTCGGAAACAGCCTCTCTTCAGGTTAACACCCTGAAGGGGGAAGGCTGCGTACATCCGCCCCCCCAGACCCTGCATAGGTGGGAGCCCTTGAGGCACTGAGTATGTAGATTGTAGTAATCTGAAAATTACGTAGGCCTTGGAATGAGGGATATTATAAATTGCATATTTACGTCATACTAGGGATATCTAATTTATTAAGGACCCATTTTTGAAAAATAGTTATACTATTGGTTTGCTTCTACGGCATATTGCCATTGATTGGACCTACAATGATTGAATTTATGTATGATACATTATAAATTGCATATTTGCAACATAATGTAAAAGATTCACCCATCAACTCTTGTTATAATAGAAAGTGCATTACTCGAGATGCATTTAAACTGACTTGGACACCTTAATACAAAAAAAGGGCTTACACATCAAACTTGTATTTGACCCCTAAAGTCTCGGGGCCAGTCCTGAGTACTATCTATTGCTTAGATTGATTAGAGACATTCTTATTAAAAATAGCCCAAAATACGATTACAGGTAGCAATTACTCTGCTTGAACATAATAGTTGGAACAATAAAATGAGACACATTTAGTAAAAGAGATTCTTGGACCAGCTTGGTGGTCAAGTCCCTGCCCCTTTTGGCTAAGTCCGACGTCTTTTCCTAAAGTTGTTGTCCCTATTTAGAGAAATTGTAACCCCCTTACCTATATCTAAAAAAAAAAAATCAAATAACAAAAATATTTCCACCCAGGAAGTTGATCATACTGATACAACTCACTTATGAAAAATGTCTTTATGTCCATTTAGATTTGGGTCTTTGAATTGTCTTAGTAAAATTGTATTGGCAATCTGGGCATTTGAAAAATGGAAGCCTTATTTTGCTTTAGCTGGAGCATGTAATCGTTAAAAGATGCAGGATGAAAGTAATACTGTGAATCTAGAGCCATGCCGAATCCCAAAAACTTAAAAGCTAGGTCCAAGAATGATTTTATACTTTGAACATCTAAATATCCAATTGGGATTAAAACGTGAATGCATGTGTTTACTTCACACCTTATGTTGAAACTATATCAGAATTAAGAGAGGCACTATTGAGATCTAAACTTGAAACTTCTCAGTCAAAGGAGGCGCTGACAGACTAGCCAAATCCTATGATCTGTACATGCTGGACTTCTTGGTTTTGATTATTTCATTTCGATTAAAGAAACCACATGAATACCTCTATTACAAAAATAATCAAATTGCAGATCACAGCCACAGTAATGGTGCCATTGAAACAGTTCTCGTAGCCATACACCTAGCTTATATATGCATTACAGAGATTATTATAAAAATACCGTTACGTAACAGTCAATTCTCTAATCTTTGAGAGGTGATAGTGTGGAGTTGCTTACAAGATTACCAAGGAGGAGGATATACAAACTGCAATTACGGTATGATTTTGCAGTCTCGTAACCACTTTAATGTTTCATTAGATCAGTCCATCAAGGGGTACCTCCTGTTTTTAACAGAGTACATTGTATGGTGTAATGGCACACAGTATCTAGAGGTCAGGGAGAAGCAATATGATCAGAAGGTTCACGTTGACTTCTTCACTGTAAGTTCAAATTTTCAACCCTTCTTAAGTATTTTTCTCATACTAGCAAGAAACTCCTTAAAATACTAATGTTTCATGCTCAGAAATGCGGTTCGCCGTATCAAACTTAGTGGAAACATGATTGAAACAATTGTTGAAACATTTTGATAAGAAGATACTTATTAGATGATTTCTTGTCTACTATATCACTTGGTTCAAAGATTTATTGAATTGTATGGACGTATTGGAGTAAATTTTTTTATTCAATAGAGTGCTCAATTTCTTGTTTATTGCTTAGTATTCACTTTGTTTCATTACGTTATTGCTTTAACTGTTCAATTATTGATATTTCATTGTATATCCAAAATAATAATATAAACACTTCCCTCACGCTCCCAATCTTTAAAAACTTGCATGATTGCTTGCTCCCCCGTTTCCGCTCCCACTTCCACTCCATGCAACTACGGTCCATGGAATCCGCATATGTGAATGAGGTCTACATGTAAGCCCAAATAAAGTTCCGTTCCAAATTGTTACTAGGTTTTTTTTTTTTTTTTTGATAATTAGCGACAGAGCCGCGGAACAAGCAGGCCACTCGACAAAGCAAGACCTAAACCCACTCGAACAAGAGCGGGAAAACAAGTGACAACCAAAAAAACACAAAGAAAAACAAAAACAGGGAAAACAAACGCACCACAAACACGAGCACACAAAAACAACGAAATCAAAAAACCAACTAAACGGCAAGAATAGGGAGCAATCCGACGCACAGAATCCAGCTGAAGACCAGGACACTCACAACCGAAAACTGAACGCAAGGCACCAAGAAGCCAAAAAAACCCGTCACAGCCTTCCATGAAGAAATTACTAGGTTGAGTAGCTCGTTAGACTTATATATCAATCTTTTCTCTCTCACAACTCTGACATGAAATATTTTAGTCATAGTTATATGTGGAGTTCTTAATACGTCTATTTTAATGCAATCAAAATTTACTAATGCTCACACTTCACTGATTGTGCTGAAGGACTCTAAGGATTCAACACCAACTGTATCTGGAGTATTGGTGTAAGTTTGCCCAAACTTCCCGATGGTTTTTTGTGTTAATGTCTGTTTGGCCGTACTATTTGAAGTAAAAATGTGAATTTAAAATATTTTGAAGTTTTTGTAGGCGTTTGGCCCAGATATAGAAGTGCTTTTAAATAAAAATATATGCTTTTAGAGAGAAGCAAGAAAATAGTCGTTTCTTCTTAATAGAAGTAAAATGATATGTAGAATTAAAAATATACGCTACTGTAGAGGGCCAGCGACGGGGTCGGGCCACGGGCCTCCTAGGAGGCCCGGACCCCTGGCCCAGGGCTTGGGCCCGGCCCATTGGGGGCTTTTGCCCCCAATGTTTAGTGCTTGTTTGGGCATTATAACTTATTTTATGGTTGTATTTTGTATTTATAATATGTTTGATTACCAAGGGGTTCAGTCTTGACAATTTGAATTTTTTTTTTTTTATTTATTATTTTTTTGTGTTTGCTCTTAAGTTATATAGCTTCATCAAACAAGAAGACCAACAAAAACTACCTGGGTCCGGCACCACTGGACGAGATAGCCAAGTATGTCTTATCTTGAACTATACGTTAACTTCCATTTTTTTTTTTTTTTTTTTTTTTTTTTTTGTAAGAGGCATTGCGCAATACCTTGTAGTGACGAAGTGTCATAAACGTTACATAATGGGTCGCAGTAATTGAATATTAGGTTCTTCTAGAAAATGTGTTACTTCAAGTCGTACATTTGGAAAGCATTAAGGAAGATCAATACGATTGTCAAAATTACTACCCTTTGATGGTTCTCTAACATTCAAATACATTTATAGATATGTTTTTACTGAACATAATACTAGTACATATTCATCTTGAAGGCTAGCTTAAAGTCCGTTACGTAACAGTTCTTGCCCTGCATGATGGTTTTATCTGAATCTAGCAGATTTTACATTATGAGACAAAGAGACCTTTGTCTTACGATATGACACCAATATCTGGCTTAAGATAAGAGGTCCTAAACTGAAATCTCGAACTCTATTTCCTCTTAAAAAGAGTTTCAATTTATTTGTAGGCAAATTGTACGTGCGGAAGGACCATCAGGGCCCAACAGAGACTACCTTATCCAACTCGAGAAAGCCCTTCTCCTCCTTGGTATGTTGCTTTTATTTGTACTCTAGTTCAAAAGACTAGCCTCCTTTCAAGTTTAAGTCAAGCCAAACAAGCTCGTTTAGTTGAGTGAGCCAAGACCAAACCTGATAAAGCTTGGTTCGGCGGCTTGGGCCCCTAAAAGAGCCAAGCTCAGGCTACATGACAAGCCTAGATGTGCATAATAAGCCAAGTTCAAGCCTAAGGGAGCCTACTAGACTAGCTGATCTCAAATCTAAATGAGCCGAGCTTGGCTTAAAGCTCGTTAAGTCAGGTTCAAGCTCAATGGAGATCCAAGCTGAGGTCAAACTCATAACGAGTTGGACATTGGCTTATACTCTAAATACTTGACAAACATCAAGCTAAACAAAATAGTTGACCGAGTTACAAGCCTGAAAAGCGCAACTTAGCTTATTCATACTCGTAGTTGGCGATCTTAAGGTTGAAACGTACAGGGTTATACTTTCATATACGATTCGGTTTAATGTCAACTTGTGAATGTGGGTGATAGGATGTGAAGATGTGCATGTGATGGATCTTGCAAGGGAGGTTAGACGCATTCTCCCTCTTGAGGATCACACAAAGGATTCATGAAGAAGCATTCAACAAAAATTTTTTAATTTTTGCCCCTCTTAATTTTTTCTCCTTACATTTACATTATTGGACCATGTAACTTGCTTGTACTCGAGTATGGAAGTTAGACAGTCTAAAGGTTATACCTTTTTATTTTTTCGCATGTTCAAGTCAATTATAAAGTGTTCAATGTCATACTAATGTTCAAGTATTTAGATAATAAATATGAATGAACCGAAACAAATATGCTTTGAAATAAATATAGTTATGAGAAGCACCAGTTATTTCTAACTCCGAATATGCAACGGACCAATATTACAAACCCCCTTTATTACAGGTAGACTCAAACATATAATTACCTATTATGGCCTTATTTCAGTAGTAGGAAGCAAGGAGATAAAGTATTGCTTTAGGTCAAAAGGTCCGGAGTTCGATTCCCCTCTTGAACTTCTCTCTGAAGAATCCCTAACTTAACTAGCTCTTGTGGTGTGTAAGTTGGCACATTGGTTGGGATTTACCGGGTGACTGAGTTTCTCATTAGTAAAAAAACTCAAACCTATAATTGTCATTTTAAGGTGCCCATATTGTTGTCCCTTTGTCCATTAGATCTATGCCTCATTAGTCTTCCTCTTTTTATTGACCCATTTAACTCTTTTTTATTATGGTTTGTTAGGTATGATTTTCTATTTATAATTTTCAGTCTTTGACAATCTAGGACCTGCTTCTCAAGTTAGAGATCCTCGGAAACAGTCTCTCTTCAGGGTAACCCCCTGAAAAGGGAAGGCTGCTTATATCTACCTCCCCAGACCCTGCTTTTGCGGGAGCCTTTGCAGGTACTGGATTTGTTGTTGTTGTAGTCTTTGACAATATAAAAACTAAGTTTTAATCTAAAAACTAAGTTTTAAAACTAACTTTTTGTTTTTAGTTTTATGTTTTCAACTCAAATTCAAAATTAATTCTAAAACGTAATCTAAAGTTTCTCAAAAATCTAAAATTATAAACAGAAAACTACACCACACTTACTCTTAGTTAGTATATTTAAAGACAATAAATTGAATGTCGAAGGAAAAAGAATTAATTTCAAAATAAATTTAATAGCTACCAAAGCTAAGGCCGTAAAAAATGGGTTACAAATGAAGGACTAGTAGAGCAAGCATCTGGAGTGGAGCTAGACTGACTTTGGGTCGTGGCTTTCCTATCTGTTTCAAGAATACGTTTTTCCAATTCTTTTAGTTTTCTATCCATTTTTTTTTTTTTTCTTTCTTATATTCCTTGCATTCCAAACATAGGAAAATATTTTCCTTCGTATTTTTTTGTTCCCTTTTACAACATATGTCTAGTTCCAAACGGAGACTTAAAGAGTTATAACGTGATAAAAAATGAAGAATCTATGTGAAAAAAGGTTCACTATAAAGGTACAAAACAGCGAGAATCTCCCGGGAGCTTCCCCGGTTGGGGAGTAGGTGTGCCACACCGGGATCCCAGGTTCGATCCTTCCCCCCTCCCCCTTCTCAGCGTGACCGGAAAAAAAAAAAAAAACAGGTACACAACAGCAATGACGAAGAGAATAGATCACAAACTCCCTCAATGAAATAAATCAAATGAGAAGGGAGATACAAAACGCAATCTATAGATTCCAACTATGAGCATAATTTGATTACACCTTTAAATTATCCTAAATCATCATCAAACAAAAACAAAAATAAAATTTAAAAAAAAAAAAAAAGATCATAATCAAACAACTTTAATAACAGGAGGAACAAGCTACAAGGATTACATAATTTAATCCTACCTCTACGAAAAGCTCTCTTTATGTCTACCTGTGAGTGAGTCTATGCCTTTGATGGCTTATTCGCTACCATCATCATCATCTGCATAAGAACGGAACAAGATATGAATATTAGCATATATATCACTAATTTTACATAAATATTTGTTTTCATAATAAGACAAAGAAAAATGTAAAACCTACTACATTTCACATAATAATTATCTCAACGGCCACTCAAAATGTTTATAAACAGAAATTTAAAATTTGTATAAGGTTTACGCTACTCAAGTTGAGGTTGCAATGAAGTATATGACGTGAAATTACAACGGATAGCATTTTCCCCTCTGTTTTCCTTGAACGAAAGTCAATTTTCCCTCGATGGAGGAAACATTTTTTTATTTTTGTGGTCATTCCTGTAAACTTATAAAAAGAAACAATAGAAATGAGACATGAAACCTTTTCTATAAAAACCACAAAAAAAAAAAAAAAATGGAACCTAAAAAAGTTTCCTATAATCTAAATGACTTAACATTTATAAATGCACAAATGAATGTTGAGACATATAGAAGAAAATTGATGCCAAGAATATTTGACATTCCTCTCATTCTCATCACCTCTTTCGTATGCAAAACAATGAAAAGGGTCATCATATTCAAAACCCCAATTATGAAATCCCTTCTCTCCCACTTTACATCTCGGAACGCACCTCCCTCATAGTCCACCCTCATCAAACCGAGGCTAATGAAATCAAACTGCTTAAGAGCATATATAGCACATGCGTCAAAATTGGTAACATGCGCCATTATGGCGCATGAGCTTTGGCACATCCTTTATGCCAGTTTCGGTATATGGGTGCAGAATATTACCTCCCTTAGACTCTTCGCTTTGACCATCACTAGCACCACCCTCCTCTTCTTGCTCTTCATCAACCTCTTCCCCTTGCTCGTCTTCCTCTTCGTCATCTTCATCCTCATCCTCATCCTCCTCAGTATGTTCTGAACCATCACCACTCTCATCCGGTATTTTGGGTTTCGGGGGAGGAACAAAACTAGAAGTGGACCTGCGACGTGAGCTTGTCACGATATTGCTCAAGTCAATGCCCTCGAGTTCTTTTGCCTTCTCTTTCCTTCTCTTCACTTCTTTGATTTCTGTTCGAGATAGAAACAATTATGTGCTGAAACTAATGACATTTGCAGTGCTACTTTATGGATTGTTATTCCTTGGCGATTGAAGTTTGAGATGCTGTGCATTTCTTTTCCAGCACCCATGTGTTCAAGGTGGCATTCCCGAAGATACAAGTACGACCAATGTAATTAAAGCTTTCACTAGAAACATGTTTTGAACTGGGTACTTGATCGAAATGAAGAGAATAAAATGAAGGGTTTGAAATATAATTAAAAAGGTAAATTGCATTAACACAAATAATATAGTAGAAATAACAATGTTCTTTTAACTGCCTATCTAAAACAAGCAAATGCAATCTGTATAAAGCAGTCGTAGGGGGAGAGGACTTCCAGCAAGGGCTCAAAGTAGGGGTGTAAAGAAGTGAAGCCAAGCCGTGTCGTTTAGCTTATTGAAGCAAGTCCGAGCCTAGTAAAGCTTGAGCTTGTACACTCGCAAACCTAAGTGAGTCTTATCTTAATACGATTTATAAGCATAAATATGCCAAATCAAGTAAAGTTTGAGCCTAGATGAGCTGAGCTTGAAACCAAACGAGCCTCGATCAAGCTTAAATGCCAGCCCAATTCGAACCTTGCTAAGTCGGGTCCAAGCTTAACTGAGTTGAGCCTAAGCATATGACGAACTTGTAACGAGACAGCAGATAGCATCCCAACTGCATAATGTCCAAAAAAAAAAACCAGATGGCTTCTCCAAGCACATAAACTATCACTGAATCACTAATAATAATAAATATCACTAATGTGCGAACTCTCAAATACGCTGGAGAGTATACCTTTCTCAGAAGGATCTGAAGACAATCCCTCCTTTGCCAATACGTCTTCAAGCTCCTTTACCAAGAGGGCCTCACGTTTTTCTTCAGGTGCCTGTTTAACCTTCTTGTAAATTGCGGGGGAAATGCTACACAAAAGCCATAAGTTCCTCAGTCTTCATAGACTAACATTAGGTAAAACAAAGCTAACTACTTTTATGTAACTGAAAAACCAAAAGACCTCATTCCACAGGACTTGATAATTGATCTTAGATGCTCCACACGTTTCCCATATGCTGGTTTTGGAACCTCTTTCTTCTGCAATCCAAAACATTATTCAATAAATCCTAAATATCAAAACGATTATTCAATAAGTCCTAAATATAAATAATAAAAAAAAAAGAGCATTCAATAAATCCATACAAGCAGATAAAATGCTCACCTTCGCAGGCTTCTCTTCTGATGAATCTGAATTATCACCCTCAGAAACATTCCCGCCATCTTCTGCCTCGCTACCCTCCTCTGCCATTGATTTTGAAAGCTTTCTCTGCTTTTTACTAGCCCCCTTCCTGTCCTCTTCAGCTGCTTTACGTTTTCTTACTCGTTCTAAGTTCTGTATCTTTCCTTTTGAAGCAGTTTTCTTTCTTGGTTTTACATCATCTTCTTCGACCTCATCTTCATCAAGCTCTGAGGAGCCAGACATTTCTTCTTTTTTCGATTTAGTAGGAGCTTTGCTATTGGCATCTTTCTTAGGCCTCTTTTTCTGGTCACTGGAGGTAGTCTTTGGACTCTCAGGAGAGCTCAATACCTGGAAATACAGTTTTCTTCTAGCCGTCAATTGTATTAATAATGCGCCACCCACCAAACCATGAGGATATTTAAGTCACGACATAGATTGTTGCTCACCTCATCAACTTGTTTATTTATAAACTTCTTAAAGGGATCCAAAGCATGTTTCTCAAGCTTGAGATCCTCTTCCAAAATCCGGCGCACTCCTGCCAATGAAATAGTCCTGCAAACGAGACAAACTCCATGGTAGGACACAGGCAAAATTGACAACTATAATGGCAAGAGGTGCAAGTCAGAACTACGATCTAGCAAGACATACTGAGAGTTTTCTCTGAGATAAGATGCTCTTTTCCGAATTGCCTTCTTTATCGTGATTTCGTTCGGAGTCACTTTCTTCGCAGTGTCCTCAGATACAGCAGGGGCAGTCTTTGATTTTTTAGATCCAGTCATAAGACCCATGACAGGAGAATCCTCCAACGTCTCCCCATCTGCAGAACGGGATTCCTTGGTCTCTTTATTTGGCTGAAGATCTTCAGCAGACTCCGCTGCATCTCCTTCAACGGATGAGATACGTTTTTCCACAGCATCAACTCTGCTCTCAGATGCTTTCTCAGCATTAGCAGCTTCCAAGAACTACCCACATACAGAAAATATTTGTCAGCTAAGTGACATGCTGCTGTCATGAACTAGAATTCACATGGATAGAGCATGCATTCATTTGTCCATGATTATGAAACTAAAAGCAGACACAAAAAGGACATAGAAATAATAAATTTAATTGGTAGGGTCCCTTTTGTTTTCAGGGTATTGGCAACCGGGAGCTTAAGATCTGAACATGAAATATGATCAAAGCGTGTCCTTAGTATCAGCAAATAACCAGCATAACCAATTCAGCCTCCGGTAGGAAATCATATATAATACAAGCATAAGAAAAAAGGTGGAAGAATGCCCATGCTTACGTACAAATACTTAGCAACAAGTCTAATTAAAATACCAGGATTGAAACCACACACAGACATTATACAACACATATGTAACCCATGCAGGACAGAAGCTAGAGAGAAAAGAAGGGAGCACGACTGCTCAGTTCAGTGAGAAAGGAAGGAATAAGGGGTGAAACAATGAGGCCTTGATCCCCCTAACTGTGGACACATGATTATCATCGGATATATTAAAACACCAGAATATATAAGCATATGCAGATATAAGCTTCCGCCATAAGCACCTACTAGCAATCCAATCGATTGAATCAGGGAACAAGAAACCAGAAGAGGAACTGAAAATGAGAAAGAAAATCGATTGAAGCGTGATGCGTAATTTAAAGTTTCAATCATTCCAGAAAGTCCTGAACTCCGCTAATGCAACGGTCATAAAACCGATAAAGCCCAACAAAGAAGAGGGGTGTAACTTTGACTGATGTTTGTACAATCACGTAGAGCAACTTGCAAAGCAGCCCAACCATTAGCAATGAAACTGTAAAGGACAACGTCCCTTCAAAACTCAATAGCGACAACCGTGCCGAACTAGCTTGAACAGAAACTCTGACAGTAGATCAAGAAAAGGGACTAAAGACTAGCTTGTAACACCTCTCATACATACCATTCTACACCAAAAAGCAAAAACCATAATCTCCCACAAACAGCCAGTAACTCTTTAATGACCTCACTCATTAGGACACAACTCATTCTCTCCACCGATTTTTGTAGCTTCTACAATATGCATAACCTATTCCTCATTCCCTGTTCCTTAGCTCCTCTTCTTTTTCCTGGGGCATGGGGATTTCCAGCATATGTAATCCTTTTTACTGCCATTTAGCGGATTAACTTAGTAAGTGTACTTCATGCAAAATTGTGAATCATAGTCCAGCTTACATGGAAAGCACATTCCTCCCCTAGAAACCGCTTTCTAGCAATTGGGTCGAATACCCTCTAAACAGTATCATAGCTAGGCCCAATATATGATGTTTAAGGCCCCAATATCTAGGTTCCTCAATGAGTTGACATGATCTACGCTATACGCTATGAGCTAAGCCAAGCGTTAGGAATGGCAATGGGGAGGGTTAAACCCGTTACCCACAAGTATCTGTCCTGTATGGGATGGATATGGGTACAAGTGAGGCAGATAGCGGGTACGGGTAGGGTACACATAATCCCTCGGTATGGTACGGGTACGGTTATAATGTTCTACCTGCCCCACCCCGCCCCATACCCACCCTACCCCGCCTCATACCTATCATAACCGCCCCATTACCCGCTCCATTTTGTATCTAATTAACTTTCACTCGATGACCTAAATTATTTACCAGTGTTATAACAAAATATAATTGAATCATTAATAGTATTAAACAATTAATGCAAGTAGGTACGACTAATCACTCGGTACCCATATTAGGGCGCGTACTAATGGATTCCCATTGAATACCCCCAGGTTATAGGACGGGTATAGGTATATGTTTGTACCTGCCAGAACAGGCCTGGGTATCCACTTCATACCTGTGGCACGTATGGGTATTGGTTTTGGGTGGTGGCTACGGGTACGGAGTAGGTGTACCTGTCCCACCACATTGACATCCGTACGTAGTATCCTCTAATACCATACCATAGATTACCTCGCAGCATAGCCGCTCAAATTCAAATTCTAGTAAACCACTAAACGAAGCATTTACAGTCTAACAACCACCACAAACTGCGAGCTATAAAACTTCGAAATCAAAAAGTCAAATCCAAAAACGTACCGTTTGCAAGCACTGCTTAACGAAACGCTTGTGAGAGTCCAAAGCGCCAGTCTCTAACCCTAAATCCTCCTCCAACACTCTCCGAACTCCCTCAAACGTCAACGAACTGCAATCAAACCACAATCAATCACACTTCACCATCATAAACAAATCAAAATAAAAACAAAACCCTAAATCTCCAGTTCACTCAAATTAGAGAGAGGGGAGTTACTCGGCTTGGTCTTTGAAGTAGGAAATACGAGAAGGCATGGCGGACTTGATCTTGGACTCCATATCTAGCCCATCTTGCGCCTCTGCCGCCATTGTTGCTCCGCTAATTTGCAGAGTTGCTCAGTGCTTCGCTCCGACGAGAACAGAGAGAGAAAGAGCTCGGCAGGGGTTTTTATAGTATGCTTGCCAGTTTCTATTGGGAAGTCCAATCAATTTAAATATGGGTTGATCCTGACCGTCGATGCTCTTTCTGATGTCCATCTTTCAAGCGGATTGAAAAAATTAATAGGTTTTTTTTTGCGCTACTTATATTTTACTACCCTAACCTTTTTAGTAATTATAAAAATAATCCTGACGTCTTGAAATTATTAAAAAGGAAACCAAGGTTTTAGCGTTTTAATAAAAAGGACCCTATCTGGCCATCTGACGTCATTTTGAAAGGTTTTTGGGCCATTTGATTTATTTCGATTCGAACCAGATTTGCATGATAATTACCATAAAGGTTTTTGGGTCACTCAGAATTATGATTTTCCTCGTTTTGAAAGGCAAGTCATTTACCCTCATTTGCCGGATAGGATCCTTTTTATTAATACGATAAAACCTCGAGGTCCTTTTTAATAATTCTAAAACGTCAGGGTTCTTTTTATAATTACCAAAAATGTCAGGATAGTAAAATGTAAATAACCCTTTCTTTTTTTTGTCAAAATAAATTTTTATAATAGGTGTTAAATATACATATAACAACAACAACTGTCCTAGCGCCACGAAGACTCCCGCCAAAGCAAAGTCCAAAGAGGTGCGATATACGCAGCCTTACTCCTTTTAGGGTGTTACCTTAAAGAGAGGTTGTGTCCGAATGTTCCAAACTCTAAAAAGCAAGCAGCAAGAAGCAAACGAAACAACAAAGCAACTTTATTAAATATACATGTTGATCAATATATATATATATATACACACACGAAGTTAAGCGTGCTTGGACGAGAGTAGTACCAGGATGGGTGACCTCCTGGGAAGTCCTCACCCTCAGGTTGGGGGCACTGGGAAACAGCCTCTCTTCAGGTTAACATCCTGAAGGAGGAAGGCTACATACATCCGCCCCCCCAGACCCTACGTAGGCGGGAGTCCTTGAGGCACTTGGTATGTTCATTTATATATATATATATATATATATATACACACACATTAATTAATTGTTGAAGAAAAAGATTCATATTAACTGTAGAATAATGTTACTGACAAGGCAAAATTGTTAGCAAGATCGTAGTTTTCAAAACAATTTTATGACTCCCATTACTTGTAAGTTACATCACTACTTTGATAATAACAATTGTTGACCTAATAATAGCACCTTCCTAGTGTAGGGTAAATTACATATTAGTTATTTGAGTTTGATGTATTAATTAGTTAATTTATGAACTTTGTGAAGTAATTTTTTATTTCAAAAGTCACATATATTAAGTAAAATAATTCAAACAATAGTGAGAAAAGTGAAAAAACCTCGTCTTTTTCCTAGTAAACAAACCTTCCCCTCCCTATTTCCCCCATCCCATACACAAACTACAATGTTATGACACTGTTGAAGAAAAAAAGCTTGATGAAAGATCTATTTTACACCCTTACACACAATTTGGACTATTTTATTAAGATAGTATAACCTTTAGAAAAAATGTTAGCTAACAATGTTTGGAAATTAAAAATTAATAACACATTGTAAAACACATTAATTATATAATAAATGACTTACATACCCCTCATCACCCATTTTCTTTACCCTCCGATTTGAAATTAAAGTAGGCAAGGATCCTATTACCCAATTGTCGAATAAGGGTAAATCATATACCTCTCTTTACTCTTACCCTATTCATTAAACGTGTCCAAATAAGAGTCGATAACATCTTTCCTTCTCCCTTTGTACAATTGCCAAACCGATTGTACACTTGGCTAGCATAAGTCTTGCTTCGCCCTGTGTTTGCTCTGACCCATGTCCATATTCTAAGGAAAAAATTAAGTCATTGTATCTGTCTGTAGAATGCGGGAGCCTCTTGAGGGACTGGGACTATTGTTATTGTATCTGTCTGTAGAATATGGGGAGACCCCCCCTCAAAATTAATGTAACGTAAAATAGGATAATGCTTCATGACACAAAGTTACTGAAATATTCACGAAACTCATATATTTGCACTATTCTATGAGCACAAGCATGACACTTCTTGTTGATAGCCCTTTCAAAACTGTTCTTCAAGTTAAATACACAACAATCAGAATCCGAAGACTCTCACCAAAGTAGAATCGGAAGAGGGTCAGATCTGCATAAGATGCCGATACTCACTAATATAACAGTTTGAAGTTGTTCGATATACATAATTCCCGAGCCCACGGAAACATCAAAATTCTAGTCCTAGGAGTTGCCCCACAATACTAGAACAGGGTGCAAAAAATTTGCATAACATCATAATGTAACAAGGAAGAGCTAGCCAGTGATATTTTGCCTGTCCTTTCTCTTGTGTTAGGAATTTCTACTTACTTACCATAAAAAAATGGTTTATGGATTTCTACCATTAAATTAAGAGGCACGAATACCGATCTTTGCAATGAACTGCACCATTCAGCTGCAAGACTAACTTTCAGTGTCTTTTCTCTTCCGATCTGATGCAGAAGCAGCATCTGATTGGGATTGTCCAAAAATTGAGCTGAAATTTGACAGTTCGGTGAGAATGATATAGTCGGAATGTCAAGTTATACAAATCACTACCGAGTGGAAAGCTTTACTTCATTAAGCCTCTGTTTGTTTTGACAAAAAAGTTTTTCATTACATTCCAACAATTTTATCGTACAAATGAACAGCAATTCTTGCCTTGAGGCAAAATGTTCTTCTCCATAAAGAGAAAGTTGACTTCCCCTTGAGGAGAGAGGAAGACATCAGAAAACTTTTTCCGACGTAATTTTATGTCATATATCTTACTTCAACCTCAACTTGCTCAAGCGTGAATCCTATATAGACATAGATGATGGAATAATTTTTCTTAACTCAACAAGCAAAAAATGTTACAACAAAAAAAATTTGTCAATGAAAATATTTAAAAGAGAGTTCTCAAAAGTAAAATGTTTTCCCTCCCATCAAATGGAGCCTGATATATCAAAGAAGGATATATATATGGAAGTGCCTCTTGTCTCCAATAAATTCTCCCCTATCTTCAAAGAAATAAAATCAAAAATTCCGGATTTAACTAGTTCTTCATGCACAATACAAATCTCATTCTCATAGCTACGAATGCAAGCAAGGACTCGAAAGGAAATAGTGGATAGGTAGAGAATATCTTAAGTTTCTTTTATAGTAAAGGAACATACTCAATGCCCCAAGGGATCCCGCCTACGCAGGGTCCCGGGGGGAGGGGGGGCAGATGTACGCAGCCTTCCCCCTTCAGGGTGTTAACCTGAAGAGAGGCTGTTTCCCAGTGCCCCCAACCTGAGGGTGAGGACTTCGCAGGAGGTCACCCATCCTGGTACTACTCTCGCCCAAGCACGCTTAACTTCGGAGTTCTAATGGAATCCGGTGATGGCATGTTGGTGCCCTCTTTGGTAGTAAAAAAGAAATATTATTAAGAGAGCAAGAAGGTACAAAGAGCTAAACACAAGATGTCATCCAAACTACAACCATGCAACATAAGAGAACTAAGAACTAATTATATAAAGCCCTACAATCAACCAAGGCTATGTCAGTGAAGCTCAAAAGCTCTTGGTCCAACGAGCTTCTAAAAGGACCACATTTTCCTATTGGAAATTAATTGGTATATATTGTATCTTTAAAAGTAAGCATTTCTTTCTATATTTCAAGGGGGTAATAAAGAAAAAACAAAGAAATATTTCTATATTACAATGTGGTGTTGTCTGCTAGACGACTGCTAAGACATCAAAAAGGAAATGAAACAACAATATTGCATTTTATGAGCAAGCTGAGAAGCATACGCAATTTTCCATCTTCTCCCCCCCCCCCCCCCCCCCCCCCCCCCCCCCCCCCCCCACCCCCCCCCCCTCTCTTCTCTCTTCTCCTTTTTCTCTCTCTTTCTCTTAAGCACTGGATGTTTTACAGGACTGAAAACAATGTGGTCTCTTTCAGCTATAACAATGAAATTTCACACAGATGTAGAAGTAGGGAAATTAAAATTATGAATGCTAAGCTTGAAAGACTAACACATACTTACCCACAGGTTGAACACTTCTTGTGATGCTCACAAAATATTGACAAGCAAACAGAACAAATATAGCCCATGTCTATTGTATTTTTGTGACAAAAACACCTGCAAGTTTCACAAAGAAACCACATATAAGTTGTTTAAGCACATTCTCTGTAACTAAAAAAGAGCATTACTTCATGTTGGGCAGGTGAGGGTATAATGTTGTAACTGCACCGCCCCACCTTATACTCGCTCCATTTTGTATCTAATTAACTTTCAAATTAAAGCACATGTGCTCAAATTCCATTACCTAAATTATTTATCAATGTTATAACAAAATATAATTGAATTCTTAAAAGAAGTACTAAATAATTAATACGGGCGAGCATGGATAATCACTTGGTACCCATATTAGGGTGGGTATGGGGCAGGTAATGGATATCTATTGGATCCCCACAGGTAATAGGGCAAGTATCGGGTATGGATTTGGGAGGCGGACATGGGTAAGGAGGAGGCACCCCCAATACCCACCCCGCCCCATTGCCATCCCCGCATGGAGAGGCCAAGTGTACGCTTCATTATGTGGCAAGGATCAAATAAACTTACGACGCACGGAAATCCACTCCTACAGGTTTTGGAAGTTGCAGAAAATTCCGAGAATGTAAATCAGTTGCAAACACAGTCTGCATGTCACAAACAGATCATGTAACTGTGAATCTGAGAGCGTCTGAATAAGAAGAAAATTAATCCCTTACTATGTCAGCTACATGCCAAATGTATAAACAAAAGAATTAAACAAATTTGCAGAAAAAGAACACAATAACTAAAGCAAAATATGATCACAAGAAGATTTATTGACCAAAAAGGGGAAAGGTTTGCAGGCCAGAGTCTGGAATAACGAAAAGCAGGAAATTATGTAGAAGTGTGACCACACGTACTGAGAGATACTGAAATAGGCCATCCAGTTGCTGTGGTTTCAAATAGACGCCACTGGTAATGTAAGAAGCCTGCACATTAATACACAAGAACTCATTAATAACTTGAAAAGCCGCACTGGAAATGGTAAGCTGAAGGCAAACGATAGCCAGAAACATATAAAGGCTAAAACAAACTAGAAGAGATCAACGCAGTACTACCTGCTGCAGGAAGCCAGAATGTTGTGCTCCTATCACACAAGAATCTATAGGAACCTAGGTCAGAACATTAACAAGATATCAATACCAACTCAACAAGCAATCAAACAATAAAAGAGGGCATGACTGTTAGTGTCTTTCATTTGCATCTTTGGAAAACCATTTTTTTCTTATTTTTAGTTTTCACTTGAATAGGAAAATACTAGAAATAAGACAAAGAAATTATTTTCATAATATAGTTTTTAGGTTTGCAACAACCAAAAACTACAAACAAACCAGTTATGAATGACCTTTAAATTACTGAAACCTTAAAACTTCTCGGCAAGGGAGAAAAGGTTATGAGCAAGAAGCAGATTTATACACAACTTGCATATCCACTTCAAATTCGGGAAACTCATTTTGAAACCTAAAATCAAAGAGAAATAAATGGTGCCATCCTAGAATTTCAGGCTAAAGATGAAACTTTACTGACATAAGTCAAATAGAATCCGGAACCGGATAAATCAAAGCCAGTTCAAAATTTCATTAGGTGGTCAACAAGCCAAGAGGCAATTCCATGATCGCTATTTAGAACGATGTTTCCGACGGCTGGACTCAAAGGAATTGCGACAAAGCAGTTGAACACAACTTCATTATGTTGCAATTTTTTTTTTTTTTTTTTTTTTTTTTTTATAGGAGACAAAGAATGCTGTCGCTCAAAGTTCAAGGGTGAAAACAGAAGCTGCATCTAAAACTTAGTCACTCCAAATTCTTTTTGTCAGAGAAAAGAAGTAACAAAACAAAAATAAGATGGGGCTGCAGGATTTTTATCCAAAAACCTGCAATACATATATCAACATTTCCAGACAGCAGCTCGCTGTTAACATACCTTGGAGCGCTGAGCTGAGAATATGGCATTCATTATTGCAACATATCTGACATAAAAACCAAATAAAAAACTCATCAATTATAGAAAGTGTGCTAAAACGCATATTTTGCAGTTTGAGTCTATGAGAAATGAAAGTACGTACTGCTCGGGCCCATCAGGGGATCCATGTAGGCATAAAATCTGTCAATGCAAAATACATATATTAGGGAAACGCACTATTTACTAGCAAACTGACAAGAAGATTCCCAAGTATTTCTATACAGAACAAAGTCGGTGAATCAGTCAAGACCAAGAATTCCAAGAATGTATTCTCCAAGCATGTCTCTTATACACTCCATCTAGTGTTCTATTTTAGGATACTCCAAAATAACTTAGTTTCTACATATAGAATCCTCACTGTCCTTACTACTGTAACCTTCATTAACTACCCACCCACGCCCTCAAGTTCCCTTTTTTCAAGTGTACTAGATAGGAACAAGATGCTGTTAATACCATCCAAAATTTAAAACTATAGAACCCAAATATACTTCTTATAGCATTTTCACTTCATCATCTCCATCATCATCTAATCTTCCTCCCACTAAATGGGATTGATTACATGAATCTGCTTATATCATCACGTCGATCCACACAAACATGTACTGTTAACCTCAGGGATGTCATATCCTTTTCAGTATATTCATACAAATCTACTTAGCGATAAATTTTAAGGTCTATTCCAGAAATGTCTCCACCATTTTGCTGTACGTTCTATCATTTTATAAACCCATCTTAGGCTGCTTGCTGATACAAAACACCATAAAATTCTGGTACATCAAACTATCCTTATCCTTGATAATCTACAAAAGCAACATTTCTAGTGCCCCAAGGACTCCCGCCTAAGCAGGGTCTGGTTTTTTTTTTTTTTTGGGGGGGGGGGGGGGGGGGGTACGCAGCCTTCCCCCTTCAGGGTGCTGCCCGGAAGGGAGGCTATTTCCGAGAGCCCACAACTTGAGTGGTGCAACACGAGGACTTCCCAGGAGGTCCCATCTTGGTACTACTCTCGCCCAAGCATGCTTAACTTCAGAGTTCTAATGGGATCTGGTGCTTGCGCATTGGTACCCTCTTAGGTCTTGATAATCTATAAAAGCAATACAAATTAACAGATAAACAGCAATTATTCACAACAAACAAAGCAATTAACTCACTCGCGGCTGTGGATGAAGCGGGCCTGAACGAAACACACGTTGTATGTCTGTTTTCTGAATTAATGTAAACAAAATTCCCACATGATAGACCGATCCAAAATCAAAAATGAATATGTGGTAAAACCAGGAACCTCAACAATAAGAAAAGAGAGACCGATCCTGAGATTTTAGGGGTCCAATGCAAGTTTTGATCAATGGGCCCTTTTTGGTAACAGGGTTGTCCAATCAGCTTAAACACACCTTGGATAATCCACTTTATCTTATGACAATAGCTAGTGTGTGTTGTCATTCATATTATATATGTACATGTACATTTTTAATGTTCATATATAGATAGTAATTTCTTTCCATGAATGGTAATATGCCATATAAGCAAACTCATAAATAATTAATTTAGAACGGGGGCTCTAAGCAATTGCCCAGATCACTTAGGGTCCTTTTCTAAGGACAAACAGTCTCAGGAACGTCCACGATGAACAGGGAGTCCCAAAGCATCAACTGTAATGAGAGATTAGTGGGCTTTGTCCAGTGGGGGCTGCCACACAGAAAGGCCAAACCCCCTAATACTCAAATTTGCTAAAAAAATCCATTGGTCTATTTGCTTCCTGAAATAGTAATTCAAGGTGACCTAGATTACTTTAAGATCTTGACCGACCCTGGAAAAGGATACAACAAAGAGCCATCGACAGTGAACCAGACAAGAGCGAGGAGCCCACATTATTAACCAATTCCTCAGAACTCAATTTCTCATCTTTATTCACAAAATCCTCCAAATTCTCCAGCAACTCCGCACAAAAAGCGGGCAACCGTCCATTCTCAGACCTCTGATTAGTCAACGACAGAGATGAAACCGACGAATCATAGATGTAACCACACGAATTGTATCCAGATGCGATGATGACCACTTGATTGAGTTGATTAAGCAGCAAAATCGAGTTAACGAATGAGAGAACCTACAAAATCAGAGAAAAAAACCAAAAAGATTCAAAATTTACGAATCATAGACATGGTAGGAACAATGCTAGGGTTTAGGGAGTCACATGAGAGAGAAAATTGGAGAAGGAAAAGGAAGTGGCGCTTGATGTGCTGCTGCAATTGGTGGCGTTGGTGCTCCAGAAGTAAGGGTTAGTGTCGAGTAACAGCACTAGAAGACTTACATCATCTGTAAAATCGAATTCAAATTTCGACTCAGATTGTTAAAATTCCACCAAGCCTTTTAGATACATGATGTTAGCATATACAACGTCCACATATAAGCCTAAACATAGCTCGATTCTAAAACTGATTTACTGTATAATCTCATCATTTTCACAACTTCAATGATGAGATTCTTGTAATAGACTGGTACTTAACAAATTCCACCAGGCCTTTTAGATGCACGGAGTTAGCATATACGACGTACACATATAAGCCTAAATAGAACTCGAATCTAAAACCGATTTGCTCTATGATCTCTTCACTTTCACAACTTCAATTGTGAGATTCTTGTATTAGACTCGTAGTTAACAGAGATTGCAGAGCGAGGAGAGAGAGGTTACCAGTGTCGAGCTTTGAAGGAGCGGGAGCCATGGCAGCGATCCTTGCAGTTGCATTTGCAGAGCTTTTGTGTTCATTTTCGACATTTGTTTGCCTCGTTCATGGGCTGGGCTTGTTAATTGCTCGTAGTGAATCATTATTATTGGGCTTTGGGATACAATTATCCAATAATGGAGAGTTATTTACACCGTTGATCCCTCATATTTTTAATATTTTTTAAATTAGTCCTTTATTTTTTTATTTTATTTAAATTAATTTATTATCTTTTTTAATTTTATTAAAATTAGTTCCTTATCTTTTCTTTTGTTTAAAATAGTCCCTCGTGTTTTATTTTATGACAAAATTAGCCCTTATTTTTTTAATTTTTACTTAATTTTGTTCACGATATAGGGGACTAATTTTGCCATAAAATAATATATGAGAGACCATTTTGAACAAAAGAAAAGATAAGGAACTAATTTTAATAAACTTAAAAAGTTAAGGGACTAATTTGAACAATGTTATAAAGATAACAAAAAAAAAAGATGAGGGACTAATTATTTAAAGTTTGTTAGGATTGAATGGAATAAACCGAAATAATAAGCACACAATAGAAAAAAAAGATCAAAATTTCATGGTTCAACCAAAATTTACGTTTATAAGGTCAGGACAATAATTTTACTATATCGGAGTAATATTACATGAGAAACACTACATCTCTACTCAATATGAACAACTAGAATATGTGTATATATAGTTAGGGGTGTATTTGAGCCGAGCCCGAGCCTCAAGCTTTAAGCTTGGCTCGGGCTTGGCTCGATCTAAGCTCGGTGAGCTTCAAATTAGGCTTGTAATATTTCGGCTTATTTAAGCTGAATATAGGCTCGTTTGGGCTCTGGACTTGACTCATTTAGGTTCCATTGTGATTTCATTGGACAATATTTAAGTAAATATATTATACCAAAAAGAGCTCGTTTAGGCTCGTGAGCCTGCGAACTCGAGCTTCACTAGTCTCGGGCTCAACTCAATAAGCTAAACGAGTCAGCTCGAGCTCAAAGCGAGTCAAGCTTTTCGAGCTTTATGACGAGCCGGCTCGCGTGGGCTCGTAAGCTGGCTCAGCTCATTTACACCCCTATATATAGTAACAAACTAAGCTCTAGGGTGTCAATGACTTAAATCCAATTGGCTCAATCCTTTTACTATATATATATAAAGTTTAATACAACCAAACTCCACATATGAACTCAAAGCGGATACTTTATAGACTTGAATGATCCAGACTTGTAATTTTTGGGATCGATGTCATGTGACCAACTATCCAAAAAAATATGGACAAAAGTGCATAAATAGTTTTATATCCAAGGGTTTATTTGTTCCACCGGAAACCATTTTCTTTTAATTTTTTCTCCACAAAATATCTTCAGTTGTAGTTAATTTTTCCTCGAAAATTTCTGTCTTCTAGGTTTAAAAACAAGGTCTCATCCTATTAATTTACCTGCGTTTCAAGCTTAGCTAAGTTGAAATGAAGCATATAACGTGATTGTGATGAAAACCTTCCCCCATGAAGAAAACTATTTTTTTCTTTCTTTGAGAGGAAATCAATTTCCTCTCAACGAGGAAACACTTTCCATATTGTAATTGTTATGAAGCTATGAGAAAAACAATAACATTAAAACAAAAACTGTAAAAGTTATAAATCTCTCCCAACTTGATTGATCACTTTATTTGCTCCACAGAACATAATTCAATGGAAAAACAGGAATCGCAATTCAATAAATCTATCAAGAAGAAATTGGCAGAAAAAGCAGTCTCAATTAAGGCAATCGAGATCGAGAAAGGAGCAATCCTGCTGCATTGTTGCTCAGCTCGAGAAAGGGAGAAACCGGTAAAGGTCAGAAATTCAAATTAGAAAATAGAACTCAAATGACAGAAGTTTGATACAGTAAAACGGTGCTTAACGACCCGTCCATGGCCAAGTTGATACAACCCATATACAAAAAACCAAGAAGAAACACCACAAAGGTGTAGACATCGTCGTAAGGACCACATATTGCCAACTGGTTTTGAAATAGAACCTCCTTTGATGTATATCACCCGTAAGGCACCACATTGTTCTACCATAGTACACAAAAACTAAAACACATCACTTCACAAGTCATCTAAACCACAAGTCGTTTGTTGACTCTTCAACGTACAATTGGTTCGGACATCCATTTAGTCTCACCCAAGCTTCACCTGGTTCGAGCCCATAAGCAATGATAATTGCCCTATAACGACAAGTCTTTCACTATGACCCTAATTGGTTGCCTTAACCGAGTCCCTGCCTATAAGTCGCTCGCTCATTGTTTACATACAGAGATACTGAAACTCGAAACCCAATTCCAACAAAGGCAAGCAGAAGGAAGAAAAAAGTACTCTCAAGAATCAACTCTTGACACTCAACAGCATTGGAGTACATAAATCAAACAACAGATGCCCTAAAAATACAAAAAATGGAGCACCCAAAAATCACTTCAATGTCCAAGAAAAATTGGGGGAAAAAAGATGTTTTTATTACAAACAAACAAGAGCAAGAGCAGACAGAAGAGCAAGGGTAACTTGGTGGACCACTGATGGGTTCACCACTGGAATGCTACCCGAAGCGACATTTCCCGAGGTGGTTCCAGCAGGGCCACTAGCGGCAGGGAGAGACCCGGAAGGCGGCAACGCCATGCTTCCTGGGACCCGAGCCCTGGCACCGTGTGGCAGTGAAGGCGCTGGTGCTGGGGCATAAAACGAGTCCGGAGTGGCTGTAGTTGGTGGTGGAATGACTTCTGGAAACTTCTGAGGTCCTACACCATTTGCAAACATATGTACGGTTACTATCAAAGAATCGATTGTTTTTTAAGCTTAAACTGATGAGTGAAAGCTTATAAATAGTTTTATACTATAAGACGCCCTCTCAAACAAATGCCCATTAGATTTGAAGTGTGAATAGTGTACAAGTCTGCCTCACAACTGCAAGTGTATTAGTATTGGGAGTGAAGGCATGAAGCGTGAATGGTGTATAATCACACCGTAAACGAAGCTCCAAAGTGAGAAATTTTCTGCTGATTATGCTTAGCTTAAACTTCAAGCTACACATTTCAAATAAAGAAGATAAAACTGCTCACATTAACTTGTAACAACAATTTACAAAATTTACCCGGGCATCGAGGTTGGAGAGATGTGGATAACCTGTAAAACATTCAAAAAATACATCCAAAATTTTAATTGAACCCACCAATTCGATATACAATAATGAAATGACTACGAAACCAATAGAAAAATTATCATCTAGGTACCTTAAGGTTTAAATATTTTATCAACGGCATCTTATAGTTTTAAAATTGTACGATTAGATACCCTTATGTTGAAATTCAATAGATTTTCATTGAAAATGCTAAAGTGAAACATAATTTTTAATAATACATAAGTATCTTCATTAGAACTTGATGATTTTTTTGCCAAAAAGGCTGACATATTTACATTAAAATTTGGCAATTTTATCGTTTATTTCGCTAAATTTGTGTTGAGACACTGATATATGGCTTATATATGCTAGCGCAATCATATACTATATCAACATTCTCAGTAAGATCGGTCAGATTTTAGAAGAATTCATCGAATCCCAACATAGGGTACCTAGGCAATAAAACATTCAAATCTTAAGATACGTAGGTGATAAATGCTTAAACCTCAGGATATCTAAGTGACGATTTTCCATACGAATAAAACACGAAAAAGGGACCATTCCATTGGAAAACTTACTGGGTCATTATGGTGCCATTAACATAACCAGAGTAGCTACAAGAGGTAACATTACAACCAGCACTGCTGGGTTGCACAGTCACATTCCCCAGCATAAGATTGCTGCCTCTGCACTGCATGCTCGAGCAAGACGCTGCTATAGATGCCGGCATGCAATATAAACTGCATAAATTCAAGAGGAAAGTTCAGCTCTTTGAGCAAACAATGAAATCAAATAATTCTTCTAATTGAGTCGGGGTGTTCAAGTCAGGCCATATGCACATTTGATCAATGGTAGATCGAGAAATTTTGTTCATCGGAAGAAGTAATAAGAGTATACAACAAATGACGTACTTAGATACATAAAAGGGGCATGTACCAGAAAATGAAAAATCAAAAAAAGGAGTGTTGAAGAATGACGACATAAGAAAATACCGCAAAACTTAAATACAAGGGGGAAAAAATCATTTATAATATAGTTTGTACAGAACATCACAAAATATTTCGTCTGAGAGAAAATTCTTAAAAGTCGTATACAATCCTATATTTTGCGAAGACACGTGCTAATGAGCAGTATTATCTTTCAAAGATTTTCTAAATTGCAGAGGGAACCTACCCCGAGTTTTATAATGCTGGCTCTGTCAGTGGCCTTGACTAATCCTTGGCAGGTACTTAGGGTTGGAAATGACCGAGTCGAATAGAGGATCCCCTTTGTTAGAATTCAGACTCGCCATAAGCTAATATCAAGAAACTAGCAAGTTCTTACTAAACCATTAACAAGTTCTAAGGAATCTTTAATAGATATCAACGAGCATTTAGCGAAACTTTCACAAACTTCAACGAGTCAAGCACCCTTGTTCAGACTCAAGTAATTAAGCCTATCGAACCTATTCAAGCTCGGCTCATATATTTATCAAGCACCCAAATTAGACATGAGCAAGCCTTTATTGATTTCAAACACGAGTAATTTATTGAACGTTTCATTCATCTATAAGCCTAGGGCCGAGCTGCACAGACGGCCAACTCAGAAGTTTCCCTAGGTACAACAAGGTAAGTTCAGCCTACATAACCAATAGGGGCCTCCAGGGACGGACTTGTCCCCAGTGCCATGATTCTAAACCCAAAGTAAACGCCTGAAGATGTGCCGGGTCAAAGTACCTTACCACTTGAGCCAACCCATTGGAATTCAAAAAACGAAATAACCGATTGCAAAGGCAAACAGAATATGATGAAAAAGAGAATAAATTGCAGTCAAGTTAATTACTTGCGACTCCCCGGGGCACAGCTGCACTGGACACAGTGACTTGCTGTGATGGCGTAGCTACCGTTTGGCACGATCAAGTCAAAATCGGAAGCATATCTTGGAAAATTAGAGGCGCAAGCTGTTTCATCAAGTTACAAAATGTGCATTAAATCACCATGATATTTATCGAGCAATTCATGCATATATTTAAAGGCAACGTGGATAGAAAGAACTGAAGTGATCAGTAGGATTACACCAGAACAGCCTGTTTGATATTGTTTTCTGTACATAGTTTTTGATTTATGAGAAACTGAAAACCAGCTCTTCTTCTTTTCAAGTTTCCTGCTTTTAGTCTTTACTCATGCTAAGAAAAATCTAAAAATAACAAAACCAAAAATAATAAAGAATTATTTCTAAGATACGATTTTTAGTTTATCAAAAATCAAAAACTGTGAACAAAAAGTAATATCAAATAGACCCTTAAGTTAACATGTGAAGGCCCATAAATAATTTTATACTATGCCGCTACACCTAAAACTTCTATAAAGTCCATAAACATCAATCAAATATTTCAACAACTACACCAATTTCAGCTAACTGAGATATCAATCAATGAAAATACAAGGCAAACTGGATTATGCTCAACAAAAGAACCAACAGGGATGGGTAATCTTGTATTTCTGCTAATTGAAAAATGTTCCCAAAAAATAGTCTAACTTGCTTATTTACAAGCCCCCGTTATCGGTTTGCCCAAACCCAGTTCACTGGGATTAGCACTGATCCTGAACTGGGTAAGTTTGCCGATGATGAATAACTCAAGGGGCACGATTAATATTTCTTGGGGTGTAAATGAGCCAAGGGCCTACGACCTGGCTTGCCATAAAGCTCAAAAGGCTCAAGTCATTTCGAGCTCAAGGTAATTCTGAGACTAATGAAGCGTGAGTTCATAGGTTCACGAGCCTAAACGATCCTATCTTGATACAATTTACTAGGCTAAATATGTCTAATTGAGCCCAGTTTGAGCCTGAACGAGTCAAGCTCGAGCCTCCATTAGCTTAGCTCAGGCTCTGCGAGCATGATTTGAGCTCAACTGAGCCAAGCTGAGTCCGAGTTCAAGCTCGACGTTCCGGAGCTTGGCGAGCTTTGAGCCCACAAGCTCATGCTCGGCTCATATATACATGTCATGCAAATGGCTTCCAGATGGCTTAAGGTGACGCATAACATCCATGCAAATACTTTTTCCAACCTCATACAAAACCACATTTCCACAATACAAGTTAAAGGAACCTTTACAGAAAACTATCATGCTTCGCACAATTCCACATTTTTCAGGATAGGACTCTCCAGGGTAAGTCTCCTTTTTTGCGATTCTCAAGTCGGGGGTCCTCGAAAACAGCCTCCGTTTAGAGTAGCACCCTTAAGGGTAAGGCTGCGTACATCCCTCTCCCCCAGGCCCTGCATACGTGGAAGCCCTCGAGGCACTAGGTTGGTTATTGTTGTTGTTGACTCTCTAGGGTAAGGTCGCGTATATTTCACCCCGGACTCCGTCTTGGCTGAAGCCTTTCAAACACTGAATTTGTTGTTCCTATTGTTGTATTATGTTATATTCACACATGCTACCTTAAGCACCCAAGGGGCGAACCCCACGAGACCCTGTTAGTTTGCTTCCCATGCAACGGTTTAATTCCGAGGCTTACGCTTGGATAAGTAAAGCTGAAATGAAACATACGACAAAAAAACATTTTCCCCTCGCTCTCGTAAGAGGGAAGTCAATTTTCTCTCAATAGAGAGAACATTTCCCGAATTTTACGGTATGAAATTATGCAAAGAAACAACAGAATTAAAACGAAAACTATTTTCCCTCCAAACAAACGAACCCAAAAATCACAACTTTCTTTCCACCTTACCAGACAAGGGCACAGAGAGTATATCCCCAGGAGTAACAGCAGTACTCCCCATAGCATTAACGTTCATCAAATCAGTAATTGTAGTCTGATACCTCACCGCCATCGCCGCCAATGTATCCACCGGCCTCACAACATACGACAAGTAAATCGCCGGCAACATATTATCCGTATTATTAAAACAAGTACAAGGCAAAGGCACCACTAAACTCTCCCCAACATCAAGAACCGAAGGGTCCGAAATCGAATTCGCCTCTCTCAACTGATCCGACGAGACCAACCCACCATAAATCGAGTCCGCAATCGACGGTAGCGTGTCTGCGGGTCGGGTTTTATACCGGGTCGAGACTGATTTTCGGATCCCATCTGCGCAGGAACACGAGATAGGGACTTTGACGAAGAGATGTGAAGGGAGAATGTGGTTTTCAACATCTGGGTAAGAAATATCAATGGAGTTAGCAGTGAGGAGAGAGATTGGGTCGACTTGAAAGAGAGAGGCGACCTCGGAGACTTTAAGGTCAGTGTAGAGAGTGTAACCCACCATGGCGTTGCAAGAGTCGGAGTTCGAGCAGGGCTCGATTGTTGATTTTGAGTGAATAATTGGTGAAATTGAGAGAACTGTGAGAAAGATTAGGGCGAATTTCTGGTGGGTTGAACTGGGTTTTTGAATTTGCATTTTTGATTCAAGTGAAGAACAAACGGGGGAGTAACGGCTAGAAATTTGAATTGGGTGGAGGGGGGAAGAGGATTACGGTTTTGGTTTGTGGAGGAGAGAGAGTGGGGGGAGAAGAGTGTAGGAGGGAGAGGGAGGGAGGGAGAGGGAGAGAGAGAGGAAAGGTATAATGGAGAGAGAGAGAGAAGACAGAGAGATTCCATGAAAGTGGTCACGATTCTCGAGCTTCGACTCTCTCTCTCTCTCCTATACATTTTTGCAGTTGAGTTGTATTATTCTTGTTTCACCATATTGTCTTGACTTTTTTACCCAATTGACAACTTTTTTAAAAAAATTATTAAAGTAGTATTCTTTTGAAAATATTTATTAAAATGGTATTTGTGCTTAAAAAATATATATATCATTTATTATAGTTTGTTCAATGTACATCGTTTGTAATAGTATACATTTAGGTTTTTTTTTTTAGTTTACTCAATATACTCCATTTGAAATGGAGTATGTTGAGTAAATTTTTTTTTACCTTACTCAATATACTCTATTTGAAACGGAGTACGTTGAGTTATTGTATTTTAAAAAAAGCGGCTATTTTCAAGTATCCCAGGACCCTGCATAGGTGGGTAAAAGCTAACACTCTTATTCCCAATAACCCCCAGAGCCTGATATCTCTTCACCCATCTATGCAAGGTCTTGGGTACTCGAAAATAGTCTCTTTTCAGGGTAGCACCCTGAAGAGAGAAGACTGAGTACATCCACTTAACGTACTCCGTTTTAAACAGGTGGTAACGGTTATTGAATTTTAAACAGGTAGCACCCTTGAGTAATTTTTTTTTTATAGTTTACTCGACGTACTCGATTTGAAACGGAGTACGTTGAGTAATTTTATTTTTTTTTCGAAAGTACAACTAATTTATATTTTAAAAATTATTACATTAAAACTATTTAATATAAATAATTTAAGTTTCAATAATCTTTATTTTTTTTAAGAAAGTATATTAACTTCATCATAATATTGTATGTGTCATCTTTTTTATTATCACGTCATCTACCACATATTCTTTTTTTTCGTCATGTTATTTTTTCGAGTAACTGTCCTGGTCACTTATAACTAGTTGATACATTTCCCGTCCTTTTCTAAATAATAATTTTCTTCTTTGTCGTTTTTGCAAAGTACGTTGCCCTTACTTTGTATAATATTATTTTTTAAAACTTTCACAATTTATATTTTTATCTAAAAAGTAATGCATAATTTTCATGTATATAACATTGGTTCAACAAAAATTTAACGAGTACCTAAATGATGAAATGACATGTATATATTATCGTTATTATTCACTATATTAAATATAGTAAATAGAAAGAAACATACAGTCTCAATGCCCCAATAGCTCCTCCCCATGCAGGGTCTAGAGGGGTGAATGTACGCATCCTTCTCTCTTCATGGTGCTACCCTGAAGAGATACTGTTTTCGAGTACCTCCAGACCTTGCATAAATGGGTGAAGAGATATCAGACTCTAGAGGTTATTGGGAATAAGAGTGCTAGCCTTCACCGACCTATGCAGGGTCTTGGAGTATTCGAAAACAGCCTCTCTTTTTTAAAATATAATAATTTTAATGCAATAAATTAGCTGTACTTTCGAAAAAAAATAAAATTACACAACGTACTCCGTTTCAAATGGAGTATGTTGAGTAAACTATAAAAAAAAATTTTACTCAACGTACGCCATTAGAAACGGCGTACGTTGAACAGGTTACAGTAAATTGTGCCATTTTGGAAAATATTTTTGAAAGGGTACCATTTTGCTAATTTTTTTTTAAATGTGTCAATTGGGTAAAAAAATCACATTGTCCACTTCAGCCTTTTTCTTGTAATAAATGTTATGTTACTAGTGTTATCTTATACGATATTTATATTTTTAAATATAATTTATATAGAAATAGATTAAAATTTTATTAATTTTTATAAAAAGATATAATATTATATATTTTATAAAATTACGTAATAAATATATTGAATTTTTTTCTATAATATTGAATATTAAATAATACTCTCTTAAAATTACTTATATTAAAGTTTAGAGATTTTTTGTTAAACTCCTTTAGAATTGCTTGAATTGGAGTTTATAGGCTTCTGGGAGTGGGAAAATTTGGCAATAATGATACGCTCTTAAAATTACTTATATTAGAGTTTAAAGATTTTTGGTACCGCCCCTTTATAATTGCTTGTATTGGGATTTAGAAGTTTTAGCACGGGAAAAACTTAGCAATAAAATATAGAAGATTAATAAAGTGAAATTATTACTATGAAGGAGCATTATAATTTTTAAAGAAATTTTGTGATTCTTATTATTTATAAGTTATATTATTGAGTTATTTATACTATTCATCCTTTATATTTTTAATTTTGTTCAAATTGGTCTCTCGTTTTTTTTTATTTTGTTTAAATTGGTTTCTTATCATTTAAATTTGTTGAAATTAGTCTCTAATCTTTTCATTTGTTTGAAATGGTTCCTCGTGTTTTATTTTATGACAAAATTAGTTCATCATCTTTTAAATTTTTATCTAATTTTAGTCACAATATGTGGGGGCTAATTTTATTATAAAATAAAATATGAGGGACTATTTTGAATAAAATAAAAGATAATGAACTAATTTGAACAAATTTAAATAATCGAGGGGCCAATTTGAACAAAATTATGAAGATAAATGACCAATTTAAACAAAAAAAAAGATAAGGGACTAATTTTAACAAATTTTAAAATATAAGAAACCAAAGGCATAAAGAACTCTCGTGTTATTTTTTTTGAAAGTTTCAATTTTTGTCGTCTCAATAACCATTTTCTTTGTATATAGTTATTCATTTAATTATTTAGAGTTTAGTATTTTGTTAACGAGTAGTGTTATTATTGATGAAAAATATTAATATTATTATAATTTTATAAAAACTTATGGGTATTACTAGGTTATATGTTCTAAAAAAATTAAAAATTGTTAAATAATTTATACTTTCGTATTTTACCAACTTTCTACTAATCAAATAAGAACTAAAATCTCTACCTCCCACGCTCAAACAAGTCCTAAAGCCTCGCTTGATATACAACAATAACAGACCAAGTGCCTCAATGGCTCCCGCATAAGCGGGGTATGGGAGGGGTGGACGTACGCAACCTTACCCCTTAAGGGTATAACTCTGCCGAGAGGTTGTTTCCGAACACGAGGACTTACCGGGAGGTCACCTATCCTAATGCTACTCTCGCCCAAGCACGCTCAACTTCGGAATTCTAATGAAATATGACGCCTTAGTGCCTGGTAAATGAACCCTAAAACCTCGTTTAGTATGTGGGGAGTAAATGTTGAACGTAGAAATTCCTTAAAAATACAACTTTTTGTTCTTGCTTGGTATGCAGGAAGTATGCAGAATTCGGGAAGCAATTTTCAATTCCTTCAACACGCAAAAAGTAACTTAGCTAGCTCTTCCTATATAAATTATAATCCCTTCGTTTTAACTAGTCTAATTAAGAAAGTTATATTTTTTATCTTAACAATCAAATATTTTTTATCAACTTTTTAAAAAATTTATATAAAAATTAAATTTTTATAAAATACAACTTTTCGTATGTCTTTTTGCTTTAATTTACGGAATCCCGTGATAGTAGGGCTTACGAGGGCATTTTCGTAAATTTAGAATGCTCCACTTTAATGTATTTTCCCTTTATTTTTGTTTGTTTTCTTTTTCCATGAAAAAGGCCGGACAATCTTCGTGGCTGACAGCTCACTCTCTTGCCGGCGCGTGCTCCTCACTTTCCTTCCACCACCTCCCAGGCGCGTGTATTCACCGTCAACAACGTGGTGTTTGGTTCCTGCTGCTCTTTGATTCTTTGTTTCTCACCTCGGCAAAGACATTTTTAAAAAAATTAATAAAGTTTATAAATTAGGTTACTTGTATTTTAGTACCCCGATATTTTTAAAAATAATAAAAAAATTTCTGACTTTTTTAAATTATTAAAAAGACCCTTAATTTTTTGTAGTACCAATAAAAATGCCCCTCTCAAGCGTGATGACGTCATTTTCAATTGATAGAGCTAACGTGGCAATTAGTTTTTATTAATGCTATAATAAAATAACCAATAGTATGCTTCAACACCCTTATTATTACTTTATAAGCACAAAATTCGAGATGTCGGGTTATGTAGAAGCTATCTATTTTCGCTTAATTTGTTTCAAAATATGGTTATTAGATGATATTTTTGTTATTTTACTGTAGCATTAATAAAAATACAGCTGTCACATCAGCTATGTCGAGTAAAAATGACATCATTACCTCAGACATAAGCCTTTTTATTAACGCGACAAAAACTTAGGGGCCTTTTTATTAATACGACAAAAACTTAGGGGCCTTTTTAATAATTCAAAAAAGTCAGGGTCCTTTTTATTATTTTCAAAAAAGTCGGGGTACTAAAATATAAATAACCCTTATAAATTTCATGTTTTATTTTTTTAATCAATTGCCTATTTTAAAAAAAAGTTTGATTGGTTACAAAAACATCAAAATATACTTATACAAATATTATGATTTGTATATAAACAAAAATTAAAAAATATATACTGACATGTTTCTGTATATGTTATTAGATAGGATGATATTCGATTAAGAATTAACAGTAAAGTGTGGTGGGTTAAGGTTCATTGGTGTCTTTATTGCCTCCGTCTCCTTTGACGTGTTACTCGCCAACTTATTACTTTACATATGCCCAATCTATTACCTTTTAATGGCTTATAAGCTTACTCGTCCATACAAGTCTAAGGTTTGCTCACCCACTAGGTCCGAGTAGCAAACCTAGTCCCGGCCCAATCCAAGTGCGAAGCATATTCTCCAAAGTCTCGAGTATGCTTCCAATAATGAACTCCAAGGGCTACTCGTCCGTTAGATTTGAATATCCTATGCATGTATTTGATAAAGAATAATGCACAGTATCCTTAATGACACTTACCTAATTCCATTTCCCTGTAAAAACACTAAGTTCATACTATGAAAGAAGGTCAATCCTGAAGATCATACCAAACAAACACCCGTAACACCCAAATCTCAGTCATATATTCGTTTTCTTATATTGTGAGTTTAACTCTCCTTATTGAATAACCCGTTGAAAATAAGAGTCAAACTCGGGCTTTACTAAAGGAACATAACTGAAGTTTTTTTCCCCCCCTTGTAGTATGAGTTTAATATGTTAATGATTGATCCGCTTTAGTATGAGTTTTAACTTAATATTTATAATGAAAGTGAATGAAAGCGGTGTGTTGCTACTTGGTAAGGACACCTTACACAATCCTCTATCTAACACGTATGTAGAGTATTTGACACGAACAATGAGTGAACAGTGACGGGATACCTTATTAGAGGTTTGTGTATTAAAAGTTCAAATGACAAAATTGGCACTCGAACCCAAGTGGGTGGGCAATGCCCGAACCTAGTTGGACGAATAAGGGTGGTGGCTTGGGCCAAGTAGGCGGTCCTGAGAGAGCACCGTCATTTAGTGTGTGCATTTAGGACAAAGAGGGTTAATTGACCACATGAGAGTATGCTGACTAGTGATTTATAAGAGTACTTGTAGGCGACTAATTTGATAAAGGTGGCTGAGGCGGATGATTGCACTGTTAGGTCATACTTGCCCAGTCCAAGCTTACTCATACTCACCAAGTTTATCCCAACTCGAATACTAATCAACTACTACTCATGCCATTTACCACCGCCAGTCGAACCAAACTCTATTGTGTCATACGCAAAGATAGTAAATTTTTTTATTTTTTTTGTCACCGAGATAATATTAATATATCGTGAAATTTGTACTAAAAATTACTGTCATTTATGCAAAAGGTCTCTGTATTTAATTACTGGGACTGTTATTGTTGTTGTTGTTGTCTCCGTATTTTAATTATTATATCAATTTAATATTTGTACTTTAAATTTTGTAATTTTGCCCTATATAGCTCAAACCGTGTCAACTTGATCATATAGCAAAAATTAAAATTAAATTAAAGACGTAATATTTAAAGATTTGGTTTTATAAAATACAAATACGAGTTATAAACCCAATATTTATTATTTGGGTTATTTATGCCAAAGGTCTATGTATTCCTACCTTGTCAATTTGATAATTGTACTTTTAATTGTGTCAGTTTAGTCTCCTAAATAATTGAAAATGTGTCAATTTGGTCATTTAGTTAAATTTAAGTTATGTTAATGACATAATTTTAAATGACAAAATTATATTAGATGCAAATAACTTATTAAAAATTTATTTGTTTACTCAATTTAACAAAATTTATAACAAAACCATTAAAAATTTTATTAAAAACTTAACATAATTTATCACTAAGAACCAGATTAATATATTTTAATTTATATAAAAACTAAATTAACATAATTAAAAATATAATAATTAAAATAACATAATAAATAAAATACATAAACATTTAACATAAATAACTCTTATTATTTTTTTTCCAAACAAAAACTAGTACCCAGCAAGCTCAAAGTTTTCCGCAAAAGATTATCGCATCGTCTTTCAAACAAATAACCAATCCAAATCAAAGCATACTTGCATCTCGATCTCCATGCCATTAGCATGAGATTCAATGCACTATTTCCAGCCCTGAAATGGGCTCAAAACCCTAATTTGTAAACCCTAATTCAGCCGATCAAGCCCACAAAATGACAGAGATCAACGCCGGCGACCGATCATCGGATCAGAAGCTCATTCGCCGGCGGTTCGTTCAATCTATACTGTTTCCGGTCAACCCCGGCGAGAGCAAGGACGCAAAGGATGTGAAAATGGCCGAGGCAATCGATGAGGGTGGTAACCGGGAAACCGACGGTGGGATTCGTGGTGAAAAAAAGAGAAAATCAAGGGGAAAGGCTGCGGCTCAACCACGCGGTTCAAAGAAGGTGAGATTTTGATTATCCATGCCCTAATTTTGTTTAAGTTTCGTGCTTTCCGTCATTGCAATGGGAGTTTTATTGGTTGAATCTATAGAGAATTATGCACCTGTATGCTTTTACGCATTTATACTTTACTTGTTGCTCTACAATTTGGTTGTTTTGATCTCTTATAAGTGATTAATTATAGGGTAAACTAGATATTAGTACCATGAGATTTGATGTATTAAATTTTCAGCCCACAAACTCTGTGAATAATCCTTTTAGTCCAAAATGTTAAGGACTCCACTTGTTAGTCTAATTGAATCCCACTTCAGAATTGTGAGAGAGAACAAATCAATATGTAAGCCTAGTTGGCTATTAAACCTAGTGCCTATTGGAATTAGGACAAAACCTCACTTAGGCTTTTATTTGGATCTCATGCCGACTATGTGGGTCGGGCCCAAGACTCGGTGAAATTTAACATAGTATCGGAACAAGGTGATCATTCTGGGCTCTTGTTTGACACACCATGTTCTTAAAAAAGGAGTGTATTTGAATTTGTTATGACGAGGTCTTCTACAGTGAACATTGGATTCAATTGGATTGCAGAAAGCGAGGGGTGCGATTGAAGACGACTCATATTTGAGGGAAAGTGTTAGAGATTCCTCACGTGAGCCTAGTGTGACTTTCGCATTGGAGTTGTGAGACAGAAGAAATTAACATGTACGCCTAGCGGACCACTGCACCTAATGTAAATGGGTATTAGGACATATCCTTACTTGGGATTTTATGTGGATCTCAGATATGCCAATTCCGTGGGTTAGGTCTAAGGTCTGTTGAAATTTAACAATAGGTGGTTTATTGTTGTAGAGAATTTATCAAGGATTTATAGAGCACGAGTTCGCCTGAGGACTATTTTGTATTTGGACATCTATGCTTCACAAACTGGGCTGTTATTTGGCTTTATCTCAGAATGGATGTTGTATTCCTTGATTATTATGCATAGAGAGCAATTGGAGTAGGCACTGTTGTTGATACCTTCACCATGTATAGGTAATAAAATAGTTCAAGGTGCTTATTGACAAAGAGATAAGAATATGCCGAAGCATGTTCAATTATTGACGTAAGCTCCATTTGTAGCTGGTGTTTTCTATTGGTCATGCAAAGCTGTCATTTCATCGTTATTCTTATTGCTTCCATTGGGCAGTGCAAACCGACCTTGCTATTTCAGAATTTATCTTGCATTTGTGCTCTAGTTGGTGTCATTTTGTACGTTGCATAGCACCTGTTATATTCTGTGCTCCTACTCATATTGATACTGACAAGCAGGTGTACTTCAACAGCGAAAGGGGCTCTAATGCAACAGAAGATGGCACGGTAAGTCCAGGTAAATTCTAAAGGCTTTGCACAGTAGAAGTCTAGAAAAGATGTTATGTGGCGATGACATGGATGTTATTCTGATGATATTGACCACAAATGATTCGCTTAATAAGGTTGGGAGGATTTATAAGCCAGAGTGGGGTTGGTTAATAGAGTTACATACTCCCAATAGCTGCACTGGTAAAACACTACCAAGGTTGAGACCCTAAGATGCATATCAAGTTCAATCACTTCATCCTAATCCATCTCACCTTCTGAGAAAGGCTTTCACAACATTCTTCCCCTTCTTACAATTTATTGGTAAACGGCCATGTAAAATTTCTATAATGTCTTGGAGCTCGTAGGGGGATCTATTCTTCTATCCAGGTCATATTGATCATTGATTGTCCCATGTCTCTCTTTACCTATGGCTTGATGCTTTTTTTAAGGGTTGGGGCTCTTCGAAAATAGTCTCTCTTCAAGATAGCATCCTGTAGGGGTACTGTGTATATTTCACCTCCCCAAACCCTGCCTTGGTGGGAGCCTTTTAGGCACTAGGGTGCAGTTGTTGCTAAAGAAAGTGTAAGCAAGGGATTAAGCTCTTACGGAAGTCCATTGCCAAATAAGCAGGGAGGGCATATTGCTAGTGATATAAGATTCTGCTTGTATATTTTTGGCTTTTGCCATAATATCATCTCTGAAAGAATAACATTATGTAATATTAATAATTGAAGAGGATAGAAGCCCTCAATCACTGAAAAAGAAGCAGTGGACTCCCAGAAGAAATGGAAGGACCAATGGCATTTTTAGGGGAAAGATACCAACCCATTCAGTTGCAAGTGAGCTTACTTCAAAGCGGATTCCTGATCTGCGGTCAGAGGCTAAAATGACGGCAGAGGTTAGTTCATCTTATGCCATTTTTTTATGTCATATATGTCTGCATAAATTTTTTGTGTGGTGAAGACTGAGTATTCTCCCCTGGACTAGTTTTTTATATTGATTGGTTGTACATTACCTTGTTATGGAATAAATCGTGCTGTTCTGATTGGTATTGGTGTATAATCAAGAGAGCTTGCTCAAAAAGATGCTGTTTGTCAGCTGCTGGCTGCTGCTTCACTTAGCTATGTGTATCGCTAATTAAATTCACTTGGTCAGGAAAATTCACGTATGTTTGCAGGAAAGCAATTACATCCATTTTTCTCAACATGGAAAGGGGGGAAGAAAGATCAGCACACAGATGATGGCAGCGCTAAATGCGAATTGGCAAAGAGGAAGGAAGCAAACAACGAGTTTGGCCCTATTCATGTATTTGAAAATGTTAAGGTAGGATTGAGGCCTGTATTTGTAGCTAAATGAACAACATCTCCCTTTTCATCTTGGAGCCTTTGATTGCCCTAACTATTGAAGTATCCCGAGGAGGCTTGAATAAACTCATTGGTCTCTGTATCCTCATTTTTTATCATTGCAGGATGATATAGATTCCGTTAATTGGAGCAATTGGACCTTTTATGATGGGCCCTTCAGCAATTCTAGTTGTAATTTTGTAAATACGACTTTTGCCTTTGAAGGTGCAGTCGGTTCTTCACCTTTTGATAACATCCTTGGTGCTTCTATGCAAACATCTCATATTCTCAAGGATGGATCTTTGGGATACTCCCCAGTTGTGCATGATATTTCTTCTATTTTGGACTACAAGGAAGTTGTCCCAAGTGATCTACTGAAAGATATAGAAAAGGTAAGGATAGTCTCTAGTAATCTCTGGGATATCATCTGTTTTTTAGAGCAAGAAGACATATTATTCAAAATTTTTTGATGTATAAGAAGCCTAGCACTATTTACTGATACATTACCATGTCAGGACGGTAGAGTGGAAAATTTTGGCTTCGCCTCTGAGGATCTTGACTGCATTAACTCAGATTCTTATCATCAGAAGGCCATTTTGCACAAAAGGTAAGACCTCTTCCCTTTTTATTCTTAAAATTTTTGGGATCACGCTGAGGCGTAATTGGTTCCAATCTCCAATTCATCATGGTTGCATTTTGTCTATAGCATATGACATAAGAGGTGCAAGCTGATGTCTTACACCGTGTTCTGGCTTTAACTCATTATTGTAGGGCATGGTTCAGGCAGTTTTTGATTTTGTTGAACTGCATCAGGCTGTCCAGCTTTATTTGTATTTATTTTGGTTTATTTTCTGGGCTGAGATATATGACAACGACTTGGCTGTTGAATCTGAACACTGTTTAGTATCTTCCGCTTCTATGAGTTTCATAACCTATTTACTCTGGATGAGCCCAGAAGCGCTAATATACATACTGATTTGCGTATAGGACAAAGTCATGCTACCTGAACCGCAATGATCATCCTGAGAACAGTTTGTGGACAGCCAAGTATCAGCCAGAAAGAGCATTGGAGGTCAGGCATCTTAATTTTTGAAACGTGTCTGTTCATGATGCTTTCTTTCTTGAATATGATGTCAGCGTGTTCACAGCTGATTCTTGTTCATCAAAGAAAAGAAAGGTTATCAACGATGTAACAGTTTATGCCTTTATAACTACCTTCTTGTTTCTTTTTCCCCTGATATCCGTAACGGCACGGGTTTGCAGGTTTGTGGTAATGTTGAATCTGTCAATTTTGTAAGTGAATGGCTACGCCTATGGCATGAAAGAGATCTTCGAAATGACAGAAAGCTCTGTGATGCTGCCAAGGGCTTCGTGCAAGAGTTTGACAGTGACTCATGTGGAAGTGATTCAGTTCCAGTAAACATAGATGAGGGAGCTCTTCTGAAAAATGTCCTGTTGGTAAAGGGACCTGTGGGGGTATAGCCGCGTTACCTTTCTAATTTTAGTCTGATTGGTAGGATGTATTTCTTTATCTGATTCCATAACTTCTGTTGATCTTGTCCTTAATTTTCCTTTTTAAACAAGCCTCTCTTTCTTTGCATAAAATCTCTGGACACCTTGTCAAATTATGTAGTGCTACATGCCATTATAAATGGTCCTGTTTTCATGGAAGGTTGATCTAAAGTTTGTTCCACTGCATATTGATCTTGTCTTTAATTTTCCTTTTTAAACAAGCCTCTCTTTCCTTGCATAAAATCTCTGGACACCTTGTCAAATTATGTAGTGCTACATGCCATTATAAATGGTCCTGTTTTCATGGAAGGTTGATCTAAAGTTTGTTCCACTGTGATGCAGTGTGGAAAATCAGCAGCCATTTATGCATGTGCCAAAGAACAAGGATTTCGAGTTATTGAGGTATGACTACTGGAATCCTGCCGTGATCTCTTTTTTTGTACAGTTAAACATGCTGTAACTTTACAGTAGCCTTCCTATCAATGTCTTCATTCTTTAGCTGTCTTAAGAGGTATTGGAGGGCTGACTTAGGTGCTAGTAGACTAAAAGTTGTTAATATATCTAACTACTGCAAGATGTTGCCTGTGGAATTACTTACTGGTGTGTTTACTCGCATAGTAGTAACTAGATGCAGCTTGGAGTAGGCAAACATGGGCCGAGGGTGTCAGCTTAAACTTTTCCTGCCCTTAAGCTAGTGTGGTTAATGGTCATTGGAGGATGGATGGTCCTTGTCCTGGAGGCTATGTTAAAGCACTTAATATAATAATTAGATTTATGTTACAATCATAATCAATCCGATCATCGTTCAGTGGAATGATTTGCTGCTTTTCTAGGTCAATGCATCCGACTGGCGGAATGGAGCTCTTGTTAAACAGAAGTTTGGGGAGGCAGTGGGATTGCATTGGCTTAAACGGTTTGTCTCTTATTATGATGCAGCAGTTGTCATTCTTGTGTTTCCACTGGACCAGCATTTGTGATCAAAAGCAACAGTGTCAACTGCTGTTCTTCTCACAATTGATATCACTCATTATACTTCGTCCGTATATGAACTCCAAAAATCAATAGTAGCATTTTGCATATCTCATTAACAAGTTTTTGCAGGTCGCCGCAAAAACCTGTGGGTTTGCAGAGTAAGCATAATGAGAATTCTTCTCCTTCTGTACATACGAATGGAGCGGCTTCTTTAGACTTGAACAACGATGTAAATGAACTGACACCTCTATCGTACGAGGAAGATTCAAGCGATACTATTCAACTGCTGAGAAGTCAGAGTAGTGATGTTTGTTGTCAAGGTGAAGTTAAGACCTTGATACTCTTTGAGGATGTGGATGCTACTTTGTCTGAAGATCGTGGTTTTATATCTACAATTCAACAACTTGCTGATACTGGGAAGAGACCGATGATATTGACCAGCAATAGTAAGAGCTTGTTGGCTAAAGATACTTCGATGTCTGAAACCAAGTTTTGCTAGTAAACTGTTTCTGAAATTTGTCTGGGGTAAAATTGTAGGTGAAAACCCGGTTTTGCCGGTCAATCTGAAGAGGGACGAGGTGTCCTTTAAAATGCCATTACTAGAAGAGCTTTTGTACCATGTACATAAGGTATGCACCGCTAGTTTATCCTTCTTAATGCCTAATTTTATTGTTGTGGAAATCCTGACTTATTAACCTAGAAACTCTGATAGAGATTAAGCATTCATGTGCCTAATCGAAAGGGTCCTTAGGCATCCATGTGCCTAGGAGAATGGTTGAATAGTCTTGTGTCCAATCACGTGTCCTTGTACTTAGTTTTAAGTAGCCATGTGCTTAAGAAATAGAAATAAACTGAAATTATTCAAAATAGCCTAATGATATGCCTTTAGGCTCTGGTTATATTGATATTTATAAAGTTGAAACTCGAACACAACAGAAAATAAACTCTTAAACTAATAATAACAAACTCTTAATATGATAATAAAAACCAAAGTTAATAAAAGTCAAATTCTAATCCTAAAGCAAGCCCAGCTAATAATATATCTTAAGAGATAGTATTTATAACAATTGAAATTATTAGTAAATACCCTAAATCTAGATCTTGATCCTTTTTCTTGGACATCCATCGAACTCTTGTGTAGATTTGTGCTGCAGAAAAGGCAAATATACAACCTGATATTGTAGAAAGATGTATCCAACATTGCCAGAGGGATACCCGGAAGACCTTGATGCATCTTCAGTTCTGGTGCCAGGGAAGGAGCTGTGAGACCAAAGAGGTTTCAGGTAGCTTCTCGTTGGATTTTGAGTCGAACTATGTAGCTTTTGTCCTAGAGATACTAATTTTTGTCAAATACTGCTCGAACTAGCATTGTTAGCACCTGAACTATTTCTGGCTAAGTGCTGACACCTGAACATTATGTGATTATGGGAATATCTGAGACATCTCAGTAATATTGGTTTCATTTAACTGTTCAGATAAGGGAGTGCCAAGTAGATATGGTCGTATGTTGTTTGACCTTGAAGCTGGACATTGTGTGCTACCAAAAATGATACCTTGGAGTTTTCCTTCTCAACTGTCCGATCTTATAGAAAAAGCAATCACGGAATCATTATGTGATAGAGATGAAAATCCTGGACGGTCAGAAGACAGAAAGGTAGAGATAGGCAACATCAATACTGCGCATAATCCCTTGGATGTCCTCCCGTGTAAAACAGATGTCACTGAGGCCAAGGGGGCATTGTTGACGAGGAACTTCTTTGCCCATGATGAAAATGATCTTATTGCATCCAATAATGCTTTTGAGTTATCCAATACATCAGGATCTCCAGTTGCATTCAGTAGGCGACATTCTTGTATAAAATTTGACAATGAACTGTCCTCCGGTTGCGAAGATGAGATTTCCGGAGTTGAAAAATTCACAGCGTTAGGAAAATTATCCAAAGATGTCGACAATTGTATAAACGTTCCTGAGGTTGATCCACAGTTTCATGTATCTTATCCAGCTGTAGATGTTTCATTGAATCTGTCCAGTAATAACCAGTTTCTTCATTTTGGAGAGGCAAAGGTAGAAGCAATCGGGTATCATCATATACCTGAAATTAATGTTAATCACGATAAATTTCCGGCTGTAAATACCTCTTTGATCCCATCAAATGACAAGTTACTTCATTCTGGATGGGAAAGTATCGAGGCAATCCAGCATCCGCATGCAGAAACTGGAATTTTTAATGAAGTCGATTCTCAATATGCAGAAGCAGCAAATGCTGATCATGCGTATTATCCAGAGGGATTTGCTTCTTTTCTTCCATTCAGTGACCATGTACTTCATTCTGGAGAGGTGAAAATGGACGAAATTTGGAATCAATTTCAGGGAAGGGCCTCTGTTGATCACATCGATGCCCCATCTACCAATGATCCTTTCAGACCATTTAGTGGCCTATTACTTGGGTCTGAAGATGCTAGAATGGAGTGCCCACATCAACTTCAGGAAACAGTAAATGTTAATGATATCCGTTTTTCAGAGTTGGACGACTCTTTGGATCAATTGAATGCCCAGATATTTTGTCATGGAGAAGGAAAAATGCATTTCCTTCAACGTCAATGTACTGACCCAAGTTATCAAGCAGCAGAAGGCTCTTCAAACCTACTGAATTGCCCATATCTTCAATCTGATAAGGTGGAAACCGAGGGAATCCAGCACCAATACCTGGAAATAGAAAATCATGTTAATAATCGATGCGAGTCCATAGATATTTCCTGTGTGCCGGAGCCGGCTATGGTCCCAGAAACTCTAGTTAATGATGGAATAAAGTTTCGGTCAGGGGCAGATCTGATCGAAACCCTGTCACCAGCTAATATTGGAAGTGCCCGCCAACTTCTCTTCACGTATGAAACTTCTTGTGATGTAAAATTTGAAACAGGAAGTGAAGAAATGGGCGATTCTCATTGCAAAAATGAAAATACAGAGGCAAGTACTAGTGGTATGTCGGTGATGTATGAGTGCAGCCGTATGGATTCTCGTGAGAGGTCTAGGTGCCTGAAGAAACCTGTGGCTAAGGCTGCAATGAAATCTATACAGGAGACTTGGGACATACTCCGGAACTCAAATTTGACACATTATGTTACCTCAGAAGAGGAAGATGCTTCTCGAGTTATACATCTTTCTCACGGCATGTGCAATCTTATTTCAGAGGCAGACCTGTTACTTAATAACTGCAGGTTGCTGATGAATGTAAGCTTTACGTAAAAACTTAAATCAATACATTGTTGATATCATGTGTCTATGTTATCATCATGGGCTAATTACAAGTGTTTGCAGGATTCTTTAGATGAAGAGATGGGTTTTGAAGAGGAAGTACTTCTTTTTGGGTGGTGCAATCAGCAAGTGCAGATGACATCTGCATTTGCTCAGCGTGGTTATCGCTTATTTGTAAGAGAGATTGAGAATTTACGATCCAAGATGGGTTTAGACATCAAGTTACACTTGGATAAGGAGATGCGTCCTCAAACTAGTAATTCAGTAGCATTCAGAGAACCATTCGGAGGATATAAGGGAAGGAGCGAAAATCAATTGGCTGAGAAGAGCCTAAAGATGGCAGCATCAACAACTAACATTTCCTTTAAAAGGTATGGCCGGAAAGTGTACTGCATTGTCACCAAGGATAATGCATATCATCACTTTTAGCAACTTGCTGTTGAATGGCACATGCTGAATTTTGCTAATCGTCTTACACTAGATTTAGACTGTTGTAGAGGATTTCTTGCATGAACCTATTGCTGTCATCTCTCTTGTTGTTTAGGCTCCGTTTGTTTTTAAGGAAAACATTTTCTTTCTCAATTTATAAATTTCTTTGCATAACTTTATAGAAACAACCATAAATATGGAAAATATTTTCCTTCATTAAGGAGAATTTGGCTTTTTCTGAACAAATTCCAAAGTTGAGGGGAACACGTTTTCAACATTAATCTCACATCATATGTTCACTTCAACGTCAATTTGGTCAAGTGTGAGCATCACACAAATTTATAGAATGAAACCATTTTCTTTAGCAGGAAGAAAAAGATTTAAAGAATGGTTGAAAATTTTCATGAAGAAAATTTTCGTTGAGAAAAATGTTTTCCATTGAACTAGATGTTATCTCAACAATTCTTACTCCATTGCCAACTAGTGAAACTCTGGTGTTATCTGTTAATTCAATCGGGCTCTTTAGCTTTCTATTTCATTTGTTGCTGGCTGTGTGATGTTCTAAGTTAGTGATTTAAAATTCCATTTCGGTTTCAACTGATGCAGTGAAAAGCAGACACGTGTTCATGACATTCTCCGGTCAATAGTTCCTTCAAGATTGTATTTAGCATTAAGAGGTGACGCATTCCATGAATATCTTTCTTCTTTGGCTCACATCTCAAGATTGGAGGCCTCCCGTTTGTCTGAAAATATTGACAGGCCCAAAAGAAGAAGGTAGGTAGTCTTTGTTACGCTAAAATGCCACCAGCACTACTATAATTAAAGCTTTGGAAACAATTCAGAATCAAATGAAGTTTTTCTTTTCTTATAGGGGACGAGTCGCCGACTGCTTGAGTAGCGCCATAGCACTGTCACCAGATGATATCTCAGAGCTGATTGGATACGATTCCTACAAAGTTTCCACAATTGAAAACTGACCGAGACATAATAAGCTGAGTTTTCCTTTTACATTCTTCAACCTCGAAGCTCTGATGAGATTCGGTTTCAGTGTTGGCACCTCGTGGGCTTGGTTACATGGACTCAAGGATCCACGCAAAAAGGTACGACAAAGTTTTATGTTGATCATAGGCAATATGGGTGTTGGCTCTAACACATATGTTAAGAGTATTGTCGAAGGCGGTTGGTTTTCCGCAGTGCCCGACATCATATGGTTGAATGGTGTGCCTATGTGGCTTAATCCAACTGTCCTTTGACCCAATAATCGCGGTGAAGTCGAGTCCAATATCATTTTACCGGTTTGTAGATAGAAGGTGAGTATTGATCCGATTGTATTAATCTATTGGATTGTTCATATCTAAATTGAGTCAAAATTGTAGCTGATCTCTCAAGGCTCGTTTGATTTCATTTTCTATTTGTAGTTTTTTATTTATAAGAAACTAAAACCAAGTTTTAGAACCCCTTTTTTTTATTTTTGTCTTTTGTTTTGTTTGTTTTCAGTTTTTAGTCAAAATGGGAAAGGCTGAAAGCAAGAAACCAAAATCCAAAAAAAATTCGTTTTCTAAACATAGTATTTAGTTTCCAAAAGATCAAAAATTGCAAATAGAAAACTATATCAAACAATGCCCTCAGTTCCTTTGAATTTAGCTAGGATTCATCAAATAATGAAAATTTTAGAAAACTAAATGCGTGATTGTACCAAAATCTTCTGAGAAGGAAGTGAAAATAAATGTATCGTTTACATTTTTATTAGGAATGAAAGGTAACTTTGACGAATGTTCCTCTATAATTTGACCAGAATGGTTGTTATTTGGTTTGGTTCTTGGTCCTTGATTTCACCTTTACCGGTCTATGTACCGGTCTTGATTGGAACCTAGACTAGACCAGATGGGTTAGATAAATATTGTCCCATTAGATCTTGATCAGGCTCTTAGATTTCTACTGTATTTGGTCTCCTTAGTTGGAACCTCGGTTTCATCTAAACAATTTTGGTACCAGAACAAAGGATATGAGATATAGAATCTTTAGATCATTAAAAAAGAAAAAAAGAGAGAAAATTGAAAAGCAAAAGTTCTGTGTTGATAGGGTTGAATGTGGGTTGATGTGTTAATTTGAAGATTCACGTCTTGTTTGATAGTTGGGTAAAGGAGGTAAAAGGGGCAAAAGAGGAGGGTAAGGTATTATTCTATCCTTATTTGAATATATCTAATAAAGAAGAATGATAGTAAAGACGGGTAAATAAGTTATCATTATTTGGCATTTAGATAAAGGAGTAAGATAAAAAGAGTTATAGTTAAAATAAACATAAAGTTTTTTAATTTTTTTAAAACTTACTATCATCCTCTTTACCCCCAAATTTTTTAATGGGCGGCAAGTTTTACTTCCCTTTACCCTTTTAAAATATTTACCAAACAAGAGGTAGGGGTTTCACTTGCTTGCTTTACTCCGTTGTCAAATAGGAGGTCGGGAAAGAATAAATCCAGAACTGGGTTGGTAATGAAGAAAAAAGGGAAAAAAAAAAGAAAGGGAGTGTTACGTATGGTAGGAAGAGTTTCTGAAGCTTCACGTGCAGCAAGGAACCTCTCTGCTGAACGTTATTTCGTCTTCTACCTTCCCCCCTACTTTTTCATTCAGAATTTATCGTTTCAATACATGAATTTTTGGTCATCCATTACTGATTTACTGTAATATTTTAATAATAATAAGATTACATGAAATTCAAAATTTTATCATTTGGCTATATGCTATACTGTTTTTTGCGCTTTCAAAAAAAGTCTATTTATAGGATAATATCCCGTATAAGTAAGGTTACGTATACCTTACACTCCCTAGATTCCCGCCTTGGTAGGGAGGTTCTTTGAGGCATTAAGTGGTGGTTGCTGTATGTTATATTGCGTGCTATGAATTTGGTTGAAAAATGCATACATGAATTATCGTTCCAGCAATATTTAGGTACTGTTATCAAAGTTTAGTGAATTTTTGTGAGAGGATGCAAGATGAGTCACGTGATTTAGATAATAGTTAAGTAATTTTCATAAGCTTCGGTAAATTTTCTCATATAGCACATATAAATTATCTGGACTGCGTGATGCATCAACATTTTTTTGGTGAAATTTACTGAGCTCAACAAAATTCACCGGACTCTATGGAGGATACTTGGGTGAAAATTTTTTGATCTCTTAGATTATCCATCCCCATCCCTCCCCCACTCCCCCCCCCCCCCCCCCCCCCCCCCCCGTTTTAATCTTGTATTGCTTGTTTACTGATTACTAACTTGACTAACATTTCCAAAGTACTGGCAAATCGTAGTACAAGCTTGGCGCGTTCACGTTAGCATTTACCTGACTGCGTCGCTCAGCACCGCACAGACTCCTATAAAAGCAGAGCCATTGCAGCATCAGCTATTATAATGGTACTACTGTTGCTTTCTTTCTACTGCATTTCCCTTTTTTCTTCAATCCTTCTCACAAAAATTGTAAGTATATATCAAAAAATTTGTTATTATTGAAATAATAATGTGGCTATGCCATAAAATTGTATTAAAAATGACAATTTTACTCTACAGCAACAACAACAATGCCTCGAGGGCTCCTGCATAAGCGGGATCTGGGAGGGGTGGATGTACGTAGTCTTACCTCTTCAGGGTGTAACCCTGTTGAAATGCTGTTTTCGAGGACCCCCAACCTTATAGGGTTGCCAACACAAGGACTTCCCTGGAGGTTACCCATCCTGGTAATACTCTCGTCCTAGCACGCTTAGCTTCGGAGTTCTAATGAGATTCGGTTGCATTAGTGCCTGATAAATGAACCCATAATTTTACTCTAATAATAATAATTTTACGTTGTTTGCCATTCGGACCCCTCCTATTTTTCCTTTTAAAATCACTCCCTATTTTTAATCAGCCAAATGACTATGTCAAAGCCAAAATTTAATATATGCAGTTCAGCTATTTAAATAAGCCAGACGTAACCTTAGAAAAAGGAATGGGTAAAATAGTAATTTTCTTTCTTTCTCTTTTTTTTTCACGTTGATAGAGTCGGGACAGGGGAATTTTGGATTTGAACCTGCGTTCTAGAATTGATCAACTGTCACCGCAACTAATGAGACAGACCAGATAATATAGTAATTGCAGTTTGATTGGTGATTGGTTGAGCTTGGGGAGGAAGTGGGAAGCAATTATTTATTTTGGAGGTACCACAGCCTGACTGGTATTTAAATAAGCCAAATAGGCATCAAATCTCACCAAAAAGTTAAAAGAAAGGTTGAGTAAGAATAAGGGAAATGATATAATATGTACTATTATGTACTGCCTCACTATTTTAACTAAGAATATATGAAACATATTACATAATATTTAGGGTCGTATTATGTAGGATAACGTTATACGTATCTTATCACTTTCATCCTAAGCAATGTTCATAATTATGTTTGCGGTGACATAAGTCGTCGTTATGATTCATGGTAGTTACGGAAACATTTGTGAGTATCTCCGTTTTCTCTCAAGATTTTAAGGGTTTAAAGTCATTAGAACTTTTTGTTTTTTAAATGATGAAGCTATTCCATGTAGTATACCATCAACAATGAGTTTTTGATGAGTAAAAGATATTAACATATAGTTAAAGTGTGTTAAAAAATTGTAAAGATGCAGAATCTGGATTTGAATATCATGTACAGGCAGATCAGATCTACCTTATTCCAAATCCGTACAACCTTGATTTATTCTTTAATTTCTTCAATTCCCCTATCTTTTTTTGATGTTGCAGATCATTTAAGTTGCAGATCATCAGCTTGATACTCTATTATTTATATTTTCAGATTCATAAATATTGTCTTGCTTGTTCGTTTTTTTCTTTTACCCGGGCTGCTATGCTCTAATGCTTATAGGTTTTCTTGTTTACATACTTACATGCTTACTTGCTTCTATGCTTACATGCTCACATGCTTTACATGTTTTTTATGATCCCTATACGTTACATGCTTTTTATGATCCCTACACTTTACATGCCCTTCTCATCTATCAACTATCATGTTGGGGGTCCTTGAAAACAGCCTCTTATCAGGGTCTCACCCTGAGGGGGTAAGGTTACGTACATCCCACCCCTCCTAGACCCTGCGTATGCAGGAGCCCTTGAGGCACTGGGACTGTTGTTGTTGTTGTTGATTCATAAATAGAATAATTAAACATCAAACACGCGTTGATCTAATCTAATTTATTTTTTGAAGTATGGATTTTGGCTCTCTTTTGATTGACAAGAAGTAGACAGAATGTGAAAAGTAAAAATTGTTAAGCAATTTTCAATTCCCTCAAAACGTGGGATGTAACTTACCTAGCCTCAATAAGTAAGTTCTAACTTTAATTAACCTCCGAAGAAAGTTCTATTTCCCATCTTGAAAACCGAACATGTGTTACCTACTTCTTGGAAGTTAACATAAGAATTAAATCTCGAAATAGAACTTTAAGTAGAAATTTAATTCAAGTGGCAACCAAACGAGGCCTCGTGTTAGCTTGAGCATCATCCATGTGGCATATTATATGCAATGGAGGGTTGTTTTAAGCTACCTCTTGGGTAGAGGTGGCCAGTGGGCTGGGTCGGCCCGTAACCCAGTCTGGCCCAGCCCGCGTGGGCCAAGGCCCGGCACGGCCTGCTACTGTAGCGGGCCGGGCGTCAGGCCCCAAAAACATTGGGGCCAAGCCCGGCCTGGACCCGGGGCCCGTTTGATTATATATTTTTATTATTATATATATGTATATATATTAATTTTACCTAATAAAATCACAAAAAAATTATAGCTTACATGGTAACGGTGAACTTTATATGTTAGAGGTATGGGGTTCAAATTTCACTAGTGTTAATTTTGTATTAAATTTGTCCTTTTTTTTATAAAGTATGTTAAATTATTTTTATACCAAATAAAATCACAAAAAATCTTAGCTCACATGGTAATAAGGGTGCTTTGCATGTTAGAGGGGTGGGGTTCGGATCCTATTAGTCTCATTTTTTTGTAAAATTATCCAGGTTTAAAAAAAAAAAAATGGGTGAGGTGGGTCCAACCCGGGCCCACGCCTGGCTCGGCCCGGTTTAGCCTCCAGGCCCGGCCCGCCCTAGCTGGCTACAGTGCGGGCCTGGTGGGCCTGGGCTCGGGCCTGGCCCGACCCAACCCGTGGCCACCTCTGCTCTTGGGATAATGGGACCTATGTACTTAAATCTACCATACGTTATTACTGTTGGCGCCTAATTAATATCATTCATTATATATATATATAGACTAATAGCATAATTTCAAAAAATAATTAGAGAAAAGGCATAATTGGAAAAATATTTAGCAAATTGGCACAGTTTACTATGCATCTATCGTTGCACAATGTTGGAAATGTCGTGGTGTTGGTGAACATATTTTTTTATTTTTTATTCTTTATTTTTTAATGTTATATCTTTAAAATTTAAAAAGTTTAATAAAATAACTCTTAATTTTAGTAATTTTGAATTTTAAGGTCTATGTAATATTATATATTGTATTATTAATAAGGAAGATATAAATGGGGGATACATTTAAATGAAGAGACGAGGATAGGTATGCTATTATTTGAACTATCTCGTGAAAGGAACTATAATATTATAGTACTATTAATAAGAAAAATGTAAATAAGGAACACATTTAAATAAAAAAATAGTGATATATGTATATTATTATTTGAACTATCTCATACAGAAATTATAATATTATAGTACTATTAATAAAGAAGATATAACATTAAAAAAATATATATATATGTTCACTGTTGCACAACGTTTGAAATGTCGTGCAACAGTGAACTCAAAAGAATAATAAAAAAATATGTTCGCTGTTGCACGACGTTGAACGTTGGTTGCATGACATTTTCAACATTGTGCAATGATATATGCACAGTAAATTATGTTAATTTGTTAAATATTTTTCTCTAATTATTTTTTAAAATTGTGCTATTTATCTAAAAAACTCTACGTCTCTCTCTCTCATACAATTATTTTATTTTTGAAAAAAAATATATGAAGGTAATTAATAAAGTAATTAAATATGGTAGCAAGTAGAGCAAAGAGACAAAGCTATGAATAATGTCAGAGAAAAAGGGAGAAATTAGGTTGCATGAATTCATTCATACTCTACTGCCCAAAGCATGGTGTTGTTGATAGCAACCTCCCTTCTTTTTTTACATGATTTATGTACCGTATTTAAGATTTTACACGTGAATCTAATAAAATTTTATATTAAACTTATAAAAAAAAAAAATTAATATATAAATTTAGTAGATTACTGTACCTAGTTTTAGAATGGAATCCACTTTATATATGTCAACTTTGTAGATCGAGCCAAAGGCCTAATAAAATTTAATATTAGGTTATGTTTCGTATTGTTTACAATTTTGAGTTTTTAAGAAACTAATAATTAGGTTTTTGAAAATAATATTTTGTTGATTCTGGGTTTTCTTTCTTTAGTTTTCAATCAAATTAAAAAAAATAAAAATAAAAAGGAAATGTTTATTTTAAAATATAATTTTTAGTATCTCAAATATTAAAACAATTTGCTTCTTCTTAATTTATATATAGGTGTAGGTGGTTGATTGAAACATTTTAAAATTTTAAAGGAGATTTTTATAAAATTGAAAATTTGTGATAATTATATGAAAAATAACTTCATAAAAACAATTTCATTTTTTGGTGGTTTATTTTCTAATTTTAATTTTCAATCAAACCAGACAACAAAATTAAAAAGCAAAAAATAGAATAATACAACAATAATAAGTTCAGTGCCACAAGAGCTCCCATGTGAGCGGGTCTGGGAAAAATAGAATAATAGTTTTTAAAATATAATTTTCATATTAAAAAAAAAAACTATAAATAAAAAATAGGATAAATTACATATTAACGAGATCCGGAGGTCTTTTATTTGAACTATAAAAAAGAAAAGATGTACTACTAGGTAGTGATTATTTGTCTTTGTAAGCATGCGGGTCCAATGCACAGATGCAACAGGGGTTGAGTCATTATGAGGGAGCTGATCTTATAATTGAATCATTGCTGTACTGCACCCGAGTCCTGCTGGCTCTAGGCACCTATTATATTATGGCAGGGCTTCTATTTAAATATACTGATATTTAAATATTTTATTACTTAAATACTTTATATGTCGGAATTTTGATAAATTTTTAAGAGAATTAAACCAATTTTATACAAAAAAATAGCAATATAATGAATGATTATAATAACATAGACGAGTCATTAGTCATGTCAATGTTTATAGTGTAAGAGATGTTGTTGAGTACTCCACATGTAAGTCTTGTATTAGAATCCCGCATTAGAGTTCTAGGATAGAAGAGATCACCTTATAAGTCTAGTGAATTACTCCACCTATTGCCAATTGATTTTAAAATGGAACACCACTTGGGCTTCTAGGTGGATCTTATGTGTTTCAAATCCATGGGTTGCGGGTCCAAAGGCTTGGTGAAATTTAATAGATGTGTTGGTAGTAGTTAACGGTGAGAACGTGGAAGATGATGCTCCTTCCTTTCACGACAACATGAAGGTATCGTGAGGGTGTAAAGGTGGAAAAGGTTGCAATCCTTGGCAGCTGGTGTTTTCCCGTACGTGTGTTTGGTAAAAAGAGTAATCTTTTCATTTGCGCATAATCAAAAACACAAAGTGTTCAATTGGAATATGATAATATGACTGAATTGATCTCAATTACTCTGTCGGATGAAGTGGAAGGATGGGGGCGATTCTTGAATGAGGAAAGAGATCCAGTGAATTTAAAAGAATAAAACGAGACGCACGCTCCATTCAAGGCATTTTGTGTAATTAACTTAAGATTGTTTGCGTGTATCTTTGTTTTTTAACCTTTATAATTATCCTTAAATTATGTAAATTGTGCATATTTTATCATTGTAATTATCTCTAAGTTCGTAATTTTTGTTAGAGAGCTCTTTTTCCCTTGTTTTTGCGCTTGCTAGTAAATCAGTTCAAATCCAACCGGTCCAATCCAATTAGGTCTTGTGTTGGACTGACCGGCTTTAATAAGTCTGGTCCGTCTCATCGTTTGAGATGGTTTGTTCCTTTCGTCTGGACTAGTCCAATCCGATCTTGGACTGATATGCATCCCCACCATCCCCTATCCCCTGACTTTTAGATACATGCAACATTTGCATTGATTAATTGGGGGTTAGGATTGCAACAAAACTTCTCATTGATCGTAAGACTCTACCGTAAAGAGAAGAAGAAAACACAACAAGTTAGTGCCTTAAAGAGGCTCTCGTCAAGGCAGGATTTGGAAGAGTAAGATGCAACGCAGCCTTACTCCTACAAAGTGCTATTCTGTAAAGAGACTCTTTTAGAAGGGTTCCCAATCATAAAAAGAACCCAATAGAGATAAGAAAACAACATATAAAATATACTAATGTCAAATTTTATTGAGCCTAGGCTCAACCCGTAGGAGTTGACACACATACGAGATTCACATATCAGCTCAACTGGGGTTCCATCATAAAATCAATTGGCATTAGGTGGAGTAATCCACTAGTCTTATAAATTGATCTTTTCACTTTCACAACTCCTATGTGAGATTATACTAAATAGACTAGCATGTAGAGTCCTCAACATACACATACATACACCATAAAGGACAAAAATAAAAAGAGTACAACAACATCAACAAGACCCAGTGCCTCACAGGTTCCCGCCAATGCAGGCTCGGGGTGAGATGTATACAACCTTATCTATTTAGGGCACTACTCTAAAGAGAGGTCGTGTCCGAAAACCCCGACTTGAAAAGGGTACAAAAATAAAAAGAGTAAGAAAGGAAAAAGTAAGCAAAATATGCAGTATGCAGAGAATTGTCATGTTATAGATTTCCTGTTTGGGTTGCTTAACTGATTGGCCTGTGGCTCAACCTCACGGGCTTCATTTGAATAACATCTCAATTTAAAAAGCATATATACACACCATAAGCGTGTATGGGATCCGATGCTTGCGTGTTGGTACCTTCTTAGGTTGAAGATTTTCCGAAACAACCTCTTTTTAAAGTAGCACCTTGAAGGAGGACGGCTGTGTACATCTACCCCTTAAGATCCTGCTTAGGCAGGGACCCTTGGGACATCGGGAATATTGCTTTATATAGACACCATAATATATGCCAAACCTTTGGATATGTTTGTATCATTAGTGTTATTTTACTAGGATTCGGCAAGATTTTAGTAGTTCTTTCTAAAATTGGAGCTATTCAAGTCATTTAGATTTGAGCCTAAACTAATCTCGAATGAGATTCCAGTATACTAACTCTTAAAATCAGCGTTTTGGTGTCTTTTTTTCTTATAACGATAAAAATTAAGGATATAATTGTTCTCTCAACTAGGATACCGATTATTAGACGAGGAAAAAAAATGAACTTTAAACCCGAGACTTATTATTTCATTATGTCAACTCTAACAGCTCCGTGAGCTTCCCGGTGTAGTCCAACTTGCTAATCTAAATTTGGATTATTCATATGGGTAACATTCCATTGCATGTGACCCTAAACCACTCCAAATATGGCAAGGTGGGGTGCCTTTTTGCTAGGAGGATTCTGTATTCGTGTCAGTAGAAAGACTAACTTTATAGCAAATCATTTTACAAAGCTTGACGATATATATAAACAGTTTCTTTTATAACTTGACTTTAATCATAATACACATTACTCGCTCCTACCTTGTATTTGATTTCTTTTCTATATTTTTATATTAAAGAGGTAAAGATGAAGCTTTCAGGTACTCTTATTTTCAAAGGAATACTCAATATATTAACACGAATAAAGGGACAGAGATTCCTAAGAGAATGAAAATTCTGCAACACGACCCCGAACCTTTCATAACCTGTCGTAACTTACCAATCGGTTTAACTGTACTAGTTATATAATTAAAGAAAAGGAGCTTTGGACAGTGTCTTACTGCATACTTACTTTACATAAAAAATGCAGAACATTTTTCACCCTTTTTTATTTCTAAAGTTAAACACTTTAATTATTATTTGATATATGATATGACCATGCAGCTTTTTCTTTTTTTTTTTTTTAAATTATAATGGAGAAAATAAAAGAAAAAAAGATATAAAAATAAAAATGAAAAGGGAGAAGAGAATCTAAAGGAAGTAAAAGAATCCAGACTTTGATCATCACAGAAAAACAGGCTTACTGTGATTTTGTTTTTATTTTACCAGAACAGTCCCCCCCAAGTGATTCCCGTGACCAAAACAAAACAAAAAAAAAAAAAAAAAAAAATTGCATAAACTACATTTTAATGCTTTAAAGTTTGATGTATTAAATTTTTATCAGTTTATAAATTTTATAAAAATAATATTTTATTTTAAAAGTTATATATATATATATATATTTAATATAATAGTGTTTAAAGGGGTAAAATAGTCAATTTATCCAATTCTTATTCATTAAAAATATTACAATTAGGGTTGCAAATGAGCCAAATCGGCTCGGCTTGTTAAGGGCTCGGCTCGGGTTCGTCTAAACCGACTCGAGAACCAGCTCGGCTCGTTTAAATAAATGAGCCAAATCAAACTGAGGCCGACTCAGCTCGAAAGGCTCACGAGCCGGCTTGAATATTGGCTCGCATGTCTAGATTGTGAAATTGAATAATAGATATATTTTTTTTAATTTTAATTTCCATGCGTGATTTATTTTATTATAATTTTCTGGCAATCCAATTAGCAATAATCATAAATGAGTTGAACAAGCCCGATAAATGAGCCTAATGAGCTAACAAAGCTCAACGAGCCAGCTTGTCGAATAATCAAGCTTAAATGATACCAATGCCGAGCCAGTCTCATTTAGTAACTGAGCCGAGCCGAGCACAGATATGCGGCTCGATTAGATAACTAATACCGATACCGAGCCGGTCTTATTTAGTTAACGAGCCAAGCTGAGCAAGCTGTGGCTCGACTCGGCTTATTTGCAGCTCTAATCACAATATTGTGATATGTGTGTAGGAAAGAGGAATAACAAGAGATAATGGAGTTATTGAAAAATAATGACATATTTCATGTCTTCTGATCTACTGTTTGAATCATTTTATTTAACAAATATAATGTTTGGACTAAAAACTTCAGATAATGCACTAAAAATTTGATATGACATATTTACTCAAAATTTTATTAATTATTAAAATAATAAATGTTATTATTGATGTAATGAATAATTTGCTCAGTGCTCACTGCGTTGCATATTAGTGTTAACAAGGTTACTTTGTCAAATGAAGAATACTTTTTATTTATAATTTTCAAAAACTAAAAATAAAGTTTACAAATTTTGGTTTTTTAAATTATTGATCTTCCCGTGCTAAAAAATAAAATAAAATTATTGATCTTATAACTTTAAGAATTAAAATACCTTATTGTAAATGAAAAAAAAAAAAACCTTATTATATAAAAATAAAGCAACATAAAACTGCAATTATAAGTACAAAAAGCTATAAAATAGTGTAAAAAGATTCAGCATTCATGGCCTCTTCCCCACACCATCATTCACCCTCATGGAACTCTCTCTCTCTCTCTCTCTGTACAATAATAATCTCTCTGCAACCCCCACATTAAACCCCATTTCAGATTCCTCCTTATAATATAATAACAACACTGCAACCCCCATTTGTCCGTACTTCCCTTTTTTCTCTTTCAAATCCCTTCATCTTCCCAGAAATTCCCCTCCCTTCAAACCCCACCTGATTTTGTCAGTTTTGCATCTCATTCAACACTTGTCTGTGCACCAATATTGCAGCAAAAACAAGCACTCAAGTTTGGGGTTGAGATTCTGGGAGAAGAGAAAAGAACAGTGGGGTTGAGCCAAGAGAAGAAGATGCCGAGTGCTGGGTCCTTTCTGAGGCAGCTCAGTGGGAAAGAAGGGTGGAAATCTACTTCAAAGAGGTGGAGTAATGGCAACACCAGCAGGTACTGTAAAATTTGGTCATTTGAGATCTATGTATAAGTGCAAGTGATGTTTTAGTTTGAAACTAATTGGTGTTGGTATTAGGCATAGTAGCTTATTGGTATTGACACTGTATAATGGAGACTCATTAACCAAGAGGTCACTAGTTTGAGCCCAATAGTCCCCATTGTCAATCATAATGTAATTTTAGAGCAAAGACATGAACTTGTGTAGTATAAGTGGCATGTGTACAAGGGGATATATTAGAGTATAAAACAATTTATTAGTTTAAGGTTTTGGAAATGTTGGCTCACTGACAGTAGTATAGGTTTATCTGATCTCTTTACTACTATAATGTGGAAGATTTGAAGTGTATTCATATATATGGGGTTCTCAGCAGGTACAGTAATGATGGGATGATGTCATGTGAGAAGAGCTGGAAGCAGATGGATGGGATGGGTATGTATGGGTATAATGATGGACATGATGAGAATGGGAATGGAGGGATGATGATGACCAAGAAGAAAAGGGTGATGGTGGTGGTGGATCAGTCATCAAGGTGTAAGCATGCCATGATGTGGGCACTCACCCATGTCACCAATAAGGGTGATTTGCTCACTCTTCTTCACATCATCTCTCCTTGTAGCAGCTCTTCTGAGTCTCCTTCTCCTTACCTTGCCAGCTCTCTTGGGTCCCTCTGCAAGGCTTGCAAGCCTGAGGTAAATCTTGTTCTTTTTTGTATGGTCTGATCTAATTGAGCTTCTAGAGTTTGTGTAGTGGTCAAACTCCCAACCCATAAATTCAGAGGTTTTGGGTTCAAAACTCATTTTTTTTCTCTGTCGGTGAGAGTTTGTGTTCTTATTTAGGGAAAAAAGGGTTTAATCTCATTATTACATTAAATTTTAAGGTACAGTCCCAAATGGAAACAAGATCCCTTCTTTTTTGTTCAGTCTTTTGTTTGGATGGTGGTTCAGGGGCTATGATCTATGCAAGCCCTGTTTGTCTCTCCAATTTTCCCGTTACTGTTTTACTATTCTGCAGTCTGTGCAATTTCACTGGAATTTATGGCCAACCCATAGGGTTGGAACACATATGAGCTCCACATAAAAGCTTAAATAGAGTTCCATCCCAAAACCAATTTATATTAGATGGAGTAGCCTGCTAGGCTTGTACGATAATCTCTTCTTTATCACAAATTCGAAGCAGGATTTCCTATCAAACTCACTCGGAAAGTTTAAACATTTCTGTCCTTCTGTTCCTAGTTCATTTCCCCTCCCTTTTTTTCCCCCAAGGATGTACTCGGTTTCTAGAGAGAGAAAACAAGGTTCCTGTTCTACATTTCATCAACTTAGTCACCTGGTTTCATCGTTGAGTTAGGATTTCTGTACAGGTAAAACCTTTGTAATGTTGCATTCATTCACTTGAGTAAAAGTTAGAAACTTAATTTTCACTTGCATTTCTTTGGCCAATGAAACTTTTGGAATAGTTAATTCGGATATGGATCAAAGAACTTAGTTTTTAATGTAAAGCATCCTGAGTTCAACTCTCAATATCACTAGCTCTTTATCTTCCAATATGATTATGAAACTATTTAAAAATCTTCTGCAGTCCCATGAGAATTCAAATCTAATGTCTCTATTGGGGTGGTGGGTTTTTCAGGTGGAAGTGGAAGCAGTGATGATACAAGGACCAAAACTGGCAACAGTTCTGAGCCAAGTGAAGAAGCTGGAGGTATCAGTGCTGGTGCTTGGCCAGAAGAAGCCCTCTCCTGTCATGAACTGGTCTGGCCCTTTTCAAATCTCTAAATCAATGCCAAATCCAACATTTCTAGTCTGTTTCAGCTATTAGATTCGGTCGAATCTCCCTAATCTTATCATTTTTCGAGCTTTTAGGATAGTTGATTTGGTAATATATTATCAGAGCCTCTTTCTTCCCAATTTGGTAGCTAGGTAAAGAAAGGTAAACCTTAATCCATCATTGCTATTTTTTGTAACCTCGAATCTAGGACAATTATGTCCTTATTTTGACTATAACTCACATTATGTCTACCCAATTGTCAAATAAGAGTAATCAATTTCCTCTTTTACCTTACCTCTCTTTACTAATCAACGGTTGTGAATTTGAATCTTAACAACACTATTCTTAAACCAAGGTAAGTTCATTAATGCAAAGTATGAAATACAATTGTTCATTGTTCACGCTTCAAGCTCAAGAGACACTTACGATGAATGGACAAATAGTGCAATATAAATACATCATTGGTCTTATGTGATGATTACGGTGGTTATGGATGGCAGCTTGTTTGGAGTAGGAAGCACAGAGGACATAGTGGAGCAATGCATAAACAGTGCAGAGTGCTTGACAATTGGAGTGAAGAAGCAAAGCAAGGGCATGAATGGCTACCTCATCAGCACCAGATGGCAGAAGAATTTTTGGCTTTTAGCCTAAGTTCAAAATACAAAATAAAGGTTCTTTTACATAAAATCATTTAAAAAAATTATCATTTTCACTTGATCACCATAATTTTTAATTACTTAGAAACCACTTTAAAAAGTCTAAAATTTTTTAATCAACTACTTTAAATCACATCATCAGTTCTCTGTTAAATATCGCGTGAGTTTCAGGTGACTTGGAAGGTGGTTTTGTAAAAATTTAAAACATTACGATGATTAAGTGAAAACTGACCAATTTTTGAAGTTGTTTTATGTAAAACAACCCTACAAAAAAACATATGCACTTCACTATGAAATTAGATGAAAATGATGATAATGTAATTACTAACTACTGACAAGTAGATCAATTTAATGTTAGTGTTTAGTGTAATCTGGCAAATATTTGAGCTCCCCTCCCCTTGGGACTTGTTCACGTTTCTGATGATGATGATGATAATGGAGCCCTGCTGTGACTTTGAATGCTATGTTGTTGGATTCTGCAGATTTTTTTTATTATTTTGATAGTCAAAAACTTCTTGGAAATAAATGGGGTGTTGGAGTTTGTGAGGGATAATTAATTTAATTAATGAGGAAATATTAATATAATGTAATTTTCAAGGTATTTGTTTTAGGATTTGGTAAGTGGTGGTCTCTGAATTTGTGGAGCCAGAAATGCATGAAACTGGTTTTTAGTAAAACAAAACATTGAGGCAACCAAGGTCTAACCCCATGAATTTTCTTATACTATAAACCCAATTCCAATGCATTAAGAACTCAAAACTAATTGATTCTTCAAACTTATAGGTCTAAAAATCTTTGCATTTTTGTTTCTCTATTTGGGTGTAAGTGGGCGCCATGACAAACCCGAAAACTACACTCTTATGACCACCGGGTAAAGGAGACTAAAGAAGGATAAAGAGGGGGAAGACAAGATTATTAGTGATAAATAAGTTATTCTTGTTTGAAAATTGGGTCAAGAAATAAATATTAGTTATAGTTAAAATAAAGGTATAATTAGTCAAAATATTTTAAAATTTTACCTGCTCACCTAATTTTGTCAAATAGAGGTTTTCTTGTCAGCAATTTAATTGTCTTAAAATATTTTTTAATATAATTAAATTAATTTATTATAGAAGGCTACATGAACCAAAGAGGGCACCAACACGCCGTCACCGGATCCCATTAGAACTCCAAAGTTAAGCGTGTTTGGACGAGAGTAGTACCAGGATGGGTGACCTCCTGGAAAATCCTCATCCTCATGTTGGGGGCACTGGGAAACAGCCTCTCTTCAGGTTAACACCCTGAAAGGGGAAGGCTGCGTGCATCCGCCCCCCAGACCCTGCGTAGGCGGGAGCTCTTGAGACACTGGGTATGTTCCTTTTAGAAGGCTAAATGAGATCGAGCTAAACATATTTGAGATTGTAGACCATTATAGCAAAAGCTTGGGAGCCAAGGATTAATTCTTCAAATTTCTACTTCAATACATGATAAAATATGACATGCATTTCATGTTTCTCCATGTAATTTCATCCGCGTCTTTTTTGTTTTATTAGTTGTGTTATTTTTTGGTCAAGGGTAGAGATGGCCAACGGGCTAGGCCGGGCCATCGGTCTCCTCAAAAATGACAAGGCCCGGCCTTGTCCCCAATGGTTAGTCGAACTGAGTGCCCGTTTGGGCACTATAACTTATTTTATGATTGAAGTTTTTATTTATATTGTTATAATTATATTTTTTTAATAAGTTATAATATATTTTATTTTAGAAAATATATTAATAATTTTATAAAGCACTACTATAATTGTATTATATGTTATATTATTTATATATATAATATATTTTAAAAAAGAAAAAAAAGAAAAAAAAGAAGGCCGGGCTCGCTAGGGCCGTGGCCACCTCTAGAAGGGGCTTCAAGCTATATACTTTGTTTTTCTTTACACTAGTAGGAAGAATACAACTTCTCTAAATAGCGGCAACTCCACTAGAGATATAAAGAGATCAGCTTTGAATCTAAGGTCCGTCACTAGGGTGGTTGAAAGTTTAACCACCGCATCAACTCTAACAACTCACTTCAAGCTACGTACACCTTCATGGATACTAAGCTAATTAATCAACAGAATGACTTGAAAGGCTCGGCTCACTTTAAGTTCATGCATATTCATCCCTAAGCATGAGGACAAGCATTCAAAAACCAATGCAGCAATATAAAGATTAAAAAAAAAAAAAAAATAGAATTTCAAAATTCTAGTTTCAAACAATAGTTAAAGACAACATTCAAATTCTCAACAGCAAACTAAATTCAACTGGAAAATTTAAAAAAAAAAAAACTGTAGTAATAAGTTCATAACCGATCAGTAAAATAAACAACTCTAACTAGGGAGTACCTCTTCCTGCAGATAAATAACCTCAGAATTTGATGAAAAGCTAGAAAACTTCTGTGTATATGGTGGGGGTAAGAAAGAAGCACCTACTGAGTTTGTAAGAATCTAACCATGTCTGCATATTAAAGGACCGAACAAACAAACGCCCGTTTATCCTCGTCTTTTTGCTGTTATTTTTCTGACGACCCGGTCAGACCTTGTCGTCTAACTTATCATTAACAAGGGGAAGCATTTCTGTTCTGTTTCGAGGGGTCCGTGGTGTTCGTGGGGTTCCAGGCGGCGGCTGCTGGGATAGCAAGTGTCTTACGTAGCCATAGAAGGTGCAGCCACCCAACGTGATAGCGCAGCCAAGTGCATTTAAACCAGATATTGGGTTCCTGAATATCAACCATGAAATCAACACTGCAACCGCAACCTGCACCGGAATAGAATCAAGAAATGTCTTTATTCTGATTGAAAACAGAAATATTTGTTAAGAGAGAATGAAGGCATAAAGGGCGAAGGTAAAGATATCCTCAAAATTATAGTCATGCAACATCAAAAGAATGAAAACTAATAACAAAGCACTCTAAGCCCTCTATAAATCAGCTAACGCTATGTAAGAGAAGCCCGCAAAGCTCTTTGTCTTGTCATGTCATCCGAAGCCAGCCTGATAATTAAGCGGATTAGGAACCCTAATCCTTACCTAACCCAATTAATAAACGAGTAACCCAAATGTTATCTGTTTAATTATATTGGCGACTTTTTTTGTTACATACTAGCTCTTCATCTTAAGATATGTTTTTTTGGGGTTGAAAAAAGAGATAATACTAAGAGAAAAAGAATGTACAAAGGATTAAGGACAAGATCTCAAAATTACACTTGCAGATACGTTTTAAAAATTGACACTAGTCATAAATACACGGCATTGTTAGAACTGTTAAAATAAATGATAAAAATAACATAACCAAACACAATATATAATAGTCGGTTCTTGCTTAGAGTTGTCAACAAATAGCAACCAACCCGATTTCCTAATACAATATTTTCTAGAAAGTTGGGACGAGTTCCCTAGATGACACGGCAAACCCCAATATGAGTGACCCAATACAAACTTTGCCATATTCATAGCTCAATTCCGACCCAACATGACATATCATAAATTACAAACGACAGTAATTGCTGAAAACACATGCTTTTAAGCATATGAATAAAAATACATAAGTAAGATGAACTGAAAACGTTTTACCTTTAGATTTCCAGCAACATTGAAAGTGACAGCAGTAGTGGAATGGATCACATAAAAGATAGAAAAATTAAGGCAAAAAGCCAGCACTCCTGATCCCAAAATGATAAGTAGCGAAGAGAACACAGAAGGGGATGTGTAAAGCCACGCTATCACTCCATAACCTTCAAGAATCAACGCTGGCACAGCCAATATAGCAGTCGCGAAAGGTGCCATGTAGTATACTGTGTTTATGCTGCATAAACATAGTAACCGAGACACTGTTAATTTTAAGGGCTCAAAGTAAGTTTTGATTGGTGGACCCTTTTTCTATAATGGAGGTGTCCAAGACAACTTAATCATATTTCAAATATTCCACTTTATATTATAATATCAACTAACATGTTGATCATGTCTATAAGTATTATATATGTACATGTAAGTTTAAAATGTATTGCGCATAGGTCATTATTTCTCCAGTTATTATTGGTGATATACAACAGAAACAAACTTACAATGTAATTAATTTTTAAAAGAAGCCCTTAACAAATTGGGGATTCCAAGTAACTGTTTGGGTTGCTTGGGATCATGACTAGCCGTGGTCAAAAGAAAACCTATAACATAAATACATGCAGCTTATGGATTCTATTCACAGATGGACAATTAAAGCTTCTATTTGGTTCAAAGGAAATATTTCTTCTTTGGTTTGAAACCTGTGCCTAGCCTTTCTGCGCAAGGTGCGTAGCGGTCTCCCACGGGGCGTTAATGGAAATTTTTTCTTCTCACAATATTTTCCATCAACAACAACAAATCTAGTGCATGAAAAAGGCTTCCGCCAAGGCAAGGTTTGGGGAGGGTCAGACGTAAGCAGACTTACCCCTATAGGGTGCTACCTCGAAACGAGACTGTTTCAATCAAAAATCTTCTTTTTTCTTGAAATTTACTTTTTGTCATTCTAACCAAAGAAAATGATTTCATTCTATAAATTTATATGAGATTCATGCTTATCTAAGTTACGGTTAAAGTGAAGAATATGACGTCAGATTTCCACATAAAACATCTTCCCTCCATGAAGGAAATCAATTTCTCCTAAATGGAGGAAAACATTTTTCCATGTTAATGGTTGTTGGTATGAAGTTATGCAAAAAAATAGTAGAATTGAGATGGAAAAGTTTTTCGGTCAAAACAAACGGAGCCTGCCTAAGTATTGACAGAAATCTCTCTTTGATGGCAATCAGGATAAATGCCCATAAGCTATAGATTCGGCAAAGAAAAAGAAACAAGCTGCCGATGCAGTTGAATGGCGTTCGTACCAGTTTACATAGGGAGTCAGCCACTGGTATTAGGCCAAAATACCCTGACCCTCTTTAACATGCCTAATAATTAACTATTTCCAGCAAGTCAATGTGTATGTTAGAATGGTTCTTGTCTCATAGGATTTACATTTATTTTGCAACTCTCGAGTACATTCACATTGACCAAAGGCACACAAGACTGGTCCAAGATTTTAGGGACCTAAAGCAAGTTCTGATTGGTGGGCGCCTTGTGGTAACATAGGTGGCCACGTCAATTTAAGCACACTTTGAATAATTCACTTTATATTAAAATACACAAATGTATGAGTCTTTTACGTATACGTTTGTAATATATAATACATAAGTTGTTTTCTGAATTATGAAAGAGACAGAAAAAGCTACCTATCAAACTTGTATCCATGCAAAAGAGACTCAGCAAGAATAGTTTTGGTAGAGGTTGCCAGACAGCCAAATAAGGCAGCCAGAAATCCAAACATGTTGAAGCTCAGCTCCGTAACAGAAGTAAGAAGGATCCCTCCAACGATTGGCACTAAAGAGGCCCAAATACGCAAATCGAACTGTTTTCTCCAAACCATCCACTGCAAAATAACTGTTCCAAATGCATGGGAATCAAATCTGTTAGCGGAGTTGTCGTTGTCAAGATAATAATGTGACTTATAGAAGCTGTGAACTAAGGCTAACCTGTTGTTGCAGGAGTGAACGACTTTATAGTTTGCATAAAAGAGACGGGTATATAGCGCAAGCTCACGTTCCCTAAAACTATGTTGATACAGAAAACGAATGACATTGGGAATATCCTTCGCCAGCGGTCCTCAGGTTCCACCACAATCAGTGGCTTTATTTTCAACACGTGAATTGCCGTGTAAGCTCCGATGGACGAGCATATGAAGTGGATGCAAGACACCGAGAGAGGAAATTTGAAATCCAATTTCTGTTTGGAACAAGCAGGAAAATATTTCAAATATTAGATTCAGCGAAGTTAAATGATCGATGTATATATTGGTTCATGATAAGTAGAAGCCATCCCCAAATGGACAAAAAGAGGGCATGGTGACAAGGAAACGATCAAGATACATCACATAGTTAATGCATGAAAAAATAAAAGAAAAAAAGATGCAACATTTAGTTTGAAGCATAACCGGTCACAGGAAATGTTGAGTTTCCTGTGTGGAGCCTAGTTTCTATATTGTTATGGGCCAATTTGGAGCCTTGTTTTAGGTCGAAGGTTTAATCTGAGGCAGCCAGGGTTTTTCTGTATGCCTGTAAAACCATGTTTAAGGTTTGAGAGGAGGTGTGAGAAAAAGAATAAACTCTTTTCAAAACTTCAAAGAAATAGCGAAATCCTTGCAACTCCATGGACGTAGGCACACTTGGCTAAACCACATAAATCTTGCGGATTGTTTTTCGTTTTCTAGTTAAACATCTCGTCATTCTTTTGTGGCATGCTTCCTAACAGGATAATCATAATCTAGATCTCTTTCTTATGATAACATAGAAGAAACCAATTTTATTTTGAGATGGAAGGTCACAAGGGGAAGGAAATATGATGGCTATTGGGCTTTCAAGAATAAGAGCTCGAGATGCTCCAAATTCTCCCTTTTTAGCTAAAGGTGGCCTATTTTGAGCAGTTTTAATGTGCTTTACATAAGGTGAATAACTCTTCAAGCTAGCTTTCCTCCAAGCAATAACGAAGATTTTCCATCTTGCCCTCCCGATGATTGAAGCCAAGGATGGAAATTCATGAACAAGAGCGCTAACTTTCCTAATTCTCTCTTTATTGCAAAAGTTGGGTTTCTCACTAACCACGATCATATAGAGCCAATTTCCTGGAAATTGACAAACTTTACAAGGGAAATTGGCCACACACCTTGCTAGGCTTACATGTGGAGCTTGGTTTTTATTGGGCCTTATCCATAGAAGACTGGGCTAATCCGATTTAGACACATGGTGCACTACAGCTTTGTGTATATATATATATATATATATATATATATGTTAGGGTCGAGAGAGTTGTGTGCTCTAAGAAAAATTGTTTCCCCATGCTTTATGCTTCATGCTTGTATGCTTCTCAGGTTGGGGGTCCTCGGACACAGCCTCCTTTTAAGGGTAGCACCTTGAAGGGTTAAGGCTGCCTACATCCTTCCTCCCCCAGACCCTAAATATGCGAGAGCCGTTGAGGTACTGAGTTAGTTGTTGTATACTCTTATGAAAATAGTGAATTGTCATGCTCCCCTCTGTGGACATAGATTTTAGTGCTAAATCGTAAATCTGGTGTTCTAATAGTTTTTCCAAATGGCCTTTGTTTGTACTTGCTATGGTTCTGGTGCGTGTAGGAGGTCCTAACACACCTTATGTAGATTGCCATTGCAAGTCAACAATAGCAAGAACCATTGAAAATTATCAAGGACTTCCAGCAAAATATTTCTTAAGCATGGGATAAGTAAATCAAGAAAATACATCATAGTGATGTCGATGCAATGTGCTTCTCCTACATTTTTACCATTTGCACTTTCCCATACTCCCAACATACATGCAACTCTTGTGCATCCATCCCTCAACTAATGACACTGAATTTGTGGAATCCCTGAGGCAATAGATATCAATGAACTAAGAGTAGGTTTAACATAAGATCTTAGATCTGAGATCCATCTTAGAGTGACATGCAAGTCAGGGCCAGAAAACATGCCAAGGACATACCTTTTTTCCTTTTAGGTAAGTAAGAAGGGTCAGGGGGATTTAAACATAGGATCTTTCTCCTAGGACACCAACCTCAGTGGGGTTTTTAACACTCGATGAAGGCCTCATTGGCATCACAGGCAAAATTGTCTTAGATCAACCTCTACTAGCAACTTCGAGTCAGTTATAGCGATAAAGTGAGGTATTGATGCATAATACATACGAATCAGATTTATGCATCGCAACCAAGAGCAGCCTCAAGAGTCTCAGCTAGCCAACTTCTACCTCTTCTACAGGATGCATTGGCTATGGTATTCCAATGTGATGTTGGCATACAAGATGGGATCACCGGGATTCAGTGGAGACATATCAAACAAACTTACAGAGTTTCAAACCTTCTGCTACCTGACTATTCAATTACTCAATGCTAAATAGGAACTAATACCGTTAAGAACTCCACATATGAGTCTAATAAGAAATCTCACATTGGAGTAGTGAGAGAGAAGATATCAACATATACGCCTAGTGAGTTACTCCACCTAATGCCAATTTGTCTTAGGATAGAACCCCACTCAGACTTATCTGTGGACCTCATATATTCCATCTCCATTGGTCGGGCCAATGCGAAGTGAAATTTCATAGATACATTCACAGGTCAAAATTATTTGAAAACAGAAAAAAGACTTCAACCCTCAAATAGTATTGAGGAAGCAAACCCCTCAGCAAGCATTAACCGCATTTATCAACTCAAACATTAAAATGATACCCCCATTAACATCAAATCACTAACTGTTAGAAACATAATTAAGCAATCACAACACATGCAGACCTCAAAATTGAAACAAGGGAAACCCTTAAACTACAAGTTGAATCATAAATCAACAAATTAACACACAGAACCAGTGTCAATAATCCAAAACATGAAAGATCAAGCAGTCACAAAGACCCAGAAGTGAAATCAGAAAAAAAAGGGAGTTGTTATTGACAAGCAAAAATTGTTATTGACAAAGCAATTATGTGACTTACCAATAACGAGAGCCACAAAATCACATCTGACAATAACGATTTTGCCTTTACAATAACATCACCTAGAAAAAAGGGCAAAAATTGAAATAGGGAGCTGAGAAAAGACCTGGAAGATCCATTTGTTCATAATAATGACAGTAACATTAAAAGCCCACCATTGCACAATAGCAAGGAGAGATCGGATCACATTCCACTGACACAATCTCCCCTCCTCCATCTCTCTCTCTCTCTCTTTCTCCCACTTACACAGATCCCAAAACACACACCCAGATCAAATTCCCTAAATTCAATCAAGACCCACTTCAAATCTTCCCCTTTAGAAAATGGGTAACCGAGAAAAAGAAGAAAGAAGCAAACTTTGGGCTCCAAAAAGGGGAGACACAAACACAATCACAATGCGTTTCTCTCTCTCTCTCTCTCTCTCTCTAAGGCTGTGTGCGTGAATCACGCACAAGTAGAAGAGAGAAGGAGGATTATGAGAAGAACCCTAATTGGGTTGGAGTGTCATGGGGGTAGAGAGAGAGAGAGAGAGAGAGCTCGTCTCCCATGTGTGAGAGAGAAGATTGCGTTGCGTTTTATGTTTCGTTTCTTCCCCAACTTCAAGCGTTTTGTTTTTCAACCCTCTCCTTCCTCGAATGTCATTGATTCATATTTGTCTTTCATCACTGTCTAAATTTTTTAATTTTATTTAAATTAGTTTCTTTTTTTTATTAAAAAATAATTTTTAATATTTATTTATAATTTTATTTAAAATTGATCTTTTATTTTCTTTTTGTTTCAATAATTTTTTGGTGAGAACAGCCCATAAGCTCCTATGAACTAGTAAGTCATGAGTATATTATCAACAAGAATCGAACTCTTGACCTTTAGGCGATGACCGTATAGGTAGGAGACGCTACCAACTGAGACACTCTCATGATGGGCTTTGTTTCAATGGTGTTAATACTTTATTTTGTAATATATAATAAAATTGGTCTTTCGCCTTTTTAATTTTTTCCAAATTTTGACATCTTAACCCACAAATTGGGAGAGAAATAAGAGGTTTTTGAAAAGTGAAGAGACAGAGTGTTCGTTTTATGCCAAAAGGTTTGGAGTTCGGTTCCCTCCTTTAACCTCTTCATGAGGAATTCTTAGCTTAACTGGCTCTTGTAGTGTATGGGTTGCCGCATGAGTGAGGATTTATTAGGTAACCGGGTTTCTCTTTAGCAAAAATACACGAGAGTCGTATAGTTTAAAACAAATAATACTACATAATATATAATCTTAGTTAGAAAATTATGGATGGATCTGTCCATTTACACTACCCACGTTGTGTTCACACAAAACCCAAAATAAAAAATGTTTATTCATAAAATAAAAATATTAATTATAAAGGTTTATTCATCCCCAGATGAGAATTAAGTGGGCTAGTTAATGATAAAAAATAAAAAACCGTTTGTAAATTAATACGAGGGTTTTTTTATTGAAAATTATCTAAATTTTAGATGTAATTTCAAAAAATTAAATAGATTTTCTAATTTTTTAAAGTCATATTTAAATATTTTAAAATTTTTTAATGTTACACCTTAATAACACTATTAACATCCATTAACTTTTGTTGACATGACTTTTGAAAAAAAAAGAAATAATTTTTAAAAATTATCTAAATTTTAGATGTAATTTTAAAAAATTACATAGATTTTTTTTAATTTTCTAAAGTCATATTTAAACATTTTAAAATATTTTAATGTTACACCTTAATAACACTGTTAACATTCATTAACTTTTGTTGACATGACTTTTGAAAAAAAAGAAATAATTTTTAAAAATTTGAATTTACACCTAAAATAATTTTAAAAATCTTAAAAATTAGTAAATATTTAAAAAAAATGCTACGTTAGCATAAAAAACTAATGGATATTAAAGGCGTTAACATTAAGGTATGACACTGAAAAATTTTGAAATGTTTAGACGTAACTTAAAAAAATTAAAAAATCTAGATGATTTTTTTTGAAACCGCACCTAAAATTTAAGTGGTTTTGTAAAAAAAAAAAACGGTTATTACGAGTATAGTTTGTCTCTTGGTCAATGCAAATTAACCTACAACCGTTATTGTTCCAATTATGCATTCAATTTGGAATATTGGAAAATGTAACTTTACAGTTTATGATCCATGTGCGTTTCTAGGCTCGGTTTGGTTGAGAAAAGTACTTCGTTTGAGTTGTATTTCGAGTACTAAATGTATTTAATTTATTGAATTTGTCGGGGTCACACATTTAAGTACTATAGAAGCGTAAACTAGTAAATGCATTGAAACAATCAACACAAAGATTTAGGGGGAAATCACGAGACCCAAATGGATGCCTCATCTACTAAAATTTAGGATTACGATCTCTAATTGAAATCCTAAATTCGGTCTCACAATTTCTCAACCCAAATATCATTGCAGCAAGGTGAGTCACCAAAGCTTTGAACAGAGGAAGATACAAACTCTTTCACGACCATCAATCAAAGCACTCACAAAGAAAAATCTCTCTCTCCCCTTACCCGGGTGCCCCCCCAAGCCGACACCCCTTTACAATTCTTTACATCTTTGCTCTTTTTTCTCTAATTAACTCCCATCCCACAAACCCCTTTTATAGTTGAGTTATCCATATCAAATATAGGGTTCATTTACCAGACGCTAATGCAACCGGATCCCATTAAAACTCCAAAGTTAAGCGTGCTTGGGAGAGAGTAATACCAGGATGGATGATCTCTTGGGAATTTCTTATGTTGCCAACCCTATAAGGTTGGGGGTCCTCGGAAACAGCCTCTCGGCAGGGTTACACCCTGAAAGGATAAGGCTGTGTACATCCACCCCTCCTAGATATGCGGAAGCCTTTGAGGCACTGGGTCGGTTGTTATTGTTGTTATCTATATCAAATATAATTCAAATGCATCAAATCATATCTTATACAAATCACACCCGAATATTAACAAATTATATTTATAACCCGAATTTTATCAATATATAATTTTGAGTAACATTCCAACAGAACTGGATAATTTAGTCCAAGATCGGATTATGGAAATGTTGTATTGAAGTAACCTTTTTACCCTTATTGGTGTCTACAACAACAACAACAGTTCCAGTGCCACAAGCCCTCCCGCATATGCAGGGTCGGGGGGTTGAATGTACGCAGCCTACCCCTTTAGGGAGCTACTCTGAAGGGAGGCTGTTTCCGAGGACCCCCAACTTGAGAGGCATGTCATTAGGGAAGTCTAAAACCTGGAATCATGAGAGCAACATAAAATTAGACCAGTAGAAGCACAAGCCAAGCCCTACGCAACACATTACAATGGAAGATCCCTGCTGGCAAATAGACAACACGTACACGAATGCTCAATAGCACAAGTACATAGATAAGCAAATAAGTGCACCAATTCATGCGCCAAAGGGAAAGTCAAGACACCCAGAGACACTAGTGCAAACAATAGTAGGATGTGCTACTCTAAGCCGCTACCTCGGCTACCCCTGTGCTCGCTCTCTAACAAGCTCTATCTAAGGCCATCTCCTCCTGTAGGTTTAGGCAGGTGAGGTCTTGTCGGATCATCTCAAATCATTTCTTCTTTGGCCTCCCTCTCCCTGTCCTCCCTCTCCCGTAGGTTTTGGTGTCTACAATTAAATATATATTAACATTTCATTGTTGCCCTTACTATACCAATTATAAAAAAATATATATATATATATGTAAACTGGGGCTTTGTTTTTTATCTCTTATTCTGATTTATTATTTGATTAAAAACATCTAATAATTTCTAAACGGATAAGCTTGATCTATAAAATCGATCGTATTAAAAGAGAAAAGGCTTGGATTAGTATTTTCACGAAGACGACTCTATCATAGTTGAGGAGTTTATAGCTGAGGTGAATAATGACAGTTGAGCGCATTTTGCATCCTAGTCCCCTGGGAATAGGAAACGTGGTGGGCGAATCAATTCATGGTGCTCTGGTCCTCTAGCCATCATTGTCAAGGAACCAACTTACTCAAAAGGTTAAGCCGATGGGTGAAAGTCTAATATTAGTTTTATAATCTAACATGCCCCCTTGCACAAAAGCCAATTGGGCTTGAAACGTGGATATTGCACAGGCCCACCTCATACTTTGTGCTTAAATTATATTATTATTGAAAGTGGAGGCTGTTGAGATTTGAACTCATGACCTCTTGGTCAACAAGGCTCTGATACCATGTCAAGGAACTAATTTACCTAAAAGTTTAAGTTGATAGGTGAAAGTCTATGATTGGTTTCATACTCTAACAATCATGTCAGGTCTCACCCGCTGTCCTCATCCTTATGTGTCGCCTTTTTTTTTTTTCATTTCTGTTTTAGTCTCGTGTTTTTGTAAGACATTGTTGTTGCTGCATTCTAGTTTGCCTTGGGTGCTTTGACCTCTCTTGGCCTTATCGGATTTGTTTCGTTAGGATTGACCATATCGGGTGAGTGTCATTGGGTAGCTCTTGTTCGCTTTCATCTAATTTTCTTTATTCTGTTTTCTCTTACGTAATTGTGCATTTTATTCGGGTTTTACTTATCGAATAGAAATTGGAATAGTTGTTGGAGTGGGTAGTTTGGCATGCACATGGGAAAGTAGTGAAATACGCAGTAAGATTAGGCTGATGCAACTCAATTATAATTCTTCTTATATTGGCAAATTGCCAATCAGAGGATGGCTTTGTGGGACTACAAACAACACCCGATCCAGTACCTCGAGGGCTCCCGTATATGCAGGATTTAGAGCTTTGTGGGACTCAGTAGTATAATTTTAAATCTTTTCTAGGATGAAAAAAATGTGAGACCTTTCGGGTTAATTTGATAGTTAAAATATCTGCTTTTCTTTTAGTTAGGTCTCAAGATCAAAGCTCGTTAATCCCTTTCTCTTTTTCTCCAGGTTGCTATCTATGTTTAAAAAGAATCATACCCATCTTATAAATAAATACTGTATAAAAGTACCAAGCTTAGCTTGGTCTTGCAGTGATGACCTCTAGGGGCAAAGATTTTTTTTTGGATAACTGGATTACAGGCCCAAGAAAGTACATAAGTGTAGGACATGGCTCTAAAGCAAATAGCCAGAAACGCCAAGACACTCAATGCAGTAGATTCCTTGCAATCCATACTCCAACACACAAAATGACATACCCGATAAGGATACCCCATTGGCAACTGACCAAGCCACGAATGCCAAAACACTTAAGATAGTCCACATTTTGAAAACAGCTACATAGGATACCAGATGCCACCGGAGGTCGGATCCCACTAGTATCAAAATACCCGACTGCCTTCCTACCAACCTAGTTTATATAATATATTGCATAGAATTGTAGTTGGAGGGCACATGCAAGAAGTATGAGAACCACTTTGCTTGCATTTTAAGTGCACGATCCAAAATTCAACCTTACATGGGAATGATACTTTATTTTTAGGGTTCTTATTTTGCTTCATTGTTATTCATAGGAATATACATTCGACCAAATTTTTTGGAAGTTTGAAGCAATATTATGGTAAATTACATTAGAAGTTGGTAAATGTGCCATATTACTAGAGTTGGGGTGCCATTTTTGCAGTATTTTGTAGGGATGTTCATGGTTCGGTTAACCGTAACCAAAACACTCAAAAATCTCTAACCATTACCGTTGCCGAAAAGACCGTTTAACCGACTTTCGGTAATTCGGCTTGGTTATGTTGGTTAGCCGATGACTAGAAAAGTAATACAACGCCTCTTTTATGTTATACGATCTATCTCCTTAATTGTTTAAACATGAGAATATTCAAGAAATTATGAGCTTATAATCTAATTCTAAAAAATTAAAACGTATAATATCTTATTTTAACCAATATGTGAGCAAGCGAGTAACACTAAATTGTGGCAACGTAATGCTTAATTAGTATTTAAGATATAATAATAAGGCACAATTACTCCATGATAGGAGATGGATCGGAGAAAAATAAAGCTGCCCATGCATTACAGAAGAGTCATTTATATGATAGAAACACATACTTAGTAAACAACATAATATTATGAACATGTGAAAATATATACATGATATTCATTATTTCGGTAAATCGGTTAACCGAAATAGACAAAATTACTAACCGTTTACCATTCAGAAATACCTCAAATTTTTTGGTCCGATTAACTGAACCGAAAATTCGATATGATTAACCGCCTTTCGGGTCGGTATTTCGGGATTTCGGCTTAGTATTTTGGTTACGGATTTTTTTGAATGCCCCTAGTATTCAGAGAGTTAATGACCATTTTTAAATGATCAACAATATGGGTATTACTCGGTTAGACATATGTCGTGGATGTCACAATGTTCGATCTATTTTTTATTTTTTATTTCTTACGAAAGTTCATATTCTGATCAGTATAACGTGGAAAATGGGAAGATGAACATGGTTTATTGAAACCACCCACAACATTCAATAAGGAAAATAAAAGGAGCACAAATTTAAAAACCCTTATAAGAGATCCGGGAAGATACTAAAATATGTTGCAAAAACCTAATATTACTGGCTTTCAAGTTGTTTTCGTTCTTTTGGCTTTGGTTTTGGTTACCTGCAGACCTTTCCTTACATGTTTAGTATCCGATAACTTGTATTTAAATTGTTAAGGGGGGGAAAAAATACAAAGAGAGAAATTTGAACAAAAGGGTAGGCAGAAATTAGGGTAGAAAAGAAGATTAAGAGGGGTGGGAATTGGAATTGATTGAAAGTTTGAAGTGGGGTAGACGATATTAAGTGGACCATTGACCATTTCACCCTACACCCATTTACCCAAAACACATCAACGGTCAACTCCATGCCAAATTTGAATTCAGTCTTTTCCATTGTTGCAAACGAAAGCGACCTTTTTTCATTTTCAGAAATAGTCTCTCTATATAATAGCACCCTAAATGAATAAATTTGCGTACATCTTACCTTATCTGGACCTTGTTTTGGTGGGAGCCTCTTTAAGGCATTGGGTGGTGGTGGTTGTTTGAGCCAGGGATGAGAGTAGTTCTTGTGCATTTATACAAACAAGGTTCGAGCAAGTATGATACACATCACAGGAGATTTGATCTCAAATTTACTTGATAATAGGCGAAGTTGCTCTCCTGGTACGTATATTGCTATTTTCCCCTTTGTTCGTTCCACCCTTAGCTTTTAAGCATTTGTACTTGTATCGCAGTATTTTTCCGATAATTCTCTTATTAGGAATAAGCATTGTGTCGTAACAACATATACGAGGAGAGAAAAGATGGGAAACTTAAGGATGATAGAATAATCATGATCATGAAAATTATTCATCAAACAAATGACATCCTATCTCATTGGCCCATCGAGCTTCTTGTTTGACAAGATTATATCGTAAAACGGATCCTTTTTTCTACACATTAATAATGTGTTTTACAATCGAGGAGATGAATCTTAACATGAATTATTGCATCTAAGAGAGAATGGTTCTAGTCAATCTCCAACTACAAATTTTAAGTTTATTGATTTTTCAAAGCTGAAATTCATTGCCAATTAGCATATAGTCATGAGATCATTCATGAGTGTTCAGAATATCAGTTCAGATCCAATCAGGTGCTTTTTTTTAAATAAAGGTTAAGGAGAATCCTTAGACTCCCGAATGAATAAGAGATACGCCTAAGACGTCAGAAGAAAGAATTAGTTGTAATTGGCTGGACCCAAAAGGGCAAACGGGTCATTTCATCCACTAATATCCGAACCGAAACTCGGATCGGATCATTCAATCTAAAACCCAGAATGAGTTGTTTACTGCACTACTTCTCGTGATTGACAATATTACAAGGTATACCACCAACATTAGCACGTTCATGTAAGTATGATACTAGACAATATTCACATCAGAAAATCAGCATCCTGGAGATATCACATCAGTTTAACTATGAACATCTAAACAAATGGCTCTCTCTCTCTCTCACTGTTGATCGTCTTCTCGTTCGTCTTCCACCAGAATCCGAGCCTTTTTTGCAACATGCCCGATATCCGTCTCCACATCCGAATCGGATGCATAATTATCAGAACGATTCGATTCTTCATTCACATGAGGATCTGGGTCAAGCGATTCCTGATCGTTTCCAGTTTGAATTTGATCCAACGGCTGAGAATCTTCAGCTGGGGTTGCCATCATGTCACTAGAGGCAGAAGCAAAGCTTTCTGGCAAACTATCGTCGTTCTCATTCCAGGAAAAGTTGGCCTGATCCAAATTGCCATTTTGATCTGAAGAGGCGCGTTGAATGTTCGAATCAGATTCAATCATTGTTGTTTCTACTGAATCGTCAGAGGGAGAATCGGAGTGTGTGGATGAGTTGTCCTCATGCTCTCCTTGTTCTGAGAACGCAAGATTCCATGGACCGTCGGCTGCAGCGGAAGCTCTGGATTGAATGTTGCAGGGTTCAGATGGCAGTTCGTGGAGTTGCTCGAATCTGGATGCTGAAAATGGTGAATGACTGATATGCTCATCGGCTTCATCGCCTTCCTGTACCGAGAAGGAATGAATATCCACATCAGTTTTGCGATAAATCTGGACAAAAAGAAAGCATAGAATTACAGAAAAATGATAATGGAATCAAATAAAAGTTGATCTATGATAAGCAGAATTTTCAGAAAGTTAGGATTGATATCCTTTAGAATGGCATCTGACCTAGGCCTAGTTTCCGATGTTTGGGCCCCAATATCAATGTTCATAGTTGTTTCACATGGTCCACACTGCATGTGACACGTGCTGAGAATCTCACATCGCTTGAGCACTGTTAGCATGTGCTAGCTTATATGGTGAAAACACCCCTCCTTCAGAATGATTTAAGCACAATATCCTCCGAAAGCATAAAACCCTACTCTCAAAAAGAAACGCAAAATTCGGAGGGGAAGGATGCCAAGAGCGAACATATCACTGCCTAAAGCGGAAATACAATGAGGATCCGACCCCAGCCCCCCAACTAAAACAAAAAAGGGCAACATATTCCAAAATGTATGTCGCATATTATATGTAATCAAGCATATGCTTGAAGTTCAAAAGATATTATAGCTAGGTTAGCTAGTAAAATCTTAGGGGGATGGAACCCGAGACCGGGGATTTATGGAATTTGGGCAGAGGATTTGGCAAATCTCGCCTTCATCAGGAGTAAGCTGATTTATGGGATTTGGGAAACATTGCCTCCTTATGCAATATATATATATAAGTTCAAACTAAAGGCTAACTTACATCAATTGGTGACATAGTCCCCTGAAGCTGTCCAGAAGATGGTCCCTGAGCATGGTACTGCCCGAAGAATGATCCCGACAGCACTCCTTGATCCAGGAACTCTCTCGAGGCCAAGCCTGACTCATTAACGCAGAAAGAAGTCCTATATGAAGATGGACCGAGCAGATCCATCTCGATTCCCTGAGCCATTGGCAAGCATAATGAGTTTCCACTACAAGGTTTTCTTGGGCTGCTTCTCTCTGAAATAAACTCTACACCCACGTCATTCTCGTTGTTTTGGACATCATCACTGCATGAGGATGACGCACATTCTGGAGAATGCTTTTCAAGAAGCTCGTAGATTAGTCTCTGAATATAACTACGCTTAAGAGAAGCTTCACCTGGTATGAACCAATCCTCAGTGAGCTGAAAAATAATCACAATGGATAACCATCAGAAATTCTTTCAAAAAGAACCACATCGCATGATTATGGTCTCTTTTCAACCCATTCCAGAAAGAGCCAGGGGAAACCAACTTAAATGGCAAAATATAATTAGTATGCACAAACTCTAAAAATGCTATTCTAGTTGCACATATAAGAGTTGCCCTTACTACTAAGTAAACAACGAATGACCACCCTGAAGCTCTCTCAATATAACATATGTTTTTTTCTAGGACATCCAGTACCATGCTATGATATTACTGCTTTGGGTAATATCTCTTTGTTTACCGACCCTTACTTTCTCTGTTGCAGAAGTTATATTTTGTTTAAATGTAGGGAAACTGCTAGAAAAGAAGGGGGGAAATAGAAAGAGAGAACGTTCAAGTGTGTATCTAGAAAGAGTGGGCCATATTTCTCAGTAGATTTCTGGTAATCTCTTTGTTCTTTCCTTCCTATGTGCTACTGTTTCTTTTGGGGCGGGGTTATACAACACAAGATATAGGAATGCAGAAAAGAAAGTGCAGGATCACTACGGGGCACCAACAATCAAGAACTGGATCTGACAACCAAAAAGAATTAGCTATTTCAAAATACATGCACAAAATCACCAGCTTCTGCTCATGTACTTGCAGCAGACTCAACTAAGTTAAAAGCATCAGGGACAAAAAATGAAAAGAATAAATTTGTCAAACTGGCACATACACACCCCGAACAGCGACTAAGCCCAGCCAAGGGTACTTAAACGTGGGTATGTCACTTACGCACTTCAAATTAAACCAAGAATATTCAAAAAATCTAAGATAACAGGGTATAACTTTTGGACAGGTATTGGTGTCTGACTCTCATATTCGAGTGAGTCTAACTAGGTAACATAGAGAATAACAAAGCTGTAATAATCATGACAAAATGAGATGTGCATATGCCGCTACTACATGTCACAATGGTATCTAGGCCGAAAGTAAGATGACAGAAAATTGCGGGATGAAGCTCAAAAGAATGGAAGTATGCTTACAAAGGTTGAGTCTTTACTGATCCTTAAAGGATTGAAGTTAACAGGCACTTGAGCCACAAAGAGCTCCACATAATGTAGCAAGAAAAGACCGCAATCAAAGCAATTTTCCTGCTGCGGCAGCTGTCCAGAATAAAAACAACGTTATTGCTAATAACATAGTTCATCATCCTATACAAGTACACAGCAGCAACATATAACAAGAAAAATAGAATATCTTATATTTGACGCAAATCAGTGATAATACCTCAGGTAAGACAAAACGTAGGTTCAGAAATTTTGAAGATATATCTTCAGATGCCTCCTTTTCCCTCTCTTTCCATTCCTCAAAAAGATAACTGTGAGTCAAAAAGAGAGTATAAATAATCTTCACTGAATAAACTCGCTGAATAATTGCAAGGCACAGCCTTCAGGAGGATGAGACAAAATCAAAAGTATAACAACGTGATTACTTTTCAACATGATGTCAGATATCTAACACAATATGGCAATTAAAGCAGGGATCGGTCCCAAAGGAACCAAAACAATCATATAAAATCAAACGCCTTCTCAGTGGAACGGAGAAAACAGGCGATGAATCTCATAGTGAGTTACCTTTCAACAAGTATAAATGATTACTTTTCAACATGTCAGACATCTAACAAATGTGGCATTTAAAGCGTATCAGTCTCAAGGATCCAAAACAATCATATAAAATCAGATGCTTTTCAGTGGAATGGGGAAAAAAGGTGATGTATCTCGCAGTGAGTTACCTTTGAACAATACCCTTAAGTCCAGTATGGCTTCCCCTGATAGAATCCATGTGTAATATATACGGAACTTTTGAAGTTTCATTCATGTCCTCATCTGAAAAGGAGAAACAAAAGCCAGAGTAACATCATCATGACATCTACCCAAAATAAAGTAACGTAATTCCAACAGGGACTAACCTTTAAATGTAGCCACTTCACCAGGGTGACATATAATTATAAGACTCCAATGAAGACTGGCAATACAAGAGCAAACATTTCTTATCAGCGCCTAAAATGTCACTAATGAGAACACAGTTGAGGTCAAGATTCAGAGGTCAACATTGTGTCAACGATTCAATTCTTACTTATAATTCACAGGAATAAAGATGTAATCCTTCTGAAAAAAGTCCACTTTCCTAGTCCATTTGCGAACACGTTGAAAAGCAGCCTTAGCATCAAAATCACCAGGAGAAGTCTTGTCTGGATCAGCCAGCTTCCGGAAGAAGAAGCTGTTAAAGAAGTGGAACCTATGCCTTTCCCCGGGTAGAATAATGTTCTTTAAGTATCTGATCATCAGTAAACAAGAAAGTACACAAGAGAAAACTTAAATAAGTCAAAGCAAAAACTGAAAAGGTTGCAAAGGTTGTTCCTAGAAACAAAATGGATCAAAAGTTAAGGCAGGATGCTTCTGAAGTAAAAACACAGAAGCAGGGAAAAGAAAAACATTCAGTGTGTACCCTGGACCATTGTAGTTAAGACACTAGAGCTTGGGGGAAGACAAGGGCATCATTGCACGGTGTCTTTGTACTCTGAAATTTTTTGTTAAGGCTTCAAAAACAGATTTATTGGGGGTCTTATGCTCATCATGTGTTACTGTCCTCTCTCTTATAATACACTCATGTCTCTCTTCATCGAGGGACCAATAGCACGAATTCTTGTTCAGAATCAGAAGCAAGATGCGGAAACAAGGTTGAATAATTTCTCAGCCTGAGTCGGTACAAATCTAAAATGTAAAAACCTATAATTCAAATAAATGCTCAGAATGGTTCATACTCTGCATCAAATCCGTACAGAAGAGGAGGCAAGACCCACTTTGGCGAGAGCTTGAACAATATACTCATTAGAAACCCAGAAGAACAGCAAAAGTGCCTTCCATTTGGACAATCTTACATTAGAATTCTGAGCTCCTATGCAGTTTTGAGAAGATGTATTGCAACTCCATATTAATGCTTCAATGTTGAAATTTTTTGGGATAGTTAATATTTCTTAACATAGTATCAAAGTCTCTCATACTACAGGCATGGAGTTCAAATCCTTACAACCCCTATTCTTAATATTGACACATTTAAAGCACGAGGTGTGGGATGGACCGATTCATTATCGGTGCTTCAAACCTGGTGAGAATTCACAACAGAAGGTAATGTTAGAGTATAGAACTTTTCAGTCTTCACCTAACTGCTTAAGCTTTTGAAATAGTTCCTTCCTTGAAAAGTATATACGCACGTTTTAGTCATTATGAAGCAAATACTAAGGTGGGAGAAGAAACAACAATAACGTTCATACTTGTATAATGGTCACTTGAAAACACCAATGAGGTAGATAAGAAAAACTAAAACTAACATAACAATTTTTTTTTTTTTATAACATATACATCCATGCTTACTTGATGTAGAAGTCAATGATTGTATCGTTGATGAAAGTTTCGGGCTCTAGTAGTTCGACATCCTTCTTACTGATGGAAACAGCATCAACGTCCCCTTTGGGATAGACAACATCTTCAAATGGCTCATCAAAACTGAAAGCATATATAAAACACAAGAACAGGGAGTAAGATTTGCAAACAGTTTCAGACAGTTCAATCTAGGTGAGAGCAATCCAGTTCTAAATAGAATGATCTTGTCTCGCTTACTTTGGAATAAAATGCCCTGAGGAAGACTCACTGCTTTCAGGAGATGCAACTCCATAGGCCTCCTTTTCAGTGCTGCATGAGAAAAATACATTCACGTGAAGGAATTCTCAGAATTTGTATTTTTTTGAGTTCCCCAAGAGAGTGCATTTTAGAGAACGTGAAGCAGGAAATGCAATTATGGGCTCATGGAAGGAACATGAAGATTCAACAGCTCCTAAATATATATATATAATTTCTTATCGCCAATTTTCCCCTTTACTAGTTGCTCTTGAGCAGTTAAACGACCATTTTGGGATTTGACTATGCTTTGAGCTCCCAATATAAGTAAACAATAGGCTGGTCTGTGAAAGTTCCGTTTTCCTGGTTATAGATTTCACTTAAAAGAAATGGGATAAGGGTGAAAGAATAGAAGTTGTAGTTGGCTCATGACAAGGTGATGCATGCCTCACTTGGGTAAGATCTTTCCACTTCAATATCACAAGCATGAATTCAGCTCTAATAAATCAATGTTATCAGAACTTCAATAAGTTAGTTATTGCAAAAACTGAGAATGTATTGGCCTTGATGAGTGTACTTGTTAGTTATTTGGAAAATCAATATACTCGTGTATGATGTCACAAAGCATGGATATTATATCAGCCAATCGTTTTGAAAAACATGTAGTACCGCTGCATAAAGAAAGACCATGATTCAAAACAGGTCCCTCAACCACGGACATAAAAGAGAAACAATAAATCAAGGAAAAAAATTCCAGATAGATGATGCACTGATATACATATTTTGGCTCAATCTAACATGCATGCCTTCTCTTAAATGAATAAATTCTGAACACTCTTTCCATTAAAAAAAGATCATGAAGAAAAGAAGCGGGCATTAAACAAAGATGAATATTGCTTATTGCTTATGGTTTGAATGCACGCATAAATATGCAGAGAGAAAAATATCCTATGTCACCGCAACAGAAGAATACTAACCTCAGTACAATGCACCAGACAGCCTTGTATCTTTTATCCAAAGACATGATCCGCTCTTGTCTCTGGGGCCAATCAGGATCACAAACAACAAATTCCAGTTCTTCAACACCTACATACCAGTCAGAGCATAAAGCTCTATAACGCACATCAAAGGATGCATTAAGAAGTAAACACATCATATCCAACTGAGCTAATGAGTCTCCTCAAACCACCAACTTTTCATTGTGCTCAGTACACAAATGATGCAGCCACCAGATTATACTCGATCAGACTTCTCTGAACTGCCCAAGCATTGTCCAGTAAGTGCACAAGAGAACCAATTAATTGCTTCCAAAATGCTTAAATTTCAAGATAAGGAATCTTTTTATGAACGGAGATAAGATCATAAAAAGTACAACATTGATATTAACTTCCCCTTGGGTCTCTGATACAACAACAACAACAACAAACCCAGTGCCACCAAGGGCTCCCGCCAAAAGCAAGGTCTGGGGAGGGTAGATGTACGCAGCCTTCCCCCTTCAGGGGGCTACCCTGAAGAGAGGACCCTTGGGTCTCTGATGTTACATTAAAATCTTCTCCAAGTGTCCAGCTTTGCCTGACAAAGTGATCACTATGATCCACCAGGACGTAGCATAAAGTACCCAAGCCACAAAGGTGTTTCGTCTTCAATCAATAGAAAAGAAAGAAAGAACAAAGGCCTATTGTGTGAAAAACAGAAGTATAAGATAAGGAGAAAAACAAGAGGCCCAAACGAAGTTTAAACAGAAGGATCCCAACCAAATATCTAAAATAATAGACCCCAAATTCTGCCTTTCAATTATCCACACCAAAGGAAGCTGATGAAAAATCAGGTAAAAGGAGTAGCAACACACAAGCTCTCTAAGATTCGAAAGCCAAGGAGAGCTGCAATAAGTATTCCAGGGGAAGTGGCAGAATACAGAGGAAGTTCTGTTTAGACTTGGAATGGAACATGCAACAGCTAGAATTTGACCACCGCATTGTAATCATAGCTTAAGAGTGGTACTCAAGTTAAAACAAGGGATGAACCCAACAAGGAAATACAAGATATCATGAACCAAGCCCCATAAATGAAGTAGCCGCAGTATATCAGATGCTCGAGAGCACTAATCCGTGGTTCACGATAGTTTAAACACTAAAGCTCAAATCGAAATTAGAGATAAATGATAGACATTGACAAGGACATGCAAGGAAATGATGAAACAAGCCCCCTGGATAAATTAGCTTAGGAGCACTAACCTGAAGGGGCATGAGCATTGCCACCTTGAGCCGCATCCTTTGTCAATAACTGTAGTTTAAGTTTAGCTGTCTTATCCTGCATACCAAAACTATTCAAGTATATCAGATCAATAAGAAATTGAAATATTATAAGGTGAACACCAATGGACCCAAATTAGCTCACCATCATCCAATGAGATTCAATATTTAAGATATCATCAATTTTCCAGTCAAGGCGATGGGTCTCACAACCCTGTTCAATGGATGAAGCCTCAACTTTGACGGAATTGTCTGAAAAATTAATCTGGGAGTCTGGCCAATATTCACCACGATAGGCAATATAATCAGTGTGAAGAACAATCGTATTCATATCCTCCTGCCAAGCACAACTAAATGCATATCAAAACACAAGCTGAAACAAGATATTTCTCCAATAGATACAATAGGAGAGAACCCGAAAGAAAAACGGATGGTCAATATCCCCACAGTAATTAGATAAAGCATATCACATCAAAATAAACAAAGTAAGAAGATTAACATGATATTTCCCCGCCAATTCTAAATTCATATTTTAGAGTTAGCAGTAGCTCACATTACCACAAGCAAATGAAAATACATAGGTTAATCTAGAAGAACTTGAATAGAGACCACATGAACAACAAAGAGAAAACGATGAAGAACTTACCAATTCTGAACCACTGAATGAGGGCCCTTGAGCTTGATTATCTATTGAACCTGGTTACAGGCAGCAAGCCATCACAAGAACAACAAAGTGAATCAACTGCCTAATAGTAAAAGAATGAACAAGAACAAGCCGACCAAAAAATCATAGCATTACCATTATTTTCAGCCATTGGAAGCGTTGAAGGGGAGCTCTCTTTGATGCTGTCACTACCATCTGACACAGCGGCATCCATTGACCCAATCTGTAAGTATCAAAAGCCAGTCACTGCCTTTTTGAATGACCCTAGGGATTCGAAAATAACTTGTTAAGACAGAAAATTATATTACATTGCGCAACTCCAGGATGTTTGAGCTAAAATTGACATTTGCAGGAGAAGATTCCGCAGGGGTAGCCACTCTCATTTCAATGCCTGTAAAGAAACTCTTGGCGTGCAGATTATCTTCACCAAATTGACAGCACCTTTCGAAGGTTGTCTCTGAAATAATATCAGACTCCACTGAATGTTTGCAACTACCATTTTCAATGGAAATGCCCAGAGGACTATCTGAGGTAGCATGAAGAATACTGTGTTCTTCAACATCCACATATTCTGCATTAACAGTTGCCTTTGACTGAATAACAGAACCTCGAGCAGCTGGTAGCAGATTACCAATCCGCACCAAATTGTGTCAAAAACTCAAATAGGAAAAAGGGAAAACTGATCCATTTATTATCATCGCGAATCAATGAGCAAAATGGTTAGAAACTCAAGATATAGATTGACTAAGTTAAGACAAAACACATGATAATCAGCGTAATCAATTTTAAATCTGGGTCATCGAGCCAATGGAAGGCTTTGATGACCTTGACACGACAATTCGGCAGGAAGGTTACAGAAACCCAGTAGATTCCATCAGTTAGAACTTTCTCTTAACTTCCAACATCATACCTCTTCAGTTTTACTTGCAACACGATACTTTATAATGTCTAATATATGTTGTCAAGGAACTAAATATCTCAAAACTTAAACTGGTAGGTGAAGGACAAGTAATGGTTTTATACTCTAACATGTCCCCTAACACAAATGCTCATTGAGCTTGAAGCATGAACAGTGTATGGACCCACTTCATATCTTGTTATTAAATTATGTTAATATTGAAAGTGGAGGCCATTGGGATTCCAACTCATAACCTCTTGGTCCATAAGATTCCGATACCATATCAAGGAACCAACTGTCCCAAGAGCCTAAGTTGGTGGATGAAGACCCAAGAGGTTTTATACTCTAACAAACCTCGCAGTTTACAAAAGAGTTAACACACGTTGCACCATTTTGGGGGATTAGGTCTGGTTAGCAAACAAATCACTGTTATACCAATCCGTGCTACAATTTCGCTCTCAGTAGTGCATCTTCATTCAGTTGCAAGAAGCAATCCCAAAAAGGCATTCACATTGTCCTCAACTCCCAGACAAACTTCACCATTAAATTGAGATCAATCACAATCTGACCATCGTACAAGTGAAGCAAGTATACTGTTAAACTTCACCACAAAGTTGGAATGCAGCAGATTCACATATAAATGCAAGTGGAGTTCCATCTGAAACCAATTGGCATTAGGTGGAGTAACCCACTAGGCTTATTGACCTATACTCCCTCACAACTCCTATGTGGGATTTTACTAGACTCATATGTGAAGTCCTTAACATATACGTAATTTGATGTAATCCAAGACATATTTACACAACAAAACATCGCAAAACGATATCAAAATAGAAGTGCTAACTCTAATTCATAGCTGAACTGAAAACCCCTCAATTCCAAAACCACAAAAACACTAAAAATTGCAAACGAAGGTAAATTATACCTCTCAATCACAAAACAAAAACTAACGTAGATAAAAATTAAACCAAAGATCAACATGAATTAAACCATATGAAATCACATACCGCACTCAAGGAACTGATACTTGGTGTTAGGATCTGAAAATTTAGTTCTCCATTTGAGGGAAACTTCATCGACTAATTCATCTTCCTCTTTGAAATCAAACACTTCCAGATTTCCACATGAAGATTGCTTCATTCTTTGTAGACAGAAGAAAGCGATAGCGAGAGAGAGAGAGAGAGAGAACCCGAGCCCTAATTTTCACTTCTCGTGTCGTAGACTGATAATTCAGAACGAAACGTTTCGGGATTGATATTTATAAACGGGGAAATGGAACGAAAGACCTGGGTTGAACATCACGCGCGGTTATGGCGCGTGCGTGAGTTTACTTGTTTTAGTGGGCCTATGAAATGGGGACGCGAGTTGGGCTGGTATCACCTTAGATTGGGCCAATAGGCCTTTTAAGGTGAAGTTTAAGATACCAAAATAAAAAAATAAAAAAAAGAGAAAAATGGAATCTGAAATATATTATTAATTACATAATAATATAAAATTTTTATCTTATAACAAATAATTTAATATTATTTTTGTGATTGAATATTTTATGTCATTTATTGAGTACATGATTAGGCATATTTTTAAGAATATTTAGCCTTATCTAACTGAAAATATAGTAGTAGTAATTATAAAAGAGGCCTTATATATTGGTAATTTTTATTGGATAATATATTTAAATTATTTAAAAAATATATGCGTCAAAACTTTGATGTCTGTGTATTATCAGGGCTATATTTGGCTGTAACTGTTAGCTGTTAGTATTTAACGTTTAATTGATGGGTAATATATTTGATAAATTAAGATATAAATGAGAAAAAAATAATAAATAGAATTTGATTCTAGAGCGTTTAACAACAAATTTTTTTCCAAACCACGCTACTAGCTGTTTGACTAGTCAAAACATTAAACGCTATAAAAAAAGCTATGAAAAGCTGCTTGCTAGACATAGCCTAAATATGCAATCGATAATTTTTGCTCTATTTTTAGTAATTCATGGCTTCTCAAAAAAGAGTTTCGAGACTAAAAAGTTAATAGGTAGTAAAAAGGTGAATAATATATTAGTAAAGTTTGTAGGTTCTCAAACGACTGATATGATGTGTAATAATGAATAGACGCAAAGATATAACGTGACTTAATTTTGAAGTTCTCGAATTTGGCTGAATTATCAGTTGTTGAGTAAACTAATTCTTGTTTGGGTAAATCAACGAAATTAATATGAAAACGCAAACAAAAGTAGAAGAATAACACTGTGAGAGAAGAGTTATGGTAACATATCCAACAGGGTGAAGAGGTATCATATATATAGAGAAACCAAGGAAAGTACAATTACAAGAAAGCCAAGCGCCCGATTTTTCCCTTTTTTTTGAGAGAGAGAATAGGGTATCGAGGGTAGTGCTCTGATACCGTGTGAAAGAAGAGTTATGGTAACATACCCAACAGGGTGCTAAGGTATCATATATAAAAACAAACCAAGGAAAGTACAGTTACAAGAAAGCCCTTGGGCTAATAATAATATAAATAACTCTATTATCCTAATAAACACCAATAGTTGAACAAAAGCAAATAATTCAAAAGACTAATAAATAAATAAAAGGATTACGAGTAGACACCTTGTCTTGAAAGCAGTTGAGTGTGACAAGGAGCATTTCAAAACGTAGAAGTTACAAGATTACAGTTCTATATCAATCTTGTAGTTTATTCTACAATTGCTCAAATAGGCTTGAATTTTTTTTTCCATAAATAGCACCGAAGCGCAATACAACACAGGCGCACTCGGGAGAGCGAGGCCTGAGCCAACCGAAAACGCCCGGCAAACAAGAAAGCCAAAAAGAGCCAAAGAAACAAGGAAAAGAAAAAACTGGGAACCACAAAAGGAAAAAAACGCGACCCAAAACCAAAGAACCACAAGAGAACAAACCAAAACCCTACCCTAAACAAAAAGAAGCCTACAGCGGAAACTCTGAAGCAAGCTCGGATAACCCAAACACAACTGCGAGGACCAACCGAGAGGACAAAACCACAAATTACCCTCACATAGGCTTGAATTGTTTCCCTCGGATCCACAAATTACCCTCGTATATCAAATACACACCCGAAAAACATGATACAGTTAAACTGTATCGATCTAGAATTGAGGGAGAAATAGAGAAAATTTTGAGGGAGATAAAGAGAGTAGTAAGGGGGAGAGAGAAAGAGTTTGATTAACATTTTGAAAATTATGAGCTTCATACATGCCTATGCCTCTATTTATAGATAGAGAGGAAAAATTACTAACTAATACTAATACTATCTTAATTGCGTAATATAAGGGAAAATTACTTATATTATCATTCATATAAGGTTATCTACTAAAATACTAGTCACATGTCTAACACGTGATTAACTTATTTATCACATATCAAAATAATTTCAAAGAACTAATATAATATGGTTAAGTTATTCTTGTGCATTTTGAACGTTGTTTTGTGTTGATTTTCAATTTCGTTGTACATATATGATTTTTTAAAACAGTTAAGACACTATCATGATACAATATACAACAACAACAGACCCAGTGCCTCAATGGCTCCCGCATAAGCGAAGTTTGGAAGGGGTGGATGTACACAGCTTTATCCATTTGGGGTGTAACCTTGTTAAGAGGCTGTTTCCACGGACCCCCAACCTTATAGAGTTGGCAACACGAGGACTTTCCAGGAGATCACCCATTCTGGTACTACTCTCGCCCAAGCATGCTTAACTTTGGAGTTCTAATAGAATCCAGTGCCTTAGTGCCTGGTGAATGATACAGTATAACACCATTATTTAACAACAAATTTTTAAACTATGTTGGATTTGTGCCAGGGAACCTTTGAAAAAGAAAGTTCAATGGAATATTTAGGTAAGCATATTAATCATGTTAGTGGTTAGAAAGAAACCCTAATTTAAAACAACACAATTAACAACTTTTTTTTTTAAATCATTGAGTATTTTTTCCGAAACCCTAATGTTTTGATCACGAAACAAAGCACTAGGGCTAGTATTGTATTCCCATACGATTGTCATTAACAAGAAATACAGTAGATGGTGGACATATCTGCCACCTAGAACGAGAGCACCTACGACCGAAATGACACGAAGCAAGAAAAGGGGTAACCTTGTTACATGACCTAGGAGCCCAACGAAAAACAAAGTTCCTAAAACAACTGCTGGATGATAACATCCTAATATCCGCTATTACAGTACTACATTCCCACGTAGGGGTAACAACAAAAAATAAGAAATCGATAGCTTGTTTACAATCCGATTTGACAACAACATCTTTCCAACCATTAGCCTTGGCAAGAGAAACGACAGCCCGAATAGCAAGAGTTTCGGCGACGAGAGGCGAGTTGACAAACAACACTATTAACAACTTTTTTTTAACATTTAAGTATTTGTTTGTAAGCAACACTATTTACCATTTAACTCTTATAAGAAATAATGAAGAGTTACAAAATAATATATCTTTACTGATTTTATCGGTTTATATATATTTATTTATGGAAATTATCATTTAAGATATCCTAGCATTTCACTATATACAATGAAGTACTCCGAGGTTTGAAAATTTTATCACTCAGGTACATTATGCTGGAATATGATGAATTTTTGTAATAATCTAGATCTATTTTTAGTCAAGAAATATGGATATAATATATGAATACAATTATATATATATATATATATATATATAAGTTAATACCAATAATTTTATCAAAAAATTAACAAATTATAATAAAATATTAACAAAATGTTGATGCAACCACCTAAATCACCCAATTATGTGTGTTTTTGCATTTTACAGTAAAAAAATAAAATAAATTCTATTAAAAATACTAATACATGGTTGAAATCGTGTTCAATTTTAGCATATTTCAATGAAAATCTATCTAACTTTTGACAAAACATATTTGATTGATAAAATTTCAAAACTTTAAAGTGTCTAAGTGAAAAACTATCTAAAACTTAAGGTATTTCATTATATATATTAAAATATCGGGATAATCGAGTGATAAAATATCTAAAACTTCAGATAATTCATTGTATATATTAAAATATCAGGATACCTAAATGATAAATATTCAAACCTTAGATTACTTAAGTGATAACTTCTCTATTTATCTGTACTTATACCTCTACTCATTATTCTTTACCACAATTTATTTAATATGCATATCATTTGTTTTCGTTAGCAATTTATGTACGGTCCATCATGAGGGTGTCTCAGTCGATGACATCTCCTATCCATGCGGTCATCGCTTAGAGGTTAGGAGTTCGATTCTCGCTGAGGATATACTCGTGACTTATCTGCTCATGGGAGCTTGTGGGCTGTTCTCATGAGTCGGGGTTGGTTGGGGCAACTCAAACCCTCGTCACCAAAAAAAATTTATGTACGAAAAAATTAATTAAAAATTTAAAATTCCTTGGCAAAATATAGAGTAAGTTAAAGTGAAATAAAAGATGCTTATTTCTTGGTTGTAATTTTGTACTTGGCCCTTGGGGCAGGATAAAGTTCACTTCTTTTCCCCCTCCATATACTCTTTTTATGTAAGTACTTGTACCATTTATATAATTTAAAAACTTAATTTTAGAAATAAACTTCTTTATTATTTTTAGTTTCCATATACTCTTTTTAGTTTTCACTTGAAACAGTCTCTCTTCAGGTTAACACCCTAAAAGGCGAAGGCTGCGTACATCCGCCCCTCCAGACCCTGCGTAGGCGGAAGCCCTTGAGGCACTAGGTATGTTCATACTTCAAAAAATGTAAAATAAAAAGGTAAAATAAATATTACGTCAGTAGTCAAATGAGTGGTACAGAATCCACTATCTCATAAAAGTCGTGTCCCACACATACAGATATGTATGGTGACTCCTACGAGAGGGTGATGGCGAGAGGAGAGATTCGGGACCACTCGTTTGGTCGATCACATCGTCTCCCTTTTCACTTGACATTATGCTCCTTCCTATTTTCAACCAAATGTGTGATCCGTAATTCACTATCTCACAAGAGATATAGGATGGCGTTCTTGTGAGAGGGTGTGAGAGGCCAATCCTAGCCCTCCATTGTAATGGGTGGCCAAAATTTGTTAGACGTTAACACCAACTATCAGGGTAATAACGATTATGAGCTTCGAACCTTAGCTCTTCGTGTTTCAAGAATCGGTATAGATATAGATGTCTCGGTTTCTTGGGATATGCATTTGTACTTCAAAGGTTGTCATGTTGGTAGGCGTCAAGGGTTTTGGAGTTCATTGCCTTTTTTCCCCCGCTTGTGTGAGTTTCTTCGGGCTCCGCTTTGTGGGTGCGCCAATTTTATATTGAGAGCTAACTCTCAAACTATCGGGAAAGGAAAAAAAAAAAAACACCACGAGCTTTGAACCAAAGGCCTTCGATTATTGGATTAGATAACATAACTGCTATGCCAACGCAAACATGAACCTCAATGTCGGCAAGCTTGAACTCATCTTGTCCCATGTACATTTTTCTTTTTACAATTGTAAGAACGTAAAACATTACTCTAAGTAGTGCCATGTTAACGAGAAAAAAGAACCTGCAAAATTAACGAGTAACTTAATCGCTATATTAAAACCAGCCGGTCTCTTGCATGATATATGTACCCCATATATTTAGCTAATTGTCTTTAGTATGTCAATAAATATTATTATCTCCGTATAAACAAAAACAACAACAACATCATACCCATTTCCTCAATGGCTCCCGCTTAAGCAGCGTCTGGGAGGGGTATGATATACGTAACCTTATCCCTTCAGAATGATACCCTGACGAGAGGCTATTTTCGAGGACAGGTATTATTATCTTCGTATGACTTATAATACATAATGATTATAAGTATTATTTTAATATATATATATTTTTTTAATCTTAGTACGAAATAGAGGATTTTTTTTAGAATTTTATCAATTTTAGGCTATTTATTTATTTACCAAAAAAGTAGGGTTGCTGAGGAATTTAATTAAATTGACCACCCCCACCACCACCCTTTGCCCTGAACGAATGTGACTTGACTAGACTTTTTGACAGAAATATATTACCAATTTTATTGTTTATTTTAATTGAGAAAATTTATTATTTAGTTTCCTAAAGTTTGATTTTTTATTACTTAAATTTTTTTTATTTTAATATATATAATAAGATATTTTGAGGTTTAAATCTATTATTATTTAGGTACTTTAAAGTTTAAAATTTTATCAATTAAATACCTTTTTATTAAAATTTGATAAATTTTGCTAAAATTGAATATAACTTCGACATTATATTGGTATTTTTATTAGAGTTTGCTATTTTTTGCCAAAAAAGCTAATATGATATGGTTTTGGCAATATTTAGATACTTTACATCAATATTCGATGAACATTTTATTACAATTCGTTGATCTTTTGATGATAACATTGGTTTGACTTATGTATATAATAATGCATTATTTCAACAATATTTGTATAAAATTAGTCAGGTTTTTTACAAAAACTCGCTTTGACATAAGATACCTTGATGATAAAATATTTAAACCTTTAGGATATCTTATTGTACGGCAACAATAACAACAACAACAGCCCAGTGCCTCAAAGGGCTCCCGCATCAGCAGGGTCTGGGGGGTAGATGTACGCAACCTTTCCCCTTCCAGAGCTGCCTTGAAGGGAGGCTGTTTTCGAGGACCCCCAACATGATACGCTTATCGACAGCAATGACGCCTTGCAGCCTGGCATCAAGAGAGCAAATAAGCATATAAGCAGGGCAAAAATAGGCAAATAAAGACAAAGAAATATGTAGTAAACAGATAGTCAATCAGATAACATATCATACAAAAGTGCGCCGAATCTGGACTACCCTAAGGCCTAGAATACTAGTGATAGCACAAAAGGCTGGCCCACACTGCTCTAAGCCGCTACATCTACTATTCCTATGCTAGCCCTCCATTGGGCTCTATCTAAGGCCGTCTCCTCCCGAAGGTTTAGGCGGGTAAGGTCTTGTCTGATCGTCTCCAACCATCTCTTCTTTGGCCTACCCCTCCCTCTCCTGCCTAGCATCGTCAGGGGATGCTCACATCTCCTGATTGAAGCGGTGCTCGGTCTCCATCTAACATGTCCAAACCACCTCTAACGTTGCTCCCTTAATTTATCCTCAATGGGGGCCACGCCCAATTCACCTCTTATGACGTCGTTCTTGATCCTATCCTTCCTTGTGTGTCCGCACATTCACCGTAGCATCCTCATCTCCGCCACCTTCGTCTTCTGTGTATAATGTTGTTTCATCGTCCTACACTCTGCCCCATAGGACATGGCCGGCCTCACTACCATCTTATAGTATCTTCGCTTTAGCTTTGAGGAAAACTTTCTATCGCACAGTACCGCTGAGGCCATTCTCCATTTATACCATCCTACTTTAATCTTGTTGTTGACATCCTCGTCAACTTCGCCGTTGTGCTGTATCATGGATCCCAAGTATCTGAAACTCTCATTTCTCGGTATAGGGTCCGATCCAATTTTGACGTCTTCTCTGCTAGGCGTGGTGGAGGGATCGAACTTAAGCTCCATGTACTCGGTCTTGGATCTACGGAGTCATAAGCCCTTCGATTCCAATGTCCTTCTCCACAATTCTAGCTTCTCATTGACCTCTTCCCGCGATTCCCCCACCAGCACTATGTCATATGTGAAAAGCATACATCAAGGTACACCTTATTGGATGTTCCTAGTGAGCTCATCCATGACCAGAATGAATAGATAGGGGCTCAAGGCAGATCCTTGGTACACCCCGACTTTTATCGGGAATGCGTCTGTCTCCCCTTCCACTGTGCGTACCCTAGTCCGTGCATCCTCATACATGTCTCTAATGGCCCAGATATTGGCATGGGGATGCCTTTCCTATCCAAAACCCTCCATAAAACCTCCCTTGGCACTCTGTCATACGCCTTCTCAAGATTAATGAAAACCATGTGTAGGTCAGTTTGTCTCTTCCTGTAATGCTCTATCGTCCGCCTTGGGACATTGATGGCTTCTATCGTTGATCTTCTAGGCATAAATCCGAATTGGTTCTCGGATACCTCTGTCTGGAGTCGTAACCTCCTCTCTATGACCCGCTCCCACAACTTCAGCGTGTGGCACACTAATTTGATGCCCCGATAGTTGGCGCAGCTCTGGATGTCGCATTTGTTCTTATAGATTGGGATCAATGTGCTCTTCCTCCATTCGTCGGGCATCTTCTCCCCCATTAGGATATCTCATTGTACATATTAAAATCTTATGTGACCTATATGATAAATACTCAAATTTTATGATACCTAAATGATAATTCTCCTTTAATTAATTCAGCTGCAAGCTCGTGAGAATAGAGAGTTTGAGAGTTTGATGGTTGGATCCAATTGAATATGACTTACTCCGCCTAATGTTAATAGATTTTAGGGTGGAACCCCATTTAAATTTATATGTGATTATGGACTCGTTCTAGGGCCAAGTGAAATTTAATACAGAAAATATTAAATCTATTAAATTTGTAAATGTTTAGTAGATTAAATATTTTTAAATTTTAAATATAAAATTAAAATCATTTTGTTATTATACATTAAATATATTTGTTTTTATTTTCTATCCAAATTAAATGTATTTTTAGATATATAAACCATTGCGTACATATGCGAGGTGGTCGTACAACAACATGGCTCTTCATACGCCACCCTAAGCCTTAGGCATATAAACTTTATTTTATATATAAAATGCACTTTATATTAATTTTACAATAATAAAGAGATATAATAATTTTTGAACATAGCAACGAGGTACGACATTGTCTTAAATAGGGGTTGCGAACATGATGGGGAGAGGGGACATATGCTTCGACTTCAAAATCTTGTGCTTAAAATATGAGTAGTCTGAAAACTGCACCGAACTCAACATATTACGAAGGTACAAAAATTTCTCTAACAGGATCATAATATTTGGAAAGGGGGGATAGACTCGAACCCAAGACCTTAAATAAGGGTAGGGAGCGTAATAACTACACCAACTCTAGTGTGGACCCCGAACCTCAGCTTGTTAGGCTTGGCTGGGCTCAACTCATTTGCACGTACATTTAGTCATTGATCCCAATTCAGTGTACCATATATAGCCCATTCTCAAGGCTTTATTGATCTTCTAAAACTATTATTGTTGTTCGTTATTTGACAACTGACATAGTATTAGAATCTTGTTGGTTAGGAGGATAGAAGTTCAAATCTCAATTGTCATATCTTCAATAGTAACGTGATTTAAGCCTTCAGAGATGTTATTGTTGGTAAATATATGACGTAGTTCGAGTAAAAGAATATATTTAAAATAAGGGAGGACAAAAACGTAGCATTTTAGGTTGAAGTAATTCTTTGAATTCTATTTTTGGGGCAATGTCTGAATTGCCTCTCACTTGTGAAATTAATTACTTGTTTGTATGAGATGCCCAGCTGCCCGGATGTACTATTTTCTGCCCGAACAGTGCTGCCCGCTCTGATCCAATTGTACTGGCTGCCCGAATAGTACTTCCTGCCCGGATCCTTTTAAGTGTACAGCTGGCTTGCTCTTTTTCACCCTCATCTCTCTCTCCCTTAACCAGAAACCCGTTAGGGTTTTCTTGTGAGGCTCTTCCAGAAGGTTCTGTTGCTTCATCTCGGCCGTTCGAGCCTCGACACGCGTCACAAGATCCGGGGCCTCGATATATGAACCGTGTGTAAGTTTCGACCGTCCGATTGTTGCGTAAGTTAAAGGCTGTGATGAGCTTTAGGGTTTTTTTCTTAGGTCGTAGCTTGGGGGTATTTAATGCCGAGTTGGTTGAGTCGTAGAGGCAACGAAAAATCAGTTTTCTTCTCCTCTCCCCTTCTCTCTCTGGCGATTTTTACCCTTGAAGGCTCCCTTGAAACCCTAACCCTAAAAACGAATCTCTGAGCCATAATACACTTAGGTTCCAACCTCGTGAGCCTCGGATCGAAGTGTAATCGTGTTCGTTGAGCTCTGTTCGTGCTATTGGAGCTCCGTTGCTGGCCAGAAGCTCTGTTCGTGTTCCGGTGGAGGTCCGGTCATGGTGTTCTTGGAGTGTTCTTGAGCCTTACTCGTGGTGTGAGCGACTTGCTTGCAATTTCGGTAAAATCTAGTTCACAAGGGGAGGTATACTTCTAAACCTACTAGATTCGGTTGTTCTCTTGAGTCTTGTGTTGTATTTGAGGTTTATGAAGTGATTTGTGTTGTAATTAGTCTAGGTCTAGTTTAAGTTGGTTCTTGTGGGGCAAGATCTGAGATCTTGAAGTTATTGCTGTGTGTTATCTTTGTGTGTCTTGTTTGAGAAGTTTATCTGTGTCATTTTGTGTAAGATTTGAATAATTACACATAACAAGTGGTATCAAAGCCCAGGTTAGAACACGGTCTAAAATAAAAAATGGCCTCAGCTAAACATGACATCGAGGAATTCACGGGTAGAAACGATTTTGAGCTGTGGAAAGTCAAGGTACAAGCACTGCTTATGGCCCTTAGCGTTAGTTCTGCACTTCTGGAAGATAACGATCTTCCAGAAGGTCTCAAACCGTCAGACAAGGCTAATATGGATAAAGTAGCTCACGGTAATATCTTACTTTGTTTAAGTAACACAGTTCTAACTAAAGTGTCATCTGAAAAAAGTGCCTTAGATGTCTGAAAAAAGTTAGAACAACTATATGCCTCTAAATCCCTCTCTAATCGAGTATATTATATGGAAAGATTTTACTGCTTTAGAATGGACGAGAACAAAAACATAGAGGACAATTTAGATGAATTCTATAGAGTATTATCAGACTTGGACACTCTAAAAGTAGAAATAACTGACGAGACTCAGGCTATAATACTTTTAGGATTATTCCCTAAATACCTAAGTTCTCTAAAAGAAACTCTAAGATACGGCAGAAAGACCACATCACTAGTAGAGGTAGAGGACGCCCTAAGATCTAAAGCAGTAGAACTAAAGAAAGAGGGAAAATACTATCCTAGTAATAGTGGCAATCGCTGTGAAAGCTTAAACATACGAGGTAGAACTAAAACAAAAGACAACTATAAAAGAAGAGGTAGGAACCACTCAAGATCCAGGTCTAGGGGTAAAAAAGATCTGTCTCATGTAAAATGCTATGAATGTGGAAAATTCGGCCACTATAGGAGCATTTGTCCTGAAAACAAGAACCAAGCTAGGGCTGATTACACTGTAGAAAATCATGAATGTGGAGAAGTATTGATTGCATCTACTGATTTCACTTACCATGAGTGGGTACATGATTCTGGATGCAGTTTTCACATGACGTTCGATAAGTCTTATTTTACTGATTATGTATCTGTAAATAGTGGAAAGGTCATGTTAGGAAATGACCATGCATGCAAGGTGGTAGGTGTCGGAACAGTTAGGGTTAGAATGTCGGATGGCACGATCTTTACCCTAGAGGGAGTTAGACATGTACCAGAACTCAAAAGAAACCTGATATCCTTAGGACAACTTGATCTTAGTGGACTGACCCTAAAGGCCTGTAGGGGAGTGATGAAAGTCCTGCGAGGTGTCCTTGTTGTAATCAAGGGAGAGATCAAGAATGGATTATATGTCCTTAAGGGAGAGGTAGTTTCTGGGGAGGGAAACATGTCCAAGATCGACCCTAAGGACACGACCAACCTATGGCATAGGAGGTTAGGACACATATCCGAGAGAGGACTAATAGAGCTCCAAAAACAAGGTTGTTTTGGTGCTGATTCTGTGACAAAACTTGATTTCTGTGATCATTGCATCTATGGTAAGCATCCTAGGATTGCATTTAGTGTAGGCTCGCATACTACCCATGGCATTGTTGATTACGTTCACACTGATCTATGGGGACCCTCAAGGGTTCCCACAATGGGTGGAGCCCATTATTTCCTGTCCATAGTAGATGCTTTCTCAAGAAAAGTATGGGTGTTTCTACTTAAAAATAAAAACGATGCATATGATACTTTTGTTAAGTGGAAAACGTTAACTGAGAATCAAACAGGAAAGAAACTGAAAGTATTAAGAACTGACAACGGTCTAGAATGTGTGAACTCTGAATTTGACAAGCTTTGTGATGATAATGGTATAAAACGACATAAAACTGTAAGGGGAACCCCTCAACAAAATGGTGTAGCCGAACGCATGAACCGGACCCTACGAGATAGAGTAAGGTGTATGTTGTTTTCAGCCGGGTTATCAAAACAGTTTTGGGGTGAGGCTGTTAACACAGCCGCATACCTAATTAATAGGTCACCCAACTCTGTTTTGAAAATGAAAACACCCGAGAATGTTTGGAGCGGAAAGAACGCTAACTATGATAACCTAAGAGTATTTGGGTGCTCAGCTTTTGCACACCAACGAGAGGGTAAATTGGAACCTAGGGCTGTAAAAGGCATATTTCTAGGCTATCCTTCAGGCGTAAAGGGTTTTAGACTAGGCATGAAAGAGGGAAACAGAACTATAACAATAATTAGTAGGGATGTCATCTTCAACGAAGATGAGATGCCCTACATTAAAGAACAATCGAGCAATAGTTCAAATGTTAGGGAATTCGACCCAAACTACTACGAATTTGAAGTTAACCCACCTAGTCCTCTAAACCTGAGAAAAGAACCTGAAGATGACCTAGATAACTTCGAAAATATTGATAGAAATGCTGCTGTAACAGTGCCTAATAGAGCTGAAATTGAACCTAATGTACCTGAAAATGATGTTCAGGACCTGGAAACCTATCAATTGGCTAGGGATAGAGTTAGGAGAGAATCTACAGCCCCTGAAAAATATGGATATGCTGAGTGTATAGCTTATGCATTAAACACAGCTTTAGATTACGTAGAAACCGAGCCATTGTCCTACACTCAAGCAATCAACAGCAAGCATTCAGCCGAGTGGCTGAATGCTATGACAGTTGAAATGGAGAGCTTGAGGAAGAACAATACTTGGGTCTTGATTCCCAAGCCCAAGGGTAGAAAAATCATAGGTTCAAAATGGATCTTTAGAGTTAAAGAACCTGATACTCCTGAAGGTTTGCCCCGGTTTAAGGCTAGACTAGTTGCCAAAGGTTTTTCACAAAAAGAGGGGATAGACTATAATGAAATTTTTAGTCCTGTCGTAAAACATACCACTATTCGTGTTATTATGTGCTTGATTGCCTTCTATGACATGTCTCTACATTAGATGGATGTTACTACTGCATTTTTGCATGGAGAGCTTGAGGAAGAGATCCTCATCTCCCAACCCGAGGGGTTTATTGAACCCGAGCAGTCTGAGCATGTTTGTTTGCTGAAAAAATCGCTGTATGGGCGGAAACAGTCACCCAGACAGTGGTATAAGAGGTTTCATGCATTCATGGTAGATAATGGTTTTAGTAGGACTGTTCATGACTCATGCTTGTACTATAAAGACATTGACTGTTCTGATGCTATTTTTCTGCTAATATATGTAGATGATATGTTATTAGCTAGCAAGTCCCTAAAGCAGATTTCTGACTTGAAATCTCGGTTAAACGGCTCGTTTGATATGAAAGACTTAGGGGAAGCTAAAAGGATATTAGGTATTGATATCATCAGGAACAGGTCTAAACGAACAGTACATTTAAGTCAAAGTCATTATCTTAACAAGGTTTTGAAAAGGTTTAATATGTTCGAGTCAAAACCAGTGAAACAATCTTTAGCATCGCAGTATCAATTTTCAGCAAGTCAATGCCCTAATACTGAGCAAGAAAAGTTTAAAATAAGCACAATACCGTATGCTAACGCCATAGGATCATTAATGTACGCAATGACCTGTACTAGACCGGACTTAGCGTTCCCCATGAGTATATTGTCACGCTATATGTCAAATCCCGGTAAGGTACATTGGGATGGTGTTAAATGGTTGCTAAGATATGTAAAAGGGTCAATTGATTTGGGCTTAACATTTGGTAGAGACCAAAATGAACTTAGATTGACTGGTTTCGTAGATTCCGATTTTGCCGGTGATCTAGACAGGAGACGATCTACGTCAGCCTATGTTTTCACTTTAACGGGTGGAGCTATTAGTTGAAGGTCAAAGTTACAGACTTTAACCTCTTTATCTACTACCGAGTCAGAGCTCCTAGCAATATCGGATGCCGTTAAGGAAGCCATATGGCTGAACGGCTTGTTAAATGAGTTAAAACTGAACCTAGGGTCACCCAAAATCTATTCAGATAGTCAATCTGCCATTGCCCTTTGTAAGAACCCAGTTTTCCATGATAGAACGAAACACTTAGCAGTCAGGCGGTATTTTATCATGGATAACATAGAAGAAAATCAGATTGATCTGCTGAAAATTTGTACCGAGGATAACCTCGCTGACATGGGGACTAAAGGTCTTCCGTTAGAGAAGTTTACACGTTTTGTTGAACTTCTTCAAATGGAATGGAACCCAGGGTGATACTGGATGTAAAATTGTTAATCATATACTTACCAAGGTGGAGTTTGTTATTGTTGGTAAATATATGACGTAGTTCGAGTAAAAGAAAATAATTAAAATAAGGGAGGACAAAAACGTAGCATTTTAGGTTGAAGTAATTCTTTGAATTCTATTTTTGGGGCAAATGTCTGAATTGCCCCTCACTTGTGAAATTAATTACTTGTTTGTATGAGATGCCCAGCTGCCCGGATGTACTATTTCCTGCCCGAACAGTGCTGCCCGCTCTGATCCAATTGTACTGGCTGCCCGAATAGTACTTCCTGCCCGGATCCTTTTAAGTGTACAGCTGGCTTGCTCTTTTTCACCCTCATCTCTCTCTCCCTTAACCAGAAACCCGTTAGGGTTTTCTTGTGAGGCTCTTCCAGAAGGTTCTGTTGCTTCATCTCGGCCGTTCGAGCCTTGACACGCGTCACAAGATCCGGGGCCCTCGATATATGAACCGTGTGTAAGTTTCGACCGTCCGATTGTTGCGTAAGTTAAAGGCTGTGATGAGCTTTAGGGTTTTTTTCTTAGGTCGTAGCTTGGAGGTATTTAATGCCGAGTTGGTTGAGTCGTAGAGGCAACGAAAAATCAGTTTTCTTCTCCTCTCCCCTTCTCTCTCTGGCGATTTTTACTCTTGAGGCTCCCTTAAAACCCTAACCCTAAAAACGAATCTCTGAGCCATAATACACTTAGGTTCCAACCTCGTGAGCCTCGGATCGAAGTGTAATCGTGTTCGTTGAGCTCCGTTCGTGCTATTGGAGCTCCGTTGCTGGCCAGAAGCTCTGTTCGTGTTCCGGTGGAGGTCCGGTCGTGGTGTTCTTGGAGTGTTCTTGAGCCTTACTCGTGGTGTGAGCGACTTGCTTGCAATTTCGGTAAAATCTAGTTCACAAGGGGAGGTATACTTCTAAACCTACTAGATTCGGATGTTCTCTTGAGTCTTGTGTTGTATTTGAGGTTTATGAAGTGATTTGTGTTGTAATTAGTCTAGGTCTAGTTTAAGTTGGTTCTTGTGGGGCAAGATCTGAGATCTTGAAGTTATTGCTGTGTGTTATCTTTGTGTGTCTTGTTTGAGAAGTTTATCTGAGTCATTTTGTGTAAGATTTGAATAATTACACATAACAAGAGACATTCGAAAAATGAAATGATACAGAGGTGCATTTTGTACATTGTTCACACTTCAAGCCCATTGCCATTTGTCTATAGTATAAAATCATTTTCCCCATCAACTTAAGTTTTTATGACCGCTGGTTTTATGATAGTGTACGGAATCCAAAAAAAAGGAAAAAATATCTTATTTGGGTTTTCTGCTAACGAGGAACCCTATTATCCGATAAACCCCGACCTATGCAGCGACCCACAACCACAAGAGGCAATTAAGTCAAGAATTTCTCAATGAGAAGTTCAAAGGGGGGAATCAAACTCTAGGCATTTTGGCCTAAAGCAATACTCCATCATTTCAATTGTCTCTTAGTTACATATCAAATGAGGTTCCATCCCAAAACTAATTGGGATGGAACCTCATTCGGTATGTAACAATTGTATCAAAGCCATCGATCCTCTGATCAATTTTAAGGAGCTCAGTTTGGTACAGGACAGACCCTGCTCGATAGCCATGCTTGACAAGTCACACATAATGGACCCAAGTTTTGGAAAGGGCTATCTAAAGTAAAGTGAAGTCGTCCATGAGAAAAAAATGACTACATACTCAGAAAGAAGCGGTCGAGGATAACGGTTGGTGGTTTGATACAAGTTAAAAATTGAGCAAAATTAAAGTACAATCCCACATAGGTAGGGTAGAAGAGAAAATACCTGTTTATATACCTTATGAGCTACTCCACTCCTTGCCTATTAGTTTTAGGATATAACTTCATTTAGTATGCAACACTCTTACTAGTGAGACCAGACCTTACAAACGATAACAACAACAACAACAACAACTAACTCAATGCTTCAAGGGCGCCCGCATATGCTGTGTTTACGAGGGGAGGGATGTACACAGCCTTACCCTTTTCGGATACTACTTTAAAGAGAGGTTATTTCCCACGATCCAACGAGACAAGACCTTGGTGAATTTTATTTCGATTTTCTCCCTATGAAATTTGTCACATTACAAATCCTAAGAATCAAATCCATTTTCACAAATTAATGTTCGGGGAGTAAAATAGATTAAAAAGAGAGAGAGAGGGAAAGGGAGCCCCTTTTATAGAAAAAAAATAAAGATAAGGAAGAACTTCCATTCTTGAACAACTAAACTCATCTTTCTTCTTTCATGTCTCTCTCTCTCTCTCTCTCTTATTTCTCTCTCTATAATTTTTTCCAAGCTTGGCTTTAATCTTTGATACAGCCAGATTGTGAGATCATTTCTTCTGGGTCTACTATCCCCAGCTACCTCTGCTAGGTAATATTATTATTATTCTCCCGTTAAGTACTGTACATGTGAGTCTAGTTGAATTTTGTATTAGAGTTACAAAAAAGATCAATATATAATGCCATTTGGTTTTAGAACAGACCCCACTTGTGAGTACTCATAAATAGATCTATTAAGTGCTCGACGTGTGAGTCTAGTAGAATTCTATATTCGAGTTGTTACTTGTTAGACAAAAGAGATCAACGTATAAATTTAGTGAGTTATTCCACCTGATGCCATTTGGTTTATACGTGTCAATATTATTATTTCAAACTCACTTCTAAATATTTTCTGTATACAGTTTGTAATTTAGTAGCGGATTTTAAAAAAGAGTTGAGTCACGTATTATTTTGATAATAATATATTTTTCTCCGACAATAAAATCACCCGAAAAGAACATATAAAATAGACCCGATGATAAAATGAAAATTTACGATGCCCAACAGTTTCTGGAAATAGAAAAAGAATTAGCAGAGGGGATGTTTAATTTGGGGGTTTCTTGAAAGAGGGTCTGATTTCTAGGGTTTCTCTTTTGCTATTTTTAGTACACAGAACCCTCGTTTTTTGTACACAAAAACCCCCTTTTTAATTAATTTTTATTGAATATTTGTTATTTATAGTTAAATTTCTGAAATGAATTTATATATTTATATGTGTAGATCTATTTTAACATGCATCATCCTATGTGGGTTTTTGTTCAATTATGGAAATTTGATTGATTTCACATCAGGGGGTAATTTTGATTTTGTATTTCTGAAATTAAAACCAAAAAAATCTGTTTTAAATATTAAATTTTGTTGGTTTTATAAGATTTAAATAAAAGTACAACAATAACAACAAACCCAGTGCTTCAAGGGCTCCTGTAAAAGCGGGATTTGGGCGGTTGATGTACACAGCCTTCCCCCTTCAGGATATGAAGTTGAAGAGAGGCTGTTTCCGAGGACCCCTAACCTGATTATGTCATCTTCGTGTCATGGTAACCTATGAGCAATAAGGTATCAAAGCAAAAGAGTAAGCTATAGCATAAAACGAGCAATACAAAAGATTTAAATAAAAGTAAAAGCGAAAATTTATAGACATGAAAAATTGTTTTTTTTTTTTTTTTTTTTTTTTGATAATTAGAAAAATTGTGTCTTTAAATTTTTAGTTTTCAAAAATTTGAGAATTGAAAATTAAACTGATGTACCGAATAAACCCTATTTTGTATGTTATGAAAACTAGAAGTTAGCTTTTATAAATAATTTGTTGTTATTAATCACGTACAATTGAACTAAGAAAATAAAAATAAAAATAAGAAATTGTTTATAAAACATGAATTTTATTTTGTTAAAAATAAAAAATTACAAATATAAAAGAGATAACTGTTAATGAGTAGTATCAGGATGGGTGATCTCCTGGGAAGTCCTCACCCTCAGGTTGGGGGCACTGGGAAACGGCCTCTCTTCAGGTTAACACCCTGAAGGGGGAAGGCTGTGTACATCCCCCCGACCCTGCGTAGGCGGTAGCCCTTGAGGCACTGGATATGTTCCTATGTTCCTTTAACTGTTAATGATTCCATCCATGAGCCTAATAAGAAACCTACATACCGAACATCTATTGGTTTTTATGATTATTTTTTTTTTTTATAAATAGTGAAGGCAACTCGAGATACAAAAACCAGCATCTTATAAGGAGATTCAAAAGCCACCCACGGAGGTTACACCTCCATTAATCAGGACAAAATATAACAACAAAACAGCATCCACCCCCGAACACCTGGTGGCACACCTATCTTGACCCAATTGGTTTTTCCAATAAAACCCCAATTTGCTGAATCTCATATATGTCGACTTCGTAATCAAGTCTATGGCTCGATAAATTGAACGATAATAAACAAGTCCTCAATCTGATATTATAACTTTGGTATTTTAATTTTCCTTTGGATTTTCTAGGTTATTTCCCATATATATATATATATATATATATATATATATATGGTCGTGTTCTTATGAGACGGTGAGAATGTGAGAGGGGCGAATCCTGACCCTTCATTGTAATGGATAGCCAAGATTTATTGGACATTAATAAAATAACAATTTACGACCACGATTGGTCGAGTATTGAAAAAAAATAATTTCCCTTTCTTACCCCTTATTTCTTTCTGCCCCATGAAGAGGTATGGATAGTAAAATGTTATTTTTTTTAATGTTCAATAAATCTTGGTCGTTCATTACAATGAAAGGTTAGGGTTTGCTCCTCTCACACGCTCTCTCTCATAAAAACGCCACCCTATATATATACACACACATACATATAAAGAATTGGGAAAAAAAATTATATATACACAACAACAACAACAAGCCTAGTGCCTCAAGGGCTTCCGCGAAAGCAGGTCTGGGTAGGGTAGGATGTACGCAGCCTTACCCGTTAAGGGTGGTACCCTAACGAGAGGCTGTTTCCGAGGATCCCAATCTGAAAAAAAATTATATATATATAAATTAATTAGTAGTAGAAACTAATATAAATATATGGTGGGGGTGGTGAAAAATACAGTGCAGAGAGGGGGGAGAATGGCAAGGGAGAGGATCAAGATAAGGAAGATTGACAACATAACGGCTAGGCAAGTCACCTTCTCGAAGCGGCGGCGCGGCCTCTTCAAGAAGGCGGAGGAGCTCTCCGTCCTCTGCGATGCCGATGTCGCCCTCCTCGTCTTCTCCTCCTCCAGCAAGCTCTTCCACTTCTCGAGCTCCTGGTACGTCATTGTATATATATATGCCTTTGTGCTTTCGTTTCTTTTGTAATTTGATCGAGTGTAATATGAAGTCATTCTCGAGTCTTCAACTTAGGGTTTATAGGTTTCGAGATGTAATAGAGTCGTGTTCGTTATGAGATCGAGAGTTTGAGCTTTTTCAGCTCTACACTTAATATTAGTATCATTTTAGCATAACGAATGAGTTGGGGTTGTGAGAGAAAAGAGACTACCGTATAAGTGGAGTGAACTAGTCCACCTAATGCTCATTGATTTTAAAATAGAACCTCACTTGGACTTATATGTAGATCTCGTGCTTACTAACTCCGTGGATCATGTCTAAAGGCTTAGTGAATTTAACAATAGTCTTGGTATAGGAAATTTAACTTTTTATATTAGAGTCTGGCTCACGAAGTCAGCAGATGTGTGATTATATCTTAAATAACTGAAAAGACACCATGTTCGGATATTCAACCTTACTCTCAATATTAATATAATTTTAGTACGAAGTATGGGTTGGGTTTGTCACGATTCCTATGTCAAGTCTAATGCCTAATCGGCTTTCGACGTTAAAATCAGTAACCGATCTTTGCTTAAGAGTCTAATTTTCAGGATAATTAGTTGCTTAAGCGTCTAATTTTCACGATTCTTATGTCAGGGATTTTGAGGTTTATTGTTGTTTTTTTTTTTTCCAACTCTATATGTTTCCTCCGACTTTGCTTCAATGAATGCACCAATTTTGTACCGAGAGCTATTTCTTTAATTATCTAAAAAGAATTTAAGATATTTCCATTTATCAGTTTTCTTTTTTATTTTTGCTTTTGAGAAATCTCATTGTCATATAAAGGTATATGATTGTGGTGGTAATTTATGTCAATATTTGAGGCTGCATATGTTGGAATAATAATAAGTAGATTCTACATGTCTATGTTAAATGCTTGCTCTCGCAGTTCACAGTTGAGGACTTTTTGGGAGATTGTCATTTCTCGACAATTAGAGAGAAAATTCTCGATATAAAATCGGCGCACCTATAAAAGTGAAGCCCGAGGAAGCCCACAAGAGCGGGACAAAAAATCAAAATAATACACCCCAAAAGAATTTAAACTCCGACATCTGCAGGAACTCTCGAGGCACTAAGATCTATAACACCTAAAAACAGATTGTCATTTTCATGCCTTGCTATAACGCCTTGAAGTCTTCCTCTAGGGCGTTATGCTTCGTATTACTTACTTTATGCTATGCCCTGCCCTTATGCATTGCTGCCCTATTGCTCATAGGTTACCATGATGCGATGACATGTCTCTCAATTTGGGAGTCCTCGGAAACAGCCTCTCTTCATGTTATACCCTGAGGGGGGAAGGCTGCGCATCTACCCCCAGACCCTGCTTTTGCGGGAGCCCTTGAGGCACTGGGATTGTTGTTGTTGTTGTATTTGGTAAACATTAATGTCTTTGTGAATCATGATGGAGAATATATTATAATCATTTCCATATATAGGTACAAAATTTTTCTATAGCAATTTGTTTTCCTTTTGATAAGTAACGAATGAACTCGCAATATAAAGCTGGCGTGCCTATAATAACGGGACCTTATAGAACTCAATAGAGTAAGAAACAGAAAAAAAAAAACAGCAGAAAAGAGATACACCATATAAAAAAGCTAAATGACTGAATCCCCTAAAATAACAACCTCGGTCCAACCTAAATCTTGATGCATTTGATGTTTCTATAGCAGTTCGTGTAAAATGAACATGGGTATTTTTTCATAGCTTGTTTGAATATTGAAATAATATCCACAAGATTTTTAGATATTCGGTTTAACTGGTAAGACACTTGGTCGTAACTTGTCATGCATGAAGATTGAGTGTAGGATTTAGTTTGCATCTTGTCACGAGAGTGAAATTCCTAAAGGTTTCCCTACTGTGATAAGCGATAACTTATCTTATTACGTATAGAAAAATTTATTGAGATGCTTAAAATGAAAAATGGATAAATAATTTATTTGATTCAAATTTTGGAAGATTGTCCAAATACTAAATTAAAACCTCATTTAATGACCCGGATAAGTTAATTAAGAAAGTTAGTCACCTAAATAAAAATTCAGAAAATGATATCACCATAGAGATGAGTCAAGAGTTCGGATGAGCCTCGTTTATAGGATGATACAACCCAATTCGACCTGCAAATCTAACCCGGTAGGCGAGCTTCAACTCGTTTGAATGACTAAATGAGATTTCTAACCGGAGTTGGATGATAAAATTTTTTAAATTTCAAATTCGGATGATTAAAATGGAATCTTTTGTGCTTTTTAGTGTTTAAAAAAAGGATCTTTTGTTGCTACGAGACACCCAATTCATGAAAGAATATACACAAAAGGAAATTTATCACTTAAGTACCTAAGTTATGGGAGTTTATCGCCTAAGTACCCTGACGTTCTAATATATACGATGAGGTATCTTGATGTTTAAAAGTTTTATCACTTAGATACCCTGAATTTTTAAAATTTTATCAATTAGGTACTTTTCTGCCGTAATTCGATAGATTTTCGTTGAAATATACTAAAATGGAACATGATGAAATGATAATATATAAGTATTTTCATTAAAATTTGATGATTTTTTTGCTGAAAATTGTTGATACAACACGATTTTGACAATACTTATATAGGTAGCTCATATTAAAATTCAGTGCAAATTTTTTGTAGTAATTCGATGAATTTTTACCAAAAAATTGGCACGACTTTTATATATTAGCATTATAATGTACTAAACCAATATTTTTTATGTAAAATTGGTTAGGTTAGTACAAAAATTCATAAAATTCCAACACATGATATCTAAATGATAAAAAATTAAAATCTCATGATATTATATTATATATAATAAAATGTTAAGAGTATTTCAATAATAAATGCTTAAATTTTAAGGTATTTCAGTGGTAGTTTTTTTATTTATAATTGTTTTTTGAAAATTTATTTTTTAGAGAAAGTTTTAAATTTTTTTTTTTTTTTTTGGGGGAGTGATAAGACATTATGTACGAATTTGCACCAAAGCTTAAGCAATAGGGATTATAGTACAAAATTAGCATGAGCCCGAATGATGGTACTTAGACTAAAATGGCTAGCTCAGCTATATTGCTAGCTGAGCATTTTCTTTCCTTTCATTGAAAAGGGATTCGGTTTTGGTCCCGATGTAGTTTTTGATGATCCTGATAATGATGAATCCTTTTGTCAGTTAAGCGTTAATGATGTGGCTAAGCAAGTCAAGGTTAATAGGAGTTCTAAATCCGGAAAGAAAGAGAAAAAGAAAAAACTTGAGATGTTTGAGCAATTTCAATTTGTTAACTTACAGTTGGATCTTATGAAGCATTGAAGACCTAAAAAAATGACAATAAAGCCAAATATTTGTCTTCAAAGCTCTTTGGGTACAGGTGATTTTTGAGGAGGATGAGTAAATCGAGTTTAAGTTGTTTGTAGTTACATGATTTTTGCTGCTTGGTTGGTACCTGCTTGGGAGCTTCTTCTGGTTTTGTTTCAGTCTTTCAAAGTTTGGTTGTTGTCCTACTTCTAGGTGTTCATCTTTGGTGTATCCAATGACGGGAATTTCTTGCTGTGTCTTGAGTTGCTTGTGGGGGGCTGTCTTTCTTTGGAGCCTAGTGCTGCAAGTAGGAGGCTGTGCTTCTTTTGGTGTATTTTTCTTTTGCTCTGTCGTGTTATCTTTTGGCTGTTTTGGAAATGGTTCTGGAGGGTTGGGCTTGTCTTTCTTGTTTTTGCTAGTTTCCTTTTTATTTTCCCTTTTTCACATTATGTGTGCACTTCGGATCTCTTGTTTGAGACGCTAACTTTTATATCACGAGTTTATTCTCACTAATTATAAAAAAAAGGTAATTAGTCCGCTTTTATGGGATTTCTTGAGCTCCACTTCAGTGAGCACGTCGTTTTATACGGAGAGTAATCTCTCTAATTAATCAAAAAAAAAAAGAAAAATTATCAAGGTAACTAGTGTTTTAGCTATATAGAACCGGTCAGAACTCTAAACAATCCACATAGTTTCCTCGGGGTCCCAAATTTGTAAATATTATAAATGTATATGTAAATATATAATACAAATGAACTATATATTAGCTCATATCGTAATACAAAGTAAATTTTTCGAGATGTGTTAAGTCAGCGTTATATATTATAGCCTTTTACTCATTAATAGCTACACCCCCTTGAAAATCCCTTTTTACCGTTCCGAGCAATCTTTTCCCGGTTGGATTGTGGGAATGCCTATTAGGTTTGAAGCACAAATAGTGTCATAATATTTTTTAATTATGTTATGGGCACTTGACTTATTGCTCAACAACACACTGATACCATGTTAAAGAAATCAACTATTCTAAAAACTTAAACTAATAGATAAATATCCAAAAATAATTTATATTCTAACAAACCGAACATTTGAATATCCATGAAGCATGAAGAATATAGTTGCGCGTTACAAGACGCAATCGGGTAACAACCATGAGAGGCATCAAGAACCATTTCTCGAGCTTCAGGTACTATATGTAAACAATACTTCGTGTATACAATTTAAGTATATAATTATATATATAATATACGTGTTGTAATATATAATATGGTTTTCATATGAAATGATATTGATATTGTTGTTATGTATTTGTATTGTAGCTAGAGAATAGCAACCTTGCTAGGTTGAACAAGGAGGTCGCAGACAAGACCCAGGAACTCAGGTAACATGTAAATGAGCTGGATGTTCAAATCTGATGAACTGCTCGTGTTCGGAATAGATTAATGCTCGTTTGCGTTTGTTGTTGGGGTTCGATAGAGTTCGAGCCAGCTTTATAAGTTTAACGAGCTCAGTTTGAACAAGTGGTGCTCAACTCGTTAACATTATTGCGGCAGAGAAATGCAAAACTCGATATTAAACACGACAAAATCGAAAAAGCACTAGGTTTATATTTGATAATTCGGGAACATAAGCACAAAACAACTGCTAAGGAATCCTAAAATTATATAATTACAAAAATGGCACTGAACTTGTCTCAAAACGCAAAAGTAGTCCAAAAACACATTTAGATGCCAACTTCGGCAAAATGTTGGGATTGCATAGTTCGTTCCGAGAACATTGTTTGGATATGTAATGGGCCCTCGTAACTTCTTGCGATCAAAAGTTATGCCTATGTTAAGGAGCAAGTGCTGATCAATGTTTCTAATCATCCGTTTCGAATTCCGATGGTATAACTATTCCGTAAATTTTTCGACTACGCATCCTACAGCATTTTGTTTTGGTTTATATAAGAACAAACTTTATGGATCGAAGCAGGCAAATGAGGGGAGAAGATCTTCAAGGTCTAGAGCTCGAGGATCTGGTGCACCTCGAGAAATCCTTGGAATGTGGATTATCTCGCGTCCTTCATACTAAGGTATTCTTGTTGTCAAGAAACCAATTATTCCAAAATTTTAAATTTATGGGCGAATGCTCATATGTATTTTTACGGTTTAACACGCCTATCCCTTCATGCAAATGCCCATTGGGTTTAATGTGTGGATAGCGTACAGATTCACCCCATACCTTTTTTTTCAATAATCAGCAAGAGAAATCGCAACACAAAAACCAGTACATCCAAAAAGGCTCACTCAGGTGAGATACAAACAAACTCGAAAAAGAGGGGAAAAAAAAAGGAAAACAAAATCTGACATATAACCGAGCCCTTCTATAGTGGCCATCTCGGCCCTGCCCAACTCCTAATACATTCGACCTTCCATCTCATACCTTATACGTAAATTACGTTAATATATGAAAGTGGAAGTTATTGGGATTCAAATTCGAGACCTTACAGTCAACAGGACTCTAATATGTATGTCAAAGAATCAGCTACCCCAAAAGATTTAAACTTATCAGTAAAGGTTTATGAATAAATTTATACTTAATATTGTGCAGTAATCTCATAATTTCTGGCTCTAGTTAATGTAATCTCTCGGATTTTTCTTGTTGTTTCAGGGGGAACGTATAATGAATGAGATTGGCACTCTTCAAAAAAAGGTTTGCCAGAGAGCTTATTATTTTTTTTGATAAATAACGAGCATAGCTTGGGATACAAAAAGCGACGTCCTAACTCAGGGGACCTGAGAGAATATACAAAGACAAAGACAAAACAAAGGAAAGGCAAAAAACACCCGTGGATTACGAATCCGGTGACCAAGTTTTGAAGCATTGCACATTACACACTGAGTCAACTGGAGAGTACAGAAACGAGTTACACCAGGCTTTCACTCAAAAGCCTACTCTGGTCTTAATCGGCCATTCAGTGTCCTTGATGTTTCAACGGGCCTCTCTGTAAACAATTTTGTTCCTTGAACTCCAAATTTCCCTAATAATAACGAAGAAAAGCATTAATTTAATATTATTTTGATAATTTTATAACTTCCTATCATATTAGTAGATATACATTATAGATATTGTACTCTTTTCTGTACAACTGGGGTTAGAACTGTCATTATAAAGTGTAAATTAGCTGTTAGAGTTAGCGTGACGGTTCAAATACCCACCTATGAAGTTAAAGATTTTGGGTTCGAACTGAGAATTGGTGTCTCTATTCAGGAAAAAAGTTATATTCTTCTTACTATTGTTTAAAAAAATAATGTAGGGGGAAAAATTGATAGAAGAAAATCAAAGACTCAGGCAGAAAGTAAGTATTACTTGTACCTTAATTTCACCCGTTTTTGTTTGTGATATTTTAAATATGTGAATTTAACCGACATTTTTCCGTTTGAACATCTTACACTATATTGATTTTGAGCATCAATGAATTAATTGTCAGAAAAGGTAAGTCTTACGTACTCGAGAAAAGATTACTTCATGGAAAGACTACTATTTATTGAGGACAAAAGTACCCCAAAAGGACATTATGTTCGAAAACGGAAGGAAGAAGAATATAATATTTACTATGCGCACAAAATGACGATATTTTGGAAACAAGACGAAGAAGGGCAAGCACTGACTCCATCATCAATTGTCACGTCATCTGCCAATATAATCTTTTCGATTGACCCATCTTTTTGTTTGCCGCACTATCTTTTTTATCCTCGAGATTAAGTGGATGTACGGAGCAAATGTTGTGTGCTTTCAGAAACAACCTCTCTGTAGGGTAGCACCCTGTAGAGGTAGGTTACGTACATCTTACCGTCCTCAAACCCTGCCTTGCCGGGAGCCGCTTTGATACAATGGCTTGTTATTATCGTTGTTGTAGTAAATGTTGTGTGCTTCTTTTTCGAAGCATAAAACATTATTAAGGTACTTGTGCCTTCTCTTTTAAAAAAAAGTTATCACTTTCTAATTTATTGAACTGAATACTTAGCTTATATATGTCGTACTTGAATTCGAAGTGGAGGTCTGTAGCGGACCTTATTTATAAGTTCGACCTAGTATAACCGTTAACTTAGGTTCAGTCTTACCTCTCTATATATATGCGCTATTTGCTTTTCTGTCTGCATCCTTTGTTCAGATTCGTAGTGAAAATCTTCTACCTCTGCTCGTAGTTTTTTTCTTAGTTGAAAGTTCTTCACGTAATATCTCTATATTCTTATATTTCTTTCTCTCCTCATTTCGTGTTTAGCTTAGATTTGATTCCAGCATCTAAATCGAACAAGGTTCTTAAATATTTTGCCTAGCAATGTACATAAAGCGTTTTCAATAGAACATTGGCGTAGTGACTAAAGAAGTTTGGTTGGCAGGTGGTAACACTAAGCCAAGGGAGAAGGCCATTGGCGGAATCGGTCAACGTGGTGGCGCTCGAGGAGGCCGGTCAGTCATCCGAGTCAGTCAACACTGGCGGCCCTCTTGTTGAGGATGATTGCTCTGAAACCTCGCTTAAGCTCGGGTCTGTATTTATTATCTAAACTCAAAGCTTGTCAAACTCAAAAGACTCTAAGCTCGAGCTTCGTTTAGTTCAATTAGCAACTAATGCCGAATTAGAAACGTATAGTTTGGTTTGCCTATACAAGTTAACCTTATATCGAACCGACTAGCAAGCCTGACAAGCTTATTTGACTTATTAACTATTCCAATTTAGACCCATTAAGGAACCAACTATTCAAAAAGTTTAAGTTGATAGGTGAAAGTTCAGGAATAAATTTGTACTTTAACAATGCAAGCTTATTTGACTCGTTTTGTCACAACCCCTCTTTTTAAATTTCACCTGTCTATAGGCCCGACCCATATAACTGACAAGTATGAGGTCCACATATAAACTTCAAGTGAGGTTCCATTCTAAAATCAATTGGCAATAGATGAAGTAAATCACTAGCCTTATATGTTGATCACTTTCTCACAATTCCCGTGTGGGATTTTTACCTTCCTCAGACCCTGCGCAAGCAGGAGCCCTTGTGGCACTGGGGCTGCTGTTGTTGTGCCCGTGTGGGATTTTTACCAGATTCACATGTTGAGTCCTTAACGCTTCTTTCACAAATATTGTGCAGGTTGGGATTGTTTTAGTTAACAAGGCTCGGAGAACAAGAGTCAAGTTCATAGGCTCATTACATTTGTGCTCAGTTGTGAACGTGTGCGTGTTGAATTTAAATGTAAGAACTAATCCCATTCTGTAATGATGACAAGGTTAACGTTGTAATGTTGATTTAGAGATGGTTATTCACCGATTAATGGTGAGTACCGTCCTAATTATTTAAAAGGAACATACCCGGTGCCTCAAGGGCTCCCGCCTACGCAGGGTCTGGGGGGGCGGATGTAGGCAGCCTTCCTCCTTCAGGGTGTTAACTTGAAGAGAGGTTGTTTCCCAGTGCCTACAACCTGAGGGTGAGAACTTCTCAGGAGATCATCCATCCTGGTACTACTTTCGCCCAAGCACGCTTAACTTCGAAGTTCTAATAGAATCTGGTGATGGCGTGTTGGTGCCCTCTTTGGTTACTGGCCTAATTATTTATTTTCTTTTTTTGCATTGCAAGCCCGAAGACCAAAAACTTCATTAACCACCATTGTTGAACAACTGCATCAACAAGATTGCAGAAATGTGTTAAGAAATTGATAGATTATAGATCGCAACGAGTCTAGAGACCCTACTATAGTGAAGCGAATTTTATAACATCGGTAGGCTAAGCCAATGATACAAGAGTAACTCTTAAACCTTATATAAAGAACAAGAACACTGAGTTTTATTGATAATTTCAACGGAGTAATGAATGAACTACATGGCTCAACACCTCAAGTGGTATTTATAGTCGGAAACTCAATCAAAATAAAGTCATAAGATAATAGCAACAAAAGTCTTAGTGCCATGAAGGTTCTCGCAAAAGGAGGGTCTGGGGAGGTGGATGTACGCAGCTTTTCCCATTTAGGATGCTACCTTGCAAAGAGGCTGTTTCCTAGGACTCCAACCTGAAGAGCGTGTCGTCCTAGAAGCATATGGCCTGGCAAAGCGAGTGTAGAATATTATATCACTTAAGTACTCTATATTGAAATTTGTTAAATTGTTTATCCTATTTGGGTGGCGAGGAATGCGGTTATTTTTAAAGATCTAGTTCGGGGCCCGAGCTGGGCTATTGTGAAATTCAAAAGTTAGTTAATTTTATATTAAACTTTTGAGTTTGTTAGCAGGAGCTTTTAAGGCCTTGGGCCTATATAATTTTGATACAGATTGTATACTTTTGTTGATATAATGAGAATACAGCGCTTGCCTTTTGGCCAAAAAAAAAAAAAATATTTGTTAAATCTGATTGACTTTATATGAAAAATTAGTATATAATACATGATTTTAATAATATACATATATATACACAAACACATACACTCACACGCACACATACATAGTTCTGTCAATGTTTTCAAAAGTTTAGTATATTTATGACAAAAATTCATCAAACTTTGGTATAAATTATCTATATATTACTAAAATATGTGTCAAGTTAGCATTTTTAGGTAGTTTAAATTAATATTTGGTAAATATTTTATCATAACATATTGAATTTTTTCGGAAAATATTGGTATGGATAATATATATCATTCTAATTATGTAAAATATCACCATTTTATCTATAAAATTGGTCATATTTTTATAAAATCCCGATATAGGATACCTAGATGCTAAAATATTGAAAAGTTAAGGTACTTTATTATATATATTGAAATATCATAGTACTTAAGTGATATATTCTTAAACTTTAGGTACCTAAGTAATAAATTCCTTAATTTTTAATAATATTATCCCTCATTTACAATGTAATCAAATTGTATAGACTTTTAAAGTAAATAGCCCAAAAAAATATCTATTTTAAGTGACCGGGCTCACTATACACCCTACGTGGATATCTCTCTCTTCCCCCTGTGAATTAGCTCTCTTCCGCAATGTGGAGTTCTCTCTACAACAATCGAGTGCCTCGGAGAGGCTCCTATCAAAGCAAGGTTTAGGAGAGTAAGATGTATGTAGCCTTCCTTGTAGAGAAGCTGTTTCCGAAGGTCCCCCAACCTTAAAAAGAACTGACTCCGTCAAATGAAAACATAAATGTCTAAAGCAAATAGACAGACAGTCGCTTCTCAAGTCAAATGAAGTAGCAAACACTAACAGACAAGCAAGCCTAGGGATAATGTCTAATGTAAATAACTACGTGGACCACACATATTTTTAGTCGCTACCAGCTTTTCTTTGTCTTGCCTTTACCTCTCTCTTCCATTATGAATTTCTCTCTCTTTCTACTTATTCCCTATTTGTCAACGAGGTAAGAGTAATGAGGGTAAACCCTAACCTCCTCCGTTTGACAAATTTTTTACCCTTCATTACCTCAATTTTCTTTAACACCTAAATTTGAGGGTACGGTGAGTTTTAAGAAAATTGGACAGTTTTGCTATTAGTTTTACTGTAACTCCCTTTTATCCTTATTACTTTATCCAATTGCCAAGTAATAATAATTTATATACCCCTCTTTACCCTTACACCGTACAACAATAACAGACCTACTGCCTGAAGGGCTTCTGAAGACCTACTGCCAAGCAACACGAGGACTTCCAGGGAGGTCACCCATCCTGGTACCACTCTCGCCTAAATACGCTTAACTTCGAAGTTCTAATGGGATTCGGTGCTTTAGTACCTGGTAAATGAATCTTTACCCTTACACCTTCTAATTAAAAATATGAAAATAAAAGATAAAGATAATATTTTACTCTCCATTTTTTACTCCACTTTACCCCTTTTATAAATAAGGTATTATTCTCGTTTTCTTTACCCATTTACCTAATTGTCAAACAAGGGATCCTAAATTTTCTCCTACTTCACGCCCTAATTTCATCCATCTCATCTATCATCCCCACTCTCACGCTTACTCAAATCTCCACCAAACTCCCCCAATGGACTACCACTCCAACACCGGCGCCGGAGCCGCCGCCGCCGCCAATCCCGCGGAGGCGCAGCGCCTTCTGGGCATCGCCGAGAAGCTCCTCACAACCCGCGACCTCTCTGGCGCCCGCGAATTCGCCCTCTTAGCCCAAGAAACTGACCCTCTCTTAGAGGGTTCCGACCACATCCTAGCCATCGCCGATGTCCTCTCCGCCGCCGAGCGCCGCGTTAGTAACACCCCAGATTGGTACTCTATTCTACAAGTTGAGCAGCGCGCACTAGCGCATGACCCAGATCTTATCAAGAAGAATTACCGCCGTCTCGCGCTTGTTCTTCACCCTGACAAGAACAAGTTTCCCTTTGCTGAGAGTGCTTTTAAGCTTGTTTCTGATGCCTGGGGGGTGCTTTCTGATCCGGGTAAAAGAGCTAACTTTGAGCGTGATCTAGGTCATCTCTTTGCTAGGGTTGATTTGGGGTCTAAAGGGGGTCAAACCCATGCTAAAAAAGCAAGGGACTTCGATGATAGGATTACGAGTAATGGGTTTTGGACGGCTTGTCCTTACTGTTATGTATTGTATGAGTATCCTAAGGCGTATGAGGAGTGTTGTTTGAGATGCCCTAATTGTGAAAGGGCGTTTCATGCTACTCCGGTGCCGCGGTTGCCGCCGCGGGTGCCCGGAAAAGAGGCTTACTATTGCTGTTGGGGGTTTTTCCCATTAGGGTTTTCTTTGTCAGGTTCAGGGAATGCAGGAGATGGGAATAATCCTAGTTCTAATCCCAATTCTGGGTTTCCTAATTGGATGCCACCCATGTTCTCTATGCCTGTGGCCGGGGCTGCAGCTCGAAATGCGCCGACTGCTACCCCGGGTCCACAGGAGGAGAGACGAGAGAAGAGAGAGAATGTGGTGTATGGGTCTGGTGGGAGTTCAGGTCAGGGAGGTTTGAGACAATCGGGTTCAACAGGGAAGAAGAGGGGGAGGCCAAAGAAGTATCCTCAGCAGGTGTAATCTGGGGTGGTTCAATGTTGAGATTTTGAAAGTTATGGGTTGATTCAGGTTTTGTTTGGTAGAATTCCGAGATTATGGGAGTTCAGAAATGGTGAGATGGAATTTGGAAGATTTCTGAATGAAAAATATGAACTTTTGGAGGGTTTTGTCAGTGAATTTGATCATGGAAAGTTTGATTTTCTGATGAAGAACTGGGAGAAAATGGTGGAGAGATGGTGAAGTTGCTGAGTGGTGGTGCCAAATGATGTTGTTTCTTAACCTAGTGTCGGATGAATTTAGATGCTGTGAAATCAATATTGTAATTTTGTAGTTTATTTTCATGTTATGGTGATCTTATAAGGGCATCATGTAATGTTCCAATGGATCATTTTTACCCTCAATGTACAATCAAGTATTTGCATCAGGAACTAAGGGGTTGTTTGTTTACTTGGAGGTAATACAAGAATTTGAAATTCATGAAAGTGGCCATTTGTTCTCGTGTTTGATTATCAGGAAATTCATAGAACAATGAAGTCGAAATTTCTATGCAATTTACAGTTTCTTTGTTATTTAAGAATTAACTTGTCATTGCTAGCATTCAATATAATGTAAAGCTCTCTCTTCATCTATACATGTGTTTTTTTTCTGCTTAATTTGAGGATTTTTGCATAAACTTTTGTGTTATTGTCTCATTTTTCTTTAGATTTGTTTTAGGGCATCTAGATTGAACCCAGTTCTCAGGTATTTTGCCTCACAACGCAAAATCGGATTTGGGAGAAGTTGGTGTACATAGCCTTATCCTTGCCTTTCTTTTTGGGATAGATTGATATGTAGACTTAAGACTAGCAACCGTTGTGGTCACAACGGAATTGACAGAAATTAGAAAGTGCGATCTTCAGCTATTCGGCTACTTCTGACAATTGCAGATTGCAGGTTCCATCTAGATATTGAAGGGAAATGGTGTTCGAATATGGCATTTCTGCTGGTTCCTTTGCGTGGGAACTTCAAAATTATAGCTCAGATTTACATAAACATTTGGATACAATTTGCATGAGATAGTTGATGGGCCATCAAGTTCCTTTTCTATTGGCATCAATTGTATTAGAGTTACACAGGTAGTGTACAACAACAATAACAGTTCCAGTGTCACAGTGGCTCCCGCACTAAGCAGGGCCTGGGGGGTGGATGTACGCAGCTTTCCCCTTTTCGGGTGGAAGAGAGGCTGTTTCCGAGGATCCCCATCCTGAATATCGAGTCGTCAAGAGAACATGGTATCCTGAAAACTATGGAAGTTACACAGGTAGTGTACCAAATTAAAACTCTATTCTCGAGTTTTAATCTATTAACTTAAATTTTTGGGATTGTTGGTTTCTTGACATAGTATCAAAGCCTTATTAACTATTTGGTTGTGGTTTTGAATATTTACGATAGGATCAACATTGATATATGCAATATGTATACTTTAAGCCCAATGGGCATTCGTGTGAGAGAATATGATAAAATAAAGTATTATTTAGGCCTTTACTCGTGCTTCTAAACTCTTACAAATAGTAATAACATAAAGAGTCGCTCTCGGTGCATTTTTTTTGTCTCTAGGAAGTGCTTTTTTTGAATATCTCTGTAAGAAGAACATATCAAGACTTTTCTGTATATAAGCTTTTTCAAGTCCCTTCCGAGATTTTTACATTTAAGTGGTGGAGCTTCAACTCCTTCTCGATACAAATGGAAGAATGAGATGCTTTTTTTCCTTACTTTTCAAGCTATCTCTAGGGTAAATTACATTTAACTTACTTTATTACACGGTATCTAATAATAATTATGATATTTTATTTTGTATCTTTCTATTACACGGTTTTATGTGGAGTTGCTCAAGCCTCACTTTTGCGCTTGTACCTATTGTGTATTGTAATTTTTATCGCTAATTATTAAAAAGACGTTCTAATAATAATTCAAAGATCTTAGTAATATATGACTTGAAGAGAGAGAATGTATTGTGATGATAATTCCAATATTTAACTATGTTTACCTTTACAAGTTTTGAATATCTGATGTCTTTTCTGTCATTAATAAAATACTTCTTTTCTATAATAAAAAATGTTGAATAACATTTACTAAAATACTAACAAAAACGTTTTATTCAAATAAATATAATTATTTTTTTGGAAAACATAAATATAATTCTTCCTTATACAAGGATTGCGTTAATCATATTAGTTATAATGCCTCGTGTATTCGTTAATCATATTAGAGATTGAATTATTTAGCTATACAATTTATAGCTATTATTTACTATAAATTCATTCAAAATAGTCCTTCATCTTTTCTTTTATTCAAAATAGTCCCTAACATTAATAATTTTTTTTTTTCAAATTAGTCTCTTATAGTTTCTTTTGCTTAAAATAATTTTTAATATCTTATTTTGTGACAAAATCAATCCTCCCACCTAACAAGAAATCAATTTTATCATAAAATAAAACGTTATGGAACACTTCAAACCAAAAAAAAAAATGATCAGAAACTAATTAGAACAACGATAGTTACAAACATAAGAGACCATTTTAAACCAAAAAAAGACGAAAAATAAATTTGAACAAAGTTAAAAAACATACATACCAATGAAATAAGTAACTCACAACTAGAGGATGAACAGTCACGCTTTTGTGCTTCTTAGGTTAGAGGTCCTCGAAAACCTCCCTTTAGGGTAGTACCCTGAAGGAGTAAGGTTGCGTACATCCCTCCCCCCAGACTCTGCTTATGCAGGAACTCCCGAGACACTGGGTCGGTTGCTGTTGTTATTGTAACTAGAAGATGAGCAAAAAGGACAGAAACACTTGTAATATGTAATCTTTCATTTCATTGATGAGATTAAATACAAGGCAGCCATAAACATAAACATTAACATTAAGTACACAACATTTTTCCCCACAACTCAAAAAAAAAAAAAAAACAAAAGAGGGAAAGTGAAAGGAGACCCCCCCTCAACATAATATTTTTATTTTTTTTCTTCCCTCACTAAAACTCATATTTAAAACTTTTATACCATGGAATAATTTCCAGAACCTGCCTTCGTCCTTGACGACTTTCTTAGATACACACCCGATTTCCCGTTATCCGTTATCGGGTTCGCCCACCCTAAACTCTCCGAGTTAGTCTCTCTACTGATACTAATACTACTACGACTACTACTACTACTATTCGCTAACTTTCTATCTTGTTCTTCACTACTTGTGTCAGAGTTCAAAATTGACACTCCACCCACGGCCCTGCTGCATAGAAGAAAACAATACTTAATTTTTTTTAATTAGAACCTTAATTAGTGTTTGGTTTGCATATCAAATTGCTTTTAAAAGACAGCAACATCTATGTTTTTTTGATGTTAAAGAGAAGCTTTCTCATGTCGAGCGGAATTAGAAGTACAAATTTGAAACTTTTGGTTAGTTATATTCTTTCACGCGCTGGTTTTTAAGGCTCTGTTTGGTTTATGGAAAACATGTTTCTTATAATTTTTTCTCTATAAAATGTTTTCAATGAGAAATTTCTTTTTCTTGAAAAATTGTGACTTTATTCTATAAATTTGTATGAGATTCATGTTTCGTCAAGTTGAAGTTGAAGTAAAGCACATAACACCAGATTATATTGGAAAGCATTTTCTCCTCTACAAGAGGAAAGTACTTTCCCTTTCATTGAAGGGACGTCTATGAATTTATGCAAAGAAATGATATAATTGCCATGAATTTATGCAAAGAAATGATATAATTGAAACCGAAAAAGCTTTTTCCATGAAAACAAATAGAGCCTAAAAATTTAAATTTTGGAGAAGTAACACCGAAAGGAAAGTGAATTTAAGGTGGGGTTGAACAGGCATTAAGAGTTAGGTCCAGAAGCGTACCTGTCCGGATTTGAATGGGGTGAATGCCTCATGTAAAGAGGAGAAGAAGACGAGGAAGAAGATGAAGATGACGCGTCAGAATCTGAAGAATGTCTGACGTAGAAATGCGGGCCGAATATGAAATCAGAGAAGTCATCCATGCTAGTTGATTCCCGGGTGCTGTCTGTGCAACTCGAGATTTCGTCAGACTGGCTAAACAAGGAAGAATTGTCACTTGAAGAGTCGACTTCAGGGAATTTGGGATGAATATAAGGGAAGGTGGATGGATCATGATGTCTCGATCTCGAAGAAGTGTTCTTTCCAATGGTCCAAGTAGGATCATCTAGTGGATGTTTTGCCTTGCTTGAGATCATAGTGTCCCTTATGGATCTTGGAGCACGAGGCGAGCACCTGAAAAAGAAATCAAATAACGGTGGTTATATGCTGAATTTTGAGCCAGTATGGATAAGGCATAATAGTTGAAAGAAGCGAGAGAGGGAAACAGAAGCAGGATCACGGGCGCAAACAATCATAAAAGTTCCTAACGCTGGAAGCATGGAGGAAGCAATTATATTACTATTCTATATATTAGATATACAAGAAATTTTATGAGGTATCATTAATTGAACCGTTAAAAGCATAAATATCAAAACAAAGTCAATATTAAGCAATAACTAAGAAAATTGAGTATCTCCATGAATGAGATCAAGAAAATTGACTCCAACATATCCACACAATTAGCCAACAAATCATTTAGTAAGCATATTCCAATCAAAATGATTCCGTGATTGTTTTAATCGTGTTTCCATCGAGTATAACATGTGTTGGAAATGTTAATTTGGTCTCAAAACGTCGAATCAAGTCTCTGAGCATGAAGCACTAGCATTTTAGGAGTTTCCTACATACATTTTTATTTCACCAAAACATATTATAAAATTATTACAAGTTAAAATTATCAAAGGGTGTATGAAAATTAAGGAACGTAGTCATTCATTCAAATTTTTGCAAATAGAAGTCCCAAAAGCAACTTATGTTTCTTTTAAAAACTCAATGCAAACACGGTAAACATAAACATAAGTGACATTGCGGCTGCAACTAGATACTGCAATTTGATTCCATGCTCACTTTATATTAAAACTACATTACTATAGTCTAAATATGGCTAAAAAAAATTACAAGTCTCATTACCTTGAATATAAAAGCATGTATGCGCCTTTGTTCAAAACTGTTTCAAGGTCGACGGGTTTGACCTATACCACCATGAAATATTAGTCAGATAATACCATAAAAGTAACATAACTAAACTCTAAACCAAATATCAATTGGCCAGACAGTCAAGTATATGCACAACGAAAATTGAAGCAGTGGAACCCTAACAAATTGCCTAACCAAATCTAATAAGATACGACATGAAATATGTTATCTTCTAAATTGATTAAATCCCTTCTTATATGCAGCAGAATCACCTTTCTTGCCTCACTATTCTTGCTTGCAGATATGCGAGAAAGTGACTTCCTACTCTCAACCCACTTCCACTCTCATACCCTTTCCATGTAGTGCTAACTTCAGATATGCTAAATCCCACACAAAGTTTTACAGTGAGATTTATTTCCAAAACAAAATAAACAAAAAACATTTGAAGGACGGAATACTTTTAGTTAAAAATATCTTGAGAAGAACAATTTTGCAGAAGGAAAACATCTAGGGATGGCAATAGGGCGGGGTAAAACCCATTATCCACAGGTACCCGCTCTGTTTGGGGCTGGTATAGGTGTAATTTAGGCTGGTAGTGGGTACGGATTGGGTGTACCTGCCCCGTACCAGCAACGGGTATGGGGTGGATATGGGTATAGTGCTGTACTCACCCGCCCCGCTCCATACCTGCCCTGCCCCACCCCACCCCACCCCACCCGCTTCAATTTATATTTAGTTAACTTTCAAATTGAAAGATACATGCTTAAATTTAATTACCTAAGTTATTTATCAATGTTATAAAAAAAATATAATTAAACTTTTAAGTTAAATAATTAATACAGGTGAGTACGAATAATCATTTTGTACTAATATCAAGGTGGGTATGAGGTAGGTAATGGATACCCGCGGATAATGGGGCAAGTATGGATATGAATTTGTACCCACCTTGGTATCCACTTTATACCCGTGGCAGGTAATAAGATGGGTACGGGTATGGGTTTGAGTGGTGGACACGGGTATAGAGGGGGCACCCCCCGTAACTACCCCCACCCAAGCCCCATTGCCACCCAACAACCTCCAAACAAAAGGAGCCTGAATTGTGATGGAACTTACCGTGCTATCATCAGCCTTGAACCACTTGTTGTGGGCATTCCGTACATAGCACACATAATGACCAGAGAAGGCAGCATTCATGATATCCAAGTGAACCACGACAGCGTATAGTCTATAAATAGGCGATTTATCACTTGCTCCTCTCATATATGGGGCTAAGTTTAGAATATCCGGAAACCGAATGGATTTGTTGAGCTTTCCAAACTTCCCAGACTGAAAAATCATTCGTATAAATAACATAAGTGCTGATCAATGTCAGGGGGGATATGCAGTAGAATGAGGGCCCATTTGCCAAGGTTTCTTAAAGGAAAAGAGTGCTTGTTTTTCAGGGAAAAAAAACATTTTTTTTCAGAATTTGAGGGTGTTTGGCCTAAAAGAAAAGTATTTTTAAATAGAAGCAAAAAAAAAATAAAAATAAAATAAAATTGTACTCCTTTAATGCACAAGTAGAAAAATAGTATTTCTCCTTTAAAGCAATAGTAGAAGCAAAAAATAAATTTTTTTAAGACAAACAGGCTTTTATTGAAAGCACTTTTTACCAAAATACTTATTAAAAAACAGTTAATTCGCAACTTGGCTAAATGGGCCCTAAAAATTAATCCTTCAAACTAACCTGAAATCGCTTCAATGCAATTGTGAGGACATTAGGGGCCTCTGATATACTCAACTTTTTCTTTGCTTTCTCGTAAGATTTGCACCTGCATAACAAAAGAATACTAATGTGAATCAATTATATAATACATACTGAATGTCGTTATGTCGTCACTCGAATTATAATCCAGAGATAAAAGCAAACTAAGTACATGACAATGTAACTAATTTCATATTTTCTGCTCTCTCCGATACTTAGCAGCATGATTTATGCACTTGCAAACTAGGCACAAATGCGAGCTCAATGAGCAAGAAAGGATAGCTCCCAGAGGAACACCCGAAGTACAGCACAACAAACCAATCCAAGAGATTCAATCACACAATCACCCAACGACCACTAGTTCCTCATGCATATTTAACAGAAAAACACACCCAGTTGGTAACTTGTAAGTCATATCCAAAGGCGCTACTAAAAGGAAACTAGATAGTTATCAGCACCACGTTTGTAGTAGTGCAACAGGCAAGTCAAAAGTACAAGGTGTTGGATCTGGTGTAGTGGTTAGGCTATCCATCCAGCAAGCATGAGGTTTTGTGCTCGAAGCTGATCTCCCCCCTCCCCAAATTTTGGAGGCTGCAATAAATGGCTAACTTAGGTGTCCTTAAGTCGGACAATAAGTTTACACATAAGCAAGACCACAACCTGCCACAATGGTACTTGTTTTCTCCATCAAGACTCTCTGTGCCAGTGTACTGTCGTAAAGCCTCTTCCAAGGTCTCTATATCTCCTTCTATCTCAACGGTAAGATCCATTATTCTTTCATGTCGCTCAGACTTTCCACGGCACCTTGTGCATTTTATCTGCATATATGAACCCTCACTTCAATAGTCATCATGAAGAGAAGAGAGAAGAGTTGCCCACAAACATGTCCAAGAAATCATACCTTTGATCGAAGATATCCTCCAAATGTTAGCCCCACGAGAGTCGTTCCTTCTTCTGCAGTGCTGGAATCATTTATACCAGCATCCTGAAGGCATATAGACTGCATAGTGTCGACTGCATACCTGAAGATGCAAACTCAACGTTAGCATCACCATCGTTTAACTAGAATCCAGTAAGATGTCTATTTAGATCCACTTTTCAGCTCACCTCAGGAACTCATGTGCGTCTTCTTCTCTCCCATTGGCAAGATTACCCCCAATTTTTTGTATATGGGATAATATGCCAATAGGAGACAATAGGGAATTTCCTTCCTTTGCCTTCAGAATTAGCCTTTCAAATTCACATGTGAAGCACCAATCTTTCTTTGAACCTGGTATGCCAAAAGGTCAAATTAGTAAAGACAAATATCACATACAAAGGGAATAGGAGAGTAAAAACCAAGCAGTATGACTTGGAAAACAACATTCAAATTAATCCACGACTGTGCATTGCCTCAGAAACTTACATGCTTTAGAGTGAAGTCCCTGAAGAAAATAAGCAGTCAGAGGTGGAGTGAATGCCAAGCATTGGAGCACAACATTGGCATAACAGCTGCAAAAGGAGAGCCAACCGCATCAGGGAGAAAGACAAGCTAAGCTTCACACTGTTATTACCATGGTACATTCATAAAGAAACGACAATATTATTACTACAAACCAAGAAAAAGAAAGTATGGCAAGGTATAGTAACACTTGCACATGCAGAAGAATAAAATAAATGCTTACAATCCAGCGATGATAGTCCTAGACCACAAGGATCACCACAGGTATGTTTAAAATAAAGCCAATCTAATACCAAAATAACACACTGTACACATCAACATACGCATGCACGTAAGCTATCTAGATAATGGTTGGGTCCACTTATGCACCCATGCACTTGCTTCCATGTAACATAAGTAGAAGGAACAATATAATACCTGTTCCCACAATTTATAAGGCCACATGGACGCAGCTCCACCTTGTTCCAATTGTAAAGCTTGACAAATGATTCATAAGAGAAAAGACCCTGCAAGCCTAAGAGAAAGTTTAGAGCTATGAAACATAATTGAAAGTACATGTTGCAGGAAAACAAAAGGCAATAGCAACACACAACCTTCTGACTAATTTTTGCAACACTGTCATTGCCAACTGCAAATGGATAATGTTTCGAAAGTTTTGAAACTTTGAGCTGATCAACAACTTTTAGCATGGAAGTTTTCAGACCCACAGCACCATTTGACGGAGAGTTGGCAACTTGATGAGGAATAGAAGTGACATTGTGCGGTCTCTCAACTTTTAGAGACTTAACAGCTGAGGTTGACTTCCCTTTGGTGCTCAAAGATGAAGGATCGTCTGAAGGATTAGGCAAAGATACAAGTTTCTCAGGTACCGGTGGGCGCGAATTGTCACTTGGCCGATCACGTTTGGATTGCTCTAGAACAAAGGATGGCTCACTATTGTCTTTTGAAGCACTAAGTGCAGGTCTAACTTCTCCAGACTTCTTCGAGTCAGGATAATTCTTCCTCTCCTCAACCTCAAAGTTCGACTTTCTAGAACAGAGAGATGCTGAGGTCTGGTCTCCATACACCATTGGCTGCTGTTGCTCCAGCAAACTAGGCTTCTTCATAGGCTCACTCCTCGCAGAAGTAGCACAATTAGAGTTGCCTGTCACCTTTGAGAATTTTGAGGGCAAGTCTGAAGAAGCAGTAGCAGCAGACAAGTCAAACGAAAAACGTAAAGTGGATCTTGAATCAGATAACTTTACATCACCAGCTCCAGCAGAATTAACACTGCTGCTGCGGGCATGTTTACGGATTCTGCTAGCATCAAGAGATCCATCCCAAAAACCAGAAAATGACGTTGAAGGCTCTCCCGACGAATTCCCTTGAGAAAATCTAATCCTTGAATTTGATGGACCAGTTCTTGGGCATTGCGTTTCTCCATTAGAATCAACTGAACCATAAGTATCACCATTGGCCTCAAGCTTAGTCATGAGCGTTGATGATAGTGGCTTAGATTGCTCTACATTCCCAACTCTAAGATCACTCTTGTTCTTTTCAGACACAAATGTAGCATCATTTTCATCTGAATCAAGATCATTTAAACTATGTAAACTATCATCCTCGGAAATAGAACAAGAATCATCAATGCACCTATCACTGGTAGAAATAGATGCAGGAGATTCAGGTGATGATGAGATTCCAGGATATTTGGATGCGGGAATCGCGCTACGTCCATCTGAAGGATGATCAACTACACTTCCATCATCAATTTCAGAGAACTCTTGAGAGTATGAGGTGTAGTTTGATCCAGGAGAAGCCTGAGAAGCTCCATTTGGTTTAGCAACTTCTACTCTCTCATTCTGAATGGTTGCAGCATAGTCATCAATATACGCTTGCTTCGCTGAATTGACAGAAAAATGGTGTTCCTCGTCAATTTGTGAACTAATTGGAGGTGGACGGCACTCATCTTTATGACCTTGTCTCCAGTGGATTATTTGACACTTGCCAGAGCTGGAAAAAAAAAAAAAAAAAAGGAGAGAGAGAGAGAAAAAAAACTGAGATGTGATGATATGTTCACACAATAACCAAGTATTCAAATGATATAGCTTTGGAAAATGAAATGTGAATATATTATCAGTACTCAGAATGCGAGTACAGAAACCTAGACAACACCAATATATATAGACCCACCAAACACAATTACAACATAATAGAATTGTACGCACATAAATATATGAGACAAATCCATAAAGCCCCGCCCAGCAACAAGGTATCCACTAGAAAGACCAAATAGCTGATTATACCAAGACTAGAAAGGAGGAGGAAATTAATAAAGATGGCAGAAAGGAACAATTATTTATATTTTAAGATTGTTAATAAGGCAGTCCTCTGCTAGGCCAAGAAAAGGTAGAACATGAATCCAAAATTGATCTTGACCACATGGGCTGGAAAGCCAACGGAAATGGAACAGTTCCAACTCAGCACTAGCCATCAAAACGCCTGTGAGGCTCTCCCTGGTTCACAAGGAAAAAAAAAAAAAAAAAGAAGTCTAGAGAAGCAATCAGGTTTTCAGGAAACAGAAACATAGTAGAATCTTTCCTTCTTTTACAAGTAAGAGATAAAAAACTTTGTCCCCTGAGGTAAGAAAGGAATGCTTCTGAAAATAGAGGACAACTAATTTCTACATAGAGGAGTTTTAATATTGCCCTAGATAAGGTAATTAGAGAAAAGATGATTGGAGCATCAAGACTCATCAATATCTCAAAGGAACAGATTTGAAAAATCACTGCCAAGGAAAAGAAGGAGATCCTCAGATGCCACTCCACTCATAAGAGCGTGAAAAAAAATATATATATATATATGAAGCTCCTAAAGTAACTTTAGCATGAACTTATCCACTCATCACACAGATGGTTGAAAACCTCCATCGTGGATATATTAGAAATTAATATACACCAACACCATCCCTAAATATTTGTCCAGAAACTTTCAACAAACCTTGTTTAAAGTAATTAATCGGTTTGAGTTTTTTTTTTTAAATTGGTAAACGCTACAATGGGTTTGAATTAACTAGTAATCCTTCAAAGTAGTATCAGTAACATGGTGGGGAGGCATGGGATGAAGTGTTTCATAAAAAAGACCAAAAAGAAAAAATATAAGTGAAGCATTTCAGCAACAAGACGTAACCAATTTTTGGGGCCATCCATAAATGGAAAGTGAGACGTTCGTTTTTGGAAAAAACAAAGTATTACTCAACAAAGTTACTACAAAGAAGTTGTCTTTGGAAGATAATTGACAGCAGGCTTGATCTAACAAAGTGACCCCTGCCAATTGGATTTGAAGTACGGCCTTGTAATTCTCATGCACTAAACATCATGTGTCATTGAAGATCAGCACCACATTTAACTTGTAACAGAGAAATTAGATACAGAACTTTCAAGGTAAAGAAGAAGGGAAAAAAAAAAAAATTTCAGAAAAAATAGCCGTACCACTGGATGATATGAACTCAGCACTATCATACCCTCCCTAGGTCTCACTGGAAAGTGGTGTCATCATCATGGAAATGATCTTCCCAGACAAATTCAACATCCAAATAAAAAATGTATAAAGTCGTTGTATAGACAGAGGTTAGTACTTTGAACTCTTAATCATGCAAGGTAGGAAAATAGAAAGATAAACTTCCAGAAAAGGGTATGTGGACATGTAACTCAGGGTAACATCTTGACTTCCAAATACAACATGGTGCAGCATCTTTATTATCATCTTTAAGCCAAAAAAATGCAGTTCCCAACCTTCTTACAAATGTACCTCACCTCAATGACCCAAAGATCCTGAGTTCCAATGACCCAAGAGTCAAACTACATCTTCATATACACCAAATGAGAGAATAATCAAGGGGCAAACATACCTCCAATATAGGTCTTCAGATAATCGTCAGGCATGTATATAATTAGATAAAAGGAAAATGAGGGTAGAAATCATTTTGATTTCCCAGCAATTTGCAAAATGTTCTCTTTCTGCCATAATCACCTTCCTCTGGTCTTACCCAAACAACATTGCAGTACAATCTCCAACAATATATATATATATATATATATATACAATCTTATACTCACATCATAGCCCAATCAGCACAAAATCCATCTAACTGATTGCATATATAAACTAAATTAGCCACCTGTAACTTATAATATAACCCTAAAATCATATAAATACCAAATTGAAACAAGATATTAAACATTTTGATTTCCACACAATTTACAAAGTGTTCTCTTTCTACCATAATTATCTTCCTCCGGTCTTACCCAAACAACAGCACAATATAATTTCCAACAATTTCTTCAACAAGACCTGTGTCTCCCCTGATCACAGTCTTATATTCCCATTATTGCCCAATCAGCACAAAATCCACGTAACTGATTGCAGTAATATAAATTAAACTAGCTACCTATAACTTATGATAACCCTAAAATCATACAAATACCTAATTGAAACGAGAAATAAACATTGATTTCCACGCAATTTACAAAGTGTTATCTTTCTTCCATAATCATCTTCCTTCGGCCTTACCCGAAAAACATTGCAATACAATTTCCAACAATTTTCTTCAACCACAACAATTATTTCACCTAATCACAACCTCACATTCACATCACTTCCCAATCAGCGCAAAATTCATGTAACCGATTGCAGTCATATAACCTAAACTAGCCCCCTATAATTCATGAAAACCCTAAAATCATACAAATACCCAGTTCAAACAGGAAATTAAACATTTTGATCTCCACGCGATTTACAATTAAACAAGAAATTGCACAATTTACAATTTCTTCAACGAACAGCAACTTTTCCCCTAATCAGCATCTCGTATTCACATCATTGCCCAAATCCGCACAAAATTCATGTACCCGATGGCATAATATAAACCAAACCAGCTCCATATAACTAAAAAGAACCCTAAAACCACAGAAACACCCAATCGAAACATAAAATTAAACAAAGAATCATACCAATAGTGAACCGACTTGCACCTAGCACAGCGAGTAGTGGTCGGACAGAAACAAACGGCACAGAGATTCTGAACCGGGATCGAAACAGGAACCGAATACCCGATTGAAGCTTCAAACTCAGCTCGAACCGCCTCCTCCTGAGCCAAAATCAAAAGCCGCCGGATCTCGTCCTGGCGGGCCCCCGCAAGCCGCCATTTCCGCCGGATCAACAATCCAAACACCACAGGAACACCAACAAAACACAGAAAGACGGCAACGCGAAACCCTAGATCGCCGGCAAGGAGCATTTAGAAAGTGACATCACAGATCGAAGAACCCTAAAATTGGGGGTAGAATTAGGGTTCCAAGATACATAAATGCGAAATCGAATGAAATAGAGCATGCAAAATAGAGAAAATGGAAGGATTAGAGGAGAAGAATGGAATGTGAGATGGAGTGAGAGAAGAAAAAGCGATGAAATTTGGGGGGATCTGGAATTTAGGGCTAATAATCTTCTTCTTGTTCTTCTGTGTGGGTTGCTTTTGAAGAGAGAGAGAGAGAGAGTGACAAGACGGGGAACGTTGGAATAAGAAAATCAACGGTTGAAGGGAAGGAATTTTATTCCTGTGGAGAAATTATTCATTCATGTAATTAATGTAACCCATGTACTTGGTTGTTAAATTTAGGAATTTTCTAACATATACGGTATATTAAATATCGGATAAATTATAAAAAAAATTTTATCTTTTGCTTTAATAATAGAAAATTTTTTCTTATAAATAAAAACACTCACAAAACTTTCTCACTTTTAAAAATTTATCATTTAACCCCATGTAACTTATTTTTGACCATTTTGTCCCTAATGTTTAATTTTATTTTTAGAAAAAATTAAATATTTTATATTTTTAGCAAAAAAAATTAAGAAAATTTTCTATATTTATAAAAATATAATTATTTTAATTAATTATAGTAATATTATATAAGTTCAGAAGATAAAAAATATTTTTAAAATTTTTAGGAAAAAATATTATGAGATAAAATATAACTCTTTTTTTGAGAAATTTTTAAAAGTTAAAGGGTTTAGTGAGTGGTTTTATTTGTGAGGGGTGTTTCTTGTTATTGAAACAAAAGTCAGGATGGTTTTCTGTAATTTACCCTTAAATGTATTTGTATGTATTAATTTTTATATTAAATTATTCAAATATTAAAAAAATATTATTATTTACTGACTACTTGCCTGCAGTTACCTCCCTTGAGTCTTCTTTAGCTTGTGCTATGTATTGCTCTCATGCTTTTAGGTTTTATGCTTCATGATGACACGCTCTTCAGGGTGGGAGTCTTCGAAAACAGCATATCTCTAGGGTGGAGAAGGCTGCATACATCTATCCCCCAGACTCTGCGCGTGCGGGAGCCTTTGAGGTACTGGGACTATTGTTGTTGTATTATTATTATTATATGAATCAATAAAATGTACAAATGTAGTGTAATAAATGTTCCTTAACATGTGCCCAATGGGTACATCTTAGAAAAAATCCTTAAAATTATAATATTATTATTAGAGTAAAAATATTAATATCAGAGTAATTTTGTAAGAATCCATGGAACTAATTATTGTAAGGCATATTATTGCTCTGTTAGTAATTATGATACTATATATATTTGGGTAAATTGCATATCAGTACCTCAAGATTTAGTGTAAGGATGCAAAACAAGCTTTGCTTTCATTCTTTTATATCATTGTTTGGTCTATTTTATTAAACACATGTAACTTTTTGAACCAAAAAGTTATTTTACAAAATTTATGAATTAAAAAATTAATATACTAAACATCAAGATACTAATATGTAATTTACTCTATATTTTTTCATAAATAGAGTTAGTATATAGTATACAATTTTTGTGAATGGTCGGTTTAAGTTTGGAGTGTATGATTTCTATAAATGATTTATGTTTTTTTTTAGTGAATTATTGACTATTAAAAAATATATTTAATATATAAGATAAAAATAATTATTTTATAAAAAATATAATTTGATATCACTTTTTAAAATTTGATAATTTTACCATAATATTGGATATATAATTTGATATATAAATAGATTAATTTAATTTTTGAATAACTTTGGACTCTTTAAAAAATTTAAAGTTATGAGATCAAATTAATTTTTGTTAATAATTTAAAAATTCTCTCTCGATCAATTAGAAGTTGGAGAGTCACATTGATTTTAATCAATTGTTGAAGGGTGTTTTTTGCCTTTTTAGGTCCGTTGGCTTGCTAAATATTTTTGTAGTTTACACATAGATCTCTAAATTTGATATTTAAAAGGTAATTAATTATTATCAATTTAATAATTGTTATTAAATTGAATTAAATAGCATATATATATGATTTATACAAAATCATATGTATATATAATATGCATTTTGTTTTAACATCATGATTTTATGTAGTCTTTAAATGTTATTCAATGTCTTAGATCTTATTTTATCACACATTAAATTGAAAATAATTTCATTCAAGGAGCCATAAAAAAATTTATTTTATAATATTTTCTATTGGTTTCATGGTAATAATATATAGTAATTATCTTATAAAAAATCGCCATTAATACAAGATCTTGTTATAATAATTTGTTGTACAAAACTATTTTACTGAGTTCCACAATTAATGAAAAAATCATTAATACGATATTGATTAACAAAGAAAATATTTTAATCTAAATGTTAACATTAATCAAAATGGTAATAAACAAATAAGTGCACCCTAAAGGGAGAAGGCTGTATACATCCACCCCCCAGACCCTGCTTATGTGGAAGCCCCTGTTGTATTGAAACTGTTGTTATTTTTGTTATTACTGGTAATGAACAGATAAGTAATATGCATATATAGACTTATTTTTAACCCAAAAAATTATTGCCAAGGGCTTCTATTTTTATCGAATACTAGTTATAAATGATGTCGGCTTTTTTTCTTTTTTTTTTCCGGACAAACAATTTTTTTTCTTAAATATATGATATCTTAGATAAACAAATGTTAGTAACTATTCCGTTAACTCGTAAGTCTCTCGAGTTTGAACCTTAGTGTCTGTACTTTAATATAAAATATTACTTATTAATTATCAATTATCTAAAAAGAGTTTTTAAGATCTTTTATTATCCTTTTTAAAAAAAATATTGGCTAAAGTATCTAATCAATTATATGTGTTATCATATTAATCTGTATGATACGATGATTTAAGCTATAATAAAGAGAAGATATTTGAATTGGACGTGACATTTCAAGCACATGATACAACTTAATTGTCTAAGTTAGGTGCTTGTTTCATGTCGTGTTTTATTTCTAGTTTTCGATTTTTTTAAAAACTAAAGAATATAGTTTGGAAATGATTATTTATTAATTTCGGTTTACCATCTTTTGTTTTCCGTAATCAGATTGGCAACTTAAATCAGAAAAGAAAAGGCAAGAAAAACGATTTCAAAAGATGGTTTTTAGTCTTTAAAAAGAATCAAAAACTACAAAAAAAAAAAAACGATACTGAACATGTCCCAGGGTATTTCTAATTTAGGCTTTGGTTACATTCCCTTAAATTTTGAATTTTTTTTTAAAATATAATATAAAGTATTTTGAGATGTGATTAAATTTAATCAATTTTTCATTAATACAGTCAATAACAAGATTCCCATTAATTAGTAATAATGCGGATTACATGTTATCACACGTTATCTGTGTTGTATCATCTCTCTTTCATAAGGGGTATGCGTATGTGGTTCTCATGAAATTTCAATGATACAAACAGATATCAAAATTATCCCATTCAGATTAATATCTTTCATACACTTAAATCGTGTTTGATCGTGCTGTATAAAAAATAATATTTTTAACGAAAAGAAAACATTTTCAAAGACTTTTAAATTTATGAAAATATTTTTAAAACATTACATGATCTATTTCCTTATTTTTGAGAAATATCTGACTTGTTGAAAATATTTCTCATTTAGGACGTTATGCTTCGTATTACTCACTTTATGCTATGTCTTGCTCTTATGCATTGCTATCCTATAGCTCACAGGTTGCCATGATGTGATGACGACATGTCTCTCAGGTTGGGGGTCCTCGAAAACAGCCTCTCTTCAGGTTAACACCCTGAAGGGGGAAGACTGCTTACATATACCCCCCAGACCCCGCTTGCAGGAGCCCTTGAAGCACTAGAATTGTTGTTGTTGTTGTGTACGATTCTCGATTCGATTCTACGATCTCCATTTTAAAAGCCCATATCAATTTTAAGTAAAATCCCGATTTTAACAACCTCGGGGTTAATTGTCAAATTTTACGGTGGTTAAGAAAAGAACAAGACTAGGACGCTTGCCTGCTTAAGTATGCAGAGAGGAGGGAGCATGCATTTGGTGATCTTATTATATGATGTTGACTTTTGGACGGCCAGGATTTGGCCTTTTCTCTCATCTCTTGTTGATATGTCACCCTCCTTTTTCCTCTTTTTGCCATTGGTTACAACTCGCCCAATTTCACCCGATTGTCCAAACTCGAGCTTCATAAATCTTATCGAGTTTGGAGTCCGTGTTTGATATAATCCCACATTGGTGGATAGAGAAGAAATATACCAACTTATATATCATAAGAGCTACTCCACCCATTGTCAATTGGTTTTCGGATGTAACCTCATTTGGTATGTAACAATGGTATTAGAGCCGTCGATTCCAAGGAGCTTGGTTTGATGTGGGACGGACCTGCTTTGGAGTTGTGCTCGGTTTGGTATGGGACGGACCGTGCTCGGTTTGAAAAGGGCTACCTAGAATAGAGTGGAGTAGTTTTTAGGAGAAAAGGGCTACCTATTCAGAGTGAAGTTACCTAGAGTGAAGCCGTTGAGGACAATGGCTGAGAAGCGTGGTGGTTTGATACAATTCAAAATATTGAGCATAAAAAGAAGTCAATCAAGCCACATGTTACCAGCCCAAGTTTCGAAAAGGGTTGCCTAGAGAGGACTTTAGAGTAGAGTGAAGTCGTCTACGAGAGAAAAAGGCTACCTACTCAGAGTGAAAGCTTCCTAAAGTGCAGCTGTCGAGGACGACTGCTGCGAAGTGTGGTGGATTGATACAATCCCACATTGGTGGGTAGAGAAGGAATATACCAACTTATATACCATATGAGCTACTCCGCCCATTGTCAAGTGGTTTTGGGATTGAACTTCTTTTTGGGATGGAACTTCTTTTGGTATGTAACAGAGTCTTGCATCCTTTAACGAGCTCTCGAAAACATTTTTTACGTACTGAACCAAAGTTACTGTCCAATTGAGCTACGAGCAGCAATTTTCTATAAATTATTGTTGTGTTATGTCCCGAAATTATAGCTTGATTTGGAAACAAATTAAAGATTAGTGCTTCGGCACAATAGGACCATTAAGAAGATAAGCTACGGTTTCCAACCTTGTTTATATATGATCTACCAGCTTTTTCTCATGCCGATTCACAATTATTGTTTACACGTAAATCTATGCTATATATTGCTTTCTTTTCTTTTTCCTCATCTTTTCTCAAGTTCTTTCAGGATTGTACATTCGTATCTAAATCAAACCCAAATTTTAGTTTATTTGCTTAAACATTATCAATAGAGACATTCGAGCTACTACTAAGCTATTATTTGTCATGGAATTAACTTTTCCAAGAGTTTAAACTAATGGGTGAAAGCCCATGATTGGTTTTATGCTCTAACATGCCCCTCACACGAATGCCTGTTTGGACTTGAAGCGTGGATATTGCACCAACCCACCTTATACCTTGTGCTTAAATTATGTTAAAATTGAAAGTGGGAGCTGTTAAGATTAGAACTCATGACCTCTTGGTCATTAAGACTCTAGTTTTTGGAAAAGTTGGTTCATTGACATTATTAATCAAGTATTGAGCTAATAATAAGCCAAGAAAATAATTAATTATTTGTTTGATATATATAATATAGTTTGACAAATATAATACAACGGAATTTGTCTCAAATTACGTATGCAATCAGAAAATTGTTTAATAAAATGTCATATATAATAAATAAAACTTTAATATAAAATGTAAGTGGACAGCAACCATTTTGTCTTGGCCCAGAGCCGGTGATAGTGATGCCATGACATGTACAAGATAAATAAAACTTAGGCCTCGTTTGGTTGTTACATAAATTGAATTCCTACAAGAAGTTATATTTTTTGAAAATTTAATTCTTGTGTCAACTTTCTAGGAAATAGGTAAAAAGTGTTTGGTTGCCAAAATGAGGAAAAAAAAAAAAAAAACCTTTCTACATGAGACTAGTTAAAAACAAATGAATTACAACTTACCTAGGGGGTTTCCTACGTTTTGAATGAACTGAAAAGTGCTTAACAATTTTCACTTCCTGCAACCAAAACATAAGCATAGTCTCCACAAGTTTCTACTTTCCGTGTTTACTTCCTGATACCAAACAAGGCTTTAGTGTCTCAAAGGGCTCCCGTCAAGACAGGGTTTGAAGAGGGTGAGATGCATGTAGCTTTACTCCTTAGAAGTGTTATCCTGTAGAGAAATTGTTTTCAAAAAGCACCCAACCTTAAAGAGCAAAGATATAACAGTATTTATAAAATTTAAGACTAAGTAGAAAAAAAAAACAAAAAAAAAATATATATAAAATTTGTATTTATTTATTTTAAATGTGAACTTTGCAGGTCTGCATTATTTGGCCGGCTCTAATGGAGTATTTTGCTAATTTTTATACTTATTTTTTATGTTATATTTGGTCAAATTGCTTTTTATTTCTTAAAAGAAAATTGTTTTTTAAAGAGAAATTTTTTCTTTAAATTTAAGGGCCGGGAAAAAAAATTACTTGTAGAAATAGAAGTAGAAGTTATTTTCTGATTTTAGGTAGAGTTAAAACATACTAACTAAAAAGTAAAAATTTTGCATACAGAAATCTCTCAATCGAAAACACATTTTACAAAAATACTTTTGCAAAAGTATTTGCGAAAAAAGTAGTTTGCAGTTGACCATTGCAAATTTTTGTGACGTAAAATATTTCTATATTTTGTTCGTAATGTTAAATTAATCCATATATAATTTATATTGTACGTCAATTTAGCCATGTGATTGAATTAAAGTTAAATTAATAACACAACTTTTAATGTCCGAAGCATAGCCATTAACAAGCAAATTCTAAAGGTCAAAAAGCCCACGAAATCATGTTTTGTATTAAATTTTGAATAATTATATTTACATGAACATATAAATAAAAAATAGAGTACATTTAAATTAAAATAAGAGAGTTAATCTTATTATAAATTAAACCTCTGATATAGATATAGACTGGGGAGTGAAGGTATAAAGGATGGAGGATGAAGTGATAAGCTATAAATTTAAGAATGCAGTGTGGGCGCTTTTGGAAGGGGGAACTTCTAATTAATATATTGGAGTTCATTTTGGACTCGAAACTCATCCCTCTCATCCCCGATGTCCAAGAAAAATTACTTGCTACATATCTTAGGTTCGAAGACTATCTCCTTTCTCACCGAATATTAGTGAGTCTTATTAGCATATTGCTATACCTTCTTATCACCAAAGAGGGTATCAGCAGGCCGTTACCGGATCCCATTACAACTCTGAAGTAAATCGTGCTTAGGCGAGAGCAGTATCAGGATGGGTGACCTCCTGAGGAAGTCCTCACCCTCAGGTTGGATGCACTCGGAAACAACCTCTCTTCAGGGGTAAAGGTAATACCGTGAAGGAGGAAGGCTGTGTACATCCGCCTGCCAGACCATGCTTAGACGGGAGCCCTTAGAGTATTGGGTATATCGTTTTTTTTTTTTTTTTGTTATACCTTCTTATCATATAAAAAAACGAAAAATGGAAGTAATGAAAAGAAAGTAACTTTTCCCTAGTGTGGTATGGTACGGGTTTGGGGCCATGAACTCAAATGTTTCAACATTCATGACAAAATCCCAAAATATTACCAATATCTTTCTAGTTTTTATCCCGTTTGTAATCTTGTGGCTGCCTCGATCCTCGTAGTTTTTATACTTTTGTTATCCGTTAAATTTTACTGAACCCAAACTTTATTTTTAATAGACGATGCAGTTAAATTTCACACAATGGATCGAGATAAAAAGAGTGACTCTCTAAAGAGAGATTGAAACTCAAAATAGAGAAACAAAAAAAACTAAAACTAGAAAAAGCGTTGTACAAATAATCAATGTAGGATGTTCCACAGAAAACAACCACTCAAAATGGAAATAATAACAAAAACTCGATTCAACTTGAAGTCAAGTAAGCTTTAGATTTGACTCTTGGAGTCATTCTGACTTGGACTTGGACCTGAAAGTCCAACTTGAAATTATTTGGGATTTAAGTTTGACTTGAAAATTATTGAACTTTGAAGTCTAGACATTAGATTGGAAAATCATTTGTGGGCTCGGACTTGAAAGTTACTTTACAGTTGGGCCGAGGTTCGTTTATCTTTTGGGCCTTGTACCAATACTTAATTTTGGCTCTCTTTGATAATCTTTCATTTGAACTTTTGATTATTTGGGCCTGCTCGAATTTCGTTAAATATTGACCTTCACTGAAACCACTTTTCTGAACTCACTTTAAATTTATAAATATAATAATAAAAATTTCATGTCTACACATATATTTTTTAAATATTGGAAAAATATATGCCCACAAACTCACTTTTTAATGAAAATATAATCTTTTAAAAGAGTTTTTTTTAATAAAAAATAATAATTTCTATAGAGTAAAAATAAAATTATCCTTCATATTTTCCCTTATCTATCTTATACATTATTGTAAAGTCCTCACTTCTCTAAAAAAATTTCAAACTCCAATTCCAAACATTATAGGCCATGACTTCCTTATTAATGAACTCAATCTTGCATTTAAGTTGGAGACTTGTTTTCCATGAATGCAATCACCATCCTTATGAAAGTTAACCCGCTGTGTGATTGGACAGTGTTTATATTTTAAAAAAAATTTAAATTTAGATGATAGTTAGTGAGGATAGAATCGATCTGGCATGTCGTAATTGGGCTTGTAATCCATTTAAAATCGATCCTGCATGTTGTCTTGATAAGCCCTCTGTAAGCCTTTCTGTGCACTCCCTAGGGCCCGTTAAACTTGGGAATTTGACAAAAAATTGGGGTTAACCTATAATGGCACTGACTGGGGCATGCGTCATATGTTTTGCTCTCTTGAAAGGCGATGTACCTGTTGGGAGCACCCGTAAAAAAAGTATTGCAAGAAGGAGTTAGACCGTGTTCCGTCCCCCTATTTGATCCTGATGGAGATGCAGCTTCGAGTGTGGAAATAAATTAGTTGTTTGGTTTTGGTTACTGTTTTATCTTTTAAGTTTTAATAAACCGGTTTCATTTTCACAACAATGTTATCGTAAAAGAGAAAGAGACCACGAGAGAGGATGATGGATGGCTGTCTGTGGTAGCTCGAGGAAGAAGAGAAACGACCACTGGTAGCGCAAAAATTGGAAATGAAATTTTGAAAATACTTTTTTTGGTTTTAAAAATAATGTTTATGTTTTTCAAAAAATACTAACCGCATTTTAAAAAGAAAAAAAAAGTGACAATTTTTAAATGAAAAGGAATGAAATTTTAATTATTTTAATAAATTAATAGTTTTCGGATTATTCATTTGTTGTGAGATATCATTGTTAATAATAGACTTTAAGATTCTTCATAAGCTCTAATATCATGTTAATATTAAGAGAAAATATAAAATAAATAATATGAATATAAAAAATTGTTAATCTAACAAATATATATATATATATATATATATATATAAAGTAAACAGATAAAATATAAGTCAAAGTTCGAGGAGGAATAGAAATAAAATGATAATAGATACAATAATTTTTTGGATAAATTATATATTAATACTTATAAGATTTGCGGCAAGAATCTCATTTTTTGGTAGTACGAAGAGGTAATTGGCCCAAATATTGGATAGGGGTCAAGACGCTGTCGGGCGTCGGCGGCTGACTCAAGTGCCCCCCGAACTGCGTGAAATGGTCGCCTATTACTTATATTAATTTTTTTTAATTCATGAGTTTTGTAAAATCATGTTTTAATCAAAAAATCACATATATTTAATAAAATAGTCCTTTTAATGGCGTGAAAGAATGAAAGTGGGCAGTGGAGGGGCCTATTTTTTACACGCCGTTATTTAAATTATTTTATTAAGTATATGTAAATTTTTAGGTTAAGAATTTATTTCACAAAATTTATAGAATAAAAAAATTTAACATATAAAATCTTAGAGTACTAATACGTAATTTAAAGTAAGCATTAAGCGTCAACATGTGATTGGTGGTCTCTTGTGAGGTGGCATGAAGAATGTTTTATTCATGTAAGGATAAAATATACGTTGCATCAATGCCCTATTGATGATCACGAAATCAATTAATTAATTATTTTTAAGATTGTTATCTAATGTTAAAATATATTTTATTTTGATTTACCATTTATCATTATGATAGGGTTTATCTTTCTGATTGAGAGAGTCTGACATTTTTTAAGATAAAAATAAAGATATATATTCTGAATAATTTGAAAGATTTTAAAAGGTATTAGAATAACAGTTCTATAGCGACTTAGGATCAGAAAGTACTTATAAGCTAGTAATAATGACCCGAGGTTGGGTGTTCGTGCTCTTTGTGCTTGTCATGGTTTTCATGCTTCTCACTGTGCTTGGGTGTTCATGCTTTTTGTACTTGGCAATTTTATCAGGTTGTGGATCATCGAAAATAGTCACTCGTCAAGGTATCGTCCTAAAGGGGTAAAGCTGCGTACATCACATCCCTTCCAGACTCTATTTAGGCGGGAGCCCTTGAGGCACCGGATATGTTGTATCGGAGTATCGGTTCTAGTTTCATGTTTTGAAGCTTTACTATTATTGCTTGTGGTTTAACTTTGCTCGTATATGCTAAGGAAATGGTTATTTTTTAGTAAATCAATACAAAATTTTATATGTTAAAGAATATGTACAGATCTACAAGGGACATACTTCAAGGCACGACTTAAGCATACAAAGGAAATCAAATTGGAGACGAAATGCAAAAAGCAAATCAACAATAGCAAGGCCATGAGGCCAAACGACAAGCATCAAAAGGAAAAATACAAACTAACGCTCTATCTTGATCCCTATAGAAGTTGCGCATTGACAATAAGCCTTTCAAAGCACCGGAGCAGCAAGAAGACACTTCGAATCGGACTTGTGATCCCCTCAACAACAACAATAGTGAGTCCAGACTGATGTTTATGAATCTTTAGATTCCGGTGCAAGAGGATACAGATGATCGTCGATAAATAGAGGGAGGCAACAACTTGATCGACTTCCCTGCCCTGAAGAGGTGCAGAGGCCAGAACTAACAACTCATGCCATCAGTGTGCAAGACATGCACTTGAAGTGCGAGTTATAACTTTACTCCAAACAAACACTGAGAGTAAAACAAAAGTAGAATGGATAATTGTGAACTGTAATCCAATAGGGGGGAAAGATCCCATGTTGTCGGTGTTGTGAGAGGTAGAGGAGACAGAAAGAGGAGAGAGAGTGACACACACCCACAACATAAGATCTTTTCCCTCCAATAAGTATAATCAGAATAACTAGCTTATCGTTTAACTAGCTTAAGCTCTAGCCCAAGCTTCCAAATTGAAGCTTCAGAGTGCCTTCTCCCATGCAACAAGATTTACGGAAAGAATATGTCATTTTAGGATCTATTTAGACAAAAAAGTTGACTATTTTGTAGTTAGTCTTAACTCATTTGCAAAAAGTTTTATTAGCTATATAATACAATACAAAAAAATTAGGCAACACTTAATTTTTTTCATATTTTGGTGAAAGATTGTTACAATAATAAAAACAAATTATTTCAAAAAATATGAAAATACCGCGATTCCCTTACTTAGGTGGTAACTTGTCATATAACAAGCTGATTGTGCGTGCTACTTTTGTAATTTTTAATTTTCGTATACTATTTTTATAATTTCAAATTTTAATATACCATTTAAAAATAAAAATATTAAAACATGTTATTTTAAAAAATCACTCCATTCTTTCAGTCATAATATTTATTTTTTTCCCCATAAATTTGTGATAAAGTTCTAAAACATTAAACACTTCAAAATCGCCAAAAAAAAAAAAAAAACCCGAACCCACTCAAAGTGAAAGAAAAAGCTTGAAGAGTGACCCATCCGGACCTTATGTTAGTAGTAGATACAGGTAAAAGAATAAAGTATTATTTAGATTAAAAGGTATAAAGTTTGATTTTTTATTGAACCTCTTTTTAAAAAATTTCCGACTTAACTAGTTTATATGATTTGTAAATCATCACGTAAGTCGGGTTAATCGGGTTCCTCGTAAGCAAAGCTCGTAGAGTGGGGTAAGAAACCAGTAAACCTTGACGGCTGTCAATGGCAGCCCACTGAAAGTCCTCCATTGTTTTGGTGGCCATTGGCCTCTCCCAAAAGCCATTAAAATCCTCTTCCTTCTCCACAGAGACTCACTCAAACTCAACTCTTTTCTTCCTCTAAATCAACTGAATTCATCTCTTTGTGAGCTTTACTTTGTTGGCAGCCATGGCCGGACACCTTAACTGCGTGATGGTCGCCGTTGACGGCAGTGAGGAAAGCATGATCGCCTTGAAATGGGCGCTTGATAATGTCAAGATTCGATCACCGACGAGCGAATTCCCCGATGGAGGATCATTCGTTGTTCTTCACGTTCAATCTCCGCCGTCCATTGCTGTTGGGATCAATCCGGGGTCTATTCCCTTCGGAGGGCCCAGTTAAGTTCGATTTCGAAGCTAGTTGAACTGTAATTCTCATCTTATTAGGTTGATTTGTGTTTTTGGAATTGGAATTTGATTGATTGATTTGAATTTTGTGAGTTAGGTTTGGAAGTACCTGCGTTTACTGCTGCGATTGAAGCGCACCAGCAACGGATTACTGAGGCTATATTCAATCGTGCTTTGGAGATTTGCGCTGAAAAGAATGTGAGTTATTCCAAATTTATTATCAAGATATCAATTATTTTAAAAGCTTAAACTAATAGATGAAGACCCAATGATAGTTTTATGTTCTAACATATTTCCTCATGCTAATTTCCGTTAGGTTTACACATTTATCTTGTGTTAAAATTGTATTGATATTCAGAGTGGGAATATTTGCGTTTGAACTCTTGAATTTTGGATCAATGAAGCAGATTAATTATCTCAAAAGTTTAAGTTAAGGCCTACAAGTAATCTTATACTCCTTTTGTTCTCTGTTGAGTTTCTTCCTATTCACCCAAAAGGGTAAATTACATTAGTACCTTAGATTTGTGTATTATTTTTTTAGTTCATGAATTGTGAAATAATTTTCCGCTCCAAAGTTACATGTATATAATAAAATAGTCCAAATGATGGTGTAAAAGAGTGTTGAACTTGTTATTAAATAGTAAACCTACCATCTCCTCGCTATTTCCCTGATCCCCCACATGAACCGCAAGGTTATGATAATACTAATGAAAAAGGGTTGGGTTAGAGGCCAACTTCACAGCCTTACGTAGCACCATTCAGGCTATTTTACTAAATACGTATAACTTTTTAACTAAATATTAGTTCACAAAGTTCATGGACTAAGGAGTTAATACACCAAACTTTAGGGTACTAATGTATAGCTACCCCATCCAAAAAGAAAGAGAAGCACAGAATCCTTTCAGTTTTGATTACTATTATACTGTTACTAGGGAATATCCTAGCCCGTTGATGCTTATCACCCTACTTTACATCAAATGATTCCTAGTTGGAGCTCTCTGTAGCAATCATTTCTGATAAAAGTTATTGGATTTTGTTCGGCGTGAACCATTTAGCCGCACTCTTGTATATTCGTTGCTGGTTGTCTAAAAAGTAGTGCTGCAGTCAAAGGAAATGTCAATTGAAGTATTGTATATTCTTTGCTGGATGTCTGAAAAGTATTGGATTCCAGTTAAAGATGCTGTAATTTTAAGAAAATGTGAAAGGAAATATTGATCATTGAGATAGCTTTCAGCGTGAATGGTTGCATTGTGCTGTGTCAACAAAGCGATTATCCCAAAGGTTTAAACTAATGGCAATGCCGATGGATGATTTTATACTCTAACATACCCTCTCACCGGAATACCCATTGGCTTGAAGCATGTATGTGCATAAGCCCACCGCATATCTTGTGTTTAAATTATATTTAAATTGAAAGTGCGGATTGTTGGGTTCCGAACTTGTAACCTTTTGGTTAATAAGGCTCTAATACCATATCAAAAAACCAATTATTCCAAAAGATTAAGCTGATGGGTAAAAGTCAATGAATAATTTTATACTATAACAAGCTATAGTTCAACTACTACCTCGGTTGGACTTAGTTTTATTAGTAGGGTTTGTTAATGTTTAGAAAAAATAAGTTCTGTATTTTCAGAAATTTCAGAAAGTAATGTTAAAAAAAAAAAAAAAAAGCTACAATAGTATAATGGAGTTTGCTCTGAGATTAGATTATTCAGCTCGGAGAATGTGTTATGCACCTGGAAAAATGTTAATGTAGAATTAAATATGTTCAATTAGATGCTTGTTATTCATTGCCCCTGGAACAATGATTAACGTTTGCCTTATCAGTATATATGTGGTGTTGGATTTTGGGGTTAGTGTGCTTCAATTTTGTTCAATCAGCACCAATTCTTGTATCCCACATGGATGTTCTAGAGATAGAGATGGAACTACTGGGTGATTGGTGACCGCCAATGAATGCCTCCATTAACACATAGCAGTTACAAAAGGCTTATTGAAGCCTATATAAGTCCATCTTTTCCATGTTAAGAGATGTATCAAAGTTCTCTCTCTTTCTCTACTTGTATGACTGAGAAATGTTTGGGGTGTATTCTAGTCCGATAACCCTCGAGCACACGGGTGTTTCGGGCGTCGTGTTAACCCTGGGGTCGGAGTGCCATTTGGTCCCGTTGTACCGGAGAAGGGGCATAAACGACTTTAGGGCAGTGGTGATCTCCACGGCACGACTACAATCTCCATCATGTTTGGTCATTTTCAAATAAGTTCTAATTGCTCTCCTTTATTTTTCCAACATGTGGTGGAGCATGGGTCATTATAAGTGAAGCATGTTTTGCTCCCATTGCTCTAATTGAAGGTAATTGCTCTTGTAGATGAATGTAAAAACCCATGTTGTCATTGGAGATCCAAAGGATAAGATCTGTGAAGCAGTTGAAGATATGCATGCTGACTTGCTTGTAATGGGGAACCGTGCATTTGGACCTATTAGAAGGTGATCTCTTTACCCTCTCCGGGTAGCGAAACAGGCGCAGAAATTTAAATTTAGGACTTCTTGTTCTATAGCTTCAACCTTAGATTGTGTTTTAACATTACATCAAGACCAACAAAACCTCATCGGTGAATTCCTTTTTCTTATTTAATTGCCACATTGGAATAACATACTAGTTACTAGTCTACATCTCAGTTACGAGTGCTGCTTCGGAGTAGTAAATGATTCACTTCATGCATTAGTTATCTGCTAGGACATAGAACTTCAATTTTTAAGAGTTTCATCATGGTTTAATAGGTGGAGCATTCAGAACTGTCCAACAAGAACTGCTCAAGAATTAGGCACTATTTGGTTCGAGGGAGAACATTTTCATTTTGGGAAATTTTGCTTCTTTAATTCTTTTCATTGAGAAATATTCATTTGTTAAAAATTTGTGTTTGTTTAGTTAGGGAAAATAATTTTGTTATCTATGTATATATAGGATTCACGCTTGATCAAGTTGAGGTTGAAATAAGAATTATAGATATAAGACGTGGCATTACGATGGAAAATATTTTTCGTTCTGTTAAAGAAAATGCCTTTTCTTTCTCTTTGAGAGGAAGTCAACTTTCTCTTTGTGGAGGAAGAAAAATATTTTCCGTTAGAGCAATGATTACTACTTATTTGTATTCTATCAAAACAAACAGAGTTTTAATGTCAAAGGTGATGTATTCAAATTGAATTTGCTCCTATCATGATCAGAAGAGGCCCATAGAAATTAATCACTTAAACAGAAAAAATAATGTACCAAATCCCTTTGTTCCTGCTCGTTTGGTGGTACTCACATCACAAGTTCAGGGTTTGAGGATTGGTACCAGATAAAGGGGGGAAAAAAGAGTTTACTAAGTGTGCCAATATATTCAAATTTTCGCATACATGTCGCATATATAAGCGGTGTTTACATCGAAACTACAATCAGATCCTGTGTCATTTGAACGTGTTCTAAAGCAGATTACTTTGTATTGACAGAATGTTTCTGGGAAGCGTAAGCAAGTATTGTAGCAATCATGCATCTTGCCCTGTTGTCATAGTGAAAGCGGATTCGGGACAAGCTTTTCCAGGTACATATGGCTGACTTCTAGTAATCACTCTATTCCATTCTTTCTAAGCCTATTTATGCATGACCGTAAGTGTTTTGCCATACTTTAGAATGTGTGAGAACGCTGTTTTTGTGAATCTGTGATCTTTTTCATTTGTTGCTTGTGTCATGTAATTATATGAGGTGCCCTTACTCACCAACACGTGGTTCAATCTGAACCCAACGAGTTGGCTTAAGTAGTAAGGCAGTTGGCCTGGTCTGAAACCAGTGGTGCAAATAATTTCTTGAGGCCTTCCACTTTTTCTATTGCCCAATTTAATCTGTTGCTGTTGGGAACTTTTGAGCACGAGGTATGTACAATTCTGGGGATTAGTTAAGGTGCCTGTGAGTTGGCTTGAACACCTCGTTTTATTAAATAAAGTATGGTTCGATCTTTGAAAAAATTATCTGACTAGTGATCATACTTACAAAATATCATCTAATTCCTCTCTCTTTATTTTTTTTTTTTCGGTTTGCAGCATATACTTCTGAATAATATCTGGTGTCACCTGGATTGCAAAAAATCTGCTGGGGCTTCTTGTTGCTTTTCACATTTATTGATGTATCTACCTGTAATCATGTAAGCTCATGTATATTGAAAGCTTTTTTTGTGATAAGGGTGAGTTCTTTGATCAAAGACGCTGAATATTTTTTTGATTGTGGGTTGTGTTGTAAAATTTCTGAAAATGATGTATTTTTATGGAAGTGAGAACAGCTAATCTTGTTGTGAATCATTTCAATTCTTTTACATAGGTAAGAGCGTAAGCGTGTTTGGGTGAGTCTTGTAAGAAAGGCTTTACCTAATGCATCAGTTGCTGCATAAATCCTAACTCTAGACTAGGGATATGGAGCCGTTGAACCTCCTTATTAACCTGGTGACCAAATTCGGGGACTACATCAACTGTCATATTAGCTTTTTTGTTTGGGAGTTATTGTATGACAATAATTATCATTGTCAGATTAATACTGTAACTTATGAAAAATAATAGTAACAAAATTATCCTAATACTAATATAAGTAAGTGTTGTAAGTCATAACTGCGGTTTCTATATGCTAAAGTGGGTATTATAACTAAGTTGTTTGTATTTGTAAAATTTGCCCAGAAGGCCAAAATCATTTATTTGTTACATGGATTGAATATAAAATATAATTTTTTTAGAGTACATGGTTTATTAAAAACATAACAATAAGTATAAGTATATTTTTTTAATGAAATGAAAGTCTACCCATTATACAACGTGATATATAATTAGAGTAACTCTGTTTGAGTTGTAAAGCCGCTGCATTTGTGAAAGTCGCTAAGTATGAGACATATGAAAAAACCATCATTGTCTTTTATGTTCTATCAATTGAGTACTTCGATCAACCTAGTAACCACCTCAATTGAGATCAAATGCATTTGATTTTGATGGTGCTCGAGAAATAGAAAGATATAATACATGTATTTTGAATCAGTTAGGAGAAAAAGAAGGATACCAAAAAGTGAAAGGAAGAAGCTTTTACAATTTACAAGTATCAATTTGTCAAGCCTAATACTTTAATCAATTAATACAAAAGGCACAAGTTTTCTATATTAAAATATTACACATATCTCAAATGGTATTTCTTCATTCAAAAACATTGTTTTAAATCGATATATTCACATACATTTTACAACTTGACTAAATACACATTTGATATTATCCAAACCCATAAAATACTTTAATCAACTAATACAAAAAGTACGAGTTTTTAATATCAGACTATTACACATCTCAAACAGTGTTTCTATGTTAAAAATAAGGTTGCAAATAGAGATATTATCATACATTTTTTTTCTTAGCACAAAAAAGTCCAAAGATAATTATTGTTATACATTTTATAACTTGACCAAATACACATTTGATATTACCAAAATCCGTAAAATATAAATACAAATCATACATCAATACCCTTTGAATAGATGGTTTGCTTGGCGGGTGAGGATGGTATAAATATAGCACGAAAATTGAACCATCAGTGCATTATTACTGCTCCCCACGTTCATACATTGTTACACCCTTGTACGCGTGACACGTGTCCTTCTTCCGCATTTACCGGACCCGCTCAAATTGGGTCTTCAGCATCACCAACGGCGTTTCCGTTGAAGAAACAATCAATCAAAACTTCCCCCCCTTTCACTTTTACGCTCCATCCTCCTTTTCATCTCTTTTATCTCAAAATTTTCCCAAAATTTCATGAATTCGAGCCTTAAAGGTACCATTTTTGGGTTGTTTTGATCATTGTTTGACTTATTTTTTGGTGGGTTGTTCGTTGTTGGGTTTGTTTTTGTGTTTTTTGAGGTGGGTTAATCAATGTGGGTTGCAGGTTTTGTGGGTTTCGTGTGATGTGATGATTGGGAGGAGAAGATGACGACCAAATCCGCGGATTCTTCTGCTCAGGTTTTTGTTGTTTGATATGCTAGTTGTATTGATAGAAAGATTTGTTTTTTAATAGGAAAGAAGAGTGATTGTGTTATTGATGATAATGTTTAATGTTGGTATCATTTGATTTTAAAATTGGGTTTGTTTTGATTGATATATGGGGATGGGAGTCATTTGTAGTGGGTCAATCACCAATGTTTCTTGTTTTGACTTCTATATGTTTGGTTATGTCTTAAATTTTGAATACTAAGTTGGAACACCTTATTTTCGGAAACAACCTCTTTATGAGTTAGCATCCTTTTGGGGTAAAACTGCACACATTTTACTCTTCCCAAATCCTATCTTGGCGGAAGCCTCTTTGAGGCATTGGGGTGTTTTGTTTGTTGAGCTGAACAAACCTTAATTGATCTTGCTAAGGATTTCAGATGTGAGTGTAGTAAAATATTTCACATCAGAGTTGTGAAAGAGAAGAAATCAATATATGAGCCCGGTGGACTACTCCACCTAATGCCAATTGCTGTTAGGATGGAAACTCCCTTGGGCTCATATGTAGATCTTATATATTCCAACTCTACGGGCCGGATTTAAGGCGTAGTGGAATTTCATAGATCTAATGCTATAAATCTAAATATTTATGGTAAATTTGGTGATCATGGGATTGCCTGGATTGATAATACCTGGGAATTGCGTTGGTTTCAGGCACTACAGGGGGAGAGTTGTCCTGTTCAACTTCAATCTCCTCAGCCTGGGCTCCATGAGCACCAGGTTTCTCGTGCTCGCAATCAGGTTGTTATCCCATTTAAAGGACCTTTGATGTCATGTTTTTGGTTATTTAGATGTAGGGGTATCAATATACTGCAAATGAGGCCTTAATCTAGCTGTGAAAACGTTGCAAGGTTGAGGCCTTATGATAGGAGGTTTAAGGTTTAAATCTCCTCGCCCCAATTGTACCGTGATATCTACCATATTGCTAGCGATCAATTTGTTGCTTGTTCATGTGTTTCCCTCTTTCACTGTAGAATCTTCATGACTAATCATGTTAAATTGCATGGCAGGTTTTCAAAAGTGGATACCTCTTTCTATCGTCCAAAGGTATGTTTTTCTGTCATTGTAAATCATAAACATGGAAAAATGGTTTTTGAACTACCTTGAGTACTTGCTGTTTCCTTAGGTAGCTTCACTTTTCTTTCTTCCTTCTTTCATCCACATCATTTTTATCGCAAGCCTGCTTCCTGATTCAAGGACGAGGTACCTGGTCAATTCATTGAAAGACCCTTTTTTTGAGATTTAGATCATAATCTTAAGAAATGGCTACGATGCGCAAGAGGGTTTTGCTTTCTCAAGATGTTTTGAGTTTTTAAAATATTGGTTTGAGGTGTTATATGTTCTCCGCAGCATCACTATCAGTTTAATGGCTTAATCTGTGGATGATGTGATTCTTTATTCAGGCATTGGATGGACTTCCTGGAAGAAGAGATGGTTTATTCTAACTCGCACTTCTCTGGTCTTCTTCAGAAGTGATCCGGTAAGTATCATTCTCCTTTTAGTGGATACGCATGGATATGTGTGGAAGGCCACTGAGTAATTTCTGTAATATATTTATGAATTCCTATATATTGTTAAATGTGTGAAAAATATCATCTATATTTTTATATTGTTCTAGAGCGCTGCTCCTCAGAAAGGAGCTGAGGTGAATCTGACCCTTGGTGGCATTGACCTCAACAACTCAGGCAGGTTGGCATTCTGGTTAGATTTCTTTATGAAATTGCCCTTTCTGCTGTGATGTCCATGTCCTGACTTCCTTTCTACGACTTGTCCCATTTGGTTAGTGTGGAAGTCAAAGCAGATAAGAAGCTTTTGACGGTGTTCTTCCCAGATGGTCGTGATGGGAGAGCTTTCACACTGAAGGTGACTTTCCAAATCCATTTGTTGTCATTGGCTGTATTTTCTAAGTACAGATTGATTCTGTTTCGTCTCTGTATTTGGTCTAAGCGGCTTCTCAAGGTTTCATTTGCATTTCCCTAGGATTTCATGTCAAAACCATCATCATGTTCATGTTCTAGATTGCTCAACGGCAGACAACTGCCATCTCAGCATTGTTCAGGTGCTAACTGGTATTCTACCCCTGCCCTAAAATTCTTATATGTGGCTACAGGCTGAGACTTTGGATGATCTGTATGAGTGGAAGACTGCACTTGAGAGTGCTCTGGCACAAGCTCCAAGTGCAACTGTTGTCACAGGACAAAATGGGATCCTCAAATCTGAGCAAGCTGATGCAGTTAATGGATCCTCCGATCAGCGTATGCTTCCTTTCCATTATTATGCTTCATCTTGGCTTGATTTGCTCTCATCTTTGCCGAGTGCACTAAATTGTGGCTGAAGTGATATTTGCAGGCTGTCCAGCTTCTTATAATGGAGATGTTAACTTATTAACAGTATATAGTGGATATATTAACTCATTAACAGAAAACTTTATATTAACCTTTAATCTGACATCAAAAGATTGGCAATGATCTTCTAAGAGTAAGGCAGATTTTCTCTATACTGCAAAAACTTTCTTGTGGATATAGTCATATTCTGGTATTTGATTTGGAAATCCCTTTTTTTAAATGTTGAAGTATCAAACTTCAATACATTCTGTGTCTCCAGTCCCTTCAGCCTGTTATATGGGTTGTGGTTGATATTTCTTCAAAATACAACTGTTTTTCCTTTACTTGAGAAGTATGGTTATTTCTTCAATGTTCAAAGCATTACACTTAGTTGGCGCAAATGAAGCTCCATACTTGTGACTATGGACCTGTGCAAACAAAAGATGGTATTTCTTAACCTTATGCTAATAGTATTCATAATTGCTTTGCTTGAGGTCCCCACCAATGTACATGTTTCTTTCCTCGCATTAGAATTTAGTTCTTTCGTCCTTCTTGTTTTGCCATCTTATGTTCTTTTTATAAACATTCACAGAAAAGGACAGACAACCTGTCAAATCTATGGTCATTGGTAGACCAATTTTACTTGCTCTGGAAGATATTGATGGGTCTCCATCCTTCTTGGAGAAAGCTCTCAGATTCATTGAAGATCACGGTAGGTACCTTATTTTTTATGAAGCTATTGATAAAGCCTTGAATTAGTCATTTGGTATTTGATAGTTAATAACAAAGTAGCCTGATAATGAACCCCCTATTAGATTTTCTCTTTATGACTGGGTGTCTCTGGACTTGATAGCATTTACCATGATGTTTGCGTATATCATTAGGTAACATGATAGCAAATTTCATTCCTCTATATAAGGCTTCACATATGCTGAAGATAACTGTTGATGAAAGAATCTTAGTGAAATGTCAGCTAACAAGAAAAGGAGCTGTGGGCTGACAGCACAGGAAAGAGAATAAATGGGAGATCCTTTTCTGATTTTCCTTACATCTTCATTTTCAACCTTGTCTTGTTTCGTTTGTTGTCTTTCATGGGTGGCCTTGAGGGTGTTGATTCTTTGATAGTCTTTGGGTCTCAGACTTCAAGGTATATCTCGGGCTGATAAGTGCCAGAGGACTGCTGCTTTATGCATATACTGTCCACTTATATTTTGCATTGAAGATGAAGAACTTAGGACCTGAATGAAAAGTGTCTTTTTGTAGCTAGCTTTACCTTCCATCCTTTTTTTTTAATCATAACCTCCATCTTATTTTTTTAAATTCATGAAGCTTGCGTTCAAATTTTTTTGTGCTGTTCTCTCTTCTATTTCCTGGTGATAGACCCTCTACTTTTCTGCTTATTTCACAAGGCCCAACTAGGGGTGTAGATGATCCCAACCAAGACGAAGTTTGTGAGGCTTGAGGCCCTGCTTGAAACTCGCAGAGCCCTAGGACTTTGGCTTGAGCTGGGCTTGGCTCAGCTCGGTTGAGTTCAAACCTTAGCTAGGTGAATAGTCTTACCTTATGTGGGCTTATTTAATCTAGGCATAGGCTCGTTTGAGCTCGAGCTAGTTATAACTTATATTGAAATTGGCTAACGTACATGTCTAGGCCCTACTATCTTATCAAAATCTGGAGCCACTGCTATGTCGAACACCTGCCCTCTACCCCCAAATCTTCATAACTTTTAAGAGGGACATTTTGAAAGTGGTTTCTTAATATTGGATCAAACTTTTATATATTTTCTGTTGTATTCTTTGTCTAAAAGCAATCACTTTGGAATCGTGGAACAGGAATTAGAGTAGAAGGGATTTTACGGCAAGCTGCTGATGTGGAAGAAGTTCATCGGAGAGTTCGGGAATATGAGAGAGGTTTGTTGGACGGTATTCTGTCTGAGCATGATGTTTATTGTATCGTCTAGTGGAGCTTTGGACCCTTTAGTATTTAGACTTAAAAAGAAAGCAGCAATTCAATTTCTTTAAGAATGGATGCACGAGTGGATAGTAATGATTGTGTAGAAGTGAACTGTCTTGAATCGAAAACCTCTTTCCATAAGAAAATGGGACTTTCTTCATTAAGTTCAAGGAAATATGTCAGCATTCTCAATGACAGAGTTTCTATGAATTATAAAATATATGTGTTTGATTCATTTTGCCAAGTTATTGGAATCTAGTTTGGGAATTCCTTAAGGTTGGTTTCCACAAATGACATCCGGGTTCAGCTCATACTAAGGATGATAAGACTTTATGCAACTCAATCATGGTTTACGAAGTTAAAAAGAAAGTAAACGGTGTTGCATCAAAGTCCCTCCCCCCTTCCCTCCCAAGTTTTCCCACAAGACAGTTTTGAGCCAACATCAGAACTAAATGTATCTAAATCTATCATTCCTCATTTGAAAAACTTGGACAACATGGCAACTAAATACCTACCTCATTGACATAGTATTTAAAAAAATGGCATTATAATGTAGGCAATCTTATTGTTTTAACATTGGAAGTTACAATTTCTACCTCACTCATATTTTACTTCTATCTCTTCAGGTAAAACAGAGTTTTCTCCAGAAGAGGATGCCCATGTCATTGCAGATTGTGTCAAGGTATAGTAACAGGAACAATTTTAAAAATAAAAAAAAAGTACATTGTTTATTACTTTACGATGATAGAATGTTCTGAAATCTGTCTTTTCTCATCAATCGTCTTCTTGTTTCAACTTTTTTTCTCAGTATGTCTTGAGGGAATTACCATCTTCACCCGTTCCTGCATCTTGCTGCAATGCACTATTAGAAGCATTCAGTAAGTTTGCTGTAAAACCTAGATCTTCTCTATGAGCTCTAACATAGACGGTCAATTTTCTTTTCCCTATTTTATGTTGCATGCTGTTTTAGCATTCCTATGTGTTTAGCAGATGGTTTTTCACTTTTGTAGGAACTGACCGTAACAATAGGCTTAATGCCATGCGTGCGGCAATATTGGATACTTTCCCTGAGCCAAATCGGAAGCTATTACAGAGGTATTAGTGCTATGTCACTGAAGCTGTCTATTTGAGTACATATTGCAAAATGAGTCTATCGTCTGCAATCCCTGAATGTCTATAAGCATCTGGCTTGGGTTGGCCACTTGGCTGTCCCAATCTCTGTCCGGTCAGTGCATTTGACAAAAGCCCTTTTTTGCTTTTTCCTAACGGATTTTCATTGATGGGACTGGGAGAAGGAATATTGTGAAAGGAATTGTAAGAAAGAGAATCAATGCTCGCTTTCCTCTTACAAATGTTCTTTATTAAAAGCTATTCAAGATAGATGTCATAACGAAGTTACAGATTTTGTATCAGAAATCCATGCTTTCTTTCCTCTCACCATTCTTCTTAATTGAGTTAACCTTTTAATTACCAACCTTTTATTCCTTTTCCGAAAGAGCAATCACTTTGCAAGAATGTTTGGAGGATGTACAGTCATGAAACCCAATGCGAGCTAAAAGAAAGTTATTCAACAGAAATTGGTAGCGGAACCATTAGAAGCAAAATGCATGAGACATGTCAAAGATGGTTCGGTCATGTGGATGGAGATTACCTGATGCGCACCAATGTAGGTATGTGAGGGGATGGAAGATACTCAGCAAATAGTCAAGGTAGGCCTAGGAAAAGTTAGGTGAAACTTAAAGGAATAACTTTTCTCCAAAACATGCGACCAAATGCTCCTTGGTAGAGGTCTGAGGACCATGGATAAACCTTACATAGTGTGGGAAAGCTTGGTTAGTTTGGCAAAAGTTCAACCGACATTAACTCAAAATCTTAAGTGTCTACATACTTGCATTGCGTCTCTAACAAGAATGTGGATCGCAAATCCGTTATCATTCATGCTTCCACTATCAATACTGTTACTTCTACATTGGCCTCTGTAATATATTCTTGATATTTATAATTTCTCATATCAATGTTCTCACTTTATTTCTGCTACTTAGCCTTATTTAAGGTATCTAGTGAGTACACATCTGTCAGTAGTCCGCCGTTAAAGGAACTTGGGATCGTTAGAAGATAGTTGGCTTAAAGTGTAGGTTGCTTGTCTTGGGTTATTATGAGTGCCCCTGCCTGTTCTTGTTTTCCTTTCAACTCTCCTGCATCCAATTGCATCAGTTATAGAAACTGAACTTGTTCCTTTGGCTGTTCAGAATGCTTTTGATGATGCAAACTGTGGCTTCTAATAAAGCAGTGAATCGAATGAGCACTTCAGCAGTGGCAGCTTGCATGGCTCCATTGCTTCTGCGCCCCCTTCTTGCTGGTGATTGTGTACTAGAAAATACCCATATGGATGTGGCTGGCGATGGTTCTTTTCAACTTCTGCAAGCAGCTGCTGCAGCAAACCACGCTCAAGCTATCATTATTACTCTACTTGATGAGTATGAGAACATATTTGGGGTAAATGCTTACGTTCTCTTTCATTTAGAGCTTTATCATTTTGTATTTATACTTTTTGGGTTTTTAGAAAATAAAAACTATATTTTTGTACCGACTTTTACTTGTTTTTGATTTTTTGTTCTTAGTTGCTTTCTATTCTGAATGAAAACTAAAAGCATGCAACGCAAAAAGAAAAAATTGTTTCAAAAACCTATATTTTGTTTCCAAAAACCCAAAAATTCAACGAAAATTGATACCAAATAGGCCTTTACTTATTGCTTCCAACAGCACGTGAGGCTTTTTGCTGCTGCAACCTGTAACATGTACATAAATGTGCTTGAGCTTCATGAACAACCAATTTTACTGCAGGAAGGTTCAGTGTCCCCTGATTTGTTCTCAGACTCAGATGAGAGTGGAAGTCAGAGTGAGGAGGCCACTGAGGATGATGATATGTATGAGGATGATGACCAGGATTATGAATCAGATGAGCATGCATCGGATGACCATGGTGCAGAAACAGATAACGATTACGAACATTCAGTAAGCGAAACCTGTAGTTACAGTGGTGACCATGGCGACAGTGATTCATATGATGATAAGGTTAGTGGCTTGACTATTTGCATATACATCTAAATGTGCACACTCGTGCATATGACAATTCATAACATTGTGGAGGTTGTCTACATGGTTCTACAGCAGACAGCAGTTCGTTTATTAATTGATAGTGTCCAGGAGACAGTATCTTTCTCGACCTTCAATGAGTTCTTTGTTCTGTTTCTCTTTCTTTTTTGTATAATCACAGCATTAAACCCCTATTTTTGCTTGTGGATGGATTTAGCATCATCCTATCCTTATTTCCATGTGTTTTGTCATTTGATTCCTTTTCATAATCGAACGGGTATTGTGAATGCTATTGTATTTTCTCTCAATTCATTCTCTGCCCCTTGTTTCTATTCTAGGCTCATTCCAGCTACTTTGTTATTGCAGCACAGCGAAAGACGTAGCTCGGTTTCTCAATCCCCCGAAAGAGATGATAGAAGTGAAGCCATCCAGGGGCCATCATCAGCCACATCCCGTGCTTTGATGGCTTACCATGATAATAATGTGCACAAAGTTAACACTACATCAAAGTTAAAGAACGAAAATTCGGTGCGTAAGGCTGAGGAGTCTAATAAACCACATAGAGACGTTCCTGCAGAAACTAGTTCAGTAAATCATTCAGCTACTCATGGTCCATCACTCGGCAGTCAGGCACTATCAACTAAGATTGCTGGATCCGTGCAAGGTGTCAGACATCCTAGATGGGGACGTACCTCGGTGAGAATACAATTTTTTCAATATTATGGCTAGCATTAATGGCATATTCCCTAAAGAAAGAATTTTGATCTGCTGTTATTCCTTGCAAGACGGTTTTGATGTTAATGTTCGATTCTTTGTTTATGGAGTTTTTTTCTTTCTAGTTGGTATGTCATTGGTTAGTGACAGTCCTTTTTTTATAATGTGTCCAGGCCAGGAAGAATCTTTCCATGGAATCAATCGATTTTTCGCTTGAAGAAGAGTGAGTTCTATCTTGCCCTCTAGGAAGATATTTTACTTCGAGAACGCTTGATAGTCCTTGTGGCTGGTTCTGATAATTAATTTTGCTGGATACTTTCTAAAACTGGAGCTTGACATCCAATTGAGCATTCACAGCTGTAGAAAATTTTGTGGTATACTGGACTAGAAATTTGAGAAATTTGATGTCTTTCTTCTGATTTATTCTATATTCCTGCATAAGAAATGGTATATTGATAAAAGCTGCTTTTCAATTAGCTAGTGGTCATTTTGATTTTGAATTTTGTATTCTATATGCTGAGAACTCAACATGTGAGTGTAGTTGTTTCATATAGGTGTTGAATGAAAGAGAGATCAACGTATAAGTCTAATGGGCTACTTCACCTTGTATTCGTTGGTTTTTGGTTAGAACCTCAATTTGGATTTTATGTGGATCTTAGTGCCAACTCCTTAGGCTTGGCGCAGGCCCAACAAATTTCCCACTATGCTATGTGTAGCATCGATGCCTTTATTTCTTTTTTGGTTTAGGTAAGCAAGGTTGGTGACTTGAGTGTAGGACCTCTTACCCTAGAGCATCAATCTGAGTAGTGTTGTACCACTAGATTAACGTCTCATTGGTGCATTATATCTTTTAAACTATGTACGTTGATTCCTTATGACAAAACATCATATACAACAACAACAAACCCAATGCCTTTAGGGTTCCCGCCAATGCAGGGTTTGGGAGGGGTACACTATGCATATAGCATTATATCTTTTAAATTGCAGACAATAATCGTTTCCTCATACTGAAAAATTATTTTATTCATGTATTTACATTTACATTTATAGCGTGGGAATTAAAGAAGAGGAGGCAGTGATCAATAATAATGCCTTTGAAAAAATTTCAAACTCATGAACCTTATATTAACATTTTGGTCTTAGTAGTTACCTGTCCTTTGAATTCTTCTTCAGGGATGAAATAAGAGAGCTTGAAGCTGCAAAGAATGACTTGCAAAATCAAATTGATGAGGAGGTTGAAAATCCCCCATTGTCTAACCATTCTGTTTGCCCTGATTTTAATTGAATGACATCTGTTTTTTCTTTCTAATCATCTTAGGTTAGCGGCAACGCAATTCTACATGCAAGTCTGGAGCAACGAAAGAAAGCCTTACATGAGCGTCGTCTAGCTCTTGAGAAAGATGTATGTTCTCCTCTGAAGGATCTTTTTTTTTTTTTTTTTTTTTTTTTTTCTCCTCTTGCTTTTTCCTGTTACCCTTGATTATATGATTCAACGTGATGTGTACATAAATTATTTCATAGATTCAACTGTTGAGGAAACTAGCAACAGATAAGATGGTGCGACTCATGTCGAATAAGGGTATATTTTTTTGGTTAGTAACAGAAAAGGGTATATAACACTCAGCGCTTCAAACTTGCCGAACACATAGAAGTCTTAGAAAATAGCAGAGTTTGGCCTCTTGACAGTGGCACATACCCAGGTCCAACTCTCATATCCAAGCCTAAGGAGCAGGAGATGGTGCTAGACATAAGCATGAACCTGCATTTTGAAGGCATTTGGTAGTCTAGACAAATAGGAAAAGGCATACATGTCGAGTTGATGTTACTCTGAAGTATTGGCTTTTGGACACTTTGTTTTTTCAGTTACATTCTCTCTCTCTCCTCCTCTTTTTAGTTTTCTGCTTTGTTCCGCATCCATCATTTGTTACTTCATAGCTATACATCATTTACCTACGTACCTTTTGGAAGTTTTTTTCTTTTCTGGCTATTGTCAAATGTGCAGTTTTTTTGACTGAATTGAGTCCATGAAGGTGGCGAGATTGCAAGAACAATTGCAGAAAGAGAGAGATCTACGCGCAGCTCTAGAAAGTGGGCTTGTTAGCGCTCAGGGTCCCGTTGCAGCTGGTATTGACGAAACGGTTAGTTTACATGTAAAATGCACTGTTGATCCTCGCTCTGTGGGTCTCTTCCTTTTTTTTTTTTAAAAAAAATTTTGCTTCTTATCTGACATCCTATCATATTCAAGACGAGGATCGAGCTTGAGGAAATTGCTTTAGCGGAGGAAAATTTCAATAACGTGAAACAGAGGCTAGATGATCTTGGAATGCAGCTAAATCAACAACGTGAGCTGAATGCTGCCGTTATGTTTGAAAAGAAAAATAAACAACAAGAAGCTCCAACTCGAGGAATGCCTTTGTGAGTCCTCAAAATTTTCTATTGTTGATTTACTTGGTTTATGTGCAAGTAAATTTTGCATGAAATTGAAGAGTAATTGCAATACGTATATACAATATGTATATGTATGTATGTATATGTATATTTATGTATGTGTGTGTATATATATATATATGTATATTTATATATATATATATATATACCCTTTTAATGTTCCCGAGTTTCTATCCCATGGTGGGACATAGAAAAAATTATGTGGATTCAGTCAATGCAACAGTTTATTTTTTCATGCCCTTGTAATTGTTGTTTGTAACCCTGTAGGATAAACAAGAAGGATAACAATAGCAGAGATAGCTCACAGCATCTTGAAAGATCAAGCAGCAGCGAGGTATGCTTCATTGTATCACCTACTTGGTCTTAATTTATGTGTAAATGTTCCTTTTTTCTTATTTGAAGGGCCATGCATCTTGATTTTAGGGTATTCGTCTTTGTATTTGATTCCCCATTCTGCCAAAAAGTTTCCATGTTGAATAAGGGTATTTGTGTGTTGTTATGACACTTGGACACTCCAATTTTGACCAAAAATATCAAAAAAATTTGAATTGTCGAGTCTAACCAAATCTTGTTGTAGCCAAATTAGACCCTAGCACATGAGGTCCGAGGTTCGAATCTCCTCACCTTCGGTCCTGCTTGCTTACCTACCAAAAAAAGTATATAGCAACAAATTTAGGTTTCTCTCTTCCTCAATATGTAAGTGACTTCAAATTTGTTTCATGTGTTGAGACTCGAGATGGAAATATGACATTTTTTTAAAGATGGTATGGAGTACAATGTCGCCTTAATAAGGATCCCCAACAATTGGAGGAGGGAGGAAATAAGCCTTGGATCCAAGACCTCACACTTGAAAATGGGTATCTTAATCACTACACCAGACCCAACAGCTCAATATGACACATATATGTGATGGGCTGTATGCTAAACATGAACCTGAATTGACTTTCCATTATGTCTTGTAAATTTAATCACATGGATTATATGTATGTCCTAGTATAGCAAAATTGTGAACATCACATATATTTGGCTATTTCTTGTTCTAGGGGCAGCAGACCTACTTTCCGGATGAAGCTGACCGTGATAACGAAAAACAAAATGAGTCATCATATTCATCTAATAAGAATCAGGTCCAGCAAAGTGATTCAATACTGAACAGCAATTCGAGATATGGCGGGGTTCCGAGTAATCCATCATCTGCAGAACCAGCAGTATCCAGGCCTGTCAGTTCCTCCAGTTCTAAAAAGTCTAGGGGAGAGGTATGTGTAAACGCGGAATTAAAAAAACCTATTGTGTAATAGATTTGGAACTAGTCTTTACATGATTGGTTGTTACGTAACGGTACTCTTTGTTTGTAAAAAAACGCGTATAATACACATCTTAAACATGTATCCATACTTTGCCGTCTAAAAGGGCATCTACATCTAATAGTCAATAATACCGTAAAATAAGCGTTTCCTTGATCTTATCTGTATAATATATGTATTATAACAGGTACTTGGATTTTTTGTATTTAAAAAGTAGATAATGGAAAATAATCAAGATCTATGCCTAAATTAAATATTCATATTTTATATTTCCTAAATTTGGTCAATACGTATTTCCCCAAATTGATCAAACAAACTAAACTGTTGTCAAGTCACCCCTCAATCATTGCCTCCATATTTATAATATTTTAACTTGTACTTAATTCAGGGAAGCAACTCTACAACATCTGCACTGTCCAAGCTGACAACCCGGCTCAACTTCTTGAAGGAACGACGCACCCAGATCGCGAACGAGCTCCAAAACATTGACAAAACCCGAGTATCACCCCAACCAAGCCCAGGGAAGGCAAAAGGATCAGACTCTCAGCAAAATGCCAACAAGGACAAGAACCAAGCATCCGAAGGTGGCTCGGTCCAGGTCCAAGAAGACTATGTACCACAGAGTTCAGATAGAGGAGTAACAACTGAAGGTGGTTCACATAGTAACCAGGATGGCTACAAAAGAGGCTCAAGCTCGAAACACGATGGTGCATCATTCCAAAACCCAGACAAAGGAAGAAAACCAGAAGTTCAATCGGCTCAAAACTTCGATAGAGGGAAATCTGAAGGTCATTCTTCATCAAGAAATAATGCAGATAAAAGTCGAAGGTCAGATAACTCAGCTAGGACATCTTCAAGATGATAAATGAGATTGTTATGGTTGTGTTTGGCGTTCTGCTTAAGTTCTGTAGTTTTAGGCATAAGAATGTCTTTTTACTCTAAAAGTGCTTTTCTAAAACGGGTTTGTCGAATAAGCACCTTCTTCTAGCCTTCCCGAAAGCACCTCAACATTAATACAAAACACCCCGAACGTTCACAAAAACTGCTCTAGCTTTTCTCAAAAGCACTCGAAACTCGTTAAAGTATCTCTTTTTTTCTTCCGTTTAACACAGACTAGATCGCTGCGACTATGCATCCATGTTGGTCAAGTTAGGTCCCTTTGTGTACAGAACCACAGGTTATATAATTGTTTCCTATAAGACAAATTCTGGAAATGCTCTGATTGTTTTTGCCTAACTTTTGTCTCCTGTTTATGAGCCTATGTGGGTCGTATAAAACATGATTTTGAATCTATTAATTATTGAAATCTGATTTTGGTGGATCCATTGAACCATTTATGTTTTCTGCTGGTTTGTTTTGCTCTTATGACTGAAAGTTCATGACTTCAAAGTTCTCTATTATTATTACTTATGAGAGCTTTCATGATCAAGGGTAGCATAAGGGTAGCGGATGTGGCAGCGTAGAATAGGGCGGCGAGCGACTTGTAGTTTAAGATTCCTAGGCAGTCATAGCCGCAAGTGGTGCACTTATATGCTGATTAGTTTAGCCTCTGATGACTCGGCTATTTGTTTGGCTTACATACATACTTAAATGCTTGCATGTCTATTTCCTTCACTCATTTGGCGATAAATTGATGGTTTTATTTGCAGGCGCTCCTGTACTTCAGGATGGGGGTCCTCGGAAACAGTCTCCTTTCCACTCGGAAGGGGTATGGCTGCGTACATATACCCCTCCCAGACCCTGCTTTAGCGGGAGCCGCGAGGCACTGTGATTGTTGTTGTTGTTCTTGTTGTTGTAGAGCTTTCATGATCAAGACTTTAGCTTGATGTGTAACTGTTGATGATCATTTAGACCTACTTTGAGAACCATGGGTTTTGGTATAGCAGTTTGAGTATCCGTCCAGCAAGTATAAGGTCTTGGGTTCAAAGCTCATCTTCCACCTCTGCTAAATGTTGGTGGCCTTACTTAAGACAATGTTATACCTTCTTACTATCGTAAAAAAAGGAAAATTAACGCACTTTGAAGACAGCGAAATGTCATTAAGTCATCGAACTTTGATACCTCACCGTACAAATTTTTTCTGTTGGCTCAAGTCAGAAGAGGGCAAAGCCCTTCCTTTACAAAATGTTTTTGAGTAGTTTCCCTCAGGAACTTCCTCCTGTGCAGTGCATCAGTTGTACCCATCAATGAATCAAAAGCAAGCAAGCAACATACCCAATGCCCCACTAGCTCCTGCCTGAGCAGGGTCTGGGGGCGGATGTACGTAGCCTTCCCACTTTAGGGTATTACTTCTGAAGGGAGGTTGTTTCCGACTACTCTTAACCTGAGGGTGATAATTTCCCAGGAGGTCACCCATCTTGGTACTACTCTCGCCCAAGCACGTTTAACTTCAAAGTTCTAATGGGATCCGGTGACGACGTGTTGATACCATCAAAGAATCAACTATGTCAAAAATTTAAATTAGTGGGTGAAGGTTTATAAATGGTTTTATATTCCAACATGACTCATCACGCGAATATCCATGACACAGGAGCACTTTATACTTTGTGTGTCAATTATATTAATATTAAGAGTGAGAATTGTTAGAGCTTGAACTCGTGACCTCTTGGTCAATAAAGCTTTGATATCACATTAAAAACCAACTATTTTAAAGGTTAAACTTATGAATGGAGGTATAGAAATAGTGTTATACTCAAGGTGGTTAGAATCGGATTCTACTTAAAATCGGAATCGGGTATTAATATTAGTATTAGCTATCTAGTTCAAAAAATTATTAATAAAACCTTTACTTACATGGTTATATGCAAGAAATATAATCAAATATGATAAAATATTATCATGCACATTTGCTACAATAATTATGAGAGTTTTTAAGATAAATGTTGCTAATCAAACTATATATTAAAGTTAAAACATAAAACTAAACTTAATTTATATTTCTTGAAAATATATAACGCTTTCTTCCTTTTACTTCAAAATAATAAAGAAATTTGTTTATAATATAGGCTTATTTTATTAGATCTTAACTTTTTATTTCTATACATTGATAAATCGAGATCGGATTAGTAGAATAGTAAAAACGTATTACGATTATATCTATTAATTTTATGTAATATCAATGAATTATAAGATTCTATTTAGAATTCAAATCGATCGGCAATTGTAGAATCATAAAGATACAATTTGACCCCCAAAAAAAATGTAAAAAATGAAGAAAGCGTCGCCTGAGAGATTCGAACTCTCGCGGGGAAACCCCATGTACTTAGCAGGCACACGCCTTAACCACTCGGCCAAAGCGACTTCTTTGAAACCGGATGCAAACATTTTATTAATATATACATACATACGTACATATTAATTATATTAATATTATAGTTTCTATACTGTAAAGTGAATATACCAAACCTCGAAGTATTAATATATAATTACACTGAACTAAACACATAATTTTGTATAACATATTTTCAGTTAATAAGAATTCAACGCTACTGATAGAGGTGTAATTAAGCTTCATAAGCTTGCTCGTCTTAAGGCTTGAAAGTTTTCACTAATTTTATACTTGAGTTAAGTAAGGCCAACTCATTTAGCTTAGTCAGTTAAGCTTGAGAAGAGTGAAGCTCGAGTTTGATGATCACTGAAATCTCGAATAGCAAAAAACAGTAAGCTTGAGTTGGAAACCTTGCCGAATTTAACTCTAATGAGTCAAACTCAAGCTTAAATGAAGCAGGTTTTGAACTAAGTTTGAGCTGAACTAAACATTAATGAGTTGGAAATCAAGTCTAAAGAGCTCAGTACTTAGTATGCCTAATGTACAGAAAGAAATTGGTTTTTTTTTTTTTTTTTTTTTTTTTAATAATTTGACAGCTTAATTTCTATAATTGTTTGGCATTTTTGGATCTCTTTGTGATATGTCAGTTTTCGTATCACATATTTTCTTTCCTACTTATAAAAAAAAAAAAAAAGAAAAATTCTTAAACTTTTAGTCAATTATAGCATTCAGGGGTGTATTTGAGCCGAGCCGAGCCGAGCACGAGCCTGCCAGGCTCGAGGCTCGGTTCGTTACCATTAAGCTCGGCTCGAAGCTCGCCGAACTTTAAAAATTTAGGCTCGAGCTTCGCTCGTTAAAAGCTCGGGCTCGGCTTGGTTCGCTCTAAGCTCAGCAAGCTTCGCATTAAGCTTGTAATATTCCAGCTCATTTAAGCTCAATATAGGTTCGTTTGGGCTCGGACTTGGCTCATTTAGTTTCCAATGTGGCTTCATTGAGCAATATTTAAGCAAATATACTATAATAAAAAAGGCTCGCTTAGGCTCGTTTAGGCTCGAGCTTGGCTCGATAAGCTAAATGAGCCGGCTCGGCTCAACTCGAGCTCAAAGTGAGCCAAGCTTTTTGAGCTTTATTACGAGCCGGCTCGCGAGCGGGCTCAACTCATTTACTCTCCTAGTAGCTTTAATATAAAATGAGATTTACAAGTCGAATAGAAATAAGTTCACATTCCATTAAACTTATCCTAAGATCTATATCATTAAATTAATGGCTTGATATCATTCTTAGGACTCTTGCAAATAAAAGACAATTGATAATGCTATTTGATTGATAATGTTGATAACGACTATAAATATTATTATTAGCAATGATCAAACTCATTTATTAATGTTAAAATATTTAGTCGATGTTAACTTTTACCATGCCTATAGGCTTAACCCATGGAGTTAGAACACATAAGATCCACATATAACTGAAAACTAATTGGCCCTAAGTGGAGTAACCCACTGAACTTATAAGTTGGTCTCTTCTTTCTTACATGTAGAGTTCTTACTCGTAGCAGTTAATTATTATAAGATTTGCTTCACTGGTTGAAGTTATAAAAGAGAAAATATTAATAAATATAGTAGTTAGAAATAAAAGAGAAGACAATATTTTTTATTACACACGTGGTTTCCATGCATAATTCCTCATCCTTTGGTTTGGTCCACTTCTTAAATGAATAACACATGATGTGGTTGGTCATTGGTGTGCGTACTAGTTATCAATTATTGTGTTACATATCAATGTTTTTGTTAACAAAAAATCCGGTAAGACTCGGCTCATACAACTACCCATATATCACATGAGCCAGTTAAATCTAGGATTTCTTATAGAGAGATTTAAGGGAAGAATAGAACTTTACTTTGGTTTAAAGCAATACTCTATCCCCTTACTTATATCATACTGCCGAGGCAAGGCCCCGGTGGGTATATTAGAATAATGTTAATATAATAAAGACTTAATAGAAATGTTCTGATAATCACACTAGCCTGTATGTATTTTATAGTGCCACTTTGTTAAATTTGTATTTCATCTAGAATATGAGCGAATGATATTAATTAATATAATTTGTTTTAAAAATGATAATTAATATCAAGTTCTTTGAAAAATAAAATCACTTCATATTAATCTTGCCTTCTATTTTCTCTCTATATATTAATTTTTCATAATTTATATTTACGCTATTAGTTCTTTTATACCTCATTTGTTATATTAATTTAGGCACTCTAATTTTAATTGCATCAATTTAATCCTTATCTAATTAAAATCGTGCAAATCAAGTCCGAGGTTGAAATTAGCATTAACTTTTGACTCAAATGATAACGTTAACTATCATTACTTGTAATTTTCACATAATGTTCATATAGGGTGAATATGCGTTGCAAATACTAAATAACATTTAAATATAAGTATTTAAATTTAATTACACATTGTGTGCATTGAGAAAATCTTGGTCATATATAAAACTAAATTGCTACAATTAAAAGTTTAGAAAATAAATTAATATAGTAAGTAAAAATAGAAGAATTTATAGCATAAATAAATCTTTAATAAATTTATGCATTTAGGCCTCGTTTGGTATACAAAACGCAGGCAGTAAAAATTCATAGGAAGTACAAAATTAGACTATTATTTAGTTGGCAGGAAGTAAGTAGCAATTTTCATTTCCTCCAAAATACAGGAAGTAACTTACCTAGCCTGCTGTTTCCGAGGACCCCCATCCTGAAGATCGAGTCGTCATGAGAAAATGGTATCCTGGAAACCATGGAACCCACAAAACATCAGCTTAGGACACCGCATTAAACTAGCAGTATAAAATATACCCCACAGAAGAAAACTACAAGGCACATAATAAAGCAAATAGTACATGGCTAATAATAGACGAATAATCAGGAAGCAACTAAACAACAGATAAGTGCACTACTTGGGGTTATGACTGCTTAGAAATCTTAAACTACCAGTCACTCGCCGCACTACTCTACGCTACCACATCCGCTACCCCTATGCTAGTCCTCCATCGTGCTCTATCTAAGGCCATCTCCTCCCTTAGGTTTAGGTGGGTTAGGTCGTGTCGGACTATTATCAAATACAATGTACAAAAATAATACCATAAATATTATAATAATTATAGATTAGTGAAATTATTAGGGCATTTTTTGTCAATATCAGGGTAATAATAAAGACTTTTATGATTTTATTGTATTGAAATTGCCCTGGTATTAATAAAAAATGCTCAACAGTCTCACTTTCAATGTTAAAATAATTTAAGCATAAGGTATGAGGTGGGCATGTGCACTATCCACACTTCAAGTACAATTGGCATTTGCTTGAGGGAACATGTTAGAGTATAAATTATTTCTTGGTTTTCATCCATCGACTTAAATTTTTAAGACAGATGGTTACTTGACAGATAGTAACATTATTCTAAAATTTTAGAAAGTAAAACTATTCAAAAGAAATTATTACAGAAGAGTTTATACATGATGATACATATATTTGTAATTAATTGAAAGTAACATTGTAATATGAAGTAACTACTTCACATTTTTTATGTTAATATTACAATTAGAATATTTAAACTCAATGTCTGCTATATTTTATATACTTTACAAAAATTCGTAAGAGATAACTAGAAATGATAAAAACGTGTGGTTTTTGTTAGTATTATGCTAGTGTTTTCACAAAGAGTTGGTTTGTAGGAATCGAGTTCAAACTCTATTTCTTACAATTCTCCTGTTCTGATTTGTAGGTGCGAAAAATGTACAGTCCCTTTATTATAATGAAGAGAGGGATATTTATATGGTACTTCTGTGTGAGATTATGAATGTCAACAATAGTTCATCTAGTTTGGCGGTAAGTGGCTTATTAAAGAGAACGGGCAAGTGACCCTACTTGACAAGTTACGGGTAGTCGTTCTCGAGTGCGGTGGCTTTTCCGGACAACCTTTGAGTATCTATTCTTGGCCGCGAGTGACCCTACCTGAGAGGTTATAGGCAACCATTTTAAGCCTTAGCTAATCTACCTAACATGTTACAAGTAATCATTCTTAGTTTTAACGATTTTATTCAATTCTAATTATTTCCTTAACAATAATTTGAATATCTAATTTTATATTTATTTGAAAACATAACAAAATAGAATTACTTTATTAATTAGCTAGTCTTTTTCAAGATCAATCAATCGCATTAAAATCTAGTATTATATTTCAATTTGGGCTAGATTTTATTTCATATTGTTGTTATTATCATCAAAAAAATCATTATTGTAAGCTATAGTATAATTTATAATAAATAATAAACATAAATTGTTAAGAAGTTATTCTAAAATTAATTTTTTTATCACGATAATAACATATCTTTATTTGATTATCTCACACTTTGCATTCTAATATTAGAATGTTGTCCTCGTCTTGTTCATTTTGTAATTTTCTTTCCTGTTAACCCTAAAGTCTTGTAATAGGGTTGCCCATTTTATTGCTACTAGTCATTTAGGTGGTAGGTGTCCTCGCCATTGGTGGCAAGTTTGTCCACCCGATATTGTATTCCTTGTTAATATTGATCGTTTAGTAATACAGTTTTAGCCATCAGGCTTTTTGGTGTTGAGAAAAAAAAAAAAAAAAATTGTGTAGGGGTGAAAGAGGGATAGAGAAAGTGAGAGAGAGAGAAAAAAAAGTAAAATTGATTGCGGCAGCCAACTTGAACTCAATTACTTTTCGTCTTAGCTGACAGCTAATTCAAAAAGGCCTTTCCTTTACAAATCCCACTTCACCGCAACCTCTAAAAATGATCATGTAAACGCAAACAAAACGCACCCAAATCATCAATAATCATAACCCAATTCAGATTTTCAAAACTACCCACCTTTAATTTCATTTTCTCTATCTCTAAATTTTAATTTCCCAGAATTTTATGGATGATTTATGATCTGGGTCATTGTTCATAATCTGATAATTGATCTTGATATAGGAGGGTCAGCTTGATTTGTGTAGGTAGGGGTAGTTGTTAGGGTTATGGAGAGAGAGAAAGAAGAAGTGAAGGTGAAGAAGAAGACGTTGGAGATTGTGTTGAAGCAGTGCCAGAGGGCTTTGGAATTGATTAGCAACGGAGGGGAATTGGAGGAGGATGATGATGATGAGGATGAAAAGGGAGATGATGAGGATGAGGGTAGCCGTGGATCTTCTTCTTCTTCTTGCCCAGATCGAGAAGCCGATGAAGTAATCTCTCTCTCTCTCTCTAAAAGTGTTAAATTTCACCTGAATTTTAGGGCCGATCAAGTTGGTATACATGAGATCCACGTTAAGCCCAAGTGGGTTCCATCCTAAAACCAATTAGCATCGAGTGGAGTAACCAATTAGGCTATATGTTGATCTCTTCTTCACTATAACGTGTACATGGGATTCACATCTGATTCGCGCATGGAGTACTTAACAAAAAGAATGTCTTAATCGGTCGAGTTTTTGCTGAATATTACTTTTCTTGTCATATTAGTAGGTTATGCAGATTATTATAGCTTGGTTTTCATTTTTTATGTGACTTACAGTGATAGTTATAAAATTACTCTGGAAATAATATTGTCCTTACTTTATTGCTGCCGTCAACAAATTAATTATCCCAAAAGCTTAGGAGTGTGTGTGAAAGCCCATATTACTTTTATACTTACCCTCGTGCAATTGTGTTTAAGCTTGAAGTGCGGATATTCCACGAATCATATTGACAGTGGGGTATTGGGATTCGAATTTGTGATCTCTTAGTCAACAAAGCTCTAATTTCATGTAAAAAAATCAGCTATCGCAAAAGTTTAAGCTTACGGGTGAAAGCTTAAGATTAGTTTTATACTCTAGCAGTTGCTTTGCTAATGGGCATTGTTATTGTTGGACAATTATATGACTTATAAAGGATATTAGTCAACAAATTGCCCTTTACTTTATTGCTGATTTGCTAATTGCTGGTTTTTTGGAGACTTGATAATCTGATGTGTTTTTGGGTTGTTTCTACTGGCAGCTGTGCGATTTGCTCAAGTCTAGGGTTATTGGTCCTGACTTTATTGCAAAGATAGAGAGTGCTCAGGTGCCAATTCCACAGAATACAGCTGGTATGTGTTTTATTTTTGTATTTCTAATTGAGTTGGTTGCAAATTTGCAATATGATATGTTTTTAGTGTTTCCTTTGGGGTCAGATCATTTGAATATGTGCAGGCCAATCAAAACCCCAAACAACCCAAGTAGTTACTTGGAGCCACTAATTTTTGTAGGATCCCCTTTTAAAAATCAATTATATGACCCAATTTCAAATAGACTGAAAGAAAATCATGTATTGGTGTAGGCTATAGATGTAGTGGTTTGTCTCTCCAACCCCCCAAGTTAAAGGTCTTGGATTCAAAGCTCATCACCTCCCCTCTCCAAATGTGGTTTCCCTCTTAGGAATTGATGGTATACTCTTTACCAATATAAAAGGATGTATCAGTCCAGGCAAATCCATTATATGTAAATAGGAAATAAAAAATCCGAATGAAAATAACATGTAACGCAAATAAATGAGTTGTTTTTAGTCTCCACCTTATGAGTTTGCGTCTATTGCATATTATTATTCGTAATTGAAGAAACAAAGCTTGTGTATGATACATTTATAAACATATATATGTATATACAATATAAATGATCCACATATTAGTTGATATTATTACATAAAGTTAATTTTCTAAGGTGTGCTTAAGTTGACCTTGACACCTTCATTACCAAGAAGGGTCCACCGGTCAAAGCTTGCTTTGAGGCCCATCAAATCCAGAGACCAAGATCAACCCCGATATGTGTTATATTTCAACAAGATTCAGTTTTGCACAGGAGTGAAACGTCTGATACTATGTCTTTCTGGCAGAAGAAGGTAGTTCTTGGGACATGGTCAACGAAAACGATTTGTGGGAAGGGGCGAATATTGACGTAGATCAAGAAGATTACGTTGTCGTTAAGGAAGAGGACATTGTGGATGGCATAGCGTGCTTCATGGCGGCGTATCTGTTGTCGCTTAAACAGACAAAGGTATGGCAAATTTCTAACCCATGCCAACTTCTTGACTTCTGCTGCTATGACTTCATTAGGTGGAGCAGGTATTATGCATCTGTAGTTTTCTTTGCCCTAAATCCTTCCATACTGGCCTTGTTAAATGAAATGGCTGTGAGGTTTTGAGTTGTGAGCTTGATTGCCTGTTTATGTGTTTCATTTTCAATCTGGAGAATGATCACATAGGTGTTTCAGTGGATAAGACTCTCATGCGTTTACATGAGTGTTAGGCCCGAGAACTTGCATTCTTAAAGCTACGGCCCTGTTGAGTAAAGAAACTTAAGAGTCTATTTGGTATTTATTTATTTTTTTGTTTGTAGTTTTTCTTCTTTTAGAAACTAAAAGCTATATTTTGAAACCGATTCTTTGTTTTTGGTTTCTTGTTTTTAGATTTTTCTAATTTGAGTGAAAATTGAAACAAAAAACCAAAAACCAGAAAAAAACTTGTTTCAAAACCTGGTTTTGAGTTTCTAAAAAATGAAAAACTATAAATAGAAAACGATATCAAACGGGGCCCTAAGTGAAAGTTTTTCTATTGGCTGTACATTAACGCTTCCGTCAGCTGTTGGAGGTTTGCTATCACTAGCTACAGGTCATCACACGTTTTTATGATCTGCATGATGGAAAAAAAAATGAAATTCTTTTGAAGCAGTTCAGTTGTGCAGAAAATTCTTACGATGCCAGCAAAAAGGCAGGAAGGAGATTAGTGATAGAGATCATAGAAGAATTTAGAAATACTACTCCTGGAAAGAGAACACTTGGATAGACTTCGATCTCATCCATAGTTTGACTCTATTTAGTATCTTTTCTTATTATCTAGTGATTTATATTATGATTCATCAAGATAAGACTCTAGTTTCTATTTTCTGTATGTCATTGTAGGCAATGCCAATTGGCAGACTTGATTAATGATATTGTTTTCAATTGTATTTTCTTTATTAAGGTAAGCATAGGCTGCTTATTGGGAGGGCACTCTATCCCTTTTCCCCTTTCCTTTCCAATCTCCATCAATTAGTAAGAACTAGATGGGCATGCTTGTTGTTTCTCCGTAAGATGTACAATAGAGGTTCCCACATCCCCTTTGTAATTGTTCACACTGGACCGTGTTTGTACAAGTTCATTAATGTTTATTCAGTTTGGGTGACGTCATTTCTGAGATGAACGGCTCATTTGTACTTGTCACCATTCACCTGATTCGAGAAGAAGTTTGTCTAATGGACAGTATTGTGGAATGGACCTCTAGAAACCACTTTTTTGCAAAAGATACTAAAATAGATGCTTTAGTTTAGTTTTGCGTGCCTGACGAACATCTATATATTGTCTGATGGTTGAACGTGAAGTATTTGTGCAAAAGGTCAGAAAATGTATGTTATGACGCTCTTTTCTGGGGTGGGAATGGGTGAATACAACAATCACCCAGTGGCTCAAAGAGGCTTCCGCTACGGCAAGGTCTGGAGGTTGGGGGGAATGTTGCAAGAAAATTGATTTCTTGATCTTGCTTCCTATAAAATCCAAGGGCAGGGTCTGCAACTAATTGTCTGATTACCTTTCTTCTTGGCAAGAATACCTTCGGTGTCAAGTGTATGTGCCTCTGGTTATGTTTCTTGCCACCGAGCCTTAGACCCGACCCACAAAGTTGGCATATACAAGATCCACATATAAGCCCAAGTAAACTCCCATCATAGAGCCAATTGGTATTAAGTAGAGTAACTTGCTAGGCTTATATGTTGATCTCTTCCCTCTCACAACTCCGATGTGAGATGTCTTACTAGATTTACATGTGGAATATGTAATGTTTCTCATATTTCTCTGCCTTTGAAGCTCTGTGATTTCTTTTGTTCTCTCATGACACTCATCTGAAGAAGGTGTATAAATGTTTTTCAAAGTCATTGTCGGAAATAATACCAAAACGAAAAATATTTCCAAAACTAACTTCTAAAAAAAAAAATTATTTACCCAAATGACATTCATGTCATCTTTTGGAATTTTGTTGTTCTTTTTGTTGACTTTTTATTCTTTTGGAACTTAAATATTTAATAAATAATTTAATTTATTTATCATAATTAAAAAAATATTATAACTTTAAAAATATTTGTGTATGCCTGTATGTATTGAATACTATGCAGATTTGACTTTGTTCAAAAAAGTTAAAAAAAAAAGGAAAAAAATGTTAAAGATGATGTGGATGTCATTTGGATAAATAGTTTCTTTGAAAGTTTATTTTAGAAATAATTTTCTTTTGGTGTTATTTTGGGCAGTGGCTCTATTTTTGGGGTTTTCAGAGCTTTCCCTCCTTGAAAATCTGGGTTACCGGATGTTCAGAATTACAATCTTGAAAGAGAGTAACAAAACTATATGCATTGTTGTTTTCCTTATAATTGGAACATATTTGGCGACACTATTCTTTGTGGTTGAATTTTTGCTCGTTCTTTTGCAGGACCTGACTCCTAACCAACTCCAGGAAGGTGAGCGTATACATTCGTTTTTTTGTGTTCTAGACAACCCAGCTTTGTTTTATATGTAATTTCTTCTTAAAATCGTATTTTGGCTTCTGACTCTCCTGAAACTTTCCTAAAGCCCTTTGCAAGACTTTCTCTGTAAAGAAGAAGAAAGGAAAGCTACGTAAAGCGTTGGATGGAAGTCGAGTTATCTACAATGTAGCTTCATGGAGCGCCACTGCCATTGGGTAAGTTACTTTTGGTTAATTCTACCCTATCAGCAAGATAATATATTCAAACAATGCTAGATGTAGAAAATATTACAAATATGAAGGGCTGGGATTTAAAATTCATGTAGGGGCCAAATGTGTTGATATGTTCTCACGGGTCATCTTTGTGTCTATAATTTTCTTTTGAGTGTTGAGAGCGTTTTTGTGCATGTTTTGTGTGGTCTAATTCTCATGTCATCTTTACAAGTCGAAACGGTTAGAATGCATGAATGATGATATTTAAGCCTTCATCTTTTTTTGCATATGTTTATAGCGACACCTACAAATACGGAAAATGGTTTCCTCCATCGGGGAAAAATTGAATCCCCCTCAACTAACCCTTATGGTAAAACACTGCTAAGGCTAAAGCCTATAAAATAAGAGATTATAGATTCAAATCCCTAACCCACCTGGGTGTCATTTAATGCGGTTTTTTGACACTTGGATATTATGGCATTTGTCTGTGCAAGACCCTATTTTTATTTTCCAAAGTGTAATTAAATTGGTTGATAAATGTGACAGGATATACCAAAACCCAGCGCTACTAAGAGCTGCATCATCAGCCTTCTGGACATCTTGTAATGTTATCTCCAAGCTTTTCTAGTTTCACATGGATAAGCTTTCATGTGTTCTCATCACCATTTCCCCAGTTCCCACAAGTCCTTTGTACAAATTCACATTCTTTTTCTTTTGGTTGGATGGATTAATTTAATTTGTTACCCGTCTTAATCTGATCATGTAAATATTTTGTTAATATGTGTTTATCCAGTTTTTAGTTGATCTTATGCCCTAATTGAATTGTTCCTTTTTGCCTTCCCGTGTCAATGGCAGTTTACTTGGTCGCTTTTGTTTTGAACCAATGCACCATCATTTTGCCATATTGAGTAACTTTTATGTAAAATAAAAGGATTTTAAAGTTACTATATATGGCAAAATGTATAGTGCATTGGTTAGAATCAAATTCACCGCATCAATGCCCCTCGTTAATATAGACTAATATTAAGGGACTACCCAATTTTATGCAACTTTTAGTAAAAGGGAAGATGGATAATTTTTAGAGATATAGTTGGATAATTTTTAGAGATATAGTTAAACCCATATTAATTTAAGAGTAATTATCATGAAGATTTTCCAAACTGGTGTTTGAAATGAAATGATAGGATTTTACCAACATGTATACTGTGAATGTTTCTTAATATACGATACTTGAATGCATAATTTTAGTTCAATTTATTAACCCATGGATGCATAATTTTAGTTGCTAAGGAGATTAAAATTTTAAACAAAATTGGAACGCAGAAGTTTGATAGCTCTAAAAGTGATAAGATTCTCTTTGATTTTAACCAATAGTCTAGAATTTAAAACATAAATCATGTCAAATTCAACTTGATTCATGCAATTTCATATTTGGGTTTCCTTTCAGTATTAATATCACGACATGTCAATTTTTACCAGCTGTAACATAATGCTTATTGAACATTCGATTCAGATCTTATGTTGTCACGTTAAATTGCCATACCGGTTTCTCGACATCAATTTATTAGAAAAACTGCACCGGGTTTGAATTTTCATTTCTATAATCAAGTTTCAACAAGAACAATAGTACTGTCAGGTTGTGGATGGTTGAGAACCTTGCTTACTAATAATGATCAACTGCTAATTATAAAAAAGAGTTATTGCCAGAGCAAAAATTATTATTGACAAAGTAATGACGTGACTTACAAACAGTGAGAGCCACAAAATTACTTTGAACACTACAATCTTACTCTAATAATAACAATTATATCCTAACAGTAATATTACCCAAAAAAAAAAAAGTTGAGAAGACGAGTACCAAAATTGGCTATAATTAGGAAAACATAATGAGAATTTCGCCTGTATTATCATGGTAAAAGAATGAAGCAGCTTGCTCCCTTTTTTACAAAAAAAAAAAAAAAAGAATCGCAGAAAGAACAAAAAAATTCTCTCTATATCCCTTCATCAGTACTAGTAGTAGAACGTCGAGTTCTTGGGAGTCGGACCATCCTTGCATAACATGGAACGCACTTCCATGACAGATCGAGGCGGCTCTATGTCCTTTTCCTGCAATGCATTTCCCAATAGCTGTTGCATCTGTGACGCGAATGTATCGTCCAGCACCTGCATTTCATACATCCCCAAAACAAGCAGTTTATGATTACAAAAGTACATTCTTGGATGAATGATTTTCTTTTACAAGGCAACGAGGTACAATATTATCCCAAGGAACATCAGCACTGGTTAGATATGAACTTTGTAACCAAAATCTCATGCATAAGACTTAAGCTATAATGCCCAAATCCCATACTAGCTAAATATGTAGAGTTTGACCAATTTATAAGTGATCTCACCCTTACATTTTCAAGGATTTGAAAGTATTTGTCATGAAAAGAAACGTGCTTTTTGATAGAAGTAGAAGTTATTTTTATTGTTTCTCTTTTAAAGCAGAAACGGAATGTAAAAAACTAAAAGTTTTTCGGAGAAAAATACCCATATCAAAAGCACTTTTTACAAACATACTTGTGAAAAAAAACTTCATTTCACAGCTTGACCAAACAAGCCCGCTAATACTTACAGCGACTGCAACTCGAGAACCTTTGTACCACGACTTGTTTTCTTTACGATTCTCCAAAAAGCTCAAAATATCCTGCAACGAAAATAGCATAATAGATATAACCAGCAGACTAAAAAAAATCGAATTCCCACAACCTGATGAATAAATAGGAAAATACAAAAAACTAACCTGACCAATTCGGTCCCAGTAACCTCTGCAGATAGCAACAAAAACATGGGTCTCGAAGACAGTATGTAGATGATTTATCGTACTCGTAAGTTGTTCCTTCAATGGTTGCATTCTGCTTCGAATATCAGCTTCTGCAACACTTTCCTTTGAGTCCTGAAGTATCTTTTTCATTTTTGTCGCGTTCTGTAATCTTGTCTGTTGTAACAAGTGACAGGCACCGTTAGATTTGTTCATCTGCCCTATTAACTTTGAGGCTTTATTTGTTTTGATAGATAACATTTTCGTATTAATTCTATTGTTTCTTTACTTAAGCAACAATTACAAATACAAAAAATGTTTTCCCGCCCAACAACAACAACAACAGTCCCAGTGCCACAAGGGCTCCCACACAAAGCAAGGTCTAGGGGGTGGTGGATGTACGCAGCCTTCCCCCTTCCGGGGTGGAAGAGAGGCTGTTTCCGAGGATGAAGATCGAGTCGTCATGAGAACATGGTATCCTGGAAACCATGGAAGCCACAACGCCAGTAAGAGGAAATTGTCTTTCCCTTAACAAAGGGCAGAACATTTTCCTCCAGGGATTTGGTTGTAATCTTACGCCATATGCTTCACTTCAATGTCAACTTAACTAAGCTTGAGCCTCGTACAAATTCATAGAGTAAATCCATTTTCTTTAGCAACAACATACCCAGTGCCCCAAAAGCTCCCGCCTAAGCAGGGTTTGGGGGGCAGATATAAGCAGCATTCCCCCTTCAGGGTATTACCCCTGAAGAGAGGCTGTTTCCGAGTACCCCCACCTGGGGGAGAGGACTTCCCAAAAGGTCACCCGTTTTCTTTAGCTAGAATAGAAAGATAAATATTTTTAAGAAAAAGATACTACTTTTTTAAAATATTTATGTAAAAAGATTTTCTATAGGAAAAATGTTTTCTTTGAACCAAATGGAGCCTCAATGTCAAATTTATCCCCCTAAAAGTTCCACACCAGTACATGGTTAAGGGTGCTGCATTACTCGAGTGTGATGCAACACCAATAACTGAAAAGATCCAAAAAAAATTTCAATCAACAAAACTACAAGGTTTTTGTCAAGGTAATGATTATCCCATTAAATGTTGCACTGGAAATGAATAATCTCATAATTTTATCCTGTACCAAACATGCTGTGAAGTGAACCAAACAAGACCTGAACACTCTTAAGACACTTACATTTTCGGCAAGTTTTTCGACAATAGCCTGCAGATAGTTCCGAAACTTAGCTCGGAGCATGACAGTGACCTCACTAAGACGCTCCCCGGGAATCTGGTTGTTGCCGCCATCAGGGATGCACGAACCCCATGACTTGAACTGGGTTTCAATCTTTGGTCTCAATATGTCCAGCATCCTCTTCATAGAATTTAGAAGTATACCCAGCTGCAGTAGTAAAGGAACTTATGAAATACAATAACGAATAATCTACTCAAGTAATACATAACAGATTTCAAGCTAGACGTTATTACTGGTATATAATGGCCTCCACAATATATGTATATACACTAATGATTATAATGGCCTCCACAATATGTCCAGCAGCCCATATTATGCCCACCTCTTTCGTATTTTGTCACTAAAACATATGTATGGATGTATTTATATGTTACATACTCTTAAGAGGGTATATACACTGATAAATCTGTTGCTTTGTTACCCATTTACAGTTCTATAAACAGTCCTTAATTGTTTCCCATTTACAGTTCCCCTCTCTTGCTAGAGATGACCTACTGATGCTGATAAACCTGTTGCTTTGTTACCTTCTCGATACACATGGGAGACTTGGATTTCCTCTAGATTCTCAAGCATCTCCCAGGTATCCTTTATGATTGCCCTAACTTGCTGCAGGTGCTATATAAACTAATGAATGTATAACTATTCATTTAAACTTTTCCAAACATAACTTAGATTCCCTTAAAAATCATCATACCCGTTTCTGCATTCCAATGATCAGGAGCTGTTACAAAATTGAGAAGCATGATTTCATTCAATGCAAATAACAAATTTCTTGGCTGTTACCTCATCAGGAACTACATATGGGCCAGTGGATCGTTTGGTGAGTTTCTGGACATATTTGAGACCAAATTTCTTCGGTGTGAGGCTGTCCTTCAAAGGAGACAAGACGTCTGCATACTGCCTGTCTAAGGCCTCCACTATAGCCTTTTCGATGTCAGCAATGGCCTATTCAATCACAATCACACCTTAAAAGCATTAGATAGATTTATAATGATAGAAATATACAGCAATATAAAATGCAACTTGTCCTCATAATTGATCTTCTTTTCGTTTATTTCACTTTATTAACAATTAATGGAACCATATTTAAAATGACTAAGAATGGTGTTGATGCAACTACTATTGAGAGCGGTCTGATTCTTATTTTTCTGTTTCTGTATGACATAAACTATCAAAACCTTGTAAATGACAATTACTTTTCCAGTGACTGATTATCACACCAGTGTCCTTAATTCTTTTTTCCAAAACATGTTGTCCTATCATGTACCCATCTTGTTCATTTCCTCAAACCTATGCCCTATCGAGTACTTTTAGCCAACGTTGTATTTGTACCCTATTCTATTACTGGATAAACGAAGATCATGCATAATTCTCAAAAAGTTAAGGTAAGATGTTTGATCACATACGTTCTCCAAAGCGAAACTGTATTCTGGCCAGCGGCAAATGATAACCTCATAATCATTCAAAGTTTCTCTTAGCCGTTCATACATTTCATCCACAAATGGCGTTGTAGAATGCTGTGTGCGGACTCCAGACCATTTGACCTGCATATATTCACAACTATTTAAACTCTTCTCTCTCAAAGTAAGAAAATACCACAAAAAAAATGGCAGAATTCTGTAAAATATTTAGGCTAATTATAATAGAATGACGTAGAAAGGCTTTCAGGGGCCGAGTTTATTTGTCTGGGAGCTTAACGAATTAAACACTCTTTTTGGTAACAGGGTGTCCACGGCAACTTACACACGTTACTATTAATTGAGTTGCACATATTATTACTCAAAAAGTTTCCCTATGAAAAGCTAGGACATAATCCGAGTGATTGGACCAAAGGAATTGTTAGCACCTAATGGTAAGATTCGGATCCCAGACCTGATGCTTCATGAGTTAGCAGGTCCAAATAACTTACTAGTTGAGGTTTTAGCTAAAAATAAAGTGTACAGAAGAACTTTTCAATAGACGACACATATCTTGAATCCACACAACAATATACAAGTGGAACAGTTCTTTCATATCCACACCTTGTCCAGTTTGCATGTCTCGAGTAAAGCAAGACGCTTATCTTGAATCCACACAACAATATACAAGTGAAACAGTTCTTTCGCATCAACTCCGCCTTTAATGGAACTACGAAACAAATAAAATTAAGTTAGAAATTTCGGTTACTGCTGATACAAGTACGGGTGGCTATTGTATTATAGCAAGGAAATTACTTGATATTCCAGCCGCCAAGATCCCTCTGGAAATCTGCCGTTGCTGTCAAAAGTTCAGTCACAGGACGGGAAGGACCCGATGGAGGGCATGCAATGAGGAATTCACGTACCCTATTGCAGAGTTCGACACTATATATTGACGCTGACAGATTGGGAAGGTCTATGAAACTGTAGAAAAGAGCATAGATGCCAATTAGCAAAGAATGAAAACAAAACTGTCTGCTAAAAACAAGCAAGAATCATTAAGAGTTCCATGATAAACTGGGTCTACAATCTTAGGGCACGTTTGAGAGGGGTTAAGAATGCGAGATTAACCATTTTTACTGCACTATTGAATTGGGTAAAATTATAACCCGACTAAAATATTTTGGATTTTCTTTTATCATATCTTTTCAGTTATATCCGGATAAAATATTTTATGAGGGACAAACTACAGTTCAATGTTGAAAAATTAGGCTAAAAGGCGGTTAATAATTATACCAATACTTGTTAACCTCCTTTACTCCAAAACCAAACGTGTCAACATTAGCAGGTTTGAAATACAATAGTGAAATCATACCTGGGAAGTATGTGCTGATTGTGGATTTCAATATCAGTAAAAACTTCATTTCTGACGTTCAAGCAAAGGGTTTTCATTTTCTGGTAAGCAGCAGTCGTGGCCGCATGATCCATCAAAGAGCCTTCACCATTATTGGTAATAAACTCGTCTGTCTCAGACAAGTGTCGTTTTGACCTCTTTTTTGCAGCAGCCTGGCACGATTTTTGCATTAAAACAATACACTCACATTTCAAACCATAGAATCAAATCACAATTTACGATCATATCGTAATTGTGATGTCATAGACCAACTGTGTCACGGACATTACGTAACTGATCACATAGATCCAAGGAACACAAGTTATTTAAAGGCTTACAGTTGCAAATATCTGAATGAAAAACCACATAATCACTAATCATAATACCTAAAAACAGTTTTTAACATTTAAGCACTTTAGTAAGTATGCTCTAATACCAAAGAGAGTACCAACACACTATCACCGGATCCCATTAGAACCCCGAAATTAAGCGTGCTTAGGCGAGAGCAGTATTAGGATGGGTGACCTCCTACGAAGTCCTCACCCTTAGGTTGGGGGTACTTGAAAACAGCCTCTCTTCAGGGGTAATACCCTGAAGGGTAAAGGCTGCGTAAATCCGCCCCCCAGACCCTGCTTAGGCGGGAGCCCTTGGGGCACTGGATATGTTGCTTTTAGAAAGTATGCTCTAATAAGCAAAATGAACTAGATTATAGGTGGTTATAGAACTACTATGGCATAATGGCTAACCCAAAAATCCATTATTCTAGGCCTAAAACATCAAAGGCCTGAATTGTTCCAGTACCTGAAAATATCTGCATAGTTTATTCTGTACTTCGGGAGACAATATGTCATGAAGAAGAGTGTAGAGCTTGACAGCAGGTTGCAAAGCTGGAGCAGCCAGCCCAGTTGCTGGCCTGAAAACCTCTACTACTCCTGAGCAAAGTGATTCGTCCAGCGACTTGTAATTCTCAAACGCCACTGCCAGAATCTCTTCGATCTGCTCCTCTACTTCTCCTAAGATGCGGTTCTGGTGAAGCAGTCATGAGCTTTGTTAGTAAATATCGCGTATAATACACATTTTGGACACGTATTCGTACTTTTCTGTTCAAGCGTATCAATAATATGGCAAAAGACACATTTTCTTAATGCTATCAATACAATACATTATTATAATACGTATTTGTACATTTTCACATTTAAAAATAAACAACAATTGAAAATAATCAATATCTACACTTAATATCCAGATTTTATGCTTTGCTGAATTTGTTACTTTAAATCTCAAATTATTGATTGTGTCATTCATTTACTATGTGTTATGCTTCTAATGCGGTTATTGTGACTGACATTGTTCTTTACTCCTACAAGTCAACAAACTTTTGATTGAAGTTTTCATATATAAAGCCAGACAATATACGTATATATTAGATCACAGTTAATTCTTGTACCATATACTACTAACTGGACAGTTAAGTACTAATATAAATACCAACAAAATGCATAATTTAGACACCTGGTAGGGGCACGACACAAGTTTGAAAATGTCAATACAAGCCCAAGCTTTCAGAGACCACATAAGAGTCAGACATGGGCAAGCTATTTCCTAACGAGTTCTTTACGGGTTTTATCTAATTTGAAGCGTCCAAATGGTATAACAACATCAAAGTACCTTACCAAACACTGGTATAACAGTCATGTACATAAGCATAGCTGGACTTGGACCTAAATATGCAATAAATGAGGAACCATACTCGAAAACAAGTATATAACTTTCAACAAAAAAAAAAAAAAAACCTAAACCACACCTCTTGATGACTCAGTGTGCTCTTGGTGCTGCCCTTCATTACCACGGGATATAGTAAATCATACACGACTGTGAGACAGTCAGCAGTTGGTGTGGCCACATCCATCACATAGGAAAGATATCTGTCGTAATGCAAAAAGTACCAAAATTTAGAATATGCCTGGAAAAAATAAGCAATAAAGGTCCATTTTGGGTAAGGCATGATCTTGATACCGCAGTTTTGTGTATGCATCAGAAACTCCATAATATGATGCAAATTCCTCCAGTAACCACTTCCATTCACCGTGCAATAACAGACGTCTTTGCTGAAAGCGTTGAACTTTCATTGCAACTTCTAGAACCAAGTCATAGGCAACAGTCTCGGCAACAGATCCACACTAGAAACAAAAGAAAGATCAAAACATGAAACTAGTTTCATGCGGGAAGATTTGACGATGTTTCAAAGGAAGTGCAAAACTCTATCAAGTGTGAATCCCAAATTATAACTAAGATCTCTTTCTTTCATGCAAGCAGAGATGAAAGTTCCGATAAGAAACGGTTTTCCAATAATGACTTCAAGTTCAACACAATGGGACTAGGAATACAAATGAACCAAACTGGTTGAGGAGAAAACTCTACATAGAGCTGACAAGTATCGGCTCATTTCAAACTCAATCAGAGCTCAGTCGGCTCATTTATCTAAACAAGCCAAGCTCGAGCTTCCTCAGAAACCTGCAACACTAAACAAGCCAATTCCAATACATATAATGAGCATAGTATGGTAATTGATCTATGTTCAAGCCTACATGGGCCAAGCTTGAGCCCAAGCGAGCCTATATCGAGCTTTATAGAGACTAAAGGAGGCAACCTAAGCTTAGTGCTTGTGGACCTTGATTTTCTAGCTCAACTGAGCTGAGCCTTGAGCATGACGAGATGGGGCTCAGCTCAACCCCTTTACGCCCCTACGTGAGACAAAGGAATCTATAAGCAGCATTGACACAATCCATTATTCAAATTCACCTATAAAATAGCGGCAAAATCCTGTTGGCATCGAAAGGGTTCACTCATAGGGTTTGTGTATACTATTCTTCAATAACATGGGCTCCTGTCTACTAACGCCTCAGAGCCTAAACTGATTTGTTTGCTTGAATTTTCCAGCTCATTACCTTAAGATGACTATTTTCATCTGCACTCCTAGAGAAGTTTATATACAATTGTATTTTTCCAACAAGCTCGTGCTCCGGTTCACGAAATATAGACCACCAGCGTAGCTTATCACTCTGCAAGGAAATTACTCGTAAGTACTTTCAACAAGATGAATTTGCAAACCAGTGAAGAACCCGAACAAATTAAACAGTTGTCATAAGGATACAGAAATAATTACTGGGTCATCAGCAACTGTTGCCACCTGGGCATGGACACGGCCGTAAGACTTCCCCTTTGAATCTTGAACTTCAACAACTAAGTCATCTCCTAAACCATCTGGGAAGCTGTAAAGCAGTCAATACTTTCACGCGAAAATAAACCAGGATACAAAGGCTTGAAGGCATAGGAGACTTACAATACATGAGTCTCCCCAGAACCGGGTTGCATACGAACTGCATCCTCTTCAGGAGAACTTTTCAATCTTAATAGACAGGAGTATGTCTCTGGAAGCATGAGAAAGACGGGATAGAGAATGCAATGGAAGTTAGGACTCTTGCTGGAAGCTATCAAGCAAAGAATCGGGAAACACTACGGAATCAAATTGTTGTTCATGGTCGTGTCACAACCGCAGACCATCGTGGATATTACATAGCACATTCTAGCTATTGCCTCACAAACAGCCTCCCGTTAGGGTAACATCCTAAAGGGATAAGGCTGCGTACATCCGGCCCCTCCTAGACTCTGCTTATGCGGGAGCCCTTGAGGCACTAGGTCTGTTGTTGTTGTTGTACATTCTGGCTATTGCACAATTACATACTAGACTTTATTTAATTCCATGGTAGATAGAACATCAGTAACAAACTAGATAAAAAATTGCATCAAGGCACCCAACCGTATAGAGTCTGAGTACATAAATGAAGCTTTGTTCAGAAAAGTGTACCTTGGACAGGTTCATAGGATGTTGAGTTCTGACGCAATGTGGTTACGCCCACTTTTAGAAGGCCAGACACCTGCTTTATGTACCGAGTACTAGCATGAACATATGCCAAACTCTTCTGCGACAAGGAACCATGTGCAGGCCTATGGAGCACAAAGTGTACTCGCCTTAAGGCGTGCCATCCAGACAAGACACGCCTCTGTATCTTTGATAAGTGACTTCGAGCCGTCTCCATCTTTATCACAGGAGTCTTAAGGGATGAAAAACTGCAACCTGTGGGTGGATCGAGCCCCATCCTCACCTTACGAACTGCAAATTAAGATAAAATCAGGATTATACCTTGAGGGTTGCGTCTGAAGTTTTAAGTATAGTTACTAATATAGAGCTGTACCTTGGACCTTCATTTTCCCCACAATTTTTTTGGGTTTTGGAGCAGCTCCTTCTGCTGAAAGTTCCGGATGACATTTCGCCAAAATTTCCTCTTCTGATTGTAATAGAACATGCTGCAAACTATAATTAAATTCCAAGAAAAAAACAACAAGCATCAGGATGACCGACAGCATAATCAATTCACAATAATTGCATGATTGAAAGGACATGCAGGCATTAGAAACAAAGTGAAGCAGTTGCTGCACTTCATATGCTATAAAATGTAGTTACAATATCAATAAGTAACATCCAAGTTTTAAACTCATCATACGCACAGGGACAGAAGTACAGATATCAATCAAAAATAGATATTAGTGAAGTTGAAGGGTACTATTATCAGGCTGGGCACTGTTGCTGGCATGGTTCAAAATGTAATATTTTGTAATGTCATTCCTAAGTTTCCTAAACTTAAATGATCTTGTTCTTCCAAAACGCTACGTAAAGTTCTTCATACTGACAACAATCTACATTCGCACTCAGTCCAAGTAATGATACGGCTGTATTGCTTCTTCAAAATCTCCAGATTGGCTTTCAACCATATATCACGATATCCAAGGAACAACAAAAAAAATTTCAATAAAAAGACACAAGTTAGATCAAAAGAGGAGGGGGGTGAAACTCACCTAAATGCTTTTCGTAACAAAGCACATTCATTTTCCAGAAATACAGGGGCTTCCATGCAACCCCTTGCCCAAGCGTTAAGGCAAAGCCGAACGCAAGCATCATATGCGATCACTGAATGCCACGGCCCTTGTGTGCTGAACAGATTTACAGGAAACAGAAATAGGTTCAGAAATTCATTGACATCAATACAAAAGTCGCACCATTCATAAGCTTCCTATAAATTAAAAAACCTGACACAAAGCCAAACACACCTTGCATGAAATGTAGGCAAGCGAGCAGGATGTGAACCTGAAGATCCTGCAGATTCTGCACCAGCGGCACTTCTAGGAAACATGATTTCAGCGTAAGCAATAGAAAGGGGACTATTTTTGAGAATGGTCAGATGAACCGAGTATAAATGCAAAGAACATATACCTTGCATATGGGTCAGGTATCTGACTGCCATTCTTATCTACTTTACTGCCGGACAACATGGTTACTGAAGTATTTGGCTCATTTCTTGCTAAAGAACTGGAGGTGTTGTCAGTGGACATTTTATTGTCAACTCCAAGAACTGGAATGCTATTGGCAGTTTCTTTAATCTCCTGACCAGCCGCATAAAAGGGAGGTGCACTAGGAGTATCCTCATCATTGATAGACAACTTTCCATCCTCCAAATTTTTGACCGCCTGCAGCATTGAAGGGAGAAAGCGATAATGAATTATAAGCAATGGAAGAAATAGAACATAGTAAATCATAGAAGGGACCAAAGAGACTAATACAATTATCATTGACGAGTGCATTTTTTTTTTTTTTTTTTTTTGCCAAAACAAGCAAAGATATAGGCAAAAAAATTGAAACAATAACAATAAAAGTACAACAGATAGACTGAATTCAGAGGGACACCGTGCAAAGCCTCGTCTTTTTAACAAGTTCAAAACAGTCCATTTACAACTCATAATTATTAAAATAATGATTTCCTAAGTTTCTAGCTCAAACGCACCGACATAACAGATGCTATCTTCAGGTAAGGAAGCTGCAAAGTGTTGCACATAGTAACAAGATGGAACTCAGTGGGTACAAAATACGAACTCAAAGCTAGAGTATTGGTTCCCTAAGCCTTGCCCCCAATATTACCATTCTTTACTAGTTACCCGCCAATGCTATTTTTGACACGCACTAAAATGTTTCTGGTTGAGACACGCCCGAGATATCCTCCCTATTGTTAAGACTGATGACATGCTCAGGAAGTCAAACCGTCCTTGATTTACTATACAAAACAAGCATACACAACCAATGTCCAGGTCTCAGATATGTGCCACCAAAACCTGCCCTAAACTTTCTTCTTCTTTTTTTACGCTTACCAGTCCTACTTCCTTGCGGCAAACCCCTTGAGTTCCAGTAGAGAAACAAGCGCGAACTTTTCAGTTGACTAGAAGAAATGAAACTATGTGCAGTTTCAAACAACCCCATACATTATCATTAACGTATTTGATTTTCCTATCCCGATAAAGTATTTGTAACCGCATAACAAGAAATGAACATTTAACACTTCCTAAAATAATACAAGTGACTAATAGATGAGCACCATCACAGACAACAAGAAGCTAGACTATTTGAACTCCCACAAAGGAAACTTTCTAAACCATGACAACAACCGACAGACAAGGTACGTCCATGTACATGAACATGGAAAGAAACAAGTAAAAACACACAGACTGAACGCAAATCACAGACCTTTCCTGCAGCATTGCCTGCATTCATCCTCGAAGTAACACTAGAAGTGTACCCCTCTGAAGCATACGCTCTTGAGCGAGAAGCAGTACCAGTTTGGCTATCCACTTGCATAGACGAGAACTCAGAGCTAGCAGCCGAATCTGACTCCTCCTCCTCCTCCTCCTCCTCCACATAACGGCCATTCCTTCCACCAGAGAACCCGCCATTGCCCTTTGCCATTCTCTCTCCTTCATGCCCATCCCTTCTCCCACTCATTTCCAAGGACGAATACACATCAGATGACAAGTAATCACTGCCATAGCTAGTTCGACGTGGCAAGGGTTTTGCACCCCCATATCTATGGCTAAAAACACCCGGTGCACGATTATCCTGTGGGGATGAATCCAGAGAGTACCTCCCACCATACACATCCTCCTCCGACTCTGAGGTTACATCATTGTCAGACCCAGACCCACTTTCATCCAATCTAGACACCGGAATTGCACTAGGTGGCAAGTGCCCACTTCTGAATTTACCCGGTGGGGGCAGTCCAAAGCCCCGGCTTCCCAAAACTGGGTCAATTCGGGTCCTCCCGGTCGCCATTGAAAAGGGAACTTGCTTTCGAGTATGACCAGAACCCTGCAAGGTTTAAGATGTTTCCAAATCCGTAAGCAAATTACCCACATTCTCATTTCAAATCATCTCTTAGGGACACAGCTTGGTGGCATATAACTCCGGTGGCCAAAGAAGCCACCCGGGTTCGATCCCACCAAGACGAATGTTGCCCATTTTTAAGGGGAATCCCCTCGGCCTTACCATCATAAAAAAATTTCACATTCACATAAAAACATCAAGCATAACACTGCAAATATAGAATCAAAGGGACCCCAAAAAAGGGAAAAACACAATGTGGGTAAGATCAATGAAAATTACCTCTCTGACCCATTTAAGGGCACTGTTATCTAGCCCTTCAGTGAACATTGTTCCACGTCTCACTCAAACTAGGGTTTTTGAGTTCACCTGTAACAAACCCCAATTCAAAAAACAAACCACCCAAATAATTAACATGAAAAATCACACAAATTTACCGCAAAAAGGAAATTTAACAAGAAGAATCACTCAAATTTATGAAGCAAAGTGGTTCACTCACATAGAAAGCTTGAATTTTTCAAAGTGATTCAAGTAAACCCACTTCCTGTGATCTATACTAGTGAAAATGGAGACTAAATCTGTGGGTTTTGAGAGAAAGAGTGAACCGTATGATTCAAATTGAAGAACAGTACGTAATTAGAAACTTCATCTACGACGTTGAGAGAGAAAGAGAAGAGAGAGAAAGGGGGAGAGCGGCAGTAGTACACTAGTTTGCTTAGCCTGGAAGATGAAACAATTTTTGGAAAGTTTCGATTTTTGTACCCCAGTAGGAAAAAAATAACTAAAAATAAAGTAAAAGAGAGATTATTATTATTATTATTATCATTCATTATGATGTTAAAAAAATATATTAATTAAAATATAAAATGGAGTTTTTAAAATAAAGAACTCTCCATTTAAAAAAAAAAATTTAAAAATTATCACTTTAATATATTAAAATTTTATTAATCAGTTATCTATTTATAAAAATCTAATGAAAAATTTAATAGATTTATTAATCACAATTTACTCAATTTTTATTGAATATATAAATAACTTATATATATATTATCGTATTTATTTTCTATAATAACATATTCACAATAAATTTGATCAAATTTTTAAAAAAATTATTAAATTTTAATAATAAATATCTAAATAATAAAATATTTAAAATTTAGAGTATTTTATTATATGTATTCAAATGTGTTAAGTACTAAAGTAATAAAAAGGCAGGGCGAAAATGGAGGAGGCACGTTGAGAGGTGGGGATAATGGCGTGTTTAAGAAGGATTTGATAAAATAACCTGCAGGTGATGGGGGAGGAAATCTGACAGTCGAACGTTACAATGGGAACACACAGGCAAACAAATACTTCTCCCCACTCAAAATTTAAGAAATCGGGAGTCACATGGAGCGTTGGGTCCCACTTTGACCCACCGTCACCCCCTTTTTGCGGATGAGGAACCCGATTATCGAATGATTGTCGGTTTATGCAGTGACCCGCATACTTCAAAAGTTAATTAAGTTAAAGATTTCTCAAAAAAAAGTTCAAAGGGTAATCGAACTCTAAACATTTTGCCTTAAAGCAATACTTTATCCACTTATTTATCTTTTACCGTTCAAGTAAGGCCCTGGTGGGTACCGTCATCCCTTTTCTTCCTAATATATTTATTTAATAATATTTAAAAAAAATTACATGAAAGTATTTTAAGATTTGATAAAATAACTTTTTAGTTTATAAATATTTTGTAGAATAATTTTTTAGCCAAAGCTACATGTATTAGTAAATGATCTAAATGACGGTATGAATTGGTCCAAAAATTATCGTTATGCGATAGCAAATCCATCATCCACTTGTTATTTCACTCATTTTACAACACAAACCATGGGGTTGTAAGTTACTAATTAAGAACATTTTGATAATAAGTCTATTTTATACCCTTTATGCACCGTTATTTAAACTACTTTGTTGAGTACATATAACTTTTAGACCAAATATTATTTCACAAAATTTATAGATTAAAAAATTAATGAACCAAACATCATAATACTATCATGTAATCTATCCTGGTATTTAAATTTTCTTATTTTTTGATTAATATAACCTTTATATTTTTATTTTATAGTATAATTAGTTTTTGACCCAATTATTTTTATCATAAAACAAAATATGATGTATTAAAATTAAAAATTATGAACTACTTTAATTATAGTATAAATTATATTAAACAACAATAATAACAAAACTAGTGTCTCAAAGAGCTCCCGCATAAGCAGGGTCTAAAGGTAAATATACGCAGCTTTCCCCCTTCCGAGAGCTACCCTAAAGGGAGGCTATTTCCGAGAACTCCCAACTTGAAAAGCTTATCATCAGCATAGAAACATGGCAGTAAGAGAGCAATACAACATATGAACAGGGCAAAGCACAAGGCAGGCATTACAAGCAAACTCAATACAAACAGGCAGATAAAATAGTCATGTGCAGATAAACAGAGAGCAAATATGCACATAAGTGCGCCAAAGAAGCAATCGAAGGCCTAGAAACACTAGTGATAGCACTAATAAGCTGGATTACTCTACTCTAAATCGCTACATCTACTACCCCTATACTAGCCTTCCAACACGCCGTCACCGGATCCCATTAGAACTCCGAAGTTAAGCGTGCTTGGGCGAGAGTAGTATCAGGATGGGTGACCTCCTGGGAAGTCCTCACCCTCAGGTTGAGGGCACTCGGAAACAGCCTCTCTTCAGGTTAACACCCTAAAGGAGGAAGGCTGCGTACATCCGCCCCCCCAGACCCTGCGTAGGCGGGAGACCTTAAGGCACTGGGTATGTTCCATGTTCCTATATTAAATGAAAAATAAGAAAAAACTTTTTTTTAACATAAATAAATTCATAAATATTAACAGCTAATTTTGAAATTAAAAACTAATAAACTATGAAAAAAATGTTGGTGTCTTGGTTATATTCCCTGAACTTATACCTATGAAAGCTTAGAATATTTTTGTCGCTGCTCTTCTAGAATATTATAAGTGGACAAAAAGAATGTAATTAATGTGGGATTAGGGAGATGATTAAAAACAGTTGTTGGATTAACAAGCTAAATGACAACTAGTTGGTTGACCCATAATCTGACTTCATTCAAATTTTCTTTCCAAACATTTCGTAAAGATAGAGGGTAGAACATTAGAACCAACTACTGAGATGCTATTTAATTTTGGAATTTGTTAAGAAAATAATAGATATAGATGTGATAGATTTACATAATCTTTGTGTATGACGATAGTAAGTAATTTTTTATTTACTAATACAGAAAAATTATAATTGTGATTGTGTATACAAAATAACGTTAAACATTCATCTTGAAGTAAGGATAATTCATCTTGTGAAATGGAAGATGAAATAGAAAGAGCGTAGTTTTGGGTGAACTCCTTAAAATGGCTCTAGGGGAAGCAAACATGATGGTTGATTGGATTATACAAATTGGTCGTATAATTCATTCAATGACCGAATGCTCTTTTTCATGGCTATATGGTATCTCTGTACATTATTAGATATCTCCCTTTTTTTCCGATAAATATCGGCATAGTCGTAGTAGAAACAGGCAACTTGAAAAGAAAAGCCCTTAGCCACCCTGTAAATGAAAGTGGATACAAAAAAGAGACCAGATCAAACAGAGAACAAACAGGTACCAAAAGCAAAACACCCCAATAGAACACAACAGACGCTAAGCACAGGCCCAACAAAACGCGCAAACAAGCTCAGATATGGATCTCAAATGAAGAAAAACCTGACGAACAACAAGGAAAATAAGAGCAGGACTGAAACCTCAACTACAAATCCATCCACCTCATTTAGCAAACAAGTCTGCCCCCATAGGTGGGTCGAAACCATCAAAATTCAAACCATATTATTAGTGGATATCATGTAGAATGGAGGAAAATTCCATAAGAGAGTTGACGTTGGTTATTTGGATAAAAAAAAGAACGAAACCATGAATGGGGAAGAATCTTCGAGCTTGGAGGATTGTTTTTAGACCTAAGTCAACTGGTATAGAACAGGGGATCAAAATAGAGACAATAACAATACAATAGTCCAACAAAAAGAATTACAGGACAATTACAAAAAATGAACCAACAGACACTAAATAATTATCACCACCACCACAAAGAATGAACCAAACTATATTAAGTACATACCCCGAAATTTTCACACATCAACTTCAGCTTTTGGAAAAGTTATTTCCTTGACATGATATCAGAAGCTCTTTTAATAAGATATCACAAGTTCAAATCCGAATAACCCTTACTTTCAATGTTTTAACACGTTACACATGTGCACTATACACGCTTTAACTCGATGGGTATTCGAGTGAGGCGTGAGCTATTGTCAAGCCTACTCTTACCACTAGACGTAAGCTATTGTTAGAATCTAATCACACTATTAGCATGCTTTTGCAGAGGTGACTAAGAGACACTCAAGCCCACGTAAGCTTCTACCAAAGTAGGTTTTGAGAATGACCAAAAACATGCCGCTTTATCCCTTTTTTTCATGGACAAACAATTTTAAAGAGATAGTGTTATTTTCTGAGCAATTTTTGTTAGTGCCGAGGCAATTTCAACATAAGAAAGCTCCAAATAGTTGCCTTAACATTAACAAAAAAAAAAAAAAAAAAAAAGAAAGAAAAAAAGCTCTAGCAATAACGGTAGTCTTTTAAATACTTCAATAACATAAACAATCCGCCATTTGAAAACAGTCTCCGTGCAGATAGCACCATGCAAAATAAGATTGCATACATTTTACCTTTCTAGATTCTATTGTGACAGGAGCCTCTGTGAGGCATTTACAGCCTTAGATCCAGCATCTATGAAAAGGCACCAAGATGACAAGGAGAAAGAAAAGAGGAACAAACAAAGTCAATGACGCGCCTCCCAATTATGCTTTAACATAAGCTTTCCATTGTTAATTATATTAGTTGGGGACATACCTCAAATGCCACTCTTTTTTGAGTGCCCTTTATCATATGACTTGCTTAGTATCGTAATATGTTTACAGCTTTTAGTTATTGACAAACTAAAATTAGGTTTTAAAAACGATTTTCTAGTTTTTAGTTTTTCATTTTCGATTTATTTATTGGGGGCACTCGGACACAACCTTTCTTTAGGGTCACACCCTGAAGAGGTAAGGGGTTGCGTACATCTCGCCTCCCCTATACCCTGCCTCAGCAAAAACCCTTGTGACACTGGGACAGTGGTTGATGTTGTCGATTTGTTTATAGTTTAAATGAAAACGAACAACAGAAAAACTTGATTTTTAGCTTCTTGAAAAGCATAAACAAAAACAAAAACAAAAACCTAATTTCTTGTTCTTTGAGGAAGAAAATGGGATGAGAACAGAACTTTACTGTCAAATAACTTACATTCTCCAACAATGAAGCTTTATTATTACAAGGGTTCATTGTTACAAGGGGAAAAAAGAACCCAGAGATGAGTGTCTTTTGGTAAATACCTTTTTTGAGACCCAGTTTTGTAGTGAAATTAAGCAAACACATTGTCGATGTTACACTCCCCAAGGAAAACCTTGATGCTCCGAGGAGAACCGCAGCTTCCTTCTGCGAGTATCGCTCTATCGTTGGCTGCCATGTGTGCTATTATCTTGTATATCATCTCAATCTGCATCGAATATGTTAATCAAACTGTGTCCTCTTGATAATTATAACAGTTTAAACGTCATCTTAGGTGGGATACATAATACATCCCCCCTTAAAACTTTATTTGTTTTGACAGAAAACATATTATATCCCAATTTTATTGTTTCTTTGAATAACTTTAAAGCAACAACTTTAAACACAGAAAATGTTTTCCTCAATTGAGGGGAAATTGTTTTCTCCTTAACTAAAGGGGCAAAGGTTTCTTGCCACAATTTCATATCATATGCTTCACTTCAACCTTCGCTTAATCAACTATGAACCTCATACAAATTTATAGAATGAAACAATTTTCTTTCGTTATAAAGACAAAATATTTTAAGGAAAAAAAATTTCCTTTACGAGGAAAAGACATTTTCTGTGGTAATCTACATCATGATGCGAAGACATTGATCAAAATGGGTCCTACCCGTGGCAGTGATAACAATTTGAACATGTTTTTTGTCGTTACAGGGTCAGTAGATACTCTCTCTAAAAGCAGAAAAATCAACGATAAGTGCTTCATGAAAAGAGAAGAAGTAGGGGGTGTTTTACTTCTTCGGGGCAATGGCAACGGTCGGCAACTTCTTCAATCGTCAGCGGCTCGACAGGCTCCTTGCAACTGAGGACAAGTTCAGCACTACGTTATCAGCACAAACTAAAACAAGAACTCAATTATCAGAGAGAAGGAACTCTTAAATAGGGGATGTAAATGAGAAGAAATTGTTTGAGAACTTTACGCGTGAGTATGATTAAAATATCCCACACTGGAGTTGTAAGAAAATTAATCAACATATAAGTTTAGTGAACTACTCTACCTAATGCCAATTGATTTTAGAATAAAATTCTACCGAAATTTATATGTAGACCTTATATATGAAAACTTTGTGACTCATGAGTCGCGCATAAGGCTCGATGAAATTTGACGGAAGTAGGAACCTGCTCATTGTTTAGTTTTGGAAGACTGGGTTGGTTTCGACCTCAATCTGTGTCAGGCCATCTCACTTACTTAATCTAGGTGAGCTTGAGACTTGACTAAATGAGCCAAATTCGAGCCCTAATAAGCCTCGTGAGTTGAGATCTAGGGTCAAAGCTCTTGGACTCAGGATCGAGCTCACCAAGCCAAGTCAAGCTCAGGTGCACGACAAGCAGAGCTCAAGCTCAAAGTCCCCAGGCTTAGCAAGCTTTGAGCTCAACATGAGTAAAGCAAAATGTTAGCGAGCAAAGTCTTAGAGAATAGCGAGCTCGGAATTGGCTCGACTCATTCATGCCCCTTAATTACAGTAGGAACACAAACATAGCGCCTCATGTTGAGCAAAGCAATCCTATAATACAATGAACAATCCTCACTTTGACAAGTTACACATACATTCCACGTACTTCCAATGTTCTGCATCAGTAGTTGTATATTTCCTTAATACACGAGTTAATTTGTTATGGGAAAATGTGGCCTATTCAGGAACTCTTTGGACAAAGAGCTAAGGGAGCTTCAATGATTTACCTCAGCTGATTTGCAGAGCGATTAGAGGGTTTCACGTTATTAGTTCTTAGTTTTTCAATTTCGCATTGTATGGAACTCGAGGGCAACTTGTCCTTAGCCCTTTGTACTTTCTATTTGTCTTAATATTATTTCTCTTCTCGATCAGAAAATAAGGGCATGATGATCAATACCTGGCCTCAGTAAGAACTGCCAAAACTCTTTTCTGAAGAGCTAATACTTCCCCTGCTGCCTTCTTGCCTGCTTCGACGCCTATATTTCAATTCGATTTACGAAGTTTCTATAATAAGCAAAAGTTGTCACGAGTGACATGATAGGCAAAGTAAATGAAAATTCTACATCAATAACATAACACATAGCAAGTCTCCCTTATAGCCTAAACCATGTAACTACATCACAATTTGCAGTGCAGTTGCCTTCAGGGTATAACGAATGTTATGATAGCATTGGTTTTTTTCACGGAATATAAGTTACTTTACGCCTAATATCTGCAAAAACTCAAATGAATAATCATACAACTCAATAAGGATCTGCTTAATATCATATTTTCGTTGCAGTTTTTGTTCCTTAGAAGCTAAAAACTAAGTTTTGGAAACGATTTTTTTCTTGTTTTTGGTTTTCAATTTTTAGTTTTTACTTGGATTAGGAGAAACCAAAAACAATAAACCAAAAATAAGGAAAAAAATTATTTCTAAATTATATTTCAATATCTAAAATTCAAAAGTGAAAACACAAAAATACCAAACATGCTCTAAATTTTTACGAGCCATTTATAGACTTTTCACACAAAAATACATTTGTAGATATAGTTTAGTAAATAAAATACAATACCAATGCATTGTAAAGGCCGTTAAAGAAGTGTCATTTTATAACAACTAGTTCAAAACCCGTTATGTAATATGCCTTGCACTATGTAATGGCTTTTATATGATTATAGGCCTAGATCGGTAGAAATTAATCAAAGGGCAGAATTCTAAATACCTGGCTGATGATAAGCATTGACGTTAATAATAGAGGCGTACAACCCAACGGCTCGCTCATACAAAGCTATCAAGGCACCTACTGATCTCGGTGTCACTTCTTGCACTGTCACTGTAATCGATTCCCTTTCATTCGCATATAGAGCCGATCTTGTCCCCTGTAGAAACTTCACATTTAGCCACAAAGACGCGATAAAAGAACACACTATAAAGTTTGTCTTAAAAAAATCTAGGGAAAAAGAAATGCCCTTGAATAAGCATCTCCAACACTAAGGCTCCATTTGTTTTGTTTTTCTTCCTAGTTCTACTATATCTTTACATAGCTTCATGGTAACAACTGCAAATATGGAAAATGTATTCCTCTACGGTGGGGATTTCACTATACATCAAGGAAACGGAAAAACATTTTCCTTCATACAAAGGTAAATATTATTCAAGGCAAACTCATGTCATATGTCTCACTTCAGCTTCATCTTGGCCAATCGTGAACCTAATTTAAATTGGTAGAGTGAAATCATTTTCTTCAACTAGAAAGACATTAAGAAAAATTATTTTTGAATGAAAAATATTGTGTGAAGAACCATTTTTCACAATGAAATTTTTTTCCTTTGAACCAAACAGAGCGTAATTCTCCAAAACCCATTTTTGGTTGCTCAGCTGGAAGCAAGACCCAGAGAAAAGATAACCTTAATAGAACAGCTGCTTTTAAGTCTCACATTTGCAAAATTTTGAATAAATCACCACAAAATAATTATTTTTTATACCTCTTTATATATATCGTTATACAAATATATTTCAAAATATGTCTTAGTAAATAAAAAAAAGCACAAATCCGTTAATTGGGATTGTTAAAGAAGTATTGTTATATAACTACTAGCTCAAAATCCTTTTCGTAACAGGCACTACATTACATCACAACGTTTATTTGACTATCATGCAATTTCGGTCAGATGAAATTTAATCTTCAGCAGATGGCATGAAAAAATCACTCTCGGATTTCTAACCTGTAACATTCCAAAGAGGTAGTCGCCGCAGGTGACACCGGGTTCAAGCTCCCAATCATGACCAGGAGGTCTATCACGCAGAACTTCGATGAAAGTGACGAAGAAGTTGTGTACTCCCTCTCTTAATTGTTGAATGTAGCTGCAAATATTATAAGCTTTATTACCAACGGTATATCAAAATGATAGCCATTACATTTCAAGGTTGTTGGAATTGAAATTCTACCTCAAATCATTAGGGGCTTTCAAAATCGGAATTATATGAACGAATCGAGAATCGTAGATTCTACTAATATATAAGTATAATTGTTTTAATTTTAAATGTAGTTACATAATTCAAAGGATTATCGTGTAAAACATTAATTTATGAGAAAATTATAACCAAATAAGACATTATATTATCATATAATATAAATGCGTAATTCTATGTTCAAAGAATGCGAGTTTACAAGATGATATGCTACTAATCAAGCTTGAAATTAGCTAATTTAAGGTTACAACTTAAGCTAAACTTTAAGTTATTTTTAAATTAACAATGTATTCTTAAAGTTTATTATGCTTCAACCTTCTTACCTCTTGTTATTATTTTCAATGAGAGTTACATGGCAAATTCATCCCCAAAAATCCTAAAGAACATTGAAGTAAAAAGAGTATATAACTACTTAATATTAATTCTTTTACTTCAGGGAAAAAAGCAAGTTCGCTTGCAATATATGCATGATCTTTTTACTTTATTAAAGTTTTACTTGTATGCCTAGTAGAATTGGGTTAGAATCAATAAAAATCATAAAATCCTAACATTAATCCTACTTGTTAGTAATGTTTCATCTCGATGGACCATAACCTTCTCCAAAATCAAGATTCTACTAAGAATTCAGATTGATCAACAATTTATGATACTAGAAGCAGGATAGGAAGTTTAATAACCAGGGTAACAACTCCTTGGGGCCACTCACTACGTGTGTATGCCCCAACGTAACTTATTACACTTGGGAAACAACCGAGTGGATTGTATGTGCAATTTGGGCATTAGTCAAAATGTGCATAATGTAGCTCAAAAAACCCAGTTATCAAAAAGACACTTACGCATGCTGGTCTGTGCTCCCTTTGTTTCCATAGACGCTGAGTCCTTGGTTTACCTGTTACATTGATGAGAACATGGCCAAGAACTAGATAAGCCAACAGAACTTTCAGCAACACGAAAAATGCGACACCATGATGAGGGAACTGTCAAGCCATTGGCTGTTCTTTTCAGTCGTGCAAGGGTCATAATGAATCAATGATCAATAGTACTAGGCATTCTTGCCGTTGTCTAGATGAATTTTCACAGCCGTTTTTTTCCTTATAGGTTTGAAGTATTCTAAACCTCATGAACAAGACTTCAGATTTATTTCTATGTGATCTATGTTGTTTGGCCAAGCTTCTTTCCTAGGGAAAAAAAAAAGAACACATTTTTTCAGGTGCTAAGGTTGTTTGACCTGGAAAGGACAGTGTTTTCGAATAGAAGAAAGCTATTTTTTTTCCGCATTTAAGTAAAAGCAAAAAATAGCGTCTCTCTTTAAAGCAAAAAGTAAGAATTTATCCGACAAATATACCCCAATTGATGGCACTTTCTACAGAAGTGCTCCTATAAAAAGCACTTAAGCAAAAAGTAGTTTTTTCATAGCGTGCAATATCAGCCATTCTTTCATTGTCATGCAATCTCATAATGAATTTCCATTTGAAATGATTCAAGAAATAAGAAAAGAGAGGTTGGAGAAATTATCAGTAAAACGTTAGGGATTCAAACGCGTACATACCCGGTTACGGTCAAGGTCAAACTCCTTCCCAAGAGATTCCATAACTAGCTGTTGCAGATACCTACTAAAAAGCAACAGGCTATCCTTGTACGGAAGAACAACCATATCCTTTTTGCAGAAGAAAAGGGGAGAAACACAAAATCACCAGTTAGTATGACTAAGGCATCAGAAAACCGAGATTCTTGAGATGCAAATGAAAGAGATGAGGATGTTACTTACCTTGGATCCTACTCCATCAGAAGCCCAATACCAACATAGAGCCAACAATGCAGCTGGATTACTTCTCAGCTGCAGGAAACATCGTATGATGAGAAAACTATTAGGCAAATGGAAAATAATCAAATGTTTCTGCTATATAACTCAAACATATATATATATATATATATATAGCCATGAATAATGACCAACAAATGCACCAACCTTGAAAACTGTGTAAAAAGAAGTAAGAAAATGAACAAACGAAGATTTCACAAATTCAGAACACATACAAAAACCACCACCCAATGCCTCATAGAGGCTCCTGCCATGGCAGGGTATCAAGTGTATGATGTACACAACATTACCCCTTCAGTGCTACCCTAGAGAGAGGCTATTTTAGAGGGACCACCAACCTCAAAAGAAAACGAAAGAAAGGAAAGGAGAAAGAAGAAGAAGAAGACGGAACACTATAAAGAAAAATAAGTCAACTGAAGTTTTGAGTCCCGTGGCTGAGTTTCATCATGTCAAGTAGGAAAGAAGATAGAGAAGAGAGAGGGAGGGAGAAAAATACCACAGTTGTCCTAGTTGCCTCATCCATCAACGAGGCCCCTGCTAGCATTTCTCTAATGTTGATCCCCTTGAAAAGACGGTCCAAACAAACATTCAAATTTCTTGTATAAAATTAAGCATTCAAATTAAGGCTATGTTTGGTTCGATGGAGAACACTTTCCATATAGAAAAATACATTTTTTCTTTTGCGTCCTTTTAGCTAGAGAAAAAAGGTTTCATTTTATAATTTTTTATGTGAACCTTAGCCAAGTTGAGGTTGAAACGAAGCCAGAAGCCATTTTTCCCTCTTTGAAGGAAAATGTTCTCCACTTTCGTTGAGAGAGTTGGGTTCCTAATGGAAGAAACCATTTTTTGCATATGTAATGGTTATAAAGTTATGCAAAAAAATAATAGAATATAAATGAAAATCGTTTTCCACCAAAATAGACAAAGCCTGAGAACATACAACAACAACAGACCCAGTGCCTCAAGGACTCCCGCATAAGCAGGGTTTGGGAGGGATGGGTGTATGCAGCCTTACCCCTTTAGGGTGTTACCCTAACAAGAGACTGTTTCCAAGGAACGAAGCCCGAGAACATAATGCTGGAAAAATTAAATGTGGATGAACTAACCTGGAGAGCAGCTGGTAGTAAACCAACTGCAGACATTACAGAAGTTCTACCACCCACCCAGTCAAACATGGGAAATCTCGCTAACCAGCCCTCGATTCTGGCAGTGTTGTCCAACAACGAGTTTTCTTGAGTAATAGCGACGCCCTACAAAAGAACCAACATAAGCAGTTGATCATTGGGGGCAGTAATGAGTAACGGACAATTAAAGACGTATTGAATATTATATACAGATTTACGTATATGACTAAAATTAATGGGCATATACCAAAAAAATAAAAGAAAGAGAAACAAAGAGTATTGAAATATATTGCAAAAACTTAGATACATTACAAAAAAAAATCATTTACAACACAATTTGTACAAAACATCACAAAATACTTCAATTTTTTTCCTTTTTTTTTTGGCCAAACGGCAAGAACTGATATACTGAACCTATTACAAAATAGTTTTTGTTTCAGAGAATATTAATAAAAGTTCATTGAATGCAGTCTTTTTTTTTTTTTTTTTTTTTTTTAAACTAAGCCAAGTGATAAAAATCAATATTACATTTCAAATCATTTGGGGCACTGCCCCCAGTTGTTCAACACTGGCTCTGCTAGTGCTACTACATAGTCATTCAAATTCACAGCTAAGATGAATGTATTCAATCAAAGAAATATAGGAAAGAATTCCATGATAATAAACATTTAGCCCTCGAAAACCCATGCCATAGAAAGCCAAGGAGAAGTCCATGTTTTCCGCTGAGACAGATGCAAAAATGAAGTCAAAAGAAGAACCTGAGATCAAAACCTGTTTTGCAAATTCGAGCCCCGCTTCTCTAAAGGCCTTCTGAACCTCCAATAAGCCATTTCTTGTTTCCGGTGTGCCACCACTCTAGATGATCAATAAGAACACCGCATAAGCAAGATCAGAAAAGCCAATGAAGCCTTTGTATAGTGGTTCAAACACAACCAAGGTCGAGATCCTATGCCAAAAGGTCAAATACCCATATCCCCACTTACCTATAAAAGAAACCAATCAAAAAGATAATTTTGTTTCCATGATTCATGAACACAGTACTGGGGAACTTGGGTCGGCCTACCTTGGAAATTACAATTACAAGGGTAGAAGCCAACTCGGATCCAAGCTGTGCAATTTGATGATCGATTCCAGCAGGATCTGTATTGTCAATAAATCTTATCTGCGAAGATTACAGAAATACAACATTTACACACAATTTAGAAATGAAAAAGATGATATAAGGATAAACAGATGACTGCAAGAAAGTTGTTTTGACACAGCTTACCTAATAAACTATTGGGAACCAAGAGTTATAATTATAAGTGTTTGGCTTCTGTGTAGTGCCTAATTTTGTTTTGTAATATGCCATGTCCGTGGAACAAAAGATTGGGCAGATATGGCATTTTTAGGGAACCCAAGGATATGCCAACTGTGGGTGTTTTGAAGCTAGGATTTACGAGATGTCATGTGAGAAAAGAAAATATTTTCTTGTACTTTTCCCAAAAAATAGCAAAAAAATGTCTACAACTCTATGGGCGTAGGTACATTGGCTAAGCCACGTAAATCTCATGTCATGTGATGACTTAGTTTTTCTTGTTAATTTTTCATTATTTCTTTGATTTCGTTTCACTAAGAGTAAGATTGTAGAAATACAAGATTACTGAATACCTTGAGAAGAGGATTATCAGGGGCCAATGCCTCTGCAACAAACTGTGGCCCAAGTGCTGAACCTCCAATTCCAACAGAAAGTATTTGGGTAAATGGACCTCCTGCTGGGGTTCTAATCTGCAAATTTCATCCAAAGCATTTTGGAATAAGAAATTTAGTGAAGGCATTTAAAAAAGAAGAAAAGGATGAATGTTCTCCTAGACTGGGTCACTTTGTAATAGATCAGAAGCCCAAGGACTGCAGCTTAAGCAACAGTTTTCAATTAGAGAACACATTTATGTCTAATGGACTGACATTCAGTCTACTAAATTTACCCTTAGCCGGCTCGGCTCACAAGCCCTTGCAAGCCGGTTCGTTATAAAGCTCGAAAAGCTCAGCTCGCTTTGAGCTCAGAGTGAAGCTCGAGCTCATAGGCTTGCGAGCCTAAACGAGCCTAAGTGAGCTTTTTTTAGTATAGGATATTTGCTTAAATATTGCCCAATTAAGCCATATTGGAGCCTCCATGAGCCGAGTCCGATCTAAGCCCAAACAAGCCTATATTGAGATCATATGAGCCAAAATATTGCAAGCCTAATTTGAAGCTCACCAAACTAAGATCGAGCCGAGCCCGAGCTTTTAACAAGCCAAGCTTGAGCCCAAACTTTCAAAGCCCAGCTAGCTTCAAGCTGAGCCTTGGGCCAGGTAGGGTCGGGCTCAACTCAGCTCAAATGCACCCCCTACCCTTAACTCGAAGCAACAAGGGTCGATACAAATTGATGAGCCGGTATTACTTAGGTCTGTCCCAATATGTCAAATATATATATATATATATATATATATATATATATATATATATATATTTGGGGCTCAAAGCAAATTTCATCATGGGCCCTTTTTTGGTAGTAACAGTGCTCAAGCCAGCTTAAATACACCTCAAATAATTTACATTATATTTGGGACCTTTGTATTACATTAGTCTCTACTTTATTTTGTTCAAAATGCTATCCAATATTTGTAACTTTGTTTAAATTAGTCATAATCTTTTCTTTTGTTCAAAATGAACACTAATGTCCTATTTTACAACAAAAGTAGTTTCCCACCCAATAACTAAAATTAGGTAAGAATTACAAAAAATGAGAAAATTACAAAAGTTAAGGACAATTTTGGCGAGAGAAAGACGAGAGACCATCAATTTGAACAATATTACGAAAGTTAAAATAACAATTTTAAACCAAAGAAAAGACGGTAAGAAACCAAATTTCAACCAACCTTGCCGGTGACAACATCATCAGCAAACTTGCAAACCCCGTCAAGAGTCCTCTCAATCTGACCCCTAAGAAACGAATTCGGAGCCCGATTCGAATCCCTAAGCCAGTAATGACCCACCATCCGCCCTTCATCTGGGTTCGCAATTGCACCCTTTTCCAACTCCTCCATAGCCCTAAACGCCCTCTCAAATCTGGGCTCCATCTCCCTCACAAACTCATCCGTAAAGCCGACCCGACTCACATCCAAGTACAAACCCAGATCCTTGTGCTGATACACCCACTCCACGTACCGGGCCCACAGCGACCCAGCATCCTTCTCCAGAACCTTCTTCTTCTTAGTCTCCGATTGAGGGACATTGTTGTCGAGCTTATTGAACGAGGATGAAGAAGTGGGTAGATCCGCGGGGATGTCATGGGCCACGGATCGGATGGTCAAATTCTGGTCGGTTCGAGGTTTGAGGAAGAGGAGGGATGGTGATCGGAGTTTGGGGTTAGGGTTTGGGTCTTTGAGGGGTTGTTTGGGGTTGAGGGTAGGAGAAGAAGAGTAGAGGGACGCCATTGTTGACCAGAGGAGAGAGACAGAGAGGAGTTTAGTAGCGTTTAGGAGAGAGAAAGTAGGCCATTGACTTCATTTGGCTCTTCCACCTCCATTTTTAATGTGAAAAAATAAAAATGAGTTGTGTTTGTGGGGATTGTTGGGTAAGGAATTTGATTTTTTTGAAGCGCTAACGAGGGTGTTCAAAAATATTCGTAATCGAAATATTAAACTGTATTTTTGAAATATCGATTCACAATTACAATTAATTATACCAAAGTTTCAATTTAGTTAATTGAACTGAATAAATTTAAAGTATTTTGGGATGGTAATGATTAGTAATTTTATCCATTTCGATTAATTAATGTACCAAAATAATATATATTATGTATATTTTTATATATTTATGATATTATATTATTCACTAAAATATGCTATTCTGTAATGCATGATCAACGTTGTATTTTTCTTGCAATTTATCTCATATCATAGACTACTCACACCCCACTATTATTATATCTTAAATACTAAGTACTACTTTGCTATAAATTCAATGCTATCTGTTAGCCCACATGTAGGTTAAAACGAAAATTTGTACATTTAATTTTTTAGAATTTGATTATATGCTCATAAACAAACAACAACAACAACGATATTCCCAATGCCCAAGGGCTCCCGCCTAAGTAAGGTTTGGGGGTGGATGTACGCAGCTTTCCCCATTCACGATGCTACCATAAAGAGAGGCTATTTCCGAGAACTCCCAACCTGAGGTTGCATTATTTTTGGACATTTATAAATCATAAATAATGTATATCATATATCATATAACATAAAAGAGAGGTTGCATTATTTTTTCAATTACCAGCTAACCGACATAACTGAACCAAATTATTGAAAGTCGGTTAACCGGTCTTTTCAGTCACGACAACAGTAAAGATTTTTGAATATTTTAGTTATAATTAACTTACCAAAATACTTTTTGGTACAACTAACCAGCCTATGGATATCCCTAAAAGCAACTCTTTTGTGGACCATCTGGTTAAATTGTAAAAGATTGTTTTTCTAAATATATATATATATTTTTTATTTTAAGGATACAAAATAACTTTTATTTAAGGCCATCTCTTTGATAACATTTTGTCGGGTAAGGTTATGTCTAATTGTCTGCATCTAATTTTTTTTTGACCTGCCTGTACCTTTCTTCTATTGATGGTATGTGTTTACATTTCCTAACAGCAGTGATAATCGGTCTCCTCATTGCAAATGTTGCTCCATTAACTTATCTTCGGTGGGAGTCATGCAAGCCTAAATTGTTTCTTATAAAGCCAGCATGTCCTTCCTAGTGTGTCCACATATCTATTGCAAGATTCTCATCTTCGCCACATTCAATTCCAAGGCATGGTACCGTTTAATCGACCAGCATTCTGCACAATATGACATGGCTAGTCTTACTCGTGGTTATTAAAATCCCGATTTGAATATTAGGATCATACGATTATATAATTCCACAATTATTGACCAATCTGAATCTTAAGTAGAATCTTAATTTTGTGGAATATTACGATTAATTGATATTATATGAAATTAATGGATACAATCGTCGTACAATTTTACTATTCTACCGATCCAACTTCGATTCTCGCAACATATACAAATAAAAGGTTAAAATGTAGAAAAATTAAATATATATTAAACACGAACTTACTTTTTTTAGTTTGAAGCAAAATAAAGTTAATTAAATGTTACATAAAGCAAAGCAACATTCTCAGTGCCCCAAAGGCTCCCGCCTAAGCAGGGTCTGGAGGAGGATTGGATGTACGCAGCCTTCCCTCTTCCAACCCTCCCCATAAACTTTAATTAAGTTTAGTTTTATACTTTAATCTTAATATAAAGTTCGATTAGTAGTTTCTGTCTTAAAAGCTCTCATAATTATGGGAGCCTAAAATAGCACATTTATGTTGGATGATAGTATTTTTATCGTATTTGATTATATTGTGTTTAGCATATTTGCCTAAACTTCTTATATATATCAATGTATGTAAAAGTCTTATTAATAAATTTTTGAACCATGTAACTGATGCTAACACGAAAAATAATTACAATATACATTTAGTAGAATCTTACGGTTCTCGATTCAATTCTACGACTTCAATTCTAAAAGCCGCTTCCGATTATAACCACCTTGGTCTTGCTGCAATCTTCTAATATTTTTGATTTGAGCTTAACAGAAGATACTCAGCTGAGTCAATACTTTCACTACATGGTATCAGAGCCTTGTTCACCGTGAGGTCACGAGTTCAAATCCCTGCAACCCTCACTTTGAATATGAATATAATATACGCACAAGGTAAGAAATTGGCTTATATAATATCCACACTTCAAACCTAATAAGCATTTGCGTAAGAGGGCACGTTAGAGTATAAAACCAATATCGAGCCTTCATCCATCAACTTAAACTTTTGAGAAAAAAGCTTTATTTACACAGCTTGTTTTGATTTTTAAAATTTAATTATATAACACTTAATAAAAAAAAGGACAACAAGAAAATAAAATAGCAACCAAAATTCAACTGACCCCAGCAAAACAAATACAAGAAAATTTCAAGCGTGTAGGAAGGAAGAAAGAGACGTTGACGGGAGAGAATCAAAATGGTCGGCTGGCGTGGCTTTAAGGCTTGAAGCAGGGGTGGCAAATGTGTTGCGTCGTATTGTACTTGTGTTCGTGTTATATCAGGGGTCTTAGAAATAGGATCAATCCGAACCCAATTGATTTATTAAACGGGTTAGAAACTTTGAACCTTTACCTAACCCAATTATTAAATGGGTAAACCGCAAGTTACCCATTTAATTATATTGGTGAATTTTTTCACTGATTGTTAGCTTTTTAACTTACAAACATGTTAATAATGTATTTCATGGTTGATACTACCAATAAATATTTGTTATATTTATAACCGTTAAAATAAATTATTAAACTAATATTACTAAATATAGTTCAAATTATCTTAACTACCAAAAAATATATATATAATAACAATAATGTATCACTTAAATGCCTAATATAACTATATAAATGGATCAATCGTGTCGAAAGCAGGTTACACGGGTCAAACCCAAATTTTACCCAATTACTTAAACGAGTTAAACGAGTCAACCCAAATTCAACCCGCCTTCAAAACCCCTATTCCAAACCCACTATCTTCGTATTATGTTCGTGTCATGCTATCGTGTCGTGTCTAATTTTGCCGGGCTCAGCTTGAAGGGGTGGGGCTGCGATTCAACGGTGATGACTGCACAAGGCCCCAAGAGCCAACCCCACTGGGTTGGCTTGTCTTGTTTTTTATTTGTGTCAAAAAATAAGTTGGACCCTTAGCTGGAATAGACCTTGGATCTTTTAGGATGCTGACTTTGATTATTGAGAATTCTACGCGAGAGTATATGTCGTAGAATCTTACATTGGAGTTGTGAGAGTGAATATATAAATTTTTAAGTGTAGTGAGTTACTCCACCTATGGCTAATTAGTTTTAGGATGAAACCCCACTTAGGCTGATATATGGATCTCATTTTTACCAACTCCGTGGGTCGGGCCTAAAGGCCTGATGAATTTTAGCATTGATCCCCTTTCCTCCTTATTTTGTTTATTTTTTAGGTTATGTTTATTGTCAGAGCAAAATTGTTATTGTAAAAATAAGATAATAGCTTTCACGACAATTTTGTTGATTTCTTTATTTGACTAATGAGTTACTGATACAGGCTAAGAAATTGTTATATATAATAAAGTTAGTTATACTTAAACAAATATTTCAATTACACATCAGCACACACATTTCTCTTTCTGTTAAAATTCTCTGACAAGGTGGTTATTTGGGAAGGAGGGCCGCTGGCGTGAGCTCCTCCCAGGTTTGGCTTATATAAGCATAACGATGTAATGTTTGGACGCCATGAATGAAAATATCCAAATTCTCCTTCTTATTCCTCTGATTCTGCTTCTCCTTCTCTTAATTCTGAACTGTTACCTTCCAATTTGTTGTGTTTTGTTCTAAAATTCATATTAACAATTTAAACTCTATCATTGGTATCAGAGCAGCCTTCCTCTGACCTGTGGTGAGCAACTTGATCCAAATTCATGGCGGATAACACCCGATCTGTTTCTGAAATTCGGAGGGTCGAGGAAACCCTCACTGCTTAAATGCAGACCACAAATGAAAGAATAGCTACGCTTGAAGCTTCGATTAACCAGAAACAGGACCGTATAACTACTGACTTACAAGCTATGATGCTACAATTGAGAGAGCTGACAGCTGCAAGTTCACTGCAACAAGGGAGGATGGCGGATAGAGCATCAGCTTCAGCTGAACAACCTGCTCAGATGACTCATAATGCAGTAGTTCACGAGCAACAGCAACCTACAGCTCCAGTGGGTAACAATAACGCTTACTCTTCTTGGCTGACTAAAGTGGAATTTCCCTTGTTTCATGGTGACAATCTTAATGATTGGTTATATTTATGTGATCAATTCTTTACTATCGATAATACTTTAGCTCATGAGAAACTAAGGTTGGCATCAGTGCATATGAGAGGATTAGCATTGCAGTGGCATCAACAATTGATGAGAACTAGGTATACAGAATGTTTACCTTCTTGGGAGGAGTATGTGAGGGCTCTAAAAAATAGATTTGGTAACCCTTATGAGGACCCCGTGTCAGAATTAATGAATTTAAAACAGGAAGGATCCGTTTCTGATTACTTAGCTTGCTTTGATGCTATTGTTGTTCGGGTTGACCTTAGTGAAAGACAGTTAGTAAGTTGTTTGCTCTCCGGGCTAAGGAATGACATAGAATTGGACGTACGAGCCAGCAATCCATCACACCTACAACAGGCAGTTTGTTTAGCCAAACTAGCAGAAGCAAAAATGGAAGCATTGTCTAAGCAACTTAAGGTTCAGAGAGCTGGTTTATTGGCCACTCCCACGCACATTAAGCCTAACTTAAATCATGGTCGTGGTTCCTTTGGAAGACAAAACTCCTTCAGGGTTGGGACTGCATCAGGGGGTACTGATAAGGGCCCTAGGACAATGAAGATGACAGAGCTGCAGGAAAGGAGGGCCAAGGGACTTTGCTACTTCTGTGATGAGAAGTTTGAACCGGGACATAGGTGCAGGAACAAGCTTCCTCAACTCTTTATCATTGAAGCAGAGGATGATATTGAGGAAGAACCTCCTGATTCTGAAACAAAAGAAACAACAGAAGTGATGGAAGGGGAAGTAGCAGCACAGATCTCCCTCCATGCTTTGCTAGGAGATCAGCACTTTCAGACATTGAGGCTTACTGGATTTGTAGGGAAACGAGCATTGCAAATACTAGTAGACTCAGGGTCTACACACAACTTCATGGATGTGGCTCTCGCACCCAAGCTTGGAAGAGTTGTTTCTGCAGCAAGCCCTCAAGTAATCACAGTAGCAGATGGCAGCAGCATGATGTGCAACTCTGGCTGTAAGGATTTAATCTGGAAAATGGAGGGATATGCCTATAAGGCAGATTTCATGCTCATCCCTCTTGGAGGGTGTGATATGGTCTTGGGGGTGGAGTGGTTGTCTACCTTAGGGGACATCACTTGCAACTTCAAGAACCTCAAGATGGAGTTTTATGTGGATGGCCAGAAAAGACAGTTGCAAGGCCATCAGACCAAGAGCTGCCAGATCATTGGAATGAAGGCTATTTCCAAGGCATTACCTGAAGCTCCTTTCATCGCCTTACTGCAAGTGACCCTCACAGATAGCAAGCATGAAAAGCCTTTAGCAGCAACAGCTGAAGCTCATATCTCAGACTCAGAGGCTGTGACACTTCCAGTTGGAATACAAGACCTTCTGCTGCAGTACGCACCCTTGTTCAAGGAGCCACAACACTTGCCTCCTAACAGACCACCATTCGACCACAGAATCCACCTGAGGGAGGGATCTCAGCCTGTCAATAAGAGACCCTACCGGTACCCAGCATTGCAGAAGAGCATTATTGAAGAGATGACTCAAGAATTGTTGTCTAAGGGCTATATTCAGCACAGCAGCAGCCCATATGCTTCATCAGTGGTCCTTGTGAAGAAGAAGGATGGGGGATGGAGAATGTGTGTGGATTACCGTGAGCTGAATCAAACTACCATTAAAGATAGGTTCCCTATACCTTTAGTAGAGGAACTTCTGGATGAATTGGGAGGTTCTAAAGTTTTTTCCAAGGTAGATCTTCGTTCGGGGTACCATCAAATCAGGATGTATCCTGATGATATCCCAAAAACAGCTTTCAAAACACATATTGGGCATTATGAGTTTAAGGTAATGCCTTTTGGCCTCACTAATGCACCTTCTACCTTTCAATCACTCATGAATTCGATATTTGCTCCCTTCCTTAGAAAATTTGTCCTAGTATTTTTTGATGACATCTTAATATATAGCCCTTCCATGACTGATCACATAAAGCATTTGAGGTTGGTTTTTGATTTACTTAGACACCATCAGCTTTTTGTAAAGAGAAGCAAGTGTAATTTTGCTGATGATCAGATCGAATACTTGGGCCATCTCATTTCATCCAGGGGAGTTACTACCGATCCAAATAAGGTGAAGGCTGTTGCAAACTGGCCAGTCCCTTGTAATCTCAAGCAATTGAGGGGATTTTTGGGATTAACAGGCTATTATAGAAGATTCGTGCAAGGTTTTGGAAGGATAGCCAAGCCTCTCACTCAGCTGCTCAAAAAAGATCAGTGGAACTGGAATGAAGAGGCTCAATCAGCATTTGAAGCTTTAAAACAAGCCCTCTGCATAGCTCCAGTACTAGCCCTGCCCGACTTTTCCAAGCAGTTTGTGGTGGAGACTGACGCATGCAATATTGGTATAGGAGTTGTCCTTATGCAGGAGCATCATCCTTTAGCTTATATCAGCAAACATCTCAGTGCCAAACAGCAGTTGCTCTCTGTCTACGAGAAGGAGTTACTATCAGTAGTGTATGCTGTACAAAAATGGCATCAATACTTGATAAACAACAATACTTGATAAACAACACCTTCATCATCAAAACAGACCAAAGGAGCCTTAAATACCTGCTGGAACAAAAGCTCAGCACCCATTTCCAGCAAGTGTGGCTCTCCAAGCTGTTAGGCTTTAGTTATATAATCGAGTACATGAGTGGCAAGGATAATGCAGCAGCAGATGCGTTATCACGGCTGCCCAGTCAGAGTGTCGAATGTATGATGCTGTCAACAGTGGAAAGCAACTTATATCACTTGCTGCAATTGTCTTGGCAATCGGATCCCCACCTGCAGAAGCTAATTCAGCAGCTGCAGAATGACACTCAGAGCCATCCTCGATACACATGGCAGCATGATCAATTGAAAAGAAAGGGAAGGTTAGTGGTTGGATAAGATGTTGAGCTGAGAAGGAAAATTATGCAATGGCTACACGAATCACCAAGTGGGGGCCATTCCGGAAGAGAAGCTACCTTAAGGAGGATAAAATCTCTTTTTTTTTGGAAGGGAATGAGCATGACAGTGAAAGAATATGTCCAGCAATGTGTGACTTGCCAAGCTTGCAAGTATGACAATCAAGCCTATCCTGGTCTAATTCAGCCTCTACCAATACCTCAAACAGTGTGGACTGATGTGTCTATGGACTTTATCGAAGGACTTCCAAGGTCCTTTGGTAAGGATGTGATATTTGTGGTGGTCGACAGGCTCAGTAAGGCAGCACACTTCATCTCCTTAACACATCCTTATTCTACTGTGGACGTGGCTCAGGCATACATGGATAACGTATACAAGCTCCATGGTCTTCCAAGCACCATAGTCAGCGATCGGGACTCAGTCTTCCGGAGTGAATTCTGGCAGACATTATTCTCCATACAAGGGGTTGATCTACACTTGTCTACTACCTACTATCCTCAAACTGATGGTCAAACTGAGGTAGTCAATAGAGGCCTTGAAACTTACTTACGATGTATGTGTAGTTCTCACCCCTCTCACTGGTCGAAGTGGCTTTCCTTAGCTGAATGGTTGTACAATACCACTTGGCACACATCTATACAAAAGACTCTTTACAAGGTGGTCTATAGGCAACCACCACCAATACATATTCCCTACCTACCAGGGGAGACTGACACTGAAGCGGTTGACAGAAGCTTACAGAAAAGGGAAGACATGATTAACACCATCAAGTTTCATCTGAAGCGAGCTTAGAATAGAATGACACAGATTGCAAATAGAAGAAGGTCTGATCGAAGCTTTGATCTGGGAAATTGGGTCTACCTGAAGCTCTTACCCTACAAGCAAATTACAGTTGCTCACCGCAGCAACCATAAACTCTCCCCAAGGTATTATGGACCATTCCAGGTAATTGGCATCATTGGCAAGGTTGCCTACCAGATTGCTTTACCAACAGCAGCATGAGTTCATGATGTGTTTCATGTGTCACAATTGAAGTTACATCATGGACCCTTACCAAAAACACCTATTACCATTCCTCACGACTGGGAGGAGATGGCAAAAAGGTACCCGGAAATGATCTTAGGTAGAGGACTGGTAAAGAGAGGACGTCGTGCCGTTACTAAGGTCCTAGTCAAGTGGTTGGGCTTACCAAGAGAACAGGCAACATGGGAATTTCTACATGATCTGCAACTTAAGTTTCCGGACTTCCACCCTTGAGGACAAGGGTGTTTTTAAGGAGGAGGGAGTTGATACAAGCTAAGAAATTGCTATATATAAATAAAGTTAGTTATACTTAAACAAATATTTCAATTACACATCAGCACACACATTTCTCTTTTTTTTAAAATTCTCTGACAAGTTGGTTATTTGGGAAGGAGGGCCACTGGCGTGAGCTCCTCCCAAGTTTGGCTTATATAAGCATAACGATGTAATGTTTGGACGCCATGAATGAAAATATCCAAATTCTCCTTCTTATTCCTCTGATTCTGCTTCTCCTTCTCTTAATTCTGAACTGTTACCTTCCAATTTGTTATGTTTTGTTCTAAAATTCATATTAACAATTTAAATTCTATCAGTTACACTACAACTTATATGAGTTCTACATGGCTTTCAAGTTTGTGATCCAAGGAGGGGGAGACAAATTGAAGAGTTATGACTTCAGAGAATCTTACGTTGTTTAAGTTAGTGTTTGTTTTTTTAGAGAAAATATGAAAGTTTTTGGATAGAAAATCTATGACGCTTTATCTATGTGTCAACTGTTACATGTATAAGCACTGGTGTCAAATAGGTTATGTGCGTAATGCACATGTATGCTCTAGAGGGTTATTAACAAATTAAGGACGACCACATTGGCGAAGCTTGGTTATAAGATGTGTTTTGTTATGAAATCTGTTGAAAGTTGCCTTGCAGCTCTTGATCTCGAGGGCATGCAGATTGTGGGATGCAACAACATCGAATAAGTCATTCATAGAATTGTCACACGCTAGAAGACTTTGTCATCGTATCAAAAAAAGGACGACCCGACCTTTTATAGAGTTATTTGGGTAACCTGCCAAGTGGTTTGAACCTAGTCTTCAGGGCATCTTTTTGTTTTGAACAACCTAGGCTTAGAGGGTTGGAAGGGAATCCTTGCTCACCGGATGAGTTACACAAGATACCTTACCCATATAAAATAATTTGTTTCACTTAGGAAGAATAGCAGTGACATAATATCAGCAGCGTCATTGTCTATGCAATGGAAGTCGAGGCCATTTATTAGACCAAGTACAGACTACATAGATCGGCATTAAATCAAAGAAAGGCAAAGTTCAAATGCTAGAACTAAGTCTAGATTGATCGGGATTAAAACTTACCTCCATCTGCAACTCCTATTGTTTCAAAGGTCAAACTTCTTCAACATGTTATAAATCTCCATTTTTGTACACATTGTGGCAAACCACATTCTTAAAGTAATAAATATTTATGGCTCGGATAGTTTTGTCTGCCTGTTTAATCATTAAAGCAGCTAATATGGTGGCTCTTGAGATTGTTGCAACTCACAAGTTGGGTTCGTGTACTCATTATTGGGTTTCTTCCCATTAGCCCAATGGTAAATGCATGACATAACTTTCAAAACACATACTTCACTAGGATGGATCGATAGTTTAGTTAGTGTTCTCCTTGGCTTCCTAACGGAAAAGGAAAATTATTAGTTAAGTATCATGAGATTTGACCATTTATTACGTAGATACTCTCATGTTTCAATGTACACAATGAGATGCCCTGAGATTTAAATACTGTATCACTTAGGTACTCTATGTAGGAACTTGATGAACTTTTATATGAATCTTACCAATTTCATATATAAAATGTTGATATTATACTTAATTACGATAATATATATAAGTTATGACAATATTTTAGCAAAAAATTAGCAAATTACAACAAAAAATACCGAATATTGATATAAACTATCTAAATATCGTTGAAATCATGTGTAACGTTAGCGTTTTTGGCAAAAATTATCAAATTTTAATAAAGGTACTAATATATTATTAAAATTATGTTCCATTTTAAAATTTATATTTTGGTATTTTTTAACCAAAAAAAAAAAAAAAATCGAATTTGGATGATAAAGGTCAAAACGAATAATTAAGCCCATTTGAAACAGTGGTCTGATCCGAAACCGTCCCTTAATATACAAATCCAGCGGCTCCCACTCCCCCAACCTCTCTCCCTCTTATACATTCAACGCCAAGAACACTGATTTTCTCTCTCCTCTCCAACAATGGCGTCTTCGGCGGCGGTTATTCCAGAAAACCTAACCAGAGACCAGTACGTTTACATGGCGAAGCTCGCGGAGCAAGCCGAGCGTTACGAGGAGATGGCAAAGTTCATGGACAAGCTCGTCACCACAACCTCCGCCGCCGGCGCTGAGCTCACCGTTGAAGAGCGCAACCTCCTCTCCGTTGCCTACAAGAACGTGATCGGATCGCTGCGTGCAGCGTGGCGCATCGTGTCGTCGATCGAGCAGAAAGAGGAAGGGCGCAAGAACGATGAGCATGTGGCGCTGGTTCGCGATTACAGATCGAAGGTTGAATCTGAGCTTACCGATGTGTGCGCGTGTATTTTGAAGCTGTTGGATGCGAATTTGATACCTTCTGCATCGGCGAGTGAATCTAGGGTTTTTTACTTGAAGATGAAAGGGGATTATCATCGGTACTTAGCTGAATTTAAGGTCGGTGATGAGCGGAAGGCGGCTGCTGAGGATACTATGGTTGCTTATAAGGCTGCTCAGGTATATTTTGATGATCTGTGAACTTTTGATTGCGAATCTGTGTGTGTGAGACAGTAGAGAGATTTTTGGTGATGTTGACTTCGTTGTTAGGGTTAGGGTTTGCTATAGTTGCTCTAGGTTCAAATTGGTGGTTATTTGAGTGATTTGAAACTTGAACTTCACTGTTTTGTGTGTGTTTGAGATAGGGAGAGCTAGATTTCATGCCGTCGACTTTGTTGTTAGGGTTAGGGTTTGCTGTAGTTGCTCTATGTTCAAACTGCTTGTTGTATTTGAGTGATTTCAAACTTGAACTTCACTGTTTTGTGTGCGTGTGTGTGTGTGAGAGAGAGAGAGAGAGAGAGAGAGATCACTCTAATATTTGGTGCATAGTCTTGTGATCATGGATTAAGATCTTGGTATGCGAGATTTGGACATCGACTGCATTGAAGTATTGATTTTGGAGGGTGAGTGTGTGCCGATTTGGATTCAGGGAACAAGTGAAAATTGAGGTTTTGCTTTGCTATAGGGTAGGATTACAGTTTTAGAGCAGATATCTTAGCTTTGCCGATAGATTTTAGATCTTGTTTCAATTTCTACTTTATGTCTGGAATGGAGAATTTTGACTGTTTATCTTGAAGAAAAAATCAGCTGAGTCGTGTCTGCAAATGTGGTGTATGCCAGTTGTTCTATGTATAGCAGGGAAGGAGATATTGATGTTAAGTTTTCAGGGAGAAGTTTGGCAAGTTAATTTATAAGATTCACGGGGAATGTAAGGTCTCATATTGATTTGTGTGACTTGCTGTGTGAATTTGAGATTGTGAATAAGTGCTGCTTCAGAATGTTGGGGATCACACCCTCTTATTATTGATCTGTGATGTGGTGGAGTTAAGAGGTTAGATTTGGGTAGCTTGAGATATAGTGATATCTATTGGTGGGGCATATGCATAAACTGTGGGATGTCTGACTGGGCTGAATTGCGAGATATTGTGTTATCTATAAGGTGAAGTGGAGTTGGTTCGACAATCAATTATGCACTGTAAAATGATTATAGGGTGAGACTGGTTATAACTTACATTCAATGTAGTTTAATGATCATGTGAGATTTAAGGTGATTTTTAGACTGGAGTAGGTTTGGTTGTGGTTTGGACAAGGGACTACAAGTGTTTGCGAAGTTTTCTTGAAGACTGAGGTTCCATTTTTCTTTTTCTGATGAATTCTTATTATTTCTTTGCGTAACTTTTTAGCAACATCTACAAATATGCAAAATGTTTTCCTCCATATTGGTGTTTTTTTTTTTGGGGGGGCGGGGGGGGGGAACAAAAGAGGAAAACATGTCCTTCCATGTTTTCTGTGATAATCTTACATTATGTGGCTCACTTCAATCTCAACTTGGTCAAACTTGAATTGCATACAAATTTTTGGAATGAAACCATTCTTTTCATTTTGTAAAGAAAAGTTTTTTCAAAATAAATATGTTTTATTTAACCAAACAGAGCATGAATGTTGGGTTCTGCTATCTCCTGCAGTGGATAGTCAATATTATCGAGCTGCTGATGCTGTCAAAAAGAGTTGAAATAGTCTTTTCTGATCAGCATCAATGTCATATTTGGTCTTAACGAGAGTGTCTGATTGACATGTAATTCACTTGTTGGGTCCGTTTTTGTTTCAGGACATTGCAACTGCGGATCTGGCACCAACTCATCCGATTAGATTGGGTCTTGCTCTCAATTTCTCTGTGTTCTACTATGAGATACTGAATGCATCTGACAAAGCTTGTAGCATGGCAAAACAGGTACAGTAGAACTCCTCTTGTTAATGGTTATGGTATTGAACATCAATTAAATTCATGTGTTTTAATACCATTCCCAAAGTATGGGTTTTAGCTTCTAAAAATTCAAGTACTGTAAATTTAAACTGATACCAAACAGGCCCTTAGTTTTTATCAAAAGATTCATGCATTTTTAGCTGGGAACACAATTGCTTGAATAATCACCTTAAGGCTATGACTTCCAGATATTGAATTATCTATGTATTATTGTTCTACTAAGGGTTCATTTATCGGACACTAAGGCACCAGATCCTATTAGAATTCCGAAGTTAAGCGTGCTTGGGCGAGAGTAGTACTAGGATGGGTGTCCTCCTAGGAATTCCTCGTGTTGCCAACCATATAAGGTTGTGGGTTCTCGAAAACAGCCTCTTGGCAGGGTTACACCCTGAAGGGGTAAGGCTATGTATATCTTCCCAGACTCCGCTTATGCGGGAGCCCTTGAGGCACTAGGTCTGTTGTTGTTGTTGTTCTACTAGAAACCATCGACATATAACTTCTATACACTGTATCATAAGAAAAACCTCTTGCAAAATGGCGTTAGCTGTTCCTTGTTTGTCCAATAGCATTGGATAGCTGGTTGATGCATATATGTCATTCATAAAACATAGTGGCAAACCAATACTGTATTGATGAATTTGGTGAGCGTAGATGTGCAAATCGGTTCATTAACGAGCAATATGGGCTTCTCTCGAACGTGTCTGCTACTTTCTATTGTCGTATGCAGGCGTTTGAGGAAGCAATAGCGGAGCTGGACACATTGGGTGAGGAATCATACAAGGACAGCACTCTGATTATGCAGCTTCTGAGGGATAATCTCACTCTCTGGACTTCTGATGCTCAGGTCCCTCTCTTTCTCTCGCCCTGTCTCTCTCTTTGTGTTAACTCTTTCTATATTTTGTTCATTGTGTTAATTTAATCTTTTTACTATTAATTATATCAATGTGATACAATTTAAAAACCGTGTCAATTTAGATCTATTGTGAAATTGAAGATTGAAGTTAAGTTAATGATATAATCTTTAATGGTTCAGTCGTAATAGATGTGAGTGACCCTATATAAACCCACTCATGATTTAATTACTAAAAATCTCGTTGCTTATTTAACTTATTCTAGGACTAAAATTATACAATTGCTAGACTGACATGATTAAATGTATAATGACTAAACTAACACACTAGTAAAAGTGCAACTACTAAAATCCTCGTTGCTTTCTTAACTTACACTAGGACTAAACTATGCAACTGCTAAATTGATGTGATTAAATGTACAATGGCTAAATTAACAGAGTTACCCTTTTTCTTTTAATCATATGGTATAGATGATGAGTAGTAAAATTGCGGGCTTTAATTAAGACGAATCGGGATCTGACAAATGTATGTATGTATTTGAAATGGGACAGGACCAGTTGGATGAATCATAGAGGAAGAAGAAGAATGTGAAGGGGGGTGCAGGTAAAACGTGCATCAGGTAAATTGGGATTGGTGTTGATGGTCTTGTGTTTGAACAAATGTGTTTTTAACATATTTCCTCTTAGTATTCCCGCTGTACCTTCTCTAAGGATTCTCCTTGTTCATTCTGTCGTATGGATTCTTTCTTTTCTTTTCTCTTTGCATTTCGTTGGTTTTATTTTTATTTTATTTTATTAGGTGGTAATTATGACTCATTTTGTTGCGTTTTTTTTTTTAAAAAACTAAAAACCACCAAAATTTAAGGTGCAATTTCAAAAAACACACCAACTTTTTCTAAATTTTTAAAAAATCACCTAAACTTTTCAAAATTTTGTAATGTTATACTGTAATGTTAATGTTATTGGCATTCATTAGTTTTTTGCTTTCATGGCATTTACAAAAAAATGATTTAAAAATATAGAAATTATTTTTTTAAATATATAAATTTTTTTAATATATTTGAAGTATTTTTTAAAATGTTGGAATGATTTTAAATGTAAATTTGAATTTCTTTAAAATATTTTCTCTCGTTTTTAAAACGTAAGCAAAAATTAATGGATGTTAACAGCATTAATATTAAAATGTGATATTGAAAAATTTTGAAAAATTTAGGTAATTTTTTATTACTGCATCTAAAATTTAAATGACTTTCAGTAAAAAAAAATTCATATTTTGTTTGGCTAAGGTTTGTTTTCTTTTTTTGGGCAAAAAGTGCGTCCTTTCACTGTGGAGAAGCATTGTTTTTGAGCTCAGACTATTAATATGCTTTTAGATAAAAGTAAAAAAAAGCTAGTGCTTTTCTTTAAATACGGAAGTTCTAATTGACTTTATTAGTAATTTTAAAAAATTAATTCTGAAAAAGTGACCTAAAAAGCTTTCAGAAGAAACAATTATTTTCATGGTATGGGCAGTTCCTAAGAGACGTATCATTTTGATACAGCTAATCAATAGTGTTAAAAAAAAAATATATATATAGCTAATCATTTTTATTTTATAAGTTTATATATGGGACATGTTTAATCTATTTGTAACAAGTATGATCCAAATAGAAACAATTTTCCTCATTTTTGAAAAGTAAATCATCTTTATTTTCTCGTAGAGCTATTTTTACTTGCTTATTATGAAGGGTAAATTATAAAAAAAATTTCTATCTTTTACTTAAAAAATAAAAAATTTTCCTCACAAATAAAAGCACTCAAAATTTCCTCACTTTTAAAAATTTATCACGTAACCCCGATGCAACTTATTTTTAACCATTTTGTCCTTAATGTTTAATTTTATTTTTAGAAAAGGGTTTTATATTATTAGATAAGAATTAAATATTTTATATTTTTATATAAATTTAGAAGATAAAAAGTATTTTTAAAATTTTTAGAAAAAAGTATTATGAGATAAAATATATTTTTTTTTGTCGAGGGATAAAATGGTCAAAAAAAAATTATTTGAGGGCAAAGTGAAAAATTTGCAAAAGTTAGAGAATTTAGTGAGTGATTTTATTAATGAGGAGGATTTTTTATTATTGAAGCACAAGTTAGGAAAATTTTCTATATTATGAAAGGGAACTATTAAGAGTAGGATAAAACTATTTTTGTTAAATCAAATGGAACAATAAGGTTCAAAAACCACATGGACGATCAGCCAAATGATTAATCGGTGCATCTTGACATTTGATATTGTCATTCCAAGCTCAAGTTGCATCTTACAGCTTTGAAATTTGTAGGAATTCTTCATTCTTATCCAACTCATTTTACTAAGTCTATAATAAAGCTTATGATTGTATTTATAATGATATCTCGGAAACAGCCTCCGATTAGGATATCACCTTGAAGGGGTAAGGCTACGTACATCACCCCTCCCGTATCCTACTCATGCGGGAGCCTTTAAGGCACTTAATATATTATTGTTGTTGTTGACTGTATTTATAATTATCAAAACAATTTCTCAAGTCAACATGAACATAACTGAAATTATCTTATTTAACATAGATTATCGAAACATATATATAATAACAAAATATATTACTCAGACCACCTAATATTATCTCGTAAATATGTTGAAAGTGTTGAAAAAGAAAAGAATTCATCCAGCCCAAATTCATATTCAACCAAAATCTGCTATATTTTTACGTTATGTTTATCATATTGTGTCCTCTTTTACCTCTAATTCACCGAAACACAATAATTTGGATAGACATTTGGATTATTTTAAATGTTTTTCTCTCCAAACTCAATTAGGAAGGTCTCCCGAGACAATACAGAACTAATGGCTTGTCTAGTAGAACTTTTTTTTTTTTTTTTTGAAAAAGTACCTTCTTAAAAAAATTAGCACTTTTTCACAATTTAAGGGTAATAACCTGAAAATTTTCTAGAAACAAAAGATACTTTTTCCTATTTTTATCCAAGACTAGGAAAAAATTTTCTTAAAAAAAAAAAAACAAAAGTAAAAATTGAAAATATTTTAATAAAAATGCCCCCCCCCCCCTCTTTCTCTTTAAAGCACCTTTTATGAAAATGCTTCTACAAAATGCTTATGTAAAGTACTTAAAATCTTTTTTTTAAACTCTAAAAAAAAGCAAAAAGTAACATTTTTAGTGCCCCAAGGGCATCCACTTAAGCAGAGTCTGAAAGATGAAAGTACGCAGTCTTCTCCCTTTCCAAGAAACCCTAACCTGAGGGGTGCAACATGAAGACTTTCCAAGAGGCCACTGATCTTGGTACTACTCTCGCTCAAACACGCTTAACTTCGGAATTCTAATGAGATCTAGTACTTGCACATTGGTACTCTCGTAGGTTTTTTTTTAAAACTCTAAATAAACCCTTAATTTGAACCGGATTTCTCAGTTTTGGACCAAGGGCATGCATCCTGCTACAATACCAACCTAATTTGAACTTAAGATATCTTTCCTGCCTGCTCATTCCGGTTATTGATCATTCATATCATAGTAATACTATATAATCGGAACACAAACACCCATCTATTTCCGAAATTGAGCATAACTGCTTTAAATAACGAATTCATTCATTAAAACTCAAACTAACCAGTACGATTTCCGTTTCAGACAAAGCAGGTTGCTTCTTCTATGGAACTTTACAGTCACCTACGTACATCGTCATGCTTTCGCCGTGTAGAAAATCACCATCTCCAGCTACGAACTATATTCTCGTCAGACTGAAGAATTGTTATTTGGGTCTCATTTGTTTTCAAAGACATCTTTTGTTATAAAACCAGTCTTAAGCCTTCATCCATGGAATTTAACTTTTGAGAAAGTCAGTTCCTTCACATGATATAAAGCTTTGTTAGAATATAATTCCAACATAAGGCAATGAGGTAGACTTATGCATAATCCATACTTCAAGACCCCAATAGGCATTCGCATGAGGATATATATTAGAGTATAAAACCAATATTGCACCTTCATCCACCCATCAGCTTAAAACTTTTGAAAAAGTTGGTTCCTTAACATCTTCAATCTTAACTTTATTATTTCTTTACATGACTCCATAGTATCATTTACAAAACATAAAATGTTTTCCTTCATTGAGAGCAAATTAAGTCCCCCTTAACAAAAGGGGAAAATATTTTCTTTCACAATAGGAAAACATTTTCTGACGTAATCTCATACAAGTTTATAAAATGTAATTATTTTCTTTAGTTAGAAAGACAAACTTTTCAAGAAAAAATATTCTTATACATATGCTCCACCATGCTGTTATTCATAATTTCATACAAAGCAGTTTCATTTATCATAGATGTTTGACAAAGTGGCTTTAGAAATGCAAGCGTATCCCCAACCCAACCCAACCCAACAAGAAAATAAGAGAGTTACCAATAGTTTTAAGGGTTTTACAGCCTGGAGGGAGAGGAGAGTCAGTCCCTAGTGCTGTTCTTGAGCCACTCTAGGTATTGGGCATTGCCTCCGGTGATCGGCATGGCTATCACTTCCGGCACTCTGCATTTCCCACATCACGTAAAAATTAAGGCCAACCGATCTTGTAGCTGGAAATATTTACTCAACGAAAGAAAAGACTTTGTTGTCAATGAAATATGGTATCGAAACTAAACAAGATCTAAACTTTGGTCAAAAGATCGTTTGTTCATAAAAGTAAGGGATAATATTAGTGACCACAATTGTAGCTGAAACATAACACAAAATAAATGATAGGGTATAATCAATAATTTAAGAGTTAAAGTAACATGTGACAAATTTAGTAAAATATAGAATATAAATATTTAATTGAGCTATAGGTATTGATTAGTTTCATTTATCATTTATTTTTTAAAGGGGAAAAATACAAATACATGTTATAATACGTTATTATACGGATGACATCAAGAAAGAGCATATTTAACCGTATTATTGGCAATGATACATAAACGCCATTTTTAAATGGGAAAAAACAAATAAATGTTCAAAATATGTATCATACGCAAACTTTACTAACACCATCCATCTTTTCAGCAAAAACTAGGACTCCGCTTAGTCAATGGGAAGACATTTTCCTCTTAAATAAGTTTTTTCCATAACTTCTTGAAAATTTTCATTCGTGTAACTAAGGAAATGAATTTCCTTAGACTGGCTCGATTGAGTTCTGAAGCGGAACATAAAATATGAAATTACGGAGGAAAATAGTTTCTAGCTCTCACGTAATTCCAGGTCATGTGAGCATTTTCAATCCATAGTACTTTACGCAACAGAAGTTCATAACAAGTACACCTTCTGCCTCGTTCCAGTGTACGTGGCCACAGAAACACAAAAATTTAGACAACATATGAAAGAGGCAACTTACTCATATTCATGATTTGCCTTGATATGCTCAGTTAAAGCACCCAAGAGCGATTCCCTCGTCTTAATAATTAGTAGTTCCTCAGCATCTATTTGTATCTGTAACCCATTAAATAAGACGTCAAGAATTGAAAAACATCCTCATGACAGTTTATCACATCTATACTGCAAGCAATTTGAACATACGCTCAACACTTCAGTAATGCCTTCAGATCATAGATTTTAAACCGTTCAAATAGTCAAATTGCTTACAACATTTAGGATTATTTATGTCACTAGTGTTTGTACTTTGTCCACTACGTCAATTTAGTATTTGAACTTCTAATTGTATGAGTTTAGTTAAGAACAATTCAAATTGTTCCAATCAAGTCCAATTATGAAAATTAAACATTAAGTTTGTTAGAAATCTTAACATTAATCAGCCTTGCAATGCATGTTCAGCTTATGTAAACATCAACCCATATTCCCTTGATGTGGAAAGTATATACAAATGCTAATTAATATTAAAATTTCACAACTTAAAGTTAGTTTTTTGACCTTAAACTTAATTAGAATAATTTCAACTGTATAGTAACTAAATTGACACAATAAATAAAATACAAGAAGTACTGGCATAAATAACTCGAATATTTATATTCAAGCCCTCGACACTAGATGGTACTGTCTTAAGATCATAGATTTTACTCAGATTTTTTACTAGCTCACTTTTCAATAATGGACACCAGGACAATGTATGACCTGAAAATTCATATGAACTACATGGTTCTTAGAAACTAAAGTCATACTTATTACGACAGGAAGAAGGGATGTAAGATAGGTTAGGTCACAACTAGCTGGCACAATTATAGCGTGCAAATCCACAAGTTATATCACAGATCCTCGTCCAATAAAAAGCTATCGACCTATTTGGTATCGTTTTTAATTTGCAATTTTTTGCATTTTAAAATTTAAAAACCATATTTTGGAAATGACATTTTCTAGGATTTAGTTTTTTATTTTCAGCTTTTTTCTAATTTGACTGAAACCTAAAAACCACAAAAAAAAAAAAAAAAAACTATTTTGAAAACCTAGTATTAATTTTTCAAAAAACCAAAAATTTCAAACAAAAAATAATACCAAACAAGCCCCGAATAACAACTACAAGATTTGATCTTTACCTCTTCATTCCACTCATAGATCGATTCAACACCTGTGAGACGGAAAAGATCCAAATCAGCAGAGCCGATCTTAGCGAGAGAGACTTAGGAGTACAGCACATTACTTATAGGGATGAATGGCCCCTTTCTCAGTTTTTGGATTATGAGGGCTCATTTGTCTAACTTTATTAAGTTTCTGTGAACATTGCAAATTTCTGGAGGTCCACCTTACATAATTCAAGCCTTCATGGAAACAGTTAATGAAAATGAACCAATCAAGTTATGCCATCTCAAGGAGTCATTTTGCCCAATATGAATATAATTTTTTGGCAAGTACACCGGCTTAGAGTAATTCGAACATAAGACCTTTTGTCCTATTTAAAACAACCTTGGTGGTGTTTTTACTGGGACAACGTTTCATTAGCCACAATATGCATATCAGCCACATAGCGCTAACAGATATAGATATCATTAGAGGAACTTTACGAGCAAAATCTTAGTTATTCTACATATCAGCAATCAACTATCATGATGCAAATATCGGAATTCAGGGAAAATTTGTTCTACCGCTAGGTTAGCAATCCAAAAAGAATACGGAGGGGATTCCATAGCACCTATGCATAAACAAATGTATTAGAGCAAAAACCTGGCACTCGATTTACACAAGCTGCAAGCCTTTCTTTGATAATGCTCTGTGCCAGCTTTTGTCCTGCAATAACATTCAGATAGCATTAGGAGTATGGCATCCAGGCATTCCCTACTTTATGAATAAAAGCTCGAGTCATTAAAGCTTAATCCCAAATCAATTCACCAGTACAAAATGATTTCCTTCAGATGTGAAGAATGAAGATGATTTAACATACCCATGCTCAATTTATAGGGAAAAATAAGGAATCATCATAATCTCCAGTACTCTATGACCAAAAGGTTCGAGGATCATTTGGTTGGAGGGATTACATATTTTTTTTCTGAATGTTTCTCTCAATATATTTTTGACTAAAAAAATATTGTTCCTTCAACATTTTTTTTGGTCTAGTTTTGAAGAAACTTCCCATTGTAAGACTTTGCATGGGGCTGGATTTAGCACATCTGAAGTTGAAGTAAGATGAGAAAAGTGAAGCACAAGGTGATCAGCTGCAGAGCTGTGAAAGAAAATGACTTCTTTTATCCTTGAGAGGAAGTCACTTTTTAATAGATAGGGGAGATGCTTTTTCTTCAAATTATTTTCACTCATTCATCTAAGCAAGCAATAACAATTTGATAATCTTCATGAAATTGCCAGGCTATACCAATTGATGGTAGTCACCCGCCAAGCCTTTTCTTTTATAGAAAGTTATATATTATTAAGGGAGAAAGAGTGAACAAAGTGTAGAGGGCAAGATGCCCTTAAATATATAAAAGGAAGAACAATCACAACCAAGAACGAGAAGCATAAGGCCCTCCCATATTTGCAAGTCTGCAAAGGCCGGGTCAATGAAGCATCCATTGCTCTTTGTCCAAAGAGAGCCTAGAAAGACCATCTTTACTCATAGACAATTCACTAGCATGTATTAGTCTTTAAAAATCCTACATTTCTCTCTTACAAAATACTTTTAGGTGGCTTAGCCAGTCAAAGCCGAGGAGATATTGTCTTAAGATATCAACTTTGATAGTGGTTTAACTACTAAACCAAAGCTCAACTAGCTCTCTAGCCAAATACACCATAGAATACCTTTCGTCCCAATACTAGAACACCAAACAGATCCATAAATTGAGTATAAAATGATCATATCAACGTGAATTCGAAGAAGACATTCTATCACAGTCAAATCAAGCACATAGGAGATAATCAAATTTGAGCAGTTGCAGAAACCAAACCTGCGTCCTTGTTAGGGACAGTACAGTAAACAACAATACTTGGCACAGTGGTGCTAGCTGCCTCCATTCCGGTTGAGTGTACACTTCTAGACTTCTCTTTCTTAGCAAATGTTGATCTACAGAAGAAGCCGCAAAGCGATTAATTTGTCAAATTTGAGAGACAATAGCGATGTAGGATTAACTAGATTCGACAACTAGTCTAAAAACCTAGAATAACAACAGATCGGACCAATTCACAGCGCTATGAATATCATCCACTCAAAATAATCACAAATCAGGCGTCTTGAAGCCCTAGGAAAAGAGAAAAACAAGAAGCGCGAAGAAGAAGCAGATTGCAAAATTGATGCTTAATCCTTGAATTTCATCAGTACTTCTCTTATAGACAAGCGGAAATGAAGATTTAAACCTACAACTTCTCCAGTATTATTTTTATCGCAAAAAGAAATAACATTAAGAGAAACAACGTACAAAAAGTTGAGAATAAGCCGACCTCAACATTACCAAAAGTAAGAAATAATCATAAACTAATATCCAAAACTCATTGTTCAAAGAGCTATTTTTCATAAGAAATTAACTATTCTCTACGGATCTTTAAAAATCCGAATATTTCTCTCCAGCGGAAGAGAATTCAAGTCTAACTTCTCCAGCATTTCCTCACTAGATCAATACCTCTTGCAAAATTCTATCACTACACCAATACATAAATTCAACTACAATTCTCCTTCAGATTCTCACCATCAAAACAAGTACAACCACCTCAATAGATAGATAGACAGAGAGAGAGAGCGGCTACCGAAGGAGAGGAGCGAAAAGGAGGGACTGAGCGCCGCCCGTCTTGAAAGGAGAAGAAAGAGTAGGACAGAGATTAGAGAGCCCGAAGCTCAGCACGCAAATGGCGCCTACAATCGGTAACCGCCGCCGCAGCTTCGCCGATGCCACCACCGCCGACGCTCTGCTGCAAAGCACTGATGCCATTTGTCCCTCCAACTCCTTTATATATGTGATCAGAACGTACGGAGGATATGCTTTACCCGCTCCGCCAAGTTCAGGAAAGTATTTTTCTTGCCTCGGTCCTGCGTCACACTCGATTATTTCCTGATCTTCCAGAACCCTCTATTGGGCTTTCGGCCCAAAATAGGAAGTAATTTCATGGGCCTAGGTTTGGGCTTTTAGTCTTCGGTTGTTGAAGCCTAAGTGGGGCGAGTAAAGTTTTTTTTGATTTTGATATCTGTCCAAGTGATATGTAGGCCAAGAGTAATAGAAAAGCCCGATAAAAAGACGGGCCCAGTCTGAAAAGAGGAATAAAAACTCTATAAATAGACATTACAATATAACCTCGATTAAATAATATTTTTGACCAATCCCAATACGATAAATAATATCTCGATTAATTAATAAATTTTTATGGTCCCACGGATATTAATTTATCGAGGTTATACTGTATAGTAAAAAAATTAATCAATGAAAAAAATTAACATGGAAACAGACAAATTAAAATGAAGTATTAAATTGATTAAAAGTAAAGAGATAAGGAAGAGGAAATTGAAACAACATTGATTTTATTCGCGTCGTATGACATAATAGAGTGTTTATTCATAAAGTTTTCCATTCCCTCCTTGGCCAAGCCCGTCTATTCATTATTGGATTACTTATTGGTCTCGGCTCAAATACTTATTTGGGCATATGTATCAATATGTTAAAGCATCTCGTGGAGATGCATATAGTGCAAAAAAAAGTCAAATACAGTTAATCCCATGTGACTAATGCACGATATAAAATTTTAATTCAATAGGAAAGAAAAATATGATCATATTAGAATCAGCCATATGCTCATAAGAGGCGAATATGGTAGCTGATTAGATCACAAAGTCAAAAATCTAAATGCAAACAAACACATAATATGTTAAACATTTTATTTTCGATAAACATCGGCATAGCCGTAGAACAAATAGGCAACTCGAAAAGACTATGCCTAAGCCACCTCGTGAACAGAAGTGGGAACAAAAAAGATACCAGACCAAACAGCGAACAAACAGGCACCAAAAGCAAAAACTGCCTATGATGGACTAGACCTGAGAAATAACCGTGCCATTCTTTATGTGACTACAGCAACAGACCCAGTGCCTCAAGGGCTCTCGCCTAAGCGGGGTCTGGGTGCGGATGTACACAGCCTTACCCTTTCAGGGTGTAACCATGTCGAGGGACTGTTTCCGAGGACCCCCAACCTTATAAGGTTGACAACACGAGGACTTCTTAGGAGGTCACCCATCCTGGTACTACTCTCCCCCAAGCACACTTAACTTCGGAGTTCTAATGAGATTCGGTGCATTAGCGCCCGATAAATGAACCCTACCTTTCTTTATGTGACTATTGCACGCAATTACCTGCATTGTCACAATTATCAACTATATAGACGAGCGTTGAGTAGAGGCCAAGAAAAGATGAGCTTGAGTGCCCCGGAACACAGCATAGAACACAAATTGCCTAAAATGCAGATTTTATGAACGAAAATGCTATCTCGGTTCCATTCAAGTATAAAACTATTCTTGAACCTTCACCTATCATCTTAACTCTTGAAAAAGTTAGCTTTTTTACATGGTATTAAAGCCAAGACCTGCAAAAGATGTGGTCCAACATTACGTGATCAACCAAATACGTGCAAAAAAGTCGCGACACGATATTAACGCCCGGCCTGACACGTCCAAATAATACATTGGACATAGGCTGGCTGGCCGCCCATATGTTTAAAAGTGTGTTTGTGGGTGTAAATGTTCTGATCCTTAGGGTTCAGTCCCCTAATGGATGGGATTATGCAAAACGGAAAGTGGCCTAGATCCATTTATTAAAGTGTAAATGTACTGGGTGTGCTTCAAAAATTGATGCCCAAACATAATTTGGATGGCTCGTCTGACACGAAACAGGTAGATCTAACTAATTTAGTTCAGTGAGCCAACTCGTGAGCCTAAGTAAGTGCACGCAATATTTTCAGTGCTCCAAGAACTCCCGCCTAAGCAGGGTTTGGGGGGATGGATGTACGCAGCCTTCCCTTTTCAGGGTGCTACCTAGAAGAGAGGTTGTTTTCTAAAACCCCCAACTTGAGAGGTGCAACACGAAGACTTCCTAGGACGTCACCCATCCTGGTACTACCCTCATTCAAGCACGCTTAACTTTGGAGTTCTAACGGGATAAGGTGCTTGTGTGTTGGTAACCTCTTAGGTATAAGTAGCATTATACGCACTTACAAAACATATATACATTTTAATTATATAATTACAATATAGCTACTTCTATAAAAAGTACTGATTTATATGAATTTTTTGCCATCTAGTAATTTTTGCTACATCATTAAATATTATAATTAGATATTTAACATTTTCTAGGAAAATAGGCTTGTCTTTTAATTCTTGTACAATGATAAGAAAAATGTAACTTGTCCTTAGCAAAGATATAAATTATTAAGGAATGAGGATGACTAGCTTTGAATCCAAAACTCTTAACTTGAAGACTGGATAAACTGACAGCCATACCGATTCAAACAACTTGCTTATATATGATCTCTTATGCATCACAAGTTCCATATGAAAATTTTACTAGACTCATATATGAAGTTATTAACATTTTCCTTCTCTTCTTTTCTTTTAGATAGTTCAGTAGTTGATCCTAGAGCACAACTACACGAGTATATATGACACTACTAAGAAGACAATATATCGAGTTTGTCAACCTAATTTTGTTAAAGGTGCATCATTTAAATATAATTCTAATGTAATATTTTGATAATTAATTATAATTAAAATATATCAATCAGTTAACAGCCACAATTACGTAAAAGAAAATAACAAACATAATTTAATGGCACCACTGCGCTTGCTAAAATAAGCAAATAGAATATAATAAAACACACGCGCAATGGCAGTGGGACCATCCTAAGTCCACATGGACGACCGTACAATAATGTAGAAGCACATCTTATTATGCTATCATCTTAAGTAATGTTGCCGTTGTTACGATAAAAAGTTAAATCGATTCGGTGTATAAAATTATTTATAATTTGATGTATAAAATTATTTATAATTTGGTGTATAAAATTATTCATGATTATTAATTTATCAATCGGTTCTCTTAAAGTATTTAAGACAAGTTTGTTCAAGGTTTTTTTTTTTTTCCAGGCAAAAGAATATTTTATTTATAAAGAATTCGAATTACTTGGGGGTTAAATAAGTTACTTGCTATGTTTTAAAAGAACTGTAATTTTTACTTCTCACATTCTACTTACTTTTTGCCAACCAAATAAGAGCCAAAATCAACATTTCATATGAATTTCTATTTTCGCATCTATTTTTGCATACTAAACGAGACTCAAATATAATGTAGAGTATGGATATCAATTATATGTAAAAGCAACATTCCTAATACCCTAAGAGCTCTAGCCTAAGCAAGATTGGGGTGGATGTATGCAGTCTTTCCTTTTCAGGGTTCTGAGAACCCCTATCATGAGGGGTGTAACATAAGGACTTTCTAGGAGGTCACCCATCTTGGTACTACTCTCACCCGAGCATGCTTAACTTCAGAGTTCTAACGGGATCCGGTACTGGTGTGTTGGTACCCTCTTAGGTATATTAATTATATGTAAAATAGAGAATGTATTGAAATTAATTAAGTAGTAATAAAAAATAAAATAATAATGGACGCAGACAGGAGATACAACGGCGGATGTTCTGGGTTGGCCCAATTAATTGTGGTTCAGTTGCACATGCTTACACCAAAATAATTAATTATGTAAAATAAAGTTAGAATTAATATTGAAATTATTTTTGAATTTTAGTATTAGGAGATATGTAGTACACATAATATAAGCAAAACGGGATTTGATTTTAAATCAATTGATATATATTGAAGTTTTTATTATAGTTTTTTAATGAAATTTTAATATTAGAATAAATATATAGTTTAATAATAAAATGTATTATTGTTATGTGTAATTATTCAAATCTTACACAAAATGACTCAGATAAAAACGACTTAAACAAGACACACAAAGATAACACACAGCAATAACTTCAAGATCTCAGATCTTGCCCCACAAGAACCAACTTAAACTAGACCTAGACTAATTACAACACAAATCACTTCATAAACCTCAAATACAACACAAGACTTAAGAGAACAACCGAATCTAGTAGGTTTAGAAATACCATCCCTTGTGAATTAGATTTCACCGAAATTGCAAGCAAGTCGCTCACACCACGAGTAAGGCTCAAGAACACTCCAAGAACACCACGACCGGACCTCCACCGGAACACGAACCGAGCTTGTGGCCAGCAACGGAGCTCCAATAGCACGAACGGAGCTCAACGAACACGATTACACTTCGATCCGAGGCTCACGAGGTTGGAACATAAGTGTATTATGGCTCAGAGGTTCGTTTTTAGGGTTAGGGTTTCAAGGGAGCTTTCAAGGGTAAAAATCGCCAGAGAAAGAAAGGGAGAGGAGAAGAAAACTGATTTCGTTACCTATACGACCTCACCACTCGGCATTAAATACCCCCAGTAGCTACGACCTGTAAAAAACCCTAAACTCCTCACAGCCTTTAATTTACGCAACAATCGGACGGTCGAAACTTACACACGGTTCATATATCGAGGGCCCCGGATCTTGTGACGCGTGTCGAGGCTCGAGCGGTCGAGATGAAGCAACAGAACCTTCTGGAAGAGCCTCACAAGAAACCCTTAACGGGTTTTTGGTTAAGGGAGAGAGAGGGATGAGGGTGAAATGACAAGCCAGCTGTACAAATTAAAAGGATCCGGGCTGGAAGTACAACTCGGGCAGCATGGGCAGCCCAAACCGGGCAGCCAGTACAATTGGATCAGAGCGGGCAACACTGTTCGGGCAGGTAATAGTACTCCGGGCAGCTGGGCATCTCATACAAACAAGTAATTAATTTCACAAGTGAAGGGCAATTTAGTCATTGCCCCAAAAAACAGAATTCAAAGAATTACTTCAACCTAAAACGCTACGTTTTTGTCCTTCCTTATTTTAATTATTTTCTTTTACCCGAACTACGTCATATATTTACCAAAAATAACAATTATCATCTTAGGGTTCGGGGAACTTCGGAAACAATTAGACTGCGTACATTTTACCCTTTTAAATATTGCCATTGTGAGAGTCTTTTTAAGTCAATGGACTGTAGCTATAAATATGAAGTTTGATATGGAAGGCTAGACGAGCACAATAATAAAAGTATTGAAGGGATGATAATTCATAACATAAATCAAGGAACTAGTGGTGTATACATTTTAAGGTGCGGTATATATGAGCCGAGTTGAATAGGCTCGTTTAGTTCATCGAGCTGAACCCGAGCCAAGTAAAGCTCGAGATAATAGGCTCACAAGCCTAAATTAACCTATGCGAGCTTTTCTTAGTATAATATTATATTTGCTTAAATATACCCAATAAAGCAAAAGTTAACCCCTAAATGAACCAAGCCCGAGCTTAAAACTCTCCAAACGAGCCTATGATTGAGCTTAAATGAGCCAATTTATTACAATCTTAATTCGAAGCTCGTCAAGTTTAAATCAAGCTAAGCTGAGCTTGATCTTGAACTTTATGAGCTCGGCAAGCTACGAGCTGAGACAGAACTAAGCTTAAGTTAAACTAGCTGAGCCTTCTTAAATGGTTTTACTATAAAATCATATATTTAAGATAATCAGTTCCTTAATTATTATAGCGTAGTGACTAATGTCACAAATTACAATACAACTAACTCCAGTTTCAATATTAACGTAATTGAAATAGAACAACGTTCAAACTCAGCACACATTTAAACAAAAAGTCATGTTAAAGTATAAATCATTACTAAAATTTCACCTAAAAGTTCACTAAACTCTAAAAATAAATCCACTTATTATGTAATATGCAGAGAGTAACTCCAAATATATCAGCCAAAACAAGATGCACATGCAGGTCGACTAAAAAAAGTCCTATTAAATAGGATCCACACAATGAAGAGCACGACCGTTCCCTTGCTACTTCATAAATACGATATATATTCAATAAGAGCAATTTTATACGGTATGAACTAAAATTACAATTATCATATTTTCATTTGGATTGCATACTCAAATCATGCATTAATTAATATATTTCATCACATATTCTAAGTAAGATGAACAAAAAGATTGAAATTTTAGTCATAGATTTGCAGCACAAAAAAATTTGCAAGGGGGGATTCAGTTATCTAGATGCATGTCATGTATAAATATTTATCGGTAAAGGTTAATCCAGAGAATATTCTTTATTTTTTTTTCATTTTTTACCTAGCTAGTATTAGTATAGTAGCAAATGGTGGAGCAAGTATTTTATTGTCTACCGACATTTTGCCAATTTATTCAAGGTAGCTTTCGTTTTTCAAAAAAAAAAAAAAAAAATTTACGGGAAAGTTTATATAGTCCAAAATATAGTAGTTAAGTGATTGTACTCTAAATATTAATAAATAGGCTAAGTCTTATATTCCAATTATGCCCCTTCCCTATATAAAAGTAACATATTCAGTACCCCAAAAGCACTCGCCTAAGTAGGGTTTGGGAAGGTGGATGTATACAGTCTTCCCCCTTCAGGGTATTATCCTTAAAAAGAAGCTATTTTCGAGTGCCCCCAATCTGAGGGTAGAGACTTCCTAGAAGGTCACCCTCCCCTATATATAGGGGCATAATTGAAGAGAAGGGACATGGATGAAGAAATGTTTGAGTCTCCCTTCCCTTGTTATCTATAGTTTATCTCTCTACTCTATCTTTCCTATACTATACTTATACTTGTAAATCTTATACAATTGTACGGATTTTACCAAGTTATACACAAATATATTACTATTTTTAGAGTTGATTGATTGATCGGGTTGGTTGATTGTCTTCGATTAATATGAATCGTAACAAAAGCTTTTAGACCTTTTTTTAACTGTACAAAGCCCAAAGGCAAAATTACCATGGTTCTAAATCACGACTTTTGGATCAGGTTGGTGGGACAAACCCTGCACTAAACATGGTTACGACATTTAAGGCTGTATATAGGATTGCTATGGGCCACCTCGTTGGAAAATCTTGACGTCCAAACAAAAACGGAAGAAAAAAAACACTGAGAAATCCTTTAACATTTCAAATGACTGCACTAAGTACAAAAGGAATGGCAATAACCATGTTAATGTAATTTGATCTAATTGTTAGGAAGCTTTTAGTTTAAGATGGATGCTTTTTTTCTTACGAAAAGTATAATTCAACTAATCAATTTGACATTACCGAATCATAAAGATTATCCAAAATAATGAATTTTTATAGGTTATTCATATGATTACACACCTTGTGAACATGCATATCACACCTGTGTAAAATGAGATAGTTAAACATTGAATGTGAGTTGAATTTGGTTTAACATCGAAGTATGGATATTTACCGATTCAAACTCAAATCTAAACCGACAAAGATAAAAGTTTAAAATCAAAAGCGGAATATTGGATTGATCAATATTAGTTTGGTTAGATCATGTAATAAATTACCTGGTCAATTTACATTATATTCCAAACGACATTGATACATCAAAGCCGTCCATTATTTAAACTTAATGGAAACTAAAGATTATCATATTTTCCTTTAAATCAAACAAAGAAAAATGAAAATTTAATTCAAAACATCTACTTAGCAAAGAATTTTTCCCCTCCACAATATGACCCCTAAATATGAAGGATATCAAAATAGTTGACAACATTTTGATTTAAAATCTCTGGCCCCAGCACTCGATTAGGTGTTTTGCGTCGAAGTTTGGAATGTCGGTAGTTTAGTTTTACGTGCATTGATACTTTTGCTGTTTTTCTTTTGTTACGGCGTATTTTTTGGGTTGGCCTATTTTGGTTTAGTTCTTTTTCGTGTAAATTCTGGACTTCTTTTATTGTGGTATGTTGTTAGTCTCCGACTCTTCTCCTGTACTTTTGTATTTTTTGTGGTTTAAATTCCAATATTAAAAAAATTATGGGGTTTGAATTTTTTTTTTTTGTCTATGAATAATTATAAAGAATGTTATAAAAATTAATCATGTAATTTTGTACTTTATGTAATAAACATTAAGGCCTCGTTTGGTATCCATGAAGTAAATGCAGGAAGTAAATTTTTATGAAAAGTGCAGATTTTGGCACCTCTTTAGTATGTAGAAAGTAGGCAGAAGTGGAAATTGCTCGGGAAGTAATTTACCTATCCCTCTAGGTAAATTCTATTTCCTCTATTCTTAACTAACCTTCCGAAGGAAGTTCTATTTCTTATCGTGGCAACCAAACAAAATTTTCCTAGTTACTGAAAAATACAACTTTCTATATGAATTCAATTCAAGGCAACCAAACGGGGCCTAAGTTTGGCACAAAATGTCCTAGAATTTCCCGCCAATTGATTTCCCGGGTGTTCACGAGAGAGAGTTCAAATTGAGAGCCATTCAAATCAAACATAAGAATAGAATAAGCAAAGACGCAGCTGCAAAGCAATCACAGTTGCATTTCCAGATTCAGAATTATTTCATGAACAAGGAAATTGCATATTTTATTTAGCTTTTATTATTGCGAGGAAAATAATTATTAATGAAGCGATGATCGAACTTCATTGTGAATAAAATATATAAGATTTTATAAATTACTATTGCATTAGGGATTTTGCATTGGCAATAGTATTACCATTTATTTATACATACATTTATATAATGCAAATAAGTATTTCTTTTTATTATGAATGGCCAAAATGCAGCGTTTTAGCTGATCTAGAGCCAAAACGATTTGGCCTTAATTTATTTATTATTTTGATTTTGTTTCCAATGGTTATGTATGAAATATTTTTGCTCTTTTTAAAGTTTGACCCTCTAATGATTATGTTGTAAGTTATTTTTTAATTATATTTTTTTTAATGTATTTTCATCGTATATAATCAAATAATTCAAATAATAAAAACAATATCAACCATTAAATAATGTCAATTAATAACTAAAAATAAAAAAATAAGGCTAAAAAAGGGCTCTCTTGGAGGGAAAAGCCCCATTTTTGCCAATGTGATATAAATATGGCCTCAAATTTTTGGAGCATTGTTGGGAGTGATCTAATAGAGATAAGTTCTTATAAAAATATTCTGACATTATAATTTATGTCCAGTAAATAACACGACCCAATATGATACATGTCAAAAAAGAAAAAAAAAATAGAATCCCATATTAGTGGAATAGAAGAGGAATTGCCCATTAGGTTTGGGATGCAACCTCCTTTTGGTAAGTGACAATGGTATCAGAGCCGTCAATCCTCGTATCGATTTCAAGGAGCTCGATTAGGTATGGGACTGACCGTGCTCTGGATTCCTGCTCGGTTTGGTATGAGATGGATCTCGCTCAATGACCTTGCTTGACAAGCCACATATTACATGCCCAAGTTTCAGAAAAGGCTACCCAAGATAGAGCTATCCAGAGTAGAATGAAGTTGTCTATGAAAGAAAATAGCTACCTACTCAAAGTGAAGTTACCTAGAATGAAGTTGTCGAGGAGAATAGCTGCAGAACGTGGTGGTTTGATACAAATCAAAAAAAGTGAAAAATGGAATCACAAGTTGGTAAGCTAGAAGAGAAAATACCAATTATTATACCTAAAGAGCTACTCCATCCATTGTCAATTAATTTTGGAGATAAACTTTTTTTGACATGTAACACACACACACACACACACACACACATATATATATATATATATATATATATATATATATATATGTATATATATATATATATATATTATTAATTAATGAAAAACAGATTAATAAATGAAATCACAGGCGCACGAGGGCGTTTGATGGTGGTGGGAGGATCGTTTTCCTTTCTTTTCTTTTACTGGGTGGGTGGGAGGTGTATAGACTAATGGTCACATGCTTGTCACATGACCGGCCAGCGGGACAGTTAACAGTGAAAAATGATATAAAAATAACAATCTTATAATATAATAGGGATATCCTGTTATATGTATTCAAATTAAATTAAATTGTTCAAATATAAGTATTTTTTATATTTTATTTTACTGATAAACGCCGCATAAATTAATTAGTATTTTATATTTTTGACTTCACTAATAAATGCCGCATAAATCGCAGTATGTATCCAAGTTTTTTTTTTTTTTTTTGAACACTGGGTATCATAAAATTTTAATATGTATGTGAAAGTATCTTGAAATTTAAATATTTTACTACTTAAATATTTAAAGTTTAAAATCTATCAAACATGTATCGTTCGTCAAAATTCAGTGATTTTTATTAGAAAATTGCGATGTGAAATATGTTTATGATAATATATGTATATGTATACTTCATTAAAATTGATGATTTTATAGCTAAAAAATGCAAAACAAGATACATGAATTTGATAATATATTGATAACTTTCATCATAATTGTGCAAACTTTATTGTAATTTGTGAGATCGTTTTTTAAAAATCATTGATTATGTTTGCATCAGACTTTTTGAGTTAAAATTGGCCGCATTATAACAAAAGTTCATCAAATTTTGATAATATGCTTAGTGGATCAAATTTTCATGACCTTATGATATGCCTTTGTATATATCAAAGCAGTCTATGTAATAAATAGGCACAATAATAAATAAATTGAAAGAGCGATAGAAGAACACTTAACTACTCAAGTTTGAATTTTTTAGCATTGTATTTGCTGATTTAAAAAGAAAGATGGTTTACTAGTATTAATGAAATTATTTGATATCGTACTAGAAATAAACTAATTTTCTTAGCACTACGAGGTAGGATTTGAAACCCGCTTGCCGCCTTTCAAGAGGGCCTCGTTTGGTTATGCGAGAAGTAGATAAAGAAAGTTTCAATTCATGGAAAGTGTCGTTTTTAGGTCTTGTTTGGTATGTGGGAAGTAGATAAAGGCTATGAGAAGTTGGAATTCTTAAGGAAGTTCCAATTACTTCAAAATGGGGGGAAGTAACTTATCTAGCTCCCTTTGGTTAATTCTACTTCCTTTATAATTTTTAATCTACATGACTTTTTATTTATAATTATAACAAGTTTACTCATTATCATTTCTATCAATGTTGTTGGAAGACTGGACATTGGCATAATGGTAATTTTAATTGTATTTTGAATGAATTGAATTTTTTAAAAAGTTCTATTTCCTGTATAGGCAACCAAATACTTTACTTCCTGGTAAGTTGACAAGAAAAATAAATTCTTATAAAATATAACTTTTTATAGAAATTTAATTCGTTCAGCAACTAAACAAGTATGGTCGGGCAGGCAAATAGTGTTTTTTCATAATTTTTCCTAACAAATTACTTTATTCTAATAATAGATTAATTACTTTCAAATAGTGGTCAAGATGGGCAGGCAAAACAGAAGGATTGGGGTTAAAAATTTCGAGTATTGTTTGGCGACACGTGGAAGCTCGGATCTCAAACAACATCGAAGACTCTTCCTAGCTTAGACCAAGAGCATCTATTTGTACATAAGTTTATTTTAAGAGTTATTTATTTATTAATAATATATTTTTTTACATATCATTTGTTATAACATATTGATTTAATTCAAAATTATTATGAGCGTTTATTACTATGTTCAAAATATGAATGTTATAACAACTTTAAAGAAAATTTATGACTATTATTAATTATAAATTATATTATTATTCTAAAAATTATATTTTTAATGAAGTCAGAGCAACTCTATGAAATTTCGGGCTGTTATCTATCTCATACATTATTGCAAAGTCTCCACTTCTCTCAAAAGTCTCCAAAGTTCAATTTCAAGCATTATAAGCCATGACTTCCTTATTAATAAATTCACTCTTATATTTAAGTTGGAGACTTGAAATTTTTGAAAATTTGCATAGAAGGTTTCAAGTCAACAAGCTTTAAGCTAAGTTAGAATGACGTTTTTTAAAAAATAGTTTAAGAATTGAAAGAAAATTTCAATAAGAAGATAGTAGTTAAAAGTGATAATTTAAGTTTAAAATAACGAGCCATATAGGCGTAACATTTCGTTTTTCAAATTGTAAATACTCTCCGTGCATCGCACGGGATAACACTAGTTATTATATTAATGACTTCTCTGCGATAGTTCATTGCGATCCCTTTTTTCATTATTCTTGAAAAAACGCATACCCTTGTACCGATGAGATTTGTGAACAAATTAACATGCAAATTCTAGGTGATATTAAAACACTTGAAATATTTTATAGTTAATTAGATTAACACAGTCACAATATATGGGGTAGTACAAAATAAACAAACAAAAGGATCATTTATATGCTGGTCTCACTTGAAATTGGGCATAACTCTCATTGAAGATAAATTAAGGGAGCATCGTTTAAGGTGGTTCGGACATGTCAGAAGGAGACCGGACGCAGCTCCAGTCTGAAGATGCGAACAGCCTATTACTACATTAGGCAGAAGAGGCAGAGGCAGACCGAAGAAGAGATGGATTGAGACGATCCGACAAGGCCTCACCTACCTAAACCTTCGAAAGGAGATGGCCCTAGATAGGGCCCATTGGAGGGCTAGCATAGGGGTATTAGATGACCCGGTTAGAGTAGGGTAGCCTTTACCTCTATCTATCGATCCCTTTTTATCTTTCTATCCCTATCTCATCTGCTCTCTCGTTCTCTTTCCTTTTCTCATCGTTTTTTTTTTTGGCCATGCTTATGCTTTCTGTGTTTGCCAGGTCTTTTGGCTAATGGATGCAAGACCTTTTTCTTCGGCAGGGGGTCCAAGGAAATAACATTTCTTCAAGGTAGCCCCCTGAAGGGGGAAGGCTGCATACATCTACCCTCCCCAGACCCTGCTCTTGGTGGGAGCCCTTGGTGGCACTGGGCTTGTTGTTGTTGTTGTTGTTGTATATTATGTTGATTTTATTCAAAGATGAATTTAGAATCAAGCAATGACACAATTTTTAACAGCTAAATCACTCTTTGGTCAAATTTAAATCAACTCATTCCCCAACCATTAAACTTTTGCCACCAGTTTAACAACAATTCACTTTAAACTGAGGCCTCGATTGATATGGGGAAGTAGAAATTCGTGGGAAGTACGAACTTTGGCTATTTTTTGGTTGGCAAGAAGTAGGCAGAACGCGAAGAGTGAAAATTGCTTATTCAAAACACATGAAGTAACTTAACTAACCTCCCTAGGTAAGTTTTGCTTCCTTCGTTTTTAACTAATCTCACCAAGTTCGTTCTATTTCCTACCACGGTAACCAAATGTTTCTTACCTACTTCCTGTGAGATACGGGAATTGCATTCTCATGAAATGCTACTTCTCGTAGGAATTTAATTCTTGTGGCAAACAAATGAGGCCTAAATAAATAATATAAGAAATAAACTGATACGAACAATGAAAAGAATGAATAACACGGTAAACAAAATGCATAAAACTATAATATATAAAATCCCTACAAAATAATCGAAAATAAATGATATATATTGGCAATATATATATATAGTGGCACTCTTATGAGAGGGGCGAATCCTGGCCCTCCGTCGTAATAGACGACTAAGATTTGTTAAATATTGACAAAAATAATAATTTACAGCCCATATCCCTTCATGAGGCAGAAAGAAAAAATGAGTAAGGGAGGGAAATTAGTATTTTTATAATAATCAACAAATCTTGACTGTAAATTATTATTATTATTCTTTAATGTCTAACAAATCTTAGCCATTCATTACAATGGAAGGCCTGGATTCACCCCTCTCACACTCTTATATATATATATATATAGACATAGAATTAAGCGAATATCAGAAACAAGCCACAGGGCAGGAGAGGCACCCACCGCTCGTGTCGTGTCGAGCTTTATGAAAAGAGGAGAGGGTGAAAACTTTGGAGGATCAGAGCATGCGATCAAAGAACCTCCCTCACACATATACACCAAGTCATTTGCTATAAAGTATGCTGATTCTCTTACCCACAAAAAGACACCCAAATGCCAAGTATATTTCCTAAAAATTTCTTTACATGTGGTTTATTTCACAGATGTTCTAATGTAATTGTTAAATAAGATAAATTGAGAAGGAGTAACGAACTTGAAAGAATTTATCGATGCTCAAACCGATGTTGAATGCTTATTGCATACTAAGGCCTCGTTTGGTTGCCACGTGAATTGAATTCATGTAGAAAGTTGTATTTTATGGGGATTTAATTCCTGTGCCAACTTTCTAAGAAGCAGGTAAAACACGTTTGGTTGCAAGGATGGGAAATAGAACTTGTTTGGGGAAAATAGTTAAAACCGAAAGAATTGGAACTTACCTGGAGGAGGGATAGGAAGGTTACTTTCTGCATTTTAAAAGAATTAATTAGAAATTGCTTAGCAATAGTCACTTCCTGCATTCTGTCTATTTTCTACCAACCAAACAAGAGACAAAATCTGTACTTTCCCTAAATTTCTACTTCCTGCGTACTAAACGAGGCGCAAATATAAAAGAACTACCTATTAGAGTGTAAAGTCATTTTCGGGTCTTCATCTATTAGCTTAAGGTTTTGGGATTGTTGGTTTATTAATATGATATCGGAGAATTTTAGAACAAAAGGTTATGAGTTCGAACTCTAATAACCCCTACTTTTAATATTAACACAATTTGAGTATTAAGGTATAAAGTGAATCTGTGCATAACACACTTCAAGCGCAAAAAGCATTCGCGTGAGGGGCATATTAAATTATGAAACTATTTTTGGGTGTTTACCTTTCAAATTAAGCTTTTGAAATAATTAATCGGTTGATACGACCAATTATTATTAAATACTTTTTTTTAACACTAATTATTACTATATACTTATCATTTATGAATGGACAACACATTATGAAGCATTTTACACCGTTAGGAAGACAAACACGTCCCAAACATACAGAGGGAAAGGACAAAGGGTAATGGTTAAGAAGAATCAAATCATCCTAATTAATTTCAATGCTACATTTTTTATGATAAATTATTCATTTTCCAAAAAAAAAAAAAAAATGAATACTATACCATCCTATACTAGTACATTTAGTATTTGTTCGTCATTTGACCGAACTCAGTGGTTTCAGAGTTTTGTTATTATTCGTCTTTTGAATGTTTGTTTTCGAATGAGCCGCTTAGATTGTCTGTTACACTTTTGAGCTCTTCTTTGTTTCCATACTTTCAATTTCACTCTCTTTATTTGAGACCTTGTACTTGTCTTTGATCTTTTTTAGATCTTACTTCTATTAAGGAAAAAAAAAAAAAAATTCGGATTTTTTTTATTCTAAAAAATGAAAAAACATGTAATTATTATACTTTGCAAAATAAAATATCAATTACTTCTCCACTATAATACTTAACAAGATCCAACATATAAAGAGACATGGAAATAGTAAACTTTTAGCACGGTTAAGGAATCAATTTTCCTAAAAGCTTAAGCCGATGGGTGAATGCCCACGATTGACTTTATACTCTAACACGCACCATCATGCAAATGTCCATTAGGCTTGGAGTTTGGATAATGCTCAAGCATATCTCATATTTTGTGTTAAGATAATGTTAGTACAGAAAATGAAGGCTGTTGAGATTCAAACTAGTAATCTCTTGAATAATAATGCTCTGATATCATATCTATGAGCCAACTGTTTCAAAACCTTAAGCTGATAAATAAGGGCTCAGGAACGACTTTATACTGTGATAGGCGGTTCTATTGGGATTCGAACTCTGATATCATATCGAGGAATCAATTATCGTATAAGGTTTTATACTCTAACACCAAAGAGGGCACCAACACGCCGTCACCGGATCCCATGAGAACTCCGAAGTTAAGCGTGCTTAGGCGGGAATAGTACCAGGATGGGTGACCTCCTGAGAAGTCCTCACCCTCAGGTTGGGGGCACTGAGAAACAGCCTCTCTTCAGGTTAACACCCTAAAGGAGGAAGGCTGCGTACACCCGCCCCCCCCCAGACCCTGCGTAGGCGGGAGCCCTTTAGGCATTGAGTATGTTCCTTTTTTTTCCTTTACTCTAACAAGCACAAATATGAATTAAAAGGGGGTTTCGTCGTGGCAAGAGAATATTGAGGGTATAATAGTCTGGAAAAGGGAAAGGAAAGAGATCAAGAGGAGGCAACTGGTAAAAAGTGAAATACATTCAAAGAGAGAAGATGAAAAGAAGAGAAAATGAAGGAATTTTAGGCAAAAGAGAGTTTGAATTTTGTGCCCCCCCATATCTCTCCAACGTTTACCTAACTTTTCGAGTCAGAAATCAGATTTATAAACCATGTGAGGATTAAGCATCCAATGTCAACCAACCAAATAGAAATATATACAAGAATCAGTGTGTCCCTCTGGCATTCAAACTTGACACCACATTCATTTTCTTGTATTTAAATTATGACCGTTATTCATTTGTTTGTGTATAGATTAGAACTTCTCTTTACTTCGATAACAGATCAAAAGTACCCTAAAATAATATAAAATAATAAAAAAGATGTATAGTAGGACAATCTAATTAAAAAAAAATGAATTACTTTAACATCGTATGTGCTAGAAAAACCCATCTTGAAAGATATATAGAACATAGAAATGACTATATAAACTATTTTAAAAGAGTTCTCCGTGTAAGTTTTGATTTCAAAGCGAAGGCTTGTGGTGAAGCAGAAACCTTATTTACCTAGATCGGTCAGTGATACTTATTCAGCTCAAGTTTGATTTTTAGGGTTTTTGCCTCGGATGTAAGATAGATCCTCCATTTTTTAACACTTTGGTATTGTTTGAGAGTTTTGCACGTAAATCTCTTTGTTATTGTTTTTCTATATGTTGAAGGTTTCACATGTGAGTCAATCTAGGTCAATCACAAATTCGAGTTATAAAATAGAAGATGAGAATATATAAACGTAATGGGTTACTCCACCAAATGTCAATTAGTTTTAGGATGTAACTCCACTTGAACTTATATGTGAACCTCATATATTCCAACTCCATGGATTGAGCCTAAATAACATCCGATAAAAGCCAAAATAATAATACAATAACACAAAACTAATGAAAGATTTGTTCAGGTGGGTCAAGGCCACAGGAATTGGAATCATGAATGGGCAAGTTTAGGCAGTCATTATTATTATTATTATTATTATTATTATTATTTTAACAGACCATAATAATAATTATATGGTTTACAATGGGATTGTCGTGGATGAGCAGCAGCAATATGATGACATTTACTATTAAGTTTGTCGTGATGTTTATGACAAAATTCCTTAAGGAACCTCGATTCAGAAGCATCACTACACACACACACCCACCATCATAAAATACCCAGTCTTTCTATCATCTATTAAATTAAATCACACTATCAAATCATAACTGGGGACACGATTTGGATCCAAATCCAACCGGGGTTCTTGTGTCTTTTAATTCCAAAATGGTTTTGTACAGCTGTTGTTAACGAACTCCACATGTGAGTCTAATTGAATTTCATATTAAAGGTATAAAAAATAAAATATTAATATATAAGTCAAATTAGTTACTCGATCAAATTTTATAATAATGTAACTTGTAGTGAATAATAGTCATCAAATATCATTAATTTGCTTTGATAATAATATTTTTGCCTGACAATACCTTTACGGAATATTAAAAGTAATTTTTTAACATATACCCTCTGAGGGTTGAGACAAAATTCCCTAGGAACCTTGATTTCAAAGCATCGGTACACTAGAGATCATAACGAGACTCTCTATTTTTATGATGAGTTAAATAAAACAACCACACCAAATAGAATCATAACTAATTAATAATGAACCTCTTAGTTAATCTATTTAGCTGCCTAATAAAATGTAAGTTTTAGTTGCTTTATTTCATAATAAATCAAGGGAACAAACTCCGTTTAAAGTAGCATCACTTAGAAGTGAGATTGCCTACATCTTGGCCCCCTCCACAACCCCCCACCCCGACCCTAGTCTAACGGGGGTACTCTTTCAATCGCTGGGTGCTAGTGGGTAAAGCCTAAATTCATTATAAAATAGATTAGATTTATATTGGGAGTCTATTTGGACCAAGATGCGACTTGATTTTCTGACAAGTATTATATGTATTAAGATTTTCATATGGTTATATATATTTGTTTAGGATTTATGCAACAAATTATAGGAAAGATTTTCTTTTCCTATGCTCTTTCCATTAAAATGAATAAATATTATACCATATTTTACTCATTATGTTTTTACATATAAGCAAAATCAATATTCTTAGTGCCTCAAGAACTCCCGTTTACGCAGGGTTGGGGGTGGATGTACGCAACCTTCCCCCTTCAGGGTACCTCAAAGAGAGTCTATTTCCGAAAACCGAAAACCTGAAAGGTGTAACACGAGAACTTTCTAAGAGGTCATCCATATTGATACTATTCTATATTCTGTCATTTATTTCCTAGCACAAATTATTATTAGCGATAAGAAACATTAAGGAAAAATTGTACTTTCAAGATGTGAAATCCCCTAAAAAGGAGGGCATCGGAAAAGCTTGGAAAAGGTGAAAAAAGTGCATCCACAGGACCGGAGACAAAAGGCCCTCATTTGATTTTTTATTTATTTTTATTTTTATTTTTTTCCGAGTGGTCAGAAGCCCTCCATTGATTTGAATCCAGAAATCTGCCGACTGGGCTTAGAGATTTTCTGACATCAGCACGGAAATTTGAGATATTATTAAGTAATCGGAGATTACCATATGCCTTATGTGAATTTCACTTTCCTTTCTTATGAATTACTCTCTTCCCTACATAGCGTGTATGGTGAATCCGGGTCACTTAATAGGTGCCATAAGAGTGCTTAATTCTTAAGTGTACCTAGTTACAAAATGTATGAGATTTAAACTCCGGTTACTTTTGAATTTAGGATTGAATTGGTACCATATCAAATTTTAGAATCTCAACTTATATTTTATTAGTGTTGATAAATATATTTGAGGGCGAGTAGGGCATAGACTGTCATGTAACAAATGCCCGAGAAAACCTAGCACACATTCGAGTAACTATTAAGGGGTGAATACGATGTAACTAAAAATTGTGAAAAATAAGAAATGCATTGCATCCCAAGAATTACTGAATGCTAATTGCTCTGGGCCTTTAAAATAGAAACTCTACTCGCTCTTCATATACTTAGACAAGAAAAAGAGAAACAAGTTGTAATAAACAAGAGGAAATATCCCCAATAAAAGTGAGGGTGAGCCAAAAAATAAATAAGAACTTAAGTTTTGTTCCTCCTAGCCAAATGACCCTTCAATTCATAAGCAATTGGTATATATTGTATCACACGTCTAGCAAAACAAAACCTCTATAACTAAGAGATTATTTCGTTCCCTTTCTATAAATCCGTCTTGTATCTCTCATATATAAATATGTATTTAGAACGAGTATAATGTTCAAAAAAACCAAAAAAAAAAAAGAACGAGTATGTGTAACTGAATATAATTGGCCTTACTCCACATACTTTATGAACGTGTGATTTCAAAAGTGTAGGGGAGGGTTCTTTTAAGGGGGACTAAATTGAAGCTCCTACTTTTTCATGCTATTATTGTGCTCCCTAAACGATGGAGGAGGGCTATTCATTGGAGAGTGCGATGACATTTTTAGACATTTTTCTTAAGGTGCAATTAAGGATTAAATGTTTTCTTGAAGGACAAAGAGGACAATCAACACGACCCGGTCAATGAGCAAAGTTTGAACACCAGGGGGAGTGGATGCATGATATTCTCCTTGTGCTAGTCACTTTTGGGAGGATCCTACTAGGATAACTCGTTCTTTGAAGGACGTCTTACTTGGACAAAGTCTACCCAGCTCGACGAGTGGCGAGGTGCTTTACTCAGAGTAGGCTCCACTAACTTGATCTTACCCATATACGGTTCATCCAACTCAGTGGATGGCAGGGCACCCTGTTTGGACTAATCTCTACTAACTCAGTCTAATCCGAATAAGGTCCACCAACTCGGTCAGCGGCGAGGCACCCTATTCGGGCTAGGTTGTACCAATCTTGGGGGAGGTGACACAAAGATAGGCCTGATGGTGGATTATATCAATTTTATCCTTAATAATATATAATGTATATATGACAAAAAAGAAAAAAATTATAAATACAAATTCACGCATGATATATAACAATGATAAATATCAAAACTTATCAAAGTGCAAGTGCTTAAAGTTATTAAAACAAATGTGGGAGACTACATGAATAGTAGGTTGTATTACTTTTATGAGCCAGTGTCATGCAACTCCATAGGAGATTGTTATTTATGCACATGCAGCGCCTGGACCACTATGACTCCATTAAAGACTGTAAAGAATAATAACTCAAATCATTTGCAAATTTTAACATTACGATTAGTTTTCCATTTCTTTTTCTTTTTGTTGGTTTTGATTTTAGAACTTCTTTTACTCATTGAAAAAGGTTTTACAATGCACAGAATACATTAGATACTGGTGTTACAAGTATTATCAATTTAAGTTACAATTGTATATAAAATTTTTCTCAACAATTTCATATATTTTATTACAACTACATTATTTTTCTATTTCATCCTCAAAGGTTCCTAACATGTCCACTAATCTTTACCATTTAAGTTAAAATGCATTGGTGTAATAGTTTGCCTTTCGACGCCCAAACAAGAGGCATTGGGTTCAAAGCTCAAGAAGGAAAAACTAATTTCTTTTCTCTTGCTTGGATGTCAGAGAAAAACGAGGAACAAAATAGGGTAGCGAAGCAATATGTTTAAACCGAAACAAGTGAGGTTTGAATTTTTAGACCAGAAGGAGAAAGCGGGTTAAAAATGAAAAAACACAGAGGTTGGGCCAGCATCTTTGAGGCACAATTTATTTTATTTTCAATTCACCTGTCTATTTTAAGAGAAAAATGATTTTCAAAAAATCATATTACAATTTTTTAAAGTTTTCTATACAACCTTTTTTCCTTTTTATTGTACTCCAAACACACACAAAATACATATATATATATTTGAATTTTTTTCTTTTTCCAAATTTTCCTTGTTCCATAAAACCTAGAAGACATAGACATATTGATCACTAGTACAAAGAACGTGGCATCCAAACAACCCGCTAGAGCCTTGTTTAGTGGTAGAAGGTGGATAAGAGAATAAAATATTACTTTCGATCAAAAAGGTTTAGAGTTCAATTCTCCTTTTGAAAATCTTCCTAAGTAATCCCTGAATAAACCGACTCCTTTGATGTGAGGATTGTCATATAACTGAGATTTATCAAGTAACTGAATTCCCATTCAACAAGAAAAACGTGGTACCCGCACAACAAACCTTAATATTAATAGAATACCAAAATATTAGTTTGTATAAATAAAAATTATACTGCAATTCTTTCGATTTATTATTTGAAAGTTTTTGGCTTCTACACTTTACCCAATTATACATATTTTAACTTAATTCGTGCGATTATATTACCCTATTCCTACATTTGTCAATAATCGTAATAAATCTAATGTATTTGGATTTCTTTGACCCAAAAAAAATATTACCCCATTCCTTCAAATATTATATTTTTAAATATATATATATATTTTTTTTTTCCTAATGCAAGGATGCAGCTTTTTTTATGGGAACGACAGCATTAATTTTGACCGGAAGATAACATAAGCAAGCATCTTGGACCACTCAGCTCTCTCAATATTCAAATTGAGTTTAATTTTTTTTCATTTTTTACTTCATAATGACTTGCTATTTTCTAACATGAGGTTCCAGGAACTTTTGACTGCAGTCATTGAACTTACAGTGGTTAATTTCCAGAAAATAAAATAATTTATTTAAAAATTCTTGGAAGCGTAAAATAAAAAATAAAAAAAAGCTAGAAAGTGAAAATTTCAAGGGGAGTCATAATTGCAATATCTGACTGAAACGGCTGTCTCAACAACAACTGTGTTGATCAGTCCACATTTGCCCCACAGCCTAGAAAATGCCACTTTCCTTTCTCTTTGGTCTTTCTTCACCCCTTTCATTCCCCATTTTGCCCTCCACGTATTTACCTGCCTAAATTAAGCGTAAATAAATCGAGCCAGTTCATGAAGGCTCGAAAGGCTTTGAGCACATGTTCGAAAAACAAGAAAGGTTTTGAGCTAGCCCAAACCAAGCCCAGTAAAACTCGAGTAGGCTCGTGAGCCTAAGTGAACTTTATATATTTGATTAAGCATGCCTAGCTAAGACAAATTTGACTTAAAATGAGCCGAGTCCAATCTTAAACAAGACTAAGAAAGCCGATATTGACGTAAAATGAGCCAAAGTATTGTAAGCTTAATTCGAAATTCAACGAGTTTAGATCGAGCCAAGCCCGAGCTTAATCTTTCCAAGCTTGACGAGCTTTGAGCCAAGCCTCGAGCTTGAATCGGCTCAAATGCACCCCTAAGCATAACTACAGAATGACCGAGGTAAGAAGGTGAGAGTCAGAAGATAAATCTAGGCTGCACATTTAATTGAAAAGGCTAAGGGGAGAAGTGGTGGATGTCAAGGGGGAATGAGATAATATCAATAATTAAATAAATAATCTATAACCTATCCTCTCACTTTTACTTTTTTAGAGGAGTCATGCTCATATAACAAAATCCCATATGAAAATATTTTCCTCAAATTAAGAAAAATATTTCCCTTTTTTTTATTTCTTTTAATGTAAAATCTATTTTTATTATTATTAGATTAGTTTCTAAATATTAAAGAATATAAGAACTCCAACTTCAATAAAGGCCTATGTAGAATTATCATTTACCTTGCTTTATAAATCGACAATTATGATGGATGGATAAATCAAACATAACAAGTTTGATTTTCCTAACTTATATTGGGATTTGTTTTTTTTTTCTTTTGGTTTTGAACAGTATTCAGACTACTTTTGGATGCTTTCAATTTATACAATATTAAGTTCATTCCCAGATACACGAGTGATATTTACTGGTCACTGTAAGTTTTTAATAAAAAATATACCAAAATATATTTTCTATATCAAGTCTTTAACAGAAAATTTATTTTTTCTTTTTCTTGTATGAATTTTTTTTTTAACATTAAATACAGAAAGTCTTAAACTAAAAATTTATTTTTGTTTTATTTTTGGTTCTTAGAGGTTTAATTCTTTTTTTTTATTGACTAAATACGAAAAGTCTTTAATCGAAATTCTTGGAGGTCTAGCTGACACCTTGTTCTCGGATTACATAAGAGAAGTCTTAAATTAAAAATTTATTGGTCGAATTTTTTCTTTTTTATTTTTGGTTCTTGGGGGCTGTTTTTGTTTTATATAAGCATTTTTATTTTTTCTATATTAAATACGAAAATTCTGAAATTAAAAATTTGTTTTATTTTTTTAATTTTTAGAACTTTAACGAATTAAGTTTTGTTATATATTAGTTTTCTTGATACACGAATATACGTTTGGCATAGTGCGCCAGAGCTTTTATCAAAATAACCCAACTATAATTTTTATAGCAAAAAATAATCGAGATCTAAAAATTTAATTTTGAAAGATACTGAATTGGTGGTTCAATGTGCCGCATGGTACGACGCCAAACGTATGGATTTTTTCAATAAAATATATGAAAAAATATATTTCCTATATTAAGTCTTTAACAGGAAATTTATTTTTTCTTTTTTTTTATGAATTTTTTTTATAGATTAAATACAGAAAGTCTTAAACTAAAAATTTATTTTTGTTTTATTTTTGGTTCTTGGAGTTTTAATTCTTTTTCTTTTATGGACTAAATACGAAAATCTGAAATCGAAATTCTTGGAGGTCTAACTAGCACCCTGTTCTCGAATTACATAAGAGAAGTCTTAAATTTAAAATTTATTGGTCAAATTTTTTCTTTTTTATTTTTGGTTCTCGGGGGCTGTTTTTGTTTTATAGAAGCCTTTTTATTTTTTCTATACTAAATACGAAAAGTCTGAAATTGAATTTTTTTTATTTTTTATTTTTTAGAACTTTAACGAATTAAGTTTTGTTGTATCTTAGTTTTATTGATGCACGAATATACGCTTGGCATAGTGCGCTAGTGATTTTATCAAAATAACCCAACTATAACTTTTTTAGAAAAAAATAATCAAGCTCTACAAATTTGATTTTGAAAGATACTGAATTGGTAGTTCAATGTACCGCATGGTACGACACCAAACGTATGAATTTTTTCAATAAAAAATATGACAAAATATACTTCCTATATTAAGTCTTTAACAGAAAATTTATTTTTCCTTTTTTCTTGTATGGATTTTTTTTTCTTTGTGGATTAAATACAAATGTCAATCAAAAAAAATTAGTTGGGGATGTAGGATTACAGTATTAAATAACTAATATGAGCGGGTATAGATAATCGTATTTATCAATTATTGTTTCGGGTATAAGTGGGGACCCGCCCGGCCTTGCTCCATACCTGCCCCGGCCGAAACCCACCAATAGTTTATTTTGTACATAGTTAACCTTGAAGTTAAAGAATACATCTTTAAATCGAATAATTCAAATTAAATAACTAATATGAGCGAATATAGATAATCATTTTATACGCACATTAGGGTAATGGGGCGGGTACAGGTATGGAGCAGGTACACCGTACCCGCCCTGCTCCATTGCCATCCCTTTGATAAATTAAGATATAGTTTGACTACTTTTAAATTAATTATTATTGTTTAATCTATAAATAAATAATTATTATTATTATTTAATATACAAATTAAACGGGTGATTAATTTTTTTTCTTAAGAAAAAAGGAAAATAAATGTAAGAAAAAGGGATTGGAAAAAAGAAAAAAGAAAATCTAAGAAAATGAGGTTGCGGGTGGGGAGGGTTTTTAAAGGAAATGGGGAAAAAAGAAATAAAAAAGGAAAAACCTACGAAAATGGGGTTGGAGGTGGGGAGTGTTTTTAGGAGTTCCAACTCTTCTATTATATAATAAATAGATTATATAGAACCATTAAATTTTTATTTATTATTTTGAGGCAGTGAGAATGCTAAACATTATAAAATAACTTTCTATAAATCAAGTGCATCTCAATTTATTAGCAGTTTATAAGATAAAATAGTTTTGGTTCTCTATAATCGAACGGTGGTGGCATGTGATTATGATTGTGTAAACAATTTTCTTTGGTAAGAGTGGTAAAACATGACAAAATACAATAATGCAATTAAAATTTAATAAACAGATGAGAAGAGCCCAAACATGGATGACACACTTTAGTCTATTCAAAACATAATGCAGTATGCAAATTTTGGAAGCGAAGTTTTTAAGTATAATTTTCTTGTTGTATATGATTCAAATATATACCAAAAATCAAATGAATGTGGTTCCTAAAGTGATCTCTCTTGAGTATGACCAAAATGATCCCTTTATGCCCTAAAACTCATTTACAAGGTCTAACTAATATGCAATTTAATGCTGTTCAAAAAAAAATATATGCAATTTGATGATATTATTATAGTGACTATAATTATTGTAATTTTTAAATATAAAGAAAACATGTAGGGGTTATAGAATACTAAATTTCACTAAAATATTATTACAGTCACACATGAAACATTTTTACCTTTTTTACTAGGGTAAAAACATCACACAAGTTCTTTTCAAAAAATGAATAATATATGATATTTTATATTGTAGCCTTGTCGAGGTCACACGAGTTAGACTCAACTCGTTAATATTACCTGAACCCTAAGGCTTCATAAAATGCTTCGACTTAGTAGATTATAAAGCCTCATACAATAAAATACAACCATTTAATGCCCATTTTTAGCTCTACACATTCAAATTTCAGTAAGTTAAAAATCATAACCATAATAATAGTAATAGAAGAATAAAACATAATGAACAATAGAGTATATTCAATACTTTGAGCGTTAAAGTAAAAAAAAAAATACAAAATATAATTATTTAATTTATACATACGTACTGAGTATTTTTAATTTTTATTTATTTTTGAAAGAAAAAAAATATAAATATGTAATATATAGACAATATTAAAAAATATATATTTTATTATATTATTATTAATTTTATAAGTAAATTTTATTTTTAAATAGAAAAATATGAATAAGTACCCAGTATATATGAGCTTTTTCTTACTAATAGAGCCCAAAATTCTTGAAAAGAAATAAAACTAGAGCCATTACCCAAAATAATACAAAAATAAAAAATATTTCTTAAACTAACTTTTTTAAAAAAATATTTTTCTAAATAGCATTCATGTCATTATTTTTTTTATTGTTTTACTATATTTATACATTTTTAAATTTATAATATTTTATATATTATAATAAATAAAGTAAACTAAAATATTTATTAAATTTTAAATAAAATTATTTATACACAAATTTAATCTAAATAATTTAATTTAATTTATTTGTTATGATTAAGAAAGTATTATAAATTTAAAAAATTATAAATATATTAAAAATAAAATATGAAATAAAAAAAAGTAAAAATAAAAAATAAAAAAGTTAAATGATGACATAAATACCATTTCAAAAAATACCTTTTTTAAAAATCTAGTTTAAAAAATATTTTTTATTTTTATGTCATTTTGGGCTTTGGCTCACAAAATTATGGAGAAAAAGAAATGTGGATATATTCGATCCTTGCCTTATTTGGGATGCTAAAATTTCAAGTAAAATGCAAATAATCTCTCGTTAAGGAAACAGTAAAAAAAATGGCAAATAATTATGTAAAAGTAAGAAGGGAAGCATAAACATGAATGTACAAACATATTATACAAACACACCCCTCTACTACGAAACACGCAAACAACGCAACTCCCCACCTCTTTATTTCTATATTATCACTTCACTTCTCCTTTGCATCGTTTCTCTACAAAAACTCTCCCCTCCTCCTCCCCTCCCTCAAGCCTAAACACCCCCCCTCCCCCCCTCTTTTCTCTCTCTAACTCTCACTCCCTCTCTCTCTAAACTACCCCATCACTCATACATTGTTTTCTACCCAGTTATCAGTTAAACAGATATTAAAACTCTGCCTTGACGGGAGTCTCTTAGCGGCACTGAGTGGTTGAATAGCTACCCAGTTACCAGTTGATGAGGTAAGTTCAGAATCAACAGAGAGATCAGTAACAGAATGGCGCCAAGTTTTGACTATGCAGCGTCAAGCCTTCTGTGCGCAGAAGACAATGGCAGTATTTTTGATGGGGATGTGGATGAGTGTGAGACTGGGACTTGGAATCAAGGGTCAATATTAAGTGAAGAACAAAGATGTAATGGTTGGGAGGGGTCAAGTGGATTGTTGCCCAAGCAGAGTGAGGAGTGCCTGGGATTGATGTTTGAGAAAGAGTGTCAATATTTACCTGGTTTTGATTACTTACATAGACTTTGGAATGGGGACTTGGACTTTGCTGCTAGAACTGATGCTATCCATTGGATTCTAAAGGTCAAACCTTTTTTTTTTTTTTTTCTCATCACTTACGCTCTATTCTAATATTTTCGATTAAAAATATTTTTCTTAAAAATCTATACATTTTATTAATTTGTAATAGATTCATGCTGGATCATTAGATTGAATGTTTTCTCCTTTCATGGAGGGGAAACGAAATCTTCAACATGGAAAATATTTTTCAATCCATTGTTTTTTACTATTAAGTTATGCAAACAATAATGGAAATTACACCAAAAAGGTTGGTAATGTTGTTAAGTGAAAATTTCCATGCCAGAGTAATTTTGTAAAATTTTATGGCTATGATTTACTAAACGCCAATAACAATTTTTGCCTCTTAGTAACAATACTGAAAAGGTTTTATCTCAAAATATGGCCTTAGATTATCTTTTTTTTTTAAAAAAAAATTTTTGGGTATTTTGTTGGGGAGGGCGGTTGAGATTGTGATTAATGATATTTTGATTGGAGACAGATTTGGTGTGAGAATGCAGCCTTGATTCTTCTCAATGTGATTTGCATTCTCAACCTCCCCTGTGTTTTGGATGTATCTTTCCTTATGAGCAGTATTGTCATGCTTATTTACCCACTGGGTTCATCCAGAGTTCCCCTTTGAGACATATTGATTCAGAGCGCTAACACAGTACACAAAAATATAAGCAATTTGAACACCTAATATTTGTGACTTGAAATCATTAGATTATATACATAAAATTAGTTGCTTCACATTTAATTTATGATCCAAATAATTTGTTATCATGTATGTTTATGTATCTTAATTTTATAGGCCAAATCCTTTTCTATAATCATAAATGACAATGTTTTTACCTTGACAGGTTCAATCCCACTACAACTTTGGACCTCTCTGCACCTATCTAGCAGTAAACTATCTCAATCGCTTTCTTTCTGCATATGATTTGCCCGTAAGTTCCTTATTCAACCAATGTTCAATCATATACTTTCATAAGGAGAATCATTTTCCCCAATAGATTTGCAATATATGAAATTTCACCATCTTCAGGCACGATGCCAAGAGTTGGTACAAATAATAACCACGTGTAAGCACAAGCGAGCTTTTGTCCTAAAACCTTCTAACATTGGACATTTCAACTATACTCACATGTAAAGCTCCTAACACTCCACGGTTTGCTTTGATTGCATCAAAGTTAATTTCATATTCTGTGATTGTAGAGGGGTAAAGCTTGGATGATGCAATTGCTGGCAGTTGCTTGTGTATCTATAGCAGCTAAAATGGAAGAAACAGAAGTTCCTCTGTCTCTGGACTTACAAGTGAGTCATAGTGCTCAAATTTGAGTTCTAAGAATCATATCTTTTGTTCAGCAACCACTGATGAAGGATTTTTGTTGTGATGTTGTGTGGATTTTGAAGATTCATTATTGTGGTAAGAAGCGTGTTAACTTTGTGAAAATTTATTAGTTTTTAAACATGTTAAAACTCCACTCTCCAAATTGATAGAAGTTGTCATTTTCTCAAGTGAGATAGAAAATTAAGAAAATTTCCGAGAACCAAATGCAGTGTAAGTTACATTACATTGTCAACAGCAATGCGATTAGGCATTGATTAAATTTTGGGGCTAAAATGCAGGTTGCTGAATCAAAGTATACATTTGAAGCAAAAACCATACAGAGAATGGAACTTCTAGTAATGAGCACCTTAAAGTGGAGAATGCAGTCTATAACACCCTTTTCCTTCCTCGACTACTTCCTTTGCAAACTCAATGGTGATCAAATGCCATCAAGATCCTTGATCTTTCAATCTATCCAACTCATATTAAACACACTTAAAGGTAAATACATATGTATTGTTAGAATATAGAATCATAAATGTGCCTTAAGCCTTGTTGATTTAACATTATTTATGAAGTAGATTTGTATATTATCCAGGCTTGCATTGAGCATGTTACAGTACAAAACCGTTTATGAGCTTCCACTTATTAGATTAAGCTTACGATGAGATTGTTGTTCCTTGACAAGTTATGATAGCCTTATTGACCGAAAGATCATGGATTTGAATCCAAAAACACACACTTTGAATACTAAGGTAACTTTAGACAGAGTATTAGGTGGAATGGGCATTTCCGAAGGGTATATGTTAAAAGTATATATGCATTACTAGACCTTTACCAATAATCAACTTAAGTTTATGGAATATTTAGTTGCTTGAAAAAACATCTTATAATGTCACTCATAATTGAAGTGATAGCAAAAGAAAATAGGAATGGAAAGTGGGTTTGGTGGATATTAATTTGTGTGGGGTTTGAATTCAATGCAGGAATTGAGTTTTTGGAATTCAAGCCTTCAGAGATAGCAGCAGCAGTGGCCATCACTGTTACAGGGGAAAGCCAAATAGTAGAGCCTGACAATGCAATTTCTTTTCTTAGTGAGCATGTACAAAAGGTAAAGCTGCCATTCCAACTCCCCAAAGCGAATCATTTATTGTAGTTGGTTTCTTTTTTAATTCCTTTTAGATTTCCTCCTTTCTCATGCTTGTAAATTTGACCATTAATGAACAAAATTATCCCACAGGTTTGAGCTGTTTAGTGAAAAAGTTTTGCAATGGTTCATACTCTTGTAAGTAATCAAAGAGTGAATGATATACCTGCTCCTTGTGCCATGTGTAGTATTGTACTAGTAACAAAAGGAAAGCTACTCCCACCTATTTGCCTTCCTGTGTGGAGCCTAGTGGCTACTTTTAGGCCTAGGCCCATTTGAGGTCTTTTTCGTGCTAAGGCAGCAATGGTTCTCTGCTGTGGCTTTAAAGACGCTGCTTAGGATTTATGGAACAGAAAGAAAAAAATCCTTGGAAAACTACGCCAAAATAGTGAAATCTGTGCAACTATGTGAACGTAGGCACAATTGACCAATTCACTTAAAATCTTGTGTGTTTTTTCCTTTTCTTGTTGAATTTACTTTGTTCTTTTGGGTTCATTTTCCCTAACGCCACCCCCACAAAAACTTTTCAGAACTAAATAATGAGCTTATAGGATTTGAATAGCTTAAACTAAGGGATTTAATTCTTCGACATCGATTTCTTACATATTTTATCAAATGTGAATTGAGTTGTATTTTCCTTGTGAATTTGCAGGCGAGATTGTTCAAGTGTATTGAAATGATCCAAAATTTATCATTGACAACTGTAAAGGGTGGTGGTGGTGCAGCACTATCAGTGCCCCAGAGTCCAATAGGGGTTCTGGATGCTGCTGCATGCCTCAGCTATAGTAAGAGTGATGTTTCCCCAGCTGGGTCATGTGTCAATTCAACTCACAATAGTCCAGCTCCCAAGAGAAGGAAAGCTAAACAAGGCTTGTGAAGAAGAAGAGCATTAGATTTTTTTTATTTTTTTTTTCCCCTTTCCATTGTTCTTTTTATTAAGTGTGGGTATGTTAAAACTAGAGCATTGTTATTATCAAGATAATTTTGTGGCTATTATTGTATTAAGTCACATCATTATCTTGACAATTAACAATTATTGCTCTGAAAAAAACATCCTGAATCCAAAACTAAAGAAAAAAGGAAAAAGATATTCATTGAGTTAGAATAAGTTGGATCATGGGTTAGAGATGGGAAGCTCTGAAGCAATATGTTTCATACTCTTCCCAAGTCACCAGCTGTTAAATATTAGATTTCTTAACAGCAACGTACAACGAGAAAAAATATGTTTGATACTCTGCCAGAGATGGAAGCTGGAGAGCTGCATTGGGTCACATAGAAAACAACAAAGTAAAAATATAAAAAAAGGAAGAGAGTTTTATTAGTGGAATTGGGTCTTTTTGTTTGTAGTTGGCCATTCATTTCTAGTATTTTTTTAATTCCTTTTTTGGCTTCAGAATTTTGTGGAAAAAAGAGAAAAGTGAGAAAAAGACTTGCCCTTTGAAAGGCTAGAAAAGGATAGCACAAAAAACAGTCAAGAAAAAGATTTTTATGTATTAAAAGAAAAGACAAAGTTTGGTGTTATTACTCTTGAAGTGTTAATTTGTCATGATCCAATTAAATTGTAGGCCGTAAACTAATATTTCTTGAATTTGATTGAGTGAAAGAGAGGGAGAGAGAGAGAAGAGATTATGGGAGAAGTAGAAATTGAAGAAGTAAGGGAGAAAGAGAGAGATTGAGGGGGGGAGAGAGAGATTAAAGTTGTATTTTCTTATTATCATTAAAAATTGCTTAGTACAATGTACTTTCCCTCTTTATATAGACATAGGGGATAAGGGAAAGAAGGGGAAAAACAGCAAATATTGATCCAAATTTATTAAAATCTGAACTAAACTACTATAGCAACCGAAACGGCAAGCTTCCAACTGCTAAAATACTAATTTGTCCATCAAAATACCTAATTAAAAATTAGTTAGGCAATTTAATTACCAAAACTATTTTTTAGGCAAATTGGAAAGAGTAAAATGTTAATTCTAATAATTCTAGCTCAATTCAACAACTTAGAACTAGAAATTAAGAGAATTAATCAATATAAACCTAAGTACATGACATTACCCCCCCCCCCCCCCCCCCCCCCCCCCCCCCAAAAAGCTAATCCTTGTCCTCAAGGATTTTCTTCACATCTTCAATCTTCGGGGCGTCACGATCATGAATACCAAACCGCAGCACTGTACAAATTTGGTTGATGAATCTTTTTTTTTTTTTTTTTTTTCCCTTCCTCTTCTTGAAATTCCTTCTAGCCCTAGAAGTCTTCCTCAGATTCTTGACAACTCGATCTACGCTCATAAACTTGAGAGGAGTTTCGCCAAGAACCTTAGTATCCCAGCCCCGCTTCACATTATCCCAGTGACTCTCATAATGGCCCACTATCACATACACGCATCCATCTCCTAATGCTATTTGAGAATCAACACCTTTCTTATGCAATAATGTAACGACATTCTCAAGAGTTTCCACAAAACCGACACTAGGACCATCCAATTCATCACAACCATCAATAAGATCATTCCAAGATATCACACTTCTTTCAGACATTTTGTCGAACATCTTGTGTGCAATATCTTGATCACCTATTTTAACCAATTTAGTATGGTCCAAATTCCAAGATACCAAAGAAGAAGGATAAGTTGATGACATACAGATCTCTTCTTTGGGATCACCCATATGAGTTTCCTCATCATTTTTTTATAGCTTTTCTCAATCTCTTGCACCCAACGAGGAACAAGAACAGATACCGAACTAAATTCTGCATCAAACACACTATTTTCTGCAGATTTTAGTTGACTTGCTGCAAAATCAGATTTGCTTGCTGCAGAATTCGAGTTATTGGCTGCAGAACCTAGTATGGACAATGCATCTTTTTCCCAACTTAGGTCAAATGCAAGGAACTCATGTTTTGGTTGTGATTGAGAAGTTCTTGGTTGATTTTGTTGATCTCGGTTTATAGGTTGGGGCTGATTTTCTTGCATTATTTTGCTGTTGCTGATTTGATTCAGAGAAGAAGAGGGATTCATTAGATTTTTACCATTGTTGGGAACATGATTACTTGAATGTTGAAGAATTGGGGGTTGTATAAGGGTTTGAGAGACTTCGATACTACATTCCGTTGCAGCGGTCGTAGCTTTTTTTAAAATCTTTTGCAAGAGGGTTGCTTGTAATTCATCATTCTTGGCCATTCTTTCTTGAAAGGACATCATCCTCTCTTCCTGTCGCCTATATGCCTCTTCTATATGCCTCTTCTTGTCGCTTGGATGCCTCCAAGAGCTCTTGAATACCATCATTCAATTGATCCTTTAATTGCGCCCTCTGATCTTGCGGCAGCAACAGTGCCTTGTCATGCCTTAAGTTGGATTCTTGGACCCTATTATCCAAGGATAAGATCCCTTGGTACAAGAATTTAACTTGTTTTTCAATTTTTCCTGGTCGGGATTCGGGTAGTGCATCAGGTAATGTCGCAGCAGCAGCAGGTTGTGTCTTTGGGGCCATCCCTGCCTTCGTGAATTGAATACTATGCTCTGATACCAATCTGTCATGACCCAATTGAATTGTAGGCCATAAACTAATATTTCTTGAATTTGATTGAGTGAAAGAGAGGGAGCGAGAGAAAAGAGATTATGGGAGAAGTAGAAATTGAAGAAGTAAGGGAGAAAGAGAGAGATTGAGGGGGAGAAAGAGAGATTGAAGTTGTATTTTCTTATTATCATCAAAACTTGCTTAGTACAATGCACTTCCCCTCTTTATATAGACATAGGGGATAAGGGAAAGAAGGGGAAAAATAGCAAATATTGATCCAAATCTATTAAAATCTGAACTAAACTACTTCAGCAACCAAAACAGCAAGCTTCCAACTGCTAAAAAACTAATTTTCCCACCAAAATACCTAATTAAAAATTAGTTAGGCAATTTAATTACCAAAACCATTTTTTAGGCAAATTGGAAAGAGTAAAATATTAATTCTAATAATTCTAGCTCAATTCAACAACTTAGAACTAGAAATTAAGAGAATTAATCAATATAAACCTAAGTACATGACATAATTCAATCTATTTAGCAGTGATTTGTCTCCTTCCCTTGTAATTTACTTCGTGTAATGGTTTTATCTGCTTTACGCAGAGCGGTATTACCACGACAAAGCTATTTGTTAATGCCCTATCAAATTTATTCTTCAAATTCAGTTCAATTTATTCTTATTTGTACTCATAATTCCAGTTAAATGAGCTTCTTAGATTAACTTGATAGTTAAAATTCTCACTGCTTTTTTGGTGAAGTCCCATCACGAACCTCCAATCCCTTTCCACCAGTTGTCCTTGTTCATATGTGAGGTGTGAAGAATTGTGGGGGCCCTAATACCATCTATTAAGTTTACCCATGTAATAACCAAACTACAAATTGAAGAATTAATCATAAACGAAAGGAGACAAGGAAGAACATGAAATTTACGTGATTCAACCGAAGCCTACATTCACGAAGGAGAGCACAATAATTTCATTAATATCTTTGAAAGTTACAAGAGATGTCTCAGTTCTCAACTTTTCTCAACCCTAATGATAACACACACATCTCCGTGTATTTATAGAGCCACCACACAAAAATCCTAGTGTATTATAGGTCGACTCAATAGGATTGGCCCAATCCTATCTTATAAACAAGGTCCAATATAACCAGGCTTCACACATAACCCAACAAGAATAGTCCGATGATTGTGGGTTTACTAACAAATAATAAATTTGCACCCTTCTCATATTATTGTTGAAACTATTTTATTAAATACAAGTAATTTTGATCTAAAAATATATTTGCAAAGTTTATAAATTAAAAAATTCACATACGCAGTCGCACGTAATTTGCCAAATAAATTTAAGTCAGATCTGCTGGATACCTGATCAACCACTACCATTAACAAGATTCCCTTCCATTAACTTTTTATTCAAGCAGTAAGAATATAATTAATGGTGCGCCAAGTAAGATGACAGAGGTTAAAGCGAGTATAAAGGAGATCACAACTAGGGATGGCAAAATCTAACATAATAGAACTATGGATGGCAAAATCTGACATGATACGATAACATGACATGGAAACGACACGAAGATAGTGGGTTTGGGTCGGGGTTTTTGAGGCCGGTTTGAATTTGGGTTGGCCCGTTTAACCCGCTTTCGACATGATTGACCCGTTTATATAGTTATGTTAGACATTTAAGTAATATTATTATTATTATATATATATTTTTGAGTTAAGATAATTTGAACTACATTTAGTAATATTAATTTGATAAAGTTATAAATATAACAAGCATTTATTAGTATATCAACCATAAAGTGCGTTATTTAACATATTTGTAAATTGAAAAACTAGCATTTAATGAAAAAAGTCACCGATATAATTAAACCTGTAACTCGCGGGTTACCCGTTTAATAATTGGGTTGGGTAAGGGTTAAAAGTTTCTAACCCGTTTAATAAATAGGTTGGGTTCACCCTATCCTTAAGACCCCTCGTATAGCACAAACACGACACGACACGATACATTTGCTGCCCCTAATCAGAACAACAGAGAGGTTTCTTGAAAATATAAAACGCTCATGCGTGCTTACTACGGTTGATACAGAAATCCCATTACGCCTTACTACGGTTGATACGGAAATCCCATTACGCCAAGTTAAACTAATATTTTTGCTTCGTCCCCTCTGATTTTTAAAGCACCGATTGTCAAACCATAGGGGTGAAGGCTTCTAAAGTCCGATAGGTTAAACCCATATTCACCCCATCTTTCCCATTTGTGAATATCAGACTTGGCCCCATTCCCCAGAGTTGACTTGGGTAAGTTTCATATACGTTCAAATAAAGCATTAAGACTGCCTTGTAGGGGCACATATTTTGAGGTTCGGTATTTCTTCCTCTCTATGTACACTGCCTTGTAGGAGTGTTTTTGAGCTGCATGTATCTTCTATTCAAGATATAGTGAAAACTTTTATTCTTTCACTTGTGGTTTTCTCTCATTTGAGAGTTTTCTATATAAATCACAGTGTCCTTGAATTTCTTTATCTTTTCTCTTCTCATTTCCTCTTACATCCACAAATTGTCACCTAAATCAAAGCCAATTCTTGTGAACTTAGCCTAACAATATAGTTGGTATACCAAGCTACCAATAAGATTGTAATGTATTAATTGTGCGTAGAGGTAAGACAATCAGCTAATTCAGGGCTCAACATGAAGATCAAATGAATGTAATTAAAGTCTCAGGATAATGAAATCCCCAGAAATTTAACCCACCGGTTCTTGCCCAGATACCGAGCCCAATCTTTTTGAATTTTCTGTTTTGTACATTGCACAAATTTTAATAAATACGGCAGTAAATTGAGCTGGTGATTTTGATATATGAGTTACGCTACCCATCTTTTAAGTCTAAAGTATTGGGTTTTGAAGCTCAGCTTCCCCTTCCCTAGATGTTTGTGGCCGTATTTAGGACAATGTTATACCTTCTTACCCAATAAGACAATGGAAAAGCACTAGGCAGGCTGTGTTTTGTTTGAATAGTAACAGCAATTTGACAAGGATGAGGGATAAAATTAAGTTGGGAGAAGGAAAAAGGGAAGGCAGAGAAGTGAGGAATGATATTAGACAATTTTCATTAACATCTGTTGAATTGTAGAGATAAAAAATAGGTATAAACAGGCCGTAGCCTCTAAAGTTAATCTTGTTCCAATCCAAACAGAAAAAGAAATTAAAACTAGTAACTATATAGGATATTTCCTGCTTTACTCTCCCCGAATATACTCCTACCTATATCAGTAATTTAAGAAAGAAAAATTATAAACATTGATAATTCATATAGACTATAAGAGGACAACATGTAGTGGAAGGCTCCTGATCTAACAAGCCGCAGAATTACGACAAAAGATGAATGGCAATGATAAGCAACAATAACAAGGCGACATATAATGTTGAACCAGGTAGGTGGGGAAATGGTATTCAGCATTAAAATAATAATATGAAATAAAGAGGAAAAAAAAGCTTACTTGGGCGAAGGAAATAGGCCAAGGCAGAAGGAAATGGGATTAGTGGTGTGGGTCCGATCGCCATGAGAATTGATTCTTTAGTTTAGATCCTCCCATGATAAGAGCAAACTGCCACAAACAAGATATATTGTTACTATAACATTATTCATAGACATTCACACATCAACTTCGACTTTTGAAATAGTTGATGGTATAGAAGCCTTGTTGACTGAAAATTCATGGGTTCGATTCCAACGTCCACCACTTTTGAGGTTTAAAATTATTCATGGATATCCACACATCAACTTCAGCTTTTACAGTAGTTGATGGTATTGAAGCCTTGTTGACTGAACATTCACGGGTCCAATTCACATAAAGAGACATATTAGAGTACAAAAGCATTATTGGACCCATATCAATCAACTTAAACTTTGGAATAGTTGATTCCATATATATATATAGGGCATGACTCACATAAGAGGGTGGGAGATGAGAGGAAATAATATGGACTATTAGATCCAAAGCAAGGCCATTAACTCTAATGGAGGGGTTAAAGCAATTTTGAAATATCAACCATTGATTTAGATCTAAAAGTCCATATTCTCTCCTCTCACCTCACACCTCTCATCATTTCATGTGAGTCATGTCCTATGTACATACACTTACATGTTGATTCTAAATAAATCAGTGCCCACGTGGTGGCTGAGCTTAAAAAGTAATGATAATGGACAAAAGGGGGCCATACCATAAGACAGACAGCAGCAAGCATAATCCGGAAAGTGGAAAGCCTTGCTTCATGAAACTGGGTTATTAAGTCCCCACAGGATTCCTTACAGCCTGACTGAAAATTGAACAATGACCTAATCATCAATAGATATAATATCTATGAAGTACTAAAGGATGCAAAAGCAATACATAACATATCTGGGAATTAACAAAACTCCACTTCAATAAGCATTAGGTAGGAAAACAACCACTTTTTTTATAATTATTAAGACATTATTGTTTGTCTCAGCCAAAAAAAAAAAATCCAAAGCAATTTTGAGAAGGTCTTCATAGTGGAAATCTATTAAGAATGCTGATAATATAATGCAGCAAGAATTTCTAAATCAATTTCCATACTATAATTACTAAAGTTTATGGTAGCCAAACTATATCCTGACTTCAAAATATAATATCCAAATCGCCATTGAAGGCTCCACGAATGTGTCCATTAACAAATTCCTATATAGAGTTACAATAAGGAAGAGATTATGGTAAATCAAAGGGCTATAGGTAACATTATTTAGTTCTTGGATGAAACCATATTTAGATGTACATGTGGATTCCAGGTCCAACTCTTTAGTCCAACCAAATTTCACTATCCCTGGTTAAGATTGTAAACGAGCCAAGTCGAGTCGACCCGAGCGTCCCTTATTTGAACTCGAGCTCAAGCTCAGCCGAAACTTTTATAGAGCTTTAAAACCTTTAATCGAACTCAGTCCTATATGATATTAGCATGTTCGATACTCGACTAGGCTCAACTCATTGGCCTAATCAAGTAAAATCGAGCTCTTTTCTGAGTCAAGCCGAGCATGTTATTAAGCTGAGCTGAGTTTATTATTTAGCCGAGTTGAGCTCGTACTAGAGTTAAGCTAGCTATTGAGTCAAGCTCATATAAAGCTAAGCTATTTGAGTACTATAGAATTTCTAGATAATGTTGATCGTTGACGAGTCGTTAATGAGCTCTTAACAAGCCTTTATCGAGCTCTAATCAAACTATTCGTAAACATTAATGAGTCAAGCATCTCCAGTTGGCTGTTTGAACTCAGCTTGATAAACTATCAAACCGCCAAAACAACAAAGAATTAGGCCTAATCGATTTCACACTTGAGTTGTTCTTGAATGTTCCCTTCATTTACACCCCAATCTCTAGCGGTTCTTTTCAAATAATAAACTATTGGATATTACCAAGTATTCGGTCCTGCCTTTAGCTCCTCCAGAAACCCTAAATCATCTAGTTTGTTTCTATACTCAGTATAAGGGGAAAACAAATACCTCAGCCTACATTCCTAGACAGTACCAGCACTAGAAGCATCCCTCAATTTTCTCATGCGAACACAATTCGCAAAAGATGATAACCTTGTGATTCTTTCATGATGCGCACCATCTTAGATCTTCAATCGCAAGAATAAACAACATATTATATCAACTCTGAACATCGAATCAAAATTCAACAGTAAAAATGAACATTGTACAAATCAATAGGACTCTCCACTATCAAATCGATATCTAGCAGTGTAAATTAACATTGCGCAACATCAAAAGGACTCTTGAACATGGAATCAAAATTCACCGGTGAAAACAAACATTGAACAAAATCAATAGGACTCAATTTAGAAGCCCTATATTCGACATCAGAGAAAGAAATACCGTATAATCACCTGCGATTAGAATGCAAAATCAATTTTCTTCGAGATGATTTGATCATCAATCTATAAAACCCCGAGATAGCGGATGAAACGACGACGATGATCAGAGGATTCGGACTGAGACTCTAAAGATGAGCTCTCGACGCTTGGGTTTGAAAATGTGTAGTAAGAAGAGTAACCGCCAAAAAATATCATACACTGAATTGACTATTATACCCCTTGTTTGGGCTCAATTTCATAACTATCAGGCCCACAAAGGTATTAAATTGGGCCGATGTACGGAATGGGCCTTAATCTCATAGCCCAACACAATAAACCTACTTATGGCTCGATTTGTTGGTAGACAAGTTAAACTGATGGGCTTATGTTATTTGGTAATGATACATTTGCATACCAAATCAAATAAGTTAACGATTATTTATGTTGTAATGTTTTGTAATTTGTCTATCATGTTAAGTTAGTCCATTTATTTTTAATCATGTCGATTTGGACTGTCCAAAGTGTTGGGTCCAACTCATAGATTTAGTTTTCAGTTATCTTTATGAGTTTAAAATAAAAATAAGAAAAAGAAAAAAAAAAGATATTATTAAGATATGCTTGTCTGATATTTTGGGTAATATTTTGAAGATCAAATTAGATATGATTTGATTTAAAGTTTTTTTTTTTTAAGTTTAAATTGGTTTTAAATATGGGTAAGTTGTTTTTTATAAAAAGGGGTTACAGAGCTTGGTTAAGTCAGAGAAAGTTGGGGATTTAGGAGTAATGAGTGTTGGGTTCAATTAGAGATTGTAATTTCAAAATTCAAATACAGAGTTTGATACTTGATTGGACTATAGTTTTTTTCCTCTGGGTTTTCACGTTAATTTTGGTGTTGTTTGATATTTGATTGGACCATGGCGAACCATGAACTAATATATTTTGTGAGATATAAGGATATACGACATAAATAATTTATTAGTTACCATGCTTATTTAATCGTATGGGAAGCAGGAAATCATCATGATCAAAGATACAATACAATATGATTGTCAATGGCTATGCTACTTAGTACGTTACTTTGTGAAACACATAGGGTAATAAGGAGTGCATATACGTGACACGAGTCCATTAAAAAGTTTTACTCTATAATCTATTAAAAAAGATAAATATTTAAGCTTAATAACCTACTCTACCTAGTACTAAGGGTTTGTTTGGGATTACTTATTTTGAAAAAATATGTGCATTTTTTAGAAAAAAAAACACTTTTTTGGAATTTGGGGAATGTTCGGAAAATATCAAAAAACGCTTTTTATTAAAATCAGAAGCTATTTTTCTGCTTATAAACAAAATCAGATATTTGGTGTTTTTGATTATAAGCAGAAGCAGAATCAAAAATTTAAAATTTTTAGGACAAAAATACTCCTACTCAAGTATTTAAGTTACATCATACCCTATTCTCGTTCAAAACCCTAACCTTCTAACCAACCAATTTGGTCATTTTCGGTAATTTGACCCAAAAAGAAAGCGCTTTTCTTAACATTAGCCAAACACTAACAATAATAAAATAAGTGCTTATGACTGGTTGAGCCAAATACAAACTGCTTCTTCAAAATAGCACTTTTCACATAAATGCTTTTACATAAAGTGCTTTTAAATAAATAATTTTTTTATAGCAATCCCAAACAGGCCCTAAATTATTTTGTAATGAAATCCTAGTTATGTTAAACTCTGAATGTTATTTTCCGACTCTTGGATTTGACGACCGAACAAACCTATCTAAAAGATGTGTAAATTTGGAGCCAAAGGCATGGAAAGATTGTCTCAAAACATAACTTAGAAAAACGCACCCTTTACTCAAATGTGCATAGTGCACAGATTACTCTTATTAACTTGTGCTAAACTATACTAGAATAAAGGTTTTGATTCCCTTCTTTATTCATGTCGACTTAGGGGTCATTTGTAGGAGCTGCTTATTTTGTATTATAACTTTGTTGTTAATCATCGAAAAAAAGTAATGATTGAAAGACAAGCAGAAGGATTCATTTACTAGGCACTAATGCACCGGATTCCATTATAACTCCGAAATAAGCATGCTTGGGCGAGAGTAGTACCAGGATGGGTGACCTCCTGAGAATTTCTCGTGTTGCCAACCCTATAAAGTTAGAGGTTATCGGAAACAGCCGCTCTGTGTACATCCATCCCCCAGATCCCGCTTAGGCGGGAGCCCTTGAAGCACTGAGTCTGTCATTTTTGTATTGAAAGACGAGCAGAATGTGATTCGACGGACCAAAAAGAGAGAATCACAGCTGCCGGATTTGGAAGGGATAAATGATAAGGAAGCTTGCCTAGCATGCACCTAACTAAATATATTCTTCCCAAGTACAGTAATGCGTGATTTTTTCAACTATAATTAAAAATGGACACGTGACATCAATTTACAACAGATTCAAGAAATAGACCTAGATGCAAATCTATTCAAACTTATTATCTCAAAAGCTTAAACTGTTAGATAAATTTATTGGAATTGTTTTACATAACTCATGCAAATATGCATTAGATTTATAGATTGGAAATCATATAAGTTCATAACTTATGCTAAAATTATAAAGTAGGGCTATTGAAATTCGATCATGTGATGTAAGGGAAAACTTAAACAAATTTGATAGGCTATGATACCAATTTGTTAGGAATTTGGACAAATCTGATATACTATGATATCAGTTTGTAAAGGAAGTGATATCTTCCTAATTTGGAACTTAACACCCCAAGAATAGGATTCGATTCAAATACTATAACATGCAAGAGAAGTAAATAACATAATAAAAGAGAATAAATGAATGAGATAGTGATTTACGTGGAAAACCCTTCTTCAATCGAGAAGGGAAAAACCACAGGAGGAGATGGAGAATCTTTATTGATCACAAATAATGGAAAAATTACAAGACACTTCCTCTAAACGAGATCTATAGAAGAATTATAAATCACTTCCTCTCTCTCTTAATGACGGCTCAACATTTATTTGGATTGGATACCTAAAACTGCTCGATCGGCGGACTTTCTGGATCCATGTTCTCTCTAAGTACTTCCCGACCGATCGGCTTCTCACCCAATTGATCGGCTTCCCACCCGATTGATCGGCTTGCTCACGGCCTTTTTCATAAATCAAAGGAATTTGAAATACATCCTAACATGTGAACTCTAAGTTAATACCAATTAAACGCCATGTCAACAAAATCAATTGGTTAAAAGTTTAAGATATTAAATGAATGATCAAAAGAATACAATGTCATCTTCCTATATGATCCTATTTTGTTGGCATCATATAAATTCTATGCAATCTTCACAAGGACAATACTTACAATGGTACAAAAGGCTTTGGATTTGTATAGTGGCAACTACTAAAGTTCTTTATTAATAAACCAAACATTTGATAAGTATCCTACATTCAAAATAGATAAAAACTAATTCGTGTTTGTTTTATGGGTTTCATAGTTTACTAAATCGAGTTCGAGTGGGCTTGAACAGCTCAAGAAACCAAGTTCGAGCAAGGATTGCTCAATTAGTTGACATTTTCCAACAATTTGATGAAGATTTATCAACAATTTCTTAGAACTTCGGTTCTTTTAAGATGGTTAATATTAGGAGGTACAACATACCCCAAAATAGGGGTCACTATTGATTCTAGTTACAATATTCCTTTGGTGTCTCGTGTTCTTTTTGTCTTTGTTGAGACTTCACATGTGAGCCCAATAATTAGAATCACACAAAGAAATTGTGAGAATAAAGAAATCAATTTATAAGTTTAGTAGATTACTCCATCTGCCATTTAATTTTAGGATAGAATCCCACTTGGTTTTATTTGTGGATATCATGTATACAAATTCTGTAAGTCGGGTCCAATGGCCCGATGAAAATTTAACATGGTATTAGAGCAAGTGGATGATCCCAAACTCTTGCTGGTCACACCATGTCCTCGTGAAGAGGGATGCATTTGAGCTTGTTGAGCCGAAGGCCTCTCCAGTGAATGTTGGATCCAATGGGATCAGAGAAGACGAGTGCTGAGTTTGTCGTACACTTACATGTGAGGGGGAGTGTTGAGACTCTGTATATGAGCCCAATAATTAGAATATCATATATGAATTGTGAGGGTGAAAGGATTAATTATAAGTTTAGTAGGTTACTCTGCCTAATATTCTTTAGTTTTAGGATAGAACCCCACTTGAACTTATTTGTGGATCTCAAGTATACCAACTTCGTGGGTTGGGTCCAAAGGCCTGGTGTAAATTTAATAGTCTCTCTAATGCTAGTGAAATCTTTTAGCATCTTATGTTTAATACTATGTTTAATGTCTCTTTATTATTCTGTTTTGTTGCACGTTTTTATGTATGTTAACTCACACTTACTCTTATGGGTGTGTCTTTTTTTTATCACGACTTTTACCATCAATCATCTAAAAAAATTACAATATTCTTCTTTGGACACGAATTACAATATTCTTAACTATTTAGAATCTTAATGAGTATTGCTATATGTCACGGGCAAGTGCCCACGAAACTAGCACCAGCAGAGCAGGTCAGCAGGCCGGGCAAAAAATGGTCATTAACAGCCATTTAAGAAGAAAAAAGTTGCCACCCAATCTACCCGTCCTGCCCTTTTCGTGTTGCTTTTGTGGGCACCTTCTCGTGCCACCTGGAATTGTAGAATCTTGATATGACATTTTTACCAAATGGGAGAGGCATCTGAAGATACGAGTAATAGTTGCACAAGAGAGAATCGAATCGAATCGAGGAGGGGAATGGGGAGGATCAGGAGTCTAGTGAGTAGTACTGAACCTGCACTGCACCCAACTCACTGGCACTGACTGTCACTACTGAGCCCCCCCCCCCCCCACATCCCCGTATTTATATCATCACTCTGGTTGACCCCCCATGCGCATTTCGCGTGATTTCTCTCTCTCTCTTTTCTCCTTTGATTCTGCTACTACAGCCTTCATATTTCATCTATGTTGGCTATGTTTGGTAGGGTCAATTTATCAGATATTAATATAATTAGATTTCTATTGATTTATTTTTAAAATATATATTGAATAATATGTAAATATATTAAATATTATTTATACATGTATAAGATGTATTTAAAATTATCTTAATACTTGTTTTGAATGTTTAGAGCTTGTTAGGAGTATGTGTTGATACATGGGCTATGTGTGTCGACACACAATCAAACATAACGATGGGAAAACAGCTGTATGTCGACACACATGGCCCGTGTGTCGACACACAGCCCTTTACAGAAGCGCATAGAGGAACTCTGTGTGTCGACACATAGGAAGTGTGTGTCGACACAGAGATCTACAATAAGTCTGTGTGTCAACACACAGCTTCAACACACAAGTCTGTTTTAATGGTTTGTTTGCACGGTTTTTCCTGGTTCGTTGTGTCTCTTTTGGCTCTTCAATTTGGGACGTCTCTTTCCATGAATACATATATATACTCCACACTTTTATGTACAAGAAGTATGAATGAATTTGGATGAAAAACACAAGACAAAATAAAGATTAAAAGGATCTTTGTATCAAAGCATTATTGGGTGTTCTTGTGTTGTGTTATTGAGTTACAAACATCAATCTCTTCACATCTCGATCAATCTCTCTCTGTACATATCTTCGCTTCATTTTTTGTTGTTGTTGTATCCCCGATGATATTTCGTATACCAAAATAAACCTTAAAGAAAGTGAACACATAGCCTCAACACCTGATATCTCGCGGTTATCCGGTTGCAAGTATTTTGCAAATTTGTTCTAACAATCTCATTAAAACTTTGAATTTAAGCGTGTTTGGACGAGAGTAATATCAGGATGGGCGACCTCCTGGGAAGTCCTCGTGTTGCCTACCCTATAAGGTTGGGGGTCCTCAAAAATAACTTCTCGGCAGGTTTATCCTCTGAAAAGGTAAAGCTGCGTACATCCATCTCTCCTAGACCTTATTTATGCAGGAGCTCTTGATGCATTGAGTCTGTTATTATTGTTGTTGTAGGCTATATTTCACAAGTAATTTTTTTATAGCGTTTTATATAATTTTTAATTTTTTTACTAGTTAAACAACTAATAATACTATTTGGTAAAACAGCTTTTTAGAAGCTAGACAATTTAACTTTTAGCTTTTTAAATTTATATAATCAAATTTTATTTATTATTTTATCCCTTATTTTTATTTTAATTTATTTAATATATTACTCATCAACTAATAACTAATAACTATAAATATAGCTGTATACTCTATTCTACTATTCTTTTTTATTTAAATGGGTAATATAGTTATAAAAAATTATAAAAATTATTATTATTATAGTAATGATATGACTTATAAATATCGATAATATATACTCTACTATTAGTGAATTTTCTTTATTTTATGGGTGGTAACAGACACGTGGCAGTGGAAGAAGAAAACGCGCAGTAACTTTAGGAAAAGGGGGAAGGGAGAAAGAAAGTCGTAAAACTCGTGATTCTGAAGTTGTAGCAGCCAAAAAGGAGGCCCCCCCCCCCCCGCGTGCATTAAGCTAAATGCATTGACCCACTCCTTTTTTTTAATATTTATTTATTAGTGTTATTTTATACGATATAAAAAAAATATTTATATTTTTAAATATAATTTATATATAATTATATTGAAAATTTTACTGAATTTTATAAAAGTTATGACATTATATTGGAACATACCCAATGTCTTAAGGGCTCCCGCCTACGAGGATCTGGGGGGCGGATATACACAACATTTTCCCTTTAAGGTGTTAACCAGAAGAGAGGTTGTTTCCCAGTGTCCCCAACCTGAGGGTGAGGACTTCCCAGGAGGTTACCCTTCCTGGTACCACTCTTGCTCAAGCACGCTTAACTTCGGAGTTTTAATGGGATCAGGTGACGCCATATTGGTTCCTTCTTTGGTGACATTATATAAAGTTATGACATTATATACTTTATAAAATTATATAATTTAGATATTAATTTTTTTTTTTTTTGGTGACATTCTTATAGAATTGATTATATTAGAGTTTAGAAACTCTTAATAACACCTTTTTAGAAGTACTTGAATTGAATTAAAATTTAGAGACTTTTAAGAATGAAGTACTTGATAATAATATATAAAAAAATTGCGTGTAATTTTTTAAAAAATTAAATAAAATAATAAGTAATAAATAATAAATGCACGTGTTTAGAGTTTAGGGTGTGTTCAGTAGCTCTCAAATTGCATGCGCAGATGTGCATATCCCCACGCAGATCTGCTGCCTCCGAACGTGACCTTATCACATTTGTCTACATTAATCAATCTCCTCTGAAAGGGAGACTTAAATTTAGGCCCAAACCCACATATTTAAAAAATTTGAGATTTTTATACAAATTTAAATAAAATTTGATCTTAAAATTAATTAATTTTACGTAAAATAATTTATTAAATTTATATATTAATTTTGTCAAAGAACTAATTCTTCATAAGTTTAAATTAATGAGTGAAGACTTAAGATTTGTTTTATACTCTAACATGTCTCTCACACAAATGGCCATTAGTCTTGAAACGCGGATATTGCACAGACCTACCTTATATCTTCTGCTTAAATTATATTCATATTGAAAGCGGGGGCTGTTGCGATTCGAACTTGTGAACTATTGTCAACAATACTCTAATACCATATCATATATCCCAAAAGCTTAAGGCTTTTTTTTTTTTTTTTGATCATTAGCAACAAGTTGCAGTACAAGCAGGCTATTCGCCAAACAAGTCCTGAGTCCAGTCGGTGAAAAGCGGGGACCAAAACAACCATCACAAAGATAAAGAGATAGGATAACATAGCAACAAACAGAAAACAACAGCCAAAACAGACGCCCCCGAGAGCGGCAAAGAGACACCGAAAACTCAACTAGACACAGAGGAACCGAGAATTCAACCAGGACAAGCACCGCACAGAAACAAATAAACCGGGACCTCAGCAGAAATGGACTCTCTCTTCAACTTCTATTGATTATGGTTTTTATCATAGGCGGATCGAACCCATCAAAGTCAAGGCCCAGCCTTTTTCCCATATCAAGTGTTATCTCTGCTTAATGGGTGAAGATCAAATATTGATTTTATACTCTAATAGATCTATTCTCTTCCGTAACTCTAATGTGGGATTTAACTATGTTAAGAAATGCAATTTCATCCTTCTTATCCTATCTGGTTGATTATCTACCTACCACGATATACTCGCCCCTTTCTAGGCATGCTTTTTTTTTTTGCCCCACAAGTAAAAAACCTTCTTGGAATTTAATTATTAAGAAAATAATATCACAAAAATTGCAAGGGTAGAAAATACGGTTAGATCCCGATAAGCGAGTGAGGCGCACCATGATCAAAGACTAGATATAAAAGGACTGTATCCTTATTATATCAACTTTATTAGTATATTATCCTAAAATATACTTTATTATTCTTGTTATATCTCTCAGAGACTATATTATAATTTCTTTTTTTGTTACTCTTCTATGTAATAACATGTCGATAATTATATTAAGTATGCTCTTCATAATTATTCACTCATAAACTTTGTAAAATAATCCGCAACAAATTAGGTTATGTTCAAAGAACAACAAAAATGTGGGCATTGCTTCTCGTGCATTTTTCAACTGTCTTTTAGATCATTTTGGCAGCTTGTACTCCTGTCTCTTTCATTTTTTTACCAAAAGTGTGAATGGCCAGTAATATTATAATATTATATCTATACTATATACTAATTGTGAAGTTGTCCCTTCCTAAAAAGTCTCCAAACTTTCAATCCTTTTTTTTTTTATATTTTTCCTTTTTCTTGAAAGCTCTTTTTCTTATTTTATTTTTTCCTTTTTTTCTTATTTTGCTTTTTTGGTATTTATTTATAGATTAAATATATTATTTTTTTATAACATTAATAAATAATTGGAATTAATAAATTTAAATATGTATTTTTTTAATTTAAAGGTTAACTATATAAAAAATAAAAAAGGGCGGGTATGGAGCGGGCCAAGCCGGATCCGCACTTATACCCATACCTGCCCCAAATGGAGTGGCTACCCATTAGCGTCATACCATGTGCCACATTGAACTACCAATTCAGTATCTTTTAAAATCAAATTTTTAGAGCTTCATTATTTTTGTGTACAAAAGTTGTAGCTGGGTTATTTTGATAAAAACCCTAGCGCACTATGCCAAACGTATATTCCTGCATAAAGCAATAAATTTTTAATTTAAGACTTTTCTTATGTAATCCAAGAACAGGCTGCGGGTTAGACCTTCAAGAACCAAAAAAAAATATTAAATTTAAGACTTTCGTATTTAGTTCACAAAATACAGCATTTCGCGTGGCTATGGTAACGAAGGATTTATTTCCGGCCGGTGAGACATGTGAAATTTGATTTTGGTTTATAAGATCTACGCATTACAGAACAAAACTAAGATACAACAAAACTTAATTCATTAAAGTTTCAAAAATTAAAAAAGAAAATAAAATTTTAATTTAAGACATTTCGTATTTAATCTATAAAAAAATAAAAAGGGTTCTCGTCACAGGTACGAAGTGCATACCCGTACCCTCCCGGCGGACACAGACCCGCACCCCTACCCGCCTCATTGCCCGCGAGTATCTATTACCCGGCCCGTACCTCCTTAATGTGGGTACAGAACGATTATCTATACCCACTGTTATTACTTATTTAATACTATTTTTTTTAAAAATTATTTATTTATAATATTGATAAATAATTGGGATTATTAAATTTAAACACGCATTTTTCACTTTCAATATTAACAGTATACAAAATAAAGCGCGGCGGATATGGAGTGGGCCAGGACAGGTACCCACTTATACCCGTACCCGCTCCAAACGGGGTGGCTACTCGCGAGTAGCATGTTTCACCCGCCCCATTGCAATCAGGTACAGAACGATTATCTATACCCGCTCCTATTACTTATTTAATACTATTTTTAAAAAAAATATTTATTTATAACATTAATAAATAATTGGGATTATTAAATTTATACACGCATTTTTTACTTTCAATGTTAACCGTATACAAAATAAAGTGTGGCGGGTATGAAGTGGTCTAGGACAGGTACCCACTTATACCCGTACCCGCTCCAAACAGGGTGGTTACCCGCGAGTAGCGGGTTTCACCCTCCCCATTATCATCTCAATATCTCTTAATCAAAAAATTACCCAACTCTAACTTCTCTATAAGAAAAGTTATAGTTAGATAATTTGGTGAAGACCGTAACGCACTATGTCAAATGTATAGTCTTGCATGAAACAATAAATTTCTAATTTTAGACTTCTTTTATGTAATCCACGAACCAAAAAAAATTAAATAAATTTAATACCTTTCGTAATTAGTCCACGAAATGCGGCATTTTGCATGGCTACTGCAAGGAATGATTTATTTTAATTCGATGAGATATAAAAAGTCAAAAAAGGAAAAATAAATTTCCTGTTTAAGGCTAAAGTAGGAAATACTTTAAGTCATACTTTTTTAATATTTTCTTACATTTTTTTCATTTTTCTTATTTTTCTTTTTCTAATCCTACTCTTAAATACCCTTTTTATCTCCTTTTTTTCTTATTTTTTATTTTTCAAGGAAAATTAATAACATAATTTCGTCATCCAATTATTTTGTATATTTTTTTTTTTACTAAAGAACACAAACCAAAATTAAATAAAATAAATAAAGTTTTAATTTAAGACTTTATGTGTTTAATCCATAAAGGAAAAAAATTTCACAAAAGAAAGAAGGGAAAATAAATTTCCTGTTCAAGACTTAAAATAGGAAATACACTAAGTCGTATTTTTTATTTAAAACTTTTACGGTACACTAATAGTTTTCTCACTGAAATTGACTCAATACCATTTAAGTTCACCATATCAAGATACACGTCATTTTCTTGATATTTATAACTAAGCAAGTGTTCAAAATTCTACACATGTATCATACTTCGTAAACAAATGTTTGGGTCATCAAGAGAGCAATTGACAAAAATATTTTCATCCTCAACCCATATCCTTTTCCATGGAACAAATCTCAATTAATTGCAATTATATTGGTACGTTAATATTTTTCTTTAAAAGTTTATAGCATCTTTGAGTAAATTAAAAATGAGGCGAGTTAGAGTGATTTTCACTAATATTTTAGAGGCATTAAGGATGAACTTATGAGTTCAGGGCCACTTTAATTTTGATTAATGGTATAATTCGAGAGGTCTTTATGGTATTTGTACTATAAGAAAATTAATCTATTACGACTTTGCTTGGTGTACTCAAAATATGAAGTTAAATGTTAAAATATAAAGAGATTCACATGTAATTGTGGTAGGAGAACATTGAAGATTTATGAGATACCGGGGGCATCATGGCCAATTTATAAAGTTTTTGAATCTTAGGTTAGGAAAAGGCCTTTAGAAGAGTTTAAAATATGGTTCACTTTATATTTTTCAATCAAAAATTATATTTATTTTAGTATTTAATTTGTTTCGGTTATCAAGGGGGCAATTAATGTTCAAAAAAAAAATTATCAAGGGAGCATTTGACAAAAATCTTTTCATCCTAAACTAACATCCTTTTCTACACAGCAAATCTCAATTAATTAAGCGTGCTTGGGAGAGAGTAGTACCAGGATGGGTGACCTCCTGGGAAGTCCTCACCCTCAGGTTGGGGGCACTGGGAAACAGCCTCTCTTCAGGTTAACACCCTGAAGGGGGAAGACTGCGTACATCCGCCCCCCCAGACCCTGCGTAGGCGTGAGCCCTTGAGGCACTGGGTATGTTCCTCTTCTGTTCCTAAATCTCAATTAATTACAATTATATAGGTACGTTAGTATTTTTCTTTAATACTTTGTAGCATCTTTGATTAAATTAAAAATTCGAGCAGTTATATTTATTTTCACTAATAGTTTAGAGGTATTAAGGACGAAATTATAAGTTCGGGGCCACTTATACCCGTACCTGCCCCAAACGCAGCTGTAACTTTTCTATAAAAAAATTATCTAACTTCATTTCCATACCAAAAAAATACTGAACTTTAACTTTTCAACCAAAATAAACCGGAACGTCATACTATGCGCCACACTTAACCACCAATTCAGTATATTAAATAAAGTTGGGTTATTTTTCGGTTATTAAATCAAGTTACTAATATGAAAATTATGGAAACTTAACAAAATTCTAGACAACTGATCAAATAACATGTTAGTTCGATGCAAAAAATTAGGGCTACAAAGTATAGTAACTAATAAATACTACCCGTGCATCGCACGGGAACAAAACTAGTATTATATATTATGAAGATTAAAAGCAAACCCAAAATAAGGTTATAACACCATATATTATATTTAGGTTTGGGGTCATTAAAAACAGCCTCCCTTTAGGGTAACTTTTGCAAAGGGAAAGGTTGCGTACATCTACCTCCAGACCCCACTTTTACAGAAACACTTGGAGGCACTGAGTTTGTTATTATTATTGTAGTAATATCATATATTATATATTATAAAGATTGAAAGCAAACCCAAAATAAGGTTATAATACCATATATTATATTCAAGTTTAGGGTAATTGAAATCAGCCTCCCTTTAGGATAGCTTCCGGAAGGGGGAAGGCTGCGTACATCTACCCCCAGACCCTAATTTTACAGAAACACTTGGAGGCACTGAGTTTGTTATTATTGTTGTAGTAATATCATATATTATATATTATGAAGATTAAAAGCAAACCTAAAATAAGGTTAAGTGAATGCAACCAGTAACTACTCTGCCTTTAAATAATGTTTCACGAAAGATCTTACGCGTGAGTTTTGACATCAACTCACGAGTGGAATGATCTATTACGTGTTCCAAAAATATTTTATAGCAATTGAAAATGATTTGTGTGCTAATATTTTTCAGGTAATGTTATTGTTAAAGTCAAATTTTATCGTTAGAGTAAGATTGTAGTTTTCTATCTTCTTTTTTGCATTTTAGGCTACTCTTAATCAATTACCAAAGTGTTCATGCAGAAAATCGTAATTCATGGAAAATGGGTATTTTAGAGTTATTTGGTTGCTAGTAAATTGGATATGAGAAGCGAAAATTCCTTAGCAATTTTCAATTCTTTTAAAATGTAAGAAGTAACTTGTCTAACCCATAGGTAAGTTCGAATTTTTTTGTTTCTTCCTAGCTTCACAAGGAAGTTTTATTTCGTATCATGTTGCAAATAAAACGCTTTGTATCTATTTGTCAAAAAGGGGGGGAAAAAAAAGCACTTCATACTTATTTTTCGATAACTTGATATAAGAATTAAATTATTTAAAAATAAACGTTTCATAGAAATTTAATTTACGTGGCAATCACATAAGGCCTAAGTACTTTATTTGAACATTAATTTTCAAATATTTTCGTATTCAGTCTTCAACGCTCCTTTTTTTTGGTAATAAGGTCAATAAATACAAAAATGTTTTTCCTTCTTAATCTAAAATATTAAGGGTCTATTTTTTATTTTTTTGCTTTTCTTGGTCTTTATAAGCTGAAAGTAACATTTAAAAGTTTTGATTTCTCAATTTTAGATGATAATAAAAAATAAAAAATAAAACAAAATTTTAAAAATAAATATAAAAAATAAAATGCAGAAAAATAAATATGCCTTTAATGTACAGCACAAACAAAAATATAAAATGAGACAAAGAAATACTAAAAAAGCAAAGTTAAGCATGCGTTAATGCATGCAACACGCCACTTACGTACAGTACCGACTTGTTTGATGGTACTTCAACTTTAAATTAAAGTGCGGTTTTACCAAATATTGGAAACTCATGGTTGCTTTTTTTTTTTTTTAATTAATTTTTTATCTTTTATTTTGTTTAAATTAGTTCCTTATTTATATAAATTTGCTAAAATTAGTCTCACATATTTTCTTTTGATCAAAATGGTCCTTCGTGTTTTTAGTTTATGACAAAATTAGTCCCCATCTTTTTAATATTTGTACCTAATTTTGGTTATAATATGGAATGACTAATTTTGTCATAAAATAAAATATGATAGACCATTTTGAACAAAAAAATAAGGAACTAATTTAAACAAACTTAATAAATTAAGGAACCAATTTCAACAAAGTTATAAGGATAATGGACCAATTTAAATAAAAAAATAAGAGACTAATTTAAACAAATATAAAAAAGATAAGGGACCAATGGTGTAAATAACAACTTTGTAAAAAGGGATGTAAATTGTAATATGTTAGAGAATTTTATGTCATTTTTTTTATAAGACGGAGTAAAGAATATTCGAAACAAATACATATTGTTTTTTTGTTGAAAGTATATAAATAAATCTAAAAATAATGCAAATCAGTCTTAAGATCCGACCTGTAATTTTGAACCTTCTCTAACCTGTTGATCATACCCAATAGTACCAGATTTAGAGGAACCGGCTAAAACTCTTTGATTCTATGAATACCCAAGCAATAACCGGTAGAGTAGCTATATATTTTTTTATTGAATTCTTTCAAAGTAAAAATTACAAAGATCAACTCAAAACAAAATAATTAACCAAATTTATCAATTAATCAAAGCTGTCTAGAATAAACAACTAATAACCTATTTATAGTCATTAAAAACCCTACTCCTAATAATATCTAACTCTAAGAACTAATCTTACTTTAAATCAAACTTTGTCACTCATAATAATAATCTAACTCTAAAATCTTAAATATAATTACATAATTTAATAAAATTAAACACTAGTAAATAAAATTCTAATCAGACCATTAAAACTCCTTTTGTCATCTCCATTAGGTAACTTTGATCCTCATTTGCATCAAAAAATTTAAATCTTAATACACAAAATTCTATTGCACATCATTATCAAAGTTAGGCAACTATTAAATCATTTTCGCTTCTCAAAAGTTATTTTTATTTTCTCATTGTAACAAGCAGCCCTAAACCTAAGAGGGTATCAACACATAAGCACCAGATCATATTAGAACTCCGAAGTTCGAGTAGTACCAAGATGGGTGACCTCCTGGAAAGTCCTGGTGTTGCACCCCTCAGGTTAGGGTTCTCGGAAACAGCCTCCTTTTGAGGAAGGCTGCGTACATTCACCCCCAGACCCTGCTTAGGCGGGAGTCCTTGAAACATTGGGAATGTTGCTTTTGCTTTCCGGACTGTCCCCTCCCCTCCCAGTGTTGTGGGCTCGGTGCCCATCCTGTTTGTCTCCTGCCTGGTACCCAACTTGCACTGCGTCGGGGGGGGGGGGGGGGGGCATTTCCCTTCCTGTCCTCCACCCTCTTCGAGGCTGTCACTTGGGTCTTTTGTGTGGTGTCTCTAGGTGTGTGTTTGCTTCAGCTGCATCTATTACCCTACTTGCTCTGGTCTCCGCCTTTATATGTGGTGTCTCTTTCCCGATCTTATTTTGGTTTGGTTGTGGTGCCTGTTTTTTTCCCTGATTGTTCTGGTCTCTTTTTGCACCCACTACCGTTTACGGGGTGGTTTTGGGCTCGTCTTGTCAAGTTGCCTGTATGTATTGCGGCAATGCCGATATTTATCGATAAAAATCAATGAAAATAAAAAGTTATCTTAAAATTTTGTTGGGTTAGTGCACATAGCAGGTTCCTTATCCTTTGATAAAGTGTATGTAATTGATTGAATGTGAGAGAAGAGCAGCAAGACTACATGGGTGTGTCGTTAAAGTGTTAGGATTATATTATACATTATTATGTGTCCCCTTTTTGTTATACTTTTAACCTCTCTAGACCTCTGCTCTCATCCCTTTAAAAACAACTTCAGTTAGAAACCGAAATAAGATAAATAAAAACAAAAAATTAAACGAGAAAATAAGAAAATAAGAGGGTTTTTACTTTTTTGTATAACACCTCGTTAAAGCTACACAATGGTGTCTATAACCACACAAAAGTTCGATGGGCCTGAGAATATTCGTAGTTGGATTTCAGCCCAAATAGGTCCAAATCAGTCCACCTAACCGAACATTTGCTCCGTGGACATATAATTCGTTACTGAATAAAATTAAATTCCCTACAAGTCCAACAATTTCAAGTCCTTGTAACATGTCTTTGAATGACATGCGGCCTCTGACACGGGTCGCTTCCCTTAGTTAGGCCGATCCTTTGCTTCTCATCTCCTTGCCTTCCGCACCTTTCTTTCAATCAACTTTTGTGATCTATGTAACCCTTTTTAGTACTACACCTACATTTTTTTTTGTTCTATTGTATTGTCAGTGGTTAATCTTTATCCTTACTTCTTATTAAGATTCATACATCGTGTTTTAACAAATTTTTTTTTTTTTTGGTTTGTACTCACAAAAAGAAAATTAGTGGGGCCCCTTGATGTATGTATGACTCGTGGGGTTTGAACAGTCAAAGACTAAATGATCATTGGGTCAATCTAGGGAACACATTGGATTCCTTATAGCATCCATTTCCCATGCATATGCATATGCATTCACATGGTGGGCCGAGAGTAGTACTAAGATGGATAATATTCTGAAAAGTCCTCACCCTCAAGTTGGGGACACTGGGAAACAACCTCTCTTCAGGTTAACGCCCTGAAGGGGGAAGGCTACGTACATCCGCTCCCCAGACCCTACGTAGGCGGGGGCCCTTGAGGCACTGGGTATGTTCCTTCCTCATGTATATAAATGGTGGCTTTTAATCTACGTTTGTGGCTATTTTCTTCTGTTATTCTTACTCCATCTATAAAGACATAATAAGGATTAAACAGAGGAGATACGAAATATTAAATCCTGATTATTGTGTTAAAATCGGAAACACGGAAAATGCCCCCATGCCCTAAGTCAGTGCAAGAAGAAAAAAGGGGAACATTCTGGATGGTTTATGTAGAAAAATAAAATAAAGGCAAGATAGAATATGAGAAGAAATTATCTTCACTTGGTAATTGAATAATCGAAATATTTACAATGCAAGAACTTAAATAGAAATTACAAGGAAATATGAAAAGCCTAACTTACACTATGATTTGAAGACCAAAATTGAATGGCAAGAGAAAAACAAATTTCCTCCGTGAATGGCATTCAGGAGAGCCGGTCAAGAGGAAAGAAATGTGGACGAGTTTTACTCTTCCTTCAATGCCCTAATAACTGCTAAAAGAATATTCCTAATACTATTACAATAATACCTATATACAATTGAATGTACAAATACAAACTATTGGTATTTAACAGTTTATGGTAGCAGGTGGATGCCCTTATATTACACACCAGACGTGTGATATCACCTTATAAGCACACTACGTAACTCGCCATAAAGGATCATCGTAGAGTATCTCAAAAATCTCAAATTATATGGTCCCACTTGTCCATATAACCTAAGTTTAGCTTTCCTTATTCAAAATTCCGTAAGAAAACAATGTTGGGTTAAATTAACCCAAATGTTCATGTGGAAGAACAGGTAAGCAGTGAGAGGGAGCAAACGTTGACTGAATTTTCGAAATCGTATTATTTCCGTCATAGGAAGAGAATACTTTTTATTAAATAAATTCTCGAGATCGCATTGTTTTCATGGGAGGGAGAGAATACATTTTAGATGTGAGAATATTGAATTAATTTTCAAGATTGCATTATTTTCGCAGCTTAAGTGAAAGGTTTGTTATGATTTACAAAGTGCAAAACATACGACAGATACAAGTCGGCAATTGAACAAAATTAAGAAGCCAATTAAGCAATCATAAAACTCAATTTTGGTTACGAGGGTCCTACTTTTCATATTTTAAGCTCGGGCGAGTTTGAACTACCAGAGTTGATCTTCATTGTTACTCGGTTACGCGAGGGTCGTTTTGGATTAAATCCATTTGATTAATTTGTCAAAGCTTTGTTTTCGTACCATTCCATACTCAATAATTTTTACAACAGTTCAATAATGTTAAGGTAACTTTTTCACAAAATCGAACATTATTTACTATTTTAAATGGAAAATAAAGTATCAATTTAAATAAATTTATCAATATTAGTAATTAATTTAATAAAAATTATAGCTTAGGTATCTCGAGATTTAACCATTTATCACTTAGTTACCGTGAGATTTCAATATATATATAGACACGTACAACATCATCTGTATAGAAAGTTTCCCTCAAAGCTACAGGGAAAACACTATAAGACGGTAGTGGGGCCGATCATGTCCTATGGGGCAGAGTGTAGGGCGATGAAACAACATCATACATAGAAGATGAAGGTGGCGGAGATGAGGATGCTGCGGTGGATGTGCGGACGCACAAGGAAAGATAGGATCAGGAACGACGCCATAAGAGGCGAATTGGGCATGGCCTCCATTGAGGATAAATTAATGGAGTAACGTTTGAGGTGGTTCGGACATGTTAGGAGGAGACCGAGCACCGCTTTGGTCGGGAGATGCGAGTAGCCTCATACTACGCTAGGAAAGAGAGGAGAGGCAGACCAAATAAGAGATGGTTGGAGAAGATCAGACAAGACCTTACCTACCGAAACCTTCGGGAGGAGATGGCCTTATATAGAGCCTAATGGAGGGCGAGCATAGGAGTTGCAGAGGTAGCGAAGTAGAGTATGGTAGTCCAGCTTTTGTGCTATATCTAGTGTTCTAGGCCTTTAGGGTAGTCCAGAGTCGGCACGCTTATGTGCAACCCAAGCTCCCGATTGACTAGCTATTCATTGGCTTATTTGCGATCTGCTATGTCTTTGCCTTTATTTGTCTAGCTTTGCCCTGCTTATATGCTTATTGGCTCTCGTGTTGCCAGGTTGCCAGGCTTCATTGCTGTGGATAAGCTTTTCCGGTTGGGGGTCATCGGAAACAGTCTCCCTTCTGGGCAACCCCCAGAAGGGGGAAGGCTGCGTACATCTACCCCTCCCCAGACCCCGCTTATGCGGGAGCCCTTGAGGCACTGGGTTGTTGTTGTACCTTAATTTTAAATATTTTATTATTTAGATAAATTGAAGTTTTAAAATTTTATCGATTAGTTACCCTTCTATCAACATAATATCTTCATCAAACATTGATGATTTTTTTTTTTTTGCAAAAAATACAAAAGCGACACATGATTGTTGCAACATTTAAATATTTTTATCAACATTTGGTGAATATTTTATCATAATTCACCAAATTTTTATGAAAATATTGACATAACTTATATATATATTATTATAAATAAGTATTATATTAATATTATTTGTATAGAATTGATTAGACTTTTGCAAAAATTATCAAATTGCAACACGTGGTTTCTAAGTGACAAGATATTCGAACTTAAATTATACCCTATTGTATGTAGGATTTTTCTAACATGTGCTGCACATGTCAAGCCACGTTACTTACATTTATCTTTTTCTTTCTTTCTGGATTAATCAATTAATTATTTTTAAATGTTGATATCATAATTAATGTATTGCATTTTGATCGGATGATATTATATACAAGTTATAAAATAAAAATCCGTTTTTAAAATTATCAAAAGATGAGATAAATCAAGTGTAATTAATGTACGTGTAACATGTGTCTACATAATTAATGTATTGTATCTTTCATGCTCATGTATTTATATATTGTGGTTGAGAGAGGATCGGATTATTATTTTTTTTCCCAAAAGGCAAGCGCAAATATCATTATACTATCAAAATTTGTACATACAATCTCATAAAACAAAACTCCTCAACCCTCTATCGAAATGCCAACAACAAAAAACATCACGCTAGATACGTCTTTCATCAATAGACATGTTTGTTTCAACGGAAGTACCTTTCGATGGAAAATGTTTTCCTTTGGAAAAGGTTTTCTATAGAAAATGATATTCTCGCTTAGGTTTTCCGTTGTTTGTTTCGACGGAAAACACATTTCCATATTTTAATATTCCTTGCTTGTTCTAAAGGAATCATCTTTTACCAATCATCTTATACCTGGTTATAGGATAATATAAGTAGTAATACAATATATTTAAAATTATTTAGACTATATACGATTGTAGAATTATTACTAAGATACCCTGAAGTTTAAGCATTTATTACATATTATGACATTTGAATGTATATAATGACGTACCCTAAAGTTGAATATTTTATCACTCGGGTACCATACATCAAAATTTGATAAATTTTTGTAAGAATCTGACCAAATATAAAAATGCTAACATAATACATAATTACGATAATTTTTACAAGTCACGTCAATATTTTTAGAAAGTTACGATAAAAAGTTTGTCGTATATTAATGTAAAAACTGCATAAATATGACCGAAATCATATACCACTTTAGCATTTTTTAGGAAAAATCAAATTTAAACACTATATATTATCGTAATTATATTTCTAGGTCATTCGAAATGATAATTTTCCCTTTTTTAAATGAGAAGCTATTGTCACTTATTTTACGTCAAATAACAAAAAAGAAAAATATTACTTTCTACAATGTGTTTTTTTTTTTGGGAAATCGTACGGATTGGACCCCCCAGCCCCCCCTTAATGTTTTTTAGACCCCTTTAACCGTAAATAGACTCTTTTGGACAAAAATGCCCTCCCACCTCACCCCCCCCCCCCATCCGTCCCCTCTCTCTCTCTCTCTTTCTCTCTCCTCATTTAATGCAAGGCAGGCAAAAGTACACTCTTTTGACCTTTCACTCTCTTTTTCTTCATTTTTTTTTTCTTTTGAATTTTTTTTTGTCCAAAAAAAAATATAATTTCCAAATTTGCCCTTTCTTCTTCTTCCCTCCCAGACCTTGTTTAGGCGTACTTGAAGTAATTAATAAAATCATACACTGGGTATGATTCCTTTTAATGGTGTAAAATGAGCTTATTCAGGTGTATCACAAGAAATTAGTGGTAAAAGACTTATCATACACAATGTATGATAGGTTATAATGGCATAAAATCAACTTTTGCTTTTTGTTTCAAGTAATTAGACGTACAGTTGGATGAAATCGAATCATACACTGGGTATGATGCGTTTTAATGGTGTAAAATGAACTTATTCAGGTGTATTCCAAGCAATTAGTGGTAAATGACTTGTCATACACAATGTATGATAGGTTATAATGGCATAAAATCAACTTTTGCTGTTTTTTTCAAGTAATTACTGTTACAGTGGGCTGAAATCGAATCATACAATGGGTATGATGAGTTAAAATGGTGTAAAATGAACTTATTCAGGTGTAGTTCAAGCAATTAGTAGTAAATGCGTTGTCATACACAATGTATGATAGGTTATAATGGCAAAAAATTAACTTTTGCTTTTTTTTCAAGTAATTACTGTTACAGTGGGCTGAAATCTAATCATACAATGGGTATGATACTCTGAAATGGTCTAAAATGAACCTTTTCAGGTTTTATTAAAACAATTAGTGGTAAATGACTTATCATACATAATGTATGATAGGTTATAATCGCATGAAATCAACTGTTGCTGTTTTTTTTCAAGTAATTAGACGTATAGTGGGATGAAATCGAATCATACACTAGGTATGATGCGTTTTAACGGTGTAAAATGAACTTATTCAGGTGTATTACAAGAAATTAGTGGTAAATGACTTGTCATACACAATGTATGATAGGTTATAATGGCATAAAATCAACTTTTGCTATTTTTTCCAACTAATTACTGTTACAGTGGGATGAAATCGAATCATACAATGGGTATGATACATTTTAATGGTGTAAAATGAACTTATTCAGGTTCTTTTCAAGCAATTAGTTGTAAATGACTTATCATACACAATGTAGGATAGGTTATAATGTCAAAAAATCAACTTTTACTGGTTTTTACTTCTAATTACTGTTACAGAGGGCTGAATCGAATCATACAATGGGTATGATGTGTTTTAATGGTGTAAAATGAACTTATTCAGGTTTATTTCAAGCAATTAGTTGTAAATCACTTATCATACACAAATTATTATAGGTGTTAATGGCATAAAATTAACTTTTGCTTTTTTTTCAAGTAATTAGGGGTAAGTGGTCTGAAATCGTATCATACACTGGGTATGATGTGTTTTAATGGTGTAAAATAAACTTATTCAGGTTTATTATAAGAAATTAGTGGTAAATGACTTGTCATACACAATGTATGATAGGTTGTAATGGCATAAAATCAACTTTTGCAGTTTTTTTTCAAGTAATTAGGGGTACAGTGGTCTGGAATCGAATCATAAACTGGGTATGATGCTTTATAGTGGTGTAAAGTGACCTTATTCAGGTATATTAGAAGTAATTAGCGGTAAAGAGCTTGTCATACACAATGTATGATAGGTTTTATTGGCATAAAATCAACTTTTGCTTTTTTTTCAAGTTATTAGGGGTACAGGGGTCTGAAATCGAATCTATATACGTGTAGTTCAAGTTTTATTGGTGTATGATGCACTTCATACACGGTATATGATGGGTTATATTTGTGTAAAATCAACGTGTATTTGTGTATTTTAGTAATGTGTATTTAGAAAAAAAATATACATTTTGAGTATAGTAATCCGTACGATTTTCCTTCAAAAAGGCCCTCCCATTCACCCCCCCCCCCAACCCGTCCCCTTTCTCTCTCCTCATTTAATGCGCAGCCGATTACTGTACTTTAGCCTCTCTCCACTCCATTTTCTCTCTCTTCATTTAATGCAAAAGTACATATTTTTACTTTATGTCATGTAACTTGCTTCTCACTCTATTCCTCCCTTCTTCTCATTTCCTGCCCATTTACTCACCTCTTATTCATGGTATTTGTTACTTTTCTCTTAATCTGAATTCCCCAAGTCCATTTTTCTCTCATTTTTCTCTCAATCTGCTACATTGGGCCCTCGGAAGAGGAAGAAGAAGAAGAAGCCGCCATTTTAAGATCGTGTTTGAAGCTTCGTGGCATTGCTGTAGGTTCAACGTTGAGTCCTTACACACATTTCACGGTTTTCAGATCAGATACTCAAGGTAACATGACCATTTGCTGACATTGTCGTTAACGTATCCTTGTCCTATGAGGTCGGTGTGTTACAAGTCGTTTATGGTTTATGATTGGTTTAAATGATGTATTATAACTTTCTTTTGGTGTGTTTGAAGTCATTAGTGGTGTATGATTAGTCATACATCGTGTATGATAGGTTTTAATGGTGTGAAATCAACTTGTTTAGGTGTGCTTCATGTAAATAGTGCTGTATGATCTATCATACACCGTGTATGATAGGTTTGAATGGTGTGAAATCAATTTGTGTTTGTGTATGTTAAGTAATTAATGGTGTATAATCAGTCATACACTGTGTAGGATTGGGTTTAATGGTGTATAACCAACTTGTGTTTGTGTGTATTAAGTAATTAGTGGTATATAATCAATCATACACTGTGTATGATTGGTTTTAATGGTGTATAACCAACCTGTGTATGTGTATGTTAAGTAATTAATGGTGTATAATCAGTCATACACTGTGTAGGATTGGGTTTAATGGTGTATAACCAACTTGTGCAGACGTTTTTTAAGTAATTAGTGGTTTATGAGCAACCATACACTGTGTATGATTGGGTTTAATGGCGTATAACCAACCTGTGTATGTGTATGTTAAGTAATTAATGGTGTATAATCAGTCATACACTGTGTAGGATTGGGTTTAATCGCGTATAACCAACCTGTATATGTGTATGTTAAGTGTATAATCAGTCATACACTGTGTAGGATTGGGTTTAATGGTGTATAACCAACTTGTGCAGACGTTTTTTAAGTAATTAGTGGTTTATGAGCAACCATACACTGTGTATGATTGGGTTTAATGGCGTATAACCAACCTGTGTATGTGTATGTTAAGTGTATAATCAGTCATACACTGTGTATGATTGGGTTTAATGGCCTATAACCAACCTGTGTATGTGTATGTTAAGTAATTAATGGTGTATAATCAGTCATACACTGTGTATGATTGGGTTTAATGGCGTATAACCAACCTGTGTATGTGTATGTTAAGTAATTAATGGTGTATAATCAGTCATACAGTATGTAGGATTGGGTTTAATGGTGTATAAACAACCTGTGTATGTGTATGTTAAGTAATTAATGGTGTATAATCAGTCATACACTGTGTAGGATTGGGTTTAATGGTGTATAACCAACCTATGTTTGTGTATGTTAAGTAATTAATGGTGAATAATCCATCATACACTGTGTATGAGAGCTTCAAAGGGTGTATGATGAACTTATTTTGGTGTCTTTTAAGTACAGAATGGTGTATGGCTTACCATACACCGTGTATGATAGGTTTGATTGGTCTAGGATGAACCTATTTTGGTGTCTTCCGTGTATAAAATGTGGTATCCTTAACCGTAGACCGTGTATGATTGCTTTAAAAGGTGTGTGATGAACTTGTTTATGACTGTAACGCAAATCATACACCATGTATTCTTTCTTAAAGTAGTGTTATTTGTGTATTATGGTTTTAAACCAATCATACACCGTTTTTAGTGGTTTCAATGCTGTACTTTCATTCCACCCTAGTGTGTTTCATGTCAATTTTGCTTTGATATCATGTTTTTTTCTTGTCCACAGTAATGGGTGATGCTGCTATTGCATGCGTTCTGTACGGTGGCTACTTTAGGGAGAGAGCAAAGTACGCTGGTGAAAAATTGGCTTATATTTTTGTGGATGAGAAAACTGACTTCGCTGGTTTGCAAAGGACTGTGGCGGAGGTGATTGGTGCTCAGTTGGATGCGGAGGTGATTGTTGATGAGTGTAGGCTACTGTTGCAGAGGTGGTTTCACGAAAGAAGAGCCAAGGCTGAAGCTTGCATCAGTACAATGTCCCCCGACGTCGAAAAAAAATTACAAGACAGATTCAAGTTAGCAAGAACGATGACGGTAAGCTCCGTACATATTGTCTTATTTTCTCATATTTTTGTATTTTGCATGCACCTTGGTTGTTTGACGCGTTTGTCTATTATTGTGGTAATGCAGATATTGCGAGCTGATGATCATACGTTCGACGTCATCGATGGGGAGAAAAACTTTGTAATAGATATGTCGCTCTGGACATGTACCTGCCGCAGGTTTCAGCTTGAGCAGCTTCCATGTGAGCATGCGTTAGCAGTGGTACAGCACAGTCCTTATGCTCTGTACGACTTGTGCTCGCCGTACTACAGTAGAGAATATTGGTACGAGTCGTATAGAGGTGTCGTCTACCCGATGCCACACATAAGTGACTGGCGTATCCCTCGTGATGTAGCTGACATGAATCTTCTTCCACCCGACGTTAGAACCTCTTCTGGGAGGAGGCGGAAGAGGAGGATTCCGTCTGTCGGTGAGAAGCGTGTTCATCAAAGGTGCAGTCGGTGCAAGGAACACGGGCATAACCGATCCACGTGCAAGAATCCAATTGCTCTGCATCCTAATGGCGAATGCACCTCATCCAACTCCGGCCGTCCATCTCAAGTCCCTCCTCCAAATTAACTTATAGTCTTCAAATGTATAAATTTTACTTGTGACATACCTATATAATTTCGTTTTACCATAGGATTTACATTGTACATTACCATAGGATTTACGTTGTATCCAGTGTACTGAAAATTGTCGGAAGGTTGTGATGTGTACGTAATAGGGTAATGAAAAATGTGTATATTTCCATACTGTTGTATATTCCTATAATGAAAGCTGTCAATGAATTGATTTGAAGTTGGTCCCAATTGTGTGTTCTAAGTGGTTGATGTGTTTTTCAAGTGTGTTACGATGTATGTCGACATGCGTGGATGGTGTATCGCCACACGTATCAGCATCAAAGGTAAGTCATACACCACTAAGTAGTTGAAACACATTTGTAGAAGTTGATTTCACACCATTAAGACTTGTCATACACTAAGTATGGTAAGTCATACACCACTAGGTAGTTAAAATACACTTGTAAAAGTTGATTTCACACCATTAAGGCTTGTCGTACACTAAGTATGGTAAGTCATACACCACTAAGTAGTTGAAACACACTTGTACAAGTTGATTTCACACCATCAAGACTCATCATACACTAAGTATGGTAAGCCATACACCACTAAGTAGTTGAAACACACTTGTACAAGTTGATTTCACACAATCAAGACTCATCATACACTAAGTATGGTAAGTCATACACCACTAAGTAGTTGAAACACACTTGTACAAGTTGATTTCACACCATCAAGACTCATCATACACTAAGTATGGTAAGTCATACACCACTAAGTAGTTGAAACACACTTGTACAAGTTGATTGCACACCATCAAGACTCATCATACACCACTAAGTAGTTGAAACACACTTGTACAAGTTGATTTCACACTATTAAGACTCATCATACACTAAGTATGGTAAGTCATACACAACTAAGTAGTTGAAACACACTTGTACAAGTTGATTTCACACCATTAAGACTTGTCATACACTAAGTATGGTAAGTCATACACCACTAAGTAGTTGAAACACACTTGTACAAGTTGATTTCACACCATTAAGACTCATCATACACTAAGTATGGTAAGTCATACACAACTAAGTAGTTGAAACACACTTGTACAAGTTGATTTCACACCATTAAGACTTGTCATACACTAAGTATGGTAAGTCATACACCACTAAGTAGTTGAAACACATTTTTACAAGTTGATTTCACACCATTAAGACTCATCATACACTAAGTATGGTAAGTCATACACCACTAAGTAGTTGAAACATACCTGTACAAGTTGATTTCACACCATTAAGGCTTGTCATACACTAAGTATGGTAATTTATACACCACTAAGTAGTTGAAACACACTTGTACAAGTTGATTTCACACCATTAAGACTCATCATACACTATATATGGTAAGCAAAACACTACTAAGTATTCGAAACACTATAATTGCCACAACCATCAATGAAATTGTGTACCAAGCAATATAAATGCCCTTGTTGATTTATATGGATGAGGCTGAGCGGTTGGGTTGGTTGGTGGTTGAACATTGAATGTTCAGGGGGTCATAATGGACTACAAAGCAAGGCATTTAATAACCTCAACTACCACCTACTTTATCATACCCCTCTCCCACGGTTCTCCCCCTATAAAGGGATGAGATGGACAGGAAGCCAAGCATATACGGTCCTCAATATATCGACCCGTTTAAATTCCTAATGTAAGTGGCTCTAGCAGCGGCGGTGGTGGGCCAGTGACAGCTGAGACACAAAGAGAGGTGGCACTTCTACGGGTCATGTTTCATCAACGGCCTACCAAGCAATTAGTGGTGTATGATCAATCACACATGGTGTACGGTGTACGATGAGTTGTAATGGTGTGAACTTCATCCGCATGATAAGGATCTTGAACTTTGTATGCATGCAGTGGATGCACTTTACAGACAACATATGCAGAGGGACAACTGTATGTAGTTCCAGTAGTTATATATGTCCAGTTTGTCATGCAAATTGTATGCAGGGTTTTAATGTGTGTCAAGTTCTACGTATCATACACAGTGTATGACGAGTTTTATGTATGGTAAAATCACGGGCTGTGCATATATTTTTAAGTTTGTTGGAAATTATTGGTGTCACACCATTAATACGCTGTGTATGATGAGTTATATGGGTGAAAAATCAAGTTCTACAATTGTGTTTTAGGTACTTAGTGGTGTATAACCAATCATAAACGGTGTAGGATGAGTTTGAATGGTTAATAACAACCTTTGCACGTGTGAATACATCAATAGGAAAATACAACAACATCGAAATATATGTAAACTTACATACAACTTTCAATATAATGAATACAATGTAAATCCTTTGGTACAAGTATACATTTTTATTACAACATTTAAAAATACATCAATAGGAACATACAACAACATCGAAATATACAATATTACATACAACTTTCAATATAATGAATACAATGTAAATCCTTTGGTACAAGTATGCATTTTTATTACATACAACTTTCAGTATAATGAAAACAATGTATAATGAATAACATAATTTTATGGACATGCATGCAATTGAAGCCGTTTATTCCTTCCATGTTTGTACAAGTGTACGGAAGTATACAACCGCAATTTCCCCATCTGCTCTTGCGTGCATTGGGAGATGCTCAGTCCTTTGGTAAGCAAAAACTCTATGAACTTTACAACAAAAATTCCACAGTCTGACCTGCAGTTAATATTAATACAGATTTCACAGTCAGAAATTGTACATCATTGCAAGTAATGACTATTTTGCATCCACTTCATAACTAAAAGTCCAAATGAACGGAATAGTAAAATTGCATGGGAAGTAGATGTCATACCCCCCTTGTTGAGGACATTCATTCTGTTTGTAAGTTACCGAGAAAGGCTTGCCCTTGAACTGTATGAGGTCCTTTCGGACATCTCAAAAATTAACCAACGCTAGAGCATGTGGAAGCAATTTTGCAATTGGTTCCACATGTTCTAATCTTGCTGCCCTGGATTTGGCGGCGTACAAGGAATCAAATACCTGTATCCGCCAATCATTAAGATGGATGGCAGCAAGGAACCAATGTTGATTAGGTTGATTAATGGGCATGTATATCCGATCCACGTTGTGGCAGCTGACCCCATACGTGGCATCCCCGGCAAGGAACTTAATGATCAACGAATCAAAGTCAGTAAAAGCTGACTCAAGCGGGATTCCACTTTCGGAAATGGTACGAAACAAACGGATATTATACATTGGAGCACCAAAACCCTAAACCCTACAAAAATAACTCTTACTCACCTTCGAAAATGGTGATTAAAGATTGGAGCAGCTATAGATCAAGGATGAAGGTGTGAAAACAGAGGTCAGACCCACGGGAACAACAATCGCAGCTGAAGTAGAGGAGAAAGAGGATGAACAAATTCGGAAAGAGGAGAGAGAGAATGAACGGGTGAGAGAAAGAGGAGAGTGACTGGTGGCTTGTAAAACAAGTTGCTTATGGGGAAGACAGGAAGGCGGGAAGGGGTTTTACAGCTGTAAGTAAATGAGGCAAGAGCAGGGGTACGGATGGCATTAAATGAGGAGAGAGAAAGGGGACGGGTTGGGGGGGGGGGGTGAATGGGAGGGCCTTTTTGAAGAAAAATTGTACGGATATACTCAAAATGTATATTTTTTTTTCCAAATACACATCCCAAAAATACACAAATAAACGCTGATTTTACACAAATATTACCCATCATACACCGTGTATGAAGTGCATCATATACCAATAAAACTTGAAATACACGTATATAAGCAGATTTCAGACCACTGTACCCTTAAATAAATGGAAAAACCTGCAAAAGTTGATTTTATGCTATTAAAACCTATCATACATTGTGTACGACAAGATCTTTACCGCTAATTACTTCAACTATACCTAAATAAGGTCATTTTACACCATTAAAATGAATCATACCCAGTGTATGATTCGATTTCAGACCACTGTACCCCTAATTACTTGAAAAAAACAGCAAAAGTTGATTTTATGCCAATAAAACCTATCATACATTGTGTATGACAAGCTCTTTACCGCTAATTACTTCTAATATACCTGAATAAGGTCACTTTACACCACTATAAAGCATCATACCCAGTTTATGATTCGATTCCAGACCACTGTACCCCTAATTACTTGAAAAAAAACAGCAAAAGTTGATTTTATGCCATTACAACCTATCATACGTTGTGTATGACAAGTCATTTACCACTAATTTCTTATAATAAACCTGAATAAGTTTATTTTACACCATTAAAACACATCATACCCAGTGTATGATACGATTTCAGACCACTTACCCCTAATTACTTGAAAAAAACAGCAAAAGTTAATTTTATGCCATTAACACCTATAATAATTTGTGTATGATAAGTGATTTACAACTAATTGCTTGAAATAAACCTGAATAAGTTCATTTTACACCATTAAAACACATCATACCCATTGTATGATTCGATTCAGCCCTTTGTAACAGTAATTAGAAGTAAAAACCAGTAAAAGTTGATTTGTTGACATTATAACCTATCATACATTGTGTATGATAAGTCATTTACAACTAATTGCTTGAAAAACACCTGAATAAGTTCATTTTACAACATTAAAATGTATCATACCCATTGTATGATTCGATTTCATCCCACTGTAACAGTAATTAGTTGAAAAAACCAGTAAAAGTTGATTTTATGCCATTATAACCTATCATACATTGTGTATGACAAGTCATTTACCACTAATTTCTTATAATAAACCTGAATAAGTTTATTTTACACCATTAAAACACATCATACCCAGTGTATGATACGATTTCAGACCACTTACCCCTAATTACTTGAAAAAAACAGCAAAAGTTAATTTTATGCCATTAACACCTATAATAATTTGTGTATGATAAGTGATTTACAACTAATTGCTTGAAATAAACCTGAATAAGTTCATTTTACACCATTAAAACACATCATACCCATTGTATGATTCGATTCAGCCCTCTTTAACAGTAATTAGAAGTAAAAACCAGTAAAAGTTGATTTTTTGACATTATAACCTATCCTACATTGTGTATGATAAGTCATTTACAACTAATTGCTTGAAAAGAACCTGAATAAGTTCATTTTACACCATTAAAATGTATCATACCCATTGTATGATTCGATTTCATCCCACTGTAACAGTAATTAGTTGAAAAAAACAGCAAAAGTTGATTTTATGCCATTATAACCTATCATACATTGTGTATGACAAGTCATTTACCACTAATTTCTTGTAATACACCTGAATAAGTTCATTTTACACCATTAAAACGCATCATACCTAGTGTATGATTCGATTTCATCCCTCTGTACGTCTAATTACTTGAAAAAAAACAGCAACAGTTGATTTCATGCGATTATAACCTATCATAAATTGTGTATGATAAGTCATTTACCACTAATTGTTTTAATAAAACCTGAAAATGTTCATTTTAGACCATTTCAGAGTATCATACCCATTGTATGATTAGATTTCAGCCCACTGTAACAGTAATTACTTGAAAAAAAAGCAAAAGTTAATTTTTTGCCATTATAACCTATCATACATTGTGTATGACAAGGCATTTACCACTAATTGCTTGAACTACACCTGAATAAGTTCATTTTACACCATTTTAACTCATCATACCCATTGTATGATTCGATTTCAGCCCACTGTAACAGTAATTACTTGAAAAAAACAGCAAAGTTGATTTTATGCCATTATAACCTATCATACATTGTGTATGACAAGTCATTTACCACTAATTGCTTGGAATACACCTGAATAAGTTCATTTTACACCATTAAAACGCATCATACCCAGTGTATGATTCGATTTCATCCAACTGTACGTCTAATTACTTGAAACAAAAAGCAAAAGTTGATTTTATGCCATTATAACCTATCGTACATTGTGTATGATAAGTCTTTTACCACTAATTTCTTGTGATACACCTGAATAAGCTCATTTTACACCATTAAAAGGAATCATACCCAGTGTATGATTTTATTAATTACTTCAAGCACGCCTAAACAAGGTCTGGGAGGGAAGAAGAAGAAAGGGCAAATTTGGAAATTATATTTTTTTTTGGACAAAACAAAATTCAAAAGGAAAAAAAAAAATGAAGAAAAGGAGAGTGAAAGGTCAAAAGAGTGTACTTTTGCCTGCCTTGCATTAAATGAGGAGAGAGAAAGAGAGAGAGAGAGAGGGGACGGATGGGGGGGGTGAGGTGGGAGGGCATTTTTGTCCAAAAGAGTCTATTTATAGTTAAAGGGGTCTAAAAAATATTAAAGAGGCTGGAGGCTCCAATCCGTACGATTTTTTATTTTTTTTTCTAAGTAGACGGAGCCTAAAAAGAGTAAATAACCGAGGGGTAAAAGTAGAGCCCAGAAAAGAGAGAGAAAGAGAGACGAAAAGTAAAGCAGATCGGCGTGGGTTGGGGGGTTTGGGGATATTCAATCGAACGGTCAAAAATCAACGCTGGCTGGCTGTGTAAATCTCTCATCATATAACCCAACCCCATCATCATCCTCACTCACTACTTGAAATTACACTTCTACCCTTACCCATCGCCCCCACTCCTACACGTTTGCATGAAGGATATTTCCGTCATTTTTTCTCTCTATTTAGTGTCCCCCAATCCCCCAACCCAGTCGTGCATTTGCATACTCCCACTTTCTCTCTCCTCTTCATGATATTCACTGTTTGTGCAGTTTAGGGATTGTGTTTTTGTGGGATCGTTGCGATTCAATTTGATCTTCGTCTTTGATTATCAATTCTCTATCTTCGTTTTCGAATTGATCGAGCGTTTGGTTTCCTGGAGTGTTTGCTGGTGAGTTTTCTCTTTCTCTCAGTTGTTGCTTGTTGTGATTACGTTAGGTTTTGAAGAGAAATTTCATTTTTTTCACTTTTTTCTTTGTATTTCTGGAATTTTCTTCATAAGAGTGGTTGATTTGTCTAAATTATGGTTCGCGTAAGCCGATTCGAAGTTTTTCTTGCTGCACTTGATGGTTGTTAATTTTTCACCGGGACAGAGTTCGCGTGCATGAGATCCATATATAAGCTCAAGTAGGGTTTCATCTTAAAACTAATTGGCATTAAGTGGAGTAATCTATTAGGCTTATAAGGTGATCTCTTCTTGCTCGCAATTCCAATGTGGGATTCTACAGAAATCGTATGTGGTGTGCTCAACAATGGTTTTCCTGGATGCTCTGTTAACGATTCTAGTTGTGAATCTAGTAAGGATACTAGAGAGAGGAGATCAATAAATAAGTCTAGTGGGTTACTTTGTTTAATGCTAATTAGTTTTAGGATAAAACACTTGAGCTTATATGTGGATATTATGTGTTCCAATTCCGTGGGTCAGGGCTAAAGACCCAGTTGTATTTAACAGTTTTGTTGGTGAGTTTTCTTTCTTTCAATTGTCGCTGCTAGTTGTGATTAAGTTTTGCTCTGAAGAGAAATTTCATGTTCTTTCACTTTTTTTCTCTATATTTCTGTAATTTTCTTATCAAGCTAGGTTAATTTGTTGAAATTTTGATTCGCGAAATCTGATTCGAAGTTGTTTTGGTTGATTTGATGATTTTTGTATGATTCTGTAACTGAATTCATGTTAGATGCTTTTGTCACTTAGATATCTGTTGCATTTTCAGGTAATTAAGGAATAGGAATTAGTAATGATTTCGGTTGAGGATTCTACATGTGAGCCTTGTAAAATTTCACATTGGCGGAAATCAATATATAAGCCTAATGGGTTACTTCGTCTAATGCCAATTGGTTTTAGGATGTAACCCAACTTGCGCTTATATATGGACCTTATGTGTTCTAATTTAATGGGCCGAGCCTAAAAGCCCAATGGTGTTTGGCATGATATTAGAGCTTTGATGATCAAGAGGTCACGATTTCCAATTTTGACGACCCCCTTTCAACATTAACATAATTTAAGGACAAGGTATTAGGTGGTTTTTGCAATATTCACGTTTCAAGCTCAACAGTCATCTGCATGAGGGGCATGTTAGAGGACAAACCAATCATGGGTCTTTATCCATCAACTTAAGCTCTTAGGGCAGTTAGTTCCCTGACAATCTCTCTCTCTCTCTCGTGGCCAAGGCAATGGCTAGTCTGATGTAAATTTGATGGAATGTTATTTGCAGGTTACTGGGTAGTTGGCGAAAGTGGCAATTGATCTAGAAGCAGCAACAGTATGCGGTGGTTTCGCCTGTTTGTTGATGTTTGCCGCAAACACATCTCCTTAAACTTGTTCTGCCGTGTGATTCTGTAAATTTAGCCCTTCATCTTTGCAGAATCCTTCTCCCCTCTCCAAAAAAAAAACCCTCTTTCTACCACCAAGAACTTCCTCTCTTTTAAATTCGCATGGGTTCAAGCTTCATTGTCATTCCCTGCTACGTTTGCAGGATCAGCTGAATCTCTGACTGCCATTTTCGCTTATAGTTCTGAGATTTTGCTTGCTTTAATTGTGATTCAGTTCTGGTATTTGTTGCTGTTTGCTGGGGGATTTAGATTGATTTGGGCGGAAAGTAGTTATGGTTTGCCAAGCAGCTGGACAGACAAGATTCCGAGCATTGAAACACGAGAATGGAGTTGCTGGTTGTTCCACCATTATAGTTAGAGTCATTGCTTGCTTCCAACCTCTCTGTGATTGCCAGGTTAGTTCCTTAAAGGTCATCACTTTTATAAGTTTAGGCAGGGCTGATCTTGAGATCTTTGGAACTCAAAGCAAGTTTTAAATGGTGGGCTTTTTCCTTGTTAACAAGATGGCCAACATAATCAAATGTATGCCTCACTTTATATTATAATGCCAACTAAAGTGCAAGTTTTCTGTATTGTTGAAGGTCCTTAACAAATTGGAGACCCCAAGCAATTGCATCGGTTGCTTGAGGTCTTGTCTGGGCCCTGAATTTTGGTGAAAGTTGAGCATCGTATTCTTTTTATGAAATGCCCTTCTGTTCTAAAATTTGCAAATTGGTTGATATGTTATGCTGTGATTAGTTTACTGTTACTTCTAGTTTTGAAGTAGAGTGTTGTGTTGCTGCTGATGATTAATTGGTTGCTCCTTTGTTGTTTCTGTTTTTCAGGCAGAATACTTCCGTCATTTGCTTAAGCCAGTTACGTAGGTAGGAGTTTAGTTTCTGATTTGGTGTTTCTATTAAGCTGGGGGTTCCATATTTCTTATTGTTCCTGGAAGATATAGCAAGCAGCTGGAAGCCACAGCTAGGAATTCGACCTTGCTTCGGTACCTCTCTTAATCCAAACTTACCTTTGGCTTGTATTACAAACGAACTGTTTCTTATTTGTCATTGTTGCTTTGATGTTCAGTTCATCAACTTTGGTTAATGGAAAAGGACTTCGGGTCCTGGCTACATCAGCGCCAGATTGATGCGCAGTTACCTAAGACAAAATCCTCAAAGCCGCCTTATGTTCCATTAGCATCCGTTTGTGCTAATATGAACCCCCCTAATGGTAACTTACCGGTATTTCAATCTTCTGGGGTTCTAGAATCTGAGGCAGGCAAATCAAAGGAGCCTTATGGGTGGTTTTATTGTTTACCTCGATTTAGGCAATGCCTGCACTCAACACCTAGTATGACTGTTAACGAAAATCCCTCTACAGTTGCTGCTCCTGAGACGTCAGTGCAGGTTAACATTTCTGATGTTGCTGGCCCCCGAGAGGGTTCAAAGCAATTTCTTGTTTTTGATCAGTCTGGGGATAAGACAACTTTGATATTCAGTTCGAGGAATGACGCTCCAGTCCAATGCCTAACATCTATGAGCCCAATACCCACGGCTGGTTGTATTTTTATTGACGATGAACTTGGAACTGCGGGCAACGGACGATGCAATACGGGGCTGATTTTGACTGATGAAGATCATGGAACTAATGACATGAGCGAGATGCACGAGGACACTGAAGAAATCAATGCATTGCTTTACTCAGACGAAGAGAGTTATTACGACGATGATGAAGTAACGAGCACGGGTCATTCACCTTGTACAATGACCGCTCACGAGGGGCATGACCAGTATGAAGAAGGCATAGAAGTGGCTAGTTTTAGTGGACCTTCCAAGAGGCTTAAACTCTCTGATGGCAGTAGTGAAATTGCATTTGCAACTGACACAGAAGCTTCTGCAAAGCGTGATAGATCCTTCGAGGATGAGAATGATGCTGAATCGAGTTCTGCTAATGTGGGTCCCTTTTGGAGGAGTAAGCAAACGACTAAGGAACGGATAAAGGAGACTGTGTCAGTATTGCAGAACATAATTCCTGGCGGGAAAGGAAAGGATGCTGTTTTCGTTCTGGATGAAACCATTAACTATCTGAAATCCCTGAAGCGCAAAGCCGAATCTTTGGGGCTTTCTACGCTCTAAGTTGAGCTCTTACTGTTACATAGACCTGCGTCGTTAGCACGACACATTTCAGAAACTATTGAGCAGTATTTTATCTCCTTTTGTAAATTCTGTGCATGTGCTTTGGAGCTTGTATCATTGGTTCAACTTCAAGAGCAACCTTGAATAGTTCAAGTAAACGAGGCTGTGAAATCACTCCCAAGTGCATCTGGGTCATATGGGATAATTCATAGTCTCGGTTCTTGAGCACCGAGTGTTCGATCAATGTCTTCATCATCGCCGGCCATGATGGGCTCTTTGATCAAGGTGAGGGTGCACCATATTACTCGACTTCCCGGATTCTCTTTTGGTTTCTTTGTGTATTTGTCATAGGGGTCATGTTGGCCTTGTGTTTGTTTAGTCAATTATCATCAAAAGAGGCCACAAAACCAATCTCTTACGTGTGATTAGTTGCTAGTTTTATTTGCTGTTTGTTTCTGTAGTGGCTTTCTTGCCATTGAATTTGAGTTGCTGCACCTGCTGCGGCATTGTAAGTTGTAGCGCTTTCTTTGCTTTGACGGAAAATTTTTTCCATCGTAATTGTTTTCTTGTATACGATTTCAATTTCTTTGGGTAGGTATGAAGTTCACATAAATTTGTACCATGAAACAATTTCTTGAGTTAGAAAGGTGAAGGTTTTGAAGGGTAAAAACTGATTTTATTTAAAATATTTTATAAAAATGTTTTCTTTAAGAGATAATATTTTTACTTCAAATCAAACGAAGGGTTTCGTTGGATCATTTGTCGTTGGCTGATTACGGGTCCTCATTGTTTGAGGTGTTAGCATCATGCTACTAATTAAAATAGGATAATGTTATTGTCAAAGACGGAGTAAAATCATAATTATCAACTCTTTCCGACCCTGTTTATTGCAGGAGCCTGTAAGGCACTGGAATTATTGTAATTTTTTATCTTTTATTATTTATAAATTATATTGCTACTCTGATAATAAAAAAAAAATTGCAGCAGATGGTTACGAAATTGGGAATGCAGTTGATTGTACCTAACCACCAAAGTCTTCTGCTTGTATCCTATAATGGCCTTACTTACACAATCCTACCTACTGTTGCTAATGGGGCAGCTTCATCCACCTTTGTTGTTTATTTATAACTTGTTATTTAAAAACTAAATTTAATAATACGTTTTAAAACTTGAAAATAATAACTTATAGAGTTTCATTTATATATTAAAATTAATTTCCAAGATAATGTCAGATAGCCAGAGGGTAAAACATTAAATTAAATATGACGTTCCATAAATACCAACTTATCCACAAAAATAGCTATATTAAATCGAATAGGAAGCAATTGAAGCTCAGGCAATTCGTGCAGCTTAGTTTTTGGCTATTTCATCGGGGTGGGATAAAGTTGTTATTGAGTTGAATTGCTTAGCTGTAATTTCAGCTATTTGTTCTCGTTCCTCCCTCTTTCATGGGAAATTCAAGCTATTGTTGGGACATTTGGAGTTTTGGTGTCAACTTTGTTAATTTTACTTTTTTGTTGGTTCCTAGGACATATAATAGGAGTGCTCATATTTTAGTTAAGAAGCATTTGATTAATGACTGTAATCACCTTTGGCTGTGCTCCCCTCCCTCGGACATTATGGATGTAATTGCTTCAGATATGAATGATAGTTCTTTGGCCTGAAGTCGATATTCAGATCAAAAAATATGAAATAGACTTTGTTTTGCATGATCCTGAACCTAATAAAACCTAATCATAACCTAAATTAACATATACTTTTAAAATCATTAAATATAATCTTGCGCATCAACTCCTAAATTGTTTTATGCGTTCATTAATCACCTATCCCTCTAACGAGTGATTTACAATTCGAGGCCCAGCATGAATGATTCTATAAATAATAATTTATATTTTGCATGAATATTAAGTCAACAAAGTCTACTTGACCCTTAATTAAGGAAAAAGAAAAAAAAAATTGAGTGATTCAGGGTAATTGGGCCAAGAGGAAGGAAGGTCATCTACTTAGGCAATGATTGGGGCCCATATGGTTGGGCACCATCAAATTGGGCCTAGCTTAGGCAAGCCCAACTAGTACTGATATAACACTGAAGCTGGCGGAAATTTTACTTTGAAAAAAGTTGGCAAGTATTGCAATGAGAAATAGGGATGGTAATAGGGCGGGGCGGGGCGGGGCGGGGCCTGGGGGTGCCTCCTTCATATCCGTACCTGCCACCCAAGTTTATACCCATACCTGCCCCGTTACCCGTGGGTATCCATTATCCGCCCATGCTGCCTTAACGTGGGTATAAAGTGATAATTCATACCCGCCCATGTTGATTATTTAATATCATTTATAAAAATTTAATTATATTTTTAACTATAACATTGATAAATAATTTAGGTAATTAAATTTAAAGACCTATTTTTAATTTCAAAGTTAACTAAATACAAAATGGAATGTGTATGATGAGTACAAGGCGGGGCGGGGTGAAGCGGGTGCAACACTATACAAAATGATCATTCATAGCAGCCCCTTTGCCATCCCTAATGAGAAATAAACTAACGAGCTTCGAACCCGAAACTTATAATTGATGCGCGTCGACTATAACAACTCAACTGATAGAAAAATGGGAACAGTTTAACACCCAAATGGCATCTATTAACCTTGACCCTTAAATATAACTCTAACAATCGACACCTTTTCTCATGAGCTACAATCTGAGTATATAGATCAAAATATGACGGTATTCCTAAGCTTAGCATTTCACTAAACAACTAAAGCCATTACATCTTTGTTTTTGCGTAGTAAATCATATTTCTAAGAATTATAATGTTATTATAAAATGCACGAGGTATGACCCCGCTTTTGCGGGAACCCTTGAGGTACTAGGATTGTTGTTGTTGCTGCACGAGGTATGAATTTCATGAAAGTGAAATCTTGATATATCACTTGATATATGTATGAATAGAAAGATCATCTTAAAGGGGTAAGGTTGCGTACATCACACCCCTCCCAGACTCTGCTTTTGTGGGAGCTCTTGAGGCACTGGATATGTTGTTATTGTATATATCAACAAGAAGATAGGGGTGGGTAGTGCAGGGCCGAATATAACGCCAAGCCACCCAAATAACTGTTTGAGGCCCCAAATTTTAGAGGTTGTAGTTTTTTATGTTAATATTAATAGGTTTTAAGATAAATATTATTATATATGAAAAGCCTTATTTAAAAATTTTACTTGAGGTTCCGAAAATATTAAGACCGGCCTTGAGGTGGTGTCCACTGTGCACCAAAATGGGGGTTGGGGGGGCCTACGTGGCAAACAGACTGCTACTACTCACCAAAAATTTGAAAAGCAGCACCCCTCCTTGATTCCTCAGCCTATCTTTTGCTGTGATTTTCAGCTCCTAAGCTTCAGTTGTTCACACTATGCAAAGCAACTTTTCTAGTGTCTCAAAGGTTCCCGCTTAAGTAGAATCTAGAGGGAGGATGTACACACCCTTGCCCTTTCAGGAGGTTGTTTAAGAGAATCCTCAACCTGAGGGTGCAACACAAGGACTTCCCAGAAGGTCATCCATCTTGGTACTACTCTCGACCAAGCACATTTAACTTCGGAGTTCTAATGGGATCCGGTGCTTGCGTGTTGGTACCCTCTATTATATATACTTAAAATGACAAACCAATGCATAGTGCTAAGAATGAACAATATATTACCAGACTGCACTGGGTCTATTGTTGTTGTTGTTGTTGTTGTTGTTCTTGTATATGAGTTGGGGTCGAACCCCTTAACGTGCACAAGACGTTTATAGATATATAGTTCTCTATTTTTTTCTTTTGCTAATTTAGATACAAATAGGCGTGTTAATGAGTTGAACATTCGATGAAACTATTCGTGTGTGAAATCGATTATATCTCATTTGTGTTCATTATTGGAGCTCAATAACTTATGGAGCTGAGTTCCAGTAGCTCAACAAAGCTGAGTTTGAATACGGAGTGCTGGGCTTGTCAACTTTTTATGTATAATTTTATAAGGGCTCGAAAAGAGCTCGTTATGGGCTTATTATCAATTAATATTAGCTTGAAAATGGTTCAATAATGGCTTGATAGTAAATTAAATAGCTCAAGTTGATAGCATGTTTGTATGAGCTCGATTTGACTTGATAACGAGCATAACTCAGCTTGACGACATCCTTGAATCAGCTCAATTAGGGTAACAACTCCAGTCAAAGTGAGTATTAAATACATTAAAATCTTATTAAAACAAACTCAAACCAAAGTCCGAAAACTCGATAAGAGCATGGTTCAACTTGCGCCCCGTAGGACTCAAGTTCGATTGAAGGCTAAATTTTTCAAATACATTTTCACACACGTATAAAAATGGCAAAAACCTAAAAGGGAACCAACACGCAAGCATCAGATCCCATTAGGACTCCGATGTTAAACGTGCTTGGACGATAATAGTACCAAGATGAGTGACCTCCTGAGAAGTCCTCGTGTTACACCCTTCAGGTTGGAAGTTCTCGGAAACAAAAGGCTGCGTACATCCACACTCAGACTCTACTCAGGCGGGAGCCATTGAGACACTAAAATTGTAGCTTTTTTTTTTATAAAAATGGTCAGCAAGGAATTGGAAGAGAGAGACATGACAAAAAGAACTTACCCCCCGCAACCACACAACTAATGAGTGACCCACCAATTTATCTTCCCTTTCTTTACACACTCACCGCACGACTTTGCATGCATTCCCACTCTTTTATCTTCTCCCAACATATACTCCCTCTTTCGCTTTTCAAATTTTCATGCTCCCCAGCTGACTTTCTCTCTCCAATGGCTTTTCCCACCTTCATATTTCAAACCCACTTACCCCATTTCACTCTCCCTCTTCTTCTTCTCTCTCTCTCTCTCTCATGGGTTTCCTCTGCAACGCTGATTCCGCCATTAAAACCTGTGATTCTTCCTCTCATTACTGGCATACCCAGAAGAAGAAGAGGAAGAACAACAACAACAAGCATAAGCTCAAGCATACCGTGAATCTCAGGAGATTCTCTTACTCGGATCTTGAATCTGCCACCAATGGATTCTCCCCGCGTACCCTTCTCGGTAAGGGTAGTCACGGCGCCGTTTATAAAGCCGCGCTCGACGGAGGCGCCGTTATCGCCGCCGTTAAACGACCCACCTCCACCGTTAGCACTGCGGAGAACGAGATCGAGATTCTGTCAAAGATTCGTACGCGAAGAATCGTGAATCTCATTGGGTACGCCGTAGATTCTAAAGAGAAAAAGCTCTTACTAGTAGTAGAGTACATGCCCAACGGTTCGCTCTACGATTTAATTCATAAATCTTCTGAGCCGTCTGGTTGGTCGGACCGAGTCCGGTTCGGTTTACAAGTGGCTAAAGCGATCGAGTTCATCCACGGTTCGAACCCACCAGTGATTCACAGAGACATAAAATCTTCGAATGTACTGATAGACCGGAAAGGCAACGCGCGGGTGAGCGATTTCGGACTGGCGTTGAGCGGACACCTGGACGACGTTCGTGTGACGTCTACGCCACCGGCGGGGACTTTAGGGTACCTCGACCCAGGCTATCTTGCGCCGGGCGACGTCAGCACCAAGAGTGACGTGTTCAGTTTCGGGATTCTACTGTTGGAGATCATCAGCGGCAGACGCGCCATCGACGTCAGCTACAGCCCACCGTCTGTGATTGAGTGGGCCCTACCTAAGATCAAATGTGGGTCCCACACGGCGATTTTCGACTGTCGGATTGGGTTGCCGGCTGACCTAACGGTGTGTAGGGACTTAGCTGTTTTAGCCGCCAGATGCGTCAGATCAACGGCGGAGAAGCGACCAGGGATGGACAACGTGGTTGACTGTCTAGAAAGAGTCCACAAGAGATTACAATCAATACGAATATGGACAAATCTGCGGCGGCGGGTGAGGCGCGTGGAGGAGTTGCGGCGCGTGGAGTCAGTAGAGGAGCAGGTGAGGAATTCTAGACGTAGGAGTTTGAGATCTTTTTCTAACGGGGAATTATCCAGTGCGGCGAGTGAGGAATGCGCACGTGGCAGCCGCTCAGCCGTTAGATCGAAATCGATTGGGTCTTTTAACGAGATTGATGGAGAGATTAGCATCGGAAGGATGAAAAGGCAACACGTGGAGGTGAAAATAGGGAGGGTGAGATTAAGGAAGTCAAAGTCAATGGGAATGTTATATGGTGGAAGTGCGGCGCAGGATAGCTATGGTGGGGAGGATGTAATGGGGATGGTGAAGAATCTTGAGATCAAAGAGCATGAAGTGTTCCCTTTGTTAATTGGTGCAACCAAGGAGACATCTATTAGTGATAATAAATAAATAAATAATTATTTTTTTTTATTTAATTCTTCCGAGTCGTAGATTTTTGCGCTGTTTGATTTGTCACTATATAAAGTGTTGAATATTAAACTATTTATCTTTTTAATAAGGGGCATACTTTAAGTAAAGAGTGCCTTATCATGAACAAAGATCGAGATGAATCTCGATTTTTGTATATTGAATTTATATTTGAAGGATGGTATCCGAGAGTTGAAATTGAATCCCAACTTTCTCAAAAGAAATGAGATTTACTAGGGATTTAGGCAGGGCAACTTTGACTTATAACTACTTAGTATTTGTAATAAAATGGTGATTTTTAATTTATTCTTTTCGGAATAGTGGATTTTTGCGCCATTGGATTTCTCATCATACAAGGCATTAAAAGAATATGTGAGAGAAGAATTATGGTAACATATCCAACAGGGTGCTAAGGTATCATATATATAGAGAAACTAAGGAAAATACAATTACAAGAAAGTCCTTGGGCTAATAATAATATAAATAACTCTATTATCTTAATACGCCCCCTCAATCTATACTCAAGGCACCAACGTGCAGATTGGTTTTGTGGCAGCGGAAGCAAGCAGTAGCTAACCCTTTTGTAAAAATATCAGCAACCTGCTTGGTAGTAGGAGTAAATTCAACCTAGATGTCACCCTTGACAACCTTTTCACGAACATAGTGAAAATCGACATCAACGTTTTGCTACGATCATTAGAGATAGGATTTGCAGCAAGGTAAGTAGCAGACACGTTATCACAGTAAATAAGAATCGAACTAGTGTGCCGCAGACCCAAGTCACGCATCAAGTATCGGATCCAGTCACACTCTGCTACGACTTTGGCAACGGCACGATACTCAGACTCAGTGGTAGACTTCGCAACTGTGGGCTACTTTTTAGCGCGCCAGGATATGAGATTAGGATCAAGGAAAAGAGCAAAACCTATAGTAGAGCGTCGCGTATCAGGACAACCACCCCAATCAGCATCAGCATAAGCCACCCAGGAGTAATGGTGAGACCGTGATCAAGAGTGAGCTTAAGGTATCGCAGGATGTGCTTCACCATTTGCCAATGAGACGTCATGGGAGCATGCATGAACTGGGACACACTGTTAACCGCAAAGCATATGTCTGGACGGGTCATGGTTAAGTACTCGAGTGCACCCACTGTACTACGGAACTCGGTGGGATCGGCTAGGAGGTCCCCATTGGTCAAAGAAGGTTGTGCTCGGGCTGGTATCGGTGTTTGTACAGGTTTGGCCTCAAGCATGTCATGCTTGCGAAGAAGGTCCAGGGCATATTTAAGCTGAGAGAGGAAAAGGCCATGGCGGGATCGTTTGGCCTCAATACTGAGGAAATAGTGGAGCGGGAGGCGGGTAGGGAAGCGATGAATCGGGAGGCGGTTAGTTGACTGAGAAGCGTAGTGTTAGAGCCGGTGAGGATGGTGTCATCAACATAGAGCAAAAGGCACACAATGCGGGTAGGGGATGAATAAATAGGGAAGGATTTGTCTTACTACAGTAGAACCCAAGACAGAAGAGGAACGTGCTAAATCTGTGAAACTGGGCCCGGGGAGCCTGTTTTAAGCCGTATAGGGCTTTGCGTAGTCGGCATAGATGCGTAGGGAATGTAGGGTGGATGAACCCAGGTGGCTGACGCATGTACACTTCCTCATTCAAAAAACCATGTAAAAACGCGTTTTTCACATCAAGTTGGCGAATGGGCCAGGATTTTGTAACAGCAAGGGCCAGTATGAACCTGATAGTTGTGGGTTTTACAACAGGGCTAAACGTTTCGGTGTAATCAATACCTTCATGCTGATGAAAGCCCTGGGCAACAAGGCGAGCCTTGAAGCGATCGACTAAACCATCTAGTTTATACTTAACCCTATATTTCCAAGTGCTCCCAACAACATAGTGAGAAGGAGAGGGAGGTACGAGATCCCAAGTGTGATTTTGAATAAGAGCATTAAATTCCTCAGCCATGGCTTCCTGCCACTGAGGGTGTGCCCTGAGAAAAAGAAGTGGGTTCCTGAATCACAACAACGGAGCCGAGGGATAGGATGTGCTTGGTCTTGCGAATTCCGTCCTTAAGACGCGTACGCATGGGGTGCCCAAGCTGGACAGGAGAGGAATCCTCCGGGACTGTAGGCGTGGTAATGCCTGAGTCAGAACAGGATAGAGACTGAGAGGTAGGGATGGGACTAGCTAGAGGCGTCGGTGAGGAACCACCCGAGACACCCCCTGGAGCCGACGGGCCTACACCACAAGGGTGAGGCGAAGGAGTCCCACGAGCACCTGCGTCGGCATTGGCCAAAGCAGGAACCGGGGCTAGTGCAGCCCGCTAGACCAAAGGCATGGTGCCTGTAGACATTGCACCGGGAAGAAGGGGAAGGGGAACCTCAACAAGTTCACTAGACGGGGATGCTGTGCAACTAGACACTAACGTGGGGTATGGGAAAATATTTTCAACAAAATGCACATGACGACTGATATGAACACAACCAGTAGTGGGGTCCAAACAGCGGTAACCTTTGTACCGGCCGGCGTAGCCGAGGAAAACGTAAGGGAGGGAGCGCAGGGCTAATTTATGAGCGGTACAGGATGTGATGTTGGGAAAACAAGCACACCCAAAGACCCGAAAAAGGTAATAATCAGGGGCCCGATGAAAAAGCTTTTCAAAGGGAGACAAGTTACGCAGTAAAGGAGTTGGTAGCCGATTAATTATATAACAGGCAGTGCAGGCTGCTTCTGCCCAAAATTCATAAGGAAGTTGAGCTTGAAGGAGAAGGGTCCGTACCATTTCACTTAAATGTTGATGCTTACGTTCCGCCACTTCATTTTGCTGTGAAGTATCAGGACATGAAAGATGAAAGTGAATATCGTGAGTGCGACAAAGGGCCGCCATTTGCCTGTTATCAAACTCACGACCTCCATCACTTTGAAAACACTTAATTTTAGTGGAAAACTGATTTTCAACAAAAATCTTAAAGTCAGAGAAGATGGAGTACACTTCGTCTTTCCGTTGCATCGGATAAAGCCAAGAGAAGCAAGAATAGTCATCAATAAAAATCACATAATAACGTAAAGCCAAAGTTGATTGAACCGGAGATTGCCAAACATCAAAATGAACTAACTGTAAAGGAGCAGTCGTTGAATGTAAAATACGAGTAAACGGTAAACGACGAGACTTACCTAGACAACAAGCCTGACAATGGGAAATAGAACTAGAACTAGAACGTAGTAAACAACGTGAACGTAAAACATCAAAAACTGAGTGACCTAAATGTCCTAGGCGCCGATGCCACAGATCTGGGGGTGCGGTTTGGGCAACAAGTCTTGTGAAATGCGGAGAAAAGCCATATAGAGAACCGCTACTGCGCATCTTGAGTAGGGCATCCCTGTAACCTTGTCCTTAACACAAAAGGAGGAAGAGTCAAACTCAACACAAATGTTGTTGTCACGACACAGTTGTTTACCAGATAAAAGATTTTAAGTGAGACCAGGCACTGGAAGGACGTTAGGTAGTTTTAAATCATGCTTGGGAGCTCGTAATTTAGAGGAGCCAGTATGGGTAACAGGTAACAAGGGTCCATTACCAACTTGAATAGATTTAAAACCAGTGTACGGCGAAATATTTTGTAAAAATACCTGGGTTAGAGGTCATATGATTAGACGCTTCAGAGTCAGGGTACCACGTAGGATCAGCAGAGTCCACAACCGACAAGGCAGAGAGGAAGTGGGAGAGATCAGTTTGAACAAAGCAGTGGGGGCAAAGAGAAGCAGCATGGCCAACCTGATGACAAATCTGACAAACAACAGGACCAGAGCCAAGTATACCTACTTGCGGTGGACGAGGAGCATAGCCAGTATTGTTGAACCAAGATTGCGGTGGAGTGCGTGCAGCTCCAAAGTTGACCGTGCCTGTCCCCGGGGTTGGCGATTGACTGTATCACCCGCCACGACCCCCTTGACCTCCTTGGCGATTGGAGTTGCGCCCACGACCCTTACGGCCACGACCACCACGACCCCCACGATCCCGGTCATGACCCAACGAGTCGGATGGCTCACCTGAGGTGGCAGGGACACGCGCATGATCGAAGGAAGACAGTAACTGAATCCGGGAGATGGAAGGTTCTTCATCCAGTAGTGCAGTTTTAAGGCACTCAAAGGGAAGATCCAGAGAGGGACTGATGAGTGAATGTACCGAAGGCTGCATATTCAGGTGGAAGACCAAAGAGGGCATAGTGCATTAATTCACGATCCGAGATAGGAGAATCTATGGCAGCAAGGTTATCGGCAATGGTCTTCAGCTTGGTTAGGTATGCAGTCATGGTTTTGTTATCTTTGCGAAGAGTGACAAGTTGGGAGCGGAGGTCAAATTCTTTGGCTAGAGAGTGGTCACGTAATCTTTTAGCTAGGGCAATCCCACATGGCCTTGGAGGTTGGGTGATGGATAACATTGTTCAGGACTAGGCAAGCGAGAGAGGCCGAGAGTCAGGCCCCAATACTCTGATCAATACAAACCCAAGTTTGATGATCAGGGTTAGAGATGAAGGCACCAGTGGGGATTTGAATTTGAGAAGGAGGGGAAGGTAATGAGCCATCAAGAAAGCCCATTAAGTGATGGGCACGAAGGAGCATGGAGACTTGTTCATGCTAGGCACGATAATCTGTTGGGGTATCAAGTTTAACAATAACCAGGCTAGTGAAAGACAATGTGGGGAGGGGAGCCGAAGGGAGGGCCAGTTGGTGATACCCAGAGAAGGGCACGGCTAGGGAACCGGGAGGGGTAGGAGATAGGCCAGAGATCGATGATGCATGATCAATACCTGGAGACATAGAAAATAAACTTTGAGAGCTGTAATTGGGAAGGGACATACCATAGGTGTACCCGATAGAGGGAGCAAAGGTGACGGCGGGAGGAAGAGAGCCAAGAGTTGGGGGTATTGACGGTCGGCCGGAGATGGGTTCACCGGGGAAGGGTGGTCGATGGTGATCGGAGCAGTTGGAGAGGAGGAGGAGGGCGATGGGTTGCTAGCCATAGATTCACCAATCGAAGAGAAATACACGGACTATGCCTTCTGAGATCGGACCGAAGAGACGAGGCGGAGGTCGGGCGTGAGGAAAGACGGCAACAGCGTGGCGTGAAGTAGGGCGGCGGCGCAAGGGAGGAGTAGCCGCGTGGAGAAGTGAGGGTCGGGAGAACGGCGGGCCGTTCGTCCGGGAGAGAGACGGCGGCAGCCAACATGAGGGGGCGTCAGCCGGACGTGCCGCGGCGAGAGGGTGAGGCGCCGTGGAGAGAAGAGGGTATCAAGGGTAGTACTCTGATACTACGTGAGAGAAGAGTTATGGTAACATACCCAACAGGGTATTGAGGTATCATATATATAGAGAAATCAATGAAAGTACAATTACAAGAAAGCTTCTGGGCTAATAATAATAATATAAATAACTCTATTATCCTAATAGAATGTGATATTTATATTAAAAATGAGTAAATATCGTGTCTAGTAGAGCGAAGTTTTCGTTGTTTTCATAGCATCCAAAGATATCGGTGATAAATTGTGGATGCTACAAACTTATAAGATTGATGAATGTTCAAATTGGATTTATGTATTCTTGGGCGATTATTTTTTATATTCATTTTAGTATGGTATAAAAATCATAAAGTTTTGGCCTTTTGTTTCTTTTTTTTAAATAAACTGAAAGCTCTGGTCTTGAACTTGAGACTCTTGAGCCATTTTTCAATAATCTTTATGGTCAGATAATTATAGCATTTATAGAGTTAATCCCATATAGTTGCCACGGGATGTAGGGACCTTAGGGTATTTTAGTCTATTTAATATTTTAGATCCGATATTTAAGAGCTAGCTGGTCATATGCAGCATGTACTTGTAAATAGCTTTTATCTTTCTTATTGTTTCATTTAGGTGAAATTTCTCGTGTTTTTGCTTCTCCTTTATGTTATTCTTATCGGTCACAGCAAAAATATTTCGATAATCTTTACTTACGTACAATTTACCAAGTTTATATACGGTATAAATGTGAAAAATGGAAGTAAAAGTCACTTGTGAATTTAATGTTTCGTGGGAAAGCAAGCGGCTCCGCCACCAGGTTGCACTAAAAATGAAAAAGTTAAAAGAGTGTGAGACGTTGAGTCTTGACCACCAAATAGCTAGCTCGACACATTTAATGCAACTGACCCCAGTTACTGCCTTACTCATTACTTCTCTACTATTTCCATTTTACAGTAGGTCCGGATGTCATTAAAATTTTAAAATTAATTATGTTTGAATGAGAATAATATCAGAATAGTTGATCTCTTGAGAAGTCCTCATGTTGCCAACCCTATAGGGTTGGGGGTTCTCAAAAACGGCCTCGTTATAGGATTACACCCTGAAGGGGTAAGGCTGCGTACATCCACCCCTCCTAGACCCTGCTTAGGCGGGAGCCCTTGAGGCACTGGGTCTGTTGTTATTGTGGTAAGTTACTTTATCCACGGTTAAGTACTGAACTTCTGTTTGATTATTAGAATGTAAATTAATTGGCAAAAAGTAGCCAAAATGAGTAAGCATTTTGCACTTCCTTTAAAATGTTAAGAAGTTAATTTACCTAACCCTCGGGTAAGTTTTAATTCATTTGCTAGTAACTACTTCCCGGAGGAAGTTATATGCACATTCTGGCTACCAAATATTTTGCATATGCTTCTTAACAAGTTAACACATGATTGAATTTTGAGAAATAACTTTTTATAGGAATTCAATTCACGTGGTAAGCCAAACATGGCCTAAGATGTGTTAATAGGGTCATGGTTTCTTGTTTAACGTAACAAGTTCTTGTAAAGATGCATGATGCGTCGAGGACCTTTCAAATGAATCTTGGATCCGTTGCACAGTCGTTTTTAATTAAAATGGAGAGAAATAGACTTAAATGTAGGAAGTGTAAGAAAACTTTT